>CM035622.1:72025439-74525439 GCA_020496765.1 Gossypium stocksii
AATTTAACTACGTTTGGCATCTGCGAAAGAGCTTCGATAAATGGTAAGTTAATGTGTAATGTCTTTAAGAGTTTAAAGAATTTACCAAATTATTCGTCTGTGCGGTCTTTCCTTATCGCATTTGGGTATGGCATACGAGGTTTATACTCTTTTTCTACTGGTTCTTTGTGGCTTACCTCTACTTTACCTTTACTTACCAAATAACCTTAGTTCTAGTTTGTCTTCAACTAACCCTCCTTCATCGAGCATAGTGATAGCATGAAATTGCTCCCTTAGGTTAGCTTCTGTATTACTTGGCAAACTACCTTATGGTCATTCAGAGATCAACTTAGCAAGTTGTCCTATTTGAATTTTGAGCCCTTGAATCGACGCTTACTGATTTTTAAGTGCAGTCTCGGTATTCTGAAAATGGGTTTTTGACACCGAGATAAATTTTGTGAGCATCTCCTCAAGGTTTGGCTTTTTCTCTTGTTGGTAAGGTGGTTGTTGGAAGCCTGAAGGGAGTTGTTGTCTTTGATTGCCTTGACCACCCCACAAGAAATTGGAATGGTTCCTTCAACCTGTATTATAAGTGTTACTATAGGGATTATTTTAAGGTCTAGAATTGTTACCCATATAGTTAACTTGTTCGTCCTCTGTGCTAGGATTGTAGGATTGATAATCTGTACTTTGCATCCCTTCCTCTAATTGACTCGTACCTCATCACTGGATGTACCTGCGTAGAACCAACTAAACCGTCAATCTTTTTGTTCAAAATTTCTACCTGAGTTGATAGTATTGTGACCGCGTCAGCATTAAAAACACTCGTGGCTTTTTGCGGTTTAGTCTTCATAACTTGCCATTGATAATTATTCAGTGGCATCTCCTCTATAAACTCATAAGCCTCCTTAAGTATTTTGTTATTTATCGTTCCACCGGCAGCTGCACCTATCATTTGCCTCGTTGAGGGGTTTAAACCATTGTGGAAAGTTTGAACTTGTAGCCACAGAGGTAATCCATCGTGAGGACACCTTCTCAATAAATCCTTATATATATCCCATGTGTCATAAAGTGTTTCTAGATCCATCTGCACAAAAGAAGAGATGTCATTCCTCAACTTTGCTGTTTTAGCTAGCAGAAAATATTTTAAAAGAAATTTTTCAATCATTTGTTCCCAAGTAGTGATAGACCCTCGTGGTAGAAAGTTCAACCACTGTGTAGCCTTATTCCTCAAAGAAAAGGGAAATAACCGAAGGCGAATGGCATCATCAAAAATGCCATTAATCTTAAAGGTGTCGTAGAATTCCGAAAAATTCGCTAAATGCGTGTTAGGATCCTCATCCTGCAAACTATCAAACTGAACAAATTGTAGAATCATCTATATAGTGTTAGATTTCAGTTTAAAATTATTTGTAGCAATAGCGGGCCTAACAATACTAGATTCAGTACCAGCTAAATTAGGCTTAGCATAATCATACATAGTACAAGGAGCAGGATTCTGGTTCACCGGGTTTGCAGCTATCACAGGAGGTAGTGGCTTATTCTGGTTCGCCTCTATTTCTTCGGTAATGTTGGTCACGTCCTCTTACTCTTCCTCTATGTGCTGTAGACTTCGCCTTATTTCTCTTCAGTTTCTGCGAGCTGGTGCTTCTATCTCACTATCAAAAAGTAAAGGTCCTGACAGGTTCCTCCTAGTCATAAACTAGAGATACCTGTCAGAGACAAATAAAAGAAAGGAAAATTAATAAAAATAAAAATAAAAAGTAAATTGCAATAAAAGTAAAAATGGCTAAAGTTGTAACACCCCAACCCGTATCCATCATCGGAATAGGGTCACGAGGTATTACCGGAGTTTATAAAACTTCTCTTTTTTTTTATCACATGATAAGTCATCTCATAAGAAATTGTACAACTTAAATTTTACCACTCTTCCATAAACACATGTATATTTTCATTTGATCATTTACCTTTTCGACGTATCAAATAATAAACATATTACCATCTAAACAATAGCTTGGCACTTGTCTAAGCGTCAACAACAACAGTTATTAGTAAACTTGAATATATTTCATATAATTTTAGAATCGATAAACTCATTGTATCAACATATCATACTTGAGATTATTACTTATTACGGCTTACCCAATTTCCAAGTATTAGCATATTAAAGATAGCCAGATATTCATGTAACATGATAGATATTATTCTGTTACCATTTCTTCAAAAACATAAATCATTTATTATACCAAAATTTCATGTAACATTATTTTCATGAATTTTGTATATATTTATTCCGGGACAATTCATAATCTTGAACATGCATAATTATCAGGTAAGTTTCATATACATGTATTTTCCATGTCATATTTTTAAAATATCGAATAAATATCATTTTCGTGTGTTTCAAGTTCAATTTCGTGATTATTGTTTCGTACTCAAATTATTTCCATGTCGGGGCTTTATTCATTAAGTCATTCGAAATTTCATCGTCATACAATTAATATTATTAAAGTATACGAATCTATAATCATGAATGCATATATTCATCAATAAATTCCATTGACAAATATCATCATCTTATATTTCCATATATCCAGTATCACTGTCATTTTTTTCATGTACTTCAGGAATATATGTACGAATCTTTTTATATACATATTTCCTTTCCTGGTCAGGATTCTTATCTACTGAATTTATAGGAATATCGATAGTTAAAATCATATAGTATAGTATACTTAAAATATGCAATTCATAATCCTTTAATTCACATTTACCCTTTTTAGCTTTGTGTTTACCATCTTCTATATTTATTACGTTGAATTTCTCAGAATTTCGATCGATTTCCAAAAGTACACTCTTGGTGTACAATCTCATTAACCGTCAATTCATACAGGTGTACACTTTTAGTGTACAATTTCGGGTCCGTCAATTCATATACATGTGTTGCCATGGTATCTTTCAACCATGGTCTTATTCATTTTCTTAATATGTTGCCATGGTATCTTTCAACCATGGTCTTACACATTTCATTTCAGTAAGCACACTCCGGCGAATCTCACTCTCTCGCGAACCTCAATTCTTGGCACACTTCCGTGAACCTCAGCTCCCATGTATTCTTCGGAAAGGCCTATACACATATATTCTTCGGGAGAGCCACCAGCACACTCCCGCGAACCTCATTTCCCATATATTCTTCGGGAGGGCTGATATTAGGATTACCCTTCCGGGCTTAATCCTTTTTCCTGTATTCTTCGGGAGGGCTAATAATAGGATCACCCGTCCGGGGTAGATCCTTTTTTTACCGTCAATTCCTTTTCCAATAATCCATCGAATTCCATTTCATTCAACCGGGATTTATTTTCCCTTTATATAGAGTATTATCAATATTTCATCAATTATCATGCACTGGACATTCAAATCATATTTTCACCACATAGCCACATATTTCATTCAAGTATTTAAAAATACAATTCAAGTTACACGAATTTACCTCGTTGCTTGTTCGTGTTTATGATTTCAATAATATGATATCTTTTCTTTTCCACGTTCAAGTCTTGTATTTGAGTCATCCAGATCTTTATAAATAAATTTGATTATCATTTTCATTCATTCCATATTCTAATACATTCAATTAATGCTCTAGGCAAAATTACCATTTTGCCCCTAAACTTTTAATTAATGACGATTTTACCCTTAGGCTCAGAAAAATAAATTCTTGCAATTTAATCCTTATTTCCAACCGTTATCATCATACATATTGATAATAGCCTATAAATTCTATAAAATATCAGAATTTTCCATAATTTCAACACTTTTCAATTTAATCCCTAAAACATGTTTTTCCCCGGTCTTGAACTATATTAATAATTTCATACAATTTTATAATTTAAATAATAAAAAAATCCATTTCATGAGATTTCGTCATTTTTGACATTTTTACAAAATTACCTATAAAGTTTTACCTTTATTCAATTTAATCCTTGAGTCTACAACTTGCAAATTAGCCATGCCAGCTGAATATTCATACATATTTTCCTCCTCCTCCTCTCCATTCCACATCCTTTATTTATATAACATGCTTATAAGTAACATCATCAATAATTTCACTATTTACTTATATGTGAATATTCAAGCTGTCCACCTACGTCATAGTCACCAAATTATTTTTATGTCACCAAATTATTTTTATCTTGAGCTATAGAACTCCAAATTAAGTTCTGTCAATTTTCCATGAAACTAGACTCACATATCTTCTTACCATAAAAATTTCATAATTTTTGGTTTAACCAATTAGTACAGTTTATTCTTTAAAGTCACCCCTGTTCTGCTATCTGACAGTTCTGACCCTTCTTCACTAAAAATTAATTATCTCTTCATACAGGATTCGGATGATGTTCTTATTTGTTTCTTTGAAAATAGACTCATTAATAATCTAACCATATAAATTATGTCCTATAATCATTTTTATACAGTTTTTAATGATTTTTCCAAATCAGAACAGAGGATCCCAAAATCATTCTAAACCAGTCTCACAAAAATCTAGATATCTCAGAATACAGAATTCCTTTACTTGTTTTGTTTCTTTTATATGAAAATAGACTCGACAAGCTTTAATTCCATATATATTCAACTTCTAATTCAGTTTTTACCATTTTTGGTGATTTTTCAAAGTTAGCTTACTGCTGCTGTCCAAAACTATTTTAGTGCAAGATATTAATTACTAAGTTTATAACACCCTTATTTCCTTTCTCTACATTATTTCTCATCACTTTCTCTTATTTCTCTTCCTTAATATATCAAGAACATAGAACCAAATATAAGAAAACCCTACATTAACATCATTTCCATGTTTTTTCAATAATATCAAACTTAAAAATATATTGAAATCTTGATGTACTTACCTTATTCCATTGATTTCAATCTTTAACTTGATTTTCTCTCTCCTCCAGCTTCTATTTCTTAAATCCAACTTGATAATCTAACTCCCCATAGTCTCCTTAACATTTTTCTCTTTTGGTAGCTATGGAAATTCTTTTAATTTCTAGGTGAAAATGGTGAATTTTTTTGTGGAAGGACCAAATTGTAAAGAAAGCAAAACCTCCTTTCTTTCTCTCCTCTTCTCACGTTTATGCATGGATAGGTGGTGGTTTCTTCCTTTTTTTTTCCCCCCCACACACACACATATATATATACTAAACAAAATAATAAAATATCTTATTAAAATATTAATAAAGTAATCTTTATCTTATTAAATAATTATAAAATATCATCACACCAACATTACCTTCTGGATTTCTCTCTCCTTCTAATTGGCTATTTTGCCCTTCATGATCTTTTAAAATTTCATCCTTGAGTCATCACTTAATTTGGTAAAATTGCGATTTACTCCCTCATAATTCTTCTCCTATTCAATTTGGTACTAAGTCATCCATTTTCCTTAGTTTCTAGATCATTCCGTCCTTAAAATATTTGCACTATTGGTCCCTCAACTTTTCCATATTTACACTTTAACCCCTTAAATTTTAAGTATTTACTATTGGGCCACAAAACTTTTCTCACTTTTATGATTTAGTCCTTTCTTGGATTAATACATCATAATATACTTCATACATAGATTTTGTTGACATAGCTCAAAATTTCTCTTTTTATTTCTTTATTTCTTTATTTTACTATATCAATGATAGAAATTTTCGGGGTATTACAAAAGTAATAAAAATCGAGTGTTCCTAATATTTTAGTCCCCGGCAACGGCGCCAAAAACCTGATGTGTGATATTTATGATGGTCAAGTAATATGATTCTACCTAAAAACTAACTATTATTATGATAAAGGCAAGCGCACCTATCGAACAGTAGTATAGTTTAGTGGCAAGACCGGAATGTCGAACCCATAAGAACTAAAAATACTAGTAATAACTTTCTTTCTGTTATCTAGCCTAGAAATAAAGCGGAATTGTTTTAAACTAAAATCTAACTAAACTAAAATGCGACAGAGAGTAAATTGGGGAAAATACTTTTGGAAAACTGATTGATAAAGGCAATACCCAAGAAAGAATCCACCTAGACTTCACTTGTTATTAGACTCTGAACTAGATGATTTATTCACTTGACTTGATCCGTAGAAATCCCTAATTTATGTTTATATCTCTTTCAAGACTAAGAACAACTAACCTAGGTTGATTAATTGAAATTTCTTTCTAATTAAAACCCCTAGTATTGCATTAACTCGATCTATGGATTCCCTTATTAGATTTGACTCTAATCCGGTAAATTTTCGTTGTCCTATGTCTAGGATTGCAATCAACTCCGCTTAATTGTGTTGGATTTACTCTTAAATAGGGACTTTTGCTCCGCTGAATAAGCACATTCAACTTATATTAATATCCTAAAAAATTAACACAATAATTAATAACACAATTAAGAAAAAATTAAGTATTTATCATATGATTCAGAAAATAATAACAAGATCCGTCTTAGGTTTCATCCCCCTCGGGTATTTAGGGGATTTAGTTCATAATTATAAAGGGAAACATCTCAAAATTGAGAAAACAACAAAACATAAAGAACCCAAAAACTTAGAGAAATTGAAGGGAGATCTTCAGTCTTGATGTAAATCTTTGCTTCCGAGATGAATCAATCGGTGTTTTTCGAGTAATTCTTTCCTTTCTACTCTGTGTCCTTAAATCCTCTCCTAGGGTGTTTATATAGGCTTTGGAATACCTTGCTTAGCCCACAATTAGCCTTTTTTTACTAGAATTAAAACAGGTCTCGTCAAGGACACGCCCGTGTGACACGTACGTGTAAGGTTGCTTGGGCCGTGTTCGATTCTGTGTATCACGCAAGGGCGTGTGGTCTACCCGTGTTAGAAAGTCCAGGCCGTACTGAATTCTAATTTTAGCCCATTTGGTCTGTTTTTGGCCCGTTTCTCATTCTTTTCATTCTCTTATACTCACCTAAGTATAAAATATGAAATTAAAGGATTAGGAGCATCAAATTCCATAAATATTATGATAAATCATCCATAAATGTGCCAAGCATGGGATAAAAATATGTATATATTATGGTTTATTAGTTGGAATAGGGTAGAATAATAGAATATATCCGTGAGGGATGATGCATGGATCCCTGAATCTATGGATTATAAAGTTCAGAATCGGGTTACAAATAGTTCGATAACTAGAGTGTCAGATTTGATTATTCAAGAAACAAAATAATAGAGGGAGGATTTGATTACCAATGTTTTCGCGATTGAAGATGTAAAATGCATTCTATGCATTCCTCTATCGTAAAACCCACAAGAAGACAAATTGGCATGGAAAAGGAAAGAGACGGGGGAATATACAATGAAAAGTGGGTACAAGAAGGTAATACAAGACACCAATACAAACAATGAGCCATATATTTACAGAAATTATTACAAGAAATTATGGCATATAGAAGCACCTAGCAAAGTTAAAATTACAAATTAGAAGAGGTTTAATAATTTTATCTTGACTCTCAACAACCTAGCCTTCAAGAGACTAAAGAATGAAACGACATGCCCCATATGTTAAAATGGCTGCGAAACTCTTGAACATGTGTTCTGGGATTATGTAACTACGAAGGAAGAATGGGGTAAGTTAAAGATTTGGTGGCCGAAAAATCTTTTAGTAGTTGAATATAGGGAATGAATGGCATGCCTATTAGATAATGGAACATGTGGGTAGAAGAGCTTAATAATTGGGATTAATGGGGCAATCTAGACATCTAGGAATCAAGCCCTAAATGAAAGACATAATCAACTGGCTCAAGAATAGTGGAAATGGTGAAAAAAAATACAAAAGAATGGGGAGAGGTTAGACAACGCTTATCTGTTAGAATTCCTGTACCAGAAGGATAGGGACCATCGATGTCGGATCTGATCAGAATAAAATTTGATAGAGCTTTTCAAAGGAGCACAAATATGTCATGCACAGGACTGGTAGTGAAGAGGCCTGATGGGACGGTGGTAGGCTTAAAAAAACAATCAACAAATGTATTTCATCGATGTTTGCGGTAGAGGCGGTTGCATGTCTCTAGGTGACACAAATAGGAGTAAATTTAGGATTTCAAAGGGTTGAAATTAAGGGAAATGCTTTCATAATAATAAAAAAGACAAATATAAACATGAGAGATGAATCAGTGATTAGTGCTTATATCGAAGATATCAAAAAATTGAAGGAAGTTTTCCGTACCTGTCGTTTCTCATACACTGCAAAAGGAAGAAATGGGTTGGCTCACATATTAGCAACGGAGGGTATGAAGAGGAAAGAGCAAATCCGTCTGGTAGGAGAAGTATTGCCATTTGCAAGGAGGAAAATAGATGAGAGAATCTTAATCGGCCGGTGAAGCATTGGGGCAAAGATGGGGCTTAAAGGGTACCTTAGGGAAAACGATAGTGTATTCTTTGGGAAACTGTAATGGAAATGGTAGAGATGAAAAGATGAGGCTTCTTGGGGTCAAATCAACTGGGTAATTGGGGGTTAATTTTGGGCCTCTAGAATACCATCGATTTTAGTGGTTTTCAAAGCAGATAGTTTTAGTTTAGTTGGATTTTGATTTTCTTTTTTGGTTATTGAGTAGTTAAGACTTTGTTATGTTTATTTCTTTAGTTTTGTTGACTCATCTAATAAATCCAATGGTTAGCTTTAAAAAAATTCATAATAGATAAATATCTAAAATATAAGACTTGATAAATACATAATTGGGCTTATAAGTAACCAAAATTAAACATTAAAAATTGGACCTAATATGATTTAAAAGCTTACCCAAATCGCAAAACTCATAATTTCGGTAATAATCATGTTTAGAATTTTATGACTGTGCAATCTTCAGTAAACCGCTAATAACTTGAGCTTCCCAATGCGAAATAAAATGATTCAAAATGGGTTTTGAAACTAAGAGCTAGCTCTTCAGTCCCTATAAAGATATCTCAACTTAGAAATTCCTAGAACTCATCCAAGATGTGCTGCAAGTCAATTGAGCTTCTAGACTTGAAAAACATCAACTTTGGTGCACTTAATTGAATAAGTTTCTACCCATTAGTGCATGCATTACTTTATCCTATTTGTCAAGCATGTTTTTGTATGTTTCGACGTCTATAAATTTTGCATCATATCACTACAATAGTTAAAGTCAGTTGAAACTTTTTTCACCAATTTAAAAGTAAAAGCAACATAATTACTTAGGTTCTCATCCTCTTTATCTTTTTAATTGGTTGAGTCTTCATCACTCTAGCCACACTAAAAGATTTCTTCCTTGTCCAGTCATACTTTCAACATTCGTGACATTGAATGCTTTTT
Source organism: Gossypium stocksii (assembly GCA_020496765.1). NCBI lineage: Eukaryota > Viridiplantae > Streptophyta > Magnoliopsida > Malvales > Malvaceae > Gossypium > Gossypium stocksii. The sequence continues at coordinate 72,034,738 of CM035622.1, forward strand.
TTTTTTCCTTTTCTTTGAAATTTTCCTTATTCATGACTACTTTTCCTTTGCATTTGTTGAAGTTTTGACCCCTTTCATTTCTTTTATTATTCTTAGATAGCTTCTTGAAGGCCTTATTGAAATTTTTAATGAGAAAAGTTAGCTACTTTTGTAAGTCTTCTATATTAGTTTCTTTATCAGTTGTAATTGAATTTACTAATTCACTCAGTAATATTAACCTAGGGGGTTTGAAACATCAACTACCCATTTTTTGATGGGATTCGAGTATTCTTTAGGCCTAAGTTTTAGAGTTTTATGTTACTTAGAACTTTATTTAAGATATTATATATTTATTCATTTAATTAGAGTTTCGGTAACATAAGACTTATAAAATCGAATATTTAATTAGCTGTAGGAGTTTTAAATTTCTTATTTATTTATTAAATAGGGTTTGACTATAAATTAAATTGTTAGTGTCAAATTTTTTTTATTATTTTAGGAGTTTATATTTCTTTTTTGGAGGGTAAGAGTTTATATTTCTTTAAAATTTATTATGCAAGTGCCTATCTAAAGAAGAATTGGCCAATCGAATTAGAGATGTTTGAGTAAATTTGAAAATTTTCTTTTTATTTTGTGTGAAGCAAGTTTATTTGGGAGTTGAGTGATTCTTCTCTTGTTTCTCAATTATTGACGTTTTTAAGAGTCTTTCTTTTAGGGATTTTGTAGGGTCGAAGTTTGATTATTGACATTTCTAATCACAAATTGATTAGGGGTTTTAGTTACAAAAGAGATAGATTTATCCTATGAAAAGTGCATTGCCTAGATTTTATTTATTTTGAATCTAGCAAGCGAATCTACACATGCACTCAATCAGTTCAATTCTTATATATTAATTACCCAATAAACCGAATAAATCACTAAAATTAAAAAATTGAAAAATAATTTTTACCAAAATCAAACTAATTGAACCGAAATTCTACTCTATTATACTAAAACTGAATAAATGAGTTGAAAATATGATATTTATTTATATAATTAATTTTTTATTTTTTATTACTACATCACATAATACATTTATCAAACATTTAATCTGCTTATAAAATTACAAAAAAAAAAAGAAAAAAAGAGGAAGTGATATGCTTTTCTTCTTCATTGCTAAATGTGAAAATAGAAAAGAAGTCACTAAGCTTAGCCCATGGAAAAATAAATAAAAATCTCAAAGCCCATGCCTATCTCTTTATTCGTCATTGACTCCCTCCGCATTTAGCCCTCGCCTTACACAATATTAAGTTTTAGCCCCTCCACTCCACTTATTACACCTTTTATTTTGAAAAAGCATTTGAGCTCAACAAAACATGCTAATTAAATACTCCACTTTACTATTTAATAAAACAGGAAACATTCATTATACATATTCATTTTACAATTTATTTTCGTAATTCATGCTTGTTCTTTTAATAATATTATCTTTAAAACTTAAATTTACGTTTTCTCTTTAAAAATATAATATATCTTATTATTATAATCAATCACTGAAGCACACACCATTTTATCCCTTCATATTGGAGGACAAAAATAAAGAAAGTTAAAAGGTCCCTTCTGAATGGGTATTAAGAAATAACTATAGGATTTAAAATATAAAAGTGAGCGGATGTGTAAGAGTATTGAAGCATATGGTTTGAAGGTGAGGCAGCACCCATCCACCTAACCTACTTTTATGGTAGACTTAGTCACTCTTAAACAGTTTCTTGTTTTAAAATCTACGTGCACATCTAATCAATCCAGCCCACCTTTTCCAAACCCTCCTACATCATAAATCTTACAAAATTAGATCTTCCCCACCCACTAATAATATTTATAAAAAATTAAATAAAGTTTTAGTTGAAATGATAATGTTAAAATATCAAATATCATGTGTGTATTTTTCTAAATTTTATATAATTTTTTTAAAAACTTCATAATATATTTATTCTTTTATAAAATGATTAAGTATTTAATAATTTCATAATTGAGTTGTGGTGATATCAACTCAATCAACCACTTAATATATCATATAAAAACGGCTAAATCCTTCACTTTTGTTGCCAAGTCTGGTTTTGAAATTAGTAACATTAATATATATTTAATTTTCTTGCCCCATGTAATACATAGGTTAATTGTATGTATTAATTAAGTTATTATTTCATATATATATATATATATATATATATATATACAAGATTTCATTAATAATGTACTACCAAATTAAAACATAATATATACATTTTGGGACATGACTCTGTTACTGTAGATTTTTAACTTTGAAGTTTTTGTGTCTCAAGACTTTAGATAGGGGACTTGAAAAATCTGCTTTAAAACCCTTCTAAATCGTATCAAATTATTCCCCAATCAGTCCAAACATTAACCAAAACTCATAAACCATATAATATATGATATTTACCTATTCAAAACACCATATAACACAAGTAAAAGTAAAACTAAACACCTACTTACAATATTATTTCACCTATGTACATGCCATTAACTTAAATAAAAAAAAATTGAAGATTTCATACTATTTTCCAAGTCCTTGAGATGTGATGTGAAGATATTAATTCTAGACAAAACTTTACTTTGAGTGTTTACTTAGGTATTGAAAAATAATGTGTTAAGTTTATGAAAGTTTAATAAGTATCAAGAGTAAAATTTACCTTTACATTAAATAAATATAAATAATATACATTAAAGTTATATTAAATAAGTTTAGAACATAATAATAAAATTAGAACTTTCATATTATAACTTATTCAATATAATTCAATCCATCGTCATTTTCTTTCATTTAGCACGTAAATGTATCATATTGATTGTATCTTTATTTTGTCCTTTATTATCAAATAGATTCTCAATTTAGACTTAACAGAATATGCAAAATATATTAAAATAATATAGAGATGCACTAAAGTGCAATAACTTAAAACAGAGTGACATCAAAATGCAGAATGATACCGAAATGTTTTAGCAGAGCAGAGTGACACTGCAATGCATTAACAAAACAAATAATGCGCTAAATGCTTATTAATGACATGTCGTCTTAATGTTGTTAGACTTTGCTCTGCTTTCACCTTGCTTTTGTTGGTGTACAAAAACACCCTAAAAAGACAGAGATTTGTGATGGAATGGGTCCTTTTCCTCCAACTGCGACCAAAGAAGTATCGAGAGGCATGTTGAAATGAATCAATCAATGCAAAAGTCCAAAGCGCACCCCACCCTGATTTAGAGGAAATTTCTACGTACTTTCTTCGAAGTTCCATTTATACAGAGAAGGCCAAATTAAAATGTCCCCAATAATGATAATTAATTGTTCATACCCTCCAACATTATCCCCTCTTCAGCTGTCAACATTATATTCTCCCTTTGCTGCTTAATCTTCTTATCCATTAGTTTTCTTGTGTAAACGAGATAAAAGAAAATGTGAAACCATGCAATCATTCAACCTAATTATTCCCCCACTTTTATCCTTGATAAAGATATAAAACGATGAACATGTATTACCTTATAAGTACATAGTATTAATGGTCACCTTTTCGGTTGGATATGTCTAATTCTCTCCTTCTATGTACATTATTGCACTTTCATCCCAATAAATTAATCATTGTACATTAAATTAATAAATTTTTATGTAGTTATTTGGATGAATTGCATGCATACTAACTTTAAAAAATTTAAAAAAAAAATTAATAAAGTGGAAAATGAACTAAAAAGAAAATTAGTGTACTAACATTAATATCAAAACTCAACCCAAATTATAATGGTGCATTTGGATACCATAAAATATTTGGATGAAAGTATAATTATTAAGATAATAATTGCTCCCTCTTATAATTACAGTGAATTCTAATTTCATGGATGTGTTCAACTGATAAAGTGTAATTAGATTGTACTTTCTTATGTCACTTTTGGTCATATACATTGTAATTACACAATTACGTAATTTTAAATTCTACAAAATATTAATTATTATAAAATTATCAATAATACTTGAGAAAAAAATTCTCTTAGCATGCAACAAACTTGAAACCAAAGCATATTATATAATATGTTAGTCTAGTAAAATATTTGACAATATTTTTTGATAATTGGGAGTAGGGGATGGAGTTGCCCAGGTTTAAAAGAGTATCCAACAATATGGTTACTAATAAAATTAAAAAGAAAAATAACCATCATATAAAATTTTATTTAATTACTCTAGCATTCTATATTTTTTAGATTATTCTCTCTCTAACATTAAATATATTAATAATTAATAACAAATATTATATAATTAAGTTAAATTTAATATAAATAATTTATAATATAAAATAATATTTGAGGCACCGTTGGTTTATAAGTCTTATGCATCATCAATGAATAATAACATGACACATCATCATTAAATTAAACAAAAAAACATGAAGACCTTGTGAATAAATACTAATAATTTTATTTGAACATAATTAAACATTTAATGTAACTATTATAAATACATATTAATAACTCTTGAATTTAGGATCTTGGAGTTAAGGGTTTAAGGGATAAGGTATAAGCTATAGGGTATAGGGTCTTAGGTTTATAATTTAGGGTTTTAGCATTTATTTATAATTAAATCATATTTAAATAAAGTTATTAGTACTTATTTGTAAGCCCTCCATTATTTTTGGTTTTATTTAATGATTAAATGTTATGTTAATATTCACTGATGGTGCAACATCAAATATTTTTCTTTATAATATATATTATATGATTTAGTTAATTGCTTACTTGGTGAAAATGTATAAGAAATTGTTTGTTGAAAATAAAAAATTCAAAATATTTAAGCAAAATTAGAAAAAAAAGAGCATATAATTATATATATATTTAAAATAAAATATATATCCTAAAATTAAAATACTATTATTATTGTATAAAAATAACTTATAAAATTTAAATTAGGTGTTGAAATATTTAGAAAGTCATAAGATAATTGGATTTGATGTAATTATTTGTAATTATTTTATTAAATATTTCAATTCTCACGCCTTTAAGAATTATAGAGAGTAATTAAGATATTCTAATTACTTTTATTGAGATCCATTAATTTCATTAATTATCCAAACATATCATAAATATGTAATTAAAAAGAAAAATTCAATTATTATATAACTTTCCAAACCCACCCAAATTAATATTAAAAGGAGTGAGTAGTCCCATTAAGATTGGTTCAACAGCTTTCATGATCTTCCAGTCTTTAGGACCACAGCCCTCCTTGTTGCAATAAGTTCTCCAAACAGACTCTTCAACTCATCTCATAGCTTCTTCTCTTCATTTCTTTGCCATCTTTTCTTTTGAGTAAACTACTTATATAGTCACCTGAATTTACCTGCATTTTTATTTTGGTCACCCATTTTAAAATTTTTGTTGTTTTAGTCATCCTTGTTAGATAAGTTGTCAATTTAATCACTCTATCGTTAAAATAGGTTTCATCACCAAATAGAATGTTAATGTGACCCGGTATAATAATAAAATTAACCCTCAATTTTCATCTATTTTGTTAATTTAATCTCAATTTAAAAAAAAAAAATTAACCCTTACTATTTACATACTATACCAATTAGGCCATTATTCTAAAAATTAAGAAAAACATAAATTAAAATTAAAAAAATACATATAAATTCAAATTTTATTAAAAATTATAAAATATATAAAATACTCAAAAACGATAAAAGAAATATATTTAAAAATATTAAATTTAATATATTTCCTCTCCTTCCTTCCACAAAGTTCACATGTTTCCTTCTCATCTTTCTCAATCAACTCCAATTTTTCTTCCTCGTTCTCTCAAATATTTTCTGTGCTTATCATTTTAAACTTATATAAGTTTGACTTCAATTTTTCTATGTAAAAATAGATTAATTTTTCATTTAAGTTTTGATTATCAATTTGGATTATTTATTCAAATCAAAATAATAAGAAAGATTTCTTAATTTTTAGAATTTGAAGTAATTAATTAGATAATATTATTAAAGAGGAAATTAATTCCATCGCAAATCACTTAAAACAAAATCACACCAATAATTTGTTAAAATGATAGACAAAGATTTGATTTTCCCAATCTAATTAATATAATAATAGCACTATCTTCTTTACCCTACAATCTAAAATCATCTTATCCCCCACCATCTTTCTATTGTTATTTCTTCCCACCTTTTTGCTTTGATGGTTCCCTCTAGCCATTGTCTGTGCCACTTTCTTTGCCAACTTCTCTTACATTACCTTTGCATCTCTCTCATCAGACACAATTTGCAAAACCACAAGTAAAAAATAAAGACGAAAAATTCACACAATTTTTTTAAAAAAAAAGGGAATCTTTCATGGTGTTGTTCAGGGGTTAACGCCTATTTTTTATGAATTTTTTGAGTATTTTATATAGTTTTATAAATTTTGATTTTTTTTAAATTTTAATTTAGATTTTCTTAATTTTTAGAACCATGACCAAATTGATATAATGTGTAAATATTAAGGGTTAAATTTATCGTATTTTTTAAAATCAAGATAAATTAATAAAATGGATAAATATTAAGAGTTAACTTTGTTATTATACCAGGCCATGTCAGCAGCCATGTCAGCATTTCGTTTGGTGACCAAATCCATTTTAACAGTAGAACGACTAAAACTAACAACTTGGTTGACGAGAGTAGAGGTGCCCATGGGCTGGGTCGGGCTTGACTAAAAAATTAGGCCCATTTACTTGGCCTGGGCCCAGCCGGCTCGCCCCGAAAAATGGGCCTAAAATTTTACCCAAGCCGGACCTAGATAAAAATGCTAAAATTAGAGCCCAACCCAGCCCGCCCATATTAATTTTTTATATTATTTTTATATAATTTTTAAATATATATAATACATAAAAAATACTAAAAACATCAAAATAAATATTTCCCAACAAATTGAAAATAAATTTTAAAACATATATAGACTTATAACACTAAGATAAATGCAACTTAACAAGCAAATGCCTCTAAAATAATAACAAAATTAACAAATGCCTTTAAAATAATAACAAAATTAACAATAAAATAAATTTTATACAATATCTAAACAATAACAACAAAATAGTAGCAATTTAATAGTAAAATAGTAACAAAATAGGGAGAAAACAACAAGAAAATAACATTAAAAAAAATAGATTTTTTTTTGTCCTTTAGTAAATTCAGGCGGGCCCAGGCCAAAAATGTCTTTTCCGAGGCCCGACCTATTTTTTAAATGGGCATTTTCTTATCCAAGCGCATTTTTTGGATACCCAAACCCTCTCACATTTCTGGCGGGCCTTCGGACCGGGCCAGGTGGTCCGACCTATTATCAAGTCTAGACGAGAATGACTAAAATTAATAATTTATTTAATAAAAATAACTAAAATAACAATTTTTTAAATAATAAACAAAATAGAAACATAAATAAACTCGAGTAATTAAATATATAATTTACGGGTTTTGATCGTTTATCATCACATTTGAAAGCAATTTTTAACAACTCAAACACCATCTCTCGAACCAAACCACTAATTGGAGTGGTGAGTTTGAGGAGGAAAGCTGGTGGGGGAATTGGGTTCCCTTTTTAAAAGCAGAAGTAAACCAACATGGCGACGCCTGTAACCAACAACTCGATGTCAAACCCCACTCAAAACTAATCCGTAATTTGGCGGCGAGAGTTACTGCGGTGGCCCACATTCTCAAAGCCGGGGGAAGAGGCCGGAAGAATATACCTTATGAATTATGATAATACAATCTATATTTCTTATTTAAGCTATAATAGTGAAATTATAAAAATGATTTTTTTAAAATTTAAAATAAATTATATTTTATAGGGCATTTTAATTTTTTAAAACTAATAAAGAATTTATATTCATATCTACTTATAAAACCTTAAATTTACCTCTCAATAAAAAATTAATTTATATATTTTAAAAATTTTCTAAAAAGGTTGTAATATTTGTTGGACACGCCACCCGCATTTTCTAATATTAAATAACCCACGGCCGGCTGACCCTCCTCGTTCCACACATATATTTCGAAATTTTCCAGCACCCAAAATAGATGCAATGCTGTGCCTTTGCTGCTCTGTATTAGTGGAAGCAGAGAAACGTTGAATGAATAACACAAAAAATGTAGCATAGGTCACACTTTCCCAACTGAGTGTGGACTTGTCACTATGCCATAATTATAATTGTTAAGCGTACAAAGAGAAGTAATAGCCACATATAAATATTATTTGGCAACTTTCACTTTTACTTATTTCTGGCTTCTCAACATAACAGCTAGGCTGCTATCTATTATTGTCTTTGCCATAATTATTGCGAAAAAGACCCTAATACTAATACCTTTCTTTTCTTTCTTCATTTCTACCATACCTTTCCATTTTCAAGAAGATAATAATAAGGGTAAATTATTAAAATAGTCACTTTTATTTATTTTATATTACATCTTAGTCACTTATGTTTAAAATGTTACGTTTTAGTTACTTAAGTTATCACGTTGTAATATTTTAGTCATTGAGTTGTTAATTGTCGTTAACGGTAAGCTGACATGACACGTTAAATCATCATTTCAAACAAAAATTTTAAGTAAATTTATACAATCGATCCCTATATTTTTTTTCATTTTAAGCAATTTAATTTCTTTTCTTTTATGTTCTTTTAACTTTCCTTTTTTTTTTTTTCCATTTTTTTCTGCTTCTCCTTTTGTTTTACTCTCTTCTCCATTTCTTTTAACATAGTTTTTCTATGTTTACCATTTGTTAAAACTAATCCCTATACTTTTTTTTGAACAACTTAATTTTTTTCGAGTGAGGCAAACTTATGGACTAGTTTTAACAAATGACAAACATAGAAAAACTACGTTAAAAAAAATGGAGGAAGGAGGAAAACAAAGGGAGAAGCATAAGAGAATGGAAAATAAAAAATAAAAAAAATTAAATTACTCAAAATGAACAAAATATAGGGACCAATTGTAAAATGTAACATTAGCTTATTGTTACATCGTTAATGATAATTAACGGCTCTGTGACTAAAATGTTACAACACAATAATGTAAGTGACTAAAACGTAATATTTTAAATATAAGTGACTAAAATATAACAAAATGACTATTTTGATAATTTATCTTAATAATAATAATACTATTATATATGTTTTTGTATATTACTAATATTAAATCCCGCTAGGGTTTCTTTCTTTTATGATTTATTTATTTAATAGTGGAGTAATAATCTATAACAATTATAATAAATACATAATTAAATTAGTAAATTAGTGAATCTATAACATGTTTTTTTGTTAAAAATAAGAAATGTTTATATTATAGAAAAATAAGTACCAAGCAAGCTTAATTTTTTTCATTATTAAAAATACTTTTTTTCATTACCTAACTTATTTTTCAATTTTCAAAAACAATAAAAAATAAAAAAATATTTTTAAAAATGAAAATAAAATAAAAAAATATTTTCAAAAATGGGGAACCTTGTTTTCTCAAATTTGTGATTTTCATGTCGACATTGACAATTTCTTTCCGACGTGGCCAAACATCACATTACATCAATGATGGTATCCCTTTATTTTCTACACTAATGGCCAAATCTCATACATGGATAACCGCTAATTTGCCAGTCATTTTCTTCTTTATAATGAGCCTAACCAGTGGGTAGCTAGGGGTTGGTTGCCACAGCGAAAATTTTTTATTTAAATCTTTTAAAATATTTAAAATTTTAAATTAGTAAAAGTAAAATTGTGCTTTGATTCTTTTTAAAATTAATAATAATTTAATTTAATTTTTTAAAAATTATATAAATATAGACTATTAAAATAATAAAATTATATTTTTAACATCATAAAAATTACAATTTTATTTCGACCTCTTAAAAAATTTTCTGACTTCACCTCTGAACCAACGTAACTTTTATAAATTATTTGAACTTTCTAGTTTTTTTAGTTAGTCAATATTTTTCTTTTTTTAGGAAGATATTAACTCCTTTTTTATTGTTAATGAGGAAGTTAAAACTTCCTCTCTCTTTTTTCACTTGTAAGTTGTAATCAATATTTTTGGAATTGGATTAGTAATCGGATTGATTAGGTTATTGGTTCTTTGGTTTATTGGTATAGTCAATTCGATTAAATAATTATAAAAATATTTAAAAAATAAAAAAATTAGTTCAACTTTCAATTCAATCGGTTTTTTAATTAGTTCAATCAGTTCGTATTGATTTTTAGTCCAACCAATTCAATACTATTTTTCAGACCAATACCTCAATCAGTTCCCTATCCAACCGACTATTTTGATATTATTTAAACACCATTCCTTGTAACTACCTTTGTCAATTTTCACGATTTAAAATGGCGTGCCTAGCTTTTCTAACATCTTCTGCTTGTATATAATGGACACAATATTTTTCTAATAAACTTTAAGAAATCAATATATCTATTCTGTAATTTTCATACAAAAAAAAAAAAAAAGAAAGTGTGACCAACATATTTCATAACCTTGAAATATACAACTAATAGGAATATATAGCATCTCAAAAAATTGATTATGGAGTACGTTAGATTCATTCATTCACATTTCAAGTTTCTCATTATCTCTTTTATATCAATGATGTAATAAACTTTTGTATTCACAATTATGTTCACAATATAAAACATAATCAGTTTGCCATTAAGTACAACTAAATAAGAAACTATAATGATCTTCCTTCTTTCCAAATCTCTTTATATCACTTCAATTGCTCTTTAGATATTGTAGAACTACCGTTGATAATGGCAATATAGAACGATCGCAAAGTAATAAGAAAAAGAAAAAGAAAAAGAAAGCACATAGATTTTGTGTGGAAAACCCTTTTAGGAAAAATCACGAGCTGATGAGAAGAAAATTCACTAGTGTCGAATTTGAATGATACAAGAGGACTTTAGATTACATCTATTTATAGATTGAAAAATCTTATTCTAATCAATGTCAAATAAATGAAATGTAGTAAAGTTTAAAAACCTTATCCTAATCAATATAAAATAAAAAAAAGTATAGTTCTATATAGATTTTACTTTTATTTTATTTTACTACTGTGTTTTATTTTAATAAGGATTCGAGTCACTCAACTCTAACAATCTCCACCTTAACACGAATTCTCAACGAAAAAGTTTTTCACCTCTTCTACGAAATCCCTTAAGGGGGTGTTCTTCAACAATAAACACCAACCAAGTCCAAGAAATGCTCAAACTTGGTTGTAGGAAGTGACCTAGTCATCATATCTGTAGGATTTTCATGAGTACTAACTTTTCTCACAACAATATCTCTACGAGCAATAATATCACGCACAAAATGATACCGAACACCAATGTGCTTTGTTCTCTCATGAAACATTTGATTTTTCGAAAGGAAGAGGACACTCTGACTGTGACAAAACATTGTACTGATATGAAGGTCTTTACTGGATTCACCAAAGAGCCCCTTTAACCAAATAGCTTCTTTACAAGCCTTAGTAATCACCATGTACTCAACTTCAGTAGTAGATAAAGCAACTGTAGTTTGCAAAGTAACTTTCCAACTGATTGCGCAACCCCTAATAGTAAAGACATACCCTATGAGAGATCTTCTTTTATCAAGGTCTCCAGCAAAATCAGAATCAACATACCCAATGACTCCATCTCTAGTTCTTCCAAATTGTAAGAAAATATCAGTAGTACATTGTAAGTATCTAAAAATCCACTAAACTACTTTCCAATATCCTTTACCAGGATTCGCCATATATCTACTAACACGTGACATGTAGTCAATCTCATCATTTGATTGTGAAGACAAAGTCGATGAAAGTCTAAAGTGAGCTATTAATGGAGTACTAATAGGCTTGGCACTCTGCATACTAAACCTACAAAGAACTTTCTCAATGTACCCTTTCTGGCTTAAGTACTATTGAAACCATTTTTCAATTTTGAAAAATAGGGATCGATAAAAAATAGAGTCGCCACCGACCTTTTTTTTTAAGGTGTGATCGAATCACCTTGAAATTGATCATTTTAATAAAACTTTGATTTGTTAAAACAAATTTTGATCTACAAAACTTGAGAAAATGAGTTCGGGAGTCGGTTACGTACGAGGAAGGGTTAGCACCATCGTAACACCCAAAATTGGTACCTAATTGATTACTTAATTGTCTTACGATCCGCTTGCTTAAAAAAGACACTTGAACAAATCAAATTGGATGTTAAGACTCTCTCATTTCGAAGAAATAAAATGTCATACCCAGTGAGTTAGGATACAACATTTCTTATTCTCGAAACTGAGCTTGTCTTTTGATTTTTAAAACTCGTGTGTTAAAGTTTGAAAAGGGTATTCAGTTATTTGGGCGTCATGAAAAATTGGAACCCAGTGAGTTAGGGCACAATTTATCAAAATTCCCAAATATAGAATATTGCATTTGTTTTTTTAGAAATTCTTACCTCGAGATGATAAAACGTCACATCCAGTGAGTTAGGACACAACATCTTGAATTCTCGAGAATAAACTTTTATTTAAAATTTTTGTGTATTTTGATTTAAAAAAGAAAAGGGTACTCGGCTGCTAGGATTTAACGAGAAAAATCGGATTCCAGTGAGTTAGGGCACGATTTTCTCAAAGCTTCCAAACACAAGCATTGCCTTATTTTAAACCTTTGAATAGAATGATTTTAAAACTTCAACGATATTAAAACATGATTTTCTTAAACAAATGAAATGTCATAGAATGATAGTATACAAAGTAAAGTAGTAATTCATACACAAAATTTTACACTAATGTATCACAACAACCAATAAATACAAATTAAGAATTATACCGCACATAATAGCAATAATCACATAATATACAATTTCACTATTAACTATTGAAGAAAATGGAACAAAATAATATACAAAAACAAATATAAAACAAAAGGTAATTAAAACTGATTTTATGCAAAAAAATTTTAAGAATATATATATATATATAAAGTGATTAAAAATAATTAATTTTAGAATCAACCTAATCGAACATATAAAATTTAAATTTATTAATATATAAAAAGGTTTGAAATGAATAATATATAAATTCAGAATCAAATAAAATAATTTAAGAGAATAAAAGATAAAATAGTTAAAATAAGCAATATATACATAAAGATTTAAAATAAAACATAATAAACTAGCCCTTTTCAAAAAGTAAATACATAGATAAATTGAAACAGGTAAGGGATAAAATTGAAGTAAAAATAAAGGTTGAGGTTTAAAATGTAAATAGAGTAAACAGGATATTAAGGACCGAATTTGCATGTGCGCAAACAAGCGAAGGATTCATTGAGAAATTATCCCAAACACTCAAAACGGCGCCGTTCAAATGCTTGCCGTCTAATATCCTAAGGACTAAATTCGAACAACAAAACAATTTTGGGGCTATATTAGAAATTGACATAGGATCTCATTGTGAGTTGCTGCAAACCCAAGGGACTTGATGTGTAAATGATCTTTTATTAAAAACGCGCAGATCTTTCCCCGGGTCGGGTCAACGCGTGGATCTTAGCCGTGAAACGGCGCCGTTTTGGGTCTTAATGACCCACCCCAAAACGACGTCATATATGTTGGCTTTAAATACCAAAACCCCAAGCCAAAAAATCATTTTTAAACCTCTTTAAAAAAAAAAAAACTCTCTGAAAACCCCCTTTGTTTCTCTCTAAACTCCGGCATTGGTCCGACCGAGTTCTGATCATCGGGCCGCCTTGCTCGGTGGTCAGAGGCTCAAATCACAAGCTTTCTAGTCCCTCAGGCCTCCCTAAACCCAAATCTAAACTTTAAATGACCGAAATGTAACACCCCCTACCCGTATCAGTCGCCGGAATAGGGTACGAGGTATTACCGGAGTTTACAGAATCATTTTTTTATTAAAACCAAAACAAGTACTATTCATTTATATCTAAAATAAACATGCAAAGTACGTTCAATCAATTTGATCATGAGCCCTAACTCATATCCTCATCACCAGTGTTAGTCGAATGTTTCATATAAATTTCAATAAATATGTATGGGCTCAATTCTCATTAAATTTCTCATATATATACACAAATTCACATTATGTAATCATACAACATATAGCAACCATATCTATGTAATTTAAACACATTTTGATAACAACTTGTCTTGATTTCATACTATTTCATATTTAAGCTTTACTCATCAAAGTATTTGAAATATCATCTTTATGTATATAATACACATGAGGTTCATAATTCCATAAATACGTATGAACACATTTATCAAACATATTCTATATCCATATATCATAGTCTCATGTCTCCATTTATCAATAATCATCATTTTCTTGTTTTTCAGATAAATACATATAACCACACATAGGTATACAATTCACTATTTCTTCTTGTTTATCACAATTTCAAATGAGAGATTCACGTGAATGAGTTTAATAATAACCATGATAATACTTTCCACATTTTTTTCACACATATTTCACTTTCTACTTACCATCTTGTCCATGCGGGGAACGGCTTACGAATTTGAGTACATAATGGTCTGAAGCCCAAAGGCTAACTGAAGCACACAAGTGCTAAACTGAAGCCCGAAGGCTAACTGAAGCACATAAGTGCTAAACTAAAGCCCAAAGGCTAACTGAAGCTCATCAGAGCTGAACGGAAACCCATAAGGTTTGAACTGAAGCTTAGAAGAGCTAAACTGAAACCCGAAGGTTAAACTGAAGCTCAAAAGAGCTAAACTAAAACCCGAAGATTAAACTGAAGCTCAGAAGAGCTAAACTGAAAGCAAACACGAGAATTCGCAACAAATGCTGAATCTCGGTTTACTTGGGTAATTCACCGTCAATTCTTCGCTTTTGAATGCCATAACTCAGCTGTGGTCTTACATCTACTCTTTGCCATGACATAACCATGGTTTTTTCCGTCAATTCATCACTTTTCACGAAACTGAAGTGCTCAATTTAATCATTTATTCAATTTTCATGCTTTTTACATTATTCACGATTTTGTCATCAATACATATGAAATAACACATCATGAAATTCATAAGATTAACAAATTATCACTAAAATTTAGCCATATAAACTTACAAATTCGATTTTTATATTATAACAATAATCATAATTTCATAATAAATATGTCAAATAATACATTATATCATTCTGATTCAACATTTAGCGATTGTAAGCGGGCATGTGATCAATTTAGAAACAAGTCATTCATATATTTTTCCTCCTCCTCTCCATCCACATCCTTAGTATAAACAACACACTTGTAAGTAACATTATTTATAATTTTCACTATTTACTTATGTGAATATTCAAGCTATCCATCCGTGTCATGGTCGCTAAATTATTTTTATCTTGAGCTACAGAACTCCAAATTAAGATCTGCTAATTTTTCTTGAAACTAGACTCATGTATCTTCTTACCATAAAATTTTCAGAATTTTTAATTTAGCTAATAAGTACAATTTATTCTTTAAAGTTAACCCTGTTCTGATGTCTGACAGTTCCGACCCTTCTTCACTAAAAATTAATTATCTCCTCGTACAAGATTTTGATGATGTTATTGTTTATTTCTTCTAAAATAGACTCATTAAGGAATCTAAAAATTATGTCCCATAATTATTTTTGTAAAATTTTTAATGATTTTTCCAAGTCAAAACAGGGGATCTCGAAATCATTTTGAACCAGTCTCACAAAAATACAAATATATCAGAATACAGAATTCCTTTACTTGCTCTGTTTTCTTTTATATGAAAATAGACTCGACAAGCTTTAATTCCATATCTCAACTTCTAATTCAATATTTCTACCATTTTTGGTGATTTTTCAAATGTAGACAACTGCTGCTGTCCAAAACTGCTTTAGTGTAACATGTTGATTTCTATTTTGTCCATAATTCCACAATTCATACAATTCAGTCCTTACTCAATTAACCCCTTAATTGAGATAATTTTCTCAATTAATACTTTTCTCTATCATTTTAAAGTACTTCATAACCTTTTAAAATTAGAATTTTAACACTAGGCCTTAATTTCAACTCTTTCACAATTAGGTCCTAAAACCAATTTCCATCAATTTTACTTGATAAAATCATCATATAACAAAATTAAAGCTTCAATTCAATATTTATTCATCATATACTTCCAACACTAATCCACATCAACTTTAAAAATTAGCTATAGAATAAAAAACTAATGAATTAATCAGTTGGATCCAATTGTAAAAGTCCAAAAACATAGAAATTTCAAAGAGAAAGCAAGAATTAAACTTACATGAAGCTAGAGTATGAAAAAAAGCTTGAACCCTCTCCCATGGCTATTTTTCAGCTGAAGAAAATGAAGAGATGTGAAGAGAATTCTAGATATTCCAATTTGGTCCCCTTTTATTTAACTAATTTTGGCAATTTTCTAATTTTGTCCATATTTCACCCATTCCCTGATTTTTCTCGGCTATTGCCGCCCAAAATATCTTCTTTGGGCTTATTTGCACTTTAGGTCCTTCCTTATTTGGCAGTTGAGCTATTTAATCCTTCTAGCAACTTTTACACCCTTTTCAATTTAGTATTTTTTATTTAATTAACCACCCAAACGTTAAAATTTTCTAACAAAATTTTAATATTACCTTACTAACACTCCGTAAATATTCATAAAAATATTTATGACTCAATTTATAACACCGAGATCTCGATACATCTCTTTCTCGATTTCTTAACTAAATAAATCTTTATAAAACACAATTTACTATGTCAAAAATCTTTTAAAAACTACACTTGGCTCGTAAATATTAAATAATATAATCTATGAGTTCATTTGTCAGATTTGGTAGTTTGGAACCACTATTTCCGATATCACTGAAATTTAGGCTATTACACGAAACCCTCACTAAAACTGAAAGAAAAAGGAAAAACTCTTTGGTTTCTGCTTTCGAATCATCGCCAAAGGTAAAAAATTTAGTTTTATTACTTATTTATATATATATGCGTGATATTCAAAGCGAATAGACAATAAAATTTTGAGGAAATACCTATATTTCTCTGATTATTTTTTTATTCGAAAATTGTAAGAGAGAGACAATATTCGTGAATGATGGCCTTATATAGCCAGGAAAGAGAAAAATACAAATTTTACTATATTCCTCTATTATTTGCTGTTATTGTTGTCTTCTTTCATAGGTACAGGGGCCGTACAGTAGCGTGGGCTGCGAACGTGGCGATACGGAGGCCGTACGGCGCTAGAGACGGTTGCGGTGCAAAGAGGAAACCTAGGGTTTCCAAAGGTTTCAATTTGTTTTGGGCCATTCAGGCCTGTGTGGTTGTTTTGTAAATTGGGCTGATTTGGGTTTAATTTTTTGGGCTGTGTAATGGGTTTAATTTGGGCTTGTAAATGGACATTTGGTTTATTAGATTTTGGACTTCATTAATTTGTTTTTTTGTTTTAATCTTGTATAATTAATGGGCACCGGGCGAAATGGGCCTATTACAGCTGCCCCTCTTTGCTCATTGCCGTGTAACGGGAATGGAGCAAAGACTTTAAAAGAGGCCAATTTTGCCCGGTTTTGCTAAATCTTGACTTCTTGGCACTTATTTTCCTTGAACAGCCTCACTGCGTCTTCCAGGGTATGGAAAATGATGTCTCAACTTGCTCTAGTAGAAATTTAGAGATAATAGATTTGTAGCTTCGATCTTCTTAACTGAAACTTCACGAAAATAAGGATCGACCCTCAATGTAATTTTAATGAGAAGGGATTTCTAGCTTCGACCTACTTCTCTAGAACTTTGATGAGATAAGAATTCAAAGAGAAAAGATTTGTAGCTTCGATCTTCTTTGTTGAAACTTCAAGTAAATAAAGAATGATCCTCAAGGCAATGTCAAGGAGAAGGGATTTGTAGCTTCGACCTACTCCACTAGAACTTCGAGGAGATAAAAATTTAGAGATGATATGCTCGCGATATTAAATAATAAAATTTATAAAAACTGATCACACCAAAACTAACTAATATCACGATATTAAAGACAAGCGCACCTATCAAACAGTAGTATAGTTTAGCGACAAGATCGAGTTATCGTACCCAAGGGAACCAAAAGTACTAATACTTACTTCCTTTCTATTATCTAGCCTGAAAATAAAAGAGGTTTGGTTGAAACTAATTCTAAAACTAACTAAAAGTGCACAAAAAGTAAATTGGGGAAAAACTTTAGGGAAAAGTTGATTGATATAGGCAATACTTAAGGGAGAATCCACCTAGACTTCACTTGTTATTGGTTCTTGAGCTAGACGATTTATTCACTTGACTTGATCCGTAGAGATCCCTAATTTATGCTAAACTAGGCCTAGGTCGTTAACTAAAGTTCCTTTATTAATTAACACCCTAGGTTGCATTAATTCGATCTATGGTTCCCCATATTAGGTTTGACCCTAATCTGGCAGATTTATGTCGCCCTATGTCTAGGGTTGCATGCAACTCCGCTTAATTATGGTAGATCTACTCTTATCACAGGGACTTTTGCTCCTCTGCTTTAAGCACATCTATTTCTTGAATTAATACCTAGGCTTATTAACACAAGAATTAAGCAGACATAATTAAGAACAACTCAAGTATTTATCATATAACTAAAGAATAAATAATAACAAGATTCGTCTTAGGTTTCATCCTCCTCAAGTATTTGAGGGGTTTAGTTCATAATAAAGAAAGAAAACATCTCAGAAGAATTAAGATAACAAAACATAAAGAACCCAAAAACCCCTGAAGGAATTTAGGGAGATCCTCTGTTTTGATATAGAATTCTAGCTTCTGGGATGAATCAATCGGCTTCCCTTGGAGTAATCCCTTGCTTTCACTCCTTGTGTTGGCAGACCTATGGCGCTATTTCTTCAGAGAAAAGAGTATATCTTTAGAGTTGCCTCCTGGGGTCTTTATATAGAGTTTAAAATGGCTTTCTTAGCCCTTAAGCATCCAAATCCGGGTGAAATGCCTCTTCTTCACGACTAGAACACGCCCGTGTGCCACGCTCGTGTGATTTTAATAAGAGACCGTGTTCGGGACTGTTGAGGTGGCACGGCTGTGTGCCCTGGCCGTGCTTGTCGGGGGCTGGACTGTGTGGTCTTCGTGTGGCACGGCCGTGTGATGACCCCTTGGGCCGTGTCAATTACACATTTTGGCCTATTTTTATGGTTTTTGGCCCGTTTTCCGTTCTTTTCTCTTCCCTATGCTCTCCTGAGTATAAGATATGAAAAAGAAAGATTAAGAGCACCAATTCTCACAAAATTAATGATAATCCATCCCAACTATAGGTTAAACCTGAGGTAAAAATATGTATAATTTATCGTTTATTAAATACCCCCACACTTAAGCCTTTGCTTGTCCTCAAGCAAAATCTCAA
The DNA here is from genome assembly GCA_020496765.1 of Gossypium stocksii. NCBI lineage: Eukaryota > Viridiplantae > Streptophyta > Magnoliopsida > Malvales > Malvaceae > Gossypium > Gossypium stocksii. The sequence goes on from CM035622.1 coordinate 72,054,136, forward strand.
TCCCTAATTAAGAATCATTCTTTTCAACTTACAATTCTTATCAATAATGTTTCAAACCAATATATAGGTAATTAAACAATGAAAATTCAATCAAAAGAACATTAAAGACTCAATCACTCTAAGTTGAGAATTTTATCATTGAAACATAAGTTTTCTCCCTTCTCTTAAGTAATTATCCTTCAATCAAAATCAACAAGAATTGACATCCTCACTAAGGGTTCACTCTATCCACTCAAAGTGTTTAGAGTTCAAGAATTAAGCACTCTCTAGTCAACCTAAAAAGTTATTACCATAGGCTTGCAAGAGAATCACATCTCCACCACTATATATTGAAATGACACATCGATCAAAAGGTCTTGTAATGGTTGTAACGGGGCTTGGTTAGGGGTGTTGTCACAGGCTACAAAAGAGGGTTAGAATCAAGATTGAATTGAAAAATTATCTAACTAAAAAAATCTCTATCACTTAGAACATATTTCTAGAGTTAGTTCTTGTGATAATGTCGTTTCTGCCTTGGTAGCCTTAAAATAGAAATATGCAAAAACTATTTGAACTATTAAAGATTACAACTGAATACATACGTTTTTTTTTAAGAACAATTCAACTAGGATACAATACATTGAATAAAACTTTACAATCTGGAAAAGAGAATAAAGCTAGATAATAAATTCAACTCAAATCTCGATAAAAAATAGGGATCAAAGTAATTGAATGGAATTCAACAAAAAACGGGTTATAGGTTAATATTAGAGGTAAGTCAAAGAAAAGATTGTTATGTTCAATGGGGTTCACTAGGGGTTAATTTATGGAGGTAGGCTTTTGTGGAGTAAGTGGGTTAAATCCTAGGTGCCTTTATCATTTCAGTGTATCAAATCAATGATGTGGTTTCGACATGTATAATCTAAGCAAGTTCTAGAATAACAAATCAATGTTGACTCACTCAAAGCAATAATAAAAGTGAGCACAAAAGAATGTATGCTCAAAAGGCTCAAAAATCTCACCAGAATTATGGCTTTTGATGCCAATCCTGCGAATTTCAAATCTTAAGATAACACTTAGAATTAAGGAAAAGAACTTATGAAAAAAAATTAGGGTTCTCAAAAATTTCAACTTATCATGCTTGATTCCCTAATGTTTTAAAGTTTGAATAATCAGAGTACAAGCACCTATGTCTTAATTCTCACATATCAATAAAAATCATAAATCAATCAGAGTGTATTCCTAATAGGATGTTGAAGATAATGCAATTAAGAACAAAGCATCAGATTTCAGGGTTTTCACAGATAATATAAAGATTTAAAGTAAGTTCCCCTCTACACTTAAGATGTACATTGCCCTCAATGTACAAAGATAACATTAGTAGCAATAAAAGGACAAGATCATAAGAGAGGGGGTGGTATGAAACTCCCTGAATTTTGGATGGATTTGTGAGACGAATATTGGAATTGGAAGAGCCAGAAGTTGTGGCGGGTGTTCCCTTTTTCGTAGAGATTTGAGCTGTAAAGCTCCTTTAAAACTGTGAAAGTATTTATTAGTCGTGGGAATTTGGATCAATTGAAATTACTCGTTAGGGGTTGGCCGTTAGGAAAAAGAAATAAAATAAAGAAAAATACTAAAAATACTAATATTCAAATAAAGGAAATGAAAGAAAATAAAATAAAACATAAAAAGGAAAATAAAGTTAGAAGAAAAGGGAAAAATAAAGATTAGTGTTCAAAAGTTAGAATAAAGTAAAATAAAGTAAACAAATAAATAAAAATAAAGTTACGAGGAATAGATAAATCTAATCCTTAGATAGATCACGCGGTGGTGGAGTGATGCTGAGGTGCTGGCATATCTGCTCTAAGGTGGCGTCGATATAATCGATGCGCCGAAAGCATTACTGCTCAAAGTGTGAAAAGCACTCAGATAAGTCAGCGTGGGCGGCTGCTGCATGAGATGGGCGGCGATGGGGTGGTGGCTCGGTCGGCGTGTCCTCCTCCGGTGGTGGGACATCGTCAGGAATGTCCTCTGGCTCCTCACCCTCCTGAACAAGTCGGAACTGAAGAGGGGTGCTTCCTGGCCTCCTCTCGATCATCCTCATATGTAACATAGTCGCGATGCCTTGGGGAGACATCTGACCGATCAGGGTGTAGGAGGATGTCTGAGCTGAAGTCTTGAGGAGCCCAAAATACCGGGCCAAGCGTGTGATGTAGGGCCCCATGGATAAGATGCCTCTGCGGTGCCACTCTGTCTGATGCTGCATGGTATGCGCGATGAAGTATGCTAGATCGATGATGTGTCCGTTCGCCATGCACCATAGGAAGTAGACGCCGTGAGTGTTGACGACGCTTGTGCTCTCTCGTATACCTGTCAGAGTGTGAGCAAGGAGAGCATGAATGTACCTCAGAGAGGGAACGAGGGCGGTCACCTTGCTGACACTAGGGTTATATGTCTGACGCCCTGGGGCTATGTCGTTCCAACAGTCGATGGGCCGGATGTGGATGCGACGGGAAAGGTTGGGGAAGTCTTCGTCTGCCATGAATTGCTCTGTGTAGAGCCCAAGTGCTGAGCTGAACTCTGACACGCTGAGGTGTCGCACGAGACCTCCCAAACAGAACTAGACCGTCCTTGGGTCGTCGAATTTGGTCATCACAGTCTGTAGGTGGAAGGTAGAGCAGAACTCGAGGGTGAGTTCTAAATAGGTGGGCTCGATAATCTGGAAGAATTGTTCCCACGGCTCGGTCATGAGTAGGGCCCGGACGTCATCCACTAAATGTATCTGCTCGAGGCCGCTCCAATCTATGTAGCAACCCGTGGATATAGGGCGGGCTTGGAGGAGTTGATAGTGTTCCTCCTGCGAGGCTTGGAAAAATATGATGAATGGGTGTCGAACTTCGAAGGTGGGCCTCGATGATGAACTCTCTGGCCCCTTACATTTCTTGGAGACGGGGACGGCAGTTTTCCGACCGCGTGATGACGACATAGTATCTGAAATAAAATAACAAACATTAGTCCTAAAGATTAAAATAGATAGATGATAATTAAAATGTAGATTAGAATGATAATGTTCCTAAGAAAATATAAAATGAAGATTAACCTGAATAGTAGAAATTAATCATTTTGAGATTTGCAACAAAATTAAGAAATATGAGTATGTATTTATACTAAATATATGAGAAAAAATGGCATGCAAATATGAATTTAAGTGGCATACAAGAAATGAATTTAAATGGCATGCAATCCTAATATATTCTATACTATTCTAGATTATTCATCCTAATATAACTAATTCCATGCTTGATTTAACATCTAAAATAAAGTAAAATTAAATAATTAGATAATAAAGAAATGAAATAAAAATAAATAAAGGAAAAATGATGTTACACGGTCGTGGGTTGAAGGTGAACGGTCGTGGGGTGGGTTTACAAGGGCGTGGGTCGGCTGATTTCGAGGGTGGTGGTGTTTTGAGGGCTGTGGCGGCGCTTATGGTGGTTGGTGAGGGGAGATTTGAGGGTTTTGAGTGAGGAAAGAAATGAATAGTAGCCCCTATTTATAGTTTTTGGGTTACACAGGCATGTCACACACCCGTGTGAGTCGTGTTTTACCCGTGTCTTTCGAAATCCGGGGGTTTTAGCGGGCCTGGTTCGAAGTACACGCCCATGGGAATATTTTACACAGCCGTGGGAGATCGGTTCTTCGTCACTCACACGGTCGTGTGATGGCATACACGACCGTATGCGATCGTGTTCGTGTTTCACACGGTCGTGTGATATGTTCCACGGTCGTGTAAAATTTGACAATATCTTCCACGGGCTGGGGACACGGGCGTGGGGATTTGTGCAAGCCTGTGTTGATCCTGCGGGGTTGCCACGACCATGTCGTACGGTCGTGGGTGTTGTTGGTAGCCCGTGTTGAAGTCGAAAGGTCACTACAGTCATATCACACGGCCGTAGCTATTTATCGGTGGCCTATATTTTGGGAAAATTTGTACTCTGTTTATACACGGCCTCGGTACACGACCATGTCTCTATTTGAAGTGCTCACACGGCCTTGGGAACTCCCGTGGGAATGGCCGTGTGGTCTTAAATCTCTGCATTTAAAAGGGTCAGTTAATGCATAAAAAATACTAAAATAAAAAATAGACGAAAAATTACTAAGTTAGTGCTCGGGTTGCCTCCCGAGAAACGCTTATTTAGAGTCTAAGCTTGACTCTGTTTGGAGGTATCATGGAGGGATTTCGTGGAGCTGAAGCTCCTCCATGTAGTCTATAAAATTCTCACCTTTATAAAATTTAAGCCGATGGCCATTTACCTTGAAAGTACCGTGGGTTGGGTGAGTTACCTCAATTGTGCAGTATGGAAAGATTTTCATTACCGTGAAGTAGGGTGTATCACTTGTATGTTCTTTTGAATTTGAGCTTCGTGGATCATCTTCCCCTAACATTACCTTATCTCCCACCTTGAGTTGATTTGTTTGTCCCTGAGGGTTGTCTTGGTGATGCTCCGTTTTGGTGTGGCATATTTTGAGTTTTTCGTGAAAATTCAGCCACTCATCTAGTTCCTCGATCTGGAGCATTTGCTTTTCTGGTTCATCTCCTGTAGGTGAATTTGCCAATGTTTGCGTTGTCTTTATGTGGAGTGCGTCCTGCACAGAAGTTTATGTGGTAAGTTCAGAGTTTTTACAGGGACTCAAATCTCTATTCTCGTCTGTAGTTTTAATTGAGTTGTGAGCTCGTATGGTGACTGTATCATCACCTACTCGTAATTTGAGTTCACCTATTTCTAAATCAATTTTAGTTCTAGCAGTTGCTAAAAAGGGTCGCCCTAGAATTAAGGGTACATTGCTAGCCTCGTCAATGTCTAAAACAAAAAAGTCAATTGGGAATATAAATTTATCGATTTTGACAAGTACATCTTCAATTATTCCCTTAGGTGCCCTAATAGTTTTATCAGCTAGTTGAATGCTCATATTGGTTTTCTTAGGGGTTCCAAGACCTAGTTGTTTAAACAGGTTATAAGGCATGACATTTATACTTGCCCCTAAATCAGCTAAAGTATTTTTTTCCTCTAGGCTACCAAGTAAGCAAGGGATAGTGAAACTCCTTGGATCTTTTAGTTTGGTTGGTAGTCTATTTTGTAGAATAGCTGAGCAGACTGCATTTAATTCCATATGAGATTTCTCCTCTAGCTTCCGCTTGTTTGTGAAGAGTTCTTTTAAGAATTTAACCGCGTCTGGCATCTGCAAAATTGCTTCAACAAATGGTAAGTTAATGTGTAAATTTTTTAAGAGTTTAAGAAACTTACCGAATTGTTCATCTATGCGGTCTTTCTGTAGCGCTCTTGGGTATGGTATACGAGGCTTGTGTTCGTTGATGTCTAGCTTGTTGTTGCTTACCTCTACCTTACCTTTACTCACCTTAGGTTCCTCGCATAACTTTGGGTCGTCTTTGGTTAATGCCTCATCATCTGTTGTATTTATGGCGTGAAGTTGCTCTTGAGGATTGGTCTTAGTGTTACTTGGAAGTCCACCTTGTGGTCTTTCTAATATTAACTTGGCAAGTTGACCAATTTGATTCTCAAGGCCCTTGATTGATGCTAGCTGGTTCTTTAATGCTATTTCAGTATTCTGAAATTGGGTTTCTGACATGGCCATGAATTTGGTAAACATCTCTTCAAGGTTGGGCTTTTTCTCCTGCTGCGGCAGTGGCTGTTGGAATCCCTGAGGAGGTTGTTATCTTTGATTCCCTTGTCCACCCCAAGAAAAATTGGGATGGTTTCGCCAACCTGTATTATATGTGTTACTATATGGATTATTTTGAGATCTAAAATTGTTACCCATATAATTGGCTTGCTCGGTTTCTATGCCATTGTCAGAAGGTGAGTAGTCTGGAGTGAACATTTTTGCCTGAGTTGTGTCACACTGCATCACTGCTTGTGCCTGCGTAGAACCAACAAAATTATCAAACTTTTTATTTAAAAGTTCTACTTGGTTAGTAAGCATAGTGACAGCATCAATATTATAAAATCCTGCAGCTTTTGTTGGCTTTGTCCTCATGACTTGCCACTGATAGTTATTCAGTGACATCTCTTCAATAAATTCATAAGCTGCTTCTGGTGCTTTGTTATTGATTGTTCCTCCTGCGGCTGCATCGATCATTTGCCTTGTTGAAGGATTCAAACCGTTATGAAATGTTTTAACTTGTAGCCATAAAGGTAGGCCATGATGAGGGCATCTTCTCAAAAGATCTTTGTATCTCTCCCAGGAATCGTATAGTGTTTCTAAATCCATCTGCACAAAAGAAGAGATATCGTTTCATAATTTAGCTGTTTTTGCTGGAGGAAAATATTTAAGTAAAAATTTTTCGGTCATTGTTCCCATGTGGTGATTGAGCCTCGTGGTAAAGAGTTTAACCACTGTTTGGCTTTATTTCTCAAAGAGAATGGAAATAGCCGTAGACGAATGGCATCATCAGAAATGCCATTAATTTTGAAGGTATCACAAAGTTCCAAAAAATTGGCTATGTGTGAATTTGGATCTTCATCCTGTAAACCATCAAATTGCACCAATTGCTGTATCATTTGAATAGTGTTAGGCTTTAATTCAAAATTATTAGCAGCAATAGTAGGTCTAAGAATGCTAGTTTGGGTACCAGCCAAACTAGGTTTAGCATAATCATACATAGTGCGAGGAGCTTCTTCTTGATTTGCTGGTGGCGCAACGATTGCGGGAGGTGGTGGAATGTTTTGATTTGCTTCCATCTCTTCTGTAGGTTCTGGCCTTTGTTCTTGATTTTGTTCTGGATACTGTAGGCTTCGTCTGATCTCTCTGCGATTTCTGCGGACTGTCGCTTATAAATCTTCTTCAAAAAGTAATGGTCCTGCTGGGTTGTTTCTAGTCATAAACTAGAAATACCTAAAAGAATAAAAACAAAAAAAAAATAAAATAAGAACTGAAAATAGATAAATATAGTAGTGGCTAAAGTAATAGAAATTGAGTTTTCTTAATATTCTAGTTCCCCGGCAATGGCGCCAAAAACTTGATATGCTCGCGATATTAAGTAATAAAATTTATAAAAACTGATCACACCAAAACTAACTAATATCACGATATTAAAGGCAAGCGCACCTATCGAACAGTAGTATAGTTTAGCGGCAAGACCGAGTTATCGTACCCAAAGGAACCAAAAGTACTAATACTTACTTCCCTTCAAGACCGAGTTATCGTACCCAAAGGAACCAAAAGTACTAATACTTACTTCCTTTCTATTATCTAGCCCGAAAATAAAAGAGGTTTGGTTGAAGCTAACTCTAAAACTAACTAAAAGTGCACAAAAAGTAAATTGAGGAAAACTTTAGGGAAAAGTTGATTGATATAGGCAATACTTAAGGGAGAATCCACCTAAACTTCACTTGTTATTGGTTCTTGAGCTAGACGATTTATTCACTTGACTTGATCCGTAGAGATCCCTAATTTATGCTAAACCCTCCGTCGAGGCGAAGAGCAACTAGGCCTTGGTCGTTAACTAAAGTTCCTTTATTAATTAACACCCTAGGTTGCATTAATTCGATCTATGGTTCCCCATATTAGGTTTGACCCTAATCCGGTAGATTTATGTCGCCCTATGTCTAGGGTTGCATGCAACTCCACTTAATTATGGTAGATCTACTCTTATCACAGGGACTTTTGCTCCTCTGCTTTAAGCACATCTGTTTCTTAAATTAATACCTAGGCTTATTAACACAAGAATTAAGCAGACATAATTAAGAACAACTCAAGTATTTATCATATAACTTAAGAATAAATAATAATAAGATTCGTCTTAGATTTCATCCCCCTCAAGTATTTGAGGGGTTTAATTCATAATAAAGAAAGAAAACATCTCAGAAGAATTAAGATAACAAAATAAAAAGAACCCGAAAACCCCTGAAGGAATTTAGGGAGATCCTCTGTCTTGATGTAGAATTCTGGCTTCTGGGATGAATCAATCAGCTTCCCTTGGAGTAATCCCTTGCTTTCACTCCTTGTGTTGGCAGAACTATGGCGCTCTTTCTTCAGAGAAAAGAGTATATCTTTAGAGTTGCCTCCTGGGGTCTTTATATAGAGTTTAGAATGGCTTTCTTAGCCCCTAAGCATCCAAATCCGAGTGAAATTCCTCTTCCTCATGACTAGAACACGCCCTTGTGCCACGCCCATGTGATTTCAACAAGAGACCGTGTTCGGGACTGTTGAGGTGGCACGGCCGTGTGCCCTGGCCGTGCTTGTCGAAGGCTGGACCGTGTGGTCTTCGTGTGGCACGGTCGTGTACTACGGCCGTATAATGACCCCTTAGGCCGTGTCGATTACACATTTTGGCCCATTTTCATGGTTTTTGGCCCGTTTTTCGTTCTTTTCTCTTCCCTATGCTCTCCTGAGTATAATATATGAAAAAGAAAGATTAAGAGGACCAATTCTTATAAAATTAATGATAATCCATCCAAAATATAGGCTAAACATGAGGTAAAAATATGTATAATTTATCGTTTATCAAGAGAGAAGAGATTTGTAGCTTCGATCTTCTCTGCTGAAACGTCAAGGAAACAAAGAATGATCCTCAAGGCAATTTCAGGGAGGAGGGATTTGTAGCTTCGACCTACTCCACTGAAACTTTGAGGAGATAAGAATTTAGGGAGAAGAGATTTGTAGCTTCAATCTTCTCAATTGAAACTTCAAGAAAATAAAATTCACCGTCTTCGATCTGCTCCACTACTGCTTAGGGAGACAAATCTTCAATCTTCAACCTATTCCATTGCTGCTCAGGAAGATAGAACTGGTCATCCTTGATCTGCTTCACTACTGCTTAGGGAGATAAGATCTACAATCTTCAGCCTACTCCACTACTGCTCAAGGAGATAGGACTAGTCATCCTTAATCTGCTCCACTACTACTTAGGGAGACAAGATCTGTGAATTCATCGATGTTGCTACACTGTCTTCTGGGGGACCCGTCCTGTAGAATCGATTTTATGTGCTTATGCTTATGCAAAATGATTAGGATGCTATGATCGGAATGAATCAAATGCTCCTAACTGAATGACTTATGATATATGTATGAATGCAAAATGTCATGAGAATAAGCCTTCTAAATATTTAAGGCGTCATTGCTCATTGTTCATCAGGGCTTTATCACTGATGTATTATGTTGCCCTTTTGGCTCAGCTAATATTTTAACAGCAAACCCGAAGAAACAATCATATTTTGCTCAACTGTTTGCCCTACTGTAACTTCAGGGTCCATTCTACCGTATTTCGGGGACATAAGGTTTGTACCATCTTCAAACTATCCTACTGCAATTCAGGGTTAAAGGATCAAAACTTTTTCAATCTATTCCCACTGCAAATCAAGGGTCTAAGATTTGTATCAACTTCAATCCACTCCAACACAATTCAAGAGTATAGGGTTTGTATCAATCAACTGATCACTCCCCAGGTGACCCAACCAAATGTATATACATGATGGATGCGAAATATCATTTTTTCTTGATAATAATCCATTTTTATGCTAGAGTTGACATTACTCATTTTTCATTGTATCACCGATACGATATCTCGTCTTTCTGTTCAATCACTATTTTTAATAGAAAATCCGAAGAGATAGTCATAAGTTAGATTCCTCTTTCTTAAATATTTCCAACCCTTAAGCTTGGTGAATTCTAAACAATAATCATGTTTCAGGTTCCTGTACTATTCAGAAGCTTCTAGAGTAATATGCGAAACTCCTTTTACGAAAATATTATTAGTCCACTAATCGTTATTTTAATGCAAAATGCTTGAAAAAGATCATACCAATAGACAAGAAGAAAATTAATCAGGAGCATAGCTCGAAACAAGTTAATCAAAGCTAGAAAATGCAATTAAGAAGAAAGTTTATTGAGAGTGTATTTTGAAAAGAATAAGGTAATCGAAGATAACAAACTCAAAATGGGTAAAATGGAAACTAGGTGCCCCAGATATCGTAGTCTGAGCTTCTCAATACAAACTTCTTGAGGATCCTTTTAAGCTCAATATGTGTTTAGGGGATTCGGAGTACTTTGTCGATGCCCTAAGACGTAACATACTTCATCATTGTTAATTTAGGCATAGCAAGACTAACATATGCCTCACTTTTGATCCAAATTTGAGCTGCCCTTTTCGAGTTTTTAACTCACATCCTCCTTGGTCTCAAAGCGCCCTTTGCGGGTTTTCACCTTGGCCTCTCCTTTTTCATTTTTCTTTTTTGATTGATTTTCTTTATTTTTTATTTTTTTATTATTTTTAATTTTTTTCCTCTTTTTTTTAAAGGTCTCAAGGTGCCCTCTGCGGGTTTTCACCTTGGCCTCTCCTCTTTTACTGAATTTGAATTCAATGGCTTAGGCATGTCCTTGCCATCCATCTTGGTCAAATGTTAATGATCTTCCAGAACAGGTCTTCTTCACTATACAAGGTCTTTCCCCATTTGGCGTTCATTTTCCTTTGAAGTCCTTTTGTATATGAAGGATCTTCTTCAATATCAGATCCCCCTTTAGAATTCTCTAGGATGAAGCTTTTTGTCATAAGCCGGTATCATCTGATTGTGACGGATAACTATTAACTTTTCTTTCCAAATCTGATTAATCATATCGGGATTGGATCCATTCTGCCTTATCCAACTTTAATTTTGATTAGATTCAGAGAAAATCTTGACTCCAACAAACTAAGGAGAAAGATGTTGCCCCAACGCAAGTCCTAGCTAATGTTAAATGAGCATAAAGGGTAAATAGTAACTTCTTTATGTCAATTTTGACAAGTCTCGGTCATCTTTCACGATCCTTTTTGTTGTTTTTGTTTTTCTCTTTCTCTTTTTTTTTGTATTTTTATTTTTTCTTTTTGAAAAAATCTTAAAATTTAATGACTGTCAACGTTGTAACATTGGCATACGAAGCGACTTTCACCCTCTCATTGAAATAAACAACAACCACGAAGATGAATCGATATTGGCTCAAAGCTTTTGAAAAAATCAGCCTCATAACATCCATGCCCCACATAGAGAAGGTCTATGAAGAAGTTATGACGAAATAAAGGAGGCACGTGAATCTTATCTCTATGAATTTGACACTTATGGCATATTTCAGTATAACTGATGCAATCCCCTTCCATGATGGACCAGCAGTACCCAAACCTTATGATTAGCCTAACTATCATAAAATCATTAGCATGTCTGACACTTTTATGGACCTCCTTTAGCCTTAACAGCATCCTCATGTCTTAGTAGCCTAGACATGTCTTGATATAATCGTGTGAAAACATTTTTGAATTCTTAGAAATAACTCAATGATGTTTCGTCTTATTTCTGTGGTAAGCTAGGCTTCAATTTTCATCTCTTTCCTAGGCTCGCAATGTCCACTGACCATTTGTAATGTAGGATCTATTTTCATGTTGTTTTACTCTCATTAACGAATCAAAAGATAAGTTACAATCTCTGTCACCTTCAAAGTCCTGAGATCCCTCTAGACACATATCTCGCCCAAAAAGAGATTCTGAGTTAGTAGCAACGTCGCTCATGTCGTGGATATCTAGAGACCTATTATAGGTATGAAGACAGATTTCAAAGAATAGATGATTCTAAGTTTGATTATTTGTATGGTATGATCATGAATGATGAATAAAAGAATATTTGAAAGAAAGTTCAAAGAACAAAAGAATCTATAAGGAAAAAGAATAAAAGAATATTTGCTCAAAATGATACATTTTATTGAAATAAAGATTCTGGACACAAGCCTATTTCACAAAAGGACTCTTATTGCCTTTAGGCTTAAAGCAATAAACGTGTTCTGAACATTGCTCCGAGTAAGCTCTAAAAAGTACTGGGATCCCTTCCATAGTCACATTGTTCAAAACACTCCCAAGTACATAAGGGCAGATGCTTGGAAAACTCTTATTCCCTAGCTCCCTCTTCGGATATGCCATTAATGTTCTGATTTCCCGATTTTCGAGCTTCTGATGACTTCTTCAAAGAAACGTAACTCTCCTGCCCTCTCATTCAATTATCATATTTTACTACTTCGTCAGATTCTAATGAATCATCGAACTTCACAACCCTTATTTTAATGAGCCTTTCGACCAACTTTTTAAATGTAGTGCAATTTTTGATCGAATGACCCGTTATTCCAGCGTGGTACTCGCATTGAGCATTTTAATCATACCACTTGGGATATGGGGGTTGCATTGGTTCCATATAATGAGGAGCCACCACATGCGCATCAAATAGGCTTTGATACAACTCCCTATATGTCATTGGAATTGGGGTAAATTGGAGTTTCTCTGTATTTTCTTTGCACTAGATTCTTGTCTTAATGAGCCCTGATGACCAGTAGTTACAGCCTTCAACTGGCCTACGGTGACTGATTTGGAATGCATGCTCAGGTTGTTCACTTCATTTTCATTCATTCTCGGGTTGATCTTTTGACACTTTCTCTCGCGTCTATCTTCCCACTCCTTACCGCATTTTCAATCATCTCACCAGACATTACTATATCTAAAAAGTTCATGGTGGCACTTCCCAACATATGGTTAATGAACGGGGCTTTCAAGGTATTGATGAAAAGTATCGTCATTTTTTTCCAGAAGAGGTGGTTGGACTTGCGTTGCGACTTCCCTCCACCTTTAAGCATATTGTCTGGAGCTCTCATTTTATTTCTTTTCCATATTCTGCAGAGTGATTGTGTCGGGTGATATGTCTGTTACATGACTGTACTGCCTCATGAATGCTTGTGCTAGATCTCTCAATGAACCGATCCTAGCACAGCTCAATTGATTGTACCACTTAGATACTACCCTCACCAAACTGTCCTAGAAGCAGTGTATTAGCAATTGATCATTGTTAACGTGGCCAGTCATTCGTCTACAAAACATGGTAATATGGGCTTCGGGGCAACTAGTCCCATTATACTTTTCGAACTCTGGCATTTTAAACTTATAGGGAAGTACCAAGTCTGTGACCAAACTTAGATCTTTGGTATCAATCCCATGGTGGCTATCAATGCTTTCCATTGCCTTGAACTTTTCCTCCAGCCATTTACATCTGTCTTCTAGCTGCTTTGGTAATTCAGTCTTTGTCTTCTCTCATTCAGCGACCTTATCGAAATCAGGAATAGTAGGATTGATTGGGTTATCTCCAGAACCTGAGCCAGTTTGGAATTTCATTGGCATTGAAGCGCCGACTTGAAATTGTTGCAACCTGATCATGACGGATGACCTTTGTGAGCATACTTAAAGTTGTGTCTGTGCATGTGTTAAAGTAAAACCAGGGGGATATTGAGGGTACTCATTATTCTCCTCAGTATTGACCATGAGGCTCTTTCCTTTATTAATAATCCATTCAGCAGCCGAGTCATTTGAGCCATTTGAGTCATCATATTTCTTTGAGACTCTAACGTTCGGTCCATCATGTCCTGTTGGATCTTAGCCAATTGCTCTTGCATTTGCAATTGCAATTGTTCTTGCATCTTTTTTTGAATTTGTTCAAGTCTTTCCAATCTCTGATCCATATCTCTTGTCTTTTTCCGTGTACCGCAAAGATGCTTAGTCGATTAACTTTTATCGGTTCCCAGGTTAACTAAAATAATTTTACTAATTAGGAACCTTTTGTGAAAATATAATGCAAATGATGCAATGCAATGATGCAATGCAATGCAAATGCATGGAATGAATGCAAAAGAAAGAGAGGCATTAATTCTGAATTCAATTCCATTAGAACAACTTTTCTAGAAAATAAATTTCTTTACGTAAAATGGATTACATATGCGGCCCTGCCCTCATATTCCAGGTGAAAACACTGATCCCCTTTTTCATATCTGGATGCTATGGTTGAATCCTGCGAGTTCTCTAAAAGATGCCTCTATTATCACCTTTTGTTTGATCCGGGTCACGACCTGTTGCTCACTTATCCCTGCGATGCTCATTAGTTCCTTTAAGAAAGTTGAGACATGACGGCTCTTGTATAGTCTTTGTCAATTTGAATCCTTCGGGCAAAGTTTTGCATTCCTCCATGAACTATCAACCTTCTTCCGTTGTGTTTACTTGGACCATATTCGGACGACCGTATTATAATCCACTTTATCAAGAAATTCGATTTCCTATGACAAACTCCTCTATTTAGCAATCGAATATTAATCAACACCTCCTTTCTATGATGATGCAATGCAATGCAATACAATCAAAACAAAAGAAAACATGTTAGCACAAGAGAAATAAACAACATAGAACACCTATTCGGGTGACCACTAGGGTTTGGCATGGCTCTACCTAGTGTAGGCTCCTAGGTCTCTCTATATGTGGTTTGATTCTAAAGTTGAGGTACCCGAACCAGTAGATTCCTTGATCCTCACCCGTTATAGGCTCATACGGACTGAGTTTGGTTCAGGGGAATACATTTCCCTATGGCTGCACGGAGTTGAAAATCTCAAGACATAGGTACGGATGTATCCTGAAAGTGATCCACTATCCTACACAGAGGTGAAGGCCTCACGAAGGAGTAGTTTCTCACTCCCACTTAAAAGGGATAAAAACAGATCTGCGAAGTCTACACTTGGAATCTGATTGTAACCTTTTGCAACCAACCTTACTTTATATATGGGTTCTTCAACTCCTAGAGTCCATCATTTCTTCTTGAGCACCCATTTACAATGAATAGCCTTTTTACCCTTAGGAAACTTCACTAGGTTCCATGGTCTATTCTTATGGAGTGATTCCATCTCTTCTTACATGGCAAACATCCACTTTCCTAAATCTTCACAGTTAACTACCTCGAAATAAGTAGATGGCTCTTGATTGGCATTTATATCTTCAGCCATGTTTAAAGCATAAGCAACTAGATCAGCCTTGGTGTACCTTTTTAGAGGTTTAATTTCTCTTCTAGGTTTGTTCTTGACAATAGAATATTATGGTACTGATTGTGGTGGTGAAGCAACTTTACTCTAAGTTTCTGTTTTAACCTGAAAAGTAGACTCTATTGTAGACCCTAGATCGATCTAAAGCTCCACCTGCTTCACATCTGTGTTTTAACTTTGTTGGACTTTATTGGAAGAGTCTTTAAGAGATAAGTTAGGTAGTATAGCAGTTTCATAAAAAAATAACATCTCTACTAATTACAACTTTTCTCGTTTCAGGACACCATAACCTATACCCTTTAACAACATCTTTATGACCAAGAAAAAACATTTAATAAGCCTAGGTTCCAATTTTCTATTATCAACCTGAGCATACACAGGACACCTAAAAATCTTCAAAACAAAATAGTTAGTAGGATTACTAGACCATACCTCTTGTGGAGTCTTTTTCCCAATGGCGACAGATAAAGATCGATTAATAAAAAAACATGTTGTAGAGGTCATTTTAGCCTAGAACAACTTCGGTAAATGAGCATTCAATGACATGCATCGAACCTTTTCTATGATTATTCTATTCATTCGTTTTGCGATGTCGTTTTGTTGTGGAGTATGGCGAACTATTAAGTGTCTCACAATCTTTTCTGATTTGTAGAATTCATTAAACTCATCAGAATAAAATTCCAAACCATTATTTGTGCGGATGTGTTTTATCTATTTTTCTATCTACTTCTCAATCATAATCTTCCAGTTCTTAAACGTGGACAACACATCACTTTTCTGCTTTAAGAAGAATCCTCAAACTTTTCTAGAAAAATCGTCAATAATTGTTAGTATATAATTAGCTCTACCCCTCGAAGGCACTCTAGATGGTCTTCAAAGATCAGAATGAATATAATTCAGCGTTCCGTTTATGTTATGGATTCCTCTAGTGAATTGAACTCTCTTTTTCTTTCCAAAAATGTAGTGCAAACAAAAGTTCAATTTACTAATGTCTTGTCCATCAAGAAGTCCTTTTTGTGCTCAATTTTGTCATGCTATTCTCACTCATATGCCCTAGACGTATATACCAAAGTCTAGTAACATCATCATCTAATAAGGAAAAAGAAGTGACAGTTGCTTCACCAATAATAGTTGAACCTTGCAACACATATAACTTGGTAGTCTTTATCTGCCATTTCATCACAACGAGGGAGCCCTTGCTAATCTTCAGAACTCTACTTTCAGTTGTGTACATGTGCCCTTTTGAATCAAGAGTACTCAATGAAATCTAATTCTTCTTTAATTCTAGTACATGTCATATGCAACTACGTGTTTTAACTACTCCATCGACCATTTTAGTTTTGATCGTGCCAATACATGCGATTTTACATGAAACATTATTTCTCTTCAAAGCAACACTTTCAGACATAGTTTCATATGTTGTAAACCAATCCCGATTGGGACTTGATATCCGCGTGATATAAAGTAATAAAATTTATAAAGAACTTGATCAAACCTAAACTGACTAATATCACGACGTTTTAAGGCAAGCGCACCTGTCGACAGTAGTATCGTCTAGTGATAAGATCGAGTATCGTACCCAAGGGAACCGAAAGTACTATTACTCACTTCCTTTCTATTATTTAACCTAAAAATTAAATGAGGGTTTGTTTAAAACTAACTCCAAAATCAACTAAGGAAAAACAGGAAAAATAAAGTGGGAAGACCTTTTAGGGAAAAGCTAATTGATATGATCAATACTTAAGGGAGAATCCACCTAGACTTCACTTGTTATTAATTTCTTGATTTATACGAGTTATTTACTTGACTTGATCCGTAGAGATCCCTAATCTATGCTAAACCCTCCGTCGAGGTGAAGAGTAACTAGGCCTAAGTTGTTAATTAAAGTTCCTTTATTAATTAACTCCCTAGGTTGCATTAATTCGATCCATGGTTCCCCATATTAGGTTTGACCCTAATCCGGCAGATTTATGTCGCCCTATGTCTAGGGTTGCATGCAACTCCGCTTAATTATGGTTGATCTACTCTTATCACAGGGACTTTTGCTCCTCTACTCTAAGCACATCCAATTCTTGAATTAATACCTAGGACTATTAAATCAAGGATTAAAAACACATAATTAAGAACAATTCAAGTAATTCTCATAAAAATCAAGAATAAATAACAAGATCTGTCTTAGGTTTCATCCCCCTCAAGTGTTTGAGGGGTTTAGTTCATAACAATAAAAGAAAACATCTCAGAAGTTGTAAAATAACAAATCATAAAAGAAACCAAAAACCCCTGAAGGAATTTAGGAGAATCCTCTATGTTGATGCAGAACTTCGGCTCCTGAGATGAATTGATTGGCTTCTCCCTTCGAGTAATCCCTTGCTTCTACCTGTGGTGTGGCAGAAAGACGAGAGGAAAAGAATATAGAGGGTGTGTAAAAGGTGGAAGAAGACCTCCTCTATGTTTCCTTATGGGATCTTTATATAGAGAACTTTTGGGGACTCTTTCTTAGCCCCTAAGCATCCTAATTCGAGTGAAATTCGTCTTTCCCGCGACTAGAACACGCCCATGTTCCACGCCCGTGTGGGTTCGATAGAGGCCGTGTGATTTAGCACGCCCGTGTATAGTAGCCGTGCTTGTCGGGGCTTTGTCCGTGTGATCTTCGTGAGGCACGCCCGTGTGGCATGGCCGTGTGGCATCTCTTGGCCCGTGTGATTCGTACTTTTTGGTCCATTTTTCACCGTTTTAGGCCCGTTTTCTGTTCTTTCATCTTCCCTATGCTCTCCTGAATATAAGATATGAAAAAGAGGGGTTAAGAGCACCAGTTCTTATAAAATTAGTAAGAAACCATCCAAATTATAGGCTAAATGTGAGGTAAAAATATGTATAATTTTGTGTTTATCAGGACTCATATGGAACATGCAACTAGAATCGATGATCTACTCTTCACTCGCAGAGTTATCGATAGAAACAATTAGAAGTTCACCACCACTATAGTCTTCTACTACATCAGCTTCACTGAATTGTTCTGATTATTTTTCCTTTTGATCCGTAACCTCTATTTTGATCTTGTTCTGCAACTTATAGCACTTAAACCTAATGTGCCTTTGTTCTTGCAGAAGTTACAGGTTTTACCTCTGTTTGAATATCTTGAACTACCCTTAGATTTAATGTGAGGATTTTGTTCATGTGTTATCCCATGATTATCATTAGTATTTCATTATTGTCTCTCCCGAACAATGAAAGCCTCTCTCGAAAAGTCAGAGCTAACCATGAGATGTTTCATCTTGGCATACAAGGTCAATGAAGCATAGACTTCATCAACCGTGAGAGATTCGTGGATATACAAAATTGTATCTCTAAAAGTTGAATAAGATAAGGGGCAATGAATAAAGTAGAATTAACCTTAAATCTTCTTTATCATATTGAACCTCTATGGCATTTAGGTTTGAGAGAATTTCTTTAAACACAATTAAGTGTTCATGCACAGATGCACTTTCCTCCAAACGATGAGCATAAAGATGCTGCTTCATTGCAGATTGCCAATTAGGGTTTTCAACATACATAGTTGCTCAAGCTTCTTCCATAATGCGGCGACTGTCTTTTCCTTCAACACGTCCTATAGAATTTCATTCAACAGATGCAGCTATAATTGCCTTAAAGCTTTTTGATCTTTACGACTCTTCTCTTCATCCATCAATGTCGAAGGCATCTTATCTAACCCTAGTAGGGCATTCTCCAAATCCATCTGCATAAGAACTGTCTGCATCTTTACTTGCCATAACGCGAATCTAGTGTTGCGATCCAATAGCAAAATATCATACTTCATTGTCACCATTACCATGATTGAGACAAGCAACCTGAAAGGGTCTGATACCAGTTTGTAAAACTAATGTTGATAATGGCAATATAGAATGATTGCAAAGCAATAAGAAAAAGAAAAAGAAAACACATAGATTTTACGCGGAAAATCTTTTCAGAAAAAAACCACGGACAGAGGAGAATGGTTAATATGTAGTTTGCCCCCTAAACTTATCTAAAAGTTTCTAATTGGTACCTGAACATTTTTTTGTACCTAGTTGGTACCTGAACTTGTATTTTGTCATCTAGGTTGGTAACTCTAGTTAGCATAAACTGACAGTATTAGCATAGAGGTACTAACCTAGATGCAAGAATACAAGTTCAGGTATCAACTATGTACAAAAAAAGTGTAAGTACCAACTAGGTACTTTTAGAAAAGTTTAAGGGGAAAACTACATATTAACCATAAAAGAAGTACACGTTGTTCAACTTGAACACTTCACCAAATACAATAGATTCTTCTAGGTATAACATGTCTATTATATAATCTCTGGGTATTGGTTTCGTTAGCCAATCTATAATAATTTTATGCATAGATATGTATTACATGTTGACTTTCTTATGTGCAACCATGTCTCTTACATGATTATACTGGGTATTTATGTGTTTGGTCATTGAATAATATTTGGGATCCTTTGTGTATGCAATTGTAGCTTAGAATGGTACTTCATCAATATGTTTAATGTCTTTATTAAATCCCTAATATTCAAAAATTTTTTATGCCAAACACTTAAGAACAATTGCCACAAATTCAAAATTCATAGTAGATAATGTTATACAAGCCTCTATTTTAAAGTAAGAAAACATATATGGAAATAGATTCATTTTATCTAATTGCATATTTAATAAATGTCTGTATATCCAATTAGATACATATCACTTTCTTGATGGCATAACGAATTCATTATTTTTAATGAGGATTAACATAGATTCCATTTAGTCTAACTATGTATGAGGTATCTAACTTTATGCAAATCATAATATATGTACGGGCCTAAATTTGCCCGGGCCCAATCAACCAAATGAACCAAACCATTAAACATTTTTTAAAACCAAAACCAAAAAACCAAAAAAATAGAAACCAATAAGTCCAGTCCAAAATACAAAATAGTCCAAAAACAAAATTTAAACCCAATTACAACCAACCCGGAGCCCAATTAAGGCCCAAACCCGTTACAACCCATCACCCAAACCCTAGCCACCCAATGTCAGAAATGGACCTAATCCTAGCCACCTTGTCCCATCTCCAGCGCCGCGCCTAGCCCCTGGCCACCAGTCACCTCCATCACGCCACTGTGCCACCATCACCTCTCAACCTGTAAAATACGCCGAAAGCAGTAATACGGGAGTAGAGAAACAGACAGAACATCAAGCAACAGCAGTAGTAAACAGTAATAAGAAAGCAGTGTACGCATTCGGCTATTAAAAAGCCCAAAGAATCAATTGTAACGGGGGGGTCGAATAAAAAAAACAAAACAAAAAAACAGAGTAAAAAGAAAAAGGGGCCGATTGTTGTAAAAAAAGGAGGAAATTGAATAAACAGTAGAAACTTCAAAAAGGAAATTAGAGATTTGATCTTCAAAGGTGATTTTCGACTTCTTTTTGTGACTTATTTTCCATCGATCCTTTGTCTGTGTATTTCCTTTTCGGGTATCACGAAATAAAATAAAAAGAAAGGGAAAAGAGGGTACTTACGGGTGTTTCGTGGCCGTGTCATCGTCCCCTAATCCGTCCTCGGAGGTTTCCTCCGTCTTAGAATCGGATCGGAGGAGGGGAACGAGGCGACGCCTTTCTCTCGGTCATCGCAGACCCGAGCGGAGTGGGGCTAAACATCCTTTGTGTGCGAGTGTCTTTGGCCACCGGAGCCACGGTAGTATGGCGAACAGTGGCCTTCTCTCTCTTTTTCTCTCTCTCGGTCGGAGGGAGGAGGCTTGTGAGTTGGGGAGGATATGAGGAGGCTTGGTTTTGAGGGAGTGGCTGCTGCTGGTGTTTAGAAAAGAGGAGGGAACGGGTGAGTGAAGAAAAGAAAAGGAAATTAGGGTTTTACCCTAACAAGTGAAACGGCGCCGTATTTAGCCATGTATGACCCGTTTCGACCCGACCCTATACCCAAGGGATCCGCGTGTTTCCGTCGGAAGGGCTAATTGCACTTCTAGCCCTTCCGTTTTTCCATGTTTCTGTGATTAACTTCTTTAATTGTTTGAAATCAGCCCTATAATTTTGGTTTGCTTTCGATTTAGTCTCCCCCACTGCGACGTCGTTTTAAATTTGTGGGAAATTTTTGCTTCAGTCCTCCACTGTCCCTCGCGCTTTCAAATTAATCCAGTAGCTTCCTGTTATTTTTAATTTTGCCCCAAACATTTGTTTTTCTGTTCAAGTCAATCCTTTGTAGTTATTTCAGTTAGACTTAATTATTTCACTATTATTTTGTTATTACCAGTATTTATATATATGTTTGGCATGTATATGCGTATATATCTTTTATGTAATGTTATTTTCAAGGTAACTATTATACTTATATATACATATATATACTTTTACATAATGTATTAATAGTTTGTTTCATATTATTATTCTAATACTTCGTATATTAGGTTTTTATGCTATTGTATTATTATTATTAATCTATCTTACTACTATTATTATGTTATGTTTAACGTTATTTTTAGTATTAAATTATCTATTATTGCATTTACTATTTGCCTTATTATCCTCTATTATTTTATTTTTAATAATATTATTATATTATATTTTTGTATTGTTATTTTATTATTATTATTATATTATTTTAATTATTATTCCTCATCCATTATAATGTTATTATTTATTTACCTATATATATATATGCATTTTTACGTACATATTATTGTTACATATCGTTATTATCGTTTTTTATGTCTTTGTTATTTTTACTAATTCATTATCTCTTTTATTATTTTCTTTTTAAATACCATCATTATTTTCTTCTAAATACCATATTATACTTATTATTTATTCTTAAACATTATTATTATATATAGTTTTTTTTTTAAGTACGTGTTATTATTATTATTTTCTTATTATGTTATTGTATGTATATTTTTATTTTTTACAGTAAATATTTTCTATTTTTCTAATGCTCTTATATTATGCCAGTTTTTTTTTACTAATTACACCAATATTTACATTTTTAGCTTTTGTTTATCATTTTAAACATATTTGTCCCAGGTTTTCTTCAATTAATTTTCGAAATAAGGCACCATATCGATTTAATATTAAGTCGATTTCATCGCTATGTTGGATGAAAGTCAACGACTCGTGTTAAAACGGGACGTCCTTCGAAAAATCAAAAGTTTTCGGAATTTTCGTATTTTGAACAGATCATGATTAAATTTCAAATTGAACTCGTATTTTTGAAAGTCAAAACAACACGTGTTTATTAATATACCAATTTTGGGCGTCGCGGGGGTGCTAATACCTTCCCCGCACGTAACCGACTCCCGAACCCTACTATTTTTCTCTGGATTTCAAACGTAGACCTAAGCCTGATTTTCTTTCTTTAAAATGAATTTTATAGGTGTCCGATCACACCTAGAAAAAGGATCGGTGGCGACTCCCCTGTTTTTTCAATAAAATCAATTTTATATTTTCTAATTTCCAACAAATCGCCACAATTAGCGACCCAAGCTACTAAGCAAAGTTTTTCGTCGCTACAGCTGGCGACTCCGCTGGGGACTAATTTTTTTTAAGAGTCAAGTCTAGAAATAAACGTGTTGTCAAAATTTTCAAAATTCCTCGTTCAAGTGAATATTTAGTCGTGATCCTGGAACTTCGTTTTTGAAAAATCATGCACTTGCATCTAATGTAAATATTCTGTTGACATGTTTTATCTTTTTGTTTTAAGCTCTAAGTTTTTATGATTCTAGTTTAGTTTTGAATAAAACGAAAAGTTTCGTAGGTCTCTCCCCACACATCGTTCACGTGCATTCCGCATAACATGAGCGCCATATCCGGGCTCTGTCCATTTAAGTGAAAGTAAATGCTATGCCTTCGTGAGTTAACTCGTCCCTCCGCACAGGCTAGTGAATACTTTCGGGTTGCATATGACTTATGCTTTCGTGAGTTAACTTGTCCCTCCGCATAGGCATAAGTAAATGTAATCCCTCGAATTGAACTCGTGAGCCTATGACGGGCTATGACCGAGGTTTCGTACTAATCTTAGTAGATGACAGTACGGACAATTCGAGTACCTATTTAGAACCAAAACCGCATATAGTGAAACGTACGAGCTACCCGACTAGAGCCACGCCAAACCTCTGTCCGTTTAGCAGGTTACCAAAATAAGTACACGGGAGAAACGTCTCTTACCTTTTCTATTTTTACTTTCTGTGCAAGGGAATCGGGTTTTCGGATAGCTTAATTTGTCAAATTTTTCGTTTTCCTTTTTACTTATGTTACTAACCATGATTTGTTGTTGTCTCATTTGTCATCATGCATTCTAGGCATCATATTAGGAAGGTGTTGACTAGAGACCAGTTGCCAAAAAACGGGTTTCTAATGGAGGAGTCGATTACACAAACAACCGAGAGGAATGTCACGGTTCGGGATTGGTCCTTGAAAACCCAAAGAGAAAGAGGGGATAGCTTAACGGAAGGATGTGTTGCCGATTTACTGGGGCACGTAATGGTGAATGTCCGTCAAAACAATCTTGAAGATTTAGTCCAGATTTGGAATCAATGGGATTCGGATACTAGGGGAATCTTCATTGAGAGGTATGGTGACATAGCTAACCTAGTCGCTGTCAAGGTAGACGAGCAGTTGATACAAGCTTTGGTCAAATTTTGGGATCCCGCCTATCAATGTTTCATTTTCAATGGGGAAGATATGACCCCCACTATCAAGGAATATGCAGCCTTACTTCGCATTGATAATGTGCAACCCTACAAGATCTATGTAAAAGAGCCTAAACCGATGACCTTCAAAAAGAAAATAATGAGGGTGACGGATATGACCGACGCATGGGCCGAGAAGCAGATAAAGAAGAAGAATGAAACTATTTGTATTCCGTGGTCCTCCATACGAGATTTGGTCTCGAGCCATCCTGACACCTTGAAAAGGGTTAATCTGTTTGCTTTGGCCGTCTACGGGTTGGTTGTCTTTCCGAAAGTCCTCGGACACATTGAAGTTGCGGTGGTAGATTTCTTCGAGAGGTTAAAACAAGGAGTCAACCCTGTCCCGACAATCCTAGTCGAAACCTTCAGGTCCTTGAATAATTGTCGGAAGAAAGGGGAAGGACGATTTATTGGATGTGCGCAATTGCTCAACGTTTGGATCATGAGCCACTTTTGGAAAGAGGAACGCACGCCGTATCACATGTTTTCAAAAATGTTTTCCCCTTTAGAAGCCTATTGTAAGAGGGAATGGCCTAAGGAAATTACGGAACAACATTGGGTTTTGGTTTTTCAGAATCTCCGCGCTAAGGATGTGACATGGAGGGCGCCATGGATACGCCCGTCAGTCTTATTATATAAGGTTGGAAGTCAGGATTGGGTACCACTGCTAGGTCTGTGGGGAGGAGTCGGATACGCCCCGCTATTGGTCCAAAGACAGTTTTCTTCGCGACAATTCATACCCGCCACCGGAGGTTTGGCGCAATCCGAATTCCCTTTCGCGGGCGAGGGCTACATGAAGAAGGTTCGAGACACCGCTAGGTCTTGGAAAAGAATTTATCTGATGGAATTGGCGTTGTATGCCGATACTCTCACCCAAGACTATGATGTGTGGAGAAAGCAACGGATGAAAAGCCAGCAAATATCGTCGACAAGTCATGCTGCTTAGAACCCTTTCATAGAGGAAGCACTATCCGAGCTTGAAATAGCTAGAGGAGAATTTGAACGCGAGAAATCCAAGATGTTGCGGGATCTCAGCGTCCTTCAAGAAGAAAATTACCAATTAAAGATTGACGTTCAAATTGAAAGATCTAGGACTGAAAAAGTACAAAAAGAGGCCGAAATCGTGAGGAACGACTTAAGAGACCTTCACTTGGAAAATAAGAAGCTAAGAGCCACTATCAAGAATAGCGGACTAGGCAAATCACCTGAAGAATGGAAGGAAGAATTGAGCAACGTAAAAGGCGGAATGGAATTTTGGAAAAGGAAGGCCAAGAAAGAGGAGGAAAAGACTGCTCGGGCCATGATAGAATTGAGAAAGAAAAATGCTGAATGTGAGACTGCATTTAATGAACTGATGACTAGCCGATCTGAATGTCAGGGGTTAAGAGAAAAAATAAGAGATTTGGAAGACGCGATGCAAGCTCGCCAACAACAATTGGACACTCTCTTAGAGGCCTTGGAAGAAAAAAATGATCAATACGATAGAGATATCCATGCTTATAAAACGGACCTCCAAGAAAGGGAAATGCAACTTGGCTTCTTGATTAATGAAATCCGTGGAGTAGCAATATACATGGTCCAATTATCAGATGAAGCAGAAGATCTCAGTTGTCGATTCCCACCAAGTCAACGATCGAGTATATCAGAATTCCTAGGGCGAGTAAAGAAATATAGTGATATAGCTAGAAAGTTCGTGTAATAGCCAAATAAGATGGCAAAATATTTTGTAACGAACTCTTTTGAATGAATAAAATGCCTAGATAGGGGCTATCTTGAAATCAACACCTAATTCTTGCATATGCATTCATGACTAACATTCATATAGCATTCATGCATCCATTCATTGCATACACATATCCCGTGATCGTTCACTAAGGTTATAATCGTACAATTCGCAGTTGCAACAATACAAGGCTGGAATCACGACATTCGTATAGAACGAGATGACAAACTAGAGTAATGGAGGCAGAGTTTAATGAAAGAATCGAGAGAATGGAAAGAGTTCAACGGGAATTACAAGAGCAACTGGCCAAATCACAGCAAGAAACAAGGGATTTGATGGTGAGGTCCCGGGAGGAGTTACTGGAACAAAGAGAGCAGATGGCTAAAATGATGGAAATGATGTCAGCCCTGGTAAAAGGGAAGGGGCCCGTGCAGAATCCTGAGGTTGTTAACCTTGATCAAGATCCACTTTACCCACCGGGATTCACTCCACCTCATATGACACAAAGAGTACAAACTCAAGGGGAATCCGCTGGCTTAGAACAACGACCTGTGCCGACCACACATCTGGGACAGGGGATATTTGTGTCTGCTCCTGCCAACCCGCCTGTCCCAGATCTGGATGATCCGGCGGAAATTGCTAGGTTGAGAGTGGAAGATCATGAGGTCCAAGAAAAGTACAAAAGTCTAGAAGAAAGACTAAAAGCGATAGAGGGCACTGAGGTCTTCTCTGCACTAGGTGCTAAGGAGCTTAGTTTAGTACCTGGTTTGGTTTTACCGCCGAAATTTAAAACACCTGATTTCGAGAAGTATGATGGGACAAGGTGTCCAAAGGCACACTTGGTCATGTATTGTCGAAAGATGACCGGATATGTAAATGAAGATAAACTGCTTATACATTGTTTCCAAGACAGCCTTGTTGGATCGGCTCTTCGCTGGTATAATCAGCTTAGCAGAGAGAGGATCCGAACATGGAAGGATCTGGCGTCAGCATTTTGTGAGCAGTATAAGCACGTGTCGGACATGGTACCTGATCGTATGACGCTACAGATGATGGAAAAGAAACCGTCGGAAACGTTCCGACAATACGCACAAAGATGGAGAGACATCTCGGCTCAAGTAGAACCTCCATTGACAAAAACGGAGATAACTGTCCTCTTCATAAATACCTTGAAAACACCATTTTATGATAAACTGGTGGGAAGTGCCACAAAAGACTTTGCAGATATTGTCATATCTGGCGAACTTATTGAGAATGCTGTCAAAAGTGGTAGAATGGAGGGGCAAGAAAATTCCAGAAGAACAATGCCCATAAAGAAAAAAGACCCAGAGACCCACATGGTAGGAGTAGGAAGCCGTTATGCCTCCAACCCGTATCCGAGCCAACCTCGACCACGAAACTACCCACCCCCAAATTTCTACTATCCGCCTCAGACCCCTTATTATCAAGTACCACCTCCATACCCTTCTTACCCCGTTTATGCCACAAATAACCCAAGACCGACCACCACTTTCCCACAAAATGCAACACCCGTTCAAACCCAACCTAAAAATGAACCAAGGCCTGTGAGACCCAATCCGGAAAGACAACAATTCACCCCTGTCCCCGTGCCGTACGGAGAACTATATCAAAAACTCTTGGAAAAACAGTTAATATCTCCACATTACATGGCACCCTTGAAGCCTACGTACCCGAAATGGTACGATCCTAACGCCAGCTGCGCTTATCATGCTGGGAATCAGGGTCATTCTACGGAAAACTGCCTCGCCTTCAAAAGAAGAGTTCAAGGACTCATTGATGCGGGTATCTTGAGATTTGATGGTTCAGGCGGTGCAACCGGGAACCCATTCCCAAATCATGCTGAAGGGAATGTGAGTGTAGTTGAAGAAGAAAATAAACGGCAGGTTAGGAAACGGGTTTCTGAAATAAAAGTACCTCTGCAGAAAATCTGGGAGATACTAGCCGAAAATCAGTTACTCTGTTATCCTAGCGGAGTATTTGAAGAAAGTGGGCATGATCTTTACAGTTTCCATGGTAATAAAGAGCACGATATCCAGTCTTGCGAAGAATTTAGGGAAGTACTCCAAGACATGATGGATAGTAAAAAGATTGAGATTTTCAAAAAGGGGAAAAGTCGGATGAAGGAGAAGTGTGCGCCTCCGACAATCGATCACCAGGTTGCCCATACAGCGCTAATCGACCATTGGTAATCTACTATGAGGCCAAGAAAGAGCTCGTGAAACCAAAAATGATAATCGAGGTTCCATCTCCTTTTCCCTATAAGGATGATAAAGCTGTGCCGTGAAAATACGATATTAACATTGTTACGCCAGAGGGAGAGAAGGCGGAGGTCCCAACCAGAAATGTCAGAGAAGCGGGTCATTTTACCCGCAGTGGGAGATGCTATTCTAAAGAGATAGAACCAACAAAGAAGGCCAGTGATTCGAAACAAAAAGGGAAAGCGCCAATGCACGAAATAGAAGATGAACATGAAATTTTGCCTGAACCAGGAATTAAGAAGGCCGTGGATGAAGAGGAGGCGCAAGAATTTCTGAAGTTTATTAAGCACAGCGAATACAACGTAGTGGAACAACTAAGCAAGCAGCCGGCAAAAATTTCGGTACTATCCCTACTACTAAATTCAGAGCCACACCGGAACGCATTGTTGAAAGTATTAAACCAAGCTTACGTAGCAAACAACATATCCGTGGAAAAACTTGACAAATGGGTAAACAATCTGAATGCGGTCAATTTCATATCCTTCAGCGATGATGAAATACCGCCCGATGGTAGTGGCTTGGTGAAAGCGCTGCATATTACAACCCGCTGCAAGGGTTACATCGTACCTAATGTGCTCATTGATAATGGATCAGCACTCAATGTCATGCCATTGGCTACACTCTCCAGAATTCCAATGGACTTATCCTACCTAAGGCCCTGTCATTCCACGGTAAGGGCCTTTGATGGAACAAGGCGGGATGTTATGGGAAAGATTGAAATCCCTTTGGAAGTAGGCCCTTACATATACGACGTCGAGTTCCAGGTCATGGACATCACACCGTCATATAACTGCCTGTTGGGAAGACCTTGGATCCATTCCGCAGGAGCTGTCCCATCGTCACTACACCAAAAACTGAAGCTTATCATGGATGGTTGCCTGGTTACAATCGAAGGCGAAGAAGATATCGTCGCATCCGTCTCTGCTGACACTCCCTATGTCGAAGTTAGCCAAGATGCATTAGAGTGCTCCTTCCGATCCCTAGAGTTTGTCAACGCTACATTTGTCGCGGAGGGAAATAGGATCCCCGTACCCAAGTTATCAAGGAACACAAAGATGGGGATTAAGTTGACGGTAGGAAAAGGAGCTAGAGCAAGGAAAGGTCTAGGGAAATTTCAGCAAGGAATAGTCAAGGCCCTGAAGCCAGTCCCTCACAAGGCTCGGTTTGGCCTGGGATTCCAACCGAAAGTGTGTCACTTAAAGAAACAATGGAAGAAGGACCAAGAAAGAAGGATCGCAAGAACCTTGGGTCGAGAACCAGAATGGGAGCCCATCGAGTATCCTCCTTTGTCAAAAACATTTACGTCTGCGGGAAAGATATACCCTGGACAAAATAGCTCACGAAACATGCTGCTATCAATCGAAAAGGGTTTTCGAAATGTCAGCATAAATGTTATTGACAAAGGAGTTGATATTGCTACAGGCAAAGACGTCTCAAGAATACGCCTTTGCCCTCCTGGTTTCAAATTGAACAATTGGACCGCTGAAGATCTTCTTGTAGTTTTTAAGTCTTCAGAGTAATGCTCAACGTTAACCCTCTATTGTGTCCTTAGATATAATAGAATTCTTTTGTAAGAGCTTGCATCTGCTCTTGATCATTCAAATGAATATCAATGAAGATGCATTTTGTCACAATCTTTTGCATTATCACTAAATTCATGATTGTTTTCTCATTTTACAGCCTATTTTTACATTTACTTCACACCATCCCATAACATTTTGCTCGTTGTTTCCAATACTTCAACGCCCCTCTATAGTTTCCTTTTTCATTTAACTTTCAAGTGCTCGGATATCAACAACATGAACAAACCCGTTCCAAATCTTGAAATCGATTTTGAGAAAGCCGTTTGTTTAGGAGGATTTGAAGCACAAGAAAATGTCGAAGACTATGCATCGTCTCCCGACTTGCTGAGGATGGTGGAACAAGAGGATAAACAGATCTTACCACACCAAGAAGCTGTCAAAACAGTGAATTTGGGAAATGAAGAGAGGAAACAAGAAGTGAAAATCGGGACTTCCATTTCAGTGGACACAAGACATAACTTGATTGCTCTGCTGCGTGAGTATAAAGACGTATTCGCCTGGTCGTATCAGGACATGCCAGGATTGGATGAGGATATAGTGGTCCACAAACTACCATTGAAACCAGAATGTAAACCCATTCAGCAAAAACTAAGGCGGATGAGACCTGAAATGTTGTTGAAGATAAAAGAAGAGGTCAAAAAGCAATTTGATGCAGGTTTCTTACAAGCTTCCAAATATCCTGAATGGGTAGCCAACATTGTCCCGGTACCAAAAAAGGATGGTAAAGTACGAATGTGCGTGGATTATCGTGACTTGAATCGGGCAAGTCCAAAAGATAATTTTCCTTTACCACACATTGATACATTAGTGGATAATACGGCAAAACATTCGTTATTTTCCTTCATGGACGGATTTTCAGGGTATAATCAGATCAAAATGGCTCCTGAAGATATGGAGAAGACTACCTTTACGATAATGTGGGGGACGTTCTGCTACAAGGTAATGCCGTTTGGATTAAAGAATGCTGGGGCAACATATCAGAGGGCCATGGTAACATTGTTCCATGATATGATGCACAAAGAAATAGAGGTCTATGTCGATGACATGATTGCTAAGTCTCGAGGAGAAGAAGAACATGTGGTAAACCTCAAAAAGTTGTTCGAAAGGCTAAGGAAATGTCAGCTAAAGCTTAATCCCGCCAAGTGCACATTTGGAGTTACCTCAGGAAAACTGCTAGGCTTCATTGTCAGTGAAAGAGGTATTGAGGTGGACCCAGATAAAATAAAAGCTATTCAGGAGTTACAACTTCCGCGCACGCAAAAAGAAGTCAGAGGATTTTTAGGGAGGTTAAACTATATCGCCCGATTCATCTCTCAACTTACCAATCAATGCGATCCAATTTTTCGGCTTCTTCGAAAACATAACCCGGGAGAATGGGATGAAGAATGTCAGGTGGCCTTCGATAAAATAAAACAGTATTTGTCAAGCCCTCCAGTGCTAGTGCCGCCTATTCTGGGAAGACCATTGATATTGTACTTGGCTGTATTTGAAAATTCAATGGGTTGCGTACTGGGGCAACACGACGAGTCGGGAAGGAAAGAAAAGGCGATTTACTACCTCAGCAAAAAGTTCACAGAATGCGAGGTAAAGTATTCGTCCATTGAGAAATACTGCTGCGCTTTGGTGTGGACAGCTCGAAGACTCAGGCAATATATGTTGTACCACACGACATGGCTAATCTCGAAACTGAATCCAATTAAATACATGATGGAATCACCTGCACTCTCAGGAAGAATGGCACGATGGCAGATCCTATTATCGGAATACGACATCGCCTATGTAAGTCAAAAATCGATAAAAGGGAGCGCAATAGCTGACTTCTTGGCAGATCGAACAACAGAAGAATACGAGCCATTGAGATTTGACTTCCCAGATGAAGACTTGATGTGCCTTACAAAAGAGGAATGTGAGTCATCAAGAGCCAAGTCATGGAAGATGTACTTTGATGGTGCATCAAATGCATTGGGGCATGGGATCGGAGCAGTCTTGATATCACCAGAAGGGAACCATTATCCGCTCACTGCCAGATTAAACTTCTTCTGTACCAATAACATAGCAGAATATGAGGCCTGCATCATGGGACTCTGTGCAGCTATTGAACGGAACATCGAAGCCCTGGAAGTGTACGGTGACTCAGCCTTAGTGATCTACCAAATCCGCGGAGATTGGGAAGTGAGGGATCCGAAGTTGATTAAGTACAGCAATCTGGTGGTTGTATTAATTAACGAGTTCAAAGAAATAACCTTTAATTACCTCCCGCGATAAGAAAATCAATTGGCTGATGCCCTGGCCACTTTGGCTTCAATGTTCAAAGCAAGTAAAGAAGCAGAAATAATGCCCCTGAAAATGAGCATATATGAAGCCCCTGCACACTGTTGCGTCATTGAGAAAGAGGCGGATGGACGACCTTGGTTCCACGATATCTTAGAATACCTCAAGGATCAGAAATATCCCGAACAAGCAAATGAGAACGACAAAAGAACAATCAGAAGAATGTCTGCGGGATTTGTTCTTGACGGCGATATCTTATACAAAAAAGGGAAAGACCAAGTGCTTCTGAGATGTGTGAATGCTATTGAAGCCAAGAAAATACTCGAAGAAGTCCATGAAGGAATTTGTGCAACGCATGCCAGTGGTTTCACTATGGCTAAGAAGATCATGAGGCTCGGCTATTACTGGTCAACGATGGAAAGGGATTGTATCAGTTATGCGAGAAAATGCCACAAATGTCAAATTTACGGTGATAAGATTCATGTAGCTCCTTCGCCACTTCATGTTATGACCTCTCCGTGGCCCTTCTCCATGTGGGGCATGGATGTTATAGGACCAATTTCTCCGAAAGCTTCTAATGGGTATCGATTCATTTTTGTAGTGATAGATTACTTCACAAAGTGGATAGAAGCAGTTTCATTTGCTAATGTGACGAAAACGGCAGTCTGCAAATTCTTGAAAAAGGAAATCATCTGTCGATATGGTTTGCCTGAGAGAATCATTTCGGATAATGCCATGAACCTGAACAATAAGATGATGAAAGAAGTGTGTGAGCAATTTCAAATAAAGCATCATAATTCTTCACCCTATCGCCCAAAGATGAATGGAGCTGTTGAGGCCGCCAATAAGAATATCAAGAAAATTATCGGGAAGATGACCGAAACATACAAAGACTGGCATGAAAAGCTACCATTCGCCTTGTTTGCATACCGTACATCTGTGAGGACATCTACGGGGGCAACTCCTTTCTCCTTGGTCTATGGAATGGAGGCCGTGTTGCCCATTGAAGTTGAGATCCCCTACTTACGAGTCCTAATGGAGTCAAAATTAGAGGAAGCAGAATGGGTTCGGGCTCGATATGACCAATTGAACCTTATTGAAGAAAAACGCTTGAAGGCAATCTGCCATGGACAGATGTACCAAAAGAGAATGATTGCGGCCCACGACAAGAAAGTACGGCCACGAACATTTCACGAAGGAGAGCTTGTGTTGAGAAAAATCCTCCCAATACAGAAAGACTTTCGAGGAAAGTGGGCACCAAATTGGGAAGGACCGTATGTTGTAAAGAGGGCTTTCTCAGGCGGAGCCTTGATTCTCACTGAAATGGATGGGAAAGAGTTGCCTAATCCAGTGAATTCAGATGCGGTGAAAAAATACTATGCCTAAAAAAAAAATCGAGATGAAAACCCGAAAAGGCGTCTTGGTAAAAAAAAAAAAAAGGGAGATCAAGATGAAAACCCTAAAGGGCGTCTTGGCAAACAAAAAGGGATTAGGATGAAAACCCGAAAGGGCATCCTAATGAAACAGATGTGAATGCAAGGGGCAAGTTGATTTGAACAGGAAGCCAAACGATGAGACTACAGTATTTGAGGCATTTCTGAAAGCTCGAAATCTTCTACGCAAGAAGCCAGGCTCGAAAGGATTCTTGATTAAGAAACATGGAAGAGTTCATGTGTTGAATATTTAGAGCATTTGTATCCATTGAATATAATTCCCTTTCATTTCATGACACTTTTAACTATTCTTGATCAACTTTCTTTGTTTGTTGCTTCTGAAATAAAATAAACGTGAAGTTTCCCTTTCATACCTACCCGACCATTTTCATGCATCCCATTGTATGGTTTATTTGAATGTTAAATAGCAAATGACATACTCTGAACAAAAGAAATGTGGAGCATTACCTGAATGAAAATTGATAAGCACAAGAACCTCAAAGCAATAACAAAGTTCAAACAGGAGCAAAAGAGTGGTATCAGAGAAACACAGTCTGCTCAGATGGCTCGAAGATGGGTACAAAGCCTGAAGAGAACCAAGAGTCGAAACACTGAACACAGATCTTCAAAAAAATCGTGACGAAAGGGCACATATGGCCAACGTACCTAAAGCGCATAGCATAATCGTGTAGGCATACAGGCATTTAGGATAAACATATGCACATCATGATAACATCATGCATGACATATACAGCTATTTCAGCAGAATAAGGGGTTGCGATGACAATTGCACCAAATCAAGGAAAAGACACCAGAACTTCACCAAATAATATGTTTTGATACCATGTTCAAATATATGTTTCAAAAATCAACTCATATTGCGAGAAGTGAGTTGAGCCTTGGCTCTCACGTCGAGGTATTTTCAATTGATGTTTCAAAAAAATCAACTCATATTACGAGAAGTGAGTTGAGCCTTGACTCCCATGTCGAGGTATTTTCAATTTATGTTTTCAAAAGTCAACTCGTATTGCGAGAAACGAGTTGCGCCTCAGGTCACACACTGAGGTATTTGCAATTTATGTTTTCAAAAGTCAACTCGTATTGCGAGAAACGAGTTGCGCCTCAGGTCACATGCTGAGGTATTTGCAATTTATGTTTTCAAAAGTCAACTCGTATTGCGAGAAACGAGTTGCACCTCAGGTCACACACTGAGGTATTTGCAATTTATGTTTTCAAAAGTCAACTCGTATTGCGAGAAACGAGTTGCACCTCAGGTCACACGCTGAGGTACTTGCAATTTGTGTTTTCAAAAGTCAACTCGTATTGCGAGAAACGAGTTGCGCCTCAGGTCACACGCTGAGGTATTTGCAATTTATATTTTCAAAATTCAACTCATAATGCGAGAGGCGAGTTGATCTGTTCCAATTCCTGCTTTTCAATTTCTGCTTTTTAATTTCTGTTCATTCAACTCATATTGCAAAAGGTGAGTTGATCTTTTTCAATTTCTGCTTTTCAATTTCTGTTTATTCAACTCATATTGCGAAAGGTGAGTTGATCTTTTTCAATTCCTGCTTTTCAATTTCTGTTTATCCAACTCATATTGCAAGAGGTGAGTTGAGGTCTCAAATTACACACTGAGGTATTTCTGCTATTCGCTTTTCAATTTCTATTTTTAACTCGTATTGCAAGAGGTGAATTGAATATCAGGTCATACATTGAGAATAATGAATGGAGCCGATCGAAAAGACTAGATTTTGTCTCTCTGAAGTCACGGTGAAACGGATCGAGTACAAGGAGTCTCAAATCCCTGAAATTTCGGTGGAGCACATTGACGTTATTAGAAGAAGAGGAATGCCAAGAAATGGAGATCCTACAAGACCAGGCAAATTTGGCCCTTTTGAAGTCTTTGCTCTATTCTCGTTACACGACAATGAGCAAAGAGGGGCAGCTGTACGGGCCTAAATTTGCCCGGGCCCAATCAACCAAATGAACCAAACCATTAAACATTTTTTAAAACCAAAACCAAAAAACCAAAAAAATAGAAACCAATAAGTCCAGTCCAAAATACAAAATAGTCCAAAAACAAAATTTAAACCCAATTACAACCAACCCGGGGCCCAATTAAGGCCCAAACCCGTTACAACCCATCACCCAAACCCTAGCCACCCAATGTCAGAAATGGACCTAATCCTAGCCACCTTGTCCCATCTCCAGCGCCGCGCCTAGCCCCTGGCCACCAGTCACCTCCATCACGCCACTGTGCCACCATCACCTCTCAACCTGCAAAATACGCCGAAAGCAGTAATACGGGAGCAGAGAAACAGACAGAACATCAAGCAACAGCAGTAGTAAACAGTAATAAGAAAGCAGTGTACGCATTCGGCTATTAAAAAGCCCAAAGAATCAATTGTAACGGGGGGGTCGAATAAAAAAAAACAAAACAAAAAAATAGAGTAAAAAGAAAAAGGGGCCGATTGTTGTAAAAAAAGGAGGAAATTGAATAAACAGTAGAAACTTCAAAAAGGAAATTAGAGATTTGATCTTCGAAGGTGATTTCCGACTTCTTTTTGTGACTTATTTTCCATCGATTCTTTGTCTGTGTATTTCCTTTTCGGGTATCACGAAATAAAATAAAAAGAAAGGGAAAAGAGGGTACTTACGGGTGTTCCGTGGCCGCGTCATCGTCCTCTAATCCGTCATCAGAGGTTTCCTCCGTCTTGGAATCGGATCGGAGGAGGGGAACGAGGCGACGCCTTTCTCTCGGTCATCGCAGACCCGAGCGGAGTGGGGCTAAACATCCTTTGTGTGCGAGTGTCTTTGGCCACCGGAGCCACGGTAGTATGGCGAACGGTGGCCTTCTCTCTCTTTTTCTCTCTCTCGGTCGGAGGGAGGAGGCTTGTGAGTTGGGGAGGATATGAGGAGGCTTGGTTTTGAGAGAGTGGCTGCTGCTAGTGTTTAGAAAAGAGGAGGGAACGAGTGAGTGAAGAAAAGAAAAGGAAATTAGGGTTTTACCCTAACAAGTGAAACGGCGCCGTATTTAGCCATGTATGACCCGTTCTGACCCGACCCTATACCCAAGGGATCCGCGTGTTTCCGTCGGAAGGGCTAATTGCACTTCTAGCCCTTCCGTTTTTCCATGTTTCTGTGATTAACTTCTTTAATTGTTTGAAATCAGCCCTATAATTTTGGTTTGCTTTCGATTTAGTCTCCCCCACTGCGACGTCGTTTTAAATTTGTGGGAAATTTCTGCTTCAGTCCTCCACTGTCCCTCGCGCTTTCAAATTAATCCAGTAGCTTCCTGTTATTTTTAATTTTGCCCCAAACGTTTGTTTTTCTGTTCAAGTCAATCCTTTGTAGTTATTTCAGTTAGACTTAATTATTTCACTATTATTTTGTTATTACCAGTATTTATATATATGTTTGGCATGTATATGCGTATATATCTTTTATGTAATGTTATTTTCAAGGTAACTATTATACTTATATGTACATATATATACTTTTACATAATGTATTAATAGTTTGTTTCATATTATTATTCTAATACTTCGTATATTAGGTTTTTATGCTATTGTATTATTATTATTAATCTATCTTACTACTATTATTATGTTATGTTTAACGTTATTTTTAGTATTAAATTATCTATTATTGCATTTACTATTTGCCTTATTATCCTCTATTATTTTATTTTTAATAATATTATTATATTATATTTTTGTATTGTTATTTTATTATTATTATTATATTATTTTAATTATTATTCCTCATCCATTATAATGTTATTATTTATTTACCTATATATATATATATATGCATTTTTACGTACATATTATTGTTACATATCGTTATTATCGTTTTTTATGTCTTTGTTATTTTTACTAATTCATTATCTCTTTTATTATTTTCTTTTTAAATACCATCATTATTTTCTTCTAAATACCATATTATACTTATTATTTATTCTTAAACATTATTATTATATATAGTTTTTTTTTTAAGTACGTGTTATTATTATTATTTTCTTATTATGTTATTGTATGTATATTTTTATTTTTTACAGTAAATATTTTCTATTTTTCTAATGCTCTTATATTATGCCAGTTTTTTTTTACTAATTACACCAATATTTACATTTTTAGCTTTTGTTTATCATTTTAAACATATTTGTCCTAGGTTTTCTTCAATTAATTTTCGAAATAAGGCACCATATCGATTTAATATTAAGTCGATTTCATCGCTATGTTGGATGAAAGTCAACGACTCGTGTTAAAACGGGACGTCCTTCGAAAAATCAAAAGTTTTCGGAATTTTCGTATTTTGAACAGATCACGATTAAATTTCAAATTGAACTCGTATTTTTGAAAGTCAAAACAACACGTGTTTATTAAGATACCAATTTTGGGCGTCGCGGGGGTGCTAATACCTTCCCCGCACGTAACCGACTCCCGAACCCTACTATTTTTCTCTGGATTTCAAACGTAGACCTAAGCCTGATTTTCTTTCTTTAAAATGAATTTTATAGGTGTCCGATCACACCTAGAAAAAGGATCGGTGGCGACTCCCCTGTTTTTTCAATAAAATCAAATTTATATTTTCTAATTTCCAACAAATCGCCACAATTAGCGACCCAAGCTACTAAGCAAAATTTTTCGTCGCTACAATATATATAATGCTATTTACAATATTGGAATAAATAACTTTTTCTTTTCTTATAAAGTTTAAGAACACATTTTATTATTTTAGACCTTTATTTTTTTCTATAAAAATGTTAATTACCTTTTAGTTTTGTATCATCCATGACAGTGAGCTCAAAATTTGAGGATAATTTTTTTTACCATAACGATATCTCTTAATTATTTGTGGCAAACATGTCATCCACATAAAAAAAACAAGATTATAAATTTGTCTTTCATTGTTTTGACATAGATTAAAATATGCTTCAAGCCCTATATTCTTTATATATTTAAAGAGATAAGGTTATAAACACTTTGTATGCATTGTTTTCTTGTGTCTTTTCAATTTTTCTCGTTGCTCTTTCACTTTTGAGTTTGCTTCTGCTTTATTTCAGTGTCTTAGAGAATTTCTGGGAGAATTTGTATCTTTCAAGAGTTTGCTAGATTTAAGTTCTAGTCCCATGACATTTACACATGGCACACCCAAACTATGATCCCTTTCTTTTCTTTTTTCTTCATTTTACCAAAATGATTAAATTTTAGTTTCGGTTTCTCTACTATGTCTAAATTTAAGATTTAATCTCTATACTTTAATTTTTAATATAAATTGGTTTCTATATTTTTATAATGTTATTAATTAGTCTAAATAGTTAATAACGTTAACTTTTCAATTAAAACATTAGGCTGTTATATATAATTTGAATACTTTAGGAGTCCCAGAAACTAGCACATAGTTTCCCATTTCTTTTAGGTTTGCGTACATTTTACCCTTTTTTTTCAATTATAGAAAAATGATTAAATTTCGATTTTGGTATCTCTATTATGTCTAAATTTGAAATTTAACTGTTACACTTTAATTTCTAATGTAATTTGGTCCCTGTGTTTTTAGACTATTATTAATTAGTCCAAACAGTTAATACCATTAATTTTTCGATTAAAATATTACATTATTATATATAATTTAATTCCCTAAAGGTCTTAGAGATGGATAAGTAGTTTTCTATTTCTTTTAGGTTTGACTTGCTGCATTTTTTTTTTTTTTTGATAGTATAAGGCAATAATTAAACTTTAGATTTAGCCTTATACTATGCTGAAACTTGAAATTTAATCTATATACTTTTTTTTGACATAATTTGATCTTTCTATTTTTATAATGTCATTTGTTAGTCTAAATATTGTTAATTATTTAAATGAAATTATTGACATCAATTTTTCTTAGGGACAACATTCCAACAAAAAATTATCATGATGAGTTCGAATAAATATTTTTGAGAGAAAAATCATATAAAAATTTTTAATGTTATTTTTATTGTTAAATGGTTATTAAATTAAATTTTTTTAACTTTAAAATATTACATCAATGAATTTAAGAGAAAACTTTTAACCATAATAATAATTAGATCTAAATTTCTAA
This sequence comes from Gossypium stocksii, assembly GCA_020496765.1. Taxonomy (NCBI): domain Eukaryota; kingdom Viridiplantae; phylum Streptophyta; class Magnoliopsida; order Malvales; family Malvaceae; genus Gossypium; species Gossypium stocksii. The sequence continues at coordinate 72,093,097 of CM035622.1, forward strand.
ATCCCAGCTAAATTTTTGAAACTAAAAGCAAGATTAACATTCACATAATTTAACACAAATAAATAATAATCCAACATGATGAACAAAATAGTCAACGGTTAGGGTTGTTGATGGGAATTTGGTCCAAAACACATTACTTGACCTGATCTTAATGTAAAGGCTAAAAAGAGGTTTGGGTGTCAAGGGGCAATAAAGTCATCTCACAAAGCGCGTAAGGGTATGATTGGCAATTCAAGTCTTTAAATTATTATCGTCATCCTCCCGCTGGGATTGGAAAGCTTAAAATCGTTAAAACGTTTTTGGTTGGCTAACGACTTAGAAAAATAAAAAGCAGAGAAGGAAACCAACAGTTTCATTTCACTGCCAAAAAGAAGCCCACTTTTGTTTACATATCAAAGCTCAACTCAGCAACAGGCAATAAATCTTTTTTTTCTTGCTCTTCATCTCTCTGTTTCCATCATCTTTTGTTTGCTTTTTAACTGCCAACATGTTGCTTTGTTTCTTATTATGAATCTATTCCAAGATTCAGTTAATTTCCATGTTCGAAATATAAACAAACTGGGGCCTTTTCTTAACTGAAGAAGCCTCTTTATTTTTTCAGGTTATTTCTAAACTCTGAAGCCCCTTTTCACCTTTGGAATTGTATTCAACTTTGACAACAATTTGACCCACTATTTAGCTTTTTTTCTGTAGTTAATTCTATAGAGAGTAATTTGGGGTCTCAATTTTTTTCCCCTGGAAACAATAGCGCTTCGGCTTTGTGCCTTGAATTCGACGAATTTAATGCAATTTTCTCTTCGATGATGTATTGCTTATCTGCTCTTCTTTTTCAATTAATACTTTTGTTGATTCTTGGCTTATAGAATTGCAGTCTCACATTGGTTATTGGTTTCATAGTTGTTCAGATTGTTGTATTTGGCCTGTTGGAGAAAGCTGGAGGCTCTACTTTCTCGAGGGAATCAAAATACATGGCTTCACCATCTGAATTGGCTACTGAGAGAAGCCATAGCAAGCCACTTGGGATTCGATTCTGGGAATACATTAAGAGAGAAAAGCTTTCCTATAAAACTCATCAAGCAGTTGTCTTGATTGTAACATTTTTCGCTTATACTACCTATCATGCAACAAGGAAAACCACCAGCATTGTCAAGAGTGCCCTTGATCCCCAGTCATCTGCTGTAGGCTTCAAGTTCCCATGGAGGATAACATACCTTAGCTCACCTGCTGAAACCCAAAGACGCTCATGGGTTCTAGGAGATGGTTGGGCGCCGTTTAATGGATCCGATGGGACAGCCTTGCTTGGTCAACTCGACGTGGCCTTTCTTGCAGTTTATGCTATTGGGATGTACTTCTCCGGACACTTGGGTGATAGAATGAATTTAAGGATCTTTCTAACGGTGGGAATGATTGGAACTGGTTTGCTTACTTCACTGTTTGGTGTTGGGTACTGGGCTAACATCCATATCTTTTACTACTTCCTCATAGTACAAATGATTGCTGGTCTATTCCAATCATCGGGATGGCCTTCGGTTGTTGCAGTAGTTGGTAACTGGTTCGGGAAGAAAAAAAGAGGGCTAATTATGGGCATATGGAATGCCCACACGTCTATTGGGAACATTACTGGTTCTTTGATTGCTTCAACACTATTGAGCTATGGATGGGGTTGGTCCTTTGTTGTGCCTGGTTTGCTTGTTGCTTTCATGGGCATCCTGGTTTGTCTTCTTCTTCCTGTTAGTCCTGAATCAGTTGGAGCTGATAGACAAGAAGAAGAAGATGATGATGCAGTAGATTCCCCTAAGAAGAAGAGAGAGGGAGTAACAGAGCCTCTATTGGGCTCACATACTGAGATGAAGGAAAATGCAGTGGGGTTCATAGAAGCATGGCGAATCCCAGGGGTTGCTCCTTTTGCTTTTTGCCTCTTCTTTGCCAAATTGGTTGCTTACACATTTCTCTATTGGCTTCCATACTACATTAGCCATACAGGTATTTTAATTTATTTCAACTTTTTAAAACTCATTGACTCATTGCTGATTCTCTTCTCTATTCATAAATCTGCAGCTATTGAGGGTAAATATTTATCAGATGAGACAGCAGGGAACTTGTCAACATTTTTCGATGTCGGAGGGGTGCTTGGAGGAATCTTAGCGGGACACATTTCGGATCGGCTAGATGCCAGAGCCATAACAGCTGCAACTTTTATGTATTGTGCTATCCCTGCCCTCTATTTCTATCGTAGTTACGGACACATTTCCTTGGCAATGAACATAGCTCTCATGTTCATCTGTGGCATGTTTGTAAATGGCCCCTATGCTCTTATAACAACTGCCGTCTCAGCCGATTTGGGAACACATAGTTCATTAAATGGGAACTCAAAGGCATTGGCAACTGTGACAGCAATCATAGACGGAACCGGTTCTGTTGGTGCTGCAATTGGACCATTATTAACCGGTTACATCTCTGCCAACAGCTGGAGCGCAGTTTTTACGATGCTCATGGCAGCAGCTCTAGTTGCAGGGCTGCTACTGACAAGGCTTGTAGTAGCCGAGGTAGCTGCTAGGATTTCCGAAACAAGACCACAAGGAAGATCCCAATCAAGATCTCAAGAACCGGAACTAAATGTATGATTTACTTGCAGGGGTAGCAACAGAAACTGCAGTTGTATAAAGCTTGTATGATTTTCGTAGTGTTTCTTCACCTCGGATTATAAGATGAAGAGGAAGATACCTTTAAATCATAGCTTGGGCTAGAAGATTTTTGTAGCCTTCTTCATGATGCTAATTACCATGGAGTGACCACCACTGTATTTATATATGTATATATATTTTATAATCATACATAGTTTATTACTAGTTTTTGTTTTTTGTTCAGAAACAGCCTATAGGCCAACAAAATTGGAAGTAAAACCAGAAGAAACCATATATCCAGCAGGTTGCAGTGAAGAAGAGTTGACTATGTTTGTGTGACAGAATTGAAGAAAACGAAATCTTGAGTAATTCCAAAGAAACCTGGTCCAGATGTGCATGAATAGATAGAAAATGTGCAGAAAATAAAGGGATGAAATGAAAGAAAATTGGTCCACAGGAACACGACTGAAAATAGCTTTTAAGTTATCCACCATGTATTTCACAAAGGAGCAGCCCACTCGTGTTTTGCAGCGCTAAGCATTAAAAAAAAAATAAATGGTTGCTATCAAATCAGATTTACCAAAAAAAGGGTGCTACACCCCACCATTGTTCAAATGAAAATTTCCCCTGCAATTTCGTTGCTGATTACAGCTGTTACTTCTTATACTAGAACCTGGTTTGTTTGGATATTGAATTTGTATTTGATTGAGTCCAACATCAAATTTTAATAATTCCATTTTAAAGTAAAAATCTACATATTGCTAGCCATTTTCTGGGTCTTTTTTTCTAGTTTTATATCATGACTTGATTATGGAAAATAAAATTTCATTAATGGACATATAAAAATTATCTCTATTTTTGTATTATATATATATGCCTACACAAATTTTGATGACTTAATAATATGTTTTTATATTGTAATTTGTGATAATTAAAAAAAATATGAACTCAAACTCCGATTTAAAAACGGGTATTAATACCATTGTATTAGGAAAACAATAAATAAAAGAACTGATAATAGAACAGTTTATAAATTTTTAATTACTATAAAACCCTGTTCAATTTCACCAAAATTTAAACATTACCCAAAACTACAGCTCAGGCAGATTTTAGATTGAAATTAACTTTGTCCAAATTCAAATCCATTATTTTTAGAATTCAAATCTAAAGCATTAAAGAATTTTCAGAAATATGAACTATGTCCTCAACTCATTAGGAATGAAAATAAAAATTAGATGACAATACAACAGAGAGTAAATGAAATGCAACAACTTGGAAATATCAATGAACATATCTCAAGAGTATGTATAGCTTAACTAACCAAAACTATAAACAAAAGCATAGTTACCCCTAATAAATAATCCCAGGGTCCAATATTCCTCTTAATTCCCTGGTGCGGTATTCACCATAGAAAGGACACCAAAAACTAGTACAACAACAAAAAGGATTGATATACAGTACTCACAAAAAATGCACAACACTCGTGGGTTTGCCAAACATTCAAGTTTCAACATGCAGCATTTTCATGTTCCTCATTCTTTACCAATACTGAACCAGGAGGCAGCTGCCGGCAATTTATTTTCAACACTACTTATATTAATTGTTTCATTGCAAACAGATTAGGTAGAGTCGACATACAGAAGAAAGATTCAAGTAGATATAGATTTGCCCAATGTTTCAGCTTTCATGGAACAAACACATAACTTGAAATAGAAAGCAATACCATCCACCTATCTGTAAATCATGTCAATAGCTAGTAGAAAGCCATACTAGATCTCTACGCCTACAACACTCAGAAAATATAAATGCTTCCATGTAACATTTGACAACTACATGATGGAAGCTATGGCAGAGACCTTGGAACAACACATTCCGCTTCAATATAGAGAAAATTGTAAAACAAATTTCAAAGCCATATTAAGACGCAGTATTAACCACCAAGCTTGCAGGTGCAATTCTTCCTTCTTCAATTTAAGCAAGGCCCAAAGAGAAATAATACTAAAACTAATACTATGTCAAAGTGGTTAACCTAGATGGCAGCTGCATTACATAACGATTGAAAACTCATCAACAGTTTGCTAATTCGAAAAAGTACGATCACGGGCTATGGAGAAGGCCGACACAAATTCCATTTTCAAACCCACGATAACTCCATTCAACAAAATAGCCAATTATGCAAAGCCCGAAACCAAGTTAATGGAAAATTTTTATTTTTCAATATGTGAAAAGAACAAACGCACGATCAAATAAAGGTAGGTTCGAGGGTTTTTTTTTTTTTTTTTTAGCGGTATTGCATTCATTCCCTCAAGAAAGAAAAACCCCAAATTCAACATAGTCCCAGAATCACAATGAACACAAGATTCCAAAAGCCAAAAAGAACAACGAAACGCTTTAAATATATATATATAAGTTTAGGAGTCTCCAATTGAATGAAAGAGCACTAAGTTATGCTTATGCACCAAATTTGTCACTAATTTATCCTCTCTCTTTTCCCCATGTACAGAATCGCAATATGGTATTTGATCCGAAAAAATAATTCCTTTTTGTTTCCCTGAAGAGAAAAATAAAATAAAATAGAACCTGCTGACTCTACCAGTTTCAGAAAAGTGAATCGTATAGAGGAGCTAATCGTCGTCCCTGTTCTTGGGCTTACGGTACTTCTCTTCGACATGCTTGACCATGAAGAGGGCGGTATCGGCCAGCTTTTTGATGTTCGGAACGTTGTAATTTTGGGCAACGTAAACCCCGCAAACTGTTCCTACGATGAACGAAAAACTGCTTTTTATTATACCCATGACCTGCACTGAAATTTGAGATGGAGAGGGGTCGAAATTTAGGGGTAAAAGGGCCAGAGATCGGAGATTTTCTGGGGTTGAATGTTAGAATCGGCTTTTTAGTAATTTAGGGTTTTGCTACCGATTGGACTAATAAGTTTCTCGAAGCATCCGGAAGGTCCGAATTCTGACGGGAAAACATGTAAATACTCTTAAACATCTCAACTTGTTGAGTGTATGATTATTTTAAAGAATTTTGGCATAATTTTTATAACAGCCTTTTATACAAGCTAATAAAGAAATCGAAGCATTGACAGCGAAAGGTAAAGAGAAAGTGAACTAGGAATAAATACGAGAAATCTGGATTAGTATTATTATAATTCAAGTTATCTACTATTAAAATTTAATTTCCATATATGTGTTTGGAAAATGAAATTAAGGTAAGTATTACTATCTGAATTGAATGTGAAATAGTTTTGATCGATGAATATATTTATGTGTGTGAAATTGAAATATATGATTGAACTAAGTAAAGTTGATATGTATATGAATTTGAAATTGAGATTGAATTGTTATTGTGATTGAGTTGAATCCAAATGATTATGGTCGACTGAAAGTGAAAATGATATGGATATATGATTCCGATACCCTATTAACTAGTCGGGCTTAGTCGGATATAGTTGGCATGCCATAGGATTGAAAGAGTTCAGGGATTCTTCGACCTCGAGTCAATGAGACACTTGTGTGTCATTATATTGCTTCGGATAGATTCGATGAGGCGTTGGTCACCATTTTACTTCGGCTTAGCCGATGAGATGTTGGTCGTCACTTATTTGCTTCAAACTATCCAATGAGGCGTTGGTCGCCATTCTGGTGTGTTTGGTTAGATCCGTGTATCCGCGAAGGTCCGAGTCGAGTTAATAAGGGTAAATAAGTGAAATGATAAATTCTAAATAAACGTGATTGAGCTATTGAAAGAAATGAGAAAGTGAATTTATGAAATAAAATATGAAATGAGATTTGCGATATGAGATTGAATGCATGAACCAAAGGTTTATGAAAAGTACAAAGTTTAAATGTGATTTGAAATACTATATGTGATTGAGAAATAATCCAAAGATTTGTGAATTGTTTGAAATCTTTATTGATGATATATGAAATTATTTGATGAAGTTGTTATAAACGATTTATGGAATTAAGGTATGAATATATATATATATATATATATATATGATTTGCTATTTAGTTATGAAGCTTATGATATTTTATCTTTATTATAATTTGAATTATGGTAATACTACTGAGTATTTCCAATACTCAGCGTACGGTTGTTTCCATGCACAAGCTAGGTAAAGTAAGGTTCAGTTCAACATCTAAGTTACTCTCGACTTCAGCTACGAATTTTGGTGACGTGATCTAACTTTAAGTACAGTGGCATGTACTAGGTTTTTTTGGAGTCTTGGTCACTTGTAAATGTATTTTGCAACTTGGTTGTAAATTTGACATGAAATACTAAGAAAAAGTTTGGGTAAATAGTATGAAGAATCAATGAAATGTTTTGATTTGATAAGTGTTGGTTTTGAGATGAATGGTTGAAGTATAAGCTAGATTTTAACATGTATTAAAAATATTTGTTGAATGAATTTATAAGTTAAGGTTTTAGGAATAATTTGGATGTATTAAGTGTGAAAATGTATTGGTTGGAATTTTTGTTGTTGGATTTGGTATTGGTCTGAATTGTGCAGGGAGGCTAGTTTCGTATTTAAGTCCCATATAGTGTTCACACGGCCTGGCACACGGGCGTGTGATCAGACCGTGTGAGACACACGGCTAGCACATAGGTGTGTGATTTGGCCGTGTGTCCCCTGCTTCTTAAAATGTGAAGTCAAATAGTCCACGAGCTAAGCACACGGGCATGCGGCTTGACCGTGTGAGAAAATCAGAATGCTCTACGGGTAAGGAGCATGGGCGCGTCCCAAACCACCACGGCCGTGTTGAGTCACACGGTTCAGCAAAATGGGCGTGTGAGCCTTGCACTTGACAAAATTTAAAAAATTGTTCAAAAATTTCTTAAATTACCTGAATTGGTCCTGAATCGTTATAAACTCGTATTTTGGGCCTTAAGGTCCATATAAGGAACTATACAATTCTTTTATAATATATTTAATAATTAATTGTATATTATTTGCCAATTTGTCCAATAGTTCTGGTAATACTCCGTAACCCTATTTTGGCGATAGTTTAGGGTTAAGAGGGTGTTACAATTGTTGGTATCAGAGCTATCAAGTTTAGCCGATTCTCAAATTAAATTGAGCTCGTAAGTGAGTCTAGAAGTATATGCCACAGTCAAGTCAAAACTGAGTCAGGATTTTTGGATGCTGACCTATTTAATTGTTTTTTATAAATTAAAGATGTCGGATGAACATTTAGATGATATAAATGAAGAAATGGATACCGAAGATGAAGAATACCGAGAAATAGATGAAACAGAATCAGTTACACCTAGTATAAACCCAATAAGGGGTTAATCCCCTAGGGAGAAAGAAGAAATGAGAGAGATGAATCTGATATATTACGAATAATAGCTGATGCCCAGCAAAGAGTGGCCGGAACTACTCCTGTTACCACATCTATACCTACTCAAAGACGGGCCCTAATTAAAGAGTTTAGAAAGTACTGTGCCACAAAATTTATGGGTCTGAAAGGAGTCGATCCGTCCGCAGCTGAAAATTGGATGGAGTCGACCAAGAGAGTATTGCAACAATTAGATTGTACCCCTCTAGAAAGTCTGTAGTATGCAGTATCATTACTGCAAGAAGAAGCTTATCTATGATGGGAATCAGTTGTTCGACATTTACCTGAAAATCAAGTAACTTGGGATCTGTTCCAAAAAGAATTTCAGAAGAAATATATTGGGGAAATGTACATTGAAGATAAAAAGAAAGAGTTCTTAATATTGAAGCAAGGTAATATATTGGTAATAGATCATGAGCAGGAATTTTTGAGACTTAGCCAATATGCCTTAGAGTTTATTCTGACAGAAGTTGATAGCTGTAAAAGATTCTTGCGGGGTTTAAGAGATGAGATAAATGTGCAACAGGTATCTCAGAGGATTACTAAATTTGTTGATTTGAGAGAACGAGCTAAAATGGTAGAGCAAATTTTGAGACTGGATAAAAAGCCTAAAACAGCTAAGTCCACTAGAAAACAGGTTGGAGCTACTAACTCAAATCTGCTACCAAAAAGATCAAAAGAATCTCGAAGTGGATGGAGATCTAGTTTCAGATCGGATAAAGGTGGTACGAGCAGAGGCAAACAAATGATAGTATCCATTAAAAGTGTAAGAGGTCCATCCCTAGAAGTTGCTATTCCAGAATTTGAGCACTGTGGAAAGAAACATAGAGGAGAGTGTTGGAGGCTAACTAGAGGTTGCTTCAGATGTGGTTCCACTGATCACTTTATTAAAGATTGTCCGAAAGCTGATAATACTGCACCTAGGACATCACAGAGAACCGTATCTACTACTAAAGGTAGAGAGTGAGGTAGAGGTAGTTCTGTATCTCGAGGAGGTAGTGTTAGAAGAAATAGTGACGTTGTTGTACAGCAGTTAGAGGCTAGAACTCCAGCTAGAGCATATGTAGTTCAAACCCGAGAAGAAGGTGATGCCCATGATGTTATAACAGGTATATTTTTATTATATTCTAAGCCTGTTTATGCTTTAATTAATCCCAAGTCTTCACACTCAGATATTAATTCAAAGCTAGTTGAAATGGGAAAATTAAAACATGAGATGTCTAAAGTATCTATAGAAGTATCAAGTCCGTTGGGACAAACTATGTTAGTGAATCAAATATATCTGAGATGCCCGTTGCTCATACAGAGTAAAACTTTCCCTGTTGATTTGTTGATTATACCGTTTGGGGATTTTGATATAATTCTTGGAATGGATTGGTTATCTAAATATGGAGTTATTTTGGATTGTTATAGAAAGAAATTTAGTATTCAGTCAGAAAATGAAGACCAGATTGAGGTAAACGGTATTCGTAATAGTGGACCAGCACATATTATTTCAGCAATAAAGGCTAGTAAGATGCTTCATCATGGTTGTTCAACATATTTGGCCTATGTTATTAATTCTAATTCAGTTAGAAATCAGTGTAGTTAGATTAGAACTGTATGTGAATTTCTAGATGTATTTCCTAAAAAACTACTTAGTTTACCACCTGATAGAGAGGTTGAGTTTGCTATAGAAGTATATCCGGGCACTGTACCAATTTCTATTCCTCCATATCGGATGTCACCTACAGAGTTGAAGGAATTCAAGATACAGTTGCAAGACTTATTGGATCGAGGATTTATTCAATTAAGCATATCACCGTGGGAAGCTCCATTGTTATTTGTTAAGAAGAAAGATGGCTCGATGCGGTTATGTATTGATTATCGTCAGTTAAATAAGGTAACAATTAAAAATAAATATCCGTTGCCTCGTATTGATGATTTATTTGACCAGCTAAAGGGAGCTTCTGTGTTTTTTAAGATTGACTTAAGGTCAGGTTATTATCAGTTGAAGGTAAAAGAGAGTGATGTATCAAAAATAGCTTTTCGTACGAGATATGGTCACTATGAATTTTTAGTGATGCCATTTGGGTTGACTAACGCTCCAGCTGCTTTCATGGATTTGATGAACCGTATATTTCAACCATATTTAGATCAGTTTGTAGTGGTTTTTATTGATGACATATTGGTTTATTCGAAGACAGAGGCAGAACATGATCGGCATCTCAGAATAGTACTACAGATTTTGCGGGAAAAATAATTATATGGAAAATTGAGTAAATGTGAATTCTGGTTGTCAGAGATCGTATTTTTGGAACATGTGGTATCGACAGATGGAATCAGAGTTGATCCGAAGAAAATTGAAGCGATTGTTTAGTGGAAAGCACCAAAAAATGTATCTAAGGTACGCAGTTTTCTTGGTTTAGCTGGGTATTACAGGAGATTTGTAAATGGATTTTCTAAAATAGCATTGCCAATGACTAAGTTATTACAAAAAATGTTACTTTGATTTGGGATGAGCAGTGTTAGTGGAGTTTTGAGACATTGAAGCAAATGTTGACTGAAGCACCTGTTTTGACATTACCAGAGTCGGGAAAGGATTTTATAGTATATAGTGATACATCTCTAAGTGGCCTTGGTTGTGTACTAATGCAAAATAGAAAAGTAATAGCTTATGCATCTCGTCAGTTGAAACCACATGAAAGAAATTATCTGACTCATGATTTGGAGCTAGCAGCCGTGATTTTTTCCTTGAAGATTTGGAGACACTACCTTTATGGTGAAAAATGCTACATTTATACGGATCATAAAAGTTTGAAGTATCTTCTTTCTCAAAATGAATTGAATTTGAGACAGAAACGGTGGATCGAGCTTTTGAAAGACTATAATTATGTTATAGACTATCATCTAGGAAAGGCAAACGTAGTAGCCGATGCGCTGAGTAGAAAGGCTGCAATTGAATTGAGAGCAATGTTTGCACGACTTAGTATCACTAATGATGGAAGTCTTTTGGCCGAGTTGAGAGTAAAGCCGGTAATGTTTGATCAGATTAAAGCAACTCAGTTGAAAGATGATAAACTGTTGAAGAAAATAGAGATGGTACAGAATGGTATAGTGGAGAGTTTTAGTATTGATGATTATGGTTGTCTGAGATTCCAGAATCGACTTTATGTTCCAACTAATTCTGAGCTTAAAAAGTTAATACTCCAAGAAGCAGACGATAGTTCATTTGCTTTGCACCCCAGAAGTACAAAGATGTATCGTGATTTACGAGATTTGTATTGGTGGCCTGGAATGAAAAGAGACATTATGGAATATGTTGGAAAATGTCTTACATGTCAGTGGGTAAAGGCAGAACATCAAGTGCCAACAGTTCAGCCTATTAGTATTCCTGAATGGAAATAGGATCGTATTACGATGGATTTTGTTTTGGGATTACCTTTATCAACAAGCAAAAAGAATGCTATTTGGGTAATAGTTGATCGGCTTACTAAGTCTGCTCACTTTATAGTAGTCAGAACTGATTGGTCATTACAGAAATTTGCTGAGGTATACATCTGGGAAATTGTTAAATTACATGGTATTCCTGTATCTATCATTTCAGATTGGGATCCTCGATTCACATCGAGATTTTGGAGACAACTACATGAATCATTGGGTACACAATTGAGTTTCAGCACTGCATTTCATCCACAAACATATGGACAGTCTGAACGGGTAATTTAGATATTGGAAGATATGCTTAGAGCTTGTATTATTGAGTTTGAATCAGGTTGGGAACATTACTTGACATTAGCCTAGTTTGTTTATAATAATAGTTTCCAATCTAGCATTCAAATGGCCCCTTATGAAGCATTATATGGTTGACAGTGTAGATCACCTGTGTGTTGGACAGAATTGAATGAAAGAAAATAGTTGGGCCGGAATTGATTCAAGAGACTGAAGAAACAGTTTAGAAAATTCAAGGAAGATTGAAAGCAGCCTTTGATAGACAAAAGTCTTATGCTGATGTGAAACGACGAGACATCGAGTATTCAGTTAGAGACAAGGTATTTCTTAAAGTTTCTCCATAGAAGAAAATGTTAAGATTTGGCTAAAAAGGTAAATTAAGTCCTCGTTACATTGGACCGTATGAAATAGTGGAAAGAATTGGGCCAGTTGCGTATCGTTTAGCTTTACCTCCAGAACTACAGAAGATTCACGATGTTTTTCATGTTTTTATGCTTCGACGCTATAGATCGGATCCTTCTCATGTTATTTCTATTGAAGATATTAAAGTTAGACCCGATTTGTTTGACGAAGAAGAACCAATTCAGATTTTGGCACGGGAAGTAAAAGAGTTAAGAAATAAAAGAGTTCCTATAGTAAAAGTATTATAGAGAAGTCATAAGGTGGAAGAAGCGACATGGGAACCAGAAGATACTATGAGAGCACAGTATCCCCATCTATTCTCAGGTAAATTTCGAAGACGAAATTTATTAAGGGGGAGAAATGTAATGACCCATAATTCACGAGCACCAAAAAAACGAATCATAGGGCCTCCATCTTAGTAAATCGAGTTAGAAAATAATTAATAGAAATATTTGTGTGTCTAGTTGTGTGTTTAATTAAGTTTGGACTAGGTGAATTTAGCTTAATTAAGAGAATTTAGGAAAAAGGACTAAATTGAATAGAGAATAAAAGTCTAATTATAGATTAATAAAATTTATAAAGGATTAAAATGGCAAATATGCCATTTGGTATTGGTGAGGCGGTAAATGCATGAAAATCATAGATTTTTATTGCATAAGTAATATTATATTATTATTAATATTAATTAATTTTATATTATATATTAGTATTATTTGATATTAAATTATAAAATAAATTAGAATAATGACAAATGTGTGAAGATTGAATTATCCATGTGTAAATAATTTATTAATACACTTGTAAAATATTTATATATTTTCTTAATTTATAAGCTAAAGATATTTTGTATTATTATTATTGTTAAAATAATTATTATATTAATTATATTATGAGACAAATTAAATTAAAACAAGTGTATGGTAATGATGAATTACATGTGTGATAAAATGTATGTGTATAATTGTATATATATGCTTTGTTATTAAATACGATATTTAATATAATTATTATTATAACTAAATTAGTAAATAAAGGAATAAAAGAAATAAAGCATAAAATAAATAGAAACAAAAAGAACAAGTAAGAGCAGAGAACTTTTCGAAACTAGCAGGAAGAAAGAAAGAAAGAAAGAAAGAAAAAAAGGAAAAAAGGAAAAATTGAAGATTAAAAGCTTGGAAGTTTAGAAGCTAATAAAGAAATCGAAGCATCGACAGCGAAAGGCAAAGAGAAAGTGAACGAGGAATAAATACGAGAAATCCGGGTTAGTATTACTATAATTCAAGTTATCTACTATTAAAGTTTAATTTCCATCTATGTGTTTGGAAAATGAAATTAAGGTAAGTATTACTATCTGAATTGAATGTGAAATAGTTTTGATCGATGAATATATTTATGTGTGTGAAATTGAAATATATGATCGAACTAAGCAAAGTTGATATGTATATGAATTTGAAATTGAGATTGAATTGTTATTGTGATTGAGTTGAATCCAAATGATTATGGTCGATTGAAAGTGAAATTGATATGAATATATGATTCTGATACCCTATTAACTAGTCGGGCTTAGTCGGATATAGTTGGCATGTCATAAGATTGGAAGAGTTTAGGGATTCTTCGACCTCGAGTCGATGAGACACTTGGTGTGTCATTATATTGCGTCGGATAGATTCGATGAGGCATTGGTCGCCATTTTACTTCGGCTTAGGTGATGAGACGTTGGTCATCACTTATTTGCTTCAAACTATCCGGTGATGTGTTGGTCGCCATTCTGGTGTGTTTGGTTGGATCCATGTATCCGCCAAGGTTCGAGTCGAGTTAATTAAGGTAAATAAGTAAAATGATAAATTCTAAATAAATGTGATTGAGCTATTGAAAGAAATGAGAAAGTGAATTTATGAAATAAAGTATGAAATGAGATTTGTGATATGAGATTGAATGCATGAACCAAAGGTTTATGAAAAGTATAAAGTTTAAATATGATTTGAAATACTATATGTGATTGAGAAATAATCCAAAGATTTGTGAATTGTTTGAAATCTTTATTGATGATATATGAAATTATTTGATGAAGTTGTTATAAACGATTTATGTAATTAAGGTATGAATATATATATATGTATGATTTGCTATTTAGTTATGAATGCTTATGATATTTTATCTTTATTATAGTTTAAATTATGGTAATACCACTGAGTATTTCTAATACTCAGCTACAGTTGTTTCCGTGCGCAGGCTAGGTAAAATAAGGTTCGGTTCAACATCCAAGTTACTCCTGACTTCAGCTATGAAATTTGGTGACGTGATCTAACTTTAAGTAAAGTGGCATGTACTAGGTTTTTTTGGAGTCTTGGTCACTTGTAAATGTATTTTACAACTTGGTTGTAAATTTGACATGAAATACTAAGTAAAAGTTTGGGTAAATAGTATGAAGAATCAATGAAATGTTTTGATTTGATAAGTGTTGGTTTTGAGATGAATGATTGAAGTATAAGCTAGATTTTAACATTTATTAAAAATATTTGTTGAATGAATTTATAAGTTAAGGTTTTAGGAATAAATTGGATGTATTAATTGTGAAAATGCATTGGTTGGAATTTTTGTTGTTGGATTTGGTATTAGTAATTGTGTAGAGAAGCTAGTTTAGTATTTAAGTCTCATATAGTGTTCACACGGCCTGGCACACGGGCGTGTGATCAGACCGTGTGAGACACACGGCTAGCACATGGGCGTGTGATCTGGCCGTGTGTCCCTTGCTTCTTAAAATCTGAAGTCAGAATAGTCTACGAGCTAAGCACACGGGCATATGGCTTGACCGTGTGAGAAAATTAGAATGCTCCACGGGTAAGGGACATGGGCGTGTCCCAAACCACCACGGCCGTGTTGAGTCACACGGTTCAGCAAAATGGGCGTGTGAGCCCTGCACGTGACAAGATTTTAAAAATTGTTTGAAAATTTCTTAAATTACCCAGATTAGTCCCGAATCGTTATAAACTCGTATTTTGGGCCTCGAGGGTCCATATAAGGAACTATACGATTGTTTTATAATATATTTAATAATTAATTGTATATTATTTGCCAATTTGTCCGATAGTTCTGGTAATGCTCCGTAACCCTGTTCCGGCAACGGTTTAGGGTTAGGGGTGTTACACATCTACTCAGAATTACTTTTATACGATCTACTATAACAAAAAAGCATCCACGTGAGAGCTTTTTTCAGAAATTTTTCTGACAGTGCATCCTGCTTGAAGCTTTTTTGACACTATTTGTTCAGAAACGTCTATTCAGAATTATTTTTATACGATCTACTGTAGCAAAAGAGAATCTACGTGGGAGCTTTTTTCAGAAATTTTTCTGACAGCATCCTGATTGAAGCGTTTTTGACACTATTTGTTCATAAACGTCTTCTCAAAATTATTTTTATACGATCTACTGTGGCAAAAGAGCGTCCACGTGGGAGCATTTTTTAGATATTTTTCTAACAGTGCATCATGCTTGAAGTATTTTTGACACTATTTGTTCAGAAACGTCTTCTCAAAATTATTTTTGCAGAAACCCTAAACCCTAAACTTTAAGACAAAAAAAATTTATACTGCTTATATGTTTTTTCTAACACCCTAAACACAAATTTATTTAAAAAAAACTAAACCCTAATTTAATCAATTAACCTTAATACCCTAAACTCTAATTTAGTATTTAGTATTTAAAATTAATAGTTAATTTAATGAATTAACCCTAAATCCCTAAACCTTAATTCAATTAATTTTTTCCTAAAACCCTAAACTTAGCATAGCGCCAGTATGTATATATGCTGCAATCATGTTATCTTTGAGAATTTCTTTTTCGTATATGTATATTGGAAATTAATAATTAAAAAAATCAGAAATGAGCTTGTTACAAGGTAAAAGAAACTTAGCTGGTGGATCAAAAAGAAAATGATCTAAGCCATTAATAAGGGAAAAAAACTTAAACGCTGAAGTAATCGAATTACCAAGTTGTTGTTTACACGTTAAGAGTTATTTAAGGGTTTTTTACTAAAATATTATAAGAAATAAAATATTAAAATAGTATGTTTAAACGATTATGTATCAATTAACCCTAATTTAATCAATCCCTAATTTAATCAATTAACTCTAATACCCTAAATTTTGATTTAGTATTTAGTATTTAAAATTAATAGTTAATTTAATGAATTAACCCTAAACCCTAAAATATAATCTTAACTTAATCCTTAAAACACTAAACTCTAAAAACCTAAAAACCCTAAAACCACTAACCTTAAAATCACTAACCTTAAAACCACTAACCCTAAACTAGAAAAACCCTAACCCTAACCCTAAAAACGGGCAAAACACTTTCTTGGGGGAGAGTTTTGTCCACGTTACCAAAGCACACCCTCAAGGAAGCGTTTTCTGCTGATGTGGACAAAACGCTCCCCCAGAGAAGCGTTTTGCTGACACATACTCCGAAAATACGTTGACGTGGACGCGTTTTGAGGGAAAATGGTCTAATCTAGTAAATAACCCCAAATACAGCCCATTTTCGTAATTAAATTTATAAAAGGGCCTTTTTAGGTAAAATTCCCTAATTCTTGTAGTTTTTGGCAACATAAGACATATTGGCAGATTTTTTTTTAAGTTAGGGTTTTGCGTAAGTTTTAATTTTAATTAGAAATATAAGGGCCAGTTTGGTAATACTTTTAAAAATTGCTTTTGAAAATTGCTGTAAAAAAGTGCTTTTGAAAAGTTTGGTTTAAAATTTTTAACATTGCTGTCAAAAAGTACTTTTGAGAAATAAAATGTCCATTTTAGACATGTTATTATCAAGTGACAAATATACATTTAAATAATATTTAAATTAGTTAATATTATTATATTTTAGTAAAAATATAAAAAATTATTATAACTTGTTGTTAATATTTTAATGTATGAAATATAAATTTTAAATATTTTTAAGCAATAAATATTAATTATTTATAAAATTTAATTAGAATATATAAACTATATTTTAAATATTTAAATATAACCATTAAATATTTGTAATTAATATTTAAAAAATATTTTTTATTTTTAATTAATGATTTTAACACATTTGTAATTAAGCATCAAGAAAAAAAAGGGGAAAGTACTATATTATTAGAGGGGTGAAAAAGTAATTAAGCACTAAAAGTGCTTTGGGAGAGGAAAAACTAAAAATTTAGCTTCTCTTTCTCAGAAGTGCTTTTGAAAAGCATTTTTGAAAAGCTAAAAATTTCAGCTAAAAGCAGCTTGTTCTACACAGCTTTTCTTCCAAAAGTGCTTTTGGAGCCAAAAATGCTTTTTTTTTTTAAGCATTGAAGAACAGGCCCTAAGTCGATTTTGTTGTAAAATGCGTTTAGCTGGACGAGTGGAAAGCGAGCCTAGTTGAATGTGCTTTCCAGCTAAAGGTCAAATCCCAATGATTTTTTGAACGTTCCCGCCAACAGTAATTTTTTTACCCTATAAATACCCTTCAAATTTCATTTTTTTCATTCGCATTATTCTCTCAAGCCTTTCAATTCTCTCAAATTCTCTCAAACTGTCTCAAGTCTCTCAACTCTCTCGTTTTTAATAATTTTTGATTTTTTTATTTAAAAATATTATTTTTTAATTATCTCGTTTTTATTCTTTTAAACCGATTTCTCACGAATGGTCGCCTGCCTAATCCGCTTCGACCACAAGAATATTTTCGCCCCCCAAGTAGTAATGGTAAGACCGCATTTTAAATTTCATTAATGTTAAATTTAATTATTATTATTATAATTATAATTTTTTTAAATAGAAGGATGATTGTATTTTGGAAGGCTTCATCCATAATATAGGAAAGCATTCTTGAAATTCGTAGCCACTTCCAAGCGATTGGATTCTTGCATGTGTCTAGCATACCCGGGGGCTGTAAACACGATTTGCAACAAATTAGCGCATTGGTGGAAAGATGGAGGCGCGAAACACACTTTCCACCTTCCATGCGGCAAGTGTACAATCACACTTGAAGACGTAGCGCTACAACTCGGTCTGCCAGTGGATGGTCAGTCATAACGGGTTCTAAGATCATTTCGAACAAAGTGACCCTCTACCGATCACTAATGGGCAGTGTCCCAAACAAGTTCAAAGGTGGTCGGATATTGATAAACTGGTTGAAGGGTAATTTCAACGAGCTCCCTGAAGACTCTAAAGACCGAATGGAGGAGGTGATACAACAATTCACCCAAGCATACATCTTAAGGTTAATTAGGGGCATTTTAATGCTTGAAAAATCTCAAAATTTTGTGCATGTAAGGTGGTTACTACATCTAGTGGACTTCAATGATTGCGAAAAACTAAGTTAGAGATATGCCATATTGTCCACGTTATACTAAGAGATGTGTTGGGCCACGAACCCGAGGTCGGTGTCGATCGGTGGTTGTCTGCTCCTATTGTAGTTGTGAGTCTAGTGGCGACTAATGTTTTCATGTCCCAAGGTGACCGACTCATATATATTCCGTTGGTGACGAGGTAAACATCATTTATTAACAAATACGTAGTTTGTACAATAATTTTTATTATTATATGTTTCGACTAACATATCGCTTATACAGGTGGAACCACGGGCTGAGTTATGTGGGATTGCCCGAGGTTCTAGAAGATATTAAGTTTTATTATATCAACGGTCGGAAGTTGAGGTTAGTTACCTATTCTTCGAACCTATATTAATGACGTAATTATTCGTAAAAAAATCATAAATAACGATACTTACAATTTTGCTTATCAGTTTAAATAGATGTCGTACGCCAACACTGATGTCATATCCTGCATCCTGTCAGAAGTGTTGCATAATCGACAGATGTGGGATGCAAATGTGCCATTGATAGTGTACGCAACGGCGAAAATGCATGAAACAGACTGAATGTTACGAGAGTTCGGGTAGAGGCAATGAATTTCACCATCACTGTAAGACCTGAAAGATTTGCACAAGGTGGCCATGTGGGGGAAGGACACCATCTACTGGTCAGTACGGCATGAGGAGCACATCAAAGCGTGGGATCATACTATGCAATCTATACCCGTTCGTGAACAATTTTTCTCTGCAGATATAGCGGCAGTTGATGATCACTTGGCATGGTTTAGAGTCATCAGTAAGTCATATCTGCTATCATCGAATGAGAGGAGTCGAAAAATTTGGGCCAAGAGGTCGTGTCGACCATCATAGCAAATTAGGAGGGGACGCGGTTGCATAACGGGTTCGTCATTTGCTCTGGCAGAAGATGCACCGCCTGTGGCTATACAATATTCGGGTCACTTCCCTTTAAGTATTCCAATTCAATTTGTAACACCCCAAACCCAGCGTAAAAGTTAGGCCCATATTTGGCGTGTCACCTTGAGGTGTTTTTCGAAAACCTTGTTTCCATTGAAAACCCTTCTTATTAAAACTTGTTGCCATTTAAAACTTGTGTAAAATCTCAAATTTCATATGCATATTTTTAAAACATGGTTTATTAAAAGACGTTCTCTTATAAAATTGTTATTACCTTTAAAACCTTAATTGTTACAGAAGCCTAATTTAAAACATTTATGGAAACGTCATATTTTGAAAAATAGTTGTTGTTTTAGAAAAACCGTGTTCGACTTTTAGCAATTATAAAACAATAAATAAAATCTCAAATGTAAAAACCAGAAAGTTTAAAAGGCCTTATTACAACCCAAACCGGAATTAATTACTTAAAAGTAAATCAAGACAGAGCATAAGCAATGTGTGGCCTTCTCCAAGTCCCTCTCAGCATCGATCCTCCTAAAGTAGGGATTACATGTACAATTATTAAACGGGTGAGTTTTATGAAAACTCAGTGTGTAATCCCCTACCATATAAAACGAACAGTCAGTTATACAAAAGAATTAAAAGTCTAGGCCCCAGCCCTACTACAATTTCAGTATCAATTGGGCCTTAGCCCATTACAGAATCAAAAACATTATCAGAATTAGAATCAAAATCAGAATCAAAATCAGGTGGGCCTAAGCCTAAAACAGAATCAGTAACAGTATAATGTAGATATGCAGAACAGACTAGGCCGAAGCCCTATACAGAACAAATCAGTCTGGGCCTTAGCCCTATACAGAACAATGTGGGCTAAGCCCATAGCAGAATCAAAACAATATGCGAATGCAACCCCAACCCAGTCTAGCCATCACACCACCCGTACCAACCCAACACACCATGTGGGGAATAACTTGACCCACCTAGCCCTACACACCAAAGACGCAGCCATGTTGCTAATAACAGATAACGTGGGGAAGCCACCAGAATCAGAATACGTGGCAAAGCCACTAGCACAGAACTTCCTCCAAATCGATGTCCCAACCCAATATGTCGTGTATGCTATGCTCAATCATCACACATGTATGCTGAATGGCCATGTTCAGTATCAGTCATTTAAACACATATTAAAACATATCAATCACACAACCACGGTCACGTCAGTCAGATACTGTCATACGAACACAGTCAAATCCGTCAAACACACTGTCCAAGTCAGTCACTTGCCCACAAGGGCAAAACAGTCATTTAACACCTTAGGGGCAAAATGGTAATTTTACCCCACAGGGGTATCTCGGTAATTCTACCCTACAGGGGTATTTCGATAATTCTACCCTACAGGGGTATTTCGGTAATTCTACACTACAGGCGTATTTCGATAATTCTACCCTAAAGGGGTATTTTGGTAATTTTACAACCTAGGGGTATTTCGATAATTTCACAAACAATGGGTATTTCGATAATTTCACAAACTAGGGGTATTTTGGTAATTTTGTAAATTAAGGGTATTTCAGTAATTTTGCAACCCAGGGGTATTTCGGTAATTTCACAAACCAGGGGTATTTCAATAATTTTACAAACGAGAGTATTTCTGTAATTTTGAAATACGAGGTATTTCTGTAGTTTGTAAACTGGAGTATTTCTATAATTTTGTAAACCGAGGGTAAAACGCTAATTCTAACAAATCAGGGGTAAAACAATAACTTTACAAATCATGGGTAAAACGGTAACTTTACAAATCAGGGGTAAAACGGTAACTATACAAATCAGGGGTAAAACGGTAACTTTACAAATTAGGGGTAAAACAGTACTTTTACAAATCGGGGGTATTTTTGTAATTTTTCAAATCGAGGGTAATTCGGTAATTTTACAAATGGGGGTATTTCTGTAATTTTACAAATCGAGAGTATTATAGTAATTCTACCCTATAAGGGTATTTCAGTAATTTTATCAATCCCTCAGAAAGTTTACAGTCGCCTCGAGCGACTCAAGTATTCTAAACAGAGATAACTTTACGAATGGGCCTAAGGCCCGTTCTCGGCCCATCGGGGCCTATACGCCCGGGTGGCCCTTTAGCCCAAAACTAGCCACAGATATGAGATTCACCTAGTCTAGTCCAATATTTACTACACAACCATACAATTTGCCTGATTGGGCCCACGGGCCCACATGGCCCATTTCAGCATTCCGGCATTTGCCGTTCTACAGCTAGAGTAGGGTGAAGTACACACCTCATAGGTATCTGAAGTTAATCCATGCTCTAAGCGTTGCTATGCCCAGAAGCCAACAATAATCGCATATTTGACTCCCCAAGGGGGTGTGTCGATCAACTGCGGTCACCACCATCGTGACCCAACGGCATACAGATCAATGAATGATCCAACGCCTAACCCAAACGAACACGCCACAACGTGAAAGGGATAAGCCAAGAAAGGTATGCCTACTCTCCTCATGGTTTGCTCTATTTAAAGCCAGCTCCTCACCTGTTCTCATGTTAGCTTCCCAATGTGGGATTCTCTATCAATCCCCTAAAACTAAAGCATTAGCAAAATAATCAACCTTTGCGTCCAAAGGGATTCGAACCATAGTCCTCTCAATAACCATGTCACGCCACCACCACTAGGACACAAGCTCCTTTGTGTCATAAGTCCAACATATTAAACTTTAAAACCCACCTACTCGCTTCCAAATTTATTTAAAAGAGAAACCAAAATAAATTGTAAGAGCCAAGACTTGAACTTTAGACCCCTTGCTTCCCTTATAGCATCACTTCCTTACCACTAGACCACATCTCCTTTTGTATCATGCTTTCACCAAAAATATTCTTAAAATCTACCCACTAACGTCAAGACCCCCATAAGAGAAAAACATAAATTTTTGCTAAGGTCCAGGTTTGAACCCAGGACTTCTCCAACACTTCCAAACATTCTCAAACCTCTTAGCCAACATACCAACATGTCATTTAGCGTACATGGGCCCAAGGCCCATTACGCAACCCAAGTGGGGCCCACGTGCTCGCATGTTCCGCAAAGCTAGATTTGCCCACAGCCACATGTACGACACAGTCGACCCACTAATTCCTGCAAGTCCAAAGACAACCACCCATGTGGGGTTTACAAGCCCATTGGGCTCACATGGCCCATTCTTCCAAGTCCAATTTTGGGGCGTTACACAATTACCTAACTATGTATTTTTTTCACAAGCACCACCACATTATAGACTACCGCGACACATGGCCGATTCTTTTGTTCCCGCAAGTATATATTTCGCTTCATCGACGTCCTTCACATACTGCACCCCTACATAAATGTCAATGCCGAACCTCGTGCCGGAATAGTCTCCAACGTGTCCACCACCACAGATGCAAGCGCCTGTGCAGCAGTTGATGACGATGTTGATGCCCGATACCTTTCCGGCGTACTTGAGATTTAGGGCACCTTATGGTTTCACGCCTATAGTAACTCAAACAACGTGCAATCACTATTTTATCGGGGTGACTCATCGTCCCAACCAATGTACAAAGGAGTGGCGGATAGACGATAGCAGATGAGGACAACGCAACAATCGACCACGAAAGAAAAGCTGATATGGTGTTGATCCCCAAGATACAATCACCCATGGGGGTCGTTAGCTACATACTCAGGTGATGATGACGACGAGGAGGAAATCTACAGGCCAGCACCTCTGGATACACCTCTGGTTGAACCTCCAGTGGTGCGTTTGGTTGTACGCAAAAATTCTCCACACGACCGCCATCCATTGCCTTGTGGCACACATTCTCCCTAACGACACCATTAATTGTATTTTTTATTTGAATTTTGTTAATGTAAATATAGACATGTCATAAATAAAAAAAATAAAAAAACGAAGTTATTCATTCAAACAAACCACTTGTCATTATTACTATCAATGTTTCATCAATAAATAATAAATGTCAGATTTTGTTATCTACATATTGTTCTGATAATTATTATCACTTAATTACATTTAATTATAAATTTAATTATTTTAGATTAATAATTACTTAATGAGTGCTATAGTTATATATAAATTAAAACTAATATGTATCGCTATGTATTAACTAAAGGTGAGCATGGCCCGGGCGGCCCGGCCCGAAGGCCCGCCCGAAATGTGGGAGGGTTTGGGCAAAAATATATGCCTGAAAAATGGGCTTGGACAAAAAAATAAGGCCCGTTTAAAAAATGGGCCGGGCTCGGGTAAGGAATTTTTGGCCCGAGCCCGGCCCTGCCCGAATTCACTAAAGACAAAAAATATATATTTTTTAATATTATTTTCTTATTATTTTCTCCCTATTTTGTTACCATTTTACTATTATGTTGCTACTATTTTGTTGTTATTGTTTAGATATTGTATAAAACTTATTTTTTTTATTAATTTTGTTATTATTTTAAAGACATTTGTTAATTTTGTTATTATTTTAGAGCCATTTACTTGTTAAGTTGCATCTATTTTATTGTTATTTAAGTTTACATATTTTTTAATATTTATTTTTAATTTGTTGAGAAATATTTATTTTGATGTTTTTAGTATTTTTGATTGTTTATATTTTTTTAAAATTATATAAAAATAATATAAAAATTAATATGGGCCGGCCGGGCCGGCCCAGGTTTTAACATTTTTATTTGGGTTGGGCTTGAGCAAAATTTTAGGCCCATTTTTGGGCCGGCCCGGCCCGAGCCTAACAAACGGGCTTAATTTTTTAGTTGGGCCCGGCCCGAACCAGGCCCGGCTCGGCCATGCACACCTCTAATATTAACAAAACATTTTTCATTCAAATAACATTTAAAAAATTAATAAAAATAATATTTTAATATTAATCAATAAGTTTTGTTTCCATCATTAAAAACGTATGGTGTTCATTATTATTTGGTTTTGTTTAGTTTTTATTATAAATTTGATATTCCTTAGTTTTACTATTATTAGATTTTAATAATGCTTAAAAATTTGTAATTTTTTTTTACGTAATGACTGTTTGTAGATGAAATTTTAAGTCATATTCGAATAATACATTATTTCATCTAATTACTTAATATTTTAGAATTGAATATTTTTCATTTAATTTTTTCACTACTTTTAAAATATTTTATTCTCTCAACTATTTATCAAAATTAGTAGACTTATACTTAAATTAGATCAATCCTCATTTATTTAGTACATATGTATTTTTAAAATATATATTTTAAAATTATATTATTTAATAAATTAAAAAATAAACAACTAATTATATATATGTGTGTGTGAGTTTAGGAAAATTTTTGAACTGACAATTATATTACTCACTTTACCATTTTAAACTTTTTATCATTTATAAGATTTAATTATAGCATATCCATTATATTACTCACTTTACCATTTTAATTTTTTTATCATTTATAAGATTTATCACATTTATAAATATGATTTTTAATTTTATTAAAATAATTTATTAAAAAAATAACTTGATAAGTGATTTTATCATACTTATAAAAAAGAATTCCCATTTTATTAAAAGACTTTTATTAAATAAATTTATATAATAAATAAAAATTCAAATTTTATATTAAATTATTTATATTTAAATAAGTTATTTTTATTAAAAATAAAAATAAAAAAATTACATTAATTTTGCTTTAAATAGTAAATTCTAACTATTTATGTAATAAGTATATTTATATTAATTATAAATTATCTAAGAATTATAATGGTCAATTTATTGGTTGTTAAAAAATAAAAATTAAATTGTGAAGAGTTTAATTTACAATATTCAATTTTTAATACTTTTTATAAATGTTTTTACAACAATTAATTTTTTATTAGCATGAATTACCAAAATAATTTATATATATTAATTATGTTAATAGTTATTATTTTGAGTAAGGGTTGTTTTGCATTAATTAATGAAGTAAAATTATATTATATATTGAATATTTAAAAATAATTTATTTATTATTTGATTTATTATAAAATTTAAATTATTAAATAAAATAGCATATTTTAATTATATTTAACAATGTAAATAATAAATATGATTTTGCACTAATTATAGTAATTAAAAATACAATATTTCAAAATTAATTGAAAATTAAATGCATAAAATTATATACAACATAAGTAAAATTAAAAATTAATTGTCGATTGAGTTTTAGCACGATTGGCATAGGCATTGCAACGAGTGTAGAAGAACGTGAGTTTGAGTATGTTAAAGCACATTATCTTTCTATTCAAGTGTTGGGTAGGAGGTATGAGTAATTTTAAGTATTATCTTAAAAAATGAATCATCTATAATTATTTAATTTTAATTTTTTAATTATCTACTAGATAAAATGAAACAATGCCATCTACCAACCAAACTAGTAATTTCGCAATAAATTGTACTTGCTCTTATCTATAATTGAACCCGTCAAGTGTATATTTAATTTAATGTGATTTGGAGAAAAAAACTGAAATATGAATAATTAGAAAATGCTTACTAATTTCATTATCCAAAATATAGTCGGTCGATGTTTGCCAATTCGTCCATTAACCCACTATATTCAAAAGAGAAAGGACAAAGTCTACGATGCAATAAAGATCAGTACTACTGACATAGGTTGACACCTTCCTTAGCTAATAAATATGGTTGCTGTTGCCCAATTAAAACGGCTTTGAATCTTCCCACATGTTACTCCTATAAATTACTAACCAATGAGTAATCCTAGATACCGCCGAGAGAGATTAAAGAAAACAGTGACATGGGCTTCCGCTGTATGTTTAAGGTGCTTGCTCTGTTTGCAGTTGCGTTAACAGTTACAGCAACCTCAGTAGCAGGTCAAGCAAAAGCAGGGTGCCAAAGCAACTGTGGGAATATCAGCATCCCATACCCTTTTGGAACAGGCAGTACTGATTGTAATATCAGTAAGAGATTTTTCATTCGTTGTAACACTAG
This sequence comes from Gossypium stocksii, assembly GCA_020496765.1. Lineage (NCBI taxonomy): Eukaryota > Viridiplantae > Streptophyta > Magnoliopsida > Malvales > Malvaceae > Gossypium > Gossypium stocksii. Next base: position 72,119,412 of record CM035622.1, read on the forward strand.
TTTCAACCCTCCTAAAGCATTCCTAACCACCAGTGATATTGAAGTTCTCCACATCTCTCTCAATGGTTATTTGCGCATCCAATATTCGGTAGGTTATGACTCTTATAATTCATCAGGAAGTGCTTATTATTTCGATGCAAGGTTCACGCTTTCAAAATTCCTCATATCTCATACTAGAAACAAGTTCACAGCCATTGGTTGTGACACCTACGCCTACGTTGAGGGTTTCACGGGACAGACATATTCGACCGGCTGTGTATCTTTTTGTTACGATGTGGCCGATTTGGTAAATGGATCTTGCTCTGGCATCGGCTGCTGCCAGACGGCTCTCCCTAAAGGTGTGACGGATTATGAGTTGAGTTTTGATAGCTATTGGAAGCATTCCAAAGTATTAAGCTTCAATCTTTGTAGTTATGGATTTGCCGTGGAAGATGGCGCCTATAGCTTCTCTGTTTCAGATCTTTCCAACATTAATTTCAGCAAAAGGAAGTTTCCAATTATTCTTGATTGGACAATTGGGAACCGAAGTTGCATGGAAGCTAAAATGGATGTAGATAATTATGCTTGCAAGCAAAATAGCGATTGCATAGATCCAGAAAATGGCCGCGGATATTTGTGCAAGTGTCTTCATGGTTTTCAGGGTAACCCCTATCTCTCCGACGGCTGCCAAGGTGAAGAATACAGGATTCATTCTGATGAACACTTTAATTTTGTGACCAGTATACTTTTTTTCTTTCTTTAAACATGTCTGAAAATTTTTGTAGTTATTAATGAATGCGAGACACTGAAGCCTTGCAGTGGAACATGTCATAATCTACCTGGAAGCTATAATTGTTCATGCCCCAAGGGTTTTGAAGGTGATGGCCGGAAAAAAGGAACAGGCTGCAATCCTAAAGTCAAGCCGCATTTTCCCATTCTTGTTGACACACTAGTTTACTACATATAACACCTAGTTTTATCTGGTTGTCACTCATTCGAATAAAATTTATGCAAAATTATTAATAAATATTTTTAAAAACCTTCGTACTTCAATGAAGTTTAGATGAAAAACATTACATTTCTTTTTTCTTTTTTACTTTTTTGATTTCAAAATTAATGTTGAATTGTTTGATACCATTAATATTTCATCAAAAATTTTCATAAATACACATATGCAATCATGCTAACCTCACAAGTAAATCATTATGAACTCAATAAGCATAATGGTAAGAAATTTTTTCAAAAAATACTAACAACGTCAATGATTAGAATAAAACTATTTTTAAATATACAAATTAAGAAAACTTAAATTTTAAATACGTGGACTAATTCTCAAACTTTCATAAAGTATAAGTACCATAGACAAAGTTATAATTTAAAGGTGAGATTATAATTTTGGTCCCTCTATTATGTTTAAATTCAAATTTTTAGTATTTATACTTCAGTTTGACATAATTTAACACCGTTACTTTTATAATGTCATTCGTTTGAGTTCAAATAATTTTTTTTTAAAAACACCCGATCCAGCGCCCACATGCAAAAGAAAAAATCATATAAATATAATGAGTTAAAATGAATATTTTTAAGGAAAATCTTTTGGATTAAAATCCATTGAAGTTTGTTATTGTGGATTTGCTTTACTACAATTTTATTTGTCCTTTCTCTAGTTTTACATTATCATAATTAATCGTGCTTGATTATTCAAATACAAATTGACTATCCTATAACACTATAAAATTTCTCTCTATTTTAATTTATCTATTTGTGTTGTCTGTTTTTTTTTTTTTTTTCTTGTCATACTTGAATTCAAAATATTATCTGCTTGGGTCAGTGGTAGTAAACCAGTCAAACTATAACTCAAAACTTAAATTACTTTCAAATTTGAAAATATTATAATTAAATTTAAAAATATCATTTTTATATTAGTTAAATTTTTTTATCAATTTACTTATAAATTTAGATGTTAAATACGAGCTTGAATATGATATAAAACACATCTAAAATATGTGTACTTAATACTTAAACAACTGAGATTTATATTTTTTAAATAATTTTACTAAAATTTATGAAGATTAATTTTTTAACAAATGAGATTTGAATTATCAGTACAATAGATTCTTATGTGGTTTGAACATGTATAAACTCATTGCATCAACAATTTAGAAATAATATGTTAAAAATAAGGTTTTTAATTTTTTTCTTTTTTCTTTTTCTAAAATATAGATTTAAATTATCGGTGCAATAAGTTGAAGAATAGTTTAAATATGCATAATGGCAAAACTAATACGTTTAAAAATTAAGTTGAAGAAATTTTTTCAAAAAATACTAACAATGTCAATGATTAGAAAAAATATAATACTTTAAAAAAAAGAAAAAGAAAAAAGAAAAATCCACCATTCAATCCAAACCCAAATTCAACAGTGCGAAAATAGGCGTGTCATCATCAACAAATCTTTTGCCATAATTACAGGTATAGGCATGAGTCTTCTATTTTCCCTCTTATGCTCCTTATGGGTGTATTTGGGGCTCAGGCAGAGAAAGCTCAACAGACTAAAGCAACAGAACTTTAAGCAAAATGGTGGAGTTTTGTGGCGAGAACAGCTTTCAAAACGTGAAGAGTATGGTGAGATAGCTAAAATCTTTACCCTCGAAGAACTCAAGAAGGCGACGAACAACTACCATGAAAGTAGAATCCTTGGACGAGGAGGTCAGGGTACCGTTTACAAAGGATTGTTGCCTGACGGGCGCAGTGTTGCCATTAAAAGATCCCTCATTGGAAATCAAAGCCAAGTTCAACCATTCGTTAACGAAGTTATTGTGTTATCCCAAATCAACCACAGAAATGTGGTGAAACTCTTGGGATGTTGTTTGGAGACTCAAGTCCCTTTGCTAGTCTATGAGCATGTCAGAAATGGAACCCTCTTCGATTACTTGCACAATGCCACTCATACATCCATCATATCATGGGAAGCTCGTTTGAAAATAGCTATAGAAGCAGCAGAAGCCCTTTCCTATTTGCACTCTGCTGCTTCTCCGCCTATTATTCATCGCGATGTCAAGTTGACCAACATACTTTTAGATGAGAACTACAATGCTAAAGTTTCTGATTTCGGTGCTTCAAGATTGGTCCCTTCAAATAAAGAACAGGTAACAACGCTTGTCCAGGGAACTCTAGGCTACTTGGATCCTGAATATTTTCATTCAAGTCAATTGACTGAGAAGAGTGATGTTTATAGCTTTGGGGTTGTTCTCATAGAGTTACTAACAGGTCTGAAAGCGATTTCTTTTGAAAGACCTGAACATGAAAGAAACTTGTCTCTATACTTTGTTTCTGTTATGAAAAAGGGACGCTTGCTAGATATTGTTGATGGGCGAGTGTTGAACGATAAAAACATTGAGCAGCTTAAGGAAGTGGCAACTTTAGCTGGGAGATGCGTGAGGCTAAAAGGAGAGGAAAGACCAACTATGAAGGAAGTTGTGTCTGAATTACAAGGATTGCGAGCAATAGAGAAACTTTCATGGGGAAGACACGACTTACATGTGGAAGAGACTGGATACTTGCTTCATGATATGTATAACTATGACATTGGATTTGATGGATCAACTAGCATCCCCATGGGCTAGATAGCATTAAAAAGCCAAGTCAAATTCAAAATCGATGGTGCACGATGATTTTTATTTTCTTTTGGTATCGCAATGATTTCCTTTAGCTGGTCTTGTATATTTTCTCTTCGCATTGTGCTGTGAACGATGTAATCTAAGCTTGGTGTGTGTAACATATTAGATCCAAAACTACATCTCTAGTGATTTTCTCATAAATTCAGTGTCAAAAGTTCCATGATAATCTCGGTTGAAGTTTGCCACAAATTCATATACTATATCATAAAGTTCATTTTAGTCCTTTTACTATTAAAAGAAATATTTTAATCCCTATACATTTGAGAAGCTGACATTTCAGTACTTATGCATTAATTTTATTATTAATAGAATCACATAAGTTAATGATAATTGATGTGACGTTAGATTAAATATTAAATTAAATTAAATGATAACAATAATTTTAAACAATGAGCAGAGATAGGAGATTGATTTTACGTTTACTTCAAATTATTTTTGATTTTATTTGTTTTTTTTACATAATTGTTATGTATATTATTTGTAGTTTGCTCCACATTAATCTTTATTAAATTAAATTATTCCATTTATTTTTAAAAGAAACAAAATTTTAATTTAATTTAATATTTATTTTAATGCAAAATTAATAATCATTGTAGAGACTAAAATATTAACCTTTTAAACGTACAAAAAAAAATGTTTCAGGGCATTTCTAGCAAACTTTAATCAATAATCCCTTGGTTTTAACAATAAATGATGTTTTGGCTTCAGCTATTGCATCACCCATACTCTCCCTTCCAGCATCTATATTTAATTCCAACAATAGAACAATTGGGGAAGTCACCTAGATGGACTAATAGTCACCAAACCGACAGTGTCTAAGCTGTTGCACGCCGCCTCACTAAAATTATCCAAGTAGCTCCCGCTTGATAAAATTTGTTTCCCAGGCACCAAATTCTCCAGCAAGCTACAACATAATTTCACAGTGCTCAATATCCCCTCTCTCTACCAGCTTAGAAATGATGTTCTTGCAATTACCAAGCTGATAAATACCAAAAGAATTAACACCCACCCCCCATGTATACACTTCGAATTTTCCCACACAACCAAAATACATTAAGACCACATCCCACCGCACAAATTACAGCTAGTATCCAAGGTTTAGGGTAAAAAATTTAACAAAATTATGATAAATACTTTTGAAACATAATTTTGTTACCCGAAACACTAAATCTAGATCTTAAACCCTAAACCATTGACCTAAATCTAGAATCTCGAATCCTGAACCAAAAAATATTAAAACCTAAACCATAAACTTGAACACAAAACCCTGAACCCTAAACTCGAAAAATAAAATCTCGAACCCTAAACTCAAAATCAAGAAACCCGAACTCTAAATTCAAAACCCAATACCATAAACAAAAAACTTGAACCCATAACCATGAACCCTAAACCCTAAATCAAGCATCACAAATAATTAACCCAAAACCTTGAACCTAAAACCTAACCTCAAATCTCAAACCCTAAATACTTAAACCTTAAACATAACCATAACCTACACACCCATAAACCCTAAACCATTAATATAACGACCTTGAATCTTAAACCCTAAATTATAAACCCTAAATCTTAAAATCAAATCCATAACCCTAAACCTTAATCACTAAAACTAACTCAAACTCTAAACTTAAACCTTAAGCTTAAACCCTAAAATCAAATGCTAAAGTATAAGCCTAAACCTTAAAATTAAACCCTAAAAACTAAATCATAAAATTAATAATAATGAACATAAAACCCTAAACCCTTAACAAAAACTTTAAACCCTAAACTCAAACATAAAACCATAAACCCTTAACCATAAATCATGAACCTTAAACACTAAATCATGAACTGTAAACCATAAATCTAGAAGCTAAAACCCCAAACCATAAGTCTAAACCTTAAAATCAAATACTAAACCCTAAATCATAAACCATAAACCCTAATTTTAAAACATAAATTTTAAACCCTAAACAATAAACATAAACCCTAAATTATGAGCCTTAAACCCTAAATAAAAAACTAAAACCTTAAACTATAAGCCTAAACCCTAAAATTAAACTATAAACACTAACCTTAAATTTAAAACATCAACCTTAAACCCTAAAATTAAATACATAACCCTAAACATTGATCACTAAATCTAACTTCAACCCTTGACTTAAACCACAGACTCAAACCATAAACACTAAATCATAAAATTAATAACTATAAACCCTAAACCTTAAACCCTAAACTTTAAACTCAAACCCTAAACCCTAAACACTAATCTCAAACTTAAAACCTTAAACCCTATACATAAACGCTAAACTACAAATTATGAACCATAAACCCTAAATCATAAACCTAAAACAATAAGCTTAAATCTTAAACCATAAGCTTGAACTCTAAAATCAAACACTAAACCTTAAGCCATAAGCCTAAACCTAACTTGAACCATATACCTAAACCTCAGACTTAAACCCTAAACTTAAACTCTAAAACGAAACCTTAAACCCTATACCATAAGCATAAACCCTAAAATCAAACCCTAAACACTAAATCATAAAATTAATAACATTAAACCTTAAACTTTAAACCTCAAACTTAAACCCTAAAATCAAACCTTAAACATAAACCATAAGCATAAACCCTAAAATTAAACCCTAAACACTAAATTATAAAATTAATAACCATAAACCCTAAACCTTAAATTTAAACATAAAATATTAAACCCCAAATATAAACTATTCCTATGATAAACGAAAAGTTGCTTTTTATTATGCCCATGATCTGCACTAAAATTTGATATGGAAAGGGGTCAAAATTTAGGGGTAAAAAGGCCAGAGATAGAAGATTTTCTATGGTTGAATGTTAGAATCGGCTTTTTAGGAATTTAAGGTTTTGCTATAAATTGAACTCATAAGTTTCTTGAAGCATTCGGAAGGTCCGAACTCTGACAGGAAAACATGTAAATACTCTTAAAACATCTCAACAATAATTGTTGAGTGTTTGATTATTTTAAAGAATTCTGGCATCATTTTTATAACAGTTATTGTATTTTTTGGCAACATAAGGCATATTGGCCGATTTTTTTCTAAGTTAGGGTTTTAGGCAAGTTTTAATTTTAATTAGGGATATAAGTCAATTTTTTTGGAAATTACATCTAGCTGGACGAGTTTTATGGAAAGCGAGCCTAGCTGGATGCATTTTCTAGCTGGCAGTCAAATCCCAATGGCTTTTTGAACGTTGTCGCCAATAGTAACTTTTTTTACCCTATAAATACCCCTCAAATTTCATTTTTTTCATTCACATCCTTTTCTCAACTCTCTCAATTCTCTCAAATTCTCTCAAACTGTCTCAAGTCTCTCAAATCTCTTGTTTTTAATAAATTTTGATATTTTTATTTAAAAATATTATTTTTTAATTATCTTATTTTTATTCTTTTAAACTGATTTCTCATGAATGGTCACATTCCTAATTTGCTTCGACGACAAGAATATTTCCACTGCCCAATTACTAATGGTAAGACCGAAATTTAAATTTTGTTAATTTCAATAATGTTAAATTTAATTATTATTATTATTATTATTATAATTATAATTTTTTGTGTAAATAGAAGGATGATTGCGTTCTGGATGGCTTTATCCATAATATGGGAAAGCGTGTGATTCTTGAAATTCATGGCCACTTGCAAGTGGTTGGATCCTTGCTTGCATCTAGCATGTTCAGAGGCTGTAAACTTGATTTGCAACAAATCAGAGTATTGGTGGAAAGATGGAAGCCCAAAATACATTTTCCACCTTCCATACGGTGAGTATACAATCACACTCGAAGACGTAGTGCTACAACTCCATCTGCTAGTGGATGGGTCAGTCATAACAGGATCTAGGATTGTCTCGAACAAAGTGACCCTCTCCCGATCACTGTTAGGCAATGTCCCAAACAAGTTCAAAGGTGGTCGAATATTGATGAACTGGTTGAAGGGTAATTTCGACGAGCTCCCTGAAGACCCTGAAGACAGAATAGAGGAGGTGATACAACAATACACCCGAGCATACATTATGAGGTTAATCGGGGGCATTTTAATGCCTAAAAAAATCTTAATCGGGGGCATTTTAATGCCTGACAAATCTTGAAATTTGGTGCACGTAAGGTGATTACTACATCTAGTAAACTTCAATGATTGCAGGAAACTAAGTTGGAGATCTCCCATTTTGTCCACGTTATACCAGGAGATGTGTCGGGCCACGAACCCTAGGTCGACATCGATTGGTGGTTGTCTACTCTTGCTGCAGTCTTGAGTCTAGTGGTGACTACTGTTTCTACGTCCTAAGGTGACCAACTCAAATATATTCCCATTGGTTATGAGGTAAATATCATTTATTAACAAATACGTAGTTTGTACAATAATTTTTATTATTATATGTTTTGACTAACATATCGCTTATACAGGTGGAACAATGTACCAAGCTATGTGGGATTGCTCGAGGTTCTAGAAGATATTAGGCTTTTGTTAGATCAACAGTCAGAAGCTAAGGTTAGTTACCTGTTCTTTCGAGCCTATATTAATTACATAATTATTCATAAAGAAATTCATAAATAACGATATTTACAATTTTTCTTATCAGTTTAAATGGATACCATACACTGATTCTAATGTCATATCCTACATCTTGCCAGAAATATTGCATAATTGGTAGATGTGGGACATAAAGGTGCCGTTGATAGTGTATACGATGGTGGAAATGTATAAAACAGACCAAGTGTTGCAACAGTTTGGGTGGAGGCAACCGATTTCACTATTACCCCAAGACCTAAAGGATCTACACAATATGACATGTGGGGGAAGGATAACATCAACTGATCAGTACTATATGAGGAGTACATCGAGGTATGGGATCATAAGATGCAATCCATACCTGTTCGTGAATAATTTTTCTTAGCAGACACAACAGTAGTTGATGATTTCTTGACATGGTTTAGAGCCATATGTAAGTTGTATATAATATCACCGGAGGAGAGGAGTCGGAAAATTTAGGCGAAAATGTCATGTCGTTCGCCACAGCAAACTAGGAGGGTACGCGGTCACACGACAGGTTTGTCATTCACCGAGGTTTTGTCCAATTGGGTTTTCCTGATAATGTTTTTAATGAGACGACATATTATGCATATTATAAATATGTGTACTCTTTTTCCTTCACTAGGATTTTTTTTCTCACAAGTTTTTATCTTAGTAAGGTTTTAACGAGACACATTATCCACCAATGGACATTCAAGGGGGAGTGTTATGAATATCTTATTAAGTGAATGTTCATCAAGATTAAGATAAGCTTTGATGAACTTTAAATTCTAATAGTTATTAGAAGTATATCTCTATTTCATTTATCTATTTCATTTATACTTATTGTGCCTATAAATAGAGATTTTGGAGAAACTTTTTAAATATTCCGATTCATCAGTAAAATATGCTCTCTCTTTTGCTCACCCATTTTCTTTGTTCTTTACTCTTTGTCTATTTATTTTATAGCACTTACCAATAAATTTGTAAAAGTTTATAAATGTTTTTTGTTAATATAATTTTTAAATAATTAAATTTAAATAAAAAATATTTTCTTGAAATTTAATAACGGTTTAATACATCTTTTAATCATAAAGGTATATCCTTAAAATATCTTTTGGCTTAAATGGCATATCGTTCATGAAGTCATTTAAACCTTAGAAAAATTGACTAAAGCTTTTAGCCACGTATTCTTTATCAAACAATCACATTATAATGATGTAATCATTTAAGAAAATTAAAATAAAATTTATAAAATTATTAAAAATACAAATTAAAAAATTGTTATATCCCCATTCACATCAGGACACGTGATAAGCTAAAAGGACGCTTGAGCAATAAATTTGCCACCAGCAAATCGGGAGGTCACTTGTGAGCTCACTTTCCCAGGATGATTACTCGAGTAATGGATTGTCTAATCTTCATTGGAAATATGAAGTTGTTGGTTATCAAATATCACGTGAACTCAATTGCTTTATCCTATCAAGTTAAAATGAATGACATGATCTGTTTTGTTATAGACATCCTTGTCCCATCGAAAACATCCCCCTCACACGCTCTATAATAATGGTTAGTCCAACACGTTAACATCATCTTGCACGTGACCTTAGCTTACAAATACCTCTAGGAATGATAAAAAAATGGATCGACTCTTTAAGAGTACTCAACATACACTCTGCCAACATACCTCTAACTAGGGCTGAGTAAAACTCGATTCGACTCGAAAAAATTGAAAAAAATTCAAATTTCGCGTTAAACGAATCGAGTTATTCGAGTTAATCGAATTATTCGAGTCAACTCAATTTTTTTCGAATTTCGAGTTCAAATCAAGTTGAGTTTTCAAATTCGAATAACTCAAATAATTCGAATAAATTGAATATCAAACTATAATATTTTATATTTTTACCCCAAACTCCTAAACCTTTTTACTTTTCCCTCAAAACTTTTATTCCTTCCCACTTTCCTCCATAACTTTTACTCATTTCCCATCCCAACCCCTCATCTACCTAAAATCCATTTTCCACCAAAATTTTACTCTTCCATTTATTTTTCCTCAAAATTTTGCTCCCAAAAACCCTCAAAACTTTTTATTTTCCCTTAAAATTTTTACTTCATCCCACTTTTTCCCTAAAACTTTTACTACCTTCCCATCTCACCTCCCATCTACCCCAAACCCATCTCTCCCCCCCTCCCAATTTTTTTTAATTCTTTCCCTCCAAAATTTTACTCCCCCTATTTACTTTCTCTCAAACTTTTATACCCCAAAATTTTTTATTTCCCCCCAAAACTTTTACTTCTCACCATTTACTCTCAAATAAAAAATCAAAATTATTCAAAAAAAAATCTCTAAACATAAATAGTAATAATTTTAATTATATCTATTATTTATATTATTAAATTAAATTTCACATTTTATATTATTTATATTATTGAATTGTTTAGTCATATTAAATATTTATATTAAAATTGAATTATTAATGATGCCATAAAATATTCATGTTAAAATTTTATATTGGTATCAATTTCACATTTTATCTTTAAAATAACTTTTATTAAAAAACCACATTTTTACATTTAATATATTTTTTAATTCTAAAATACATAGTGACAAGAATCTGAAGATAATTGAAACAACTAAACAAGCAAAGAAGCTAATCCGTATATAAAAGATTAATAAATAATTTATGAGGTGATAAAAAGTGAATAAAAAATTTGATTACGGTGGAAAAATTTTATTATGATGGATGATAGTGGTTACAAGGACCCAAAATTATTTTTTTAAAATTTAACTCGAACAAATATATTCGATTCGATTCGATTCGAATTCTATCTCACTCGACTCGATTCGAGAAAATTTCAAATCAAATTAGGATAATAAAATATGATTCGAAAACTCGATTAACTCGAAATTTTTTCATTCGATTCGATTCAATTCGATCGGACGCTCACCCCTACCTCCAACTCCCAGCTTTAGCACTCTCTTCACCTTCACTCTCCATAACCTTCGACTCTCCGCCTCGATTGGGTGAACCGACCTCTGTAATAACCTTTACAATATCCTCTGTACTCCTTGTTACATCATTATATCAACAAAAATTATAAAAAAAACTATTAAAATTTTCAAAATAAAAAAAAAAATCTCATTTTTCATTATAAAAACATTTTATATTGCTTAACTAAACAAATTTTCTCACAAAAATCTCTACTTTTATGAAAATAAAATTTAAAAACTTAGTTTTCCTAAACCAAATAAACACCTATATATATATATATATATATATATATGCATCTTTTCTTGCTTTTGTTTGTATAAGAGATGGGAATTTCTCAAAACTAGTTGTGTGTACCCGCTACATGGAAAGAATGAAAACAGAATCCATATTCTAATGCCTTTTATAGTTTTATTCTTTTTGTACGGATATTTAATATTTAATACACCTATATTATACATGATAAGAACAAATGGCTGGCGGTAATTCGTGACTGAACTGATGTTTGGTTGCAACTTACACACAACACAACCAATGAAAAATAGAGGGAAAATTAAATTTATAGATAACGATGAGGCAATCTTTGCTTATAACTTAGATGGTTTTTAAGTATAAATGCTGATTTTTAAAAAAAAAATTAGGGATTTTGATCGATTTTTTCAAAATTTAGGAAAATGGGTTTATAGAGAGAAGGCAAAAACACCTCCTACAAGGATTGTTTATAGCTGACGTTGTAAGAGGGAGGCTGAAAGCACATCTTACAGGTGGAAACGCTCCCTACAAGAGGCATTTTTATCTGAGCTAAACGTGTCCCCCACAACGTGTTTCTGAAAATCATGACCAACCCTAACCTTAAGCCCGAGAATCTCGAGATAAATTTCACGCATCCAATCCCATCTTTTCTGTGGCAGATAATAATGTTATCTTTAAAATTTTTTCAGAAAAATGTTGTTTGTTAGAAACATTTTTTTGACTTGTCATGTCCAATCTTTTCTAACAAATTGAAATTAGGTTTCATATTCAGTGGTAGAATTTCCTATAAAATGAAGACATTTTATGGAGAAGTTTTCATAGTTAAATTTTGAATAGATTATTTTCATAAGGAGATTTGCATAAGGAAAAGATTGTTGATGTTAAAAATTTGAAGTTCAAAAATCGACCCAACAAAGTAAATTAGTTCAAGTGTTGTTGTTTGAATTTGGATAATGAGTACTTATTTTTTGTATAATGTTTTCATTTTAAACATTTGAAACATGTTTTTTGGGCGAAGATGAGTAGACGAATTAGAGCCAGTATTTATTACGATGGTCAAATTTGTGACACTGATATAGGGGTTGTTTTTGTATCAGACCAATCTACAAAATTGACTTTCAACCAGAGCATAAAATTGAATGAGCTTCGTTCAAAAATTAGAAGGAATGTGAAGACTTGAAGCCGGAGGAAAATTTTGAGCTTGAAATATAGATATCTAACGTTACTAAACCTTGTTAAATATGATATATTTGAGTTTAAAGGCGACATGGATGTCGACGCAATGCTTGATACACATTACTTTAGTGGAATTGCTGCTATACTAGAGTTATATGCTCAATTTGTTGATGTTGAGGAAGGTGGTCCATATAAAGGAATTGCTTCTCGATTTTTGACACCCCATATAAAGGAAGTCAATACCCCTAAAAAAGTTTTGATTATTGTCTTGTGTTTGATTCTTTATGTTAGAGTTCACGCTTTATACATCCGAGATTTTGAAAATAATAAAAGACACATTTCAATTAAAATCTTGAAGGATTTTAGACTAAGTTTGAATTAATTGAAAAATTCACACCTTCCTAATAATCCCTTTGTGATTTCTAACATCTTCTCACTCTTGAAATACAAATACTTAATTTGGTAAAAAAAAAAGGTTTAAAATTGGGATTATTTTTTCTAACATTTTTCCAACAGGTGAGAGATGTAGTCACTATAAGATCTCTTTATTACCATTTATGATTCTAGAGATGGAAATTGAGAATCACACCATGCGATGTTTGTTCCATTAATAATTTATTTTATTTCCTTGTGTAGTGAAATAATGTCGAAGCATGTGCTGTACAAAACATTTATTGATATTCTAATATTGGAAATTAAATAATAACAAAATTTACGCCATCTTATTTTTCTACATATTTTAATCACGAAATTATAAATGGTCACGTTATTTATATTTGTCTTCTTTTCTACAAAATATTTTACCCGTATAAATTTATATAATTATTTTTTATTTTATGTCTAATTATTTTAACGCACATACAAAACTAAATTGGTTGATCATGTGATTACACAAGTAATCAAACATAACACTAATATTTTATATGTTAACTAACATATGCATAAAGTTAAATTAATATTTTAAAATAGTAGTCGGGATTTCATTTAAATTAATTTTAAATTTTAAGTTTTCTTTTACAAAGATAATTCAAACTTAGATTATTTTTGAAAAGTCTTAGATTTTAAATTTCAGGTGTTTATAAATAACAACTTAAACTTATGGTGTGATGAAAAATTATAATTATAAATAATAGCTATTAATGAAAAAGGCTATCTGTTATTTTAATAGTAATAGCAATGATACTAATTTTTGGTAGACATGCTAGCTTGCTTTTTTTTTTTTTTTTTTACAAAGTTAAAGTGAAAACCCTAAAAATTAATTACAAAATTCATAGCTCTTCTTTCCCCTTCCCATTTGAGTGTCTCTTCTTCCGGGATTAGTTTCTGCTCCCAATATACTAATATAGTTTTCTTCCTAATCATCTTCTTACTTTGTCTTTAATTTTTAGGTTGACAGCCGAGTGTCAAATTACCATATCACTACTACTACCACCAATCTCAACAACAATTTTCATGTCTAAAGTTGCCTTCAACAACACATCCCATCTTCTTATCTACTTTTCTAATCTGCACAATCCATACTGTCGAAACCATTTTTTTAAAAAACGGGATCGACTTTGATTTTGAAAATGAAAATAAAAACGGGGGAAATGGGAGTCGCCACCAAAACTTTTTTGTAAAGTGTGATCGGGTCACCTCATAAAATTTGATCGTTTTGATAAAATGTTTTGTTTTATTAAAATGACGATTTTGGTCTACGAAATTTTAAAAAATCGGGTTCGGGAGTTACGTGCGAGGAAGGATTAGCACCCTCGTCACGCCCAAAATTGGTACCTAGTTGATTAATTAAGGTCTTAATGTCGAACGTTAAAAATTTGAAAAGAATTAAAAATACGATTCCTTTTTTATTAATGCTAATAAAAGAGTTTGGATAAATCAAAGCGAATGCTAATGACCTTCTTGTCCTGAAATGATAAAATATCACATCCAGTACGTTAGGACACGATATTTTAAACCCTCGAGAATAAGCTTGTCTTTTGATTTTTTCAAAACTCGTGCGTTTTAATTCTTAAAAGGATATTCGGTTATTTAGATTAAACGAGAAAAATCGAAACCCAGTGAGTTAGGGTATGATTTTCTTGAATTTTTAAAACACGAAATATTGCCTTATTTCGAAAAATTTTCAAATAAGCGATCATAATGCCGGTTCATAATGTATTTTTTTGGGTTTGTTTGGATTAAAAAAACATTTGGGCAAGTAAGTTGGGAAATCTCAATTACAATGCAATGATAAAAATAAAGCAGTTAAGCATGGAGCAGCATATATGGCAAAGATACTACACGAACAAACAAAAATAATATGAACATACAAAGGAACAAATCAATGTACATGCAATGGCAATACACCGTACATTATACAAGCACTAATATTAATATTTGCGAACTAATGAATTACAAGCCAATTTTGAAAGAGTCACCAAACGAGTTTACACAAATGAGACGTAACGAGTTCTAAAACACATAAAAAATGAATAATTTAAAAGAAAGAAAATTTGAAATCATTAATATACAAACAATGAATTTTATGTATAAAAAATTTAAAAGCAAGTAATATGCGGAAATTTGAAATAAAATAAATAAAAATAAAAAATGTATTAGATAGATTAGTATAAAGGAAGTTTAAAATAATATTGTGTATAAAAAAATAAAAATAAAAATAGGTAATATACAAAATAATATGTCAAGCTAAATAATAACATACATGGACTTTAAAAAATTAGATATAAATAATATGTGAAAAATGATAGTATAAAAGTGTTTGAAGTAAACAAAAATATAGTTTGATATAGGATTTCTAAAAGAAACAAAATTTTATACATAAATAGATAAAAATAGTCTTATATATGATGGAAATTTAAGAATAGTAACTAGAATATAGTAAAATCAATAATATATATACAGTATAATCCAAAAATATGTATTAAAGCGTTTTTGAAATAAATAGCTAAAGAAAAAAATTGAAGTTTAAAGATAGGGACTCCATTGAAAAACGAACAGCATCAAAGGGACAATTTATGAACGAACAAAACTATTAAAACAGGATGAAGGACTGAAATGCAATACGCACAAATGCAAAGGGATTAAAAATGTAAGTGAACCACATGTCAAAACACAGCATTTAAAACAAGCTAAATTAAAGCAGCGCCCAAATTTTAGAGGCAAATCAAAAAAGAAAGAAAATTGAAACGGGGCTCAATCCTTGGATAGCGCAAAGGGGAGGGACTAATCGTGCAAATATCCCTTCTAAGCCAAACGCACGAGTCCTCATGGGTATTGAATCGGGCCGAATCGGGTCACATTATACGACGTCCTTTTGAGGCCACTGAAACAAGCCCCAAACGACGTCGTTTCCTCACGTATATAAAGCAACATTTTCTCAAGAAAATCAAAACAATCGACCCCCTGTTGAAATAAAACCCTAGCCCTTTTCCTCATTTAAACGAGCCTCACATGGCCAAACCCTAGACGTCATCTGACCACCCAAACGGCGATCGACGAAGGGTGATATGTTCGCTCTTTAACCCCGTTTAGATCCGTATTCGAGGATCCAACATTTCCATCATGAAGAATCAAAAAGGAAGTCCCCACCCTTATTGAATCAGATTTTAACGGAGAAGAACTCCGATGATACACCAACGATTCAAGGCTCGAGTAAGTTCCTTTCTTTCATCCCTTTCCTCTTATTATTTTCGCATATAAATGAAAATAAAAAATGAAAAAAATAAAAAGAACTTAAAATGAGAAAATAAAACGAAAGAAATCACCTTTAAAATTTTTAATCTTTTTGTGTTTTTTTCCTTATTCAAAAATCCCCCCTTTAGATTATATTGACTTGCGGCTTTTATAGCCAATTTGTACATTTGTTTTCTGTTTTCTTTTTCATTTTTCACTATTTCGAATGCCTCTGTTATGCTGCCTCTGCTGTTTTTGTCTCTTTGTTGCTGTTTCTTTGTAGGTTTGCCATGGTCAATAGGCTAAAATTTTGGCTTTTTACCGTTTTGGTGCAACAGAGGTGGTCCTCGGACAGTGTGCACACTGCGGAGGCACGTGAAGGGGTGCGAGGAAAGAGGTGCGGCGCTGCTAGAGTTTTGGGGTTAGGGCTTTCTCGAAAATGTTAAACATTTTGGGCCACGGGCATAGGCTTTAGTTTGGGCTTATTTTTGTTGTTGGGTTATTTTGGGTTTTAGTGGGCTGGCCCAGGCAAATTTGGGCCCGTACACATTCAATGTGCCACTCAACTATAATATTACAATGCTAAAATCCTCAAACATATCTTTATAATTTAATGATGTAAGAAATCTTCAATTAAAAAAAACAATTAAACTCATGCTTTTTTTCACTCAATTGGGTACTTGAATTTTCAAAATGCGTAAAAAAAATTTTTAAACTTTTTTTATTATAAAAAAGCAATTAATCCCCTTCTCTCTCTCTCTCTTTTATATTCAATTAGGTACTTGAACTATCAAAATATATCAAAAACACCCTTTGATAGTTAACTTGAACAGTTAACCGTTAAAGTTAACCGCCCCTAATTTTTTTAGTTAAAGCCACCACGTGTCACAACCGCAGCGTAACATGTGACAAAAAAAAATAAAAAATAAAAATTAATAAATTTTATATTTTTAATAAAAATATAAAATTTATTAAAATTAGGAAAAAATTATAAAAGAGTAAAAAAATTATAAACTATATAGAAATATAGAAAAAAAATTATAAAAATTTATAAAGTCGTAAGAAAATTATAGAAAATGTAAAGAAATATAAAATTTGTAAAAAAAATTATCGTACCAGGAAGCATTTTATAAATTTTCTATATCTTTTATTGATTTTTAATTTTTATCATTTTTCATTACAAGACATGTGTTACAACACTTGATGGTTTTAACTGAAAGACACGTGATGGTTTTAACTGAAAAAAATTAGAGTTGTTAATTTTAACAGTCAACGATTAAAAGAATGGTTAAATGAACTTTTTGATACATTTTATAATTTTTTTCATGATTTTTTATAATTTTTTATATTTTTATGAATTTTTCATAAAATTTTAACATTTTTTATTAAAATTTAATAATTCCTATAACTTTTATTGATTTTTATCTTTTATAATTTTTTTGCCACATGTCATGCCGTGATTCTGAAACGAAGTAACTTTAATTAAAAAAATTCGGAGCAGTTAACTTTAACAGTCAACTGTTGAAGTTAACAGTAAAAAAACCTTTTATAATTAAAGTACCTAATTGATTAAAAAAAAACTTAAGTACTTTTTTTGAAAAAATTGAAAATGTTTTACACTCTAAAACCTAACTTTATTGGTGTGACTCCAAATCTCTCAAAGTTTTAAAATGTTTGCGCAGCTTATATTAAAATTTAATTCGATTTTAGAATAAGTATAGGATTTAAATAACCATTTTACTAATAATGACCCATTTTTAATTTTATTTATGAAAATGGGCCACTTTTTTATTATTTACCAGAATGGGCCAAAAACTCCAAAACGAGTCACGTAGGAGTGATTTAGGGGGAAATTCTAGCAAAACGTGTCCCTGAGGGAGCGATTTTGTCATGTCATCACAAAACACGCTAATGTGGACGCGCTTTGCTAACGTGGCAAAATCACTCCCTCAGGGACGCGTTTTAGCCCATGTTTTTCCAGGGTTAGGGCTATTTGCATATTTAGTGCCTAGGGTTTGCGGGTTTATGGTTTTAGGGTTGTAGTTTTAGTGTTATGTTAGAATAATTTAAGGTTTTATTTATTTAAAGTTTAAAATTTTTAAAAAATAAATTAGGGTTTAGAGTTATTTTAAAAATTAATTAAATTAGGTTTTAAGGATTTTAAATAACTTAATTAAATTAGGGTTTAGGGGTTTTAAATAAATTAATTAAATTAGGGTTTAGTTTTTTTAAAAATAATTTTTGTGTTTAACTTTTAGGGTTTTTGTAAAAGGGTTTAGGTTAAAGGTTTAGAGGGTTTATATTGACAAGAAGGATTTTGTTTTTTTTCTACAGTAGTTTTAGAAAAATTAATTTTGAGAAGACGGTTCTGAAAAGATAATGTTAAAAACACTTTAAGCAGGATGCACTGTCAGCAAAATTAATGAAAAAACTCCCAGTGGATGCTCTTTTCTACAGCAGTTCCTGAAAAAATAATTTTGAGAAGACGTTTCTAAAAAAAGTGTCAAAAACGCTTCAAACAGGATGCACAGTTAGCAAAATTACTAAAAAAGCTCCTATGTAGACGTTTTTTTTCTACAATAGTTCTTGCAAAAATAATTTTGAGAAGACGGTTCTGAAAAAATAATTTAAAAAACGCTTCAAGTAGGATGCACTGTTAGTAAAATTACTGAAAAAAAACTCCCACGTGGACGCTCTTTTTCTACAGTAGTTCCTGCTTGGCCTTAGGCTATAAATGAGCCAAATTTCATTTTCATGTTGCATAAGTTACAACAAGAAAAATTAGAGAGGCTAAGCAGAATAGAAATTGAAGATGAGTGAATGTATTAATGTTATTATTTACTATGATGGCGAGGTCCATGACATCGAGAATAGCATTTTTTATCAGAGAATACAACGGGACTCGTTTTTAACCAGAACATATATTTGACAGAACTTCGTAAAAGACTTAGCTGCAAAATCTTCGAAACAACACCAATGATAGTTTCGTCTATTAAGTATCAATTTTGTGCTTCGGTTGATCCCGTGATATATGACTCATTTAATATCAAAGGTGGTCGTAGCTTAGAGGCGATGGTGCATATTCATCTCGCTAGTGGATCACCCTATTTTGAGTTATATGTACAATTTTCATCGCCAAATGAAGCATTTGCGACTTCAACATCTACTGCTATTTGAGAGGAATACATGACCCCTACCCGACACTCCGTTAGTGGGAAGTAAAACACGAAAGCGCCCGTGTTTAGTGGCAGTATAGAATACACAACTCCTGCACGACACTCGATTAGTGGATGAGACATGCACCTCGGTGAGTCAACGTTTGATGCTGGAAATACATACTAGGGAATGAAATTAACTTCTAGTGGTTGGCAATCTGCATCTGATTGGGGATATTATGAAACGTCTACAAGAAAGGATGATGTACTCCTTATGACGTCCACCGATGAGGGGACCTCGTACGTTGTTGATGATAGTGGGTTGCATGATGAGTTCGATGTAGATCCACCTCGAGAGCCTAACCTTAATAGTGCAGAAGTTGTATTATTTTCTGAACCGGAGCTTGTTCCAACCAAACCTAAAGACGGTGAAGGGGGTTTAGATGAAGAAGAAGAAGATCCACGATTCAAGGCGTACTCGCCTCCAGCCCACATGCATAATGTCAATCTATCGGCAGATGATACGTTAGAATTTCCAGATCTACCATACAAAAAGTGTGACCATACAAGTTCGTCATTAGATTCGAGTGAATTGAAAATTAGTAAGGAGTTTTCCAGTAAGGATAGTTTTCTTGGTGCATTGAAACAACATAGCATCATGAACAGGGTTAACTACCACGTAGTTAAATCCAAATCTGAGAAGTTTGAGGTCAAGTGTGTAGTGCAAGACGGTATATGTTCATGGAAAATCATGGCTTCAGTTAGGTAAAAAGATAGGCTTGTGGGAGATAAAAAAGTATAAAGGTCCACATACTTGTGTTGCCGGTACAGTATCACTAGGTGTTTAGGATTTTTGAATAATACTGTTATTACTTAATGTTGCATTATTTTGTTTCACAAGATCATACCAAGATGGATTCAAATATGATAGCTAGCTTAATACTACCAATTGTGTAAGCGAATCCCAAGATTTCTGTATCGGTTTTAATTGCCAATACTCGTAGCCAATTGAAGTACACGCCCTCTTACCGCAAGGTTGGATAGCTAAGCAGAAGGTATTAGAAAAGATGGATAGTGGGTAGGACGCTTCATATAATGATGTGTGGCAGTGGTGTCAGGTGCTAGGGAGGTGCGTTCCAGGTTGCATAACAGAGCTTGAAACAGGCCCTGCGTACTATAACGACTGCTTGCTTCGTGGATGTCAAGTGTTCAAGCATCTTTTCTAAAGCTTTAAGCAATACCGGGATGTATTTTTGTACTGCAAACCATTGGTACAAATTGATGGTACCTTTATGTATGGTAAGTATACCCATCTGCTATTGCTAGCTGTGGCATAGGATGGTGGTGGGAGAATTATTCCAATTGCGTCTACAATAACACCGGGGGAGTCAGGTGATAACTGAGATTTCTTTCTTTCTAGGTTAAGGAGGCATGTCTGCCCCCAACCTGATATTTGCATTATATCGGATTGAGGCACTGGAATACTTGGCTCAATTAAGTGACAGGGAAGCCTATGGGATCGCACGCACCATTGGTATTGTCTAAGGCATTCTAACTATTACGGGTAATATCAGTCTACCACTGAATGACGACAAGTGACCAACACAAGTATTTAGTCTCTATTAATATAACTTCGTTTGTAATATTCAATTTATTCTGAATGGAAGAGTGGTATGCAATTTTCACTATCAACTTATATTGACAAGGTACGAGATCAATAAGTACTGTTTTCATAAGATGTTGACAATTTTTGTGGTCAATTAACGATCAGGGCCCAGACTACCTCTGTAACATGCATTTCCATCAGTAGACACAAGTATACGACGGCAGCCTATGATATGGTCATATGATCTCAAACCTGGCTGAATACATAAATTCTGTTATAAAAGAAACACGTCATTTATCGATAACTTCGGTTGTGCAAGAGACATATTTCCATTTGGCGGCACTATTTCTAAAGTGAGCAATGAGTTATAAAGGCCAAATGCAGGGAGGCCATGTATGGTGCCGAAAGGTATTGCAAGAAATTAATGAAACGAAGGCGCGAGCCAACACCATGCATACAATGTGTCACGATCGCGACAACCTATGGTTTCGTGTGATAGAGTTCACAGACCGAACCAAGGTATTACCAGCTAACAATTGCTTGTACACCTGAGAAATAGGACTTGCGATTGTGAGACGTTTGACGCACTTCATTATCCATGCGCTCATGCAATTACAACTTGTCAGAATCTTCGTTTGGATCCCATGAGCTATGTCGATGAAGTGTACAAAATAGAATACATGTACAATGTATGGAGACATGTATTCCAGCCAGTCTCAGATGAACATAAGTGGCCCTCTGTATCACTTGCTCTGTTTAAGTTGTTACCAGATAAAGAATTGAATCGCAAACTAAAAGGTCGACCTTGCCCGAGTAGAATACTTGATAATATGGATATTCGAGAAAGAATAAACCAACAGAAGTTGTGCGGATGGTGTAGGAACCCATGTCATACAATTCGAGCATGTCCTAATCGAAATAGTTGATTAGAGGTGAGCATTCTATCGAATCGAATTAAATCGAATGAAAAAATCTCTAGCTAATCGAGTTGACGAATCATATTTTATCATCCTAATTTGATTTAAAATTTTATCGAATCGAGTCGAGTGAGATGGAATTTAAATCGAATCGAATATATTTGTTCGAGTTAAATTTTAAAAAATAATTTTGGGTCCTTGTAACCACTATCACCCACCGTAATAAAATTTGTCCACCGTAATCAAAATTTTTATTAACTTTCATCACCTCATAATTTATTTATTAATCTTTTATATATGGGTTAGCTTATTTGCTTACTTAGTTATTTCAATTATTTTCAGATTCTTGTTACTATATATTTTGGAATTAAAAAATGTATTAAATGTAAAAATATGTTTTTTTAATAAAAGTTATTTTAAAGATAAAATGTGAAATTGATACCAATATAAAATTTTAACACGAATATTTTATGGATAAAATGTGAAATTGATACCAATATAAAATTTTAACACGAATATTTTATGGCATCATTAATAATTCAATTTTAATATAAATATTCAATATGACTAAACAATTCAATAATATAAATAATATAAAATGTGAAATTTAATTTAATAATATAAATTGTAGATATAAATAAAATTATTACTATTTATATTTAGGGATTTTTTATGGATAATTTTGATTTTTTATTTGGGAATAAAGGGTGAGAAGTAAAAGTTTAAGGGAAAAAATAAAAAGTTTTAGGAAATAAAAGTTTGAGGAAAAGTAAATAGGAGAGAGTAAAATTTTGGAGGGAAAATATTAATAAAAAAATTTGGAGGGATGGGTTTGGGATAGAGGGGGGTTGGGATGGAAATGGAGTACAAGTTTTAGGAGAAAATAGGAGGGATTAAAAAATTTGGGGGAAAATAAAAAATTTTGAGGGTTTTTGGGAGTAAAATTTTGAGGAAAAGTAAATGAGAGAGTAATTTTGGTGGGAAATTGATTTTCGGTAGATGGGGGGTTCGGATGGGAGGGGAGTAAAAGTTTTGGGGAGAAAGTGGGAAGCAGTAAAAGTTTTGAGGGAAAAGTAAAAAGATTTGGAAGTTTGGGGTAAATATGTAAAATATTATAGTTTGATATTTGAATTATTTGAATTATTCGAGTTATTCGAATTTGAAACTCAACTCGATTGGAACTCGAAATTTGAAAAAAATTCGAGTTGACTCGAATAACTCGATTAATTCGAATAACTCGATTCGTTTAACTCGAAATTCGAGTTTTTTTTATTTTTTCGAATCGAATCGAGTTTTGCTCACCTCTATAGTTGATAATTGCTTAAATGAAACTATGTTGCATTATTTCTATTGCCTTATTAAAAAAAGCTTCTATTTTATTAAATAGGACAAAATATAAAAATAATTTACTATTAAAATATTCAAAAAAACTTTTATTTTATTAAATGAAACAATATAAAAATAGTTTGTACAAATATATTAAAAAATTAATATATGTGCCCGTTGGAATCAGTGCCACATGGGGGTGGTCGACGGTTACGTACTGGATTCCTTCTTGGTTCAGCTTCTGGCGGGGTTGTAGTTGTTCTAGTTGTGGGTGTTGGGAGGATGACCCACCTTGATAGAATAAAAAATGCGGAGGTGTTTACATCACAAACGGTGGAGGTGTTTGAATCCCATAAAGCGATGGAGATTAGAAATGAGATGAGCTCTCCAACAGTGCCTCGTGCAATCCCTCCTGCGGCGATGGCCTATATATCATAGGTTGAGTCAGAGTTATCATGAAAGGAGATGCAACTTCCAACCTGACATAGGACTAGGCAAAAGAAACATATAAGGGTTAAGATACATATAAGGGCTAGGATACGCACTTGGCATAATCTAAAGGGGCTGTAGTGTAGGTGTCATCGCTTAAGGTGTTAGACCCGTGATTGTGTGGGCGCTATTGATGGGATCATGCCGTCATCCCTTCTCCTTGGATTTAAAGGGCTCCGTCGTTCCCTTTTGACACGAATTTGCTGACGCCTCTGCTCTTTCGAGAGCAAATATGGCTTGCTATGAATCCTAAACCATGTCATGTAACTTGAAGCGCATGCTAACTCTAGAACGATGATCGTTTTGCAAATAGGTACATGATCATAACGATTTTCCAAAATTTCGATATATTCCGAGAAGAATATCGGCCAATTTGTATTTGATTGCTGTAAGTCGATTTTGTGCTCATCATCGAGCACCTCAAGTGTCACGGGAATTGGTTGTCAGAATCTAAATTGCCGCAACACTCTATCTGTCTGGTGTATCTCAACAGTAGCATAGTTGACCTATTGGACCTTAACATGCCAAATGTTCAGATTTTGAAAGAATTCATTCAGAATTACTGCTTGAATTGCTGGATCCTTGTATGGTGTCCATTGAAACTATATGAACATGATAAAAATATTAGTTATATACATCATACATAATACTAAATATAAAACTGTAATAGGCCAATTTAGCACGGGTCCATACAAAAAAATAATAAACCCAAAATAATAAAACAAAGTCTTAGTCCAGTCCAAAAATTACAAATATATCATTTGGCCAATCGGAATGGCCCATTACTTGAGAAGATTGAAGGTCCATCAACAAGCTTGATACATATGGAAACATAATCTTCAAGGATATGCAATCTTAGAAATGATATGCAATCTTAGAAGATATGATATGCAATCTTAGAAGATATGATTTTGTAATCTTAGAGATTTAAGTTGTAGATACCCTTTAATCTTAGCCGTTGATGTAATTGATCTGTACCGTTGGATTTAGGGAGGCTCAACTATAAATAGAGGCCTCTCCCTTCATTGTAAATCACTTGAGTTTTGAGCAATAAAAATTCTTGAGAGCATTCACTCAAATTTTTCTCTCTCTTGCGTTCTTATTTTCTGTGGCTTGTTTTTATTTTATTCTTCGTTCATCTTCGTTTCTTTTTGAGTTACTTTCGTTTGAGTTGAATTTTGGTGGAGGAATTTCATGGAATCCTCATATTGTGAGAATTAGGTTGACTTAGGCGTTTTTTAACTTTTTTTTATTTATCCATTTACTTGTTTAATCATTAATTATTCTTTTTATTTTTATTCGTTTATTTATCCATCAACTTTCTTATTTACATATTATTCATTCATTTAAACATTCTTATCATTCTTTTATTTTCTTCCATTAATTATATATTTTATTTCTTTTTAATGTCACACATGCTGTTTATTTAAAAAAAAAAACTCATTTTATAAATCATCCATTTTAAATTGTTTGATTATTTGCTTTAATTTTTTTTCCATATATTATTAATTACAAATTTTTTTTCATACTATCTATTTTATATACCATTTATTTTTAAGATGTTTTATGTATAACTTGTTCTAAATTCCTTATTACACAATATTTATTTTTAAACTCATTTATATATTATTGCTTTATATATTACCTATTTTAATTATATATATATTATTTATTTCAAACTTATACATATACTATCTACCTTTATTTATATATATAATTTATTTATTGTTTTGTATATTGTTGATTTCAAATTTCTTTTTCCTTTATTATTTATTTTTAAATTCATTATTTTATAAATTTGTTTACATTTTATTTTGCCTTATAATTTTTTTTCTTTATACTCTTTGTTTTTGTAACACCCCAAACCCGGCCTAGACGTTACGGCCTAGTCTGGTGTGTCACGTTGAAGTGTTTTTCAAAAACCGTGTTTTCATTGAAAACCCTTCTTAATGTTTAAAAACTTTTACCGTTAAACTTGTATAGCTTGTGTTTATTTTTCCCAAAACGTGATTTCATTGTAATAAAAATATAACGGCTTTGTAAAATCTTATGGAAAATTATAAAAGCTTGAAAACCTTTGCAGTTATGAAAACATGTTATTTTAAAAACAGTTTAAGTTATCAGAAAATCAGATCCTCTTTATTATGGCTTAAAGTGAATGGATACTATGCACCAGGTAAGATTCAAGAGAAGAGGAGGTGAGTCATTTAGACTGCTTAAGTACCAAGTTCTTCCTAGATCCACTCCTAGACATTCACACATCCATTGCCACACTTTAAGCTAATGACTTGTTCACGATCAACAAATTAAGTTTAAACGTATTTAAGATTTACTTATTTATGAAAACATTCATGTTGCGGAAGCTTTGTTCTACTTATCGAGATACTTTGAAAAAAGGTAGCGTTTATAAAACCATGCCCTAAAGCTAACTGATTAAGAACAATTTAAATAATATCACACCTAAGCTAGAAACGAAATTTAAAATAATTAAAAAGGCCTTTTACAAACCCAAATTGAAAATAAATCGATTAAATAAAATACTGAATTAATTAAAACCAGAACGCAGTCTTCGTGGCCACTCTGAATCCTTCCCAGCTCCAAGTCCACAGTGTAGGGCTCACCGGAAAGGATGGAAGGAAAAGGGGTGAGTTTTGGGGAAACTCAGTGTGCAACAAAGCCCTTTCAGAGCCCAAATCAACAAAAGCATACTGGGCCTATGCCCTTTCTCATATATCAATGCACTGGGCCGAAGCCTTTTCAAATATCGATATGGCCCATAGGCTCATTTCAATAACACATGTAAACATCAATGCATGTATGCAAAGCCCATTTGGGGAGACTACTCAACCCACCATCTGCTACTCTCCACCCGTACCAGCCAACACACCATGTGGGGATGCTACTCAACCCACCCCGCCGCTACTCTCCACTGGCAGCATAGCTGCTTTATTATATAACATGAGGCCTAGCCTCTTTCGGTAACTAGGGCAAAGCCCTTTTCGGTAAACTGGGGCAAAGCCCTTTTCGGTAAACTGGGGCAAAGCCCTTTTGCACTTCCTCCATTCATATAAATCCCAACCCATGCATAAAATAAACATATCATGTACAATAATAATGTCACATGGCATATTAGGGTTTTTATGCTCATTAACAATTATCAACAATTTCCAAGCGTTTAAACAGTATTTCCAACCTATTTTAGCAATTCCGAGTTATTGGGCCCAAAACCCCTAATGGGCCCTACGTAGCCGATTTAGTCATCTAGGCCCATTTAGCCTATGTTCCATAACGATTTTAACAGTCTCAACATGCAATTTATCCATATTTCATTTTCTATCAAAATTTACCCAAATGGGCCTGAAAGCCCATTGGGCCTGATTTCAGCCCCTCGAGGCCCAAACTTACCGACTTGCACGAAATTGTGCCGTTACCTATCTCATCGATACCGATCACCGATCTCATCGTTTCTAACTAATCTTGGAACAATCGCATATTCACAAGTTATTGAAATGCCGAAATTTCGGCATTTCGGCTTTTCGGCACTTGTTAACTTATGCTACTAAGAGGGTTCGTTACACACCTGATTTACAATTCTGCCGGTGAGACCTCCTATGCGATTTCTCCTATAATCAACCACTTACAGATTAACTTACGAATCTATGAAAACCGATGTAAAAATTACCTACCACATTCGGCTATTACAAAGCCTTAATAACGACTTACCTTGTCGATCTTTGACTACTAGATCTAGATCTCGACTGCTTTGAACCCGTTGATCTTAATAGCCTCCAAATAGATCTTGATAGCTAGCCTTCGATTCGCACATAGAAAACCGAATAAAAATTACTTAATTTCAATCTTGACAAAAATCGATAGTCTCCCTAAAGTATTTAGGGATTTTCGACTTATTCTCGAATTACTAAATAAATAAAATAAAATAAGATCTAAATACTTACCAAGGACGTTCTTGTCAGAACATTTCCAACACTTTTGCCAAATCTTATATTCACAGTAGATCCAACTTAAAACGCGAGTAGAAAATAGATCTAGAAATTAATCCCCAAATCACGAAAAAAATCTTTGGCTTTGAAAGAAGAGACGAACGATGCAAAAGAAATTGTATGAGGAAGAGTGAAGATGATCGGCAACAATCTTGAGAAGAAAAGATTGTTTTAATAGAATTGGCTTCAAAATAAAAATAAAAATAAAGAGGAATTGCTCAGCTTTTTAGGGAAAAATAGAAAAGAATATAAGCAAAAGGAATCTGATAAAATTGAAACAAAATCCCGATTGAAGGGAGAAGCACAATCGGCTAAGAACCATTCCCCAATTTAAACCCGTGCTTATCCTTATTTGCTGGCATCGTTTGAAACCAACTCAAACTCTTCTTACACCAGCAGCAGTCCACCGTTTGACCAACTCCACTGCTGGGAAGAGTTTTAATCCCGTACGACAACCTCCACGCGTGCCCAGCAAAAAAATGACCACCCACTTGCGCGCGCTCCTGCTAGAACCTGGGACCTTAAGGGTACCCAGCGTGCTGCTAACTACTGTGCCGTAGCTTTGCTTTCAATATAATATGGTTACCTTAAATTTTAAACCATACCTGCTGCAGTTCCTGATTCATTAAAAATAAAATCAAAATTCCGCCAGCGACTGGACTCGAACCCATGACCCTTCGGAACTCTTAGCACACTGCTGCCACTGCACCACAAGCATTTTTGTGGCATAATCCACCAGCATCTTATTTTAACCATTTTCTAGCCGCAACCTAGCTTCTAAAATAAAAAACAACTTTGCACCCACCGTGCCTTGAACCCCTAGCGCTCTTGCCACTGAACCAGACTTCTCTTTGTGTCTAATTTAGCCCACTTTATTTTAAAAGCCTTACTGACCAGTTCCCCTAACAAACAAAAACTAATTTCTTTGCTAAAGTCTTGGATTGGACCAAAATTTTCCCACACTTTAAAAACTTCCAAATTCATTTAAAAACTAAATTTAAATACCAAATTAATAATAATACTCTATATATTTTTAAATAATAATAATAACAATAGCAATAAATATATTTTTATAAAAATTTTAGATATAATAATATTCTTTTTTTTTTCCTACTAATAATATTTAAAACATCAATAATAATAAATACAGTAAAATTTTCTAATAATAATAAATTATAATTTTCATAAGATTTTAAAAAAAATACAGTAACATTTTTTTTAACAATACTAATTTTTTTTAAAACTTCACAATTATTCAGGTTTTCTTTTATTCGAACCCAGACTTCAAAACCCAATTCTTCTAGGCCCAAATTCAGGGTGTTACAGTTTTAAATTCATTGGTCTTTGATTATTGATGTTAGTATTTAAATAATTGTCATTATTTGTTTTATAAATTGTTTATCTATATTTTCATACTGTCGCTTTTTTTATCAAAGTTTTTATGCATCGTTTTAATATTGCATCAATTTTCTCAAAATTCAAAAAGAAAACTTTTAAAAACAATGCAATATTTCGTGTTTGGAAATTCGAGAAATTGTGCCCTAATGTGTTGGGTTTCGATTTTCCGTTTGACCAAATAACCAAATATCCTTTTTAATTTCAATGCATGAGTTTTGAAAATCAAGAGACGATATTAGATTCAAGGGTTTAAAATATCGTATCCTAACGTACTGGATGTGATATTTTATCACTTTGAAATAAGAGAATATCAACATCCAATTTGAATTATACAAATAGTTTTTAAAAAAGGGATCGTATTTTAAATATTTTTTTAAACTTTCGACATTAGGACATTAATCAATTAGATACCAATTTTTTGGCGTTACGAGGGTGCTAATCCTTCCTCGTACGTAACTGACTCCCGAGCCCGTTTTCTTGAATTTCGAAAACCAAAATTGATGTTGTAATAAAACGAAATGTCTTACAAGGTGACCCGATCAGACCTAGACAAAAAGGATTAGTGGCGACTCCATTTTCATTTTTAAAGTCGACTCCAATTTTTCAAAACAAAAAAAATGGTTTCGACAGCTTGGCGACTCCACTGGAGACAATAAGAAAGTCCAGCCGTAAAATTGGTTATTTTCTGTCCATTTGTCAAAATTTGAAAATCCAATTTGAGAAATTACAATCCCTTTTATTGCATTTCATATGATTATTTTAGTTGGTCTTGTAGAATACTTTTGCATTACATTGCATGACCGTCGTGGTTATACCTTTTAAGTGGGAGTGAGAAACTATGCCTTCGTGAGGTTTTCACCTCCGCATGGGCTAGTGGACTGCTTTTTGGATACATCCGTACCTATGTCTTCACGAGATTTTCATCTCCGTGCAGCCATAGGGAAATGTATTCCCTTGAACTGAACTCAATCCGTATGAGCCTATAATGGGTGAGGATCGAGGAATCTGCCGGTTCAAGTACCTTTACTTTAGAACCAAACTACATATAGTGAACCCTAAGAGCTTACCCTAGGTAGAGCCGCGCCAAACTCTAGTGGTCACCCAATTAGGTACTTTATTCTGTTGTTTATTTATTTTGTGCTGACGTGTTTTCTTTTGTTTTGATTGCATTGCATTGCATCATCATAGAAAAGAGGTGTTGATTCACATTCAATTGCTAAATAGAAAAGCTTGTCATGGAAAATGGACTTCTTGATAAAGTGGAATATAATACGGCTATCCAAATATGGTCCAAATAAACAACGAGAGGAGGCTGATGGTCCATGGAGGAATATGTGACTTTACTTCATTACATGAGGATTCAAGCTTATTCAAGAGCTGTCACGTCTCAAAGAAGCTAATGAGCATCGCAGGGTGAGCAATGTGTCGTGACTCGGATCAAACAAAAGGATATAGTAGAGATAGATTTTGGAAAAGTCGCAAGACTTGATCCTAATCGATACGAAGAAAATGATCGATGTTTTTGCTTGGAATATGAGGGCAAGGTCGTATAAATCTCTATTTTATGTAAAGAAATTTATTTTCTGGAAAAGTTGTTCTAATGGAATTGAATTCAGAATCAACACCTCTCTTTTTGTATTCATCCCATGCATCTGCATTGCATTGCATCATTTGCATTAGATTTTCACAAAAAGGACCCTAATTAGGTAAAATTATTTTAGTTAACCTGGGAACCGACAAAAGTCTATCGACTAAGTATCGTTACGATACTCATGCTAAAGTAAACGATGTGGATCAAAGGTTGGAAAGACTAGAACAACTTCAAAGAGAGATGCAAGACCAACTACAAATGCAAATGCAAGAGTAACTGGCCAAGATCCAGCAAGACATGAGGGACCAAATGCTAGAGTCCCAAATGAATATGATGGATCAATTGACCCAATTACTAGCCAAAGGGCTTGAAAAAAGGAAAGGCCCAGTAGTCAATAATAGAGATGACAACAATGACCCTCTCTATCCTCCGGGTTTTACCCCAACAAATGCTCAGACGCATCTACAAGGGATACCTGTCACTATCAGACCTCAACAAAATTAGGCCGGTACCTCGGCACCAATAGATTACCCAATAGGCTCAAACTCCAATCTGGGAGGCAATCCAACCACTCATGCATTTCTTGATCTGGACGAAATGGCAAAAATAGAAAAAGCAAAGATGGAATTGCCAAAACAACTTAAAGATCGGTATAGGTGGTTGGAGGAAAAATTTAGGGCAATGGAAAATGTTGATTACCATTGTGGGGTTGACGCCAAAGATCTGAGTTTGGTCCCAGATCTAGTACTCCCACCGAAATTCAAAATTCTAGAGTTTGAAAAGTACAATGGGACTAGTTGTCCTGAAGCTCACGTCACAATGTTCTGCCGAAGGATGACAGGATATGTTAATAATGACCAGCTATTAATCCACTGCTTCCAAGACAGTTTGATTGGGTCAGCAGCTAAATGGTACAACCAATTAAGCCGTGCCAAAATCCACTCGTGGAATGACTTGGCACAGGCTTTCATGAAGCAATATAACTAGGGGTGAGCATTCGATCGAATCGAATGAAAAAATTTCGAGTTAATCGAGTTGACGAATCATACTTTATCATCCTAATTTGATTTGAAATTTTCTCGAATCGAGTCGAGTGAGATGGAATTCGAATCGAGTCGAATCGAATATATTTGTTCGAGTTAAATTTTAAAAAAAAATTTGGGTCCTTATAACCACTGTCACCCATCGTAATAAAATTTGTCCACCTTAATCAAATTTTTTTATTAACTTTCATCACCTTATAATTTATTTATTAATCTTTTATATACAAGTTAGCTTCTTTTCTTGTTTGGTTGTTTCAATTATATTCAAATTTTTGTCACTATATATTTTGAAATTAAAAAATATACTAAATGTAAAAATGAGATTTTTTAATAAAATTTATTTTAAAGATAAAATGTGGAATTGATACCAATATAAAATTTTAACACGAATATTTTATGGCATAATTAATAATTCAATTTTAATATAAATATTTAATATGACTAAACAATTCAATAATATAAATAATATAAATGTGAAATTTAATTTAATAATATAAATAGTATATATAAATAAAATTATTACTATTTATGTTTAGTGATTTTTTATTTGGATAATTTTGATTTTTTATTTGGGAGTAAAGGGTGAGAAGTAAAAGTTTAGGGGGAAAATAAAAAGTTTTGGGGAATAAAAGTTTGAGGGAAAGTAAATAGGGAGAGTAAAATTTTGAAGGGAAAATATTAAAAAAAATTGGGGGGTGGGCTTGGGGTAGATGGGAGGTGGGATAGGAGGGAGTAAAAGTTTTAGGAGGAAAATGGGAGGGAATAAAAATTTTGGGGGAAAATAAAAAGTTTTGAGGGTTTTGGGGAGTAAAATTTTAAGAAAAAGTAAATGAGAGAGTAAAATTTTGGTGGGAAATAGATTTTGAGTAGATTGGGGGGTTTGGATGGGAGGGGAGTAAAAGTTTTGGGGAAAAAGTGGGAAGAAGTAAAAGTTTTGAGGGAAAAGTAAAAAGGTTTGGGAGTTTGGGGTAAAAATGTAAAATATTATAGTTTGATATTCGAATTATTCGAATTATTCAAGTTATTTGAATTCAAAAACTCAACTCGATTCGAACTCGAAATTCGAAAAAAAAAATCGAGTTGACTCGAATAACTCGAACCACTCGATTCGTTTAACTCGAAATTTAAATTTTTTTTTGATTTTTTCGAGTCGAATCAAGTTTTGCTCACCCCTAAATATAACAATGTGACAGACATGATACCTGACAGAATCACCCTGCAGAATATGGAAAAGAAGCAAAGTGAGAGCTTCAGGCAATATGCCCAAAGATGGAGAGAGGTAGCAACAATAGTCCAGCCACCTCTTCTAGAAAAGGAAACCACAATGCTTTTCATCAATACTCTGAAAGCCCTATTCATTAACCATATGTTGGGAAGCGCTACCATGAGCTTTCCAAATATAGTAATATTCGGCAAGATGATTGAAAGCGCAATAAGAAGTGGGCGGATTGATGCGGAAGAAAATGTCAAAAGATCAATCTCGAGAAACAAGGAAAATGAAGTGAATATCCTAAGCAGGCATTCCAAATTGGTCACCGTAGGCTAGCCGAGGGCCGTAACCATTAGCTATCAAGGCTCTTCAAAGCAAGAATCTAACTCGAGGCCAAATACAAAAAGGCTCCCGTTTACACCTATTTCGATGACATATAAGGAGCTGTATCATAATCTTTTTTATGTACATGCGATGTCTCCGTTCTACATGAAACCCGTGCAACCTCCGTTCCCAAAATGGTATAATGAGAATGCCCAATGCGAGTACCACGCGGGAATAATGGGACATTCAATCAAAAACTGCACTACATTTAAAAAGTTGGTTGAAAGGTTCATTAAAATGAGAATTGTGAAGTTTAATGATTCCTTAGAACTTCATCACTTTGGCGAAGTAGTAAATGTGATAATTGAAGGAAGGGGTAAGAGAGTTGCGATGCCTTGAAAAGTCAAAAGCGAAAAAGAATATTGGGGAATCTGAATATTAATAGCGTATCCTAAGAGGGAACCGGGGAATAAAAGTTTCTAAGTGTCTGCCCTTGCGTACTTAGGAGTGTTTTGAACAATGGGACTATGGAAGAGATCCCTATATTTTTAGAGTTAATCTAGAGTAATATTCAAAACATGCTTGTTACTTTAACCCTAGAAGTAACAAGAATCCTTTTGTGAAATAGACTTGTGTCCAAAATTTTTATTTCAATAAAAAACATTTTTCTGAACAAATATTCTTTTATTCTTTCCATGTATAGATTCTTTTGTTCTTTCTTTCAGATATTCTTATTATTTATTCCTGATCATACCATATAAATAACTATTCTTAGATTCATTTATTCTTTGGAATTTTCCTTCGTACCAACAACAGGTTTCTAGATATCAACGACATGAGCGACACTGTTACTGACTCAAAATTTCCCTTTAAGTGAGGTATGTGTGTAGGGGGATCTCAGGACTTTGAAGATGTCAGAGATTGTAACCTACCTCTTGATTTGCTAAAGATGGTTGAACAAGATAAAAAGTCAGTGGATAGTAAGAGGCAAAAATCGGAGCCTACATCATCACAAAGAAAAATGAGATGTCATTGAGTTATTCCAAGAATTCAAAGATGTTTTCGCATGATCGCATTAAGATATGCCTAGGCTACTAAGACATGAGGATGTTGTAGGGTGTTTGAAGAGCACATGCTAATGGTTTTATGATGGCTAGGCTAATCATGAGGTTCGAGTGCTGCTGGTTCACCATGGAAGGGGATTGCATCAGTTATTCCAAATTTAGGGAGTTGATATCCGCGTGATATGAAGTAATAAAATTTATAAAGAACTTGATCAAACCTAAACTGACTAATATCACGACGTTTTTAAGGCAAGCGCACCTGTCGACAGTAGTATAGTCTAGTGATAAGATCGAGTATCGTACCCAAGGGAACCGAAAGTACTATTACTCACTTTCTTTCTATTATTTAACCTAAAAATTAAGTGAGGGTTTATTTAAAACTAACTCTAAAACTAACTAAGAAAAGCGGGAAAAATAAATTGGGAAGAACTTTTAGGGAAAAGCTAATTGATATGATTAATACTTAAGGGAGAATCCACCTAGACTTCACTTGTTATTATTTTCTTGAATTATACGAGTTATTTACTTGACTTGATCCGTAGAGATCCCTAATCTATGCTAAACCCTCCGTCGAGGTGAAGAGCAACTAGGCCTAAGTTGTTAATTAAAGTTCCTTTATTAATTAACTCCCTAGGTTGCATTAATTCGATCTATGATTCCCCATATTAGGTTTGACCCTAATCCGGCAGATTTATGTCGCCCTATATCTAGGGTTGCATGCAACTCCGCTTAATTATAGTAGATCTACTCTTATCACAGGGACTTTTGCTCCTCTGCTTTAAGCACATCCAATTCTTGAATCAATACCTAGGACTATTAAATCAAGGATTAAAAACACATAATTAAGAACAATTCAAGTAATTCTCATAATAATCAAGAATAAATAACAAGATCTGTCTTAGGTTTCATCCCCCTCAAGTATTTGAGGGGTTTAGTTTATAATAATAAAAGAAAACATCTCAGAAGTTATAAAATAACAAATCATAAAAGAAACCAAAAACCCCTGAAGGAATTTAGGAGAATCCTCTATGTTGATGCAGAACTTCGGCTTCTGAGATGAATCGATTGGCTTCTCCCTTCGAGTAATCCCTTGCTTCTACCTGTGGTGTGGCAGAAAGACGAGAGGCAAAGAATATAGAGGGTGTGTAAAAGATGGAAGAAGGCCCCTCTCTATGTTGCCTCATGGGGTCTTTATATAGAGAAGTTTTGGGGACTCTTTCTTAGCCCCTAAGCATCCCAATTTGAGTGAAATTCGTCTTTCCCGCGACTAGAACACGCCCGTGTGCCACGCCCGTGTGGGTTTCGACAGAGGCCGTGTGATTTAGCACGCCCGTGTGCAGTGGCCATGCTTGTCGGGGCTTTGTTCGTGTGATCTTTGTAAGGCACGCCAGTATGGCACGGCCGTGTGGCACGGCTTGGCCCGTGTGATTCGTGCATTTTGGCCCATTTTTCACCGTTTTGGGCTCGTTTTCTATTCTTTCATCTTCCCTAGGCTCTCCTGAGTATAAGATATGAAAAAGAACGATTAAGAGCACCAATTCTCACTAAATTGATAATAATTCATCCATAATATAGGCTAAATATGAGGTAAAAATATGTATAAATTAGCGCTTATCAAATACCCCCACACTTAAGCCTTTGCTTGTCCTCAAGCAAAATCTCAATCCCTAAAGGAAACCATTCTTCTTAATTCACAATCCTTATCAATAATAATTCAAATTAATCCACAGGTAGTCATACAATGAAAATTCAATCTAAAGAACATTTAAGACTCAATCACTTTAAGTTGAGAATTTTATCATTGAAAACATAAGTCTTTTCCTTCCTTCTAAGTAGTTATCTCTCCATCTTAATTAACAGGAGTTGACAACCTCACTAAAGGTTCACTCTATTCACTCGAAGTGTTTAGGGTTCAAAATTTAAGCACTCCTTAGTCAACCTGAAAAGTTATTACCATAGGCTTGCAAGAAAATCAAATCTCCACCACTATAGTTTGATATGATACATTGATCAAAAGGTCTTTAAATGGTTGTAACGGGGCTTGGTTAGGGGTGTTATCATAGGCTGCAAAAAGAAGGTTAGAATCGAGATTGAACTGAAAAATTATCTAGCTAGAAAAATCTCTATCACTGGAATATATTTCTCAGCTAATTCTTGTGATACTATCATTTCTGCCTTGGTAGCCTTAAAATAGAACTATGCAAAAACTTGTCGAACTATTTACAATTTACAATTTATAATCGAATTTCACTGTATGTACTTCATTTTTTTTTTAAGAACAATTCAAATATTTACAATAAATTGAACAAAACTTTACAATCTAGAACAGAGAATAAAGCTAGATGAAAAATTCAACTCAAATCTCGATAAAAATAGGGGTCAAAATAATTGAATGAAATTCAACAAAAATGGGTTATTGGTTAATAATTAGAGGGTGAGTCAAGGAAAAGGTTGTTAGGCTCAACGGGGTTCACTAGGGGTTAGATTTATGTAGGTAGGCTTTTTCTGCGGAGTAAGTGGGTTAAATCCTAGGTGCCTTTATCATTTCAGTATATCAAATCAATGATGTGGTCTCGACATGTATAATCGAAGCAAGTTCTAGAATAATAGTTCAGTATTGACTCACTCAAAGTAATAATAAAAGTGAGCACGAAGAAAATGTATGCTCAAGAAGGCTCAAAAATCTCACCAGAATTATGGCTTTTGATGTCAATCCTGCGAATTTCAAATCTCAAGATAATGCTTAAAATTAGGGAAAATAAATTATGCAAAAATTGGGGATTCTCAAAAATTTCAACTTATCATGCTTGATTCCCTAATGTTTTAAAGTTTGAATAATCAAAGTACAAGCACCTATATCTTAATTCTCAATATATTGATAGAAATCATAAACTAATCAGAATAAATTCCTAATAGGAGACTGAAGATATTGCTATTAGGAAAAGTTCAGGGATTTCAAAGATAGTATAAATAGTAAGTTACCCCTCCACACTTAAGATGTACATTGCCCCAATGTACAAGGAAAATATTAATAACAATAAAAGCATAGCATCATAAGATAGGGAAGGGTATGAAACTCCCTGCTTTGGATGGATTAGTGGAAGAGCTGGTAGGTTTGGCACTGTGTTTCCTTTTTCGTAGAGATTTGAGCTGTAGAGCTCCTTTGAAACTGCGAAGGGGTTTATTAGTCGTGGGAGGTTAAGAAGAAGAGGGATTATTTCGTTAGGAGATAACCGTTATTATAATAAAATAGAAAATTTACTAAAATTCAAAATAAGAAAAAATATAAGAAAATTAAAAGCTGTAAAAAGGAAAAAGATAAACTAATAGTAAAGGTTAAGATTAGTGTGTATTAGGTAGAAAGAGAAAAATAAAAGATAAAATAGAATAAAACAAAAGTAAAAAGAAAAATAAAGTAAAATAAAAAAATAATAAAAAGAGGATCTAATCCTCTGGTGGGTGTCGTGGTGGTGGAACGATGCCAAGGTGTTGACATATGTGTGCTAAGGTGGCGTCGATGTAATCGAGGCGCTGCTCAAAGTGGTCCAGGCGCTCGGATATGTCAACACTGGAAGCTACCGTCTACTGTGATCGTGTAGGGCGTGGTGACTCAGCTGGCGCGTCCTCTGCTGGTGGTGGCGGTGGGACATCATCAGGAATGTCCTCTGGATCCTCGCCTTCTTGGACAAGCCGGAAGTGGAAGTGGTCTCCACCGAGACGTCGCTCGACCATCCTCATCGAAAGCATGCTCTGGATGCCCTAGGAGGACATCTGGCCAAGTAAGGTGTAGGAGGAGGTCTGGGCTGTAGTGTTAAATAGGCCGAAGTAACGGCCTAGTTGAGTGATGTACGGGCCCATGGATACGACTCCCTTGCGGTGCCTCTCGGTCTGATGTTGCATAGCGAGTGCGATGAAATATGCAAGGTCAATGGGGTGGCCATTCGCCATGCACCATAAGAAGTAGACGTCGTGTGTGTTGACGACGCCTGTGCTCTCTCGGCGACCTGTAATAGTATGAGCTAAGAGTGCGTGGATATACTTGAGAGAGGGAGGGAGAGCGGAGGCTTTGCTGATGCTGGGGTTGTATAGTTATCTTCCTAGGGCAATCTCTTTCCAACAATCAAGGGGTCGGATATGGATGCGCCTAGAAAGGGTGGGGAAACTCTCCTCAGCCATAAACTGCTCGGTGTAAAGGCCAAGTGCCACACCGAATTCTGGGACGCTGAGTTGTCGAACAAGCCCTCCCAACCGAAATTGGATTGTCCCAGGATCATCGAACCGTGTCATCACCGTCTGAAGGTGGAATGTGGCACAGAACTCGAGAGTGAGTTCAAGGTATGTGGGCTCCACGATCTGAAAGAACTGGTCCCATGGGTCAGTGATGAGCAGGGCCTGGACATCATCTACCAGGCGTACTTGTTTGAGGGCCCTCCAGTCGATGCATCGGCCCATCGTGATATTGCGCGTACGCAGCAGCTGGTAGCGTTCTTCCTGGGAGTCTTGTGAAAAAGTAAGAAATGGGTGGCGCACCTCGGAAGTGGGCCTAGTCGAAGAACTCCCTGGCCCCTTTCATTTCTTAGAGGTGGGGACGGCGGCTTTCCTGGCTCGGGAAGATGACATGGGATCAAATTTGGTGTCACACGGTCGTGGGTACTGTTGCACGGGCGTGTGGATCGAGAAAATCTAGAATGGTAGCATTTTAGAGGGCTGTGGTGGTGTTTTTAGAGGTTTGGGGAGGTTTTGAGGGAAAAAGCTTAGGGTTTAAATGAAATGGGAAGGGAGAAATGGCCCTGTATATATACATTTTGGGTCACACGGGCATATCACACACCCGTGTGAGTCGTGTTGAGCCCGTGCTTTTCGAAAATTGGAAGTTTTTTTTGCGTGCCACGTTCGATGAGCACGCCCGTGTTTCCTTTGAGTATGGCCGTGGAGATCAGTCCTTCGTTAAACGCACGGGCGTGGTAAGGTATACACGGCCGTGGAGATCAGTCCTTTGTTAAATGCACGGGCGTGTAATAGAGTACACGGGCGTGTTTGAATTGACAGTAGCTTCCACGGGTTTGTGGCACGGGCGTGTGGATCTATGTTTGCCCGTGTGGATGTTGCAGGGTTGCCACGGCCGTATCGCACGACCGTGTGTTTTTCTGTCTTACCCGTGTAGATGTCGAAGAGTCGCCACGGCCATTTCGCACGGCCGTGGGATTTTATCAGAAGCCCGTGTTTTAGGGAAACGGTACTCTATTTGCACACGGTCTGCTCACACGACCGTGTCTCTGCTTTTCGGTATGTGCACGGCCTTAGGCACGCCCGTGTGCCTGGCCGTGTGGTCCATATTTTCTGCAGAAAAAGTGTTAGTTTATGCAATAAAACCATGAAAAAATTTTAAAAAAAGAAGGTTACTATGTTAGTGCTCGAGTTGCCTCCCGAGAAGCGCTTATTTAGAGTCTAAGCTCGACTCTTCCTAGAGATGTCAAGAAGAAACGGGATGGAGCCTAAGCTCCTCCTTGTTTTCTGCAAAATTCTCAATTTTATAATGTTTTAGCCTATGGTTATTTACCTTGAAAGTACCGTGGTTGGGGTGTGTTACCTCGACAGTGCCGTATGGAAAGACTTTGAGAATGGTAAACGGACCTGACCACCTTGATTTGAGTTTTCCAGGGAATAGTTTCAATCTTGAGTTGTAAAGTAGAACGAGATCACCTGTTTCGAATTGCTTAGGTTGTTTTAGCCTTTTGTCGTGACGTCGCTTCACGGCTTCCTTATATAATCGTGAATTTTCGTATGCATTGTAGCGCCATTCATCTAGCTCATTTAGCTGCAGAAGTCTCTTTTCACCTGCACTTTTAAGATCAAGGTTTAGAAATTTTATAGCCCAGAATGCTTTATGCTCGAGTTCAAATAGTAGATGACAATTTTTTCCATAAACGAGTTTATAAGGAGATGTTCCTATGGGTGTTTTAAATGCAGTTCTGTAAGCCCATAGTGCATCATCTAATTTTCTAGACTAGTCCTTCCTATTTGATTCTATGGTTTTTTCTAGGATGCGCTTCAATTCTCTGTTTGTCACTTCGACTTGGCCGTTAGTTTGTGGGTGGTAGGGGGTGGCTATTCTGTGGTGTACTCCATACCTTCTTAAAATTTTTTCAAATTGGGTATTGCAAAAATGTGTGCCCCTATCACTTATGATTATCCTAGGTGTTCCAAATTGAGAAAAAATCTTCTTCAAAAATCGTACTACCATTCTAGCATCATTTGTAGGTAAGGCTTGAGCTTCTACCCATTTTGACATGTAATCTACTGCTACTAGTATGTACTTATTTCTGAATGAATTAGGGAAGGGTCCCATGAAGTCTATACCCCATACATCAAATATTTCACATGAAAGTATATAGTTTTGAGGCATTTCATTAAGTTGGGAGATATTACCTGTTCGTTGGCATTTATCACAAGAAGTCACATACCTGTTGGCATCTCTGAAAAGTGTAGGCCAGTAAAAACCTGATTCGAGAACTTTATGGGCGGTTCTGGTTCCATTGTGGTGTCCTCCTGTGGGTCCTGAGTGGTAGTGTTCCAAAATTTGATATGCCTCTATGTCATCAACGTATTTCCGTATGACCTGATCTACGCAAATTCGAAAAAGAAAAGGATCTTCCCAAAAGTAGTTTTTCATATTAGCAAAGAATCGCTTCTTTTGCTGATGGGTTAGCCCTTTTGGGGTTATATTGGCTGCTATATAATTTTCAAAATCGGCAAACCAAGGAAGTGTCGTACCTGCTAAAGTTAGGAGTTGTTCTTCAGGGAACATATCGTTTATCTTTTCGAGGTACCTGGGTTGTGTATTTTCTAGTCTAGAGAGGTGATCTGCTGCTAAATTTTCGGCTCCTTTCTTGTCTTTAATTTCCAAGTCGAATTCAGCTAGTAATTCTTTCTCCATGGTGGTGTAGTTGGCTTGAGCAGCTGTCAATGTTCTGCTGGCATAGTAGATCGGTTGGAAGTGCTTGTCCCTTCGCTGTCCTAAAACTGCACCTACGACAAAATCACTTGCATCGCACATTAGTTCAAAAGGCAGATTCCAATCAGGTGAAATCATAATTGGAGCGCTGACTAACTTGTCTTTAAGGGTGCTAAAGGACTCTAAACATTCTTGGTCGAAGTTAAAAGGTATGTCTTTTTCTAGCAATTTAGTTAAAGGCTTAGCTATTTTAGAAAAGTCCTTAATGAATCTACGATAAAAACCGGCATGCCCTAAAAAACTTCTTATAGCCTTAACTAAACTGGGAGGGGGTAGTTTCTCAATAGTTTCAACTTTAGCTTTGTCTACCTCTATTCCTCTATTAGAGATTTTATGTCCTAGTACAATACCTTCTTGAACCATGAAATGACATTTTTCCCAATTTAGCACTAGATTTGTTTCTTTACATCTTATCAAAACAAGTTTCAAATTATTTAGACAGTGTTGGAAAGAGTTATCGAAAACGGAGAAATCGTCCATGAATACCTCCATGATATCTTCCACAAATTCGTTAAAAATAGCTAGCATGTTTCGCTGAAAAGTAGCAGGAGCGTTACATAAACCAAAAGGCATTCTACGATATACAAACGTACTGTATGGGCATGTGAACGTCGTTTTTTCTTGATCTTCTGGAGCTATCGGAATTTGGAAGTAATCGGAGAGGCCATCTAGGAAGCAATAATACATGTGACCGGCTAATCTTTCTAACATTTGATCGATAAAGGGCAAAGGAAAATGATCTTTTCGAGTGGCGTCATTCAGCTTTCGGTAATCTATGCATACTCTCCATCCTGTGACTGTTCGTGTTGGCACGAGTTCTTCTTTGTCATTGGATACCACGGTTAGCCCACCTTTCTTAGGAACAACCTGCACGGGGCTTACCCTAGAACTATCAGAAATAGGATAAATGATACCTGCATCAAGAAGTTTAATTACCTCAGCCTTTACGACTTCCTTCATGTTAGGATTTAATCGTCTCTGAGCTTGCACTGCTGGTTTATATTCATCTTCCATTAAAATCTTGTGAGTACAGTAAGAGGGATTAATTCCCTTGATATCTGAAATTTTCCAGGCTATGGCTTGCCTATGTTTTCTTAATACCTGGAGCAGTTCTTCCTTTTCTCTAGAGCTTAAATTTGATGCAATAATGACTGGCAAAGTTGAGTTCTCTCCTAAGAAGGCATATTCTAAGTGTTCTGGCAGTTGTTTTAATTCTAATTTAGGGGGTTCCTCAATGGAAGGTTTCTGTCTTAGCTTATCATGCATCTTTAAATTCTCATAGCTTATATGTCTAGTGATAGTTTCGCTAGAGTCTAATTCTTTTCTTACCTTCTCTACTTCTAAGGAGGTTTCACCCTTTCCCTGAATAAGACACAGTTCCAGAGTATCGGTGATAGAGATTTCCTGCAAATTATCTTGAACGAATTGATCACCCATATCAACAAAATAGCAAGAATCATCTTGTTCTTTGGAAAATTTCATGGCATCATAGATTTTAAAAATGACTTCCTCTTCACCAACTCTAAGAACTAATTTACCATCTCCAACATCAATAATAGCTCTAGCAGTGGCTAAAAATGGGCGTCCTAAAATTAAAGGTACGTCAATGTCCTCATCCATGTCAAGCACAACAAAATCTACAGGGAATATAAATTTATCGACTTTTACTAGCACATCTTCAATAATTCCCCTAGGATACTTAACAGATCTATCAGCTAATTGGATGCTCATCCTAGTGGGTTAAGGTTCCCCTAGACCTAGTTGTTTGAACATTTTATAGGGCATGAGATTAATACTTGCACCTAAATCAGCCAATGCTTTATTAATAATTAAACTACCAATTAAATAAGGGATAGTAAAACTCCCTGGGTCCTTTAGCTTTGTTGGCAGTTTATTTTGGAGAATGGCTGAACATTCCTCGTTGAGTTCCACTGTGGCTAATTCTTCCAATTTTCTTTTGTTCGTCAGGAGTTCTTTTAGGAATTTCGCTTATTTCGGCATCTGTGAAATTGCTTCAATAAAGGGTAAGTTAATATGTAATTGCTTGAAAAGTTCAAGAAACTTACCGAATTGGGCGTCTGTTTGGTCCTTCTTTAACCTTGCTGGGTATGGGATGCGCGGTTTGTACTCCCTGAGTGTTGGAGTGGCGTCATCCTTAGATTCCTCTACTTTATCTTTTGGCAGTTTGTGAGCATGCTTCTTTTCTGGTTCTGCTAGCACTTTACCATCTCTTAGAGTGATTGCTTTCACATGTTCTCTGGGATTTGGTTCAGTGTTGCTTGGAAGCCCGCCATGAGGTCTTTCTGAGATTAATTTTGCAAGCTGACCGATTTGGTTCTCGAGTCCTTGGATAGAGGCTTGTTGATTCTTTAATGCTGTTTCAGTGTTTTGGAAACGAGTTTCTGAGACGGCCATGAATTTAGTGAACATGTCCTCAAGGTTCGGCTTCTTTTCTTATTGAGGTGGTGGCTGCTGGAATACCGGAGGCTGTTGTCTTTGATTTCCTTGTCCTTCCTATGAAAAATTTGGGTGATTTCTCCAACCTGCATTATAAGTATTACTATAAGGATTATTTTGAGGTCGAGAATTATTACCCATATAATTGGCTTGTTCGGCTTCCATGTTGTGTAGATGGTCTGAATTAAACATATTTCCTGGGGCTGCATCAC
This sequence comes from Gossypium stocksii, assembly GCA_020496765.1. Taxonomy (NCBI): domain Eukaryota; kingdom Viridiplantae; phylum Streptophyta; class Magnoliopsida; order Malvales; family Malvaceae; genus Gossypium; species Gossypium stocksii. The sequence continues at coordinate 72,163,483 of CM035622.1, forward strand.
ATTGCATCACTGATTGAGCCTGCGTGGAACCAACAAAATTATCAAATTTTTTATTTAAAAGTTCTACTTGGTTAGTGAGCATAGCAACAGCATCAATATTATAGACTCCTGCGGCTTTCGTCGGCTTTGTCCTCATGACTTGCCATTGATAGTTATTCAATGCCATTTCCTCAATAAATTCGTAAGCTTCGTTAGGTGTTTTATTATTGATAGTTCCGACTGCGGCTGCATCGATCATCTGCCTAGTTGATGGGTTTAACCCATTGTGGAAAGTTTGAACCTATAGCCATAAAGGTAATTCGTGGTGAGGGCATCTTCTTAAAAGATCTTTGTACCTTTCCCAGGCATCATAAAGTGTTTCTAAATCCATCTGCACAAAAGAAGAAATATCGTTTCGTAATTTAGCAGTTTTAGCAGGGGGAAAATATTTAAGCAAAAATTTTTCAGACATTTGGTCCCATGTAGTAATTGAGCCTCGTGGTAGAGAGTTTAACCACTGTTTTGCCTTATTTCTTAGGGAAAATGGAAATAGCCTTAGGCGAATGGCGTCATCAGTAACGCCATTGATTTTAAAAGTGTCGCATAGTTCCAAAAAATTGGCTAGATGTGAGTTGGGATCTTCATCCTGTAAACCGTCAAACTGCACAAGTTACTGAATCATCTGAATAGTACTAGGTTTTAATTCAAAATTATTAGCAGCGATAGCAGGTCTAACGATACTAGTTTGAGTACCAATCACACTAGGTTTAGCATAATCATACATAGTACGCGGAGCTTCTTCTGGTTCAGCGGGTAGTGCTGGAGGTTGGTGAATATTTTGATTTGTGGCCATCTCTTCAGTAGGTTCTGGCTCTTGCTCAAGTTCCTGCTCTGGATAATGTAAACTTCGTCTAATTTCTCTACGATTTCTGCGGACTGTAGCTTCCAAATCTTCGTCAAAAAGGAGTGGTTCTGACGAGTTGCTTCTAGTCATAAACTAGAAAAACCTAAAAAGAAAATAAAATAAAATAAAATAAAATAATTAAAAGAAAGAAAAAAATAAAAATAAAAATAAAAATAAATAAATAAATAAATAATGGCTAAAGTAATAGAAATCGAGCTTTCGTAATATTTCAGTTATTTCCTCGGCAACGGCGCCAAAAACTTGATATCCGCGTGATATGAAGTAATAAAATTTATAAAGAACTTGATCAAACCTAAACTGACTAATATCACGACGTTTTTAAGGCAAGCGCACCTGTCGACAGTAGTATAGTCTAGTGATAAGATCGAGTATCGTACCCAAGGGAACCGAAAGTACTATTACTCACTTTCTTTCTATTATTTAACCTAAAAATTAAGTGAGGGTTTATTTAAAACTAACTCTAAAACTAACTAAGAAAAGCAGGAAAAATAAATTGGGAAGAACTTTTAGGGAAAAGCTAATTGATATGATTAATATTTAAGGGAGAATCCACCTAGACTTCACTTGTTATTATTTTCTTGAATTATACGAGTTATTTACTTGACTTGATTCGTAGAGATCCCTAATCTATGCTAAACCCTCCGTCGAGGTGAAGAGCAACTAGGCCTAAGTTGTTAATTAAAGTTCCTTTATTAATTAACTCCCTAGGTTGCATTAATTCGATCTATGGTTCCCTATATTAGGTTTGACCCTAATCCGGCAGATTTATGTCGCCCTATGTCTAGGGTTGCATGCAACTCCGCTTAATTATGGTAGATCTACTCTTATCACAGGGACTTTTGCTCCTCTGCTTTAAGCACATCCAATTCTTGAATCAATACCTAGGACTATTAAATCAAGGATTAAAAACATATAATTAAGAACAATTCAAGTAATTCTCATAATAATCAAGAATAAATAACAAGATCTGTCTTAGGTTTCATCCCCCTCAAGTATTTGAGGGGTTTAGTTCATAATAATAAAAGAAAACATCTCAGAAGTTATAAAATAATAAATCATAAAAGAAACCAAAACCCCTGAAGGAATTTAGGAGAATCCTCTATGTTGATGCAGAATTTCGGCTTCTGAGATGAATCGATTGGCTTCTCCCTTCGAGTAATCCCTCGCTTCTACCTGTGGTGTGGCAGAAAGACGAGAGGCAAAGAATACAGAGGGTGTGTAAAAGATGGAAGAAGTCCCCTCTCTATGTTGCCTCATGAGGTCTTTATATAGAGAAGTTTTGGGGACTCTTTCTTAGCCCCTAAGCATCTCAATTTGAGTGAAATTCGTCTTTCCCGCGACTAGAACACGCCCGTATGCCACGCCCGTGTGGGTTTCGACAGAGGCCGTGTGATTCAGCACGCCCGTGTACAGTGGCCGTGCTTGTCGGGGCTTTGTTCGTGTGATCTTTGTGAGGCACGCCAGTGTGGCACGGCCGTGTGGCATGGCTTGGCCCGTGTGATTCGTGCATTTTGGCCCATTTTTCACCGTTTTGGGCTTGTTTTTTGTTATTTCATCTTCCCTAGGCTCTCCTGAGTATAAGATATGAAAAAGAACGATTAAGAGCACCAATTCTCACTAAATTGATAATAATTCATCCATAATATAGGCTAAACATGAGGTAAAAATATGTATAAATTAGCGCTTATCAGGAGTCAAGACTTATGTGCCTTCTTCATTTCTTCACAAATTTTCTATATGTAGGGCATGGCTGTTATTGAGCTGATCTTGTCAAAAGCTTCTATCTAACATCGAATCACCTTTGTAGTCGTCGATTACTTCACTAAGAGGGTGAAGGTCGCTTCATATGTCAATATTGCAAAGTCGACAGTCATCAAATTTCAAAAAAAAAGATCAGGTGCTAACAAAGAATGCCAAAAAGGATCATGCACAACTGTATAATGTCAAAAGTTTACAGTCTGTTCAAGGATCAGGTGCCATATCACAGTGTAGCAAAGGCAACAAAAAAAACAAAAGTAAAAAAGAAAAAAGAGAAAAAAATTATGGAAGATGACTGAGACTTGTAAATATTGGCATAAGAAGTTACTATTTACTTTCTATGCTTATCAAACGTCGGCCAGGACCTCCACTAGGGCAACACCTTTCTTATTGGTTTATGGAATATGAGTGGTTTTTCCCATGGAAGACGAGGTTCCTTTTCTCCAAGCTTTGATTGAATCAAGAATTGGATGAAGCAAAATGCCACCAGTGAACTTGGCTGAAGAAAAGAGTTTGAAAGTAGTCATCATGGTAAAATGTGCCAAAAATGGATGATGCGGGCTTATAACAAAAAGGTTCAACCAAGAGAATTTCATGAGGGGGATCTGGAACTGAAAAAGATCTTTTCCATACAAAAGGATTTTAAAGGGAAATGAACGCCAAACTGGAAAGGACCTTATGTGGTAAAGAAGGTTTTCCCTAGAGGAGCACTACTTTTGACTAAGATGGATGGAAAAACTTACCCAATCCTGTAAATTCGGATTCAGTCCAGAGGTACCTAAAAGGAGAGAGGCCAAGGTGAAAACCCACAAAGGACGCTTTGAGGCCTTTAAAAAAAATAAAAAATAAAAAAAAGAGAGAAATGAGAGGCCAAGGCAAAAACCCGCAAAGGGCGCCTTGAGACCAAATGGGATTTGAGTTGAAAACCTGAAAAGGACGGCTCAAATTTTGATCAAAAGTGGGGCATACGGTAGTCTTACTATACTTGAATTAACAATGAAGAAGTATGCTACGTCTTGGGGCATCGACAAAGTACTACGGATCCCCTAAACACATATTAAACTCAAAATATTTCTCAAGAAGTTTGTACAGAGAAGCTCAGACTGCGATATCTGGGGCATCTAGTTTCCATCTTACCCATTTTGAATTTTTTATCTTTGATTACCTCATTCTTTTAAAAATACGCTCCCAATAAACTTTCTTCTTAATTGCATTTGCTATTGTTACGAGCTATGCTCCCAATCAATTTCCTTCTTGTCCATTGGTATGATCTCTTTCAAGCATTTTGCATTGAAATAACGATTAGTGGACTAATAATACTTTCATAAAAGGAGTTTCGCATATTAATCTAGAAATTTTTAAATAATATAAGAACCTGAAACATGATTATTGTTTAGGACTTACCAACCTAAGGGTTGGAAATATTGGAGTCCAAATTGAGATTATCTTCGGATTTTCTATCAAAGATGTCAGTTGGACAAAAACAAGATATTACAGCGGTGATACAATTTCGACAAATAATAAGCAATGTCAACCCAAGTATTAAAAGGGGATCATTCTCAAGATGATATTTTGCATCCATGCAAGTATCATGCACACACATCTGGTCGGGTCACTCAGGGAATGATCAATTGATTGAACAAGTTACAAATCCTATACCTCTGAGTTGCAGTGGGATGGATTGAACAAGTTACAAATCCTATACCCCTGATTTACAGGGGGATAGATTGAAGAAGATACAGATCATATACCCCTGATTTGTAGCAGGATGGATTGAAGAAGATACAGATCCTAAACTCCTGATTTGCAGTGAGTTGGATTAAAGATGATATAAATCCTATCCTTTTGAGTTGTAGCAGGATGGATGGAAGAAACCAAATTTTATCCCCTTGAGTTGCAGTGGGGTGGTTTGAAGATGGTACAAGCTTTAGGTCCTAGAGGTACGAATGGACCTTGAAGTTACGATTGGGCAAATCATTTGAGCAAAATATGATTGTTTCTTCAAAGTTTCTGGCAAAGATACTAACCGAGCGAGATGGTAGCGTAATATGTCAGCAATAAAACTCTGATGAGCAAACGAGCAGTGACAACCCTAAGTATTAAAAATGGATCATTCTTATTTTGTATTCATATATCATTCATAACACGTCTAATTAAGAGCATTTGACTCATTTTGATTATGGCATCCTAATCATTCGACATAAGCACAAACCTATTCTACATGTTATGTCCTCTAGAGGATGATGTAGTAAGGTAGATTGAAGCTATCAGCCTTGCCTCCCTAAGTTTGCAGCGGAGCAGACTGAAGATAACATGTCTTATCTTCTTGAATTTGCAGTGAAGCAGATCGAAGACACCAGTCCTATCTCCCTGAGCAGCAGTGGAGTGGGCTAAAGATTGTAGATCTTGTGTCCCTAAGCAGTAGTGGAGCAGATCGAAGACAGTAAATCGTGTCTTCCCGAGGAAGTAGGGAAGCAGATTCAAGCCACTAGCCTTATCTCCTTGAGTAGCAGTGAAGTAGGCTGAAGATTGTAGATCTTATCTCCCTAAACAGTAGTGGAGCAGATCTAAGATAGTGAATCTTATCTCCCTAAGCAGTAGTGGAACAGATTGAAGCCACTAGCCTTATTTCCCTGAGCAGCAGAGGAGTAGGCTGAAGATTGCAGATCTTATCTCCCTAAGCAGTAGTGGAGTAGATCGAAGATGGTGAATCTTATCTCCCTAAGCAGTAGTAGAGCAGATTTAAGCCACCAATCCTTATCTCTCTAAAGTTGCAGTGGCGCAAGAAAATGAACAAACCTTATCTCCCTGAAGTTGTAGTGGAGCAGGTTAAGATTACCAAGTCCTTATCTCACTGAAGTTGCAGTGGATCAAGAAAATAAACACAAATCGTATCTTCTTGAAATTACAGTGGAGCGGATCAGAGCGATAATTCCTATGCTCCTGAAGATGCAGTGGACTGGAATGAAGCTACTTGAAGAAAAGAAGTGCTAAGAAGTCAAGATTCGACAAGACAGGGTAAAATTGGCCCTTTTATAGTCTTTGCTCCATTCTCGTTACACGACAATGAGCAAAGAGGGGCAGCTGTAATAGGCCAATTTAGCCCGGGTCTATACAAAAAAATAATAAACCCAAAATAATAAAACAAAATCCAAGTCCAGTCCAAAAATTACAAATATATCATTTGGCCCGATCTGAATGGCCCATTGCTTGAGAAGATTGAAGGTCCACCAACAAGCTTGACGCATATAGAAACATAATCTTCACGGATATGCAATCTTCGATATGGTTTGTAATCTTAGAAGATATGATATGCAATCTTAGAAGATATGATTTTGTAATCTTAGAGATTTAATTTGTAGATACCCTTTAATCTTAGCCGTTGATGTAATTGATCTGTACTGTTGGATTTAGGGAGGCTCAACTATAAATAGATGCCTCTCCCTTCATTGTAAATCACTTGAGTTTTGAGCAATAAAAATTCTTGAGAGCATTCACTCAAATTTCTCTCTCTCTTGCGTTCTTATTTTCTATGGCTTGTTTTTATTTTGTTCTTCGTTCATCTTCGTTTCTTTTTTAGTTGCTTTCGTTTGAGTTGGATTTTGGTGGAGGAATTTCGTTGAATCCTCATATTGTGAGAAATAGGTTGACTTAGGCGTTTTTTAACTTTTTTTTTTATTTATCCATTTACTTGTTTAATCATTAATTATTCTTTTTATTTTTATTCGTTTATTTATCCATCAACTTTCTTATTTACATATTATTCATTCATTTAACCATTCTTATCATTCTTTTATTTTCTTCCATTAATTATATACTTTATTTCTTTTTAATGTCACACGTGCTATTTATTTAAAAAAAAAACTCGTTTTATAAATCATCCATTTTAAATTGTTTGATTATTTGCTTTAATTTTTTTTCCATATATTATCAATTGCAAATTTTTTTTCATACTATCTATTTTATATACCATTTATTTTTAAGATGTTTTGTGTATAACTTGTTCTAAATTCCTTATTACACAATATTTATTTTTAAACTCATTTATATATTATTATTTTATATATTACCTATTTTAATTTTATATATATTATTTATTTCAAACTTATACATATATTACCTACCTTTATTTATTTATATATATATATATATAATTTATTTATTGTTTTGTATATTGTTGATTTCAAATTTCTTTTTCCTTTATTATTCATTTTTAAATTCATTATTTATAAATTTGTTTACATTTTATTTTGCCTTATAATTTTTTTCTTTATACTCTTTGTTTTAAATTCATTGGTATTTGATTATTGATGTTAGTATTTAAATAATTGCCATTATGTGTTTTATAAGTTGTTTATCTGTATTTTCATGCTGTCGCTTTTTTTATCAAAGTTTTTATGCATCGTTTTAATATTGCATCAATTTTCTCAAAATTCAAAAAGAAAACTTTTAAAAACAAGGCAATATTTCGTGTTTGGAAATTCGAGAAATTGTGCCCTAATGTGCTAGGTTTCGATTTTCCGTTTGACCAAATAACCAAATATCCTTTTTAATTTCAATGCATGAGTTTTGAAAATTAAGAGACGATCTTAGATTCACGGGTTTAAAATATCGTATCCTAACGTACTGGGTGTGATATTTTATCACTTCGAAATAAGAGAATCTCAACATCCAATTTGAATTATACAAACAGTTTTTAAAAAAGGGATCGTATTTTAAATATTTTTTTAAACTTTCGACATTAGACATTAATTAATCAATTAGGTACCAATTTTTTGGCGTTACGAGGGTGCTAATCCTTCCTCGTACGTAACCGACTCTCAAGCCCATTTTCTTGAATTTCGAAAGCCAAAATCGATGTTGTAATAAAACAAAATGTCTTACAAGGTGACCCGATCAGACCTAGACAAAAAGGATTGGTGGTGACTCCATTTTCATTTTTAAAGTCGACTATAGTTTGTCAAAACAAAAAAATGGTTTCGACTCCTTGGATTTAAAGGGCTCCGTCGTTCCCTTTTGACATGGATTTGCTGACGCCTCTGCTCTTTCGAGAGCAAATATGGCTTGCCATGAATCCTAAACCATGGCATGTAACTTGAAGCGCACGCTAACTCTGGAACGAGGATCGGTTTGCGAGTAGGTATATGATCATAACGATTTTTTCAAATTTTGATATATTCCGAGAAGAATACCGGCCAATTCGTATTCGATTGCCGCAAGTTGTTTTTATGCTCATCATCGAGCACCTCAGATGTCACGGGAATTGATTGTCGGAATCTAAATTGCCGCAACACTCTATCCGTCTGGAGTATCTCGACAGTAGCATAGTTGACCAATTGGACCTTAACATGCCAAATGTTCAGATTTTGAAAGAATTCATTCAGAATTACTGCTCGAATTGCCGGATCCTTGTATGGTGTCCATTGAAACTATATGAACGTGATAAAAATATTAGTTATATACATAATACTAAATGCTAAAAATAAAATGACTATGTTATGTATATATATTTTATTCAATACTTACATGCACTTCCGACCATTGGTCTAATAGAAGCCATATATCTTTAAGAGCAGTAGGTATTCTAACATAACTTATCGAATGGTTCCACCTAATTAAATAAATTTTTAGCATAAAATTATATTTTAAATTTATGTAATAATTGTAAAATCTAATATAAATTTTACCTCATTATGAGTGGGAATGTATATGAGTGGTTCACTCGAGGACATAAAAATAGAAAGTGAAATCGAGCCCATAATTGTAATAGTGATAGTTAACCTCTGATTTTGGCTTTATTTAGTGGCGTCACCTCGCACATCTCCCGGTACAATGTTGCCAACACGGTATACTCCCAACTAAGTTCGCCAACTGCTCTAAAATCAACGAGTTTTAGCAGCCACCACAGATGTACGAGGTTTCGTGACAAGTCTGGCATTAGATAACCTTTAATGATCTTAAGAATGTATGCCCGAGCATATCGTATTCTTTCTACTTCAGTCGAATCATTCCCTGACTCCGGGAATATGTTTTGTAACCAGCCTATCTTGATCCGACCTCCGTAAATATTATCCGGAATCGCACCCAAAAGATCGTAATATATGACTCATCAATCAGCAGATTGAACAGACCTAGTGAGTACGGACCCATCCACTGATAATCCTAATTGTAACTACACATCCTCCAAAGTCATAGTACACTCTCTACATGAAAGATGGAATGTGTGCATCTCAAGTCTTCACCTCTCTATGAAAGAGCTGATGAGTTTCGGGTCCAACTTGCATTCCTGCCTATATTGGCCATTTGCAAAAAACCCACCTCCCTCAAGTAATTTTCTATCAACGGTAATGGAGGACCAGATATATTATGAATATAACATTGTAACACCCGATTTACAGTCTGTTATAAAAAATTATAAAATAAAAATTAATTAAAATTACATAAATGAAAAATATTAAATAATATTCAAAAATTAAAATTAACCCTTACCATTTTCATTTGTTCAACAGAGATATGCTTATGATCGAGACGAATTAATTCTCTGGCCATTGTTAACACGATCAAATATTTTTGAAATTATAAAAAAATACTAATTTAGAAAAAATTTAAAGGAAATAATTAATTATAGAGAGCTTTGAGAAATTTAGAGAGAAATTTGAAAGCTTTTTTGAGAAATTTGGAAGAAATGTTATGTGAAAAAATATGAGGGGTTTTATAGTTTTTTTGACTGTTGAACCCCCCAATGGTCAAAATTTTAAAGGACCGTTGATAAAAAAAAGGGCTAAAACGCGTCCCTAAGGGAGCGATTTTGCCACGTTAGCAAAGCGCGTCCACGTTAGTGCGTTTTATGCTGACATGGCAAAATCGCTCCCTTAAAAACGTGTTTTGTTGAAATTTCCACTAAAAAACTCTTACGTAGATACCTTTTGAAGTTTTTAACCCATTCTAATAAATAATAACAAATATCTATTTCCGTAAATAAAATAAAAAATGTGCACTTATTGATAAAATGGTCAATTTAAATAGTAAAAAGGAAAATTGAAGTATCCGATGCTTGCTGTATCATCATCCTTAAATTAAGGCCGAACTAAGCATTAATCATGCTTGGGCCGAATCTCACGTCACGTGGGGTCACCTCTCATACTGAACCCACATGACCTGGGCTGCACCTTTGCACGTTTTACTTTCAACTTGGAATCGCACTATCAGATCCTCGTGTCCCCGTAATTCTTCACCACCCTCATGCCTATTTCTGTCCATTCACTCTCCTTTCATATGCGGCGTAACCGTGTTTTCACTTCTCACCCTTCTTAGCCAATTACCAACTTTCGTCTCTCATTCTCTTAGCTGTTCTCCCCCACTTGGATTCCCAACTCTACCCTCCCTTTTTGACTGTTCCCTCCTCGTTCAGTGCACAGATTTGTCCTATTCCCTTTCCATTTCATAAAGATAGATGGACCAGAGAGGATTTTCCTTACAACCCAAACCCAAACCCTAACTCGCTTTCCCTTCGATTTTTTGCTGACACCGACTCACTGAGTCCAAAATTCCACCAGCTCCTTCCTTCATCAACCATGAGCCGTTTCAGGGTAGCTGACATCTTCGACCCTTACTCTCCCTCTCTATGTGTTAAAGAAACCTCCATTCTCGCTCACAAGCCCTTAGCTTTTCCCTCATTTTTCGAAGCAGAACATGAACTTAGCTCCGCCCTCGACCTACTGAGTCCTTTCCCTTGCTTTAGCCCCTTCGATATCTACGACAACGTCACCGATCTGGTCCAAATCGAGAGAACGCCGTCGTTTCGTTCGTACAAGAGGGTACAACGCCGAGTCGAGCCCGAGTTTTCTATTCAAACCTTGTGCGACCGAGTTACGGCGCTGGAGTCTAAATTCGACCGTCTCGTTAACGGGAGGAACTCCGGAGGGGACAGGAAGTACACGTGGACTGCGGAGATCAAGGGGCCGGTTGAGAGGAAATACAAATGGGTAGCGGAGATCAAGGATGGGAAGAAGACAGAAGAGGTGAAAGAGAAGAAGTATAAATGGACGACTCAGATTGAAGGAAAGGGAATGGATGGGCCTATCTCGAGAAAGTACGTGTTCTCAGCATCCACTGGTGGCGATGCAAGTGAATGTAGCAAATCGGAGAAGAAGGAAAAGAATGAGAAGAAGCATCAGAAAAAGGACAAGAAAGGAGAGAATGTCCCTCGTGTAGTGGAGATCGAAGAGCCGTCAGATCACGGAGCGGTCGTTTTAAGACAGGTTTGATGAGTTTATTTTAGTTTATTCCGCTTGAGTTGTGCAACGATGAATTGCTTTCTCTATCAAAATTATGACGTTTAATTTCCTTTTCAGCAGATCCTGAAAACGACATTTCTTATTTTATTAGTTTCTTGACTAATCGCTGCCACCTTTAGTGATCCTCCAATAATATCTAACTTATTATTTGAAGAAATGAATCGATCCTTATCTTCATTTTCCCTACTATGAACACTTGTAACTAGGCTTTTGCCAAAAGAGCTGGAGTTATAAGAAATAACAGGGGCAAGAAGAAGGAATTGTCTCGTCAAGATGCTGCTTTGGTGATCCAAGTAACATTCAGAGCTTACCTGATCCGTAGATCACAGGCTCTTCGTGCCCTTAGGGAATTGGCAATTGCCAAGACTAAGCTGAAGGAGATCAGATCATATTTTAATAATTTCTCCTATCGTCGTCGAGTAGCCCAGGATGCGGAAGAACGCCAAAGGTTCTCTGAGAAAATCATTGTGCTGCTTCTTACTGTTGATGCCATTGAGGTACACTATCTTTCTCGCTTTGGACTTTTAATTTGTCAAACTTATGTGATAGTCAGCCATCAAATGGGTCCAATGAGAATAAATTTGAACATATTATGACTTCAGTTGTGCGCATCTAACACATCGAATGATAATTTAATCTGTTACCATGTTTTTGGATCATGCAATTGGTGTATGTTTTTTCTCATCAATGGTACTTATGAGTTAATGACAGTCATCACGAGTTATTGTTACCCTTAAAAATGAAGCAATAGTATGATCTGTCAATGCACTTAATGATGTCGAATCATTAACTGCTTGCTGGACATGCTTCCATTATGAAACTATGGTTCAAAAAAGATTCAGTGCGTTCATGGAATCATCATGTTACTTTTAAAGAGGAGTTGATTGTAGTTACCATAATGAAGGGAAAATGACCCAAAATTTTGTTGCATTCAGTTATTAGTCATTAATGCCTCAAACATAAGAGGTTGAAAGAATGCAATCTATCAAAGCGGAAGTTGTCTTGAACCTGCTGAGAATAAATATCTCTAATGGACAAAATGCAATAGGATTTTTTTCACTAACACAAGCATTTTAAAGAACTAACGCCTTTATTGGAGATGGTGATGGTGATGGTGATGGTATCAGGATAGCATGTCTCAGTATCTGAAGCTCATTTCAGTGTGATTTTGGATTCTCATCTTTTGTCATGAAATTGTACACCTTGGCAGTTAGCTTGAATGTAAATGGAAGTTGAAACCAATTTGAATTGGATGTGCTCTGTTGTATCATATAGGGAGCTGATCTAATGGTGCGAGCTGCTAAGAAGTCAATGGTAGACGAACTGGAAGCGATGCTTGACGTGGTGGATCCTCAGCCCCAAGGGAGATCACTTTCAATGAGGAGGACATTTGACATGCCAGATAGTGTCATCCAGAAGGAAATCGCCGAGGGGGTGGCAGAGGTGGTTCGAATGTTTGAAAGTGAAGAGAACGCAGCCACTGTTTGATGCACTCTTGTAAAAATGTTGTGTAATATGACAAAATCACCCATCTTTATGGGTGCTTTGCGAGTCAGATGTTTGGAAGATGCAGATTAGTTTATGATGTGTGGACCTGATCTCTCTTTTTATTTTCTGTGGCACTTGTGTAATTGTGTTTTGCACGAACATATTGGGACTTATTTGAAGATGGTGGTACTTGTTTTAAGCAAGAGCTTAGTTCCCTTTTTATGCTTCGGCATTCTTCTTGTTATGGAGTATGTATCTAGTGTCTGCAACGCGAGTGCCTAAATTTAAGATCTCTTGCTTAGAAAGAAGCTTATGATTGTGCAGGTACACACTGAATAAACAAGTTTTGAGTCCAAGACATTGCATGTAAGGGAACCAGTTAGTGGGCCTTTTCTACTTCTATTTTAGAAAACCAGATTTCATGTAAGGATGAAGGAGAAGCTATTCATCTCAGTTTTGCTTACAAATTAATTTGGCAGTTTGGAAAAGAAAGATTAATAGGGAAGAGGTTTAAAATTTTCAGAAATTTTAAAATATTGAAATCATTCATTTAAAAGATTAGTGACTGTAATAAATAAATCTTTTAGAAAATTTGGACTATTGGAACATAAGTTAAAAAAGAATAATATAAAATATGTTTATTGTTATGAATATCTTATTAAGTGGATGTTTATAAAGATTAATATAAGTTTTGATGAACTTTAAATTTTAATAGTTTTCATTTATATTTCTTATGTCTATAAATAGAGATTTTGGAAAAGTTTTGTAAATATTCCGATTGATAAATAAAATATGCTCTCATTTACTTACCCATTTGTTTTGTTCTTTACTCTTTGTCAATTTATTTTATAATACGTTATCAGGACTAGAGGTGTGCATGGGCCGGGCCGGGCCGAGTTCGGGCCGGGCTCAATTAAAAATTTAGGCCCGTTCGTCGGGCTCGGGCCGGGTCGGGCCCGAAAAATGGGCCTAAAATTTTGCCCAAGCCCGACCCGAATAAAAATATTAAAACCCGGGCCCGGCCCGGCCCGCCCATATTAATTTTTACACTATTTTTATATAATTTTAAAATATATATAAACCATAAAAAATACTAAAAAACCAAAATAAATATTTCTCAATAAATAAAAAATAAATTTTAAAAAATATGTATACTTAAATAACAATAAAATAGATGTAACTTAACAAACAAATGCCTCTAAAATAATAACAAAATTAACAAATGTCTTTAAAATAATAACAAAATTAACAATAAAATAAGTTTTATACAATATCTAAACAATAACAACAAAATAGTAGCAATATAATAGTAAAATGATAGCAAAATAGGGAGAAAATAATAGGAAAATATTATTAAAAAATAAATTATTTTTTGTCTTTAGTGAATTCGGGCCGGGCCGGGTCGGGCCCGGGCCGAAAATATCTTACCCGAGCCCGGCCCATTTTTTAAACGGGCCGTATTTTTTTGTCCAAGCCCATTTTTCGGGCCTATATTTTTGCCCAAACCCTCCCACATTTCGGGCGGGCCTTCGGGCCGGGCCGGGCCGCCCGGCCCATGCACACCTCTAATCAGGACGATCCTCTTTTAATTGTTTTTCTCCATAGGTCATAAAAAATTTCCCTTTCATCAAGCCTTACCCCTTTCAAGCAACAACCAATGCAATAGCCGATCACTCAAATTTGCTACTCAAGCTGTTGCTGATTGTCTTCTAGAGCTACTGTTATTTTAGTCTTTAATTGAGACCTACACATTATGGGTAATCATTGTGCAAAAAAAAAAAAAAAAAAATTATATAATCCTTGCGTGATATGTTTTTCTCCTTTGTTAATTGATTTTTGGTAAAATTATTTAATGAAAAATATTATTATTTTAAAGGTTTCTTTTAAACTAAAATTCTTTTATTAAATTATAGTATGTATGATATTTGGGTGATTAAAGTTTTTGATGATTAAGTTATTGTTATTAAATATGCTTGAAATTATTGTATTATATCTTTTAAAATGAATTTATAAGTATTTGATTAGATTATTATAAGATTTTATAACATATATGTGGTATTAAAATTTGGTACAATGTGTATCGGATAACTTTCAAGCATTGTACATGAAAATTTTGATTTTGTTTATTAAATGATTTTTTTACTATTAGATCATAAATGTTAATACAGAAACAAAATTTTTTTACTACTTGTAATAGTGCTCGTGATAATAGCCAGGGTGATAACAATGATGTTAAAGAATTTTAGGTATATTTTACCATGATTTATTTATTATATCATATTTATTAGTAAAAACTAATCATGACAACATGAATAGATATATTTTGATTTAAAATCCACGTATGTTTTGTGATAGTGATTATGAAATAAAGAATTAATAGAGGCGTTTAGAAATCTATCCTACTAGATTTGTTGCATTCCTCGAAGTGAATGCAAATATAAAGAAAATAAAATATATAATCATGAACCACTAAAAGTGAGAACATAGTAATAAATAAGGGAAGAATGAGAGTTTTCAAGATAACTCTTCAAAGGGTAAAGATAAATTATGTTATCAATGTGATATGGAAGATTATTGGTCACGTATCTGATGTATGCCCAAATATTTTGTTTCTATTAATATTCTTTAAGGAAGTATATGAGAATGTAGTAATGAATTCTATCATTACAGATAGAAAATATTTATCTTATTTGGTACTGAAACAAACAAATATTATTCCAATATTTAATAGTACAAAATTAGTTGAAAGCTCCAGGAGAGCTAATATATAAAAAGCACAAAATTTGTGATGATTAATGCATTAGTTTTAAAAGATATTCATTATAATGGATATCATATTGAGATTGTGAATAAAGAAAAAACATATTTCATATGAATCAAAAGAGGATTGAGTTATTGATTTATATTTATTACTCTTGTTATAAATTGAATTGATCGTGACTATCTTTGTGATCTTCTTTTGTCATCATCCCCGTTAAGGGGTTGAAAGCGAAATATTTGACTGTGAAAGATCTGTTTATGAGCAATAGAATATGGTAAATCTATCTAAAGCTCATTGTGGTTGGATGCACCTAGAGGTGTACATGGGCCGGGGCGGCCCGGCCCGGTCCAAAGGCTTGACCGAAATGTGGGAGGGTTTGGGCAAAAATATAGGCCCAAAAAATGGGTTTGGGCAAAAAATAAGGCCCGTTTAAAAAATGGACCGGGCCTTGGGTAAGGTATTTTTGGCCCGGGCCCGGCCCGAATTCACTAAAGGATAAAAAAATCTATTTTTTTATTTTTTTAATGTTATTTTCTTGGTGTTTTCTCTCTATTTTGCTACCATATTACTATTATGTTGGTACTATTTTGTTGTTATTGTTTGGATATTGTATAAAACTTATTTTATTGTCAATTTTGTTATTATTTTAAAGGCATTTGTTAATTTTGTTATTATTTTAGGGGTATTTGCTTGTTAAGTTGCATCTATCTTATTGTTATTTAAGTCTACATATTTTTTTAAAATTTATTTTCAATTTGTTGGGAAATATTTATTTTGATTTTTTAGTATTTTTTATGTATTATATATATTTAAAAATTATATAAAATAATATTAAAAATTAATACGGGCGGGCCGAGCCAGGCCCGAGTCTTAGTATTTTTATATGGGTCGGGCTTGAGAAAAGTTTTAGGCCCATTTTTTGAGCCCAGCCCGACCTGAGCCCGATGAATGGGCTTAAATTTTTAGTTGAGCCCGGCCCGAACTCGACCCAGCTCGGCCCATGAACACCTCTTAATGCACCTGAAGTTGTAAAATTTTTTAAAACTGTGAGGATAACTCTACAGTATTCAGGATAAGTTCTCAATTAAAATTATGTGGAAAAATATTACTGATGAGAACCTTGCAAGAGAGAACTTATTCAACTTTTCAAGATTCAAATGTGCTTCTATGGTAGTAATATCATGAAAAAAAAAACTTATGATTGAACAAAAAATTTTTAACTACGAAACTTAACCATTCCCTAAAGAGAATGTAACAATATGTAATAAATTCAAAAGGCATAATCTTTGACAAGGATGTAGTAAATTGGCCTATAATAAATTTTCTCACAGCCAAAAGTGGAAAAATAAAAAACACAAGAAAAGAACAAAAATTCCGAAGAACTCTTTAAGAAGAGATACAATTTATGTATGAAAAGTCATTTGTTATGTACCTGTTGTACACTTGAAAAATAAGAATCACTCTCAAAGTTAGCTATTAATAAATTTTGATTGGATTCAAAGTCTACTACTGGGGTTTAATTTGCTTCTTATTGTCAAGACTCAACATAAAATAAAAAATATATGTTTCTAAATATTAAACCAACTTGATAAATGATTTAAATATGTTGAGATGGACTTCTTTTTAAGTTTGGATTACATGTGTCACATATTGTTTTAAGCATCTTATTTGTTCATAAAAATGAATATTAACTGATTTATTTATGCCACTATAGTAGATTTTATAATTAAATAATATATTTGATTAAAACATATCTAGTATGCAAATTTATGTTAACGAACCAATGGATTTTATGGTAATTCATATTTGATTTAGTTTAAAGAATTGTTAAAGGTAGTAGTTCATACGTTTTATATTATTCCATTTGTTAATTATTTAGAGAAATGACATGATCAATTGTAAATGAAAAGTTCTATGAGCTTGAATGGTTGGATTTTGAATTAAATTTCATGCATGTTTATGATGATGATCATGAAAAAAATTGCTAATTTTTTATTATGTCATATTTTTATATTTAAGATGTGACGTTTATTGATATATTTAGTATATGCTTGTTTCTATATATGACCTAGACAATTATTCCTGTAGTTAATTGATTATGCAAAACTCTTGTTAAAAGGGTTTTAAAAGTATTTTGAATCGAACTCGAGACTTCTCGCACCTGAAGCGAGAATCATATCACCAAACCAAATGCTCTGCATTTGAAGATTTTGGCATATTCCTTGAAGTGAATATTATATATAATTATTTGAAAATTATATTTATTGACTTAGTGACATTAGAGACTTCATATTGATTTAGACATTTCCAGTAGTAAATGTCACAATAGTACTTATATATGGATACAAAGTAAAAAGAATGATAACAAAATTATCAATTTGTTACAATTTAGTACATTTGAAATGTGTGTTAAAGTAAACTGGAAGTTTAATGATACAAATATAGTTACTACTTGGCATGACCAGTTAGACCATTTTGGATCATATATGATGCAAAAATTATTTGAGAATTCATATGAATATTCATTAAAAAACCAAAAGTTTCTTTAATTTAAAGAATTCTTGTTTGTTGCTTGTTCTCAATAAAAACTTGTTGTTAGAAACTCACTAGCTAAAGTTGAGATTTAATTTCTTGCATTTCTGAGATGAATATTGGCCCATTCATCCACTATGTGGATGGTTTTGATATTATATGATTTTGGTAGATGCATCTAGAAAATAATTACGTATGTGTTGTCAACTTGCAACTTGTCGTTTGCAAGATTTCTTGTTGAAATAATTAATTTCAGATCATGCAATTAAGAAAATTCATCTTGCTCATATTGATGAGTTTATATCCCAATCTTTTATTGATTGAGTTTGAAAATTTTTGTAAAAGTTTGTTATTTATGCACATAATGGTTTTGAGAAATTATTGATTGAACACCTCTGATTAATGTGTAAACTATTACTTATGAGAACTAAACTTCCTATTTCAACATGAGATTATGTTGATTTACGTGTTGTACACATTAAGCCAATAAGTTATAAATATTATCCATTACAATTGGTTTTTGGTCAAGAGCTAAATATTTGTCATCTTTGAATATGTGTGTATATGTTCCAATTGCTCCACCACAACACACAAAGATGAGTGAATCCTCAAAGAAACTTGGGAATATATATTAATTGCAAGCCTTTATAACACCCCAAACTCGGCCTGAACATTATGGCTAACTCTGGCGATGTCACATTGAAGTGCTTTTCGTAAAAGTACGATATTGAACAAAAACCCGTTCTCAATTTATCCTCTTTGTGAAAAGATGTTCGTTTAATTTAAAACTCAAGACCACCAACATATTAAAACTGTTATTACTTTTCAAAACATTGGTTGTTATAGAGGCTTTTAAAATATGTTTCTTTAACGAGGTGTTTTGAAAACATTTATCTTTTTGAAAACCCACGTCCTACTACTAATAGATATGAATCAAATAAATAACACCCCCAAATTAAAAGTTAAAAACTTAAAGAGGCCATATTACATAAACAAATACCTAAAATATCCAAAGTTAAATTACTTGAACATTTAAAAGTAAATATAGAAGCATGTGTGGTAGTGTAGCCACCTTTGAGTCCCTCGCAGCACCGATCCGCCTAAGTCTGGGGATTACCTGCGTAGAAATATAGAAGGGTGAGTTTGCGAGAACTCAGTGTGTAATCCCTTTATAACCAATAGTCAATCGTACAGTAAGCAAATACAGTTTGGGCTTAAGCCCGTATCAGTAACAGTTCAGTTCCATTTAGGCCTTAGCCCATTACAGTACCAGAATCAGTGTGGGCCTTGGCCCATTTTAGTGTCGGTAACAATACAAATATACAATCAGAAATCCTACCCAACAAGCATCTACACTCCACTCCGTCCAGCCTTACACTCCATGTGGGGATAAAATCAACCCACCTATCTCTACACTCCAAAATAACACCGGTTGCGGCACTAAACAGTATATGCAGCAGAGCTGCCAGTATAGTACACTTCCTCCAATCATAATAAACCCAACCCTATGCAACATATCATAATATCATGCATTTATGCAACATATATATATATATCAAATGTCATGCTTAAACGATCATACATCTTATAAGGGCATAATAGTCATTTTACCTAATAGGCATAACAATCATTTACCAATTTGAGGTCTAGACATGCTTACTGACCCCATAGTAGCTCCATAGTCGTCTCGGATGACCCGTGCAACCTTAATAGTCAAACAGTGAAAATGGGCCCAAGGCCGATAATAGGTGCCCATATGGGACCACACGTCCGTGTGGCCCACAAAGCCCATAAATGACCTTGGCTGCGTAAGCTACATAGCCTGTCCCACTATTTTCTATACATCTGTGTGGTTTACCCGTATGGGACCCATAAGCCCGTTGGGCCCACAGGGGCTATTTCAGCCCAACATGGCCCAAAACGGCCTAATCCCACGAAACCGCTCGTGGTGGCCTCTACAATCAAACACCCATATTTATGCGTTCGAGTTACCACACGAGGGAGCACACGCCAGTGTAGCATCAATCGTCACATTTTCAGCTTTTGTCTATTTACGATTTGGGCAGTGTTTACACACCTTGATTTTATTTGTTAAGGAACCACCCCGAGCCTTTGAAACCTACACTTGATCGAATCACACCCATTATTCACTTAACCAAATACTCAATAGAAAACACACTCGAGTTGCCCAAGCACTAGTTAACAACATTACCTTAAAACAATTAAAGCAGAAGGTTTCACCTTTTAACGCCTATTAACGGCTTTCACACCTCGATTAGATCCTAAACTCTAACCAATATCAGTTAAGTATTTGAAGCAGTAGCAAAGTAATATGCTTAAACCAAATAACCTACCAACCACGCTAGTAGGGAACCAAAAGATTCGGCCAAGGAAGGACAAGGTGGGAACCTTGTTCACTACACTGCAAGAGTGACAGAACACAATCGAATGGTCGGAAATGAAAGAGAGAAGAAAAAAAAAAGGCTATTGTGAAAAATGCCTAAATTCGAAAAGAAATAAGGGCAAAAACCAAAGCACAAACCTCACTAGAAATTTAGCAAAAGGACGGTAGGAGAAGAAGAACTGTCGCTAGAATAATCGAAAGAACCCCCAATGCCCAAGTCGAAAACTTGAGCAGAAACGGCTATGCTTCGACCAGGGAAAACAAATGAGAGATCATTCAAAACTTTAAACACGTAGAATGAGTAAAGAGAGAATCAACAGAAAAAGAGAAATAGAGAAAAACAAAAGAACGGAGAAGCCGAAAATCAAAAGGGAGAATTTGGCACAAAGGAAAACTAAAGCTACTGACTAAATTTTTGAAAAGAATGATCAGAGACGAATGCAACAACTGAATAGAATAAACTGATAGAGGTGAAGACCACAAAAATTCTGCAACAATAGGGGGATTTAGGAGAAGCAAACGGCAGCCACAAGTAGAAAAAGAAAAAAAAACAAATGAGGAAATAGAAGAGAGAAAACCCCACAACTCTATCCGCCACCGAAAATTTTGAAAAGTGAGAGAGAGCCAAATCTCAACCCTCCAAATCGTGGTAACCTTCCATATCCCACTATTTTCTCCTTAATATTCGGCACTACAGTCCCCCACACCACCAACACCTAGTAGTTTGGTGAAATACAACTCTACCATAACCATGTTGTAAAAATAATTCCCCTTTTTATCACGCAGAGATTCGAACTCTAGACCCCTTGTAACATAACACTCCATTTAACCACTAGACCAACAGGCCTATTCTGACATATTTTACCAAGATTTAATTATAAGCCTACTGACTAAGGATGGAGGTTTATTCAATTAAAAGCAAAATTTTGCCTAAGCTAAGGCTTGAACCCCAAGACTTCTCAGACACTCCCAGAACACTTAACTATTGAGATAGATAAATATTTGTGTCACTTTCTTGCACAACTAAACATTTATGTGCAGCCTCCTAACTGTTCCCATGCTTAAGACCTAATACTTCTAGTCCCAAAATTCGGGGCGTTACAGCCTCTTTGTATTATCAGAAGTTTTGAATGTATTGGAGATTCAATTATGATATTATTTATGATTACCATTTCAATTTGATATTTTTTTCTGATATTAGAGGGAGAGAAATAATAACTTCTAATGAATTAGGGGGGAAAGTAATTTGAATCAGAAGTTCAACAAAGATAACTCATTATAAGTTAACTGTTAGATGTATTTACAAACTTAATGAGAATAACTGAGTTAATATTTTAATTTAAATCAAAGTCCTAATAGGACAATCAATTAGAATAAATAATAGATTGATCGTTTCCCAAGTTGAAAATTCATCTAGATGGTCATATAGTGGAGACGAGTACTCCAGAAGAGATCCAAGACATAATTAATAAGTAAAACTTCAGAAGAGATTTAGGTACTTGAAATTGAATTTTAAAATAATTAAAAGAAGAGATCTCAATAAGTTATATCAATTCGAGAAAATGTGAAATCGAATAATAAAAATAGTCGATAATGATTTTGCATGCACTATTATTGAAATAATGAAATAAAAAGAGGATCTTAAATAAATCTATTAAAAAATATAGATATGAAATAAATTGATCAAAATAGAAAGATGCAACTTAAGTATAATTAAATTCATGGAGTTTTTGGACTAGTAGTCCAAATATCTAAAGGTATAAAGCCAGTGATGGTGCAAATAAAGTAGTTTTGTAAAAGCAAAATAAAAATATAAAGTTTTTTGCTAGGTTCTGGAATTGATTATGAAAAGATATAATATTCTTTTATAGTGGATGTAATAACCTTTAGTTATATTATTAAATTGTCAATTCATAAAAGATTTAACTTGCATGTAATGGCTGTTCTTTTATGAATCACTATATGGTAAAGTTTATATTAAAATCATTGAAGGATTTAGAATGCTAGAAGCATATTGAAATTCTTGGGAAATTGTTTATTTATGTAAATTGAAACAATTTAAACATATATGGTAAATTTGACTGAGTGAATAATAGTTGAAGGAGGATTACAAAATAATCCAAAATACCTATTTATATTTTTATAGAAGTGTAACTCCCCAAAACCGGCCTAGACGTTATGGCTGAATCTGGTGATGTCACATGAGAGTGTTTTTCGAAAGCACATTGTCCTAAAAATAGTTCCAATTGTTATCTTGTACTTAACTCTGAAAAATGTATACTGATTGTTTTGCTTGAAAATCTTTCTTTTACGCGGAAGCTTTAAAACCCGTTCAATTTTTTTGGAAAACCATTTATGCATACAAAACCCTTAGTTTATTTTAGGAAAAATGCATTTTGTTGTGTAACAGATTAATAGTCTATAAGATCAGTTTAAAATCCCAAAATAAAACAAAAACAGTCCCAAAGTCCAGACAGATTACATTAAAAATTTCCCAAAAGTAGTAAATAAAACATTTAAGCATTAAAGTCTTAAACCGAAAAGTGAATAGCAGTGGTTATTGTCGAGCCCTCCGCTACACCGATCCATCTATTGCTGGGGATTACGTAACAGGTAAAACAACAAAGGTGTGAGTTTTCGTAAACTCAGTGTATACATCTCCACAGTTCAGCATGCATACAGTCATATAATAGAATACAGTTGATAAACCATAATATATACATATTTTTACCCCATGCTTGGCACATTTATGGATGATTTATCATTAGAATTAAGGAATATGATGCTCCTAATCCTTTAATTTTATGTTTTATACTTAGGTGATTATAAGGAAGAGAAAAGAGCAAGGAACGGGCCAAAAATGGACAAAATCGGCCCAAATTAGCATTAACAAGGCTTAAGGCATTTTCACACGAGTAAACCACATGCCCGTGTGGATTTATCAGTGTTGAACACGGCCTGAGCAACCTCACACGGGTGTGTCCCTATCGAACCCTGCTTCAAATTAATGCGGAAAAAGCTAATTTTTAGGTATTTTGGGCATTCCAAAGTCTATAAAAAGACCCAAAGGGAGGAACAAAAAGGACACACAGAGTAGAAAGCAAGGAATTACTCGAAGAACACCGATTGATTCATCTCGGAAGTAAGGATTTACATCAAGACTGAAGATCTCCCTTCAATTTCTCTCGAAGTTTTTAGGTTCTTTATGTTTTGTTGTTTTCCCAACTTTGAGATGTTTTCTTTCATAACTATGAACTAAATTCCCTAAATACCTGAGGGGGATGAAACCTAAGAGGAATCTTGTTATTATTATCTGAATTATATGATAAATACTTGAGTTTGTTCTTAATTGTGTTATTAATTCTTGTGTTAATATTTTAGGATATTAATTCAAGTCGAATGTGCTTATTCAGTGGAGCTAAAGTCCCTGTTTGCGAGTAGATTCAACACAATTAAGCGGAGTTGATCGCAATCCTAGACATAGGACGACGAAAATCTGCCAGATTAGAGTCAAATCTAATAAGGGAATCCATAGATCGAATTAATGCAACACTAGGGGTTTTAATTAGAAAGAAATTTCAATTAATCAACCTAGGGTTAGTTGTTCTTAGTCTTGAAAGAGATATTAACATAAATTAGGGATTTCTATGGATCAAGTCAAGTGAATAAATCATCTGGTTCAGAGTTTAATAACAAGTGAAGTCTAGGTGGATTCTTCCTTGGGTATTGCCTTTATCAATCAGTTTTCCAAAAGTATTTTCCCCAATTTACTCTTTTCAAGTTTTAGTTTAGTTAGATTTTAGTTTAAAACAATTCCACTTTATATTTAGGCTAGATAGTAGAAAGAAAGTTATTACTAGTACTTTTATTTCTTGTGGGTTCAACATTCCAGTCTTACCACTAAACTATACTACTGTTCGATAGGTGCGCTTGCCTTAATTGTGATAATAGTTAGTTTTTAGGTACGATCATATTACTTGACCATCATAAATATCACAACATCAAGTTTTTGGCGCCGTTGCCGGGGAGCTAAAATATTAGGAACATTCTATTTTTAGTACTTTAGCCATTTTTACTTTTATTGCAAATTAATTTTTATTCTTATTTATTAATTTTTCTTTTTTTTTATCTGTCTTTGACAGGTGTCTCTAGTTTATGACTAGGAGGAACCCGTCAGGACTTTTACTTTTTGACAGTGAGATAGAAGCATCAGCTCGCAGAAACCGAAGAGAAATAAGGCGAAGTCTACAGTACATAGAGGAAGAGCAAGAGGACGTGACCAACACTACCGAGGAGATGGAGGCGAATCAAAATAATCCACTACCTCCTGTGGTGGTTGCAGACCCGGTGAATCAGAATCATGCTCCTCGTACTATGTATGATTATGCTAAGCCTAATTTAGCTGGTACTGAATCTAGTATTGTTAGGCCTGCTATTGCTGCAAATAATTTTGAATTGAAACCTAACACTATACAGATGATTCAACAGTTTGTTCAGTTTGATGGTTTGCAGGATGAGGATCCTAACACACATTTAGTGAACTTTTTGGAATTCTACGACACTTTCAAGATTAATGGCGCTTCTGATGATGCCATTTGCCTTTGGTTATTTCTTTTTTCTTTGAGGAATAAGGTTAAACAGTGGTTGAACTTTCTACCACGAGGGTCTATCACTAATTGGGAACAGATGACCGAAAAATTTCTTTTAAAATATTTTTTGCCGGCTAAAATGACAAAGTTGAGGAATGACATCTTTTCTTTTGTACAGATAGATTTAGAAACACTTTATGAAGCATGGGAGAGATACAAGGATTTATTGAGAAGGTGCCCTCACCATGGGTTACTTTTGTGGCTACAGGTTTAGACTTTCCACAACGGTTTGAACCCCTCAACAAGGAAAATGATAGATGCAGCTGCCGGTGGAACAATCAATAACAAGACACCTGAGGAGGCTTACGAGTTTATTGAGAAAATGTCACTAAATAATTATCAGTGGCAAGTCATGAGGACAAAGCCACAAAAAGCTGCCGGTGTTTTTAATATTGATGCAGTCGCTATACTTTCTAGCCAGGTAGAACTTTTGAATAAAAAGATTGATGGTTTAGTTGGTTTTACGTAGGTACATCCAGTCATGCAATGTAACATAAATGGAAGTGGTGTGAGCAATCCAAAGTACTCCTCCTATGGACATGGCATGGAAAACGAGTAAATGAATTATATGCGTAATAATCCTCGACCTCAAAACAACCCTTATAGTAACACTTGTAATGCAGGTTGGAGAAATCACCTAATTTTTCATGGGGAGGTCAAGGGAATCAAGGAAATCAAAGGCCACCATCTCCTCCGGGATTTCAGTAACCCCTTATCGGTAGGAAAAGAAACCGAGCCTTGAGAAGATGTTGGAAAAAGTCATATCGGTGTCAGAAACCCGTTTTCAAAATACTGAAACAACACTTAAGAACCAGCAAGCTTCAATCCAAAGACTTGAAAACTAGATTGGCTAACTTGCTAAGATGATATCCGATAGACCACAGGGTAGTTTGCCGAGCAACACTGAACCTAATCCTAGGGAACATGTTAAAGCAGTTACATTAAGGAGTAGAATGACGCTAGCTGAGCCTAAAAAGAAGTCACCACAAGAGCTTGACAAAGAGAAAGTTGAGGAGACTCAACCCAAGGAGAACTCCCTACCGGTGCTCAAAGAAAACAAACCACCCATCCCATACCCAGCAAAGTTGAAGAAAGACTGCATGGATGCTCAATTCGGTAAATTTCTTGAACTTTTTAAACAGTTACATATTAACTTACCTTTTTTTTGAAGCTATTTCGTAGATGCCCACGTATGCAAAGTTTTTGAAGGAGCTTCTAACAAATAAAAGGAAGTTGAAAGAGCTATCCATAGTGGAACTCAACGAGGAATGTTCAGCTATCCTCCAGAACAAATTACCAACCAAATTAAAAGATTCAGGAAGTTTTACTATTCCCTATTTAATTGGTAATTTAAACATTGAAAAGGCGTTAGCTGATTTAGGTGCTAGTTTTAATTTAAAGCCTTATAAAATGTTTAAGCAACTAGGTCTTGGGGAACAAAACCAACTAGGATTAGTATACAATTAGCTAACAGATCTGTTAAATATCCTAGGGGTATCATTGAGGATGTGCTAAATTTAAAGTAGATAAATTTATATTCCCTATTGATTTTGTTGTGCTTGACATGGATGAGGATGTTGAAGTGCCTTTAATTCTAGGACGCCCATTTTTTGCTACTGCTAGAGCTGTCATAGATGTGGGAAATGGTAAACTTGTTCTTAGGGTAGGGGATGAAGAAATCATGTTTAAAATTTCTGATGCTATGCGATTTTCTAGGGAAAAGACGATTCCTGTTACTTTATTAATTCTATTGACTATTCTGTTGAAGACTCTTTTCAGGAAATCGCTCTTGAAGACACGTTGGAACTGTGTCTCGTCCAAGGTGGGGGGAAGGACGAAGTCACCACTGAGATGGATGAGGCAATAATTGACTTGAACTCTAATAAACCTTCTCCATGACACATAGATTATGAGGGTATTAAAATAAATGATGAACTAAGACAAAAGCCCTCTATTGACGAACCTCCTCAACTGGAACTTAAGCAATTACCCAATAACTTGGAATATGCATTTTTGAGAGATAATTCTACACTATCGGTAATTATTGCTTCAAATCTGCAACCCAAAGAGAAAGAGGAATTACTCCAAGTGTTAAGACAACATAAAAGAGCCATAGCTTGGAAAATTTCTGACATTAGAGGGATCAGTCCTTCTTTTTGCACCCACAAAATTTTGATGAAGGATGAATATAAACCATGTGTGCAAGCTCAAAGACGATTGAACCCCAACATGAAAGAAGTTATCAAGGCTGAGGTAATTAAACTTCTAGATGCTGGAATGATTTATCCTATTTTTGACAGTGCTTGGGTGAGTCCTGTGCAGGTTGTTCCTAAGAAAGGAGGTATGACTGTGGTCACCAATGAAAAGAATAAATTAATCCCTACAAGAATAGTCACAAGTTGGAGAGTTTGCATGGATTATAGGAAATTGAATGATGCCACCAGAAAAGACCACTTTCCTTTACCCTTCATTAATCAAATGTTGGAATGACTGTTAGGACATATGTACTACTGTTTCTTGGATGGACTCTCTGGCTATTTCCAAATCCCGATAACCCTTGAAGATCAAGAGAAAATGACATTCACATGTCCATACAGTACGTTTGCTTATCGTAGAATGCCTTTTGGATTATGTAATGCTCCTGCTACTTTTCAGCGCTGCATGTTAGCCATCTTTGATGAACTCGTGGAGGATATCAAGGAGGTATTTATGGATAACTTCTCGGTATTCAGTAACTCTTTCCATCTTTGCCTTAAAAATTTAGAACGAGTTTTAATAAGATGTGAAGAAACAAATCTTGTTCTCAATTGAGAAAAATGCCATTTTATGGTTTGTGAAGGTATTGTGTTAGGACATAAAATTTCTAGTAAAGGGATTGAGGTTGATAAATCGAAGATTGAAACCATTGAAAAGCTACATCGCCCTAATTTAGTTAAGGCTATAAGAAGCTTTTTAGGACATGCTGGTTTTTATAGAAGATTTATTAAAGATTTTTCTAAAATAGCTAAGCCTTTATCTAAATTACTAGAAAAAGATGTGCCTTTCGATTTTAATGATTTATGTTTAGAAGTATTTAACACTCTAAAAGAGAAATTAATTAATGCTCCGATTATAATTGCACCTGATTGGAATTTGCCTTTTGAACTAATGTGTGATATGAGTGACTTTGCAGTAGGTGCAGTTCTTGGACAACGAAGAGACAAACATTTTCAGCCAATTTATTATGCTAGCAAAACTTTGACAGCCGTGTAAGAAAATTACCACAGAAAAAGAATTGCTAGCTGTGGTTTTTGCGTTTGACAAATTTAGACCTTATCTTATTTTGTCTAAAGTCATCATCTATACTGATCATTCTACTCTTCGTTACCTTTTAACTAAGTTTGATGCGAAACCTCAATTAAGAAGATGGATTTTATTATTATAGGAATTCAATTTGGAGATACAAGATAAAAATGGGGCTGAAAATCTTGCGGCAGATCATCTTTCAAGGCTAAAAAATCCACACCTCACAGAACTTGACAAAGCCGAAATAAACGACTCGTTTCCTGAAGAACAACTCCTAGTCGTTTAGGAATCTGAGGTACCTTAGCTTGCTGACATTGCTACTTATTTAGCTGCTAACATAATCTCAAGAGGGTTGACGTATCAGCAAAAGAAGTGATTCTTTGCCGATGTGAAAATTACTTTTGGGAAGATCCTTTCCTTTTTCGTATATGTGCAAATCAGGTCATTCGAAGATGCGTTACAAAGCCAGAAGCATACAAGATCTTATAACATTGCCATTCAAGACCAACAGGGGGCATTACAGTGGAACCAAGACTGCTCATAAAACACTTGAATCAGGTTTTTATTGGCCCACACTTTTCAAGGACGTTAACAGGTATGTTACTTCTTGTGATAAATGTCAAAGAATAGGTAAGATCTCTCAACGCAATGAAATGCCTCAAACATATATACTTTCATGTGAAATATTCGATGTATGGGGTATTGATTGCATGAGTCCATTCCCTAGTTCATTCGGAAATAAATACATCTTAGTAGTAGTTGATTATATGTCGAAATGGGTGGAAGCCCAAGCTTTACCTACTAATGATGCTAGAGTGGTAGTAAGATTTCTGAAAAAGCTATTTTCTTGGTTTGGATCACCTAGAGCAATTATTAGTGATAGGGGTACTCTTTTTTGTAATGCTTAGTTCGATAAAGTTTTAAAGAAATATGGAGTGTACCACAGAATAGCTACCCCTTACTATCCTCAAACTAGTGGACAAGTCGAAGTAGCCAATAGGGAGCTTAAATGGATTTTAGAGAAAACGGTAGACTTAAATAAGAAAGATTAGGCAATGAAGGTAGATGATACTTTATGGGCTTATAGAACTGCTTTTAAAACTCCCATAGGAACATCTCCTTATAGACTTGTTTATGGGAAAAGTTGTCATTTACCCTTTGAATTAGAACATAAGGCATTTTGGGCTATCAAATTCCTGAATCTTGATCCTAAACTTGCAGGTGAAAAATGACTAATGCAGTTAAACGAGTTGGATGAATGGTGCAGTAATGCATACATAACTCTCGATTATATAAGGAAGCAACAAAGTGACGCCATGACACTCATTTAAAGCAACCTAAGTAGTTTGAAGCCGCTGCTCTTGTCTTGCTTGATAACTCGAGGCTTAAATTATTCCCTAAAAAGCTTAAATCGAGATGGTCAGGCCCATTCGTAGTCCAAACTAGTTTCCCCTATGGCATAGTTGAGGTAACACATCCGAACCACGACACTTTCAAGGTAAACGGTCATCGACTTAAACTTTATAAAGGTGAGGATTTTAGGAATGATAGAGAGGAGCTTAGGCTCCACGAACCCTCGTAAAGGTGCATGCAAGGTAAAGTCGAGCTTAGACTTTAAATAAGCGCTTCTCGAGAGGCAATCCGAGCACTAACATTTTTTCTCTCTTAATTTCAGTTCACAACATCTAACAACCACTAACTAAGTCTTTAAACGTAGGTTTACCTAAGCCATACGACCAGGCACACAGGCTTGCTTGATGCTGTGGCCATACCACGGGAAGGAACACGACCGTGCGATATGGCCGTGTGAAAACAGGACTCTATTTTTCCCAAACCAAAGACGAGACACGGGTTGCGACTAATCTCCATGGCCATGCGATATGGCCGTGGGTGAATCTGCTAAATAAACACGAGCATGCCTACAGCCCGTGGGCAACACTGCCTAAGAGCATACGCGTATTTAAACGAAACCCCACGGCCGTGCGATATGGCTGTGGGCTAACCTAAGTAAATCACATACATCCGTGTCCACTAGCCGTGGGCGAAACTGAGAAAATAGCACAGGCGTGCGACACGCCCGTGCCCGAGGATCGTGGTCGATACTGATTATCTAAACACAAGCATGTGAGGTGCAACACGAGCGTAGGAGTAGCAAACGAAGTAGGACACGGCCGTGTGACATGGCCGTGTGAACCAACATGCCCAGGGAACACGGGCGTGGGCCAAGAATCAGGCGCGCCCAAAAACCCTAATCATGAAACACACGGGCTGAAAACAAGGCTCACGGGCTTGGGCCACGGCCGTGTGCCCCAAACCCTATTTAAATTTCGTTTTCAAAATTACTATTCATCTTCTTTCCCAATTTCTTCACAAACCCTAGACCTCCTCCAGCTGCCCCCGCCCTAACTCCGGACACCGCCGTTCACCTACTCAATTCCCTCATTCCTCCTCTTTTCTTAATCTCTTCTCCCCATCAAACATCGACCACCGCGCCGTTATACCTCGAGCCACTAGTCCTCAACCGTCGGTCTCTCCTTTTCCTTTTTCTTTCTTGATTAATTAATTTTTACTCTTTTTCTTTTTCTATTATTCTTTCATTATTGCTTTATTTTACTTCGTTTTTATTATTCCTTGCTATTATCATGATAATGCTTTCTTAATTTCTCGCTTTAGTTTTTAAATTGATTTAGTTAAGCTTAATTGTTAGCTTAGTCAATAGGATTAAACATTTAGTTTGCTAGTTTTGGATAATTCTTTCGCTAATTGATCTAGTTTTTGAGTTGATTAGTCTCTCATGTTCAAGGTTGCTCATTCTCTTAGTTAATTTGATGCATAACTATTTGGATTTTTATTAGCACGTATTTAGTATATTCATTCGTTAAATTTCTCTTAGTTGTTTTCTTGTAGGTATAAAATGACCCCTCCACGTGGCAAAAAATTCGCAGTTCCCGCAACTAAAAAATGGAAGGGGCCTGGTTCAACATCTTTGAGTGTGACCACCAAGATCCGACACTCATTCCTTCAGTTCCCACAAGGATCCCAAGAGGAGCTATTTCAAATTCTTAGGGCGAGACCCCTCGGTGTGGGACGATGTATTGATTGGGCTGCATTAGAGCAGGTCTAACTTGCCGACGCAGTTCGAGCCCTCCTCACTACCGACCCATGGGGGCACTTTTTTGACATCGTCGAGCCAACATACCTCGAGCTTACCTTGGAACTATGTTTCACATTCCACCTTCAGACGGTCATGTCACAGTTCGATGACTCAGGCACAGTTCAGTTCCGTTTCGGAGGCCTCATACGTCAACTCAGTGTGCCTGAGTTCGGTGTTGCTTTAGGAATCTATATCGAGGAGTTCATGGATGACGACGAATTCTCTGATCTCTATCGCCACATCTACTATTCCCCTTCTGCCTGTTGGAGGGCCCTGGTCCCTGCTTCAGCCACTTATGATCCTAGTCGCTCCAAGGCGTCACCCCTCTCTCCATCATTACAGTACCTATATGCCATCTTAGCCCATACCTTGACGGGTCGACGAGAGAGCACCAACGTCATCAACACTTACGATGCCTATTTCCTATGGAGCATGACACACGGTACGTGTTCGATCTGGTATACTTTATTTCCCTGGCCATTCGACATCAAACGGAGTGACATAGGAGAGGAGCCATCTGCATCGATCCCTATGTGACTCGACTAGCTCGCCACTTCGGCCTCCTCAACACAGTGGCACAATCATCCTCACTCACTCTCATCGGCCAGATGTCCCTGCAGGGCATCTCCAACATACTTCATATGAGGATGATTGAGCGATGACATGGGTTTGATCCTCCTCAGTATCGTCTACTTTAGTCTACCGAGTAGGAGAACCCAAAGGACATTACTAATGTCCCTCCATCTTGACTGTCGAACCCAACCTCTACCACCATCGGAGTATCCTACCCCACCACTACCTCTGCTGAGCACATCATACATCTTATTAGCTGCCTTCCCAACTTCACTCTCACTGCTCCAAAGATTCATCCAAATATTCAGGAAGTTTCACTTCTCTCCCTCTCTTATGATTTATGCTTATATTCTTACTTATATTTGTACATTGAGGACAATGTACATCTTAAGTGTGGGGGGTTATTAATTTCATTATCAGAAAATTCCTAAATCTTGCCTTGTTCTCAAGTCACTTTCTTATATTACTATTAGAATGAAACTCTAATTGATTTATAATTTTTATTGATATGTTCTGGATTAAGACATAGATATTTATGCTTTGATTATTCGAAATTTAAGACTTTAGAGAATCAAGTATGATAAGTTGAATTTTTGAGAATTATAAATTTTTCTAGGTTGTCTCCCCAAATTTAGGTATCATCTTGAAGTTTGAAATCCACAGGATTGACATCAAAAGCCATTATTTTTGTGAGATTTTGAGCCTTTAGAGCATATATCCTTTCTTGCTCATTTTTATTATTGCTATTAGTGTGTCAATATTGATTTGTTGTTCTAGAACTTGCTTCGATTATACATGTCGAGACCACACCATTGATTTGATATGCCAAGATGATAAAGGCACCTAGGTTAAATTCACTTACTCCATAAAAACCTACCTTCATAATTAGTCATTAGTGAACCCTCTTGAGCCTAACAAACCATCCATTGATCTACCCTCAGTATTAACCTCTAACCCATTATTGTTGAAATCCCCTTAATTACTTTGATCCCCATTTTTGTCGAGATTTGAGTTGAATCATTATCTAGCTATGTTCTCCCATTTAGTTAGTAAAGTGTAATTACTTGAATTTGTTCTTAAAAAAAAAATTCAGTTTAGCTTACTATTATGAAGTTATGTGCTCTTAAATCTTAACGATGTTATTCATGAGAAAAAGCTCAATTCTAGAAGTATTAAGTGATATAAAATTTTCATTATTGGTTATTTTTTTAGCTAGGTAATTTTTCAGTTCAATCTCGACTCTAACCCTCTCTTTTAGCTTGTATCCAGACCCCTAACCAAAGCCTTGTTATAACCCTCTAAAGACCTTTTGATCATTGTATCATCTCAATTTATTAGTGGTGGAGATTTGATTTTCATGCAAGCCTATGGTAATAACTTTTCATGTTGACTAGTGAGTGCCTAATTTCTGAACCCTAAACACTTTGAGTGATTTGAGTGAACCTTTAGTGAGGATGTCAACTCTTGTTAAGTTTTAAATTAAAGGTGATTACTTAAATAAGGGGCGATGCCTATGTTTTTGTGATAAAATGATCAACTTGGATTGTTTGAGACTTTGATGTTCTTTTAGTTGAATTCTCAATTTATAATTACTTGTGAATTAGTTAAAAACATTATTGATAGGAATTATAAGTTGAGAAGAACAAATTTTGATTGTAAGTTGAGGATTTTGCTTGAGGACAAACAAGGGCTTAAGTGTGAGGGTATTTGATAAACCATAATATATATATTTTTACCCCATGCTTGGCACATTTATGGATGATTTATCATTAGAATTGAGGAATATGATGCTCCTAATCCTTTAATTTCATGTTTTATACTTAGGTAAGCATAAGGAAGAGAAAAGAGCAAGGAACGGGACAAAAACGGACAAAATGGGCCCAAATTAGCATTAACACGGCCTAAGGCATTTTCACACGGGTAAACCACATGCCCATGTGGATTGATCAGTGTTGAACACGGCCTGAGCAACCTCACACGGGCGTGTTCCTGTTGAACCCTGCTTCAAATTAACGTAGAAAAAGCTAATTTTTGTGTATTTTGGGCATTCCAAAGTCTATAAAAAGACCCAAGGAGAGGAACAAAAAGGACACATAGAGTAGAAAGCAAGGAATAACTCAAAGAACATCGATTGATTCATCTCAGAAGCAAGGATTTACATCAAGACTGAAGATCTCCCTTCAATTTCTCTTGAAGTTTTTGGGTTCTTTATGTTTTGTTGTTTTCCCAACTTTGAGATGTTTTCTTTCATAACTATGAACCAAATCCCCTAAATACCTGAGGGGGATGAATCCTAAGATGAATCTTGTTATTATTATCTGAATTATTTGATAAATACTTGAGTTTGTTCTTAATTGTGTTATTAATTCTTGTGTTAATATTTCAGGATATTAATTCAAGTCGAATGTGCTTATTCAGTGGAGCAAAAATCCCTGTTTGTGAGTAGATTTAACACAATTAAGCGGAGTTGATCGCAATCCTGGACATAGGATGACGAAAATCTGCCGGATTAGAGTCAAATCTAATAAGGGAATCCATAGATCAAATTAATGCAACACTAGGGGTTTTAATTAGAAAGAAATTTCAATTAATCAACCTAGGGTTAGTTGTTTTTAGTCTTGAAAGAGATATTAGTATAAATTTGGGATTTCTACGGATCAAGTCAAGTGAATAAATCGTCTAGTTCAGAGTTTAATAACAAGTGAAGTCTAGGTGGATTCTTCTTTGGGTATTACCTTTATCAATCAGTTTTCCAAAAGTATTTTCCCCAATTTACTCTCTGTCGCATTTTAGTTTAGTTAGATTTTAGTTTAAAACAATTCCCCTTTATTTCTAGGCTAGATAATAGAAAGAAAGTTATTACTAGTACTTTTAGTTCTTGTGGGTTCGACATTCCGGTCTTGCCACTAAACTATACTACTGTTCGATAGGTGCGCTTGCCTTTATTGTGATAATAGTTAGTTTTTAGGTACGATTATATTACTTGACCATCATAAATATCACAACATCAATAGTCATACTTCGGTATGAGCCCTTTCACAGAAACGGTGTGTAGATGTGTGCATCGGCCGGGCGGCCCGACTCGACCCGAAGGTCGGACCGAAATGTGGCAGGGTTTGGGCAAAAATATAGGCCCAAAAAATGGGCTTGGACAAAAAATAAGGCCCGTTTAAAAAATGGGCGGGGCCTCGGGTAAGGTATTTTGGGCCTGGGGCCGGCCCGGCCCAAATTCACTAAAGGATAAAAAAAATTGCTTTTTTTTTTTGTTTTTGAATGTTATTTTCTTGTTGTTTTCTCCCTATTTTGCTACCATATCACTATCATGTTGCTACTATTTTGTTGTTATTGTTTGGATATTGTATAAAAATTATTTTAATGTTAATTTTGTTTTTATTTTAAAGGCATTTGTTAATTTTTTTATTATTTTAGAGGTATTTGCTTGTTAAGTTGCATCTATCTTAGTGTTATTTAAGTCTACATTTTTTTAAAAATTTATTTTCAATTTTTTGGGAAATATTTATTTTTATTTTTTAGTATTTTTTATGTATTATATATATTTAAAAATTATATAAAATAATATAAAAAATTAATATGGGTGGGCTGGGTCAGGCCTGAGTTTTAGCATTTTTATATAGGTCAGGCTTGGGCAAAATTT
Source organism: Gossypium stocksii (assembly GCA_020496765.1). Classification (NCBI taxonomy): domain Eukaryota; kingdom Viridiplantae; phylum Streptophyta; class Magnoliopsida; order Malvales; family Malvaceae; genus Gossypium; species Gossypium stocksii. The sequence goes on from CM035622.1 coordinate 72,198,943, forward strand.
TAGGCTTATTTTTTGGGCCGGCCCAACCCAAGTCCGATGAATGGGCCTAATTTTTTAGTTGAGCCCAACCCGAACCCGGCCGGCTCGGTCCATGCACACCTCTAATAGTGTGGACCTTAGCCCATTCAGAAACAGAATTAGATACAGTTGTGCCTTAGCCCATAGAGATAAATATCTCATGCATATCATATCAGAATATCAGAAACATGCCCACCAACCTTGCACACCATCTCCGTCCAACCCTACACACCGTGTGGTGATAAAATTGACCCACTCAGCCTTACACACCAAATATGGGGATAAAATCAATCCATCCAACCCTACACACCATAAGGTACCGTGATATGGCACATAACAGAATTATGCAGCATGCCTTTCAGATACTTCCTTCACTTCATCAATAAACTCACCCCAATGCAATGCAACATACATGAATGGCATGCTATAATGCAGATAAATAGATCATACGTACGTATTCAAAACAGTGCAGTTATACATGCTAAGTGCATACATCACAACATCAGATCAGAGAAATAGGGGTCCAACATATCCTTACCGACCCTACATCAGGTAACAGTCGACTTGGGCGACCCGTGCAACCTTATAAGTCATATCAGAGAAATGGGCTCACACGCCCTTGTGGCCTGCCCGTGTGGGCCCACACGTCCGTGTGGCCCATATGCCTAATTGGCTGAACCCGTGTCTGGCACATGGCCTCACCGGCATTCACACGGTCATGTCTGTCGCGCCCGTGTCACGCGCGCACGGCCTGCTTCGTCGTCCACACGCCCGTGTATCACTACACGTCCTACCACACGGGTAGTCCACACACCCGTGGTGTCGACAGAGGGCTTTTCGGCTTTCGCTGAATTTTGATTTCTGTACAATCGAAGTACACACCTGGTTTATTTTTGACGCGTAATCACTCCTAAGCACTTTAGAACCTATATTCGACAATCGTAAGTCCATTTTTCAGTCACTTAATCCAAGTTCTTAAGAACGAATAAATCCCGAAATTAACGACAACTTTACCTCTAACGAGCAACGATGATCCCTCGCTGTTAAAACCCGAAATGTAGTCCACAACAACTTAATCGTCCCCTAAAACGCAGACAAAATTCTTAATATTCCACCACTTCATCAAAACAAAACAAAAATGTACCCCTAGACTTACCGAACAGACAAAAACGATAACTGCACCCAAAGAGACAATTTGCAAGGACTAAAGAAAATGAAAATCATAGGGAACAAGGTTAGTAAAGTTCGGCTACAGAGAAAAGATGGAGGAAAAATGGGAAGAATTTGCAGAAGGGGGGAAAAGAAGGTCTGTTACAGAAAATATTTTGGGGAAACTGACTTAGAAAAATCTGATAACCCCCACATCCTTTAATTCTCTCCTACAAAAGCTCCCTCACAACCCACTCCACATCCATCACTCAGAGTCCCAAATCAGCATATCACTTGCTGAAATTAAAGAGCAAAAATACAACCCATCTTATCTCAGAGATTCAAACCCATAACCTCCTTCATACTAACACACACCTTAACCACCAGACCAGTAAGCCCATTTTGACATATTTTAACCAACTTCCATTTATAAGCCTAATTACCAAAAGTAAGGCTTTATTATATAAAAAGCCAAAAATTGGCCCAATGCTTGACTTGAACTTGGGACTCTCCAACACACCAAAAGCACATAACCACCAAAACAGGCATTTATTATGTCATACTAATGTAGAAACATATTTAGATATTTTTGTGCACAACAAATCACAAAAGCTGAAATTAAGAAAATTTAGGGCGTTACAAGAATAATTATGATTAAAGTTTGCTATGATTATTGTTGAAACTCCTGAGGAGATCAAAATATATTTCTCCCAAAATTTCCCTCACTCATGACTTTCAAAAGAGTGGTGATTTAAATGCTCATTTGAAAAGCTAGTATACAAGATTAAATACGTAGAATATGAGAAAGTATGAGATGTTTTCATGAGGAGTAAATACACGCTGTACTCTTTTTCCTTTAATCGAGGTTTTGTCCCATTGGGTTTTCCTAGCAATATTTCTAATGAGATGACATATTATGCATATTATAAATATGTGTACTCTTTTTCCTTCACTAGGAATTTTTTTTCCTACAAGGTTTTTATCTTAGTAAGGTTTTAACGAGATACATTATCTACCAATAGACATCCAAGGGGGGTGTTATAAATATCTTATTAAGTGGATGTCCATCAAGATCAAGATAAGTTTTGATGAACTTTAAATTCTAATAGTCATTAGAAGTACATCTCTATTTCATTTATAATTCTTATGCCTATAAATAGAGACTTTGGACAAGCTTTTTAAATATTTTGATTGATTAATAAAATATGTTCTCTCTTTTGCTCGCCTATTTTCTTTATTCTTTACTTTTTGTCTATTTATTTTATAGCACTTATCAATAAATTTGTAAAAGTTTATAAATGTTTTTTGTTAATATAAATTTTAAATAATTAAAATTAAATAAAAAATATTTTCTTGAAATTTAGTAATGGTTTAATACATCTTTCAATCATAAAAGTATATCCTTAAAATTTCTTTTGGCTTAAATTGTAACACCCTCTAACCCCAAACCGTCGTCGGAACAGAGTTACAAGGCATTACCGGACTTATACACTAGTAAACGAACAAAATCGAGTCATAAATCTGTGTTTTAATCTAAAACTTTCCAAATTCCATAAAAAAGTCCTTAATATGGGCCTACGAGGCCCAAAATATGCTTAGGAAGTGATTTGGGATTAAACCGAAATCTTTGGAAATTTTTCCTTGAAAATAGGGGCACACGCTCGTGTGGCCTGGGACATGCCCGTGTGGCTTGCTCGTGGGGCTCCCATGGCCGTGGGGCCAGCCCGTGGGCAGATCTAACTTACCACACATGACCGTGAGACTAGCCCGTGTGGCAAAAACAGAGAGCCACACAGCCTGAGCACATGCCCATGTGACTAGGCCGTGTGAAAACCTTATTTTTTACCATTTTTAAGCTATTTTCACATACTAAACACACCTAATTCATGCCCAAATCATTTACTTATAATTCTTGAATCAAATAACATCATCATACCTTTCAAACTTAGCAAATATTCATTCATTCATACCAAAAACTTCTTAAGGATTATGTACCACATTTACAATCAAAATATAAAACATTTACAAGTGACAAACATCAAACCTAGTATACATGCCACAATTACCAAAAGATTGATTCATCACCAAAATTGAGCTGAAGTCGGGATTGATTCGGATACTAAGTCAGACTTTAACTTGACCTAACCTGCACACGGAAAACAAACCGTACGCTGAGTATTGAAAATACTCAGTGGTATTACCATAATTCAAATTATAACAACAATAAAATATCATATCATACACAAATAATTAACAAATCATACATATAATTGTATACCAAGCTATCATATTTCCATTATATCATTTCCAATATTTGAACCAATATCTCATCAATAAGATTTCCAATTATTCATGAACGTTTGGTTCATCTCTCAATCATATATAAATATTCAATTCACATTTCTAATATGAACAATTCATGAACCTTTGGTTCATGCCTTCAATCTCATAGCACAAGTTGTATTTCTCATTTCATCTTACAATATCACTTTCTCATTTCATTCAATAGTTTAATTTATCAAATTCATTTGATTTTCTCTTACATATATTTCCCCTACTAACATGACTCGGACTATGGTGGATACACGGATCCAACCAAACACACCAGAATGACAACCAACGCCTCATCGAATAGTTCGAAGCAATAAGTGATGACCAATGTCTCATCGGCTGAGTCGAAGTAAAGTGGCAACTAACGCCTCATCGAATCTATTCGAAGCAAATAATGACACACCGAGTGTCTCATTGACTCAAGGTCGAAGAATCCCTAAACTCTTCCAATCCTATGCCATCCCAACTATATCCGACTAAGCCCAACTAGTTAATAGGGTATCAAAATACTTTCTCTATCTCCATCAAATTCACATCAATTTACACATTGATCGCATTTCTCACATATTTCTCATTTCAATCACAAATTGTTTCCAATTCACATAGTCATGCATTTTCACTTTGATACACATATAATTCATAAATCAATTTCACCCACATATATATATATATATATATATATATTCATCAATCATATCCAGTCACATTCAATTCAAATATCACTACTTATCTCAATTCATTTCCATACATATATATATAAATAATAATATTAAACGTATAATAATAAATAACTTGAATTATGATAATACAAACCGATATTTTTCTCGAGCTATTCCTCGATCACTTTTTCCTTTTCCTTCTTATTTGACATCTCGGTTTCCTTGTTTGCTACGAAAATTAGCATAATTACAATTAATTAATAACAAACATATTCTATATAAAATAATAACTTTACATAAAACTTTTATCATAATTCCAAATTTGTCCTAACCACATTCATCTTCTTCCTTTTTACAATTCACATCATTTTCTTATTCCAATTCCATCAAAACTTAATTCAACTATCAAATTTCCATCATTTTTCCATAATTTCGAAATTCTATCAATTTAGTCCTTACAACACAAAACTTATGACCTAGTTTACAAATTAATCATTTAATCAATTTTAATTAATAATTTTATTAAATAAATCCCTAATTCCATCATTCGTTCAACATGTACCCTACTCAAATATCTATCAACCTTCAATATTTCCACACAAATTCAAAAATATTCAACTTTAGGACTTCAAAAACATCAAAATCACATGAAAAGGACTTAATTAAACTTACCAAATAATCTTCAAGCTTCTAAACCGTAATTTTACCTTTCTTCCTTCTTTCTTTCTTTTTCTTTCCCACTTTCGTTGCTTTCTCCGTAATTTTTTTCTATCTTTTTCTTTTATGCTTTGTTTATTTCTTTTATTTACTTAATATTTAATTAATTATAAAATATCTAATTATTACAAATAAGAATATTACATGTGTATTCATACACACATGTACACATGTAATAATCCCACACCATACATTTGTCATTATCTCAATTAATTAATAAAACATAATATTACATAATTATTAATAATAATTATAATAAATAAATAAATATCTTTTACTTAGACTATAAGGAAATATATGTCTAATATACATTTGTACTAATAATTTTTAATACACATGTATTTATTCTCTAACATACATATGTCACTAATTTGGTTTAATTACTAATTTAATACTTTAATCTTTCTCTATTCTATAATTAAGCTTTTATGCTCTATTCAATTTAGTCCTTTCTACTAATTACTTCTAATTTAAAATAAATTCACTTAATCAAAATCTAATTCAACTCATAACTAGCTTCATAAATATTTTTAATAGTTATTTACGGACTCATTTTCCTAAGACGGAAGCCCTAAACTCACTCTTCTAGTGCCCGTGAAATTTGGGTCGTTAGGCATATAGTTCATGGATTTAGTCATTTAAACCTTAAAAAAAATTGACTAAAGCTTTTAGGTACATATTCTTTATCAAACAATCACATTGTAATGATGTAATCATTTAAGAAAATTAAAATAAAATTTACAAAATTATTAAAAATACAAATTAAAAAAATTGTTATATCCCCATTTATATCAGGACACGTGATAAGCTAAAAGGAAAATTGAGCAATAAGCTTGCCACCAGCAAGTCGGGAGGTCACCTGTGAGCTCACTTTCCCGGGATGATTACTCGAGTAACGAATGGTCTAATTTTCATTAGGAATATGAAGTTGCTGGTTATTAAATATCACGTGAGCTCAATTCCTTAATCCTATCAACTCAAAATGCATGACATGATCTGTTTTGTTACAGACATCCTTGTCCCATCGAAAACATCCCCCTCATATGCTCCATAGTGATGGTTAGATGACTAGTCCAACACGTTAACATCATCTTGCACGAGACTTTCGCTTACAAATACCTCTAGGAATGATAAAAAAAGGGATCGACTCTTTAAGAATACTTACCATACACTCTGCCAACATACCTCTAACTCCCAGCTTCAGCACTCTCTTCACCTTCACTCTCCATAACCTTCGACTCTCTGCCTCGATTGGGTGAACCGACCTCCGTAATAACCTTTACTATATCCTCTGTACTCCTTGTTACATCATTATATCAACAAAAATTATGAAAAAACTATTGAAATCTTTAAAATAAAAAAAATTCTCATATTATATAAAAAAAATTTTATAGTACTTAACTAAACAAATTTTCTCACAAAAATCTCTATTTTTATAAAAATAAAATTTAAAAACTTAGTTTTCCTAAACCAAATAAACACATATTTATATTTATATGCATCTTTTCCTGCCTTTGTTTGTATAAGACATGGGAAATTCTCAAAACCAGTCTACCCACTGCATGGAAAGAATGAAAAAAGAATCCCTACTCTAATGCCTTTTATAGTTTTATTCTTTTTGTTCGGATATTTAATATTTAATACGCCTATATTATACTTGATAAAAACAAATGACTGGCGCTAATTCGTGACTGAACTGATGTTTGATTGCCACCTGCACACAAAATAACCAATAAAAAATAGAGGGAAAATTAATTTTATAGATAACGATGAGGAAATCTTTGTTTATAACTTAGATGGGTTTTAGGGATAAATGCCGATTTTAAAAAATTAGGGATTTTAGCTAATTTTTTCAAAATTTAGGAAAATAGGTTTATGGAGAGAGAAGGCAAAAACACATTCTGCAAGGATCGTTTATAGCTGACGTTGTAAGAGGGAGGCTGAAAGCATATCCTACTTGTGGAAACACTCCCTGCAAGAGGCATTTTTATCCCAGCTAAACGTGTCCCCCACAACACGTTTCTAAAAATCGTGACCAACCCTAACCCTAAGCCCGAGAATCTCGGGATAAAATTCACACATCCCATCCCATCTTTTCCGTGGAAGATAATAATGTTATCTTTACATTTTTTTTTTTTAGAAAAAAGTTGTTTGTTAGAAACGTTTTTTTGACTTGTCATGTCCAATCTTTTCTAACAATTTGAAATTATATTTCATATTCGGTGGTAGAATTTCCTATAAAATGAAGACATTCTATGGAGAAGTTTTCATAGTTAAATTTCGAACAAATTGTTTTCATAAGGAGATTTGCATAAGGAGAAGATTGTTGATGTTAAAAATATAAAGTTCAAAAATCGATCCAACAAAGTAAATTAGTTCAAGTGTTGTTGTTTGAATTTGGATAATAAGTACTTATTTTTTTGTATAATATTTTCATTGTAAACATTTAAAACATGTTTTTGGGCGAAGATGAGTAGACGAATTAAAGTCGTTATTTATTACGATGGTCAAATTTATGACACTGATATATGGGTCGTTTTTGTATCAGACCAATCTACAAAATTGACTTTCAACCAGAGCATAAAATTGAATGAGCTTTAGTCAAGAATGAGAAGGAATGTGATGACTTAAAGTCGGAGGAAAATTTCGAGCTTGAAATATAGATATCTAACGTCACTAAACCCTGTTAAATATGATATGTTTGAGTTCAAAGGCGACATGGATGTCGACGCAATGCTCGATTCACATTGCTTTAGTGGAATTGCTGCTATACTAGAGTTATATGCCCACTTTGTTGATGTCGAGGAAGGTGGTCTGAGTTTGACAACAGTTCCAGTAAATTCGTTTTGGGAATAAGAAGTAGAAAGTCCAACCACACGGTTGTGCGGTGGTTTCATGATTTTGTTACAAAGATCCTAGCAGGAAATACCAGAATCATCAATGGGAATGCATTCCTCAGTTTCAGCCTCGATTTCAACTTTGGGGTACAATTGGGTCGTTTATAGTTCATCGAGCTCTGAGGATGAGGGCGGAGTATTTTTCACAAACCCAAACTGTCGCATCACTCGATTAGATTCATGCATCTCAAATATCGAAAAAAAACTATCAATGACACTTTGACGTGCCAAATATTGCAATTTGTCAAAATTTTGACCAGGATGCAGTCTTGAATTCTCGAATCAGAGTATGACATCCATTCAAATTATAGTACGAAATTGTAAATTTTATTACGTAACTAATATTAAATTTCAAATTATTACGTAATTATTATATAATTGAAAATTCAAAAACTAACATCATTTTTTGACGGTTGATTTGACAATAACCGGATATCTTCAAACTCATTCGGTATACCTACATGACTCGCTTTATTGTTCCACCTATTCAAATAACATGTTATTTCAAAAACATAATAGTAAAGAAAATAATGTGATAACTATATTATTAAATGAATATTACCTTATTATGTGTGAGAGTTAATAAGGGAAGTTTTCTCGGGGACGTAAAAATGGTAAGCAGTACCATGCCCATGATTGAAGACAGAGTATACAACCACCGATTTTAGCTTTTTGTGCTTCAATTGTTCGACATCGCTTGGTACAATGTATCAAGACAACTAATCCCCAACTGAGTTGTCGGGCTTATTTTAAGTCGATTACTTGTAAGAGCCACCTTAAATATACCAAATTTTGAGATCTATCTAGCATTAGAAGACACTTGGTTAACCTCAGTATGAATGCTCAAGCGAATTGTTGTCTTTCGATCGCACTAGAAGAGTTGTCGATATGTGAAAAATTTTATTCTAACCATTTCATTTCTATCTGGCTCCTATTAAACTTGTCCAGCACCTTGTCTAATAGTTGGTGGCAAATTGTGCTCCAATCGCCAATGCGTATTATCCTTGTAACGACTGACCCATCAACTAGTAAACTGAGTTGTAATGTCACATCCTCAAGCATAATTGTACACTCACCACACAGAAGATGAAATTGTGTCTTGAGTCTCCATCTTTATAGGAAAGCGCTGATAAGTATGGGCTCTAATCTAGTCCCTTCGAGTATACGAGACACATGTAAGAATTCTGTCTCTTCCAAGTGTTGTTCATTAGCACGTGGTACCCTCGCACTATTGTGTATATATGTCTTGATAATTTGATCTTCAGTCTAATTATATAAACATAAAAATCTTAAAAAATAATAATATTAACAACTTAATAATTTTATTAATTAAAATAAAATTGTAATAATATTTTTTACCATTTGTAATTGGATGCCAAAAATATGTTTGTGTTTCAAACGAATTAGAGGCATGATCATTTAAAAAAATTAAAACTATGAAAATCAAATAAAATAAAAAAATACAAAATAGAAAATTGAGAGAAACTGAATAAAAAAATTGAGAATAAAATATTTGAGAGAATTGATTAATAGGATTGAGAGAATAAAGAGAATATGATTGAATGAAAAAAAAAATAGGCGGGCGGGGTATAGAAAAAAAATAACCATTGGAAAAAAAAGTAACCGTTGAAAGAAAAGGTTACCGTTGAAAAAAAAAGGTTACTATTGGTAGCTAATTGTTACTATTGGTGCGTTTTTGGGTTTTTTTTTTTTTAAATCGGTTTGTTCTCCTAAAATGAAGAAAAACTAGCCTAAAACCTTAAATTCCATTTAAAATTGACATATTTACCAAAATTCTCCTATTTAAATATGGAGGATTATATGAAGTATTCATACTTTACAAGGTTAAATTATTTTTCGAGTATAAATTTGGCAACTACTATCATATTGGAGCTTAAACTTTCTTTTTTTTTTTTTTTTAGCTTAAGCTCTTGAATTTGGCAATTGTTTTTGTATTGATGCCTGAATTTTTTTGTGCAAGTTGATCCATGATATCTCCTTGAAATTTCTAAAGTTCAGGCTTCAATGTGAGAACAATTATCAAGTTTAAACATTAATATAAGAATAATTGCCAAGTTTGAGAATTAATTTAAACAAAAAAAGTTCAAACCCCAATGTGGGAACAATTACCTAGTTTAAGCTCCAAAACAAAAACAATTACCATGTTTGGTGGTTAACTTAAAAAAAATTCTAAACTCCGATACGAGAGTTCATGTCGATTTTAACCTACTCTATATATAAAGCTTACTTTTTGGTGTATCAAGTTGCAAAGAAGCGGGGATGTACTTTGAAGGTGATTCAAATTTTCCCATTAATACAATGCTAAGGGCAAAGGAATTAGCTAAATAGTAATTGGAACAAGGGGTCGAATGGTATTCGAATGGAAAAAAGTCTATGTTCTTAATTCATTCTGTTGTGTGTTTCTGTGTGTGTCCTCCTCATAGGAGCCAATTTCCTATGTATATGGCACAGTTACATGATTTGACCTATTAGGATTAGGTAGGCTCTATGCAGGTCAACATGTATCCTACTATAGGGTGAACATATATCCTATTTATATATCAGCGAGTTAGTTGTTCGGGTTGTGGGTTGGTATGGGAACTGGGTTGATCTGAGAATCTAGTAGAGATGAATACCATAACAATTTGTCCTCCATTTGGTTGAAGAAGAGTCACAAAATGACTCTTCTGAGATATGATACATGTGTGATATGGGGACTTCTAAATGAAGCTTTTTAGGTACATCTCTTATATAAAACTTACCGGTTACGCCTTGCCATACAGTAGGTGGGTACAACTATAATAAATCGATTGCATAGGAAATGAACTGTCAAGTTTTGGGCTCCTTTAAAATGACCCCTATTCAGCCCCAAAATCATCGAACCATTTGAATTTCAAACTCTTTGCAAAAGAGGTGTCGTTGAATAGAGAAATCGGCATTCAAAGTTAAAATTTCTAAAATTCCCCATATCATTATTCTGGTTAGTCTAGGTTTTGCAAGTCATCATGGTCAGAACAATAGGAGGTGATCGTAGTGGTGGCAATGGTCGTGGTTGGCTCGATTGCGGTATTTGGAGGATTATGCGGCTAGCACTCCGGTGGAGGCCAAAGGCTATCATTATACCACCAAGTACGAGGAAATGAGCCGACAGCTGGTTGTGTGAGGCATTCAACTGCCCAATATTGCTTTCAAGATCCAATTATGGAGGGTGCGAGGAGGTTAAGTGACGTCGAGGAGGGTTTTATACTTCCTTTACATGTGTTGAAGGTTGGTATTCACCTTCCTCTTCATCCATTCTTCTGCCAGCTGCTTGAGGAGTATGGGATAGCTCCTAGGCAATTGTATGGTTTCTTGTGGTGGGTCACAATTGCGTATTTCATAAACTGTTTCTGTCGAGATGAAACACCACTGCTTGTTGTTTTTTAAAATCTCTACTAGTTCAAGGCTTGCAATCGGAGAGGTTCGCTAGGTCTTTTCTATCTTACTAATCGCAAAGGATGTGACTCAATTACTTCACATTGGTCATCTGACTTTCATTTAAACCGATCCAAATATGTGTGAGTGAAAGATAAATTTGGGGAGGGCTTCGAATTCCCTACCAAATGGTCTGTCCCCAGCAAAGCCATTTGTATACAAAAGCGACCTATTACATGTGAAGTAAGGTGGCCTTAACTTGCAAGGCTTCACAAAGTTCACGCCTTGGAACTTTAGGAAGTGTTGACGACAAGGAACGTGTTCCACTTTTTCCTTCTGATTTGAGCCCTAATGACTGGTGACCCATTGATGATAAGAATGGCATGAACACGCGATCAATGGTACCTGCAGAGTTCACGTGATGAACTAGGGCTTATTCTTGTAGAAAAAGGAATGAAACTTAGGATTACTTTATACATTTTTTAAATAGAAGCCTCGTTCATGGTCTTCCAAGTCCACTGGGATTCAAGAAGGTAGCACGATCACTCCTATAAATATTGTTGGTGCTGACAATAGACTTGTTGATAATACGAGCATAGCTCAAACTGTTGAAGAGTCTAGACCAAGCGAATCAACAAGTCTATCGAGAGAGATCGACGTATACATGAATGTACTGTCATTCATATAGAATGTGCAAAGTGCTCCTTCTAGAGTTTCTACTAGGGAGGGAAGTGGAAACAATAGAAAGAGGAAAAGGACAATAGTTGGTTCTACCGATATTGTATTGAACAGTGAAGATGAAGATATGCTAGAGGTATGCGAGCTCTACGAAAAGAAAGGTAAAGATCATGCAGCACCCTTGACGACCATGACAACTGCTGTTGTGACCTATGCTCCATCAGTGTCTTTTCTCCCTGTGAGGCCACCTACTGGTGGTACATTTGGGGTATTCCTAAATGTAGAACCCATTCTTCATGGGGGCTTATTGAAGTTAGTGTCTATTGATGGTGAAGTCAACACTTTTTTTCTCTGGTGTGATTAACTGAGTGGGAAAAGGTTCTCCTATTGCCCTATTGAAGTGAGTAAAAAGTGGAAAGAACCGATGCTTTAAAAGGTCAGAGAATATATTTATCCCTCTGCTTCATCTTCTTCCACCAAAAGGCCATCCTTGAAAGATCTAATTCTATCTTTACAAGTAGCTCTTACTAAGATTGAAGTTAACAACTTCGGGCTCTTAAAGAGTATGGAAGAGGAAGAAATAAAGAATAAAGAATTTGAGAATTCAGTCCAGTCCATCCAAGGATCCTTAGAGGAAGATCGCAAGCTATACAAGAAGTTAGAAAAGGATAATAGAAGGCTGGTAGAGAGGAATGAAGGGATAGATAAACGCCTTATGCTTTTAGAGAAAGTCAAGGATCAATTGCATAAGAAGAATTCTATGACTCGAGCTAAAAAAGTTGGCCTTTAGGAAAGTATGGAAGCCATAGTTGAGAAGCACAAAATTGATACTGCTAACTTAGAAAAGTGCCATGAGGAAGCCCTAGCGAAGTACCAAGCAGGGACGATGCAGAAGTTTCAGGACTATATGCCAGACTTGAAGTCAAACATTTTGTTGCACACCTAAGTTGTTGGTGGTCCTTTTGACGTTCGGAGGGTAAACTTCGATGCATTGAGTCATCTCAAAGATGCTCAACTAGGTTTTGACATCAGCTTCCTTTCGGGATCTTCTTGGGAAGAGTTCACTGAAGAGTGGAAGAACTAAAACGAATTTTTTGTGGCTGATAAACCTGTTGAGGATAGTGTTGCTCCCTTTACAGATTTTGAGAAAGGTGAGAGTGAAGATACAAGAGAAGATGTTGATGATTCAAAGGCCAATGTTTAATTTTCTTTTCTTATATCCGTTGTATCTTGGCTTTTCACTTTGAAATGAAAAGACTATTTTTATTTGTGTTTTTTAAACTTTAAGCAAATTGTCTTCAATGTGTTTCCTTTATTAAATACGAACACAATTCAATAAACTGTTTAGCATGGCTATGACTCTAAATCGATGAGCTCTTAAAACATTCATTATGATTGTAAATCAACAAACTCAAAATAAATTGTTCATGATCGTAAATCAACAAGTTTTAAAAATATCAGTTGTGATCATAAATCAGCGAACCGTTTGAATGAAGTTGTGATCGTAAATCAGTTAACTCAAAATAAATTGTTCATGATCGTAAATTAATGAACTTAAGCTGTGATCGTAAATTAACAAGCTTTAATAATACTAGTCGTTATCATAAATTAGCGAACTTTTTGAATAGAGTTCTGATTGTAAATCAAAGAACTCAAAATGAATTGTTCATAATTGTAAATCAATAAACTTAAATTGTGATCATAAATCAACAAGTTTTAATAATACCAGTTGTGACCGTAAATTAGCGAACTATTTGAATGGAGTTGGGATCGTAAATTGACAAACTAAAAATAAATTGTTCATGATCGTAAATCAATGAACTTAAGCTATGATCGTAAATCAACAAGCTTTAATAATACCAGTCGTGATCGTAAATCAATGGACTGTTTGAATGGAGTTGCGACCGTAAATTAGTGAACTCAAAATGAATTGTTCATGATGGTAAATTAATTAACTTAAGCTGTGATCGTAAATCAACAAGCTTTAATAATACCATTCATGATCATAAATCAATGAATTGTTTGAATGGAGTTGCAATCGTAAATCAACAAGCTCAAAATTAATTGTTCATGATCGTAAATCAATAAACTTAAGTTGTGATCCTAAATCAGCAAGCTTTAATAATACTAGTTGTGATCGTAAATAAGTGAACTTTTTAAATGGAGTTGCAATCATAAATTAGCGAACTCAAAATGAACTGTTTATGATCGTAAATTAATAAACTTAAGCTGTGATAGTAAATCAACAATCTTTAATAATTCTAGTAATGATTGTAAATTAGCAAATTGTTTGAATGGAGTTTCAATCGTAAATAAGCGAACTCATAATGAACTGTTCATGATTGTAAATCAATGAACTTAAGCTATGATTGTAAATCAGCAAGCTTTAATAATACCAGTTGTGATCATAAATCAACGAACTCAAAATGAACAGTTCATTATCGTAAATCAACGAACTGTTTGAATGGAGTTGCGATCGTAAATCAGCAAACTTAAAATGAACTATTTATTATCGTAAATCAATGAACTTAAGTTGTGATAGTAAATTAGCAAACTTTAATAATTCCAGTTGTGATTGTAAATCAGCGATCTGTTTGATGTATTCCCTACTTGGCAACCTTGAACAAAATTTCCAAAAATTATAAATTTATTGAAAGAGAAGGTGAAATGTGCATACATAGTATTTTTTTTATGTGATGAGCATTCCATGTGCGAGGCAGAATAAGTCATCCATTTTTGCTACCCTATAGGCTCTAAAGCCTATTTTTTCTACAATTTTGTAGGGTACCTCCCAATTAGGAGCCATTTTCCCTTGCTGTGATGCTCGTAGGCTAGCTTAGTGTTTCTTAAGAATAGGTCGTCCACTTGAAATTCCCTATACTTTACTCTGACATTGTAGTATTGAGCAACCTGTCGAGCTTGCGCCATGTTTTTTAGTTATGTTGCCTTTCTAACTTCATCAATAAAATCTAAATTGAGTCTTATGGCCTCCTCGTTGGCGTTCTCATTAAAATGCGATGTTCTATGTGATCGCGAGGCCATCTTAACAGGAATTACTGCTTCAGCACCATATGCTAATGAAAATGTCATTTCACCCATGCTGTATGAAGAGGTGTTCTCAAAGCCTATATAATTCTTGAAAGTTCCTACAACCAGGCACCCTTAGCATCATTGACCTTTTTCTTTAAAGCTGTCGGAATTTTCTTGTTCATTGCTTCAACTTGACCATTTGTTTGGGGGTCTTCACAAAACTTTGGGCAAGTGATATTTGTAGGTCTGTACAGAAATTCTTGAATTTTCCTTGGAATTTGGTTCCATTGTATGTTCTGATTAAATGCAGGATGCCAAACCTACAAATAATAGATTGCTAGAAAAAAGGGACTCCATCTGCCTTTCTGTTATTGTAGCTAAGGTTTCGGCCTGTATCCACTTAGTAAAGTAATCAATAATTACAACTATTAATTTCTTTTGAGTTGTGGCCATTGGAAATGATTCCAATATATCAATTCCTCAAGTTGAAAATAGCCAAGAACTAGACATCATTTATAGAGGTTCAATCAGTGAGCGTTGTACTTGAACATGCTTCTGGCGAACATCACAAGCACGAACCAAGTCCAGGCATTCTTCTGCATAGTCGGCCAATAATATCCCTACTTAAGAACCTTGTGGGCTAAAAGTCTTCCCTTAGGTGATCACTACATATCCCCTCATGTATCTCCCTTATGACATTTTTAGCTTCACCAGGAGTTAGACATTTCAACAGCAGTTAGAAATAACCCTTTGTAACACCCCTTACCCAGTCTAGTCGTCGGAATCGAGTTACAGGATGCTACAATAGTAAACAGAAACAATCACATACATTGTCATCAATAATATTCAATAATTCAATATATACGAGTCAAATCTTATGTTTATTATGTGTTTTAAAAAATCTGAGACTCAATTGAACTTATGAAATTTTTTAAACTGGCTTGAAACCAATTCAGGACTATTTTGAAACTTTTAAAAAAGATAGGTAGAAAGGAAAAATAGGGGTCACACGACTGTGTGACCAGGTCGTGTGGTGCTATATCATATGGTATATCCCTAAACCGTGCGGTGCTATATCACATCATTCAAACTTTTCCATTCTCATTGACTTTTTAGATACCAACTTTGCAACAAACCAACATCATTTAGCAAGTTATATACATAAGCTTATATACAAGAACTATTGTGCCAAAACACACTCACTATCTTGCAAAGGTTAGCTATCCTATGTACATGCCATAAATAACCAAGCTTGAAACATAAAAAATCTACCGAATCAAGAGACGATAGATGTATGCTTCTTACTGATCCGATCAACACATTTTAGACGTCCAAAATCTACAAAGAAAGTGGTAACACGAGTAAGTATTATAAGATACTTAGTAAGCTCATACAATATAAACAAATAGCTTACCTTAAGCACTTAACAAATACATAAATCAATATGAACAATCTTACCTACCATAACATTCAAAATAACATCAACCAAATGAGATTTAAATCAAATCCACATATATGTATACATATAGCTTCAAATGCTGAAACACCAACTTCAACCCAAAATACATCATGAATTCATGATATAATTTATTACCTTGTTCACATTCACCATTCAAATTTATATCTGATAAACGATAAATTATACATATTTTTACCTCATGTTTAGCCTTTATTTTGGATGAATTATTATCAATTTAGTGAGAATTGGTGCTCTTAATCTTTCTTTTTCATATCTTACACTCAGGAGAGCATAGGGAAGAGAAAAGAACGGAAAATGGACAAAAAACGGAGAAAATGGGCCAAAATGTGTAATTGACACGGCCCAAAGATCATCACACGGCCGTGGCACACGGCCGTGCCACACGAAGACCAATCGGTCCAGCCCCCGACAAGCACGGCCAGGCCACACGGTCGTGCCTCCATCGACAGACTCTCACACAGCCTCTTGTCGTGGCACACGGACGTGTTCTAGTCATGAGGAAGAGGAATTTCACTCGGATTTGGATGCTTAGGGGCTAAGAAAGCCATTCTAAACTCTATATAAAGACCCCAGGAGGCAACTCTAAAGATATACTCTTTTCTCTCAGGAAAGAGCGCCATATTTCTGCCAACACAAAGAGTGAAAGTAAGGGATTACTCCAAGGGAAGCCGATTGATTCATCCCAGAAGCCAGAATTCTACATCAAGACAGAGGATCTCCCTAAATTCCTTCAGGGGTTTTCAGGTTCTTTATGTTTTGTTATCTTAATTCTTCTGAGATGTTTTCTTTCTTTATTATGAACTAAACCCTTCAAATACTTGAGGGGGATAAAACCTAATACAGATCTTGTTATTATTTATTCTTGAGTTATATGATAAATACTTGAGTTGTTCTTAATTATGTGTGCTTCATTCTTGTGTTAATAAGCCTAGGTATTAATTCAAGAAACGGATGTGCTTAAAGCAGAGGAGCAAAAGTCCCTGTGATAAGAGTAGATCTACCATAATTAAGCGGAGTTGCATGCAACCTTAGACATAGGGCGACATAAATCTGCCGGATTAGGGTCAAACCTAATATGGGGAACCATAGATCGAATTAATGCAACCTAGGGTGTTAATTAATAAAGAAACTTTAGTTAACAACCTAGGCCTAGTTGCTCTTCGCCTCGACAGAGGGTTTAGCATAAATTAGGGATCTCTACGGATCAAGTCAAGTGAATAAATCGTCTAGCTCAAGAACCAATAACAAGTGAAGTCTAGGTGGATTCTCCCTTATCAATCAGCTTTTCCCTAAAGTTTTCCCCAATTTACTTTTTGTGCACTTTTAGTTAGTTTTAGAATTAGTTCAACCAAACTCTTTTATTTTTAGGCTAGATAATAGAAAGGAAGTAAGTATTAGTACTTTTAGTTCCATTGGGTACGATAACTCGGTCTTGCCGCTAAACTATACTACTGTTTGATAGGTGCGCTTGCCTTTAATATCGTGATATTAGTTAGTTTTGGTGTGATCAGTTTTATAAATTTTATTACTTAATATCGCGAGTCGTATCAATATCATATACCTTTATCATAAACATTCATTTGCCAACATCAAATTGCATATGTTCATATTTTCATCCATTTACTTCTACTAGATGAAACATCGTAAAAGAACTTAATACACAAGTAAAAGTAATAGTGTCTGGTTACCCGTTTGGGTTAAACCTACACAATATTTATCAATTTCTCCTCTGAGCTAATCATGAATAATAGTGTCTAGTAACTCGTTTGGGTTGAACCTATACAACAAGTATCAATTGCTCGTCTGACCTAATCATAAACAATAGTGCATTGTTACCCATTCGGGTTAAACCTACACAACAAGTAGCTTGGCCAGGGCTTAATAAACATGTACCCTCGAGTCTGCAACAAATGTTAGAGCTTGGTACCATCAGGCATCAACTCGTAACCTCATATACGAGACCTTTACTAAGTTCATCGGGATTTAACCTCAAATTATATATCAATTCAAAAATCTTAGCAAAACATTATTTCATATTTAAGTATAAAAAAACAAAAATATAATCTCAATTATACTGTATGAACTTACCTGACAAAACAGTAGCAGTTTAAATGATAGGGACTTTCGACAATTTTCCTTTTTCCGCGTAAACCCTCCGTTGGTTGTATTTCTCGATCTAAGCCATAATTCAATTCAATATTCCATTCTAAATATATCTTAACAATATATTGAAGTTAAATAATAGCTCAATTTCATCTATGCAATGATTCTTCAACTTTTACGTTTATTTCAATTTAGTCCCTAAAACCGAAAATACCATAACTTTCAAATTTGAGCTTCGATTTCTAAATAAGTCTCAATTCTATTCTATCCACCTAAAGTCCAATAGAATTCATAATTTCAAAATTTTTATGCACACTTCAAATTAATTGCATTTTAGTCCCTAAGCTCAAGACTAATAACTTTTTTACTTTACAAACTAGTATATTAGTATATCTAAGCTTCAAAACTAACCAAATAACCACAAAAAGATTCAATAAAACATCAATGAAATCTTTTAAAAACTTTAAAATTTTCATGAAATAGTCCTTAGGCTAGCTAAATGAAGCTCTCGAGGTTTCAAAAATATAAAAATTACAAGAAACGAGTTAGGAACCACTTACCAAATTAGAGCTGAATAGCTTGAAGTTGAAAAGAGTGGTTGTTAGGTATTTTTTTGGTTAGGGATGGTGGGGAAGATGATAGAAAATGAAAATAAAACCTTGTTTTTACCTTTTTACTTATTTGTTTATTATTTTAAACATATTATTATAATGTAAAAATTATTTAATAAACATATTCAACTGTGCAACCACTTTTAATGTGGTCAAATTTCCACTTTGAACCCTAATGTAAATCTAATTACTCTTATAACAGTTAGAAATCAATAGTAATTGACTTTTGCAATTTTTATGATTTAGTCCCTATACTTTAATTAACCATTCAATCACGCAAAATTATCATATCAAAACTCAATTCAAACCTAATTTAGACTCATTAATATTAAATAATATTATTAATTGACTCGATCACTGGAATATAGGGTTCTAAAGCCATCATTTTAGATGCCACTAAAATTGGGCTGTTACACTTTTTTTTATATAGTACACCTTTTAACATGAATATCTAAAGGTGGTAGATTTAAATAATTTTAGCTATGTGAAAGTAGATAATCTTTAGGTACGAAAATGTATTAAATGTAAATACTAATGTCACACCTTGTTGTTTTATGTTGCATCTTGGCTAACTCTTTCTTGCTTAGCTGTTGGCTTCCCCCTATAAGGCTTTTATAATGGGAGTCATCTATGTTTGTTCTTGATTTGAATCAAGTAACTGTTGGCTGTCATAGCTTGGGGTGGCTCTATGCTCCAGAAAAATTTCCCCTTTTGTTCGATAATGATGAAGGATGCTAATTTGGGTAAAGTGTAAGCCTTTTTATTTTAAGCATTTGTATTTTTTACCTTAGATAATTGTTGGACTTCCGCCTTATTAAACTGAGCGAACAGTTCGCTAACTATGGCATGGTATCTCTTTACACTAGGCTCTTTTACTTCGTATCCTTCGATCATTTACTTCACTACCAACTGAGAATGAGTGAATATTATCAATTCCTTTGCTCTCAACTGTTTAGCTAACTGTAGTTCAGAAATTAGTGCTTCATACTCTGTCGGTTGTTGGATGCTTGGAAGCCAAAGGAGAGTCCATATTTCCACTTGTTCTTATTGGGATCTATAAAGAGGACACCCACTCCTAATCTATTCTTTGTTGTTGAACAATCGACATACACTATCCAACGTTCTGACTTAATGGTTGGGCTATTTTGTCCTTAAGGTGAGCTAACAACTACATCTTGTATAATAAAAATAAATAAGTTTCAATAAACACTGTGATATTTTATTATATAATGCATGTAAGTCATGTAACCTCGAATTAGTAAGTTACCTACAGGGGCTAGTGATCAATCAAAAGAGCATTCTACTATAAAGTCAGCAAAAATTTGAGCTTTGGTTGCCTTTCGTGGGGAACATTCTATTCCAAACTTTGCTAACTCAATTTCCCACTTTGTCATCCTATCCACAATGTCCACTTTAGATAGAATGTGCTTAAATGCTTGATCTATTATGACCCGCACATGATGGGTCTGGAAATATGGTCGTACTTTACGGGCTGCTACTACTAAAGAAAAAAATTATCTTCATTGTCTTTTAATATCTTTGCTCGTCATTTTGTAATGCCTTACTAACATAATAAACAGGAAACTGGCAAACTCCCTCTGTTTTGATTAGGACGGTTGCAACTATTTCCTCAGATGTGGCTAAATAAAGAGAAAGAGTTTCCCTGTTCGTGGTGACATCAAAAGTCGCAGAGAAGTTAGGTACAATTTGAGTTGTTCAAAAGCAGCGTGACATTCCTCTATCCAACCTAAAGAAGACCTCAATGCTTTGAAGAAATGTAAGCACTTATCTGGTATTCTTGACACAAACCTATTAAAGGCTATCACTTTTCTTGTTAAGAGTTGAATGTCTTCAATTGCCTTCAACGAAGGCATGTCTAAAATAGCCTTTATCTTCTCAAGGCTCGCCTTGATACCTCTTCTGAAACCACGAAACTTGTCTTCTCTCACCTCAAAAGCACACTTTTCTTGATTCAACCTCATATTGTAGGCTCACAAAATAGTAAAAGCTTCAGATAGATCTTCAATGTGCCCTTTTAAGTACTACTCTTCACTAACATATCACCCACATAAACCTTATTGTTGTGACCAATCTGCTCTTTAAAAATCTTATTCACGAGTTACTGATATGTTACTCCTGTATTTTTTAAACTAAAAGGCATAACCCTATAACAAAACAAACCCTTTTTTATAACAAATGTGGTTTTATCATAGTTCTTTGATGCCATAAAAATCTGATTGTACCTTGAAAATACATCCATGAAACTCATGAACTTATGGCTTGCTGAAGCATCCACTAACCTGTCAATAGAGGGTAGAGGGAAACTATCCTTTAGGCATGCTTTATTAAGACTAGTAAAATCAATACACATCCTCCATTTGTCGTTAGCCTTCTTTACCATAACCACGTCTGACACCCATTCAGGGTACGCCACCTCTCGAATAAACCCTGTCGAAAGTAACTTTCCTACTTCTTGTCTGATAGCCTCCATAACCTGTTGAACGCACCTTCTTTACTTTTGTTTAACTGGCTTAACATTAGGACATACGTTCAACCGATGTACAATCACCTTTGGGTCTATGCTAGATATATCCCCGCTGACCATGCATAGATATCTAAATTCTCTCTCAAACATTGTACTAAGTCCCTCTTCTCTTCCTCTATCAATGCTGACAAAATCTTGAAAATTTTTTTTATGTTATAATAAATAATTGCAGAGTTTCAATTACCTCCTCTTCTTCCAATTTCTGAACCCTCTCTTCACTTCTCATATCCAAACTATCCAAGTCTAGAATCTGACTAGCTACAACTTCCTGCTGCTAACTTTGGCCTCGCACTTCTTGCTTGTGTGTCTACTTGACTGGTAACATGTGACATTGCCTAGCCAAACATGGATCAAACCTAATGAACCCCACACCTGTTTTGGTAGGAAATTTGATTTTCATGTAGAAAGTGGTGATCATCATCATAGCTATCTGCATAATAGGGCTCCCAAAAATGGCGTTGTAGGCCATAGGATAGTTTACTGTAACACCCCAAACCCGGCCTAAAAGTTTAGAATAAATTCGGGATGCTACATTGATCACCGAAGTGATCGTGGAAAAGTTTTACAAAACAAGTTATCATACCTAACTGAATATTTAATTACTTAAAACTCTTTTAATAAAAATTATAGGTAAGTTTAATAGATGGTCGGAATCCAATAAATGAGTAAAAATTTAAAACGAAAATTGTACCACAATATTGTACATCTTTACAATTCCAAAATAATGTAATCAAAATATAAATTGAAAAATAAAACCAAAATAATCTTTCGCAACTGTTACTGTCCGAGGCCTCTGCGTGCTAGGTCTAGTATCAACATTTCGAAAGATACCTGAAAGGGGAAAGAGAATGGGGGGTGAGCTACACGAGCTCAGTGTGAAATCAAAACCAACTAACTATGGTCACAGATACAAAAAGCTAGAAATTCGTTCAGACATAGAGCATACTTACAGAGCTCTATAGAACCAGTTGGAACACTCACAAAGGATGTACCAACAGATAATAATATTTAGAGCATGATAAAAGAAACACACTCAGTCACACAATCGTAGTACCGTTCAGCCTTAGAAACAATGGTTCTCAATCAGACATACAATTACTATAACTATACAGTCAGTCAATTACAATCAGTTTCTACAAACTCACATAATAATATGTGTTTTCTAGTCGACAGAAACAGTCAGATGCACAGTGGTGTCATTTAGTCAAACAAGAGTATGCAACAGTTGTGATGCACGTATATTATACAAACAAATGCGCATGTATGCAGTTGAATTATAGAATAACCCACCCATCCAACCAACACACCTTTTCATCCATCCCTACACTTACTGTGGGGTTTGAAACACCCACACATCCAACCAACACACCTCTCCATCTATCCCTACACTTACTGTGGGATTTAACACACCCACCCATCCCTACACTTACAAGCTGTATCGAATGCGACACATATCAGTATAATGTAGTTGAGCTGCCAGTCAATAGGCTTAAGAGCCTTTCAGTAAGTCCACGACCCTTAGGGTATTGGGACTACTCACTACACTTTGGGTATTGAAGCTATCAGTAAGCAGGTAAATTGCCAAATCATATATTACTCAACAAAGTTGACGTATAAGCTGTACAGTGCCATGTGGTGAACCGCGATACAGACGTGCAGTAGAACTGCCAAATCAGATCAGGGTACGTAGCATAGCTAACATACATGCGGTACAGTACAATGTGCTAAACCACTATACCAATAAATTGCAGCTGAATTGCCAGATCAGTCAATGGTACGTAGCATAGCTAACGTACATGTTGTATAGTGCAGTGCGGTAATCCACTGTATAGTCCAGTTGTAGTAAAACTGCCAGTTCATTTCAGTATTAGTTTTCCTTCTCTCTAAAACCCCATCTTAAAACACTTTATGCACATGTATGTATGTAGTCTCATGTGGCCAGGCCGTGTGGTATCCAAATTTTACCGAAAACCATAATTCTCGATATCACACGATCGTGTGACTCGACACACCCCGTGTGGCTGCCAGGGAGGCCACGAAACCACCCCAAAAAAGCTCTAAAACCACTGTTAAAGCCACCAAAATAGTCCCTAACCTTTGCCACATTAAAGTATATCAATACCACCCACATTCCAAGCATACACTAACGAAATCACATCCAAAATTGACTTTTCACAACGTCGAAAAGAAAACGAAAATAAAATAAGGAAAGGTTTGAATCCCACACCTGATTTGGTGACGAAAAAGACGATAGAGGAGCAAAATTCTGAGAATCAAGAACAAAATGTTGTTTGAGAAATATTATTTCTTTGAAATCCAAAAAGTAAAGAAATCGAAAGGGAGGAAAAAGAACATGAAAGAATAGAAAAATAAAAATAAAACCACTAATTAAAAAAATAAAATAGAATAATATAATAAATAAGTAAATAATTGAAAACAAAATACTAACTTAAAGCCAAACAAGCTAAAATGTTTCTAAAATCCACACACAAAAAACCTGAACCCATAACCCTGGGGTTCACATACACTCACTCAACCACCAGACCAACAGGCCAATTCTGACACTATAATGCTCAACTAATTACATATGTGCACCTTTTGCACTGACCCTAACCACTAAGCCACAAAACTTCTAAGCCCAAAATTTGGGGCGTTACATTTACCATGAAAAATTAAACATACTCCGTAGTAGTATGTTCACAATCTCTAAGAGTAACAAGTAAAGGGATACATTCTTTGACTTTGATCGGATGGTTGGTGAAGCCATACAGAGGGCTCGTCCTTTTCAAAGCCTGCTCCTTCAATCTTATCTTCTGGTGTGCTTCCCAAGTCAGCACCTCAACAACATGTTGGAAATGTGTTCATATCGTAGTAAACATGTAACTATTTTCTATGTATTTGAACGATGAATAAATAAGTTTCACATTTTACTGTTATATCTTTTGTATTTTTTATTCCATATTTTGTATGCATAGCAAAATTGTGACAAACAAATATTAGCTCATTGATTATCCAAGTTCAAATTGATGATAAATGGCATTGTAAGAACGTTTACATTACGAGAAAGAAAACTTGCTTTAATAGATAATCTAAATGAGTTTGTAATCCCGTAAAAGAATCAAAGTAAGTATTTGATTCAAATATGGAGAAGGATTATTGTGTTCATTACAATTCCAATTGAGGAGATGGCTAGTCTTGGCTATCGGAGCAATTGATTCCATGGGTAAAGACATAGATGTATTCAGTGGAAGAATGATACATGGGACTAGAGTCAAGATGAATTAATTTTGAATCCATTTGTGAATTAATTCACTTGTGACATATATGGTTAGATTTACCTAAATCCTGTATTAGTCACTGACCATGCATATGTAACTCATGTACTTTAATATAAGTGGAAGCTTATGCTCTAAAGATGATCAAGCCGATAGTCGGTATATTGAGTACATCATTGTGTATGACATGACTTTACTTGCAACAGGAGTTAATGATATCTTCTCATTGGCTTGTCCTCGAACGAGCAATTTATCATAGTTATTTGTTGACAATGGTCATATTGATTATTAAGAAGATATAATGGTGACAATGAGATAAAATAGGGTTGTATTGAGTGAGCGAATTTAACTCAAAGGAATCAAGGATATCATATGAGGATAACACACATATGATGAGGTCATTGGACAAAATAGTTGGATGAATTACTTTTGTAAAGAGTATACAATACGGAGTTTTCAAACATGGTACTTTTTGTAGACTGGCTCCATGATTAAGTAATTGCAAATTATTAGAATGATGCTTTTGGATATAATTGCAATTACTAGAGCCTAATTGTATATGTCTGATTGGTACCTCCGCTAGTTCATCAAAAGCTCGATCAAACTACATTTGAATAAGAACAAAATTTAAGACTTTGGAAATAATTTAATTGAGTCGATTTGTTCGACATAGAATTAAATTGGACGGTCGTAAGAATTGTTCAACTAGAGAATTTGATTAAAAAATTTTCTTCAAAAATTAATTTGGAAAATTTAAGTGATTTTTGCAAAAATTAATTTTGATCAAGTCAAATTAATTAAAATTAATATGATTTTTTTAGAAATTAATTTTCAAGTCAAACAATTGGCCCAATTGGTAATTGAACTTGAAAATTAGACTTGAGATCGTAAATTGGGCATGCGAGCCCAAAACCAAGACCAAACCCAAAAACTGGTTGAACCAGGCCGGGTATGTTAAACCGAGTTGACGGTTCAACTGGTGGTTATCGGATTAGTCGGGCGGTCATTAGTTAGGATGGAACAGACAGAAACTGAACTAGCTTGAGGTGTTGGCGACTGCGAAGATGGCATTCTGGTGGCTAGAAAATGGTCGACAATGGTGAGTTTTCAATGGTTGAGAAGTGGAAGAATAACACTTCTACTGGGACTCTACCCAAGAAATTGATTTCAGATTAACTGTTCCAAAAATAATATTATTTTAATATGTTTAATATTAAGTTTAATTTAATATTTATGCTGTAGATAAATATTCTATTAATTTAATAATATTTAATATTAAAGTTAATATAATATTTATCTTGATAAATAATATATTTAATATTAAAGTTATTAAGATTAATAATAGTTGAACTCTTTAAACTTTAACACCCCAAACCTGGCCTATATATTATGGCCGAATCCGGTGATGTCACCAATAAACTATAAATTATATATATTTCTATCCCACATTTAGCACATTTATGGATGAATTATCATTGAATTTGTGGAATTTGATGCTCCTAATCCTTTAATTTCATGTTTTATACTTTGGTGAGCATAGGAAAATGAAAATAACAAGAAACGGGCCAAAAATAGAGAAAATGGGCCCAAGCAAGGAAACAACACGGCCTGGAGTTCACCACACGGGCAACCCACACGGCCGTGCCACTTTGACAAGATCGAACACAGCCTAAACTCGACTCACACGGGCATGTCACATGGGCGTGTCCTTATCGTAATGAAGTTCAATTTCACGCAGAAAAGGCTACTCAGGGGCTAAGAAAGACATTCTAAACTCTATATAAAGACCCTAGGAGGCAACTACAAAGGGTACAATATCCCTGCTAAGACAGAGAGTAGAAGGCAGGGAATTACTCGAAGGAAAGCTGATTGATCCATCTTAGAAGCCAAGATCTACATCAAGACAGAATATCTCCCTTCAATCCTTTTAGGATTTTTGGGTTTTCTTATGTTTTGTTATTTTCTTTATTCTGAGATGTTTCTTTTAATAAACATGAACTAAATCCCCAAATACCTGAGGGGGATGAAACCTAAGATGAAACTTGTTATTATTATCTGAACTATATGATAAATATTCGATTTGCTCTTAATTGTGTTTTTAAATTCTTGAATTGATATTTTCGGGATATTAATTTAAGTCGAATGTACTCAGGCAGAGGAGCAAAAGTCACTGTTTAAGAGTAGATCCAACACAATTAAGCGGAGTTTATCGCAATCCTAGACATAGGACGACGAAAATCTGCCAAATTAGAGTCAAATCTAATATGGGGATCCATAGATCGAGTTAATCCAAGACTAGGGGTTTTAATTAGAAAGATATTTCAATTAATCAACCTAGGATTAGTTGTTCTTATTCTCGACGGAGATATTAACATAATTTATGGATCTCTACGGATCAAGTCGAATGAAGAATTCGTCTAGTTCAGAGTTAGATAACAAGTGAAGTCTAAGTGGATTCTTCCTTAGGTATTGTCTTTATCATTCAGTTTTCCCAAAGTAATTCCCTAATTTACTTTTTCTCGCATCCTTATTTTAGTTTAGAGTTAATTATTTACAACCAAAACCTTCTTTATTTTTAGGCTAGATAATAGGAAGAAAGTCATTACTAGTACTTTTAGTTCCTTGGATTCAATATTCCGGTCATGCCACTAACTATACTACTATCCGACAGGTGCGCTTGCCTTTTATCGTGATATTAGTTAGTTTCTAAGTACGATCAATTTTATTACTTCATCATAATCACGAGATTAGTCACAGAGAATGGATTGAAAATCGCGTTGTTTGTCGATGTGTTGCATAGTGGTTTAAACAAAACATTCAAGTTTTAAAGTTATAACCGAAAGTAGTAGTTGATTAACTTTAAAGGCAAAATACAATTTATAGCAAAAGATTTTAAAACATTATAAAATTTCTAAAACCTGATTTGTATTTCCAGAAATTCATTCGTTCTAGTGAAAACGTGGTTTAGTTGAAAATTTTAGAGATAAAACCCAAAAACCACAATTAAAACCCAAATTAAAGACCATAACTGGAATTAGTTCATGTCATGTGGTCACTATCGAGTCCTCCGCTGTATCGATCCGCCTAAGTCTGTGGATTACCTATATAGAACAGATTAAAGTGGGTGAGTTTATGTAAACTTAATGTGTAACCCAACTGAAATAACATGCACACATACAGATTATCAATACTAGTCCGATATAGATCTGGGCCTAAGCCCATTTTAGATACAGAATCAGATATTAGAATAAAAAAAAGAATAAAAAATCAGAATCCTGCCCCCATCCTCTACATACCATCATCGACCATCCAAACACACCATGTGGAGTATAAAACACCCACCCAGCACTACAAACCATATTGTACCGATGCGGCACATAACAGATAGAGTGCAGCCATGCTGCCAGAATATAGGCGAAGGTCACCTTTTAGAATACTTCCTCCACATATATCAGCCCACCCTAAAAACAGATACAGAATAATCAGTTGTAACTAACAGATATAGATAATGAATTAACATGCTCGATATGCTATTATTCAGATAGCAGGTAGGCATATAGACAAAAATCAATCATACTTAGTATTATTTCATACAAATAGAGCATCAGATCATTAGTTTATAGAGTTGGATAGCCCTTACCAACCCTATGGTAGGCCCACAGTCGTTTAGGACGACCCGTACAACTCTAGGGAAAATTACAGAATTTTGGATCCACATGCCCGTGTGGGCCTACACACCCTTGTGGCCCACATGCCCAGATTGGCCGTGTAGATCATATGGCTTGGCCCAGAAACCCACATACTCGTGTGGATTGCCTGTATGGATCCACACGCCTATGTGGCCCACACTCCCAATTTGGCCTAGCTCGTGTGGCTCACACGGCCACATTCCGACCACCACACGATCGTGTCTTGCTCACGGTCGTGTTGTCGCACATGGCCTACCACACGGGCGACCACACACCCGTGTAGCGTCGACAAAATAATTTTTCAGCTTTTGTCAAATCTTGTTTTTCTGCGTTTTGGGTACACACCTTGTACAATTTTGGTACGAAAACATTCTCGAAGCGAACAACACCTAATAAAAACAACAAAAACATCCTTTCTTACTCAAATTCTCAAATCCAACCAAGACACCTCTTGACCATAACTCACAAACACAATAGAAATCTACTCTGAATTGATCCTAAACGCTTACCCTTACTACGACAATCACGAAAATCCACTACAGCACTGAAGAGTCTCGATTTTCCAGAAGAACTCCTTCAAAAACAAACTGTTTACCAGATCAACACAAACATCTACAGAAATAAAGGTATAAAAGGAAAATTCCTACTACACCATAACAACTTTTACCTTCAAAGTCATACGACGAAACGGGCAGTAACATCGCGATTTAGAAAAGGTAGAATTTTGACAGGGAAAAGAGTACAGAAATGTCAGAGAGGAGGAAAAAAAGGGAGAGAAGGGAAAAAAAGATAATAATAAAAATAAAATCTAATAACTCCCAAATCCCAACTCCCCATTATCCTTTCAACACAATTACCCACTACTCAGAACTCTACTACAATCAAAACTCTTTCACAAAACTGAGAAAAAAAGTACCCACACTCTCACAGGGACTGAACTCAAGACCTCAAATACACCAACTCCCTTGTCACTTGAACCAACAGGTTCATTCTAATATTACTTCACAAATAATTAAATTTAAGCCCACTGAACAAGGTTAAAGCTTGATTCCAAAACTTAACATATTTTGCCAAAGATAGTGCTTGAACTTGGGACCTCCCAGACACAGCCAGAACACTTAACCACTGAAGCAGATAGATATTTGTGTCAAATAATTTCAGAAGCAGAAATAAAAAGGTTGGGGCATTACAACTCTACCCCCTAAAAGAAATTTTGACCTCAAAATTTACTTGATCAAAACAGATGAGGACACTGCTGACACATTGAATCCTCGGGTTCCCACGTGGCTTCCTTAGTGCCGTGATTTTGCCACAGAACCTTCACTAATGGTATGAACTTCCTTTTTAGAACTTTAACATCTCGATCCAGAATCTGAACCGGTACCTCCTCAAAAGTTAAATCTGGTCTAACCTCGATATCCTCCCCACTACGTACGACAGATCAGACCGATATCCCCTCAGCATCAAGTTGTGAAACACATCATAATACGGTCCAGTTTAGGGGGTAACTCCAACTGATAAGAAATTGGTCCCACATGTTTCAAAATCCGATATAGCCCAATAAACCTAGGGCTCAGCTTGTCCTTACAACCGAACCTCAGAATCTTCTTCCATGGAGAAACCTTAAGAAGCACGAAGTTCTCTACAAAGTACTCAATCTCACGCCTCTTCAGATCTGTATAAGATTTTTACCTATCAGAAACCGCTTTCAGACGATCCCGAATCAGTCTAACCTTATCCTCCGTCTCAGAAACCAACTTAAGACCCAAAACTCGACGTTTACCCAACTCAGTCCAACACAACAGAGTGTGACACTTACGGCCATACAGAGCCTCGTAAAGTGCCATCTGGATGTTAGACTGGAAACTGTTATTATAGGGAAACTTGTAACTGTAGATAATCCTCCCAACTACCTCGAAAATCAATCACACAACTCTGAAGCATATCCTCCAGTATTTAATTCACCCTCTCATATTGACCATCAATCTGAAGATGGAATGCAATACTGAAGTCTAATCTTGAACCTAGAGCCTTGTGCAGTTTCTTTCAGAATCGAGAAGTAAAGTAAGGATCTCTACCAGAAATAATCGAGACCGATACCCCATGTAGTCTTACTATCCCAAAAATATACAGCTTTGCTAATTTCTGCAGAGAATAATCCGTTCGAATAGGAATGAAGAGAGCAGACTTAGTTAATCGATCCACAATGACCCAAACATAATCCTTCTTTGTGGGTGTTAGGGGCAACCCACTAATGAAGTCCATCGTCTCTCGTTTCCATTTCCATAAGAGAATCTTAACCGGCTATAGCAAACCCGAAGGTAACTGATCCCCAGCCTCAACCTACTAACACGTCAAACATCAAGCAACGAAGTTCGTAACCTCACGCTTCAAACCTGGCCACCTATATAACTCACGAAGGTCACGATACATCTTATTCCCACTGGGATGCATAACATAAGGGCTACTATGTGCCTTCCTCAGAATCGATTGTCTCAAATCTACATCATTCGGCACACAAATCTGACCTCAAAAACAAAGTATCCCATCACTATTCAGCCCAAAATATGAAGTGCTGCCACTTTTAACCTGACGAAACCGCAAACTTAAAGACTCATCCTCCAATTACTTAACCCAAATCTGATCAATCCAAGTCAGCTTAACTTCTAACTTGGCTAGCAAATTCCTATCAACAAACAGACTAAGGCGAGAAACATCACCCTCAAATCAGTCATCTCTCTATGGCTTAAAGCATCGGCCACCATATTGGCATTACCAGGATGATACTCGATTGTACAGTCATAATCTTTGAGTAGCTCGATCCAGCGACACTGCCTAAGGTTCAGCTCCTTTTGAGTAAGGAGATACTTGAAGCTCTTGTGATCAGTGTAGATAATATAGCTCTCACCATACAGATAATACCTCCAGATTTTTAATGCAAACACTACTACATGCAACTAGAGATCATGTGTCGGATAATTTGCCTCGTGCGTCTTACGCTGACGGGACGCATAAGCCAGAACTTTCCCATCTTACATCAATACAAATCACAAACCGACATGCGATGCATCACTATATACCATAAATACTTTACTAGGTTCAGGCTGTATCAGAACAGGAGCCTAAGTCAGAATAGAATTGAGCATCTCGAAGCTCGATTACTGCGCATTAGTCTAAACAAATGGTACTCCTTACTTAGAAGCTGAGTTAAGGGTGCTACAATCAAAGAGAATCCCTCTACAAAGCACTGATAATACCCTGTTAGACCTAGAAAACTGCGTATTTCAGATACATCCTTAGGCTGTTTCCAATCCAGTATAGCCTCAATCTTTTTAGGATCAACACGGATCCCCTCAGCAGAAACTACGTGCCCTAGAAAAGTCATTTCACGCAGCCAGAACTCATATTTGCTAAATTTAGCGTAGAGCTATTTTTCTCGAAGTGTCTAAAGTATTACTCTAAGATGTTCATCATGTTCATCACGATCTTAGAGTATACCAAAATATCGTCAATAAAAACCACGACAAACTGATCTAGATATGGCTGAAACACACGATTTATCAGGTCTATAAATGCCGCCGGAGCATTTGTTAGACCAAAAGGCTTCACTAGGAACTCGAAATGTCCATAACCAGTCCTAAACCCAGTCTTATGCACATCAGCTTCCCTAACCCTCAACTAATAATACTTAAAACGAAAATCTATCTTTGAAAACATAGAAGCCCCTCAAAACTAATCAAATAAGTCGTCGATCCTTGGAAGTGGGTACTTATTCTTCACTGTCAGCTTATTCAATTGCTGATAATTGATGCACATTCTCATGGTCCCATCATTCTTCTTAACGAACAGAACTGGTGCTCCCCAAGGAGACATACTCGGACAGATAAAACCAAGATCCAGTAACTATTACAGTTGAGCCTTAAGCTCCGTAAGCTCCTTCGGTGCCATTCAATAGGAAGCGATAAACACTGGAGCTATACCTAGAAGAAGCTCAATCCTAAACTCTACTTCCCGATTCGAAAGTAAACCTGGTAACTCCTTAGGGAAGATGTCTGGAAATCCCTCACAGTTTTGATATCCCCAATAACAGAGTCTCTAGAAGTAGAAACATTGACATAGGCCAAATACGCCTCACACCCTTTCTGAATCTGTTTCTCAGCCACAAGTGAGGAAATTACATTTGATCGATAATCTCGGCGTTCACCGATCACAACTATCTAATTATCCTCCTTAGTTCTCAGGACAACCCTCTTAGTCACATAATATAAACTAACTCGATGCTTGACCAACCAGTCCATACCAAGAATTAAGTCGAACTCCCTAAAGGGAAGCTCCATCAGGTTCACTAGAAATTTAACCCATTGTATCACTAACGGTACATCTCTATGTAATTTACTAACCCGAACATATTGCCCTAGTGGAATCGTATAGTAACCTCACTAGTAGTGCTCTTAACAGAAATCCCAAAGCTTTCAGAAACAGAGCTGGCTATATAGGAGTGAGTAAACCCTATATTTATCAAAGTAGTGTATGGTACATCAAAAATAAAGATCGTACCAGTGATGACATCAGGAGTATCTCCATCCTCTCAACGTCAATCAGCATAAACCAAAGCAGGCTGCCTCGCCTCTATCTAACCAGCACCTTTGCCCGGTGCGTTCTGCCCTCGGCCCATACCACTACCATCCCTAGCCTGTCCTTGGCCCCTAGGTGGCTGCTGAACAACTCTCTAAAGCTGTGCAGAACCTGGTCTCAAATCTTGCACTTGATCACTCTTCAAAAGAAACTCTCGAATACGGTACTCTAAAGACCCATATCTCAGACATGCCCCTATCCTCCTCCAATATTTACCCGGATAATGTCTACCACAGCCTCTACAAGGCAGCATTCTAGTAGAAGCAACATGGGCTCCCACTCTAGCTGGCCCATTAGATCTGGCCATTTTCTTATACCTCCATTCAGAACTCGAGGACTCCTAATCCCTCTTGTTTTTACCTCTTTCCATTTCTCTATTCTAGCGCTCCATGCACTTAACATTCTCGGCAATCTTCGTATTCTCAACTAGAACAAAAAACTCACGCTCCCCCTGCGAAGCAATTAGTACCCTCAGGCTATCCCTCAGTCCATCTTTGAAACGAACGCATCTCTCATACTCGGATGCTACCATGCCTTGAGCGTAGTGGCTCAACCTCAGAAATTTGGCCTCATACTCGGCCACTGATCTGTCACTCTGCATGAGATTTATAAACTCATGCCCACGAGCATCCACATAGCTCGCTCCTGCATATTTGCTCTGAAATGTGGTTTTGAAGAAATCTCAATTCAAACGCTCTAGCTGAGTACCCTCATCAACTATTAACCACTACTAGTATGCCTCGTCGCGAAGCAAGGAGACTGCACCTTTCAGTTTCTGCTCAGGGGTACAATCTAGGTCATACATAATCCTTTCCATAGCCTCCAGCCAATACTCGGCCACATTAGGGGCGACTCCTATGACACCCCTAAATAACTCAGCTCCATGAGACATGAGTAATTCAGTTACCGACCCTCGGCCCTCAGATCCAGGATGGGGCCCAACGACCCTCTCTAGAATTCTCAGTATGGCCAAAGACAATGTCTTATCCCTAGCCACACGGTCTTAAGACCTAGTCTTAGTAACAAGCAAAATCGACGTCTCACTCGTATCCAGATTCGATATACTACCTAGAGATAAGGACTTAGCTCGAGCCCCTCTAAGGCCTCTACCTCGACCTCGAGTACCACATCCACGAGTACCTCGTGCGCTCATCGTATGATTCGAGTTTTATCTATATTAACAAGTTTTATGCATCAGTTTCTAGTTTCTTATTAGAGATATTCTATGCATAAAGTATCAGAAGTTCAAAAATGTTTGCGAGAGTTTCAGTCTCTATCTGTTTTCACTATAGTTTCAGAGAGTACTATCTATAGTATTTTCAAAATAAACTATCTAAGTTTTAGAAGCACTTATAGAATTAGCGCCAGAGACTCGACATACCACATACTTAATCAGAGTATTTCAAACCATTTGAAAACCAATTCTTTAAAAAATATTTTGGAACCCAAAATTCACAGCTGAGTTTTGTAACTTGGCTCTGAAACCATAAAATGTAACACCCCAAACCCGACCTAAATGTTATAGCTGAATCTAGTGATGTCACAGAGAATGGATTGAAAACTGCATTGTTTGTCGATGCGTTGCATAGTGGTTTAAACAAAACGTTCAACTTTTGAAGTTATAACCAGAAGCATTAGCTGATTAACTTTAAAGCCAAAACACAATTTATAGCGGAAGCTTTTAAAACATTATAAAATTTTGAAAACCCAATTTGTATTTCTAGAAAATCATTTGTTCTAGTGAAAATGTGGTTTAGTTGAAAATTTCAGAGATAAAAACCACAATCAAAACCCAAATTAAAAAAAAAATAGTCCGTAAAGTCCAATCATTACAAAATACCCATAATAAATCCAAACTTAAGGTAAAAACCATAACCGGAATAGGTTCATGACATGTGGTCACCGTTGAGTCCTCCGCTGTACTGATCCGTCTAAGTTTGTGGATTACCTGTATAGAATAGATTAAAAGGGGTGAGTTTACGTAAACTCAGTGTGTAATCTAACAGAAATAAGCATGCACAGATACAGATTATCAATACCAGTTAGATATATATCTGGGCCTAAGCCCATTTCAGATACAGAATTAAATATCAGAATCAGATACAAAATAAAAAATTAAAATCTTACCTCCATCCTCTACACACCATCATTGACCATTCCAACGCACCATATGGGGTTTAA
Organism: Gossypium stocksii; assembly: GCA_020496765.1. Classification (NCBI taxonomy): domain Eukaryota; kingdom Viridiplantae; phylum Streptophyta; class Magnoliopsida; order Malvales; family Malvaceae; genus Gossypium; species Gossypium stocksii. The sequence goes on from CM035622.1 coordinate 72,234,355, forward strand.
AACACCCACCCAGCCCAACACACCATATTGTACCGATACGGCACATAGCAGATAGAGTGCAGCCATACTGCCAAAATATAGATGAAGGTCGCCTTTTAGAACACTTCCTCCACATATATCAGCCCACCCAAAATAGAACAGAACAATCAGATATAACTAACAGATACAGATAACAAATTAATATGCTTGACATGCTATTATTTAGATATCAAGTAGGCATATAGACAAAAATCAGTCATACTTAATATTATTTCATACTTAATATTATTTAGATATCAGGTAGGCATATAGACAAAAATCAGTAATACTTAATATTATTTCGTACAAATAGAGCATCAGATCATCAGGTTATAGAGTTAGATAGCCCTTACCGACCTTACGGTAAGCCAACAGTCGTTTAGGACGACCCGTACAACCCTAGGGAAAATCACAAAATTTTAGGCCCACATGCCCGTGTAGAGGCCATGTCATCTACACGGGCAAGGCCAACTTACCCGTGTAGGCCCACACGTCTAGATTGGCCTTGCACGTGTAGATCACACCGCTTGGCCCAAAAACCCACATGCTCGTGTGGACTACTCGTGTGGGCCCATACACCCGTGTGAACTACACGCCCAATTTGGCAACACTCCGACCACTATACAGTCGTGTCTTACGCATGGCCTGGCATTCATCGATGACACAGCTGTGTCGTCGTACACGGCTTACCACACAAGCAACCACAAGCTCATGTAGCGTCGATAGAATAGTTTTTTGGCTTTTGTCGAATCTCATTTTTCTACGTTTCGGGTACACACCTGGTACGATTTTGGTACAAAAACATTCCCGGAGCGAACAACAACTAATAAAAATAATAAAAACATCCTCGATCACTCAAATACTCAAATCCAACCGAGACACCTCTTGATCATAACTCACAAACACAATAGCAATCTATTCTGAATTGATCCCAAACGCTTACCCTTACTACGACAATCGCGAAAATTCACTACACCACCGAAGAGTCTCCAAAAGAACTCCTTCAAAAATAAACGGTTTACCGGATCAACACAAACATCTACAGAAGTAAAGGTACAAAAGGAAAATTCCTACTACACCATAACAACCCTTACCTTCAAAGTCGTACAACGGAACAAGCAGTAACATCGCGATTTGGAAAAAGGAGAATTTTGATAGCAAAAAGGGTACAGAAACGTTAGAGAGGAGGAAAAAAAAAAGAAAAAGGAAAAAAAGATAATAATAAAAATAAAATCTAATAACTTTCAAATCCCAACTCCCCATTATCCTCTCAACACAACTGCCCACTACTCAGAACTCTACTACAATCGAAACTCTTTCACAAAACCGAGCAAAAAAAAGTACCTACACTCATGCAGGGACTCAAACTCAAGACCTCTAACACACCAACTCTCTTGCCACTTGAACCAATAGGCTCATTCTGATATGGCTTCAAAAATAATTAAATATAAGCCCACTGAACAAGGGTAAAGCTTGATTCCAAAATTTAACAAATTTTGCCAAAGGTAGGGCTTGAACTTGAGACCTCCCACACGCACCCAAAACACTTAACCACTGAAGCAAACCGATATTTGTGTTAAATAATTTCAGAAACAAAAATAAAAAGGTTAGGGCGGTACATAAACTCTCCCTATATAAAGAGAGCCTTGGGCAATTATTTTACACACTTAAATTCAAGAGAAAATTGTAGAGAGAAAATTCTCTGAATAAGTTATTTAATAAAATTTTTAGAAATATTTTTCTTATTTACAACTTGGCTCAAAAGTTTAGAGAAATTGTGAAATTACCCCACTAACAATTTTTGTGAAAAATTTTCTAATTCAAAGCGAACCCACACTAAGTAGACGTGAGCTTGAGTTTAGTGGAGAAGACTACTTAGTCGAAGCATTCTTCTTAGACAAATAGAAAAAGTATAATTTTGATTAAGCGTTTATTACTTTAGATATTACAACCAAGTTCTTATTTTGGAAATTTCTTTGAAAACTTTGATTTTTCCCTAAATTTATTTTTCGCTGCGCTTTTCAAACCTAATTTTCCAACAGGTCCTTGAATTAAACTTCAACTAACTCGCCACATAGATGGTAGGCTGGACAAAATTCCTAAGCTTCTCACTTGGTTAAGAATATAGGCACGCGAAGCATTTAAAAATGTGTAAATTTTAAATTTTCCATGGGAACATACCTTCTTGTGTGCTCACCCTTGGGCCTCTGAAATGCCTTAAGTGACTCATTTTACGAATAACTCCCTTATTGTTCCCTACCTTAGACCCGTAGGTTCTGAGATGAAGGACCTTGCTGGCTACATGTACTTTGATGACTTCTAAATTGCCTATCATCCCTCTAAAAGGTACCACGAGCTGCTCTCTTAATTTTCTCGGCCTCGACAAACTTGTGTGTCCTCTCATATAAGTCTGCCAAACTATACAACCTGTTATCAATAAATAAGTATTAAACATGCTCATTTTAAACTCCTATAATGAAGGCATTAATAATCCATTAATCTTCTAAATTCTTTATGTTCAACATGGCTGCATGGAAGCGCTTAACATAATCCTAGAAAGATTCTCCTTCCCTCTGCCCCATTGACATTAACCTTATTGAGGTGCTCATTATAGCTTTATGGGCATAGAACCTACCCAAAAACATTTAGCCCAACTGTGAGAAGCTTCGAATGGAACCTTGCTGTAAAGAGAAGTACCAATCCTTCACACTTCCCTTAAGAGTTGTCGAGAAAGCCTTACACTTTGCCACATCAGAAGCTCCCAACACATTCATATAATTATTGTATTACACAAGATGTGCTCTTAGGTCCCTTTTACCTTTAAACACCTTCTTTGGTAGTTTGAATTTTAATGGTAACCCCACGACTGCAACCTCCGGAGCCAAAAGATTGTTAGAACAAAACAACCAATCCATGTCCTACATATCGAGGTTCAATGCCTGTACATCCCTACGTAAAGCGTCCATCTCATTTTTCCACGGCTTCCATGCGTTCGAACAACCTCTTCCTAGAGAGGTGCAACATTGTCCTGGATATCGGAATGGTCAAGTTGCATCTTTCTCCTCAATTCCTGATTTTGTCTCAAGAGCTCCTCCTGGTGAAACAACTACTGTTGCTTGAACTTGATATTCTGCCTGTTCTTTCATTAGTCGTAGCTACTCTTATAAAGCAAATAATTTCTGTGGTGATGCTCCTTGATTAGGGGGAAATGATGGCCCCTGGCTAGAAGAAGAATTGAGATCAAAGGAATTAAAGGCACCTCATTGGCTTGGGTTACTTAAGTTTTCTAGTCGATCAGCAAACCGGCAAACAGAGAGGTTCGTCCTTCTGGGTTAATTTCCGGTGTCAAAACCTCTAACTTGATCAGATGGGAAGTTGCTATGAAAATTCTCGTTAGGGTAAGTTATCTTTTCTCTGATTTTTTTTTTTTTTATTGTTGGAAGTCTGTTTACGCTCATCGCACCAAATTATTGAGTATTTCTGTACCCTCCTCATGGGAGCCAATTCCCTATTTACATGGCACCGTTCCATGATTTGACGTACTAAGATTAGGTAAGCCCCCATACAGGCCAACATGTATCCTACTATAGTGTGAACAAATATCATATTTATATATAAGTGAGCTAGACATGTTAATTAAATTGTGGGTTGGTATGGAAACCGGATTAGTTCAAGAATCGAGTAAAAGTGAATACCATAACACATTCTTAATAGCATCTTGTATAGCTAGCCTAGGTGTCTTTTATGTGCTTTCTCTATTTGATTGCGTTTTTCAGGATTTAAAATATAAAAATAAGTCAACTTTATATTCTATATAAAATAATGTTGTAACGGAAAGAAGGATAAGATTTTGTAAAGATTATATAAGTAACTACTTTGAGTAGGAAATGGTTGCCCTAAGAAAATCATTGCTATGAATAAAAAGGATTTATATTAATGGCAATTGGAGTTGGAAACTGACCACAAACAACGCCGCTTTAAAGGAATATTGGATTTCCTAGATATCAACCCTGACTTTGTCTACTCTCTCCGCCGTTACCCCTTTCCTTCTTTCTCTATATTCAAAATTAATTTATATTTTTAATCAATGTTTAATAACCAAATTCTCTTTTTTAAATTTGCCAATTAATCTCTTGATTCGGGTACAGTTTTAGTTAGTAGCATGTACTTTTACTTATAAATAATTTTTTATTGGACACAATGAATTAATTGTAGAATTATAAACACAAACACAAGCAGATACTAATATGATGGGGATTAAATCAACGACCCATTACCGACCAACGACCACATAGTCATAACTGAAAGTGACGACACACTCACACATGGCTAAGGCCCATCTTGTTACAGGTCTCAGCAATGCCTTCAACTTACCAAATTATATTAACCAATAAATCATACAAATCGCTGGTGAAGTTTACATAGAAAGGAGAGTATGGAAAATCCAAATTGAAGGTGTTTTCTTATGTTTCCTGATTCAACAACGGGGATTTTGATTTGCAAATCACATTTTGTCTCTATAAATAAACAAAAGCTATAAAAAGTTGCGATTTCTTCTCCTGTTCAGGTGATTGTAAATTTATGATATTCTCCTTCTCCTTCTCTCTCGTCAACTCACGTTTTATTTGCTTCTTTTTTAGCCGGCGACAAAGGTAAAATCAAGGCTCCCATTCAGTTTACTTCATTACGACGTCGTCAATTTCTTAACTCAGGCTTTCTTTACATTTCTTGAACAAGGAAATGGCGCATTAAACGTTTTTGTTGATTAGCTTTTCTCTCTTTTCAACTTCTCTATTTCGCGGCGTGCGTTTGGCTTCATTTCTTCGTTGCTGTGTGATTTCCAGGTTTCTCAGCTTGGTGCACGGTTTTATTTTATGATTCTGTTTCGATCCTTGTTTTGCTTTTCTATGTAATGTCGTCCCGTTGATTGGCTCTTTTAAGTTATCGCCACTAATAATCTCTGCTTTTTCGAGTTTTTAAACAAATGTGGCATTTTTATAATTCAAGACTTTATGTGGATGTCATAAATTTCAATCAAGTTCCTTTCCTTTCTTTTTCTTTAAAAAATGTAGGGTTTTTTTCTTTTTCTTTTTTTGTCAAAACCAATTTCCTTAATATATATATATATATATATATATATGGGTGGTTTTCTTGTTTTCTTTGAATAGATATATACATTTTCTTTTGTTTGGGTCAGATGTTTGCATGATTGGTTAGTTCAGTTTATTTTACTGCAAATAAATGCCGCCAACGTCTATTCCAATTTACCCTTATACTTGTGTTTGGTTGTGCTGATGTAATATTCCCTTTCTTTTCTTTTTCTTTTTATGTATCTATTGTCAACCTCTCCCGTTGCTATTATATGAATGTGATTATTTTCAATAGTTGAATCTTCAAATCTTCCAAAAAAATAGAACGGCCCCGTCCATGACTTATCTGGTACTCATTGATGGGCAACATAAGCATGGTGGGATTTGTTTTCCAATAATGCTTTAATTCAATTACTGATTCCCAACGTGCTTGGGTCCATTGTGTTTTAGTTGTTTTTCCCATACCCGTTCTGTTTGGTTGCGATTTACGTGTTTTCGCTCTCCACTATGTGGGGGTGTTAATGGCTTTTTCATCAACACAACCACCATTTCCTTATTTTTCTATACCAATTATGCCAATTTCATTTTATGAATGGATGCTGCTGTTTCGGTTTTCCTTTTGTGTATATTCAGGCTTTGCTACATTTTTGCTTGCTTAGTTTGACTCTGATGTAGGTGATTGTTAATCTTTTTTTCTCCCCTACACTTACGGATTTTGGCTTTGTGTAATTTACTGGTGGTGATATCTTAGTTCATGATGTCATCGATATCGAATCATGTATGTTTGTAATTTCGTTTAAGCTTTATCAAATCTCTGTGCCGTTAACATGGCAATGTTGGCATGTATAGTGATGTTTTCTGCATTCATGGAAAGATTGTAAGCACCAATTCATGTATCAAATTGGATTATGCGATGCATGTAGGCAACCGATGTTTTGAAAATTATATAAAGTCTGTGGTGTTTTTCAAGGCAAAAATATTCAACTGCGTAGTGCTAGAAGTAGATAAATCACTAGGATTGATTGGATAAGACATTTCATTGGAAACAATGTGCCTTGAATCATAAGAATCAAGGTCTACCTAGATGTATACATGTTTTATCATGATGCTTCAGCGACATGCACTTCAACCAAAAATATCACAACAGCTTTCAACAGATTCGTATACATATATTTAACTCCATTGGGGTCACAAGATTTCTTTCCCCCTGTGAATCTTTTGTCCCACTTATGTTTTTATGAAATTCATTGGTTGGTGAGGCGTGTTCATCATTTTGTGTAGTTTGTATAATTTTCTTTTTGTTTTACTGGTCACTGTTTCATACTCACTCCTTACAGATGTTATTCCAGACATGAATCTTAACCATACCTCTTATTCCTGTAATATGCAGATCTTGCTTACGCACACCGATTATAGCTGAGTAACCTAGAGAGATGAACAGGTTCAATTCAGATAAGAATATCTTTTGAAAAAAAAATGATACGAACTTGAGCGTCATTTTGTCAATTCTAACATTTCCTTTTGATATCAGCATTCAGGACTTGTGTGCTTGACGGACTGCTTGCCGAACAACAGTGATAATAAAACATTGAAGAGGTGGTTTTTTATTAATAAAAGTGTTGGCTGAAAAGGGTTGTTGAGATTGATCATTGAAATTTGTTTCTTTGCAATTGAGTGGATTGTTTGTTAAAGGAATCTAATAGCTTTTACAGTTTAAGTAGTGATAGGAGGCTGGATTCAATGGACTTGAAATCCAACCACACTGCTCTTGTTCTTGCTGATCCTGCACCACTAAACAAGCCAACGCTTCGAGTATCTTCCGGTCTGTTGCCATACTCAGGAGCAACTTTCTCTCAGAATCTATTTCTAACTGTTCCTACGATGAAAGCTGGAATTCTTGATATTAGTGCCAGCAATTGTCTGGATTCTATGGAATCCTCATCCCCTCCTGATAAAAAATCTAGGGATTTCAATAATGACCTTGAATCAACTGATACAGATGTTGCATATCGTGCATGGCTGGTAGTAGATTTTCTTTGCTTATCTGACTTTATTTTTGATACAATCAGAGGGGTTATTAATCTACTCTACGTACTCTATCCTTTGCTTTGCAGCTTAAGTATCCCTCTGCACTTGCATCTTTTGATCAAATTACAAATCCTTCAAAAGGCAAGAGAATAGCATTGTTTCTGGACTATGATGGGACTCTTTCACCAATTGTGGACAACCCGGATTGTGCCTTTATGTCTAATGATGTAAGAGTCGTTCTTAGTCAAGCATCTCACTTTTTCTTTCTTCTGTACTGATTACCTACTAACCAAAACGTTTTTATTTAGATGCGAGCTGCAGTAAAAAATGTGGCGGAATTCTTTCCAACTGCAATAATTAGTGGCAGAAGCCGTGACAAGGTGATTTGAAGACCATGATTTAAAATAATTTTGACACCTTCGTTGGTGCTGTTTTTCATATTAATTGTTATATTGCCTCTTTGACAATATTTATTTTATTCGTCTTTGTTTATTCAGGTATATGAGTTTGTAGGGCTAACAGAGCTCAATTATGCTGGAAGTCATGGAATGGACATCATGGGTCCTGTTAGGAAATCTTTTGATGACCACTCTAACTGCATTAGATCTACTGATAATCAGGTCTAGGGATACAAATTATCTATCCTTTTTTGCACAGTACCTTGTGTTTCTTTCCTACCATCCCTTGAGTATTTTTTTTTCGTCTTGTTTCTCTTTCATTTAGGGCAAAGAAGTTAATTTATTCCAGCCTGCTAGTGAATTCTTACCTATGATTGATGAGGTGTGTATCTTTCTTAAGAGTGCCATACATGCCCTGACCTTTCCCTCTCTGTTCTAACGTAGAATTCTCGTCCGTCTCAGGTTTTTAACTCACTTGTCAATAACACCAAGGATATTCGAGGAGCAAAAGTTGAAAACAATAAATTTTGTGTCTCTGTCCATTACCGAAACGTAGATGAGAAGGTGAGAGAGTAGTTGAAATTCCCTTAGCATTACAGGCCTTTATTATTTTCTTCTGTTGTTGGTAATGGTTATGAAGAGCATTGAAGTACGTTTTCCTTACATAGTGATAAGTTAACTTGTAGGCACTTTCCTTTCAGGATTGGACAGTAGTTGCACAACGAGTCCATGATGTCATCAGAAACTACCCCCGTCTACGGTTGACTCATGGGCGGAAGGTGATCTTTAAAGACTAGGTTTCTTTTCTGATTTGAGTTATTTAAAATATTGTTCATTATTTTCTTAAAAAATATTTGTATAAATTAGGTTTTAGAGGTTCGGCCAGTGATCAACTGGGATAAGGGGAAAGCTGTTACGTTTCTTCTTGAATCACTTGGTAAGTATGCCTTTTAGCCTATTGTCATGAGTATGTACTATTTTCTATGGTTAAAAACATGAGACGAAGAATAATAAAAACGCTATAGGGCTTAGCAATTGTGAGGATGTGCTTCCCATTTATGTTGGAGATGACCAGACAGATGAAGATGCGTTTAAGGTAAGATATAGATGGCGAAATTCTTGAGATTTCTTTTTGTATTAATACATATAGAGAGTTCGTTGGTTTATACAGGTTCTTAGAGAGGGAAATTGTGGATATGGCATTTTAGTTTCATCCGTGCCCAAGGAGAGTAATGCATTTTTTTCCCTCAAGGATCCACAAGAGGTACTTTTGTTTTACTTTCTAGGACTAGAGATGTTTGATTGTGTTATAGATGGTCATAGAATGGGAAGTAAAATGCATGTGCCTCAGTTTTTTTATTCCTCTATTAATTTATTGACTCGGTTGGGTTTTGAAGGTTATGGAGTTCCTCAAATCACTGGTGCTATGGAAGAAGACAAGTATCCTCTGAAACAAATAATATAGAGAAGAAGAAAATTTGTGTGATACAAACATAGAATAAGATAGCCTAAGCTATTTATGTCTTTCTTAGTTAACACACGAATGGGAATTGCACAGAGGAACTCCATTAGTCTCCAAGGCGGGTGCCTAAACTGTTTCTTTTCAATGCTGCCATGTCTTTAAGTGTATATTCCTGCCTTAACATATCTTTCTGATTGGAGCTGAGTCATGTTTCCCCTTCAGTTTTGGTCAGTCCTCCAATGGAAAACTCTAAATATTTGTTTTTTCATTCTTTTCTTCTTTGAGAAATGTTTGTATGTATAATAAACCCCTCTTGGCTTCTTCTCTATTATAATTTTACCATTTCTTTTTTGGGGTAATGCAAGTGCAAGGCACATTGAGGTTTTCTGAAAGTAGTAGATGTGTTGGGTGACCCAGCTTGTAACTGGGAAGTTTAGCTTTAGTAAATCGGCTGGAAACTTCGTGTAACTTATAATGGCAGCCTTCAATCAGCTGTTTCATCAGCTTACTTCTGTTTCCATTTATAGGAGTAATGGAATTGATATTTATTTTTGGATAACAAGGTTTGGCGAGAAAAATAAAATAAAAAACTGATTTGAATTTAGGTGTTTACGAGTTATCGAATTTTATTTTATTTATAATTAATTTAATTTTTACAATGTAAAAATAAATATTTTTATTTAAATAAGTGCAAATAAATTACAAAATTTATATAAGACTTGTAAATTGTTTTTTTATTTACTTGAAAAATTAATATTTTAAAAGCATTTGTGAAAATACTTTAAAATTTTATCAAATAATGTGAAAAAAAATTATAAAATAAAGTTTATTTTATCAGAATAAATACAATACTTAAAACACAAAATTAGTATGGAAAAACAAAAAAAAATCCGAATAAATTAAATCATCATGAACTTTTTAAAAAATAAAAATTAAAAATTAAATTCAACCAAACTCAACCCTGAAAACTAATCTCCGACCACTTATTGCAATAGGATATAAGTTCATGTTTGGCTTCTTAAAAAAGAAATTCCTTTGTTTTCATTTTGCAAAATAAGGAACCCATCAAAAAACACGTGTTTGATTGAAAAAACTAAAAAATATATATATTTTTTAAAAAATTTAATTATAAATTTCATCCCTTTACAAATATTGAGAAATTAATTTCTCCACTTTAATTTGTTAAAATATCGTCATCATACTTCCAAAATTTTAAGTAATTTACGTTAATAAAAAGATTTAATTGAATAATCAACTCTTGAACTATATTGCTTTTTTTTAATGAGGTGTCTAAACCTTTCTTAATGTCGAATTCGGTACCTAAATTATATTTTCATAGTCTATTTGGGCCCAACCTTTATCTCCTTTAAGAACAAATTCCCTCTAGCAAATTAAAAGTCAACACTTATGCAATATTTAACTTTTCATTAATTTGTCTATTGAGTTTTAAATTGATTGGTATAGATATTATTATCAATGTAGGAAGACGTGGGTTTAAGTGCGTTGAAACATATTATTCTCCTATTTATATGTTAGGGAGGAACTATAATCAAAACCTATAATGAGATTATTCAAAAAAAAAATCATTAATTCCATTCAAAAATTAATTAAAATTAAATTAACTAAAATTGAGTTAATTTTCATTTCGCCCTTTCTCTTGAACCTACTATTTCAAATTTCATCTTCCCCCTTCCATATCTTAACCTAGAGCATTTTCCAAAGAAGCTGAAGGATGTCAAGGTGGAAGCTCAAAAACTCTCATATTGGTTCAAGCAACGTTTACTGTTATTGTAAATTGAGGGCACCAATTTGTAGTTTCAATATGCCTTGGAGTAAATATGGTTGTTCATATTTAATGTGTATTTGGGTTTTATATTTGAATAGAGAATTGGGTATTTATTTCATTGAAATTTGGATTTATGATTTTATCGCAAATTGTAGTTTCATTTTATTTGTTAAATTGTTTGAGGTTACAATTAATTTGTTAGTTCGGGTTGGGATCGACTTGAGTAAATAACGAGCAAATAAAATAGAGAAGATCAAGCATATAAATTTATGTAGAAAAACTTGTAAAAAGAAAATAAAAATTTATGGGTAAAGAAGATTTCACTAATAAATAAAATTGAAAGAGTACAAGATGAAGAATCAAAATAAACCCCAACCCAAAATAAAAAGTACTCACAAAATTCTCACAAAATTTTCTCTTAATTTTTTTCTCTCCTGTATTTTCTGTATCTTTTGAAGGTTGACAAAAAAAACAAAGAAAAATGGACAAATTAAGAGCATAGAAGCTCATAACGATAAAGAGTAGGAGAAAAGCATTATTTTATAAGACTGTCTTCTTAGTGTCATGGATTATTTTCGTTGTCATAATATTTTTACTTTAATTTCTTAGATCACTGTCAATTTATGTCATGAAAAATTGTCATAAAAGTAGTTGAAAAGGAAATATATGTTATTAATTTATGTTGTTGTGTGGTGGATTATTATTAGATGTTGTCATCAATTTATGTTGTTATCAACTGTTACGAATTGTCCTAATTGATTCTAGAGTTCCAGAAATAAATGAACTCCAAATGACAACTTTAACCGTACATAAATGTCAATAAATAATTTAAATGAACTTTCCTTTTCATTCCCCTGTAATAAATGAGAAAGAAGCTTTCTAACTTCAATCCAAAATAGTTCACAAAATAGAATCGGCAAAAACACTTTCCTTATTTTATCACATATTTCCTAAATTTCTTTCAAACTTGTCGATTGTTCCCATGCACACAAAAAATTGAATCCAACAAAGACATGTGACAAACATAACAAGTTCATATAATTACAATCTCTACATGGTTGCTTTAGGGATTGTATTTATTGGAGTAAGCTTTGAGGCTCTACCCAATCTATCATCCAGTTGAGATGATGGTGGATGAACCTTAAGTCATTGTAACAGGCTTAGTAGTGGTAGGAAGCAGACTGGTTGCAAGGATCTGAGTGGTTGCATGCATGATTCAGTTCAATTGATGTGGTAGGAAGCAGGCTGGTTGCAAGAATCTGAGTGGTTGCATGCATGATTCAGTTCAATTGATATGGTAGGAAGCAGGCTTACTAGTTTCTAAGATCATTAATATGCATGATTCAGTCCAATTGATTGTTACTCATAAGTGAAAATTTCCTCAAAGTCTCATCCTAATTTATATTTTTATTATTTAATGGAATATTTATATTTCATATATTTGAAGATGAATTACTACAATACTTATTCTGAGCTTAAATATTACTTATCGTGAATTTAAATAAAGGTAAAAGAATAACTCTATCTTGAAAATTTATGTAAAAATCTTGAAAGATCGAATTTCAAAAAAAGTTAAGTAAATATCTTAAAAATTGAATTCAAAACTAATTATGATTTTAATGTATTAAAATTATTGAATTAACAATTAATTTTTAAATTTAATGTTAAAGCATTAATTATAGTGTTTAGTTTTAATATTTAATTTTTTCAACATTTTATATTTTAAATATTTTCCTATTTTAAAACCAAATAACAACGTTAGTAATTAAAAAAAATTGAAATTGTATTAAATATAATCAAATTAAATTTTATGAATTTTATTCAAAATTAATTTATATAATTGGGATGACATTATTATAATATACATTTCAATTTTATAATAGTTTATGGAAGTTCTTCAATGATATTTGCAATTAAATTTGAATTGTGCCAAAAGTAGTGTTTAAGACCTGTGCCAATTGTTTTAGGTACTAAGTATGAACAAGGTAGAAAATAAAGAACACACGATATATTTACATTGTTTAGTTTTCCTGCGTTTATAAGGTCTTACCCAAAAAGAAAATTCACTATCTTAGCAACAAGTCCAACAAGTGATTACAACATTTAACACTTACCTAATTATACTCCTTACTTTTATACCTAAGATCTAAACAACTCTCCTCTAAGTTTTCCCCTTGAAAATTTAGGACTTTAACCAAGTAACATACTTTATTTTTCAATCAATGCACTCACAAGAAACGTTCCTTAATGAACAAGAATAAATGCTTTCAAATTAGTACATTATTTATACAAGTCTCCTTAATTTATAGGAAATCGATATTAGCTAACATACTATATCAATTACAATCAATCTTCTCACAAAACCAACAAGATAATAAGCATAAATAATATCTTCAATGAGCTCAAGATAAGGCTTGAATCTTTAATTTATGCATCCAAGCTTTTACCTAATTCGATCCAATTTCACTATAGTTGGGAAGTTGATTTCCTTTATCCAAATCCTAACCAATCCCTACAATATGTTGTCATATGTAGTTTGGATCCAAAAGATGGGTTTGCAATGGCCAAAAATATCAGCAAATTTTGAACAAAATCGTACTAGGAGAACATACTTAAAAGATCCAAATGCTCCCCCTAAGTAACTCTCCCTTAATCAATCATACTTAATTATTCTATATTAATATTAATGTTTTGGTAAATGAATTTAAATAAAAAAGTTTTTATTATTTAATTTGAATTTAGATCAAGCAAACCCAATCCATGACAAAATTATATATTTTAAGCTAAAGGGGTATATAAGCTCCTAAACTTTGATGAAAAAATCAATTAAGTTCCTTTGCAAAACATGCTCAATTAAGCATTCAAACTCTCAAATTGCATAAATTAAGCCCTTTGACTAACGTTTCCTATCTTTGACTGTTACAACATTGATGTGACTGTTAATGACGCTTATGTGGCACTCTAAGTAAGCTACAGTTGCTGATGTATTGCCCTATAATCAAAAATAAAAAATTTAGATTTTTAAAAAATTTTTTTTTACAATTTTTACTAGAATAAACCTAAACAAATGGTCGTCAAGTTCATTCATTTGAAACTTCATTTTTTAAAAATTATAAAAAAATATTTTTAAAAAAATCTTTAAAAACTTTTATAGGGAATCTGATCCTTTACATTATTACAAAAATCACACAATTATTACTTTTCAGACTATTATTACAATTGTAGAGAATATATTCTCTTATTTCAAAACTTTTGTAGAGAATCTTCTGTTAGGAATCGACCCGATTACGCAACAAACAAGTAAAACTAGCAGAAGAAATTGAGAAATTGAACACGCAAATTTAACGTGGAAAAACCCCTCCAAAGAGAATAAAAAATCACGGGCAAAGATAATTTTACTATAATGGCAAAAGAACGAAGAGTACAAAAAATGGAGATAATAACTAAACCTCGAAAACCCAAAAAACAAAGAACCCTCAAAACGTAAACACAAAATTCTCTAAATGTGTTATGAGTTCTAATCTCTAATGGGTGTCATTTCTAAGGTTGTAAAAGAGCCTATTTATAGGCTAAATTCAAAGGTCAAATAATAATAAAATAATCTAAACTAATCAGTGTTTGATTGAAACAAATAAACAGAGTTTAACTAGAAGATTATTTCTCAAATTTGACTAAAAATAGGAGTCATATTTAACATCTTCACTATTAATCTCCGTCTTTTCTTTATAGATAATCTTTACTGTTGATCTCTGTTGTAGAAAATCTTTAGTGTTGATCTCCATTTCTTTCTTTGCTTGTCTTGGCTTTGCAAGGAACCACTCCAGTTCATTTCTGTCTTTACTTTGCAAGGAATCACTCCTATTTATCTCTGTCTTTGCTTTGTTGCAAAATAATTCTTTTTTTTTCTTTTTTTGTATTGCATTAAGCTGGGCATTTTAGCCAAGAATTTTTTGTATTCCTTTTTTGTTTTGGCTTGAGCCAGCAATGCATTGGCATTTGATTTGAGCCGAAGGGATTTTGCAGTAGTGTGATCCGAGACAATTGACTTGCATAATCTTGGGTTTTTGTTCAAAAAATCATCCAAATACTTGGAATCACATTTTTCATTATCAAATTTGTTTCACCATTTTGTTCTAAAATTTCAAACTAACAATGAGATTCTCATATATGGATCCTATTCATAAGAATAATTATAGGAAACAATCTAAGAAAGACACAATTTTGAGAAGAAATGGATAGTTCAGTGGATGTGTTTTTTATTCGATTCTGTCTGAAATTTGTCAAAGAACTTAGGTTATAAATTTTGAATTTTTGTTGGTAGGATATCAAAAGAAGATGGTTCATATCAGTTCTACTAATCTTGAAACAAATTTGGAAATTTTAATTGGGTTTCATACTTGAAATATATATGACCCAATAATGTCTCATATGTTGATTGTTAATAAGGAAAGCGTTGTATCAGGTTGTTTGATAATCCCGGTGTGTAAAATATGGGTGGTGGTCTATTTTGGTGGTAAATTTGGTTGGAAAGTTTGGTTTTTCACCTTAATCTATTGGTCTAAGAATTTTAATTATTTGAGCTGTCAAATGGGTAACAAAATTAGGATCTTTTGGATTTGTGTAATGTTGAACAATCCTGAACCAATTTGAATTAATATGTTTTCATAATATTGTTGGGTTTTTTTAGGAGTCTAATGGCTTAAAATGTCATCATGTGAAAAATTCTTTGATAACAATATGTGGAGGTTTCCATAACAATTTTTTTTTTCAAAACATTTGTTTGAAAAATATTATAAGGATTTTTAAGTAGCAATATGTGAAGATGTTACTTCTTTTGAAAAAACCTAAAGAAATGTTTCTTTTGAAATATTTTTGAAAAGTTTTGATTTGTGTAAACAATCTCTCTATTTCTTTTTTTTGAAATTTTGGCTACTTTGGCAACAGTTTGTTTGAGAGGAGTTCTCTCTTTTGATAGGTGCACTTACTTTAGTTAGATTTTTAATTAGTTTATGATGCATCAATTAGTGAAACTATAAAATTTGAGTAACATTTAAAATGTATTGGGCTAGTAAAAAATTGTAAAAAATATTAAATGAAATCCATAAAGTTAAAAAATTAAAAATTAATAAAAAAAAACTATTTAAAAGTTAAGCTCAAAATGGATCTAGACAAATGATTTTTCAAATTTAAACCAAATATCCAGATTCATTCAAGATAGCTTTTTAAATTATAATATATGTTTCAATTCTATTGATACCTTTTAGGATATACAAAAAATAAAAAATAGAAAATAAATAAATAAAAATAAAATTTAATTTTATTAATTTTTCTAGTAAAGTTTTTTTTAAAGTGTGAATATATTTATATTTATTTATAGAAAATTTGAAAATAAATTTTAAATGGTTTTCATTAATTTTTAATTTTTTGAAAACTTTAAAATTTATTTAAAATTTTTTTATAAATTTTAATGATGTTTTACAAATTTATAAAAAAAATTTATAATTTTAAAATATATATTTTTTTAAAAAGTATTTTTTAATTTTTAAAAAATTAAATTTAAAATGAATGAACAGTTCATTCCGATAAATAATTTTTTATTTTTAATAAATTTAATTTTTCACTAATGTGGCAACTAACATAGCGTTGTCACATTAGAATTGTAGTTGATGCAGAGTGTCATGCCAGCGTTGTTAATGGTTGCATTAATGTTGTAACGGTCAAAGATAGAAAATGTTGGCCAATAAATTTAATTGATGCAATTTAAAAGATTAAAAACCTAACTGAAGAGGAATTAATTTGATTTTTTTTATCAAAATTTAAGGAATTATATACACTTGTAGCCTATATTTTACAAAATTAGAACATGTAAATCCACTTAACTTATGAACAAGTGTTGATATAACTGATAAACCAATTGATGTTTACGAAGTAAAAGTTAAAATTAATTCAATTTAAAACAATATTTTGGCAATATAAAACTAAATAATTGAATACAAAATGGGGAGTTATCGTGAATTGTGTTGAGTTATTAGAAGGAGCGGGTGAAAAGGAAGGATGGTTGGTTGTGTGCAAAAACCATTTTGGCATGACACTAATTTACACCGCTTTTAATTGTATTTTATTTCCTTGGCTGCCTGAAAATTGATTGCCAACCACCCAATTTATTGGTCTGCCTCTATCCACAATTTGTGATCATCAAATGTCCTCTTTCAATCCATCCATGTCCCATTAAATAAGGATTCATCTATAAGTTATGCGATTTCTTTTATATACGTTTATTTTCAATGCAATGTATTTATTTTTTCTTTTATCTTATACTATAATATTATTACAATATTTAATTTCATCGTCACTTATTATTTTTATATTAATCATAAATACCTTCCATCCAAAGAGTCTTAAAAATTGCAATTCATTTTATATTGAATTAATGATAAAGTTGAGCCAACTCTATTTGTTGTTATCCCTCTCTCTCCATTTATATACTTATCCATAAATTGAAAGTATGTATAATTTATTTCTTTCCTAATTTATAATAATGAATTAAAAATAATAAAAGAAAATTTCACCTTTCCTGGATCCGCTTTGATTTAAATTAAATTTTAAATAAGAATGACAATTTTTTTTGCCTCATATAAGATTTATAAATTATATATATAATTGAAAATTATCTTTTAATTAATAAAATATTTTTATTTAATTTCAATTTAATATATATATATATATATATATATATATTAAAGATAAAATATGGGGTTAAAGCCAACATTTTTTTACACTAAATTTAGCTTTAACCGGTAGTAGTAGCTTTCGTTCATCATTGGTAAAGACAACAAAACAAATAATAGTATAGATAAATTAGATTATATCACGTTCAAGATGTGAGTAAAAAAACTATTTTACGTAAAAAGTATTTTTTCTTAAATTATTCAACAATAATTATAGGTGGAGTGATAAAAAATATTGTATATAACTCTTACTAAACATGTGTTGGATTCTTAGGTGTGGTTTTTAATTGTTTTATATAATGATTTCATGAAAGTATTAGAGGGTCAAAATAAAATTTTAAAAGTTGAGAGGGGAGCAAAGGTAAAATTTTTGCATAAAAAGATTTAAATTAAATACATTATAATTGAGAGGGAGTAAAGTTGGTATTATTCCATTTAATTAAGGGGCTCCCAAGACCTCTATCTACTCTCCTTACCCATCATAATAATATTAAGAGTATATCAATCTTAGTATAAACAGGAAAATGATTCATATTCCTAACACTAAACTGTCAAGTTCACAAGCATTTTAAATGATTTACTCTAGGTTTGGTTTTTTATGGTAATGATTTTTATTTTCTTTTCTCAAAAATGATTAAATATAAAAAAGGTAACAAAATTGGCATAAAAATATTAAAAACAACATGCAAAAGCCTACACCAAACTCAGCTCAAATTATGTTGCTACTAACATTAAACATAGGTGAAAACATTAAAATATATCTCAAACTCTTTCAAATTTTACAATTTTTATTTTTATTTTTATTTTCAAAAATTTAGTTTTTTTTTAAATATCAAAATTCACGTCCAAATATTAATACAATTATTTTTTTTATAAAATCAAATTTAGTATAACGTCATTATGTAATTACAAGGTAACTAAATGAATATTTTTTTATTTTAAAATGTCACACCAACAAATTTTACAAAACTTAATAATAGTGCTAACAATTGGACTTGAATTTTAAAATTTAAAAACTATAAAGACTTAATAGCTTGAAATAAAAATATAAGAACTAAATTTTAAATTTTCGAAAAGTATTGGGAGTTATGGTATATTTTAACCTATATATATTTCCATAAAATAGTACCCTTCGGAAAAAAAAGTGAAGTATTGGGGAGAAGAGTTATGATAATGAATAGTTTTAAGAAATAATATTTAATATATCGTTGATGCATAAGTTTCATATACTATTAGTGAATAGTAACATAACACTTCATCATTAACAGAATGTTATTCATAGAAAATGATATACAAAATATGTTTTCTACATTTTCTTATATATGTTTCATGGAAAAATGTTTGGTCAAGGAGGAATAACTAATAGGTCAATGGAATTGACTTTCCATTTTGAGAAGCACAAGTTATTTTTGAAAAGAATTTCTTTGTGAGTAATTTGACTTTTATATAAAAATTATCTTGAACCAAACCTAAAATTATTATATTAATAATAACTTTTTTTGTTTTAATTTTTAAAATATTAAATTATTGTGAAATTTTAGAATTAGAATTGTCAATATTATTAAATATGCATACTTAATTATTTATATTTAATAATATAATAAAATTGTAATACCCTTAACCTGTTTCCGTTGCCAGATCAAGGTTACGGTATATTACAACAGTTAATAAATCTGATAATATCTCAAAATAGTTCAAAAATCAATTTAAATATCAATAATCAATATCCAATCATTATTCATAGCATATATGCGAAAACAGAACTTAAATCGAGCCTACGGAACCTAAAAATCAGTTCGAAAACAAGTAGGGACTAATATGAAACAAAACAGAAAAATGTGAAAAAAATTGTAAACAGTGGTCACACGGTAGTGTGGCAAGGCCATGTGGTGCTACACCACACGCCCTTGTCTTTAAACCGTGTATAAGTCGATGTTGTGAAATATAAGGTCACACGGTTATGTCGTCAGGCCGTGTAACAAACTGAGACTGTGTGAAACATCCTGCACCTAAAATCAAATAGACCACATGACTGTGTGGGATGACCGTGTGTGACACATGACCATGTGGCAAATCGTGTCACAAGCCATGTGTACCTAAAAGTGCCTTCAAAACCAAACAATTTCAATCCAAAACACTTAGGCCATAACTCATACAATTTCCATCTCTTAACCTACCTAAAATACATCAAAATATGCCAAAATATACCATATAACATTCAACCTAAGTGTCTAACCTATATGCCCTCATTGATACCACAATTCAAACATTTAAAATCCAACTCACCTACATCATTTACCAAATAACAAAACATGTAACCAAGCATTTCAAGAGCATAAATCATACCACTTATGTATACTTGACTATACCAAACCAAAAGTACCTATTAGGTAGTACCTTAACATTTTTATAAAGTTAAACATACACAAAATGGTTATATACATTTGTACTTATAAACTCTTAGTACATGCCATTTATAACCTAAATCAAAATGATCATTCCACAATAAATGATCAAGATAGGCATTAAGTGATAAGCTACCAAATTCAAGTCACCAAAACACCAAAAACATGATTTCATCTCAAAAGGCACAAAACATCCCAAGATACCTATTAACATAAATATATCAAAACAATTATTCAAAATGCATTTAGATACCAAATCATGGATTAACCATCACAAACCACAACCAACCAAAATACCAACTAGAATTCACATCAATATACATACTATATACTTCAAATGGCACAAAATATAACCATAGTGCTTATAAAAGATATAACCAAAACCCTATTTACATGCCACTTATAACCAGACCAAAGTGAACAATTAGTTACCAAATAAGATGTCGGATAGTGTGGTCTCCAAAACCAATCCAATTGACAGCTCGAGTCTGACGATCTAGAAAGAAGAAAAACCAACATGAGGTAAGCTTATAAAGCTTAGTAAGTTCGTATTTAATACAAACTTTAACTTATCGTAATGGTTGTAACTTAAACATTTCTCAACTAGATACCATAACGAGATCAATAGTTTATTATTAACCTATAGATATCACAAGTCTCACAAGGTTAGTGAGTTCATATAAACATAACATGAAATTTTCTTACATATCATAAAACATTACAACTGAACACATTTAAAACTTAATTCAACCATCACCTATTCATTTAATAACTCACATTTCATTTCAAATATCCATATCCAATGTCCCAATTCATACATCTATTTCCATATAATCAATTCATACAAAAACTTCATGTAATCATTTCATATAACCATTTCATCTAAATATTTCATTTTACCATTTCATTTACACATTTAACATGTAATTGTTCTGTATATCACATTTTATTTCAATAATTCATATAAATTTCTCTATTCAATGTCTAATTCCATATAATTGTTTCGTATATTTCATTTCATTTTATACATTTAACACCCAATGAACCAAATGAAATAACGTTAGATACACGAGAAAAATGCTCACACAAGTTGTAACTGTAATTGCTCTCACGAGCCATATTTGTAAATGCTCACACAAGCTGTGAAATGGGCATGCTCACACGAGTTGTGAGTAGGAATATTAGGCTACAAGATGCTGGTCACATGAGTTGCGGAGAATCTGCAACAAATGCAAGACCTCAGCCATCGGTAGGACATCCAAGATCAGTACTTGAAACGATAAATAACCTTAGTGACATGTAATTTGTATCTTAAGCATTCACAAAGTTCATACGACCCATGTTTCATATCTATATCATTTAATTATATACACATTATTTCATTTATGTGGTTTCTCATTTTCAAACATAATCTTTAACTTAATTAACAATGCAAATAATTCATTTTATTGCTTACCATTTATTAAGCAAATGAACTCAATCACAACATATGTAAATAGATTTTTAATCATAAAAAGAACAAATAAATTTATTTAATTTAATTTTTATGAACCTACCTAAATCGATTTTACAACAAACACGACTCTAAGGACTAATCATCAATTTTTCCTTTTCTGCATTTATCTATCGATTAATCCATTTCTTTATCTATATAATAATTTAATTCAATTATCCAATTAAAATAATTTTAAATACAAAAATTGTAACATCTCGTTTTTAGCTAAATTGGAACAGTGGTTTCAGAACCAAAAATTTGAGGTCGAAAAAATTATTTTATTATTATTTTAAGTGTTTACAGCATGATAGCATGTATGTGTGAAAGTTTCGTGAAGTAATTTTATCGTTTGAATGCTTAATTCGGTAAAAAGGACTAAATCTCATAAAATGCAAAAGTAGTGTTCTAATAGTTTAAAGTATTAAATGGCTATGAAATTAAAATGTGAAAGTCCTTATAATGAAATTATACCATTGGTAGGGTGAGTGGACAATTAAGTGAATTTTAATGTTTTAATTAAAGGTTATAATGGTAATTTGTAAAATAAAAGGTTAATTAAATAAAACAAATCAATTTTAAGTTCATTTTCTCATCTTCTTCACCGAAAAACAAAAGAAAAAGGAAGCTTGGGAGCTATTTAGGGTTCAGCTATTGCATGAATCAAATGAAAGTCAATTTTTGTTTAGTTTTTGATTATTTCTATTGTGATCGTTGTAATTAGTTCTAGCAAGGCCATGGACTATTTTGCAAAATTGTTAAATGTTTTGATAGTTCCCATTGTTGAATACATGAGTTCGTGGATGTTTGATGATGAAATATGAATACTTTTCGATAGTTTTACAAGTTTTATTAAGTGATTTTAAGTGAAAAATACAAAAATAGGGATTAGTTTGTGAAAAGTAATAAATGTGTGGTTGAATGTGTAAAAAAGTGATAAATATGGGCTGCTAGGGGTATAATAGTAATTCGGCAAGCATAGGTATTAATGGAATTTCACTAGTTTGTGATTTTTTGTAAAAAAAGGACTAAATTGTAAAAATGTGAAATTTAGGGGCTAATGTGTAAAATAGCTAAAATGTGTATTTTGGACTTAATCGAATAAATAGACGATTAAATGAGCTAAATTTGATTACATATAGATCAAGAAAGGAAGAATTCAGACTTAGATCGAAGGAAAAGCAAGCAAAGTGATTGAATAGTCAGTCTATTTCGTCATTTCCATATACGAGGTAAGTTCGTATGCTAATAAATGTTGTTAAATTATGTTATAAATGCATTATTATTTTTATAATTGAATTAAAAATAGTTTATATGAGTTTACGAGACATGAACGGCAAAGAATCGATAGATGAAAGTCCCGTACAAACCTTAGGAATAGTTTAGGATACAAATGTCATGATATTAGGGTTATTGAGATTACGTGTAAGACCATATCTGGGATATGACATCGATATAAGATCATCAATACGAGATTACATGTAAGACCATATCTGGGATATAGCATTGGTACTGTATATGTGTGATTCCTTAGTATCCTTTAGTGATTCTGAATGGTTCAACAGGCATAAACGAGACGAGGATGAAAGTAAGATCGATTTAAGTGATAAAGGTACGTACAGAACCTACATGAGTATCAATTGGAGGTAAGTTGATAAATTCATATGTGATCATGTTTTAAACATAAGAAAGGTTTGTGAATTGATATATGTTATAGCTTATTATGCTTATTTGATTGAATTGCACTTATTTGTTATTTTAAGTTTATTATCATACGAGCTTACTAAGCTGGAAAGCTTATTTCGTTTTATTTTCCTATGTTTTATAATGAAATCGAGCTAGCTCGGATCTGAGGATCGTCAGAGACTTCATCGCACTATCAGACCTCTATTTTGGTACTTTTGAAATTGTATGTATGGTATATGGCATGTATAGGCTTTAGTCATTTTGGTATGTTTGATGATAATGTGTTGGCCTTATGAAATGGCTTGATAATGATATATAGTTTATATATATATATATATATATATATATATATTGCCTTGTGATATGGCATATTTTGATATGGTTGCTCAAATGGCTATTTAGTATGTGGTGTATAATGGCTTGAGAGATGTCTTGTTGTGGATTGGTTTTGGATGATGAATTGGTTGATTATAGGTTAAAGGCCTGTTCTTTATTGCTTAAAAAAAGCACTTCTGGCTCCAAAAGCATTTCTGGAAGAAAAGCTGTGCAGAACAAGCTGCTTTTGGCTGAAATTTTTAGCTTTTTAGAAGTGCTTTTCAAAAGCACTTTTGAAAAGGAGAAGCTAAAATTTTTAGCTTTTCCTCTCCCAAAAGCACTTTTAGTGCTTAATTACTTTTTCACCCCTCCAATAACATAGTGATTTCTTTTTTTTCTTAGGGTTTAATTGCAAATGTGTTAAAATCATTAATTAAAAATAATTTTTTTTTAAAAATACTAATTACAAATATTTAGTTGTTATATTTAAATATTTAAAATATAATTTATATATTCTAATTAAATTTTATAAATAATTAATATTTATTGCTTAAAAATATTTAAAATTTATATTTCATATATTAAAATATTAACAAGTTATAATATTTTTTTATATTTTTACTAAAATATAATAATATTAAATAATTTAAATATTATTTAAATGCATATTTGTTACTTGATAACAACATCTCTAAAATGGACATTTTATTTCTCAAAAGCACTTTTTGAAAGCAATGCTAAACACTCCATTTTTAAACCAAACTTTTCAAAAGCACTTCTCAAAGGCACTTTTCAAAAGCATTGCCAAACTAGCCCTAAGTAATATATGTGAATTATGGCTAATGAATCATGTTGTTTTGGTATGTATTTGGATAAGTAAATGGCATTGAATTGAGTGTTGGAATGGATGTAATTGATATAGCATGATTTGTGCATTTGGTTGATAATTTTTGGTTCCTTATTATGTCTTAGTTTGGTATCAATTGGGCTTGTGTAGGATGGCACAATTGGGGTGGCAAAATGGCTTAGTAAATAGCCTATTTTTGTCCACACGGATGGAGACACAGGCGTGTGTCTCAACCGTGTGTGACTCACGGTCATAGTATACGGCCGTATGTCCCATGGTGTTGCAATTAAATGCGAGTCAATATGCACCACACGACTTCACACATGGGCGTGTGATTAGCCGTGTGGCATAAGTTAGTGTACCCTATAGTTTTGACATGGCCTGCACACGGTATAGAACACGGACGTGTGAGGCCATTTCGAATAGACACATGGGCTAGACACATGGGCGTGTGGTCGGCCATATGACCCAAGTCAGTGAGTTACACGGGGTAGGACACGGTTTGAGACACGGCCATGTGCTCCCATTTCAAATGTCCACACGGCCTGTAACACGGGCGTGTCTGGTGGCCATATGAGACAAACGACCTGTTTATGCGGGCGTGTGTCCCCTGTTTTGAGAAATTTTTTCTAAGTTTTTTCGAAGTGACCTTGAGTTATTGGTTTAGTCTCGAACCACCTCTATTGTATATTTAGTGACTCGTAGGCTTGTTTATGGGACAATATGATTGTATTTGAATAAGAAATGTTTATAAATGATAATAATTGAGAAATGAATGTTTATTTGTGTGAAAAGTTTAGTAATGCCTTTGAATCCTATTCCAGCAATGGTTACGGGTTAAGGGTGTAACAGCCGTAATTCGACCCTAGTCGGGAAATGGTTTCGTAACCATTAGACCGAGTCTTAATATAAATTAAATGTAAATTTTCATGTCTAGTTTATGTGAATATTGTGTGCGAATAATTGAATTATAATTTGGTGCTGTTTGAATGTGAAATTTATTGATTTGGACTCATGTGTAAAATTTTGAAAGTGTGTGGGGAATATTATAAAGGAACCAATTTGTTGCATGGCTTAAAGGTTGGGAGTTGCATGTCAATTCTCCATTTTATTGGCTTAGTGGCCGGCCATGATGACTTCATGGCATAAAACATGTATATTATATTATTATAAAAATGAATTATGAAATAACAAAAAGGGGAAAAAGAGAACAAATTATATTTTTATCCTATTTTGTTCTTCATTTGCCGAATTTGGGAAAGAAAAAGGGGGAAGAAGAAAGCCAAACATTCGGCCATTTTAGTTCTTAATCTAAGGTATGTTTGAATGGATTTTTACAAATTCTTTATGCATTTGAGATGGTTGTTACCTAGATTTCTCTACCCATAGTCTAAACTTTTAATTTGGTGGTGTTATGTGCTTTCGGTCATGAAGGGAGAAATTTAATTTATGAATGCTTTGATGGTTTGCGGTGGTAATGGTAGTAAGTTGGATTTTGAGCTAGTAGAAACTTTGTTTTAAGGCTTATGTGAGTGATTACATTCGGCTATTGTGTTAGTTAATTAATTAAAGGAGGTAGTTATTTGTTAAAAATTAGCTCATTTCCATGATTGAATGTTGAAATTGTTCAAGGAATGTTTAGTTGAATGAATAAATAGTAGATAAGAGCTTTTAGGTTAAGGTGATTTGGTAATAATATGATGTGTAGTGTTTTATCTTATATTCTTGTGAATTAAGCTAGCTAAATTAATGATTTTGTGAATTTTGGTGAGAAGTAAGAATCGGTTATGATGCTTATGTTATTTTTGATTTGGTTGCCGGCTATGATTTTGTATAGGGAATTGAGTAACTAACAATTGAGTTAGATTTAATTGAAATCCTTGTGTTAAAACGTTGTATGTGTTGTTATGCAAAATGACAAATTGGATTGCCATATAGAAATCGGTTTTCATTTCTTTTGTGGATGAGTGCCAAATGATAGTAAGATATGGATATAAAAAAAAATTTATGTTATGTATCTCACATTTTGGATGAGAGTAGCCTAATTCGGTTATGCATACTTACATTAATAAATATTTAGTCTATGGGTGTACTTTGGGAGTAGTTGTTAGTAATTGGATAGGAGGAATAAGTCAAGGCCGAAAAAGTAGTAGATTGAGCATGAATATAATTGTGTATGCGGCATTAGTGATAAATTAGTAAATTTTGTTTGGTATGCGAAATTGACATAAGTTTTAAACATAATTCTAGTCATGGCTTATTTGTTCTTTTAAAATGTATATATATATAATTCGTATTTAAATTATAGGTGATTTTCTAATTTGACTATTTTGGAAATAATATTAAGGAAGAGATTTAAATGAACTTGCTTGTTTTTACTAAAGCTCAAGAGCATAAAGGATCGAAGACGGATAAGGGAAAGGATAAAGTAATAG
The DNA here is from genome assembly GCA_020496765.1 of Gossypium stocksii. Classification (NCBI taxonomy): domain Eukaryota; kingdom Viridiplantae; phylum Streptophyta; class Magnoliopsida; order Malvales; family Malvaceae; genus Gossypium; species Gossypium stocksii. The sequence goes on from CM035622.1 coordinate 72,261,045, forward strand.
AGTAGTCGGTCAGCAACCGTCCAGAGATACCGAGGTAAGTTTTGAGTGTCTTCCTTTTTGTGCACATACCCGAATATGATATGATACATTTAAGTTGTTAGCCTTACAACTAGTTTCATTTCATTTTGTTAATGACATAATTATGGAATTTGAGAGCATGAATGAAGTAGTCAAATGCATATGGAGATCTTAATGAAAAATGTGATTAGCTTTTGCATGTGGAAATCTTATGGTAAGCTCTATAAGATCGAATTAAGTATAGAATAAGGTACCCTAAGTATTCGGCAAATTTGGTTATGGAATAGATGCTATAAATGGATGATTTATCGGTGTGGAATGTATTAAATTAATGGTAAAGATGATATGTCTAATAAGACACATGAGAATATAAATAAATATTACCCGAGAACCCAAATATGATAATTTCAGGCCTTCGTGCCTAGCAGGCTTTGTGCCGGTGATAATTTCAGGCCTTCGTGCCTAGCAGGCTTTGTGCCGGTGATAATTTCAGGCCTTCGTGCCTAGCAGGCTTTGTGCTGGTGATAATTTTAGGCCTTCGTGCCTAGCAGGCTTTGTGCCGGTGATAATTTCAGGCCTTCGTGCCTAGCAGGCTTTGTGCCGGTGATAATTTCAGGCCTTCATGCCTAGCAGGCTATGTGCCGGTGATTTTTAATATGTGTAAGGTTATAGGGAACTTTGAATTAACAAGCGGTAAAGTATGAGTGTAGTAATAAGGATGACAGGTATGTACATTTATATTAATGTGATAGATTAGGTTAATATGAAATCGAGTATGTTATGAGATATATAAGTTCGATACTCCTTAAACGAATTATCTTGCTTTAGTATGGCTCAAATATGAAACTTGATGGTATGTTTTTCCCTAATATTGCTATGGTTTACCTACATTCGGCTATGAATGATGCCTTAGGGAAATAGAAATTTAGAGGCATTGAATGGTAAGAAATCCATTGAAGTTAATTGTTGACATTCTTGCTTTAGTTTATTCATGCAAATAAATGTGCATTCGGCCAAGTAGTAGGATTTTAAGATTGAGCTTTATTATGTGACATAATTTGTGTTTGAAGTATAAATTGCTTAGTTTACTCAAAGCTTACTAAGCTCGTTGAAGCTTACTCTGTTATTTTTATGTTTCTTTTGTTCATAGATCGCACCTGAAACTACGGTTCAAGGGATTCAAGTCCAAGTCATTCTCACTATCGTCAATAGATTTTCCTCTTTGGTACTTTTGAAGGTTTAAACTTAACTTTCCAAACAATGGCATGTATAGACTCAAGTTCTCTATTTTGATTTTTCATCCCATTTTGATGTGTATATCCGAATAGCCATGCGAAAATGGCTTAACAAATTTGCCTTATAAATGTTGATGAATGAAGCATGTTATGGTTGAATATGGATAAGTATAGAAGAATTATGTATATGTTTAAAAAGTGTGGTGTGTATTATATCTATCTAGATGTATAATCGATGTAAGTGTTAGTAGCATGAATTGAGGTGATAATTATTATCAACTTTAGAAATGTTCAAGTGTAAGTATTTGAAAGTTTATTTGTCTATAAACAAACTTGTATTTTCGGTTAGACACTAAGATAAAGTTTCGGCTAAATTATATGTGATTTCTTCTATACAAAATGACGAATTTTAGTTAGAGTTAAATTCTAATTCATTTTACAATATTATATATATATATGGGCAATGTATACGGGTTAGAAATTCTTGAAATCTTAGGCAATTAGTTTTTGGATTAATACGTGTTTGTTTTATAACGCCTCTCGACCCTCCGTCGTCGGGTAAGGGTCTTGGGGTGTTACAAAGGGTGTTACATTTTATTGGTATCAGAGCTATGGTTTAGTCAATTCTAGAACTAACATAGCGTGTGTGAGAGTTTAGCTATACATGCCATATATAACCTGCGATAGTGTGATGTCTCCTGAAAGTTTAAAATGTGTTTTCGTATAATAAATGGATCCTGATCGACTATAGCTGAAAATGTTGAAAGTAATGTGCTAGCTTCCGTACATGGAGCCGCGCAGTTTGAATCGAGGCCCGTTACGTGTAGTCAAGAATGAAAGGCTAAAGAAGCCTTCTTTCAAATGATGAGTAAGTGGTTCATGAAGTTCATTCGAACGAATTTGGCTGCTCAGCAACCTCCACCCCGCCAATTCCTCAGCCAATCCCCGTAGCTCCTAAGTTACTAATCTTATACGTTTGAACAAACCACCTGTTGGTAAGATTCCTAAGTATGGGGCTGAAGAGTTCAGGTCTACCGTTGATGATAATCCCAAAAAAGTTGAGTTTTGACTTGAAAATACAATTCGAGTATTCGATAAATTATTGTGTACACTCAAAAAAATGCATTAAATGTGTTGTATTGCTATTGAGAGACTCTGTGTATCAACGGTGGAATACTTTGACATCAGTGGTACCGAAAGAACGGATTACCTGGAAGTTTTTCCAATTTGAATTTAGAAAGAAATACATTAGCCAGAGATTCATCAATTAAAAACATAAAGAGTTTCTTAAATTGAACCAGGGTTGTATGTCTGTGACGGAATACGAGGGAGAATTCGTGAGGCTCAGTAAATATGCCCGGGAATGTATTTCAACAAAAGCTATTATGTGTAAAAGATTTGAAGACGGATTGAACGAAGATATTAGATTACTAGTTGGGATCCTAGAGTTGAAAAAGCTTGTGGTACTCGTTGATCGTGCTTGCAAGGCTGAAGAACTTGGTAAAGAAAAGAGAAAAGCTGATTTTGAAGCTAAAGATTTGAGAAAGAAATTGATGAAAAAAACATATCACACTTCATCTAAGAATTCTTGAGATATGTATAGCCATTCAAATGCATCAAATGGGCATTCTAATAGAGATCGAGGGAAGCAATTTACGAGTGCAAAGGCTCTATCTATGTCTATAGCAAGTGTTGGTAGTGCGAGACCAAATAGACCTAAATGTAGACAGTGTGGGAAACGACATCTTGGTGAATGCAGAATGAATGATCGGGTCTGTTTTAAATGTGGTTCACAGGATCACTTCATCAGAGATTATTCCGAGATGGTTTAGAAAGATCGACATCAGACTGTAAGACTGCGTAACACATCCACCAGAAGAAGGCCACCTAGAAATGCTAGAAATGTGAGTGATAGTCGAGGGGCGACAAAGGACTCCGCTGTGAGATCCGAAGTTAGGGCACCTGCTAGAGCCTATACTATTCGTACTCGTGAAGAAGCGTCATTTCCAAATGTTATCATCGGTACATTTTCTCTCTATGACACTAATGTGATTACATTGATAGATCTTGGATCAACTCATTCATATATATGTATAAATTTATTGTCCAGTAAGACTTTGCCTGTTGAGTCTACTGAGTTTGTGATAAAAGTATCAAACCCCTTATGCAAATATGTTTTGGTTGACAAAGTTTGCAAGAACTGTCCGTTAATGATTTGGAGTTATTGTTTTCTAGTCGATTTGATGTTGTTACCCTTTGATGAGTTTGACATAATTCTGCGTATGGATTGGTTGACGCTACATGATGTGGTAGTGAATTGTAGACGAAAGACAATTGAATTGAAATGTTAGAATAATAAAATTATCCGAATTGAGTCTGATGATCTGAGTAGTTTGTCGGTTGTGATTTTGTCGATGTCAGCTTAGAGGTATGTGAGAAAGGGATGCAACACTTATCTTGCTTACGTACTTGATACGAAAGTGTCTGAATCAAAGATTGAATCTGTACCAGTTGCTTGCAAGTATCTAGATGTATTTCTTAAAAATTACCGGGTTTTCCACTGATCAGAAAGGTTAAGTTTGGTATTAATTTAGTGCAGGAAACTTTACCAATATCGATAGCTTTGTACAGAATGGCTCGAACAGAGTTAAAAGAATTAAAAGCTCAATTGCAAGAATTAACTAATAGAGGATTTGCACGACCGAGTTTCTTACCCTAGGGTACACTGGCATTGTTTGTCAAGAAGAAAGATGGCACGATGAGTATGTGTATAGACTATCGACAACTCAATAAAGTAATTATCAAGAATAAATACCCTCTGCCTCGAATCAACGATTTATTTGATCAGCTAAAAGGAGCAACAATATTCTCGAAAATAGATCTGAGATCGGGCTATTATCAATTGCGAGTTAAAGACTCAGATGTGCCAAAAACTACACTTAAAATAAGGTATGGACATTATAAATTCCTTGTTATGCCTTTCAGATTATCTACTGCTCCTGTAGTCTTTATGGATTTGATGAACCGGATTTTTAGACTGTATTTAGACTGATTCGTTGTTGTGTTTATCAATGATATTTTGATATATTCCCAAGATGAATCTAAGCATGCTGAACATTTGAGAACCGTGTTATAAACCTTAAGAGACAATCAATTATTTGCAAAATTCAGCAAATATGAGTTTTAGCTTCGAGAGGTTGGATTTCTAGGGCATATTGTTTTAGCCAAAGGTATTTGAGTCGACCCAAGCAAGATATCTACAATTATAGATTGGAAATCTCTAAGAAATATATTTGAAGTCCGTAGTTTTCTTGGACTAGCAGGTTATTATTGACGATTCGTGAAAGGATTTTCGATGATTGCAACCCCGATAACAAGATTGCTTCAGAAAGATGTAAAGTTTGAGTGGCCAAAGAAATGTCAGCAAAGTTTCAAACAGTTAAAAGTACTATTGGCAGAGGCACCGGTTTTAGTTTAGCTTGAGTCGGGTAAAAAATTTGTGATTTTTAGTGATGTATCATTGAATGGTCTAGGTTGCGTTTTAATGCAGGAAGGCAAAGTAATAGCTTATACCTCGAGACAGTTGAAAACTCATGAAAAGAATTATTGGATGCATGATTTAGAATTTGCCGCATTTGTATTTGCATTGAAGATTTAGCGTCATTACTTGTTTGGTGAGAAATGTCACATCTATACCGATCACAAGATCTTGAAATATTTAATGACTCAAAAAGATCTGAATTTGCGACAGCAAAAATGGTTAGAATTGCTAAAAGATTATGAATTAGTAATTGACTGTCATCCGAGAAAAGCGAACGTAGTTGCTGATAGGTTGAGTAGAAAGTCATTATTTGCCTTGCATGCGATGAATACCCAATTAACTTTGTCTAATGATGGCTCGATTGTAGCTGAGTTGAGAGCTAGACCGTTATTTCATCAGCAAACCTATGAAGCTTAGAGATGTGATAATGAATTGCAAGCTAAAAGAGTTCAATGTGAGTTGACTTCTGATTCAGAGTTTCAAATTGGATCTGATGACTGTTTGATGTTCCGAAATAGAATATGTGTACTGAGAAATTTTGAGATTATTCAGAAGATTATAAATGAAGCACACAGTGGTTATTTATCCATACATCCGTGAAGCACAAAAATGTATAATAATCTGAAACAATTATATTAGTGGACTGGTATGAAACGTGATATCTTAGAGTTTGTATATAAATGTTTGATTTGTTAACAAGTCAAAGCTGAATATCAAGTACCGTCGGGATTATTATAGCCTGTGATGATACTCGAGTGGAAATGGGATAGAGTGACTATAGATTGTATATCGGGTTTGCCCTTGTCTCCGAAAAATAAAGATATGATCTGGGTTATAGTTGATAGATTGACGAAATCGGCGCATTTCATACTGGTACGTACAGATTTCTCTCTCGATAGACTCGTCAAATTGTTTATCTCTGATATTGTTAGATTACACGGGGTGCTTGTTGCTATTATTTCGGATAGAGATTCGAGATTCATATTGCGATTTTAGAAAAAATTTCAAGAAGTTTTGGGTACAAAGCTGCATTTTAGTATAGCATTTTATCCCCAAACTAATGGTTAATCTGAGAGAATTATTCAAATTCTTGAAAACATGTTGTGATGTTGCATTTTAAAGTTTGAAGGTTGTTGGGAGAAATATTTACTGTTGATTGAATTTGCTTATAACAATAGCTTTCAATCAAGTATTAAAATGGCATCGTACGAAGCATTACACTATCGTAAATGTTGAACACCTTTGTACTAGACTGAGCTTAGAGAGAAAAAGATTCACAGGGTTGATTTAATCAAAGAAATAGAAGAGAAAGTGAAAGTAATTTGCAATAGCTTGAAAGCGGCTTTAGATCGACAAAAATCGTACATGGATTTGAAACGAGAAGACATTGAGTTTCATATCGAAGATAAAGTATTCTTGAAGGTGTCGCCGTGGAAAAAGATACTTTGATTTGGCTGAAAAAGGAAGTTGAGACCGCGATTCATCAGACCGTATGAGATTATCGAGTGAATTGCACAGAAAACATATTGGTTAGCATTACCGTCTAAGTTAGATAAGATTCATAATGTATTCCACGTATCAATGTTAAGACGATATTGATCAGACCCTTCGCATATCATTTCTTCGACAGAAGTAGAGATTTAGCCAGATATGTTGTACAGCGAAGAACTAATCCGGATTCTAGCTTGTGAGACCAAAGAATTAAGAAATAAAAGAATAGTATTAGTGAAAGTCTTGTAGCATTGGAACGAGATTGAAGAAGCTACGTGGGAACCCGAGGATGCTAGGAGAAAACAGTATCCCAACCTATTCACTGGTAAGATTTTCGGGGACGAAAATCCCTAAGGGGGGAGAGTTGTAACAGCCCGTTTTAACTAAATCGAAACAATGGTTTCAGAACCAAAAATTCGAGGTCAGAAAAATTATTTTATTATTATTTTAGGTGTTTACAACATGATAGCATGTATGTGTGAATGTTTCGTGAAGTAATTTTATCGTTTGAATGCTTAATTCGATAAAAAGGACTAAATTGCATAAAATGCAAAAGTAGTGTTCTAATAGTTTAAAGTATTAAATGGATTTCCTTATAATGAAATTATACCATTGGTAGGGTGAGTGGACAATAATGGACTTATATTAAGTGAATTTTAATGTTTTAATTAAAGGTTATAATGGTAATTTGTAAAATAAAGGTTAATTAAATAAAACAAATCAATTTTAAGTTTATTTTCTCATCTTCTTCACCGAAAAACAAAAGAAAAAGGAAGCTTGGAAGCTATTTAGGGTTCGGCTCTTGCATGAATCAAATGTAAGTCCATTTTTGTTTGGTTTTTAATTATTTCTATGTTTTTGTGATCGTTGTAACTAGTTCTAGCTGGCCCAGGGACTATTTTGCAAAACCATTAAATGTTTTGATAGTTGCCATTGTTGAATACATGAGTTCTTGGATGTTTTATGATGAAATATGAATATTTGTTGATAGTTTTACAAGTTTTATTAACTGATTTTGAGTGAAAATGCAAAAATAGGGATTAATTTGTGAAAAGCAATAAATGTATGGTTAAATGTGTGAAAAAATGATAAATATGGGCTGCTAGGGGTATAATAGTATTTTAGCAATCATGGGTATTAATGGAATTTCACTAATTTGTGATTTTGTGTAATAAGGACTAAATTGTAAAAATGTAAAAGTTTAGGGGCTAATGTGTAAAATAGCTAAAATGTGTATTTTGGACTTAATTGAATAAATAGATGATTAAAGATGCTAAATTTGATTACATATAGATCAAGAAAGGAAGAATTCAGACTTAGATCGGGGGAAAAGCAAAGTGATTGAATAGTCAGTTCGTTTCGTTATTTCCATATACAAGGTAAGTTCGTATGCTAATAAATGTTGTTAAATTATGTTATAAATGCATTATTATTTTGTAATTGAATTAAAAATGGTTTATATGAGTTTACGAGACATGAACGGCAGAGAATTGGCAAATGAAAGTCCCATACGAACTTTAGGAATAGTTTAGGATACAAATGTCATGACATTAGGGTTACTGAGATTACGTGTAAGACCGTATCTAGGATATGGCATCGATCTAAAATTTCGTGTAAGACCATAGCTGGGTTATGGCATCGATACGAGATTACATGTAAGACCATATCTGAGATATGACATTGGTACTGCATATGTGTGATTCTCGAGTATCCTTTAGTGATTCCAAATGGTTCAACGGGCATAAACGAGACGAGGATGAAGGTAAGATCGATTTAAGTGATAAAGGTACGTACAGAACTTATATGAGTATCGATTGGAGGTAAGTTGATGAATTCATATGTGATCATATTTTAAACATGAGAAAAGTTTGTGAATTGATATATGTTATAGCTTATTATGTTTATTTGATTAAATTGCACTTATTTGTTATTTTAAGTTTATTATCATACGAGCTTACTAAGCTGCAAAGCTTACTTCATTTTATTTTCCTATGTTTTATAGTGAAATCGAGCTAACTCGGATCCGGGGATCGTCATAGACTTCATCGCACTATCAGACATCTATTTTGGTACTTTTGAAATTATATATGTGGTATATGGCATGTATAGGCTTTGTTCATTTTGGTATGTTTGAATATAATGTGTGGGCCGTATGAAATGGCTTGATAATGATATATAGTTGATATATATATTGCCTTATGATATGGCATATTTTGGTATGGTTGCTCAAATGGCTATTTAGTATATGGTGTATAATGGCCTGAGAGATGTCTTATTGTGGATTGGTTTTGGATGATGAATTGGTTGATTATAGGTTAAGTAATATATGTGAATTATGGCTAATGAATCATGTTGTTTTGGTATGTATTTGGCTAAGTAAATGGCATTGAATTGAGTATTGGAATGGATATGATTGATATGGCATGATTTGTGCATTTGGTTGATGATTTTTGGTTGCCTATTATGTCTTAGTTTGGTATTATTTGAGCTTGTGTAGGTGGGCAGAATTGGGGTGGCAAAATGGCTTGGTGAATAGCCTATTTTTGTCCACACGGGCAGAGACACGAACGTGTGTCTCAGCTATTTGTGACACACGGTCATAGTGCATGGTCGTGTGTCCCATGGTGTTGCAACTAAATGCAAGTCAGTATGCACCACACGGCTTCACACATGGGCGTGTGACTGGCCGTGTGGCATAAGTCAATATACCCTATAGGTTTGACACGGCTTAGCACACGGCATAGCACACGGACGTGTAAGGCTATTTCGAATAGGCACACGGGTTAGACATACGGGCGTGTGACCCAAGTCAGTGAGTTACACGGGGTAGGACACGGTCTGAGACACGACCATGTGCTCCCATTTCAAATGTCCACACGGCCTGTGACATGGGCGTGCCTGGTGGCCGTGTGGACACACTGCCTGTTCACATGGGCATGTGTCCCCTATTTTGAGAAATTTTTTCTAAATTTTTTCGAAGTGACCCTAAGTTATCGGTTTAGTCCCGAACCACTTCTATTCTATATTTAGGGCCTCGTAGGCTCGTTTATGGGATAATATGATTGTGTTTGAATGAGGAATGTTTATGATTGATAATGATTGATAAATGAATTTGTATTTGTGTGATAAGTTTAGTAATGCCTCTGAACCCTATTCCGACGACAGTGACGGGTTAGGGGTGTTACAAAAATTCACATATTTGACCTTTTATCAATATTTTACACATTTACCTTAAACTTTTACTTTTTATTCAATTTAATCCCTAAATCCGAAACTTTCAAATTGAGCACATTTAATCCCAAACCATACTAGCCGAATTTCATATAGTCCTTGTACAACCCATATTTAACACATTTTCACAAAAATTTCATACAATTTTACTATTTTAACAATTTAGTCCTTAAATACAAAATTAACAAAATTTACTTAATCAAAGAGTCCTTAAATATTTCATAACTTCTAAATCTAAAAATTTCTATAAAAAAAATGTAATATTCATCAATGACAAGTTTTAAAATCTTTAATGGTTTTGAAGTCAGAGATACGAGTTAACTAGACCTAATTACAATAAAAAATGTATTAACAAAGACTTACCATGCATAAACAAAATCAAAGCCAAAACTTTAAACTTCATAACCATGGAGGTTGGCTGGAAGAAAGTTAAAATGAGAGAGATGATGCTTTTCGTTTATTAAACTCATAGCAATTGATTTTTTTAGTTGTTACGATTTAGTCTTTTTTTCCCTTAATTAACTATCCAAACGCCAAAATTTATGGACCAAGATTCAATACACCTATTTAATCACTCTGTAAATATTTATATTAAATATTTACAGGCTCTGTTTATAGAAATGAGGGCGTAATACCTCATTTTCTAAAACCACTTGACTTTAGAAACAAACCATTTGTACTTAACTATTCATTCAATTAGCAAAAAAAAATTATCAAATTAAAACTTAATATAATACTATATTTGACTTGTAAATATTAATTAATAATATTTACGGACTCACTCGTCGGATTCGTAGTCCTAAAACCACTGTTTTCGACATCACTAAAAAATAAGTTGTTACAAAAATATTAATATAATTTATTATTCTAATAAATTATTTAATGTTACAATTTTATTCTAATAATAAAATTTTAAAATTACTAATAATATTAACATTTAAACAATATTATTTGTTTTTATTGAAAATTATTTATACTATTATATTAATAATAAATACAAATTGAAATTTATAAATATTTAAAATTGTTTTTTAATAAAATATGAATAATTTAATAATATAAATATGAGAATTTAAAATTGTTTTTTTAATAAAACATGAATAATTTAATAATATAAATATGAGTATTTACTTTAATCTTCATTTATTCCTTCTAACTCCAATGTGTCACCATCCACTATCATATAATATATATATATATATCTTCAATTTAAGTTTTAATTATGCATTGTTTATTATTAAGTTTATATAAGGTATAAAATATTATTTTATTATAAAATAAACTTTGGCTGTGAAAAGGCAATGCTTCTATAATATTTTGTGACAAATATAATTTTGTTGTGTTTGTTTCATTAAGAAAAAAATTATTAGAAAATGAAAATTATTTTATGCAAAATCATCTAACACCAGAAAATATCAATTTTTCCAAAAAATTAATCCACTTTTCAGAAATTATTTTTCAAAAGTTGTTTCCAGTGAAACAAACACAACTTAAATAAAATAAAAAAAATTGGACTTATAAATAAATATTAATAACTCTTGTATTTAGTTTTAAATTTAGAATTTAGGGTTTTAATATTTATTTATATTTAAATAAAATTATTAATATCCTTCTACTATTTTTTGTTTTTATTTAACGATGATGTATCATGTAATAATTTTTTTTTTGGTACAACGATGATTTTAACTTAGGGAAGATGAACATCGGGCTAGTAAGCTACAGTTTAACAATGCTATATCATCTTATTATTCATTAATGGTACAAGAAATTTTAGTATTATTAGTATGTCAAATATTTTCTTTAGTTTTAAAATATCAGGTTAGTTTTTCTAAAAGTATATGATTTTTATAAATGTTTTTTTAATAAAAATAAAGAATATTAAATTTTATATATTTTAAAAATAAATGTGAATGGTGTGGATAATAATTTAGAATAATATGGTTTGACATTTGGGATCAACGAAATTAACAAGGATTTAATTTCTGTTTTTCGTCATAGTATCGTGCCTTAAATGAACAGATTAGTGATGACCGTACGTTAATGCACACACATACGCCATATCTTTATATTTGGATCTGTCTAAGTAAGCAGGCATTGCTGAATCATATTTTTCTTCTTTTATAAATAAATGTTTTTCTTTTGCTGGAAACTTCCTTCTCCATTCCACCTAGTTCATCCTCCTTTTTTTTAGGGTAAATTATCAAAGTAGTCATTTTTGTTTGCCTTAAGTTACATTTTAATTACTTAAGATATCATTTTTATTACGAAATAATTACTTTACCATTAAGATCTGTTACCTTTCAAACGGTAGTCCGACGTGGCAGTTAAAATAGATTTTAAATGCCAATGTGGATGTCCAACCAAGTAAATTAATTAAAAAATTAATTAATTAAAATTTCTAAATTAATTAAAGTAAAATATTAATTTGGTTTCACAAAATAATCAAAACCAATGCATTAAATTAATCTTTAAACTAGAAAAAGGACCTTTGGTCTCCTTTTTCTTTTAATTTTCGTTTTCATTTTGACTGAAAAACCATCCATTTTCATAGTCATCTTCGTTGAATCATTGAGTGCTCCATTAATCGGTTGGATTTTTTTATTCAAAATAGATGAACAAAAGACCAATTCAATGGAGGGTCCAGACATGGATTACAGTAAGTAATGGGTTTGTTTTTGTTCTTTACCAGGGTTTTGGTTTCAGATATTATGATTTTTTTTTTTTGCAAAAAGGTGGTTCATCTTTTCATGTTTTTCTATATATGTGATAAACAAAAATGACATGTTTCATCTTTGTTTATTAGTGTATTGTAGGCAACCACAATAGCAAGCATATATAGAGGTTGGTGCGTCTGCTTCTTCTTCTTATTCTCTGTCATTCTACTCTTCTCTTCTTTGATGGTAACAAAAAAAAAAAAAACTCAATTGTTTCTTCTTTTTAAACTAGAGAAAATTAGGCTTTTGGGCAAAATTTTGTATATAAAAAAAATTGAACTTTTCTCATCTCAGTTGGACATTCACGTTGGCATTTAAACCCCATTTTAACTGTCACGTCAGACTGACGTTTGGGAGGTAATAGATCTTAACGACTGAGTGACCATTTTGTAACAAAACGATAACGTAAGTGACTAAAATGTAACATTTTAAACATAAGTGACTAGAATGTAACCCGAGGCAAACAAAAGTGACTATTTTAGTAGTTTACCTTTTCTTTTATTAGATATATATGACTCTATTTAAATACTATTGATATTTTATATGGAATTCACTTCAAATTATATATTTTTGATTGGATAAATGAATGATCTGATTTTATAGTAAAGGTAAATTACAATATTAGAAAAATATTGTTTGAATTTTAATTCGTAGATTTGTGATATCTAAAGTTGTTTCAAGAAAGAAAAAAAAAACTAAACTATAAAAGAGAAAGGACAATAAGAACTTTCTATTGATGGAAAAAATGCGAAGAGAAATCCATATAGCATGAATTTTAATATTGAATGACTTAAATGAAAACTTTTGAATAGTTCATTAACCAAAGTGTAACTTTTTTTAGTTAAGTAACCAAAATATAAACTTACCCATAGCTTAATTACTAATGATGTAATTTACCTAAAAATAGTGGTCTTAATTCAATTTAAGAATCAGATACTGTAATATAATATAGTTTGACTAGAACTCTACAAACTAGCAGGTAGGAAACAAAAGAAATAGAAAAAGTCGCACAAACTTTCAACATGAAAATCAAAACAAAAATGGTTTTGAATTTTTTTAGTTGAAAATTCAATCCACCAAATCAGAAATGAAACATGTAAGCATTTCACCTGCCCTCATTGTTTCGTTTCACTGCACGAAACACGAGATCAGCCACCCTTTCTCCATCTTTCTTTTTCATTTAAAACTTCACCAACTAAATTGGAGAACCACCGATCTATTACCCTTTTCTTCTTTCTCATTGCGTAAGCTCTCCATCTATTAGCTGTCATGGAGGCCTCCTTCGACCCCGAACAAAACCCACCACTCCATGCTCCCTTGCTAGACCGGTCCTCACCCCGGACTGGACGTTTTGCAGCCATCTTTGCCTGCCTCGTTTCCTTGCTCTCGCTCCTGGCATTAATCATTAACCAAACGCAACAACCGTTTGAGAAAGTGCAGCCAAGAGGGGTGGCTGAAGGTGTGTCAGCCAAGTCAAATCCATCTTTATTGAACCAAGTTCCCTTTAATTGGACTAACGCTATGTTTTCTTGGCAAAGAAGTGCTTACCATTTTCAGCCCCAAAGGAATTGGATGAATGGTAGTGGATATATATATATATATCATATCTTTGTGATTAAATTTATTTGTTTGGTTTCTAATGTAATGATTTTGGTTTCTGTTTCTATCAACGTTTGGATATTCTGCTTCAGATCCTAATGGTGAGTTTTCACAACCGCATTCTTTTTAGTTTATCCCATGTGTGTTGCATCTCAATCTACCATTTTGGGTTGTTTACCACTATTATGCCTCCAAATTTAAACTGTTTCATCTCTCATAAAACTGCAAATCACTTTTTACCTCTTGTTTATCATTTTGTGTGGCAAGTATGTTTTATTTAAAGATGATTATTTTCATTGTGTCATAAAGCAAGGCATACATGATTTGAATGTGTGTGTAGACATTCAAGTCCAGTCCTTTTTATCAAAGCTCACGCCACAAAATGAAACCATTTTAATGCCTACTAATTTAGAAGCCGAGATTGAGGGAGGGGCTGTGTGTATATATGTAATGTATAGTGCCTAGAGAGGACTTGTGACTGAAATGCAATGGTAGGAAAGAATGATTAGTGGATTCCCTGTGGCTGTAATGTATACAGACGGACCAATCAGGACTACTGTACTTGTTTCATCCTTGTCCTCACTCCTCACCTTTTGGCGTTAGCGGACTCCAGCTTTCACCAAAATTTAACATGTGATTATTTTAGGGATAACGACTTAAAAAAAATCATTTTAATTTTGCCTACTTTTTAATTTATATTTTTTATTAAATTACTTTAAAATAGATAAAAAAATTAATATTTATTGATGTGGCATACACATAGATCATCATTACTTGGATGATATGTAAACATTTAATTAATTTTTAAAATTTTAAAAAAATATAAAAAATATCACAATTTTAAAGGTTAAGTAAAAAGAATAATTAAATAAAAGGTTGAAATGATTTTTTTTTAAGTTAGAATGCTTAAAAAAAGGGAAATTATGCATTATTTATTTTATTGTTTGGAGCTAAGAATGCATGTGTTTTTCTACTGTTGTTGCAGGTCCATTGTATCATAAGGGATGGTACCATCTTTTCTACCAATACAACCCTTATTCAGCTATATGGGGTAACATCACATGGGGCCATGCCGTATCAAGGGATCTCATTCATTGGCTCTATCTTCCACTAGCCCTGGTCCCAGATCACTGGTACGATATTAAAGGTGTATGGACGGGGTCTGCCACTATCTTGCCAGATGCTCAAATCATAATGCTTTACACTGGCGAAACCAACGAGTCTGTGCAGGTACAAAATCTTGCATATCCTGCCAACTTGTCTGATCCCCTCCTCCTTCACTGGTTAAAATACCCCGGCAACCCTGTTATGGTTCCCCCACCCGGTATTAAACCCGATGATTTCCGGGACCCAACAACAGCTTGGCTTGGACCCGATGGTACCTGGCGTCTCACCATGGGCTCAAAGTTTAATACCACCATTGGAATCTCCCTCGTTTATCATACCACAAACTTTAGGGATTATGAACTATTGGATGGGGTTTTACATGCGGTTCCGGGTACGGGTATGTGGGAATGCGTGGATTTCTATCCTGTTGCAATAAACGGCTCGGTGGCGTTGGACACGTCCTCACTCGGGCCTGGAATTAAGCATTTGTTAAAGGCTAGCTTGGATAATACAAAGGTTGACCATTATGCCATCGGGACTTATGACCCGATAACGGATAAATGGACACCCGATAACCTGGAAGAGGATGTGGGTATCGGGTTGAAAGTGGATTACGGAAGATACTATGCCTCAAAGACATTTTTCGATCAGCATAAACAAAGGAGGGTTCTTTGGGGTTGGATTAATGAAACTGATACTGAAACTGCTGACCTCAAAAAAGGATGGGCTTCCCTTCAGGTACCTTTTAATGCCATTGCTAGCTATAAAAAGACAAATACATATGATTAGTTTAAATTCTAAACATGCAATTATTCAAATATTAAATTAAAAAAAAGGATGGGATTCCCCACTGTAAGTTGTTTCTGTATTCTACAGACAATTCCCAGGACTGTTCTATATGACAACAAGACTGGAACCAATTTACTTCAATGGCCAGTGGAAGAAGTAGAGAGCTTGAGATTGAACAGTACAATGTTTAAGGAGGTGCTAGTTGAACCAGGATCTGTTGTGTCCCTTGACATAGACACCACAACTCAGGTTTTTGTTTAGCACTCCATATAAATCCTTTAGCTACGTCCATGTTATTGCAGTAACTCATAACTCTCCACTATCCTTCTTGAAAACAATATTGCAGTTGGATATACTAGCAGAGTTTGAAATAGAGCCATTGATATCTAGTACTACGAATGAAATCGGTGATTGCGGTGATGGTGCAGTTGATAGGAGCACTTACGGACC
Organism: Gossypium stocksii; assembly: GCA_020496765.1. Taxonomy (NCBI): domain Eukaryota; kingdom Viridiplantae; phylum Streptophyta; class Magnoliopsida; order Malvales; family Malvaceae; genus Gossypium; species Gossypium stocksii. Next base: position 72,277,220 of record CM035622.1, read on the forward strand.
ATTTGGCCTCCTGGTTATTGCTGATGCTTCACTTTCTGAGTTGACTCCTATATATTTCCGTCCTCTTAATGCATCTGATGGTACTCTCAAGACTTACTTTTGCACCGACGAAACAAGGTTTGCTTTACTTTATTTAGTGTTTACATTCTTGTTCTGCAGTTTTACACTAACAAGCATAATGTGAGCCAATAAATTGTATGGTTCAGGTCTTCTAAAGCTTCCGATGTCTTCAAACAAGTATATGGAGGCAAAGTTCTTGTGCTTGATGATGAGAACTACAATATGAGGGTATTGGTAAGTAAGCAATATTTGTACCAATCAGATATGGGGGTGAAAAACCTAAGTACGTAAAGATATAAATTTGAGATAAAACAAAAAAAAATGTTGATTCAGGTGGATCATTCAATTGTGGAAAGCTTTGCTCAAGGAGGGAGGACAGTGATATCATCAAGAATTTATCCAACGGAAGCCATCTATGGAGCAGCCAGGTTGTTCTTGTTCAACAATGCAACTGGAGTAAATGTGAAGGCCACACTCAAAATATGGGAATTAAATTCTGCCTTTATTCGTCCTTTTCCCTTCGAAAGAGATAGTGTATAGAAATGAATGCTTCAATGGGATAAATGTCTTGGTTGCCTCTGTGGCAGGGAAAAAGATTTCTAGTGTTTTCTATTTTTCTGTTCGGGCTGCCATTGAAATTATTTTTTATTACATTGGTTTCATTTCGGAAATTAAATTAATTAAATTTTAGATTCTTAATTCGATCTTCAACTACGTTTATCTTTGTCAACCTGTATAATAAAATTGTCCGACTTATTTCATCCCTTAGGATCCACCATAAGTTATATGAGTTAAAGCTTATAAATGATGATTGAATTTATATAGGATAATACATAGATATAGACAACTAGTTCTTAGATATTAACGCTTTGAATAATAACTGTCAGGTAGCAGCATTGCCCTACATGAATACTTCTTAGCAGCACATGTTGATAACTTTGCCTCGCATATGCGCTCCTTCATGAAGTGGAATATAACAAAATAGTTCTAATACTTTGTTCCTACAATATCAAGCATCCTAACATTAGTAATGACAGAGGAAATTAAAATTCCAACTATTAAGATGGTCTCTTGGATCATTTTTAAATATTTATAGTGTTTTAATAACCATAAATGAAAGGGTATAATTAATCAAAAGTTATCTTTTGTTTATTGATCACTTTATTTTTGACAAAAAATAAGTATAACTATTTAAGTAATACTGCTTTAATAGTTATATTTATTTAAAAGATATTAATTGAATAATTATGTCACTTTTAAAGATGTGATTATTCATAATAGAAACCTACTAAAAGTTATGCTCTTAGGAAAAGACATGAGAGTTTCTATAATTAGGAGTGGGAGTTCATTTGGAAAACATATCAAAATTTCAAAAGTTCTTTCTATCATTCTTCCATCTTCTACTATTCTTAGATTTTTTTATAAAGAATTACTACAGAAACTTTTTATAGACATTGATTTTCTTATTATAGTCTACTCAGTGCTTATTGGACTATTTTCGTCACTACAAAATGCAAATAGTCATAGGATTTCATTGTATCCTCGAGGTTCATTTGCTTGAAACTCATTTGCACATTGAGTATAGGTAGGGGAAATAGAACCTTAAAGATAGTGACTTGATACATTCCTTGAAGCCCTGTCCTATTGCTTCATTTTTCTATTTGAGTTGTAATTCGTGTTCCATTTGTGTATTCGAGATTTCCTCACAGAAATTCCACATTAACAATTTTAAGGTTCTACTTGTTTTCATGATGACTACTACAACACAAGAAAGTGGAACATTAAGGGAGTTGGCTTCCAACTTTGTCAAGCTTGATCTGTTTGATGGTGACAATTTTTTATGATGGAAAAAAAAGATGTACTTCTTACTATCAACTTTGAAGATATCTTAATTCCAAAACCAAAAGAGAATGAAAACGAATCTGTTGTTACAACCCGAGGAGGGCAAAAATGAGACAACAATTATTACATGTGCATAGGCCACATATTGAATGGTTTACCCGATGGTTTGTTCGATACCTACCAAAACGAGATCACCAAAAAGGAACTATGAGACAAATTTGAGACAAGATACATGACCAAAGATGCTACAAGTAAGAAATCTAACACCCTTCACCTGGAATGAACCAATATATCATAAGCAAGGGATGTTGATAGGTGCTAAGAGTAACATGTTTTTATCTCATTCTTAATGCATTTTTGGGTGATTATTCAATGTTAATAGTGAATTTTATGATCCTAATACTTTAAATTCATGTTTTTATACTTAGGAAAGCATTTAGGAGCAAAAAGGAGCAAAAAAACAAACGAAAATTAGAAAATCGGAGCAAGTTACAAGAGCCATATGGGCTGAACCATTTCACATGACCTAAACACATGACCGTGTTAGCCACACGGGATGCCAGATGGCCATGTTGCAGGCCATGCCGATTTCACAAATTGCACCCAAAACAGCAAAAAAAAACATGATTTTTAGGGTTTTTCAGATATTCTAAAACCTATATATGACAAAAATAAGAAGATAAGATGGAGTCGTCATAGAATATTCAAGAAAACAACTTGAAAAATACAATTAAAGCATATTCTGAAGTAGATTTTCGTCAAGATTGAAGACTCCTAGTTAATATCTTAAGAGATTATAATGAGTTTCTTTATTTCTTTCAGTTATATTGTTTCTTGATTGTTTTTACTTTCAAGTATGAATTAATTTTCTAAATACCTAAGGGGATGAACCCTATGATGTATTTTGTCTTTTGACTTTTATTTTACGCAATAAATATTTAGATATTATTCTCAATTATGTGTACTTAATTCTTGATTTGACATTTCTAGATTATTGATTCATGTTTGATGTGCTTAAATTAGAGGAGGAATAGATCCTATTTAAAAGTAGATCTTGCATAATTGAGTTGAGTTGCCTACAATCCTAAAAATAGGACAACATAAATATACCATATTTGAGTAAAATTTAATAGGGGAACCCATAAATCAAGATAATATGATAATATGGGTTTTAATTAGAAAGAAATTTCAATTAATCAACCTAGAGTTATTTGCTCTTGTTCTTAAAGAGAGATATTAGCATAATTTAGGGATTTCTACGGATCAAGATACTAAGTGAAGAAATTGTATAGTTTAGACTGATAATAACAGATGAAATCTAGGTGAATTCTTTCCTGGATATTGTTTCGCCCCTTGGTTATTATTCGATGTCGCATTCATAGTTAATTAACTTAATTAATTTTAGTTTTAATCAGTCACTCAAATTTATTAGTTAAATAATAGGAAGACGATAATTACTAGAACTTTTAATCTTTTAGTCTTCGTGGGAATGATATTTTTGCTCACCATAGCTATACTATTAATTGATAGGTGCACTTGCCTTAGTCGAATTTTTAGTTGGTTTACAATTGCATCAAGTTTTTGGTGCCGTTGCCGGGGACTAAAATATTAGGAAAATTTTATTTTTATTAATTTAGAATTTTTTTAATTTTAATTTTCATATTTTTATTTTTTAATATAATTTTTACATTCTAATTTTTTGTTTGTTTAATTCTGACAGGTTCTTTTGGTTTCTAACTAGAGGAAACCCGTTGGAACCATTAGTGTTTAATAGTGAAATTGAAAAGACTTCTCGTAGAAATCGTAGAGAGGTTAGTGAAGCAAAGTAAGGTCAACATATTTTAATAAATGACTAAGAGGAAAAAGGATATTATCGTGGAAATGGATGATAATCAAAATAATTAGTAGCCTTTAACACCTTCTGCCCCTTATACTATATTTGATTACGCTAAGCCTACTCTGATTGGGGTTGAATCAGGTATCATCAGATCGACTATTGTTGCAAACAATTTTAAGCTGAAGCCAAACACAATTCAGATAGTACAACAGTATGTTCAGTTTCATGGGTTGCAAGATAAATATCTGGATGCTCATTTGCCTAACTTTCTATAGATTTACGACACATTAAAGATTAATGGTGTTTCTGATGATGTCATACGCTTATGATTATTCCCATTCTCTTTGAGGAGTAAGGGAAAACAGTGGTTGAATTCACTTCCATGAGGTTCTTCATGACTTGGTATCAGATGACTGAGAAGTTTCTGTTGAAATACTTTCCATCGACTAAAACAACTAAGTTGAGAAATAGCATATCTTCTTTTTCTCAAATTGAGTTGGATACACTATATGATGCATGGGAGAGATATAAGAATCTTATGAGAAGATGTCCTTATCATGGGTTACTTTTGTAGTTACAAGTTCAATCCTTTTACAGTAGTTTGAATCCTTCAACTATGCAACTAATTAATGCAACAGCTGGCGGGACATTGAATAATAAGACACCTGAGGCAGCTCAAGAGTTTATTGAGGAGATGGCAATAAATAACTATTAGTGGCAAGTCATGAGAAGAAATCGATTAAAGCAACTAGTTTTTTTAATATTGATGCAGTTTCTATGTTAGCAAATCAAGTTGAAGCTCTTGGTAAGAAAATTGATGGTTTGAATTTTTCTAAGCAAGTGAATCCGATAGTGTAATGTGATACGAATGGTTCAGGGATGATTAATTCAAAATGTTTACCCTTCGGTTCTAGCATGGAACATAAGCAAGTCAACTTTATGGGTAACAATTCTAGGCTTCAAAATAACAACCCCTATAGCAACAACTATAGTCCAAGATGGAGGAATCATCCAAATTGTTCTTGGGGTGGTCAAAGAAATCAAAGGTCATAACCCCCTTTGGGTTTTTAACAACCTTATTAGCAAAAAATAAAACTAAACATTGAGGAGATGTTAGCTAAATTTATTTTAGTGTCCAAAACTAGATTTTAGAACACTGAGATAGCTTTGAAAAATCAACAAGCATAAATTCAAAGGCTTGAAAATCAGATTGGACAACTCACTAAACTAGTTTCAAAGAGACAATTAGGTAGCTTACTTAGTAACACTGAAACTAACCCAAAGGAACAAGTCCATGCAATCATTGTTCGAAGCCTGGAGGGGTTAGTCCAGCCTAAAAAAAGCCAAATCTAGAAGCTATTGAGAAAAATGATGGGGTTGTGGAAAGCAAGAAAGAACATAAGTCAGTGGTCAGAGAATACAAACCGCAAATTCCATATCTAACAGCATTGAAGAAAGACCGCATAAACAAACAATATGATAAATTTCTTGAACTTTTGAAAAAAAATTACATATTAACTTACATTTTATTGAAGCTCTTTTGCAGATGCCCAAATATGAAAAAAATTTAAAGGAGTTATTAACAAATGAAAGGAAGTGAGATGACCTATCAACTATGGAGCTCAATAGAGATTCTTTAGCCATTCTCCAAAATAAACTACCCAACAAGCTTAAAGATCCAAAGAGTTTTACTATTCTTTGTCTTATTGGTAGTTTAAATGTTGAAAAAGATTTGGCTAATTTGGGGCTAATATAAATATTACGCCTTATAAAATGTTCAAACAACTTGGTCTCGGGGAACCAAAACCCACTAGGATGAATCTTCAATTAGTTGACAGATCAATTAGGTATCCTAGGGGTATTATTGAAGATGTACTTGTTAAAGTCGAAAAATTAATATTCCTTATTGATTTTTTTATAATGGACATTGATAAGATATAAATGTAACCATGATATTAGGTCAACCATTTTTAACCATTGCTAGAATTGTTATTGATGTGGGTAGTGGTGAACTTGTGTTGAGTGTAGGTGATGAAAATGTTACTCTTCAAGCACGTGATTTTGTTAGAGTTCCTACGGAGCGAGATGATACTCGTTATTCTGATAATGTTAGTAATCATGTGGCTCAACATTCTTTGTAGGAATTTACTAATGAATACGTGTTCGATCAGTATCCATCTCAAGGTGAAAGAAATCAAGGGACGAATGGAGAGTGAATGGTGCAGCTTGATGAATTAGTTGTATGGCGGACAAAGGCTGATAGGAACGCAAGAACGATCAAATAAATAACTAAGTAATGCTACAGTGTGCATGTAAAGAGGACGAACCAATTCAAAGTTGGAGACAAAGTGTTGCTAGACAAATCAGATCCACGAATGTCTCATTCAGAGCTTAAGTCAAAAGGGTCAAACCTGTTTGTGGTACAAAATGTATTTCCATACGGAACCATTGAGGTAACGCACCCTAATTTCGGCACATTCAAGGTAAATAGTCATCGTCTCAAATTTTATTTTGATGGTAACATTGATAACGAGAGAAAGGAGATCCAGCTCCAAGATCCGCCTTAACCGTTAGCTTGAAAAGGGAACTCAAGCTTAGACTTTAAATAAGAGCTCCTCGGAGCCAACCCGAGTGTGTTTTTATTTTATTTTAATTATGTTGCATGTTTAGTACACTTATTTTTTATTATTACTTAAAAAATTCAAAAAAATCAAAAAATCAAAAAATTTGAAAGAAAAATTTAAAAAAAAATTCAAAAAAAAGGTGATCCAAATCGGCGTGTAAAAACTGGAGCTAATTTTTTTAAATTTTCTTTTAGCCCATACGGGCATAGAGAGTTACATGGCTGTGTGATCTACACAGCCTAGCACACGAGTGTGGGAGAAATGAACGAAAACCCCACACGGCCTAGATACACAGGCGTGTCTTAGTTTGTGTGGATACTAGGTTTATTTTTACCTTTTTTTATCACACACGGTCTGAGTGATTCCACACGACTTGTACACACGGTCTGAGTGATTCCACATGACCTATACACACGGTAGTGTGGCTCACAATGCCTGGCCACATGACCATATGGCTTACATGGCCATGTACTTTTTTCCTCTTTAAAGTTATTTTTTATTTTTTCTTTTTATTCCTTTGTTCCTCCCTACCACTAGCCCTTTTTTTTTATTTTTTTATTTTTTGGATTGATATTTTTATTTTATTTTATTATGCATTTTTTGTTATATTTTTTCAGTTGTTTTTTCTAGTTTGTAATCTATTTATCTTATTTATTTTTGTCTATATTTTTATTAGTTTGCTCGCAAACATGTACTTCATTTAGAATCGCCTACGATTTCGATTTTCACTATTCTGACGAATTCATCCAAATTCAAGGCAGTTTTAGTTCTTTGCCTCCCTTATAATATTTTCCTTATTCTGTTTCTATCTGTTTGTACATTGAGGACAATGTACATCTTAAGTGTAGAGAGGTTGTTTATATGATTATGTGATAAAATCCCTAAATTGTTGTTTGTTTTAAAGTAATTTTCTCATAGCTGCCACTGAAGTAATGTCTTTTAATTTGGAGTTTTTATTGATTTTTTTTTGGAATAATTTGTGAATTTTTACGCATTGTTTTATTTATACTTTAAGTCACGAGAGAATCAAGCATGATAAGTTATTTTTTTAGAAATATAATTTTAGGTTGTCTCCTTGAATTTAAATATTATCTTGAAATTTTAAATTTGCAAGTTTGACATCAAACCCATAATTTTTTGTGAGCTTTTGAGCCTATAGAGCATTTATTTATTTTGTGCTCATTTTAATTTTGGTTGTGAGTATGTCGACTTGATTTATTATTTTAGAACTTGCTTGGGTTATGTATGTCGAGACAACATTATTGCTTTGATATACTGAGATGATAGAGGCACTTAGGATTTAACTCACCTAACCTTTAACTAGCTTACCTGTTGTATTAACCCTTAGTAAACCACGTTATTCCTAACAACACACTCTTTTCTTAACCTGTTAATGTTAACCCGTAACCCATATCTATGTTGTAAATTATCCCTTTTTATTGAATTTCTTTTTGTCGAGATTTGATTTGGTTAGTTGCCAAACTATGTTTTATTATTCCAATTGTTGAATTTATTTTGTTCTAAAAAAAACAGAAAAAGGAAAAAAAATAACAAATCAAAAAAAAAAAATTGAGCTTGAATTGTTAGCTTAATATTGTGTTGAAAAGCTCATTTTTATTATTTATTTTTTATTGATGTGAATTCTTTTAATTCAACATTTGATTTTTTTTTCTAGTTTGGTAACTTATCAACTTGATTCTCGATTTTAACCAACTTTTCTGACTTTTTCCATACCCTTGACCTAAGCCCCATTATAATATTGTAAAGACCTCTTGATTGGTATGCTATCTCATTCTATAGTGGTGGAGATTTGATTTTCAAGTAAGCCTATGGTAATAACATTTCTCATTTAACTGTTGAGTGCACATTATTTGAACCTTAAACACTTTAAGTGCTTTTCGTGTATCTTTAGTGAGGATTTTAATTCTTGTTAAGTTTGAATTTCAAGTAATTTTTGAGATACGGGAGATGCCTAATATTTTTAAGCTTAAAATTCTCTGCTTGGATTACTTGCGCTGTTTAGTGTCATTTTAGTGTGAATTTCCAATGTATGATTATCTTTAAATTATCTTTAAATTATCTTAAGACATTATTGGTGAAAACAATAAATTAAGTGAAGTTAACTTGATTGTGGGTTGAGCATTTTACTTGAGGACAAGCAAACGCTTCAGTGTGGGAATATTTGAAAGGTGCTAAAAGTAACATATTTTAATCTCACTCTTAATGAGTTTTTGAGTGATTATTCAATGTTAATGGTGAATTTTATGCTCCTAATACTTTAAATTCATATTTTTATACTTAGGAGTTCATTTGGGAGCAAAAGAAGCAAAAAACGAACGAAAACCAAAAAATCGGAGCAAGTTACAAGAGCCACACGAGTTGGACCATTTCACATGGTCGTGTTAGCCACATGGGCTGCCACATGGCCATGTGGCAGGCCATGTCAATTTCACGAATTGCACCCCAAATAGCAAAAAAAGAAGAAGCAATTTTTAGGGTTTTCAGGCTTTTTAAGACCTATATATGACAAAAATAAGAAGATTAAAGACTCCCAGTTAATATCTTAGGAGATTATAATGAGCTTCTCTTTTTTTTTTTTTTACACACCTTCTTTCACTTTATAAGAATCCCGAGTTCTAATTATCACTTTGTTGGAGAAAATCTAGAGATTGTAAAGAAAAGAGATACTTAAAAATGGAATATGAAGCTTTAGATTTTATTTTTGACTTTCTCATATATAATGACTTTATTATTTACAATCATTTATATAGATGTCGTAAATGACTATTAGATTTCTATATATTCATACATTTTAATCAAGTAGTTAATGTTACTCCTTTTTTATTTGTTTATTTTTCCTTAGTCAATATTTATATAGATTAAATTTAAAGACAAAATATTGTCGTAAGAGTTGCAAACCCCAAACAATCAAATAAATCACCTAACCAAATACAAAAAGACAAGTAATACATGGTAACCAAGAACCAAACCAAAGCTCCATAACACCAAAACATGATGACTTGTAGCCTTCCCAGAACAGAATGCAAACAGGAACTGAATCACCACCCGAAGCAGTCATACTCAATTCAACGCTTTTGATCATCCCTTGCAACCACAGCAAAATCAAACTGAACCGATTCAAACTTCTTAATCCAATATAAAATATCATTCCATCAAATCTTACGTAAATAAACATTTAGCCATCACACATTGCCCATAACCCAACCACAATTCACATCAACAAGAGAAAGAGAAGTAAAAAATATGTAGCTATCCAGGATCATAAATCGAAGAAGCAAATTTTTAAAACCAACACAAACCAAGGGCACAATCCCACAACTCATAAACACATTTATACCAACCTTATCCCTAGTATAATACACCATTCTCTTACCCCCAAAGACATTTACATGCTCCAAACTAAGACAACTTCCAAAAAAAAAAAAAAAAAAAACAAATAGAACTAAATTTAGATTATTCATTTGAATAGCTCCCAATGATCCAAGAATAACAATTTAACCATACACTTAAGAAAGCACCTTATAACTTGATGTTCAATCTAGCTTCAATGTGAGCCAATTCTTCAATAATTTCCTCTTCATGATCATCAGCCTTCAATCCCAACTGTTTTCCTAGTTCCCATGCCTCTTTCACTTCCTTCCACATCATTTTCCAATTATTAAAGTTTGAATCGAGAAGTGAATCTTTTGAAAATTTTCCAATAGGAGAGTAAGGTCTTGGGAACCTGTTCTTAACCTTCCTTCCTCTCCCTTTTTTCTTAACCCTTAAATTTACTAATCTATATTCTTCTAATTCAAATAACTACCTACTTTTCTCGCTTTTTTTTTATTACTGCTAAATTAATGCTTAATATTATTTTCTTTCAGTAAAAATGCATCTTCTTCTAGCATAGCATTAAAAGGCTCTTTTCTCATACAAATCTGGTCCTTCATACTAATTCATCCCTAACTCGTCCTCATTATATTAAAAAATTCTCACCTTTCTATGCGCCCTTTGATCTTGATGCCCTACTTGACCAATTTTCTTTAGTAAAGGATAGTACTATAATATTATAAATATATTAGCTAATACAATTGTAAAATTGCATTTTAACTTTGTCGAAACCATTTTTAAGTCTGAAAAAATGGGGTCGACATTTTTTTTAAAAACGAAAGTGGGAGTCGCCATCAATCCCTTTTTGCTTAGGTGTGATCGGATCACCTTATAAAATGTTTTATTTCAAAAACATTGATTTTGGCCTACGAAATTCAAGGAAACGGGTTCGGGAGTCGGTTACGTACGAGGAAGGATTAGCACCCTCATAACGCCCAAAATTGGTACCGAATTGATTAGTTTTTTTTGTCCTAATGTCGAAAATTCAAAAAGATTTTAAAACATGATCTTTTTTTAAAAAAAAAAACTTGAACAATTTGAGTAGAAACTTGAGAATCCTTTGTTTCGAAAGAGTACAAACATCACATCCAGCACGTTAGGACATGATGTTTTAAACCCTCGTAACCAAAATCATCCCATGGTTTACAAAATTCATTAAAATGATATTTAGTTGTTTAGCCAAACAAAAAATCGAAACCCAGCACGTTAGGGCACTATTTTCCGAATTTCTAAACACAAAATATTTCCTTATTTAAGGAAAACTTTTAAATAAAATGTGGCAATTTAACAAAATGTGTTTTTATTTAAAACAATGATTCGAGTAAAAATAGTCATTCCAATGTGTAATAAAAAAAATAAACATATTATCATGAAAATACAATGCACAATAATTATACAATGTATTAACAATTATTATTAATATTGACAACCAAAAAAACAATGATATGAAGTAGCTAATAACACGAATATGAAAATGAAGTTAAAAAAATATAAGATAAATACTATATAAAAAAATAATTTTTTTAAAAGATGAATTTTTTAAAAATGGAATAAAAAAGGAAATATATATATATATATATATATATATATATAATATAATAAAGATAATATAAAATTAAGTAATTTAATAATACGAAAACAATCATATGTTAATAATAATAAAATAATAATAATAAAATAATAATAATATTCATATTTATAATAATAATGAAAGGGAAAATTTATATTAATAAGAATAATAATAGTACGTTAGTAATAATAATAAAATAATACAATATTTATAATAAGGTAGAAAATAATAATGCACTTGTAGGAATAATAATATATTAATAACAATAACAAATGTGTTAATAATAATAATAATAATAATAATAATAATAATAAAAGGTATAAAATTAATTAATTTAATTAAAAAAACAAAAATAACTGAAAGGGGCTAAATTGAAACTAAAACAAAATATTTGTGGGGATTTAAATCTTGAAAAGACGTGGAGGATTAAATTGAAACACGCGCATAACTCGGAGGATCAAAATCTCGAAATGCCCCCATTTCTAAACGACGCCGCATAGGAGTAGATCAAAATAAAGTCAAAATAATCTCTAGGGCGAAATTTTAAAAAATAAAAAACTTAATTGTAACATTATAAAAAAGCGGAGGGGCTAAAAGTGCAATTAGCCCCTCCCAATAAAAACACGTGGATCCTTCCCTCGGGTCGGGTCACCGCACGGGTCAAAGGGTGATCCATGGCAAAACGACGTCGTTTTGTTCATGGAGAATAAGGCGCAAAATGGCATTGTTTTCTATTTGATATAAAAGTTGAATTCTTTTCAGAAAAATCATTTTAATTTCTCCTCTTTCAAAAACCAAAGCCACAAGACCCATTTTCTCTCAACTCTCACGTGGCCCCTTGGTCCGGTGGGATCTCGGTTGGCCTCCGCTGCGTGCTCCTCGCGCGGTGGCTGGAACTCCAAAAAGTATTCGGTTTCCGGCGATTTCCAAGGTAAACCCCTTTTCCTCTCTTTTGTTTATATTTTCGTAAATATCAAAGTAAAGAAATCAAATAAAAGAAAAAATAGCCGAAAATAAAAGAAACCGAAATCACCTTAAAAAAATCTCTTTCTATTTTATATTGTGTATTCGTATTTTTTTATCCTCTATTGTATTCGGAAAAAACCCCATTTACAGATTGCTTTAGGGTTTTTGTAGCCCAAAATAAATCGAAATCCCATAAATACATAGATTCTAGATTTGCTATGTTTGCTGCTTTTTCTTTCCTTTTGCAGGAGGACATGCCAGAATCATGGGGTGACGAGGGTGCTGATGACGGCAAGATATTCGGCGATGATGACGGTTCTGAAGGCTGCGGCGACTGAGGGCTTGGGATCTAGGGTTTGGTATAGGGTTGTTGAAAATGTTAAAAGAAATGGGCCTATTAGGCTTGGGTGTAATTGGGTTAAGATTTGGGTTGGATTAGTAGGGTATTGGGCTTAGTGTTGTAATTGGGTTTGGCCTGGGAAGTTTGGGCTATGTAAATGGACTGGACATTTATTTTAGTTTATTTTGTTTTAAGGTTTTTATTTATTTTTGGTTTTTATATTTCTGGCATGGGCCCGAGCAAAAATGGGCTATTACAGTTGCTCCTCTTTGCTCATTGCCGTGTAACGGGAATAGAGCAAAGACTATAAAAGGACCAATTTTGCCCAGTCTTGCCAAGTCTTGAGTTCTTGGTCCTTGCTTTCTTCAAAAAACTTCCAATGCAGCTGCAACTTCAGAGGTATTAGACTATGAGTCAAACGGCTTCAATCTGCTTTACTGCAACTTTAGGAAGGCAATATCTGCTATCTATAGTCTGTTCCACTGTAAACTCAGGGATGCCAAACTAGTATCTTCAATCTGCTTCACTGCAACTTCAGGAAGGTCAGATCTGCTATCTTTAGTCTGCTCCCTGCAACTTCAGGGAAGCCAGATCTATTATCTTCGATCTGCTCCTGCAACTTCAGGGATGTCAGACTCAAATCTTCGATCTGCTCCTACAACGTCAGGAAAGCCAGATCTGTTATCTATCAATCAGCTCCCTGTAACCTCAGGGATGCCAGACTCAAATCTTCGATCTGCTCCTGCAACTTTAGGAAGGTCAGATCTGCTATCCTTAGTCTACTTCCAGCAACCTTAGGGATGCCAAACTAGTATCTTCGATCTACTCCTGCAACTTCAAGAAAGCCAGATCTGCTATCTTCAATCTGCTCCCTACAACCTCAGGGATGCTAAACTCAAATCTTTGATCTGCTCTTGCAACTTCAGGAAAGCTAAATCTGCTATCTTCAATCTGCTCCTTGTAACTTCAAGGATACCAGACTCAAATATTCGATCTGCTTCTACAACTTTAGGAAAGTCAGATCTGCTATCTTCAATCTACTCCCTGCAACCTCAGATATGCCAGACTCAACTCTTCGATCTGCTCCTGCAACTTCAGGAAAGCCATATCTGCTATCTTCAATTTGCTCCCTGCAACTTCAAGGAAGCCAGACTCAAATCTTCGATCTGCTCCTGCAACTTCAGGAAAGTCAGATCTGCTATCTTCAATCTGTTCCCTGCAACCTCAGGGATGTCAGACTCAAATCTTCAATCTTCTTCCTTGGTACCTCAAGAAAATAATGCTAATATCTTCAACCTACTCCACTGTAACTTCAGGGAGATAAGACTGATGGCTTAAATCTACTCCATTACTGGTATATGGAGATAAAATCTACCTTTTTTTATTCGTCCCACTACTATCTTGAGGAGACAAAATCTACATTTTTCAGTCTACTCCCTTCCTATATCAGGAAGACAAGACTACAATCTTCAGCCTGCTCCCTTGCTACCTCAAGAAGATAAGGCTAATGGCTAAAACCTGCTCCCCTGCTACCTCGGAAAGATAAGATTTGCCAACATCAATCTGCCTCGTTGTTATCTTAAGGAGACAAAATCTTTATTTTTCAGTATACTCCTTTGCTACATCAAGAAGATGAGACTACAATCTTCAGCCTGCTCTTTTGCTACCTCAGGAAGATAAGGCTAATAGCTAAAATCTGCTCCCCTGTTACCTTGGAAAGATAAGATTTGCCAACATCAATCTGTCTCGCTGCTATCTCAAGAAGACAAAATCTTTATTTTTCAGTCTACTCCCTTGCTACATCAGGAAGATGAGACTACAATCTTCAGCCTGCTCCCCTACTACCTTAGGGAGATAAAGCTAATGGCTAAAATCTGCTCCCCTGCTATCTCGAGAATATAAGATTTGCTAACATCGATCTGCCTCGCTGCTATCTCGAGGAGACAAGATCTGAAATCACCGATGTTGCTACGCCGTCTTCTGAGGAACATGTCCTGTAGCCTCGATTTCATATGCTTATGTTTATGCTAAATGATTAGGATGCTATGATTAGAATGAATCAAATGCTCCTAGCCCAAATATGATATGAATGTAAAAAAAGGCATAAGAATGATTCCTTTTTAAATGTTTAACGTGTCATCGCTCATTGTTCATTAAGCTTCATCTTTGAAGTATCATAATTTGCCCCATGAAAATTTTAGGGCTCACTCTATTTGATCCTTAGGGATACAAAGGTTGGACTACCTTCACACCGACCCACAAATATTATAATATTTGATCCATTCCTAAAAGATCTGTTTCAACTTTAACCCATCCCACCATAATTTAGGGTCTTTGAATCTGGCATGTCATTCCATTCCTCGAATGTTATGACCCAAAAATGCTCCCTTTTTAGAATTAATATTACTCTTTTCTATAACCACAACTCAAAGAAACAGTCTCAATCCAGACTTTTTCAAGTACTTCTAATCCTTACACGTGGAAATTCTTAAACAATTGTTCTGTTTCAGTTTATTGTATTATCTAGAAATTTCCAGAGTAATATACAAATTTTTTTTTGTGAAAGTATTATTAGTTCATCAATCATTATTTCAATGCAACATGCTTATGAATAATGTACAACAAATAAATTGATCTTAGAAACAATTTGGAGTTGAATAGAAAATACAAAGGAAATTAGCTGGGAATATATCTTTGAGAAGAATGAGAATCCAAAGATAGTGAATTTAACATGAATAGGACAACAACCAGGTGCCCTAGATATCACAGCTTGAGCTTTTATATACAAACTCCATGAAGACTGCTTTGAACTTAACATGTGTTTAGAAGATTTAAAGTACTTTGTTGATGCCCAATATGTCACACTCCATCTCTTATTGATTCAGGTATAGCAAGATCACTGTATGCCCTTTCAAATTTGAGCCGCCCTTTTCGGGTTTTCAACTCAAAATCCCTTTGGTCTCAAGGCGCCCTTTGCGGGTTTTCACCTTGGCCTCTCCATTTTTTTTAAGAAGTCTCAAAGTGCCTTTTGTGGGTTTTCACCTTGGTCTCTTCTCTATTCAAGCAAAATACTTCTTGACTGAGTCCGAATTTACAGGATTGGGCAAGCTTTTTGGTCAAAATCAGTGCACCTCCAGAGAAAGCCCTCTCACCACATATGGTCCTTCCCAATTTAGCATCCATTTCCTCTAAAATCCTTTTGCATAGAAAGGATCTTCTTCAGCACAAGGTCCCCCTCATGAAATTCTCTGAGACGAACCTTTTTCGTCATAAGTTTGTATCATACATTTTTTGGTACAGCTGACTATGATGAATACTTTCAAGCTAAGTTCACTAGAGATATTCTGCTTCATTTAATTCTTGACTTAATCAAAGCTTGGAGGAAAGTAGTCTCGATTTCCATGAGCAAAACTGTTTTTATTTCATAAACCCATGAGAAAGGTGTTACCTCAGCGAAAGTCCTGGATGATGTTTGATACGCATAGAGAATAAATGGTAGCTTCTTATGCCAATCTTTACAAGTTTTGGTCATCTTTCACAATTTATTTTTGTTTTTTCTTTTTTTTTGGCTGCTTTTACTGTACTGTGATATGACGCCTAAACTCTAGATAGACTGCAAACTTTTGACATTTTGCAGTTAGATATAATCTTTTCTGGGCCCCTTTTTTTGTTGGAAATTTGATGACTGTTGACTTTGTAATATTGGCATATAAAGCTACTTTTATCCTCTTAACGGAGTAGTCAACGACCACAAAGATGAACCAATGTTAGCTAAAAACTTTTGACGAGCTTGGCCCTATAACATCCATGCCCCACATATAGAAAAATCTGTGAAGAAATGGAATAGGCACATAAATCTTGTCTTCTTCAATTCTGTATTTATAGCATAACTGATGCAATCCTCTTCTATGGTGGACCAGTAGTGCTCAAACCTCATTTTTAGTCTGGCCACTGTAAAACCACTCACATGCGTCCTTTTGACATTCTTATAGACCTCTTTCAACTTAACAATATCTACAAGTCTTAGTAGACCATGCAAAAACATCTTTGAACTCCCGCAATAGCTCGATCCAGCTATGTGCGTTCCAATTTCACAACCTTTCATTCCTCTAAGGATATATTCTCTACCACCTCTTCATGGAGTAAAATTTATTTCTTTTCTTGCTTTACCACTCTTAACAAATCCGGAGACAAGTCACAATCTCTATCATCTTCAAAATTCTGGAATTCCTCTAAACACATGTCGCGCTCAAAAAGGAACTTTTAATCTGTAGTATCATTGCTCACGTCATTGATATCTAGGGACCTATGGTAAACACAAAAGAATGTACAAAGAACAAATAAATTCAAGAACAACTATTTACATGGTATGAATGAGAATAACAAAAGAAAATTTTTTGAATGGAAAATAGAAGATCAAAAGAATAAAGAATGAGGGAACATTTGCTCGAATTGACTATGAAAGATGTATTTTATTGAAACAAAGATGCCTGAACATGAGCCTATTTCACAAATGAAATCTTATTTTTTTAGGCTTTAAAACAACAAGTGTGTTCTGAACATTACTCTGTATAATCTCTAAAAACTACAAGAAGTTCTTCTACAGACCAGTTGTTCAAAATGCTTCCAGGTTCGTAAGGACGAATGCCCAACATGTTTCTTTGCTCAATTCATTCCTCATGTATGGCATTGATGTGGAGATTCTCTAATATTTCCTTATTATTTTCATTTTTCAATAGTCTTCTCTCAAGGTGAATTACCCCTTCACCTGGGCAATCTTCATAAAATACCATTTTCTTGTTGTCCATAAAGCTTTGCACCAAGACCTTAAACTCAGCGCATTCATGGATCTCATGCCCTTCTACTTTGTGAAACTCACAGCAGTCTCTTATTCCTTCACATCCTTCCATAAAATCTAATGCTATCAATCATCTTCTTACCATCTCTCTTCAGACTACTCTCAACGGGTTTTTTTACTTCCGCAATATCCCCCTTGACTCTTCCCACTATATTTTCACCAATCGCATTTATCCCAATATCTCCATGATTAGGTAGCGGGTTCTCTGTACTAGGTGTATCATTAAACTTTACAATCCTCATCTTAATGAGTTTTTCAACTGTCTTCTTGAAAGCAATGCAATTTTCTATCGAATGCCCCAGTGCTCCCTCATGGTAATCACATTGAGCGTTTGAATCATACCATTTGGGGTATAGGGGTTGCAACGATTTTAGATAATACGGGAATACCACGTGTGTGTCAAATAAACTTTGATATAGCTCCTTATACGATATTGAGATTGGCATAAATTAGAGCTTTTCAGAGTTTTACCTCGAACCAGATTCCTGCCTTAGCGAACCCTGTTGCCCAGCTGCGTTTGGTTGACTGACAATTATTGACTTTGAGTACCCTTTGTCGTATGTGCTCGTATATTCACTTTATTCTCCCTTTTCCTTGGAGCTGCACTTTTAGGAGTTTCCCCTTCTACCTTGCCACCTCTTTTGGCATTTTCAATTATTTCGCCTGCTATTTCTATATCTACAAAGCTCTTGGTGGTACTTCCTATCATATGAGTAATGAGTGGAGCCTTCAAGGTATTGATAAAGAGCATTGTAGTTTCCTTTTTCAGGAGCGGTGGCTGAACTTGCATGGCAATTTCCCTCCACCTTTGCGCATATTGCCTGAAGCTTTCATTTGACTTCTTTTCCATATTTTGCAAAGTGATTCTATCTGGCGTCATATCTATCACATGATTGTATTGCTTCATAAAAGTTTGCGCTAGGTCTCTTCAAGAACAAATCCTAACACGGCTCAATTGATTATACCACCTGGACGCTGCCCCAACCAAACTATCTTGGAAACAATGGATCAACAGTTGTTCATTGTTAACATAGCCGGTCATTTGTCTACAAAGCATGGTGATGTGGGCTTTAGGGCAACTGGTACCGTTGTACTTCTCAAATTCTGGCATCTTGAACTTTTGAGGAAGTACCAAATCTGGGACCAGGCTCAAATCTTTAGCATCAATGCCATGGTAATTATCAACATTTTCCAAAGCCTTGAACCTTTCTTCTAACCATTTGCAACAGTCCTCCAACTGTCTTAAGAATTCAGTTCTCATTTCTTCCTTTTCGGCTATGTCTAGATTGGAGATGACAGGATTGGCGGGATTATCTCTTAGGTTGGATCCCGAGCCAACTTGGAAATTCATGGGCACTCTAGTATCAACTTGCCCTTGTTAAGGCCTAATTGTGACAGATGGCCTTTGGGGATGCACCTCAGGTTGTGTTTGTGCATGTGGTGGGGTAAAACCCGGAGAGTAATCCTCATTATCCTCTCCAGTATTAGTCATGGGGCATTTTCCTTTGTCCATTGCCCCACTCAGCAGCTGGGCCATTTGAGCCATCATATTTCTTTGTGCTTCCAACATCTGGTCTCTCATCTCTTGTTAGACCTTTGCCAACTGCTCTTACATCTGATCTTGTATATCCTTCTGGAACTGTTCAAGTCTTTGATCCATGTTTTTCATCTTAACACGAGTACCGTAATGGTGTGAGTTTTCCAGGTTAACTTTATATTTCCTTCTCTCTCTCTCTGTAATAACTACAACAAATTAGGGTCTTTCTATGGTTTTAAATGCATATGATGCGATGTAATGCAAATGCATGAATGCAAAAATAAATATTGATTCGAATTCAGTTTCATTTAGAAAACTTTATTTATAAAATAAAATTCTTTACACAAAACAGATTACAAATACGCTTTCGCCCTAAGGCCCAAAGCTTTAACCCTTCTAAATAATACAGCTAACTCTCGACCCTTATCCGATTGTAACTCATACTTTACACTTAACATATCGGCCTGTGCTGCCAAAACTTGTAAATGATCTGCCACTTCTCGAATTTGGACTATAGTTTCACCCATGAGATAATCTCTACCTCTAACTTGATCCTAAGAATGGTGAAGTTCTTCCTTCCAATGCCTCTCTCTTGCTTCAAGATGCTTGATCCGTATTTCACATTCTTGTAATATCGATTCTAATCTTTTGATTTTCTCATTCATTTCGTCAATTTCGTTCAGGCTTTCCTTTAGTTCAATTACCGAATTACCACTTCGATACTGATGAAGAGTTCTTCCAAGCTCTCTAGCCTTTAATTCACTCCTTTCATTCCTACTTTCTGCCAGACTCTTCTTTAAGGCCTCGTTTTGCGCTTGAATTTCTTGGAACCTCCTCTTCCATCGATCAGCTTTGTCTTTTTCCTCTCGAATCTCTCGTTGCCACTGCTCCAAAGTCTTCCCTAACCCGGCTCTTTTCATCGACGGATTTATCTTTTTATATTCTGTCTTCAAATCATCTTGGTCTTCCTCAACCTTCCTCTTCTCTTTTCTTACTTTTTCAGCCTCTAGTTTCTGAACATCCACATCTAGTCTCAAGTATATCTTTTCTTCCTCCACCTTCTCTATTCTTTTTTCAAGCTCTAGACTCTTCCTTTCGAAATCCTGTTTTATAATCTCCAACCCTGATGGAACCACTAGTAAGTACTCCTCTATTGATTGAGCTCCCTCCAAACTTGGTCTAGAGATGTTATCATTGATCCTCTTGCTCAGCCACCCTTTGTATTCAAGAGTTGTCATCGGCCTTGTAGTCAAAATCTTCATAGAACAAGTCCGCTTCCAAGCCTCCGAAATCTCTCGAATATTCTTCTTATAATTATCTCCCTTATATGAGAATTCGCACTGAGCTAACCCATGTGTTGCCGGTATGAACTGCTTGGCTTTGTATTGCCTTAATACGAGTAACGGTGCATATCCAACAGCTTCCCAAATTTCAGGTAGAGGTACCCAATCAAAATTTCCACACCGATAGAGGACCTCGTTGGGAACCATCCAAAGGGCTTTCCACTCAACATCTTCCTCTTGAAGGTTTTGAAGAATCGCCATCCACTTTTCCTCTGATATGTCATCCCTCCTTGGCGTAGCTGCTGCTTCCTGTAAAGGGGAATAATTCTCGAAGAACACTCGGCAAGGAACCTTGTTAATTTTCCAAAAATGACTATGGAACTAAACCATCAATAATTGTGCACATCCAATGAATCTACCTTCACCAGCCCTCCGACACGCACTCAACGATCTAAACGTCTCAGCTAGAATTGTAGGTACAGGTGTGACCTATTTTCTGAGTCGATTAAATAAATTAGTGATTGCTTCATCTATATGTCTTAGTGCCTTTGGAAAGAACACCAGACCATAAATACTTAAGGCCTAGATAGCAAATTTCCTCTTCACATCAGGGTGTGCTAATATCAGATCCCTCAAACTCGCCCAAAGAATGCATTTACCCACACCCTTTTGTTGGATTCGAGCTGTGACCCACTATTCACTCATCCCCGTAATGTTCATTAATTTCTTCACAAAAGTTGAGACATTAGTAGCCCTAAAGTAAGCTTTGTTACCTCGAATCATCGGACAGCGAAGCAAGGCCATATACTCCTCCACTGTAGGTACTAAATCCACTTCCCCAAAGGTGAAACAATTGTAGGCAGGGTTCCAAAACTGAGTCATAGCCTGAAACAAATGCTTATCCACCTTAACATCAAGCAAGTGGGGTAGATCACCATAATTTTAATAAAACAGCTGCTTAGTCTCGTCATCCCATTGGGCCTATATATCTTTCAATTCCTGGAGGTCATTCTGCGCCGCACTGATGCGAGTGAAGTCCCACAATTCTGATGTGTATCCCTTAATGATACTATCTTCTTTTTCTAATTGGGTATTCTCAGACCATGAATGGACTGTAGCGTTGTCCTCTACTTTATTAAGAAATTCATTCTCCATAACAAAACTTTCTAATTTAGAAATAGAATCGTGAATCGACACATTTTTAAATGACATGCAATGACAACAAAATAAAACTAGTCAGTGTCATGCATAAAAAGATATAATTCAAAGGAACAGGAAATAAACAAGCACCTATATAGGTAATTACTAAAAGTCAACATAGTTCTACCTAAGGCAAGCTCTTAGGGTTCACTATATGTGTTTTTGTTCTAAAGAAAAGGGTACCTGAACCAGCAGATTCCTCAGTCCTCACCCATTATAGGCTTATATGGACCGAGTTCAGTTCAGGGGGACACATTTCCCTATGACCATGCGGAGATGAAAATCTCACGGAGACATAGGTACGGATGTATCCCGAAAGTAATGCACTAGCCCATGCGGAGATGAAAACCTCACGAAGGCGTAGCTTCTCACTCCCACTTAAAGGTGTGACCACAATGGTCATGCAATGCAATGCGGCAATATTTACAAAAAATCAACCAAATGTAACAAAAGATGCATGATTTCTTTTTAAAACACATTTTTTAAAATTTCGACATTAGGACAAAAAATAATCGATTTTAAGGCTTGACTCTCTTATTGATCCCCAGTGGAGTTGCCAAGCTGTCGAAACCATTTTTAAGTTTGAAAAAACGGAGTCGACCTTTTTTAAAAAAACGAAAGTGGGAGTCGCCACCAATCCCTTTTTGCTTAGGTGTGATCGGATCACCTTATAAAACGTTTTATTTCAAAAACATTGATTTTGGCCTACGAAATTCAAGGAAACGGGTTCAGGAGTCGGTTACGTACGAGGAAGGATTAGCACCCTCGTAACGCCTAAAATTGGTACCGAATTGATTAGTTTTTTTTGTCCTAATGTCGAAAATTTAAAAAGATTTTAAAACATGATCTTTTTTAAAAAAAAATTGAACAATTTGAGTAGAAACTTGAGATTCTTTTATTTTGGAAGAGTACAAACATCACATCCAGCACGTTAGGACACGATGTTTTAAACCCTCGTAACCATAATCATCCCATGGTTTACGAAATTCATTAAATGGATATTTAGTTGTTTAGCCAAACGGAAAATCGAAACCCAGCACGTTAGGGCACTATTTTCCGAATTTCTAAACACAAAATATTGCCTTATTTAAGGAAAACTTTTGAATAAAATGTGGCAATTTAACAAAATGTGTTTTTATTTAAAACAATGATTCGAGTAAAAATTGTCATGCTAATGTGTAATAAGAAAAATAAACATATTATCATGAAAATACAATGCACAATAATTATACAATGTATTAACAATTATTATTAATATTGACAACCAAAACAACAATGATACGAAGTAGCTAATAACATGAATATGACAATAATAATATTAATGATAGATCTTATAAGTAACAATAAAGAATTTCAAATTTTAAAATAATAAATAAATAAATTAAAAAAACGCATATCAAAGGGAATATGATAAAAAATATCGAATAAGAAAATGCAGTTAAAAAATATAAGATAAATACTATATAAAAAATAATTTTTTTAAAAGTTGAATTTTTTAAAAATGGAATAAAAAAGGGAAAATATATATATAATATAATAAAGATAATATAAAATTAAGTAATTTAATAATACGAAAACAATAATATGTTAATAATAATAAAAAATTAATAATAATAATAATAATGTTCATATTTATAATAATAATGAAAGGGAAAATTTATATTAATAAGAATAATAATAGTACGTTAGTAATAATAATAAAATAATACAATATTTATAATAAGGTAGAAAATAATAATAATGCACTTGTAGGAATAATAATATATTAATAACAATAACAAATGTGTTAATAATAATAATAATAATAATAATAATAAAAGGTATAAAATTAATTAATTTAATATAAAAAAACAAAAATAACTGAAAGGGGCTAAATTGAACCTAAAACAAAATATTTGTGGGGAATTTAAAGCTTTAAAAGACGTGGAGGATTAAATTGAAACACGCGCATAACTCAGAGGATCAAAATCGCGAAATGCCCTCTTTTCTAAACGACGCCGCACAGGAGTAGATCAAAATAAAGTCAAAATAATCTCTGGGACGAAATTTTAAAAAATAAAAAACTTAATTGTAACATTATAAAAAAGTGGAGGGGCTTAAAGTGCAATTAACCTCTCCTAATAAAAACACGCGGATCCTTCCCTCGGGTCGGGTCACCGCGCGGGTCAAAGGGTGATCCATGGCAAAACGACGTTGTTGTGTTCATGGAGAATAAGGCGCAAAACGGCGCCTTTTTCTATTTGATATAAAAGTTGAATTTTTTTGAGAAAAATCATTTTAATTTCTCCTCTTTCAAAAACCAAAGCCACAAGACCCATTTTCTCTCAACTCTCACGTGGCCCCTTGGTCCGGTGGGATCCCGGTCGGCCTCCGCTACGTGCTCCTCGCCGCCAGCCACCGCGTGCGGTGGCCAGAACTCCAAAAAGTCGTCGATTTTCGGCGATTTCTAAGGTAAACCCCTTTTCCTCTCTTTTGTTTATATTATCATAAATATCAAAGTAAACAAATCAAATAAAATAAAAATAGCCGAAAATGAAAGAAACCGAAATCACCTTAAAAAAAATCCCTTTGTATTTTATATTGTGTATTCGTATTTTTTATCCTCTATTGTATGCGAAAAAACCCCCATTTATAGATTTCTTTAGGGTTTTTGTAGCCCAAAATAAATCGAAATCCCATAAATACATAGATTCTAGATTTGCTATGTTTGCTACTTTTTCTTTCCTTTTGCAGGAGACATGCCAGAATCACGGGGTGACGAGGGTGCTGATGACGGCGAGATATTCGGCAATGATGGCGGTTCTAAAGGCTGCGGTGGCCGAGGGCTTGGGATCTAAGGTTTGGTTTAGGGTTGTTGAAAATGTTAAAAGAAATGGGCCTATCGGGCTTGGGTGTAATTGGGTTAAGATTTGGGTTGGATTAGTAGGGTATTGGGCTTAGTGTTGTAATTGGGTTTGGCCTGGGAAGTTTGGGCTATGTAAATGGACTGGACATTTATTTTAGTTTATTTTGTTTTGGGGTTTTTATTTATTTTTTGTTTTTATATTTCTGGCATAGGCCTGGGCAAAAATGGGCTATTACAAACTTTAATAAAAATTTATAATTTAACTTTGCCCATTCAAAATTTTTTTGACTTTATCTCTGTTGTGACGCTTAAGTTGATACATTCATGCATATTAATAAATCACTATTAAATTTTTTTAAAATTCATCCGTTTTAATCAATTGATTGACATCACATTATTCAACAGAGGATGATCTTAATAGACATGGCTCTATGTCTTTACGTACGATTAATTAGTTGTCTACTATTAATCCCAACTGTGGAGTGTGTCTCATATTTTGAGGTTAAACAAGAGTCAAAGAAGAAGTGACATCATGACGAGGAGTCACGTGATGTCACAATGACGTGATGATGTTCGAAACAGAGGTAAAGTAGAGGCGAGATCGTGATGAGGAGCCTGGGACATCACAACAAATTTCAAACTTAAAACAGTTACATATTAGACTCTTAGTAGGGTTAGTTTTCACAGTTAAACTCTGATTACACCAGAGATATTATAGTCATATTAGAACTTTAATATTAGCCCATTTAAAGGGCCCTAGTAACTTTAGAAAAAAGATGAACATAACACAACATTAGCGAGAAGATCAAGAGAGAGCTTTCAAAGAACTTTAAGGAAATTTTGTATTTTAGCTAGAGAGTTTTGTATTCAGGGTTAAGATTTATTTTGAATTTCTCTATATTGTACTCTTCGATTATTTGCTCATTAGTAAAGTATTTTTTGCTCGTGGTTTTTATCCTATTGATTGGAGAAGTATTTCCACGTAAATTTGTGTGCCCAATTTTCTTTGTTCATTCTTTCTCATTGTCTATATGGGTTGATCCTTAACAAACTAGTATTAGAGCTTAGTTAGGGTTCCGTAATTAACTCATTCATGGATGGCCACAATGAAATTCAATATTGAGAAGTTTGATGGGATCATAAATTTTAGTTTGTGACAAGTTCGGATGACAACAATTCTGGTTCAAAACAGCCTGAAAAGGTTATTACATGGCAATACCCTCAAATTCAGATCAGTCGGCATAAGAGGAGCTTGATGAGAAGGCCCTATTTACAATTCAGTTGTGCCTTACGAATAATGTATTATAGAAGGTGCTGATGGAGAAAACAACATCCATCTTATGGAGGAAGTTAGAAATGTTTTACATGAGAAAGTCTCTGGCTAATTAATTGGTGTTGAAATAATGTCTGGATACGTTCTGTATGACCGAAAGTGTATCCATTAGGGCTCACATAAGTGAGTTCGTTACTCTTTTGAATGGTTTGAAGAATGTCGAGGCTAATATAGATGATGAAGATCAAACTATGCTATTATTGTGCTATTTACCCCTTTCATATAAGACTTTTAGGGAGGCCCTGATTTATGGTAAAGATAAACCCTCATTCGACAATATGAAGGGAAACTTGTTAAGTAATAAAACTTGACAATGAGTTAGGTTCAAATAACAAGTCAAATGATCAAGCCTCAGTTTTGGTTGTAAGTAGCAGGGCTAAATCAAAATCAAGGAATCGATACAAGACTTATGGTTACTGTAAGAAATTAGGTCACATTAAGACATCATGTTATAAGCTGTAAAATAAGAATAAAAGGGTTGTTGAGACAACGAGAAAGGAAAGCAAAAGGCCAAGGTAGCTAATGCTAGTGTGGTCAAGGATAATGGTGATGATTGGTTGCTAGTGTCTAGGACTAAAAGGTTTAAGCTTACGTCTGAGTGGGTCCTAAATTTAGGGTATTCTTATCATATATGTCCCAACAAGGACTGGTTCTTCACATATAGTCCAGTTGAATGTGGAGTTGTGCTCACAGAGAATAATTGACCCTGTAAGATAATCGATATTGGTATTGTTCAAATCAAGATGCATGATGGGATTATCAGAACACGGTCAGGTGTCAGACATGTGCTTGATTTAAAGAAAAACCTCATCTCCCTAGGTATGTTAGACTCGAATGATTGTAGAATGACCATCGAGTCAAGCAACATTACCGTATCTTATAGAGCTCTCGTTTTGATGAAAGATCAGAAAACCAACACTCTATATATTTTGCAAGGTTCAATAGTGACTAGTGCAACAACAATTTCATCGTATATTATAGAGTTGGAGTCAACTCGGTCGTGGCATATCGACTTGGTCATATGAGTGAGAAAAGTATGACCATTTTGAATAAGAGTCTTCGAATTTCTAAGTTCAAGCACCGTTTGGACTTGGTTAGTATCGTGCAAAGACTAAGCTATGCCCATAATGGGGCCCGACAAAGGAGGCATGCTAAAATACAAGTCAAAGTGGAGATTTGTGGATTGTGTCTCACATTTTTAGATCAAACCAGAGTCAAAGCAAAGGTGACATCATGACAAGGAGCTTAAGACATCACGACAACGTGACGAATTCCAAACTTAAAACAATTATGTATTAAACTCTCAACAGGGTTACCTTCCTCTTTTAAATTATGATTACACTAGAGATGTTATAGTTATATTAGAACTCTAATCTTAACGTTTGTAACACCCTCAACCTAACCTCAATCACTGGATTTGGATCTTGGGTATTACTTCACGTTTCACTTTGCAAAATTCAAAATAGTTAATGGGTACTCTTAAATAATTTTTTATCAATTTATTTAACGGTTTAATATTAAATAAATAAAGAAAGATATTTAAAAATAAAATAAAATAATACATCAGACTAGTTACAACTTATTACAACATTAAAAGTTTGCTAAGACAGACTTAAGGCGTAATCCTACAATACGCCACTCACCAAAGATGTTCACTGTATACATAATAACACGGATCACTACTACCTTGGTGCATTCCTGGTGTAGTCTTTTTTGGTGAACTTATTCTTTCAATAATACCTGAAACATAAACATAACATTTATAAGTTACACGAACTTAGTAAGTTTGAAATACAAATTACCTTTAAACCTTTCATGCTGAATTCTTCATCCTGATTATTTAGATTACCCACTTCTGTCTTTGACAGATACCTTCACATCGTCAAATAAATACATGCTTATACACCACATAATTTCTTAACATGTCATCTTTCATCTAAGTACATGGTTGACTCCAGATCTTACCAAATGATACTACCTTTTCTCTTCTCTTCAGACAACTATCTTTGGTTATTCCAGAACAGTTAATCACATGTATTATTCTTTTGGCAAATACTACTTGCTGATCTTACCTTTGGTGGATTTCCATACTGAGTTTGCTAAATCAGATCATAAACCAAATCATACCCTGATTCAACCTAATATATATATATATATATACTCATACTGATGAGGAACACTCCAAGTCATTAAGAACAAATCCAAACATCTACATTTCACAACATAAAAATACTAGATTTATTGAAAACTTAGATTCCAACTATCCCTAGATAAGACATGATACTACTCAAATGTGATAGATATTGGATATTCATATTTTAATCTTTCATAGCGTAGTCCAAATTCATACTAACAAACATGTATGCCTTTTTTTAATTTGAATACGCTCATATTTTAATCTAACAGACTATTATGACGATTCTCTTTAGAAGTACAAATGCAATTTCTTATTCAGAATATATCTCGTACAGCTTATCAAACTTTACTACCAGATCAAATAACCTAATCTATTCTCAAACTCATCAGATACTCATCATAGAACTAACTATCAAAGAGAACTTACCCAAATATTAATACAAGGAAAAATAACCTAACTCTCTATACACATACGTGTCACTAAATACACCATATAGACATATTGGGACTATCCATAGAGGTAATTCAAATTATGCCACAGAGGTAATTCAAATTATGCCACATAGGCTTAGCAACTCATGCCACACAGGCAACGTTCAAAATCATGTGTTTACTGTTCTATCGAACTTTCACAGAAGGTGCCATGGGTTTCTTTCTCATGGACTTATACACAACTTCATGTTGTGATCTGCCAGTTCGATCTGCACATTACCGAAGGCATCACCATAAACATTCATATCTTACTATGGGTCTCAACCACATGGACTTACACATTTTCATGCCGTGATCTGTCAACTCAACTTTCATCTTACTAAAGGCATCACCATGAGTGTTTTCATATCTGTTAGCTTTAGTTTTTCAAGTATTTTGATAAAACAAAAAGTATATTAAAAATTTCTTACTTAAATTTGCAAAAATTGTTTATAAGTCCTTAAAATTATTTTCAAAGTGTTGGACAAGATAAACATTTAAAAAGCCTTAAATTAACTTAATTTTTAATGAGTTTTTAAAGTCTGAAGGACTTTAACTGCTACTTAAGAGGACAAGTATCGGTAGAACACAAAATGGAAAGACCTTGAAAAAGCTACAAAATTCTATCAATAGAGCTAGGAGTTCTACCGATACAACCATGGGTTCTACCGAAACAACCTGGACTTCTATCAGTAGAATGCACTCTAGTAAGCAAGATAGTTTTGGCTTGGGACTTCTATCGATACCCTGGTTCGTTCTACAGATACAGCCAAAGTACTACCAATACTTTAAGGACTTCTAACGAAACAAGTCAAGTCAGTAGCCAAAATTCAACATCTCCTGCACTTCTATCGAAACAAGTCAAGTTAGTAGCCAAAGTTTAACATCCCCTACACTTCTACCGATACTTTGATGGGTTCTACCGATACCAAATGAAACCCTTAGAGTTTTACCGATACAACAGAGCTTATACCGATAGAACGAACACAACGATCATATTTTAGAAAGACTTCTACCGATACAACGAAGCTGCAAACTACATTTAATTCTTATTTTTATGGCCGCAACAACTCCATTTTGTTTCTAACGACTACAAACGTCCACAAGGTTGTTAGAGGACTTCAATACAAGGTCAAGGCTCCCTATTGAAGTAAAGAAAGATAAGAATCAAGTGCATAACTTCCAAGAACTCAATTTTCCAATCTTTCTCAATTTTTTACTAAATATTTCT
Organism: Gossypium stocksii; assembly: GCA_020496765.1. Lineage (NCBI taxonomy): Eukaryota > Viridiplantae > Streptophyta > Magnoliopsida > Malvales > Malvaceae > Gossypium > Gossypium stocksii. The sequence continues at coordinate 72,306,746 of CM035622.1, forward strand.
TGTACACACTTATGGGTTAAGTTTTCTATCATTCTTTCAAGTGTTGTAACTTTGTGTGAGAGTGTTTAATTGTTGATTATCTACCTTTTAGAGGTAACATCTTATTCATCATTATTTTTCTCTCATTTGTGAGGTGTTACTTAAGGTTTTGGATAGAAAACCTTAAGGGGAAGTGGTCGTTTTATTTTTGCCCTTTCCCGAACAAGTTTTAATACACCAATTCATCCATTCTTGGTATATTTCGATCTTAACAATATCATACATTTTCATGGGTCTCAACCACATGGCCTTGCACTTATTTTAGTATTGTTATCTGCCAGTTTGGCTAGCAATATACTTGCCTTACCAGAGGCATCACAAGGGTTGTTTTACCCATAATTTACTTACCCAGATTTGCTCATACACCTGGTTGATTTGTACTTTTACTTATCAGACTTTATCTGCATAATCACCACCTACTTTCTATCCAGATAATACTTCTTACATATAATCATTACACATGCAAAACTTTTACCATGCATCATTAACACCATTACCCATTATCAGTATTTTATTAGCATATATATACTTCTATTGGAATAGTACACATGCATGAGTCAAGATAGAGACTCACCTAGTACTTAAATAAATTGTAGCTCAAAGCTCTAAACTTGGACATCCACCTCGACCCAGCATCAACACTGCTTAAAGAACATAGAACCACTATTAAAACCCTTTACAAACAATTAACTAACAATTAGACTTCAAACAACCCTCATTTAGAATCATTTTTTCACAACTCACTGTTCATATGTTTCCTAATACACTTATTCTCTCAAAAACTTAACATGCAGAGCTATCAGACTTACCAGGAAGTAGATATTTCCCTCATCAATTCAAAAACCTTAGCTTCCAGCTTAATAAGGAAGAAAAACCAAAGAATAAAATTGTAGGAAGAAGAACCATCCCCCCAACTAACCTTTCTCACCATACATATATATATGTCCAGTTCTCTTAGTGGAACTTGACAAGTGTCTTTTGTTTCTAGAGCTTGTCCTTATAAATGTCCTACATAGTCCAAGAAAAGTACAAATATTATTTGATCAGTCAATTTAGTTGGCTTTTAACCAATTCACATTATGAAACCAAATTAGCACAGTGCCTAAACAAACTTGGCGTACTATGCATTTGGCAGTATCCCTTACCATACTTACTCTCCGCTTAACATACTTTCTTAAATAGTAGAATAATTTGAGATAGAATCTTTGATTACTTATGTGGTGGTTACCTTACGCCATTTCATATTCGCCAAAAGACTATAAACAGATGGACTACATTACAAATTAATAATTTCACGCTTACACACCTTCTAATCGGGTTTTCCAAATCTGGGGCGTGACAGCTTATTTAAAGGGCCTTAGGGACCCTAAAAAAAACACGAACATAACACAACATTAGAGAGAAGATCAAGAGAGAGCTTTAAGGGATTTTTTTGTTTTAGCTAGATAGCTTTGTTTTTAAGGTTAAGGTTTGTTTTGAATTTCTCCATCTTCGATTGTTTACTCATTAGTAAAGTTTCTTTTACTTGTGGTTTTTGATCCTCTTGATTGGAAGAGTTTTTTCATATAAATTTGTGTCCAAATTTCTCTATTCCTTCTTTCTTGTTATTTATACGGATCAATCCCCAACACCAACTATGAGAAATAAGTAAATAATAATACACAACAAAAGAAACCTAGCCAGCACACCACTTAACTTCCATTAATGTTTTAGGTTGATATTGAACTATTTGAGTGCCTTGTACGCTTGAAAAGAATTTATACGCACGCATTTGTATCTGCCCCATTTGCCAAACTTTCCAGCAAAGTATTCAAGTAATCATTTGGTGATTTCATATTCTGCAATACTGTTTTTTTTTCTTTTCATATTCTTTCCTTCAAGTTTGGATGATATTTTATAACAGCTTAGACATTTATTGTGGTCCCTTTCGCATGAGACATTTGTTCAATACTTATTATCATATCAAATCAGACAAACATCTTAATGGTTTTGAATAGTAATTAGAAAGCATCAGCCTGCATGCATGCTTGCTGCAATATTTCATCTGCCTGCACAGTTTTTTTTTTTTTTTTTTGATAATCTTATTTGTCGTTAATAGAAACAAATATTAATCTTGGATGTAATATAAAAGTCTAAACAAAAGGCAAACGAAAGTATTTCTAACACTATTTCATTAACATAAACATATGTATACATATATGATCAACGGCCGGGTCGATCAATAAGCAACAATGTTTCGGGCTGTTATAAATAACCCATATGCCACAATAAAAAAAAGGCTTTACTTGCATAAGACAATTAAAGCTGCAATCAACTTAATTCCTCAAAGCAACACTCCACCTAGCCACATATGACATTAATTTAGTACTACTAGGGAAGATCTAGGAGTTCAACAATGTTAAGGTGTGTTTTGTTCGTATAGTTTTATTATGTACAGAGGATTAAAGCATTGCTTACTTCCCTTTTTTTATTCAGCGAAGAATGAAGACAGTGCATTTGAGTAATTATTTTGATTGGCGATATATCTCTTCTTCTTGACTAAGCTGAGAAGCAACAAAGGTGTCAAGGAGGCGCCAATCTGTGGCTTGATCCACCGCTTGCTCATTGCTGTGGCTCCCAAAGAGTGCATTCAAGTGTTGGTGATGAGTTTGTTGAATATGATGGTCCTGTGTGAGGGATGAGCACTGGCCAAATGCAGCCACTGGATTGCAGCTTAGGGGATCCCGTGACTGGAGGTAATGGTCATGGGGAACTTGGTACTGCAAATCAAGCTCTTTCTTGCAGGAATAGGGAAGGTGGTGGTAAGCGTTATTAGATAGGGATGTTTGGTTTGGGGAATCTAGATCGGGAATGAATGAGACTTGATCATCATACCAACACGAAGATTCATGTTCACCGACTTTGCGCGTAGCTGTTATTCTCTTCTTGAATACCCTACATACAACCCATCCTTCGTCCTGCATTAATCAGTTTAAGAAAAACATAATTTTGCAGAAAATTTCATCTCAATATAAAGTATAATAAGTGAATAGGTACATATATCTATGAATTTGGCACTTTATTACTGTTACAATAGCCAAAAGAAGGGTTTCTTGCGTGTCTTCCTCATGACTAATAAGTATATCTCTACTATTTTCACATGTATATCTAGGAAATTATGTTTTAGAATAATATTTATTTTTATTAGTAAATTTTTTATCATTAAAATATGTTTTTATTAAAACTAAAATGACACTTTGTATCGCTTTATTACTATATGTAAATTATTTAGTTTTGCATTACACTTTTACATTAACATTTAAATTTTAGATATTTTCCTTCAATTAGTAGCTAAAAATCCCATTATTATTTTTATTATAATGATCAATTTAATTAAAATTTTTTAATTATGTTTAAGAATTTAAATAATACTAATTTTGAAATAAAAAATATATTTTTTAATGAATTACATAAAATAATCTGTGAGGTTAAGGAAGAGTAGGAAGGTGATGAAACTGGTCTTAAAAACGAAAAGGGTTAAATTATATCTCTTCATAATTGTAGATGAAGGTATAAAAAAGAAGCGTGTGGTATGTATATATACATACATAATTAGCGAGAAGAAATTGAAGTAGGAAAAAGGAAGACTTGCCTGTGGAGTCCCATTTTCATAAGTTTCAAGGCGATACTCATGCATAATCCAGTCAGACTTTTGTCCATTTGGGGCTCGACCTTTATAAAACACTAAGGTTTTCCTCATCCCAATCAAGTCATGCTTAGAATAAATAGCCTTGTCTCTGCCCGTTGCTTTCCAAAACCCGGCTGCCGTGGCTCTATTTGTGCGACTTCCTGTTGGATATTTCTTATCCTTATGGCTGAAGAAATACCATTCATTTTGCTCTTCTCTCCCTATTCTGTATATCTCTGCTCAAAACACAATATAAGCATAACGATTTTGAAAAAACATAAAGAAAAAAAAGGGTTAGATACCTTGAAGATCCCAAGGCTCAATTTTATAGAGATCAACATCTTTAATTACATCTAGGTCAATCCTTCTTAATGAGATTTTCTTTCTAAGGTAATAATCAACCAGTTCTTCTTCTGTGGGATGGAAGCGAAAGCCTGGTGGAACTTGTGGAAGTACATTCATTTTCTTTTTCTCAAGCCTGCAAAGCCAAGAGATCGTAGTATCAGCACCTTTAATATATTAACACATATTAAACGATTGAACGAGCATGAATATGTATTTAACATAATGCACAAGTTACAAGTACATTATTTTTTTATGACTGACAACAAATTTCATTAAAAACTATTAAAAAACAAATATTTCCTCCTCTTTGGTAGTTAAAAAGTTTTAACATAAGGCATACCATAAACCTGTTTTTCCCAACCTAGATGGAACTATTTATAAATCATATAAGCAATATATATTTTATTTTATAATCAATGACGTGCCCTCAAAACTTCAAAATTCAATTCTAATTAAGATCCTTCCTGCATTGAATTTCTTATTTGAATGTAGAATAATTCCTTATAATTAATCATGCTTTGAAACCATCTTTGCAATAGATCAATGTGGCGTTTTTAGAATGAATCAACATATGACTAGTCTCAAAGTTTGATAAATCCTTAAAACTGAAATTAGAATAGCAAGAACAGTTGATGAAGTTGCAAGGTTTCCATGAATAAAATGAGTAGATAGTATCATAGTAGCAAAAAAGCCGTATAGTTAGCAAAAGATATTTTCTCTCTTGGGTTATTCTAAAGTTCATCTAATAAAAATATGAGAGAAGTAATGCAATAATGGAAATTTTGCATGTAATAATCATGATAGAATCAAATATTTGAAGCTTAAGAAAGAAAATGAAGTTAGCTTTCTTCCTTTACTTCAGCTTCCTTTGAAAGAAGAAAAACAAACTTGAAAATCATGGGGTTAATGCATATTTTTTAAGCATCTGAAAATGGTATAAACATGCAGTCATGAACAAATGTATTAAAGTTCCACCTTTTATTAATTATTAGCACAGAAAAATCTTGTAGATCTGCGGCTCAAACAAGTATTTAAATGTAAAAACAAACAAAAATAATCCATACATCTAAAGTAAAAAAAAAAAAAAAAACATATTAGTAGAATTGTCATGGAAAAATGGAGACAATGAGCTCACAGTTCAAATACAGATCTGGGGTGATTGAATCTTCTCTTCTAGCAAAAATCAAGAGTTGGATCGAACAACCCTTTTTACTTTTTTCTCCCAAATATGACGGCAGTATTAGAAGCTTTTATTCCAAATTTGGACAAGAAGACGACAAAAATATAAAGAAACAAGCCAGTATGTTTTACGCCTGCCTGAAAGGAGAGTTGTCGGATCAAATCCCGATAAAGAAAAAACAGAAGAAAGGCCACAAAAAGGGAAAGGATTTGAGACTTTAGAAGAATGGGAGGATGGAGAAGGAGAAGGGTTAAATAAGAAGCAAAAGAAAATGAAAGAGAGAGAGAGAGAGAGAGAGAGAGAGGAACCCTAATGATCAAAGAATGGGTATGATCTATCTATCTATCTTAATAAGCTAATCTTTTCACTATCATAAGCTTACGTTGTCTATCTTTCACTGCCAGTTTGGAGCTAAATTGGTGCAAAAGCTTAAAAAAGGTGGCGCAATATGGGCTAAGACAAACACACAGAGAGAACTTCCTCTATTGCCATCTCCACCTGCTGCAACTGATAGAGACCTAGGTCTTGTATTATAAGAAGGTGTTTTGTTTTTCTTTTTTTCAATTTAAAGGTGGTTTATATTATAGAGAAATCCCCGTTCAGCAGCATGCCAATATAATTATAATAATAATAATAATAATAATAATAACTAGAAAGGTAAAAGGTCTACTCTAGACTGTGGCTGAAAGTGGGTTGGTGGCCCTTTATTAGCCCCAAACTCCATTCCTAGTCCCTACCATTTCCTCCCTTATTTTCAAGTCTTAACTGTAATAAAATCGCAATGATAATGCTGGAGTCATGTTGGATTAAGCCATTCATTTTCCATCACTTTTTTATTTTTGTTTTGTATTGCGGTCCGGTTGCATGGAGATATTGGTGTGATTTTCAGTCTTGATTTGGCTAAACAAGGAACCAAAGAGTGCAAAAGTTGGTGGCTTCACCTTCATCATTGTCACAAATTTAGGCAAGACATATGCATTATGGCAATGACCAAACAATACAGAATAACTGTCTTTAATACACTTCAAAAGCCATGTGAATGATTAAGCTAGGTAGCGTCCAAACCATTTTTGTCAAATTTCTGCTCGTGACTCATAAGTTTCTTCACTGTCATAATGATGGAGTCTTTACATTAAAGCTTTAATTAAACAATAAGCTCTTTATCTCAACCGTTTGATTATTATTAGTACCACATCAATATTTATGGTTTAAGAAGTTGTTTTGAAGTGGTCCATGCAGAATTACTGATTAACCAGATTAAAAAGCTTCTATTGCAGTAAGTTCAACTGATATCCAAAACATTTCTTAAGTAAAGTTTTCAATATTAAGATTTTAATGTTTATTAAAAATAGAAATTTATATCATGTATCTATAAATATATTTTTCTGGAAAAACATTATAAACATCCTATATATACATTCTCTTTTGATCTCTCTATTTCTTTGTTCTTTCTTTCATAATACATTCCAATTTCTTTATTCCTAACTCTCTTTTTATCTTTATGTGTTAACATGCTATCAACACAATTCTCCTAATTTTTTTTCATTTAGGCTCCAGCTCTTTACCTCAACCGTTCAGCTATATTTTAGTCAAGAAATTTATACAAATTATAGCTCTCACGAGAAGAAAAGAAGTTTAAAATTATCAACAGGAACCAAACCTATACCCATAGAAAGAAGTCATTGGCTTAAACCACTCAGCTACTCCAACCTTTAGATTATATGTGTTATGAAATTTATAAAAATCTTTTATTCGTATCTAATGATTTATTCAATCGAAGATTGAAGATTAAATTTATATTTCGTAATTATGGACATTAAGATGTAGAATTTTTCAAGAAGTTTTTCTTATTTAATATTTTAATTAATTAATTCATGATTAATTATAATTATGTTGATTTAATTTATTTTATCTCTATGTTCATAAGAATGGTGAAGGAATCATTATCTTCTTAAATTTTCTTGAAAAAAGATTACAAAAAGAGAAAAAAAAATTGGACCAAAGGAAAAAATAAAGGCTTAAAATAAGAGCCAAAGGTTTCAAACTTACAAACTAAGGGTCATTAAAAGTTGATGCCTACGAAACTAGCTAAAAATCTAATTAATGCAAATGCACCTATTAATTAATAGTACTATAGTTATGGTGAACAAAGATATCGTTCCCACGAATACTAAAAGTATTATTAATTACCGTCTTTCTATTATTTAACCGATAAATTCAAGTGATCAATTAAAATTAAAATTAACTAATTTAATGAACTAACGAATACGATAAAGAACAAATCAGGAAAATAATCGAGTAAACAACCAAGAAGCGAAACAATACACAGGAAAGAATTCACTTAGATTTCATCTGTCATTATCAATCTAAATTACACAATTTCTTCACTTAGTATCTTAATCCGTAGAAATCCTTAAATTATGATAATATCTCTCTTCAAGAATAAGAGTAACTGACTCTAGGTTGATTAATTGAAATTTCTTTCTAATTAAAACCCCTATTATCACATTAACTCGATCTATGAATTCCTCTATTAGATTTGACTCTAATCTAGTAGATTTATGTTGTCCTATTTCTAGGATTGCATACAACTCCACTCAATTACGCTAAGATCTACTCTTAAATAAGGTCTATTCCTCTTCTGATTGAAGCACATTAAACATGAATCAATAGTTTAGAAATATCAAACCAAGAATTAAGCACACATAATTGAGAACAAGATCTAAGTCTTTATTATATAAAATAGAAATCAAACGATAGAATTCATCATAGGGTTCATCTCCCTAGGTATTTAGAAAATTAGTTCATGCTTGCAAATAAAAACATTTAAAACACAGTATAACCACAAGAAACAAAGAAACTCATGATAATCTCCAAAGAAATCAAATGGGAATCTTCAATCTTGATGGAAATCTGCTTCAGAATCCACTTCAATGGTGTTTTTTGAGTTGTTTTCTTAAATATTCTATGACGGCTCTCTCCTATCTTCTTATTTTTGTCATATATAGGTCTTAGAATGTCCAAAAAAACCCCTGAAATTTGCGTTTTTTTAGTGTTTAGAGTGCAATTCGCGAAATTGACACAACTTGACACATGGCCGTGTGGCAGCCTGTGTGGAATGGTTCAGCCCATGTGGCTCTTGTAACTTACTCTGATTGTCTAATTTTTGCTTGTTTTTCACTCCTATTGCTCCCAAATGCACTCCCAAATATAAAAACATAAATTTAAAGGATTATAAGCATAAAATTCACCATTTATATAGAAGAATCATCCAAAAACGCATTAAGAATGGGATTAAAACATGTTACTTTTAGCACCTATCAAATATCCCCACACTTAAGTATTTATTTGTCCTCAAGCAAAGTCCTCAACCTACATTCAAGTTAACTTCTCTCAATTTATTACCGACAATGTAACACCCCAATCCTAAACCGTCGCTGGAACAAGGTTACGAGGTATTACCGAACATATCGATCAATTTACAAACAATTCACAAATAAATAACAAACATATTAAAATTAAATCATAAGTCCCTTTAATGGACCCCTGAGGCCCAAATCACATATTAGAAATAAACCAGAATCTATTTGAATACTCCGGAAATTATTTATTTATTTATTTATTATTATTTATTAAAAAAAAACTCAATATAACCCCTTTATAAACTTCTAACACTACCTGCAAATTTTCAAATTTCAACGAATTCAATACAAACAACAACTCAATAAATAAAATCTTCGGTCAAAATACATTCATTTCATAATAATATCATCAATCCTTATTTTATCTAATATTATATTCATTCATATTCTCAAGTAGTATTTAAAAATCTTAATTCATTTTCCATTCATGTCATATACCAAACTTATATTAACTTAACTAACATATTCACGGGTTAATGCTAATCATAGTCATATAGGTTCCTATACATTTCATATAAACTGTTTAAAGTATTTATAACAAATCTACCGGAAAATTGAGATAGTGTGACTTGAGCGTGATGATCCGATCCTCCGACCCTCCAGTTAATCTACAAAAAGCAATAAACATTACAAGTAAGTTGACTATAGCTTAGTAAGTTCATCAGCTTTAACTATAAATCTTACCGAATATTAATATTCCAAAATTCAAATCATAGGAATATTTCAAGTAAATTGCTTTTATTCCTGTAAACCATAGTCTCATTTAATAAAATTATTTAATTGAGCTCAATAATAACAATGATAACATTACTTACATTTTTTTTTTCCACATGTTACACTTACTACTTACCAACTTGTCTATCCAAGAAATAACTTATTGAATTGAGTACATCGTGATCTGGAGCTCGAGGTCAGACTGAAGCACATAAGTGCTGAACGGAAGCCCGAAGGCTAGCTGAAGCATATAAATGCTGAACTGAAACCTAAAAAGGGTTAATGAAACTCATATGAATTAGCGGAAGCTCGTAAGAGCTAAACGGAAAGCAAACACAAGAATTCACAACAAATGCAGATTCTCGGTTTACTTGGGTAATTCACCATGAATTCATCATTTTCACTGAACGATTGTACTCATTTCCTGCATTCTGGTCCTCCGAAATACTCAATTCCATTTTGTAACTTTTGTACATAATTCTCTTATTTTTCAACAATTAATATAAATGAATACTAATTAATATTCATAAAATAATATAGAACATTTATAATTTAACCGTACGAACTTACCCGGAACAATTTGCAGTAGTTGCAGAGATTTCGAGAACTATTTTGAAATTTTCTCTTTTCCTCGTTTATCCTCGATTTCTTGATCTATAATACAAAATTTTCCATTCACTCATTAGCATTTATTTAAATTCTACTCTAATTTACGGCTTATGCACTTTAATTTTTGAAATTTCACTTTTACCCCAAATTTTACTATTTTTACAATTTAGTCCCTGCTCAATTAACCCCCAAATTGAATTAATTTTTCTCAATTAACACTTTATTATATTAATTTAAACTACTTCACACCATTTTTAAATCAAAATTTCAGCATTATACCTTAATTCCAAACTTTTTCACAATTAGGTCCTAAAAATCAATTTCTACTAAAATTGCTTAATAAAATCATCATATAATAAGATTAAAACTTCAAATACACACTAAATAATCATAAAATTACAGAAATTATCCATGGAAACTTTCAATTTCACTCATAGAATAAAAAACTAATGAATTCTATAAGTGGACCTAATTGTAAAAGTCATAAAAACATAAAAATTATCAAGAAAAAGCAAGAATTAAACTCACATGATGTAAAAATATGAAAAACGAGCTTTCTCCAGACCTCCTATGGCGTTTTTTCTGAGAAAATATGAAGAGATATCTAGATTTTTCAATTTTGTCCTTATTTTATATGTTAAAATTGTAAAATTTCCAATTTTGCCCTTATTTCCCTTATTTTTCTGCTGATTTTCTTGCCTTGCTGTCCAACCTATTTACTTTTAGGCTTAATTGACCTTTAAATCTCCTTTCTTTTAACACGTGAGCTATTTAATCCTTCTAGCAAATTTTACATTTGTTACAATTTAATCCTTTTTATTTAATTAACCACCCAAACAATAAAATTTTCTAACGAAATTTTAACAGCACATTACTAACACTCCATAAATATTTATAAAAATATTTTCATCTCGATTTTACGAGATCGAGGTCTCGATACCTCGTTTTTTACTTAATTTATTTAATAATTTCTCTTTAAATTTTAATTTAACCTATTAAAATATTTCTAATATTTCATTCACTTCTAAATATTATTTTATTTTAATTTCCTAATTGTACTTGTCGAATTTAGTAATCTCGAATCACTGTTTCGGCACCACTGAAATTTTTGGCTGTTACAGATAATGTCTTAGGATAATTTATAGATAATCATACATTGGAAATTTACACTAAAATGACACTAAACAGTATAAGCAATCCAAGTGGAGAATTTTAAGCTGTAAAAACATTAGGCATCTCCCCTATCTCAATAATTATTTGAAATTCAAACTAAAAAAAGAATTAACATCCTTACTAAAGATTCACTCAAAGCACTCAAAGTGTTTAAGGTTCAAATAATGTGCACTCAACAGTCAAACAAGAAATGTTATTACCATAGACTTGCTTGAAAATCAAATCCCCACCACTATAAATGAAATGATACACCAATCAAGAGATATTTACAAGGTTATAATGGTGCTTAGGTTAAAGGTATGGAAAAAGTCAAAAAAGTTGGTTATAATCGAGAGTCGAGTTGATAAGTTACCAAACTAGAAAAAAAAAATCAGTTTTTAAATTAAAAAAATTACATCAACAAGAAATAAAGAATAAAAATAATCTTTTCAACAAAATATGAAATTAACAATTCAAGCTAAATCAAAATTTTTTTATTTTCTTTTCTCTCTCTCTTTTTTTAGCAAAGGAAAGTTCAGCAATAAAAGTGATAAAATGTAGTCAAGCCACTAACCAAATAAAATCTCAACAAAAATTAAGGTCAATAAAAAGGATAATTTTACGAAAGTAATATGGGTTACGGGTTAAAAAATGTGTTAGGATCAACAGGGTTTACTAGGGGTTAGTTCAACAGGTAAGCTATTTAAAGTTTAAACGGGTTAAATCCTAAGTGCCTCTATCATCTCAGTATATCAAATCAATAATGTGGTCTCGACATATATAATCAAAGCAAATTATAAAATAACAAATCAAGTTTACATACTCACAACCAAAAATAAAATGAGTACAAATAAATAAAATTTATGCTCTATAGGTTTAAAAGCTCACAAAAATTATGGTTTTGATGTTAAACTTGCAAATTTAAAATTTCAAGATAATACTTCAATTCAAGGAGACAACCTAAAATAATATTTCTGAAAAATAGCTTATAATGCTTGACTCTCTCGTGACGTAAAATATAAATCAACCAATGCATAAAAATCCACAAAGATAAGTGTGAGAAAATTACTCAAACACAAACTACAATTCAAAGATTTTATCGTATAAAAATATAAACAACCTTCTCACAGTCAAAATGTACATTGTCCTCAATGTACAAACAGATATAAACAGAATAAGCATAATATCAAAAGGGAGAGAGAGAATTGAAACTACCCTGAATTTAGATGAATTCACCAGAATAGTGAAAACCGTAATCGTAGGTGAATCTAAATGAAGTACATATTTCTAAGCAAACTAATAATAAAATAGACAAAAATAAATAAGATAAAAAAATTACAAACTAGAAAAAATAATTGAAAAAAACATAATAAAATAAAATAAAAGATATAAATTCAAAAAATAAAAGATAAATAAAGAAAAAAAATATAAATCTAAAAAATAAAAAATAAAAAATAAATAAAAATAAATATAGGGCTTGAGATACGGAGGAACAAAGGAATAAAAAGATAAAAGAAAAAAAAGCTTTAAAGAGGAAAAAAAGTACATGGCCATGTGAGCCATATGACCATGTGGCCAGACCATGTGTGTCACACGGTCGTGTGGAGAGGCCGTGTAATCAACCAGACCGTGTGATTAAAAGAATAGGTAAAAATAAGCCCAGTATCCACACGACTATGTGCCAGGCCATGTGCGATGATCCTTCACTTCTCCCACGCTCATGTTCGAGGCCGTGTAAGTCACACGGTTTACCACATGCCCATGTGTGAGGCCGTGTAGGTCATATGGTCTACCACACGCCCATGTGCTAGGTCGTGTGTCTTACACGACCATGTCTTCAGACCATGTTCTCTGTGCCCGTGTAGGTTAAAATAAAATTGAAAAAAATTAGCTTTAGTATGCACACGGCCTGGGACACACTTGATCTGTCGTAATTTGGTGAAGCAGATTAAACTAGTTTTCACAATTAAGGAGCTTGAATGCAAGCATTTTCATTACATTTTCACACGTAAGGGTCGAATGAGGCCTACGAGACAGCTAACGTACTTTGTGAGTGTGCAGGAGATCATTAGAAAGCATTTTAAGGTGATACTGGATGCTATGTCGCAACATGGGAGGTCTAATGTCGCAACATAAGGATCATAATGAAGAAAAATCAAGTTTGTCTTCGCTGTCGCGACACAGACTAAGGGTGTCGTGACATACCCCTGAAGATGGCTACAAATGAGCATACTAGTTACTATGTCACGACATAGGTCCTGGTGTGCCGCGGCATCGACTCTTAGACGAAAATTAAACACGAAGCAGGGGCACTTTGGTCTGCACAACCAAACGGAAAGCTTGAGAATGTTACCTAACCTAGGGTTAAGGACGACGACAACCTGAAGGCTATAAATAAGCTCATCTGGCACATGTTATAGACACCTTTCTATTAACCTAACTTCTCTATTTAGATTTAGTTTTGTTTTCTTTCTTTTTTAGGTTTTCTAGAGTTTAGGTTTTTTGAATTGACTGATTGTAATAATTGGGATCTTTGCTGGGTTGCAATTGCTTCACATTGTAAGTATAGATTGAGTTTTAGCAAATAGAATTTTGAATCCATTGTTTGAATAAATCATTCATTGAATAAAAATTCGTGGAGTAAGATTGTCATTCAAACTACATTAACAAATCTGATGTGTCATTTTCTTTTTTGCTTTACTCACTTAAATATTGTTATTAATATGTTTTATTTAACATTAATTGGGACATTGAATTAGGAAAGTAAAAATTCTTTTAAAAAATTCTTTTAAAACCAATTAACAATAATTTTGTCCAGATCAACGATAGCCACTTTCAACCATTACAACAACACTCAGGGTGGATTTGGATGAGCGGTGTGTTTACTTGCAGTAAGTGTAAAAATAACGATGGTGGTGAGATTAGATACTGTAGCGTGAGACAAAAAGTAAGTTAAAAGCACCGCACTAAACCTGCCGTCCATCCAAACCCACGCTCAATTGGTGAAGATAGTAACAAATAGTAGAGGAATTTGTACAGCTAAGGAAAGAAAGGAAGATTTAGTGATTGAGAACCTATGAAGCAAGGGGACTCCTCTTCTGCACTAAGTTAATCTAGTAAAAGTGTAAATTATTATCTTCATAAATTTAATTAATCAATGTTAAATAAAATCTATTAATTAAAACTCTAATTATCCAAAAATATCTCTAATAAGAATCATAATAGAATAAAAAAAAAATCATAATATAGTTAAACACAACAGCACCACATTCACCCCACCATCTTTTTGTTAACCAAGTTATCTAAGGGCTAGTTACAAGATTAGTCGCACATTAATTATTGAAGATCCAAATTAATACTAAAATGAAAATTCAATTTAGTTTAAAAATTATATTCATAAAAATACTAAAAATCTAAAATTTATGTTTTTATCCTAGATGATACAACTCCAAAATCAGATTTTAAGCCCAGAAAGCCGATTTAATAGCCCACTCTTAAAAATGGAAAAACGGCAGGGTGTAGTAGCTGAAAAACCCTGCGAGTAACGACCCCAGGGTTTTAAACTAACACAACCGGAGCCAAAGCGCTTTTTGTTCGTTCGGCCTCAGCGCTCTACTTCTTCTTCTTCTTCCCATTTCTTTCTGCAGTCTTTTTGGGCCAATCATACTAAGAAAACGGGACATTTTTGTCTTCCAAAAGTTTCTGTTATGCCTACTTGTTCCTTCTTCTTACTAGTGCTTTAAACAAAACTCCCATCCACCGTTTCTAAACATGACGAATAAGAGAGTTCTTTCACGTCACCTCTTCTTCAAAACCAGAAGAGCAGTAACAACCTCAGCTGCTCTTCCATTAGACCCCTCCTACGCCACCGTTTCATCCGTCCCCGCCGACCATTTTTCCCTTTGCCTCTCCTTCTCTGAGCAACTCATTAATCGTGGCTTACTATCCTCTGCTCGGAAACTCTTTCAGCGCGTCGTTTCTAACTCTTCTCCTGTCTCTGATGCATTATCAACCGTTGATTTCGTCACTTCCCGTGGCTTGGACCTTGATTTATCCACATACGCTGTTCTCATTAAGAAGCTTGTGCAATCAGGGCATCTCCTGTTGGCCTACTCTTTTTACTCCGATTATATTATTGGTAGAGGTATTATTCCTGACTCCTCTATTGCTAATTCTATAGTCATTTGTTTGTGTAAGTTAGGGAAGTTAGAGGAAGCTACAATTCTTTTTGATCGGCTTGTAACGGACAATTCTTGTGAAAAACCTGCCTTTAATGCTCTCGTTAGGCTGCTATGCTCGCAAGAAAGATTTTTGGATGCATTTGATTACTTTACTAAAATGATTAATTTTAATGTTAATTTGGGTTGCTGGTATTATAATGTGTTGATTGATGGACTATGTCAGAAAGGGTATTTAGACGAAGCGATTCAAATGTTTGATTTAATGCCTGAAAGAACAGAATCGTTACCTACGCTTCATTTGTACAAGTCTTTGTTTTATGGTCTTTGCAAACAAGGGTGGGTTGTGGAGGCTGAGTCTTTGTTTGGAAAAATGGAGTCGCAGGGTTTCTTTGTGGACAAGACGATGTACACTTCATTGATAAATGTATACAGTAAGGGTAGGAAGATGACAATGGCCCTGAGAGTTTACTATAGGATGCTCAAGACGGGTTGTAGGCCGGATAGTTATACTTATAACACATTGATCCATGGGTTTGTTAAGAGGGGTTTGTTTCGTTACGTCTGGGTGTTATTCAACCAGATGATGGAACAGGGACTGCAGCCAAGTGTGGTCACTTTTCACGTTATGATAAGTAATTATTGCAGGGAAGGGAAGGTGGATTGTGCTTCTATGCTTCTGAATAACATGATTAGCAAGAATTTAGCTCCTAATGCCCACTGTTACACAGTTCTAATTACATCCTTATATAAGGAGAATAGGATAATGGAAGCAGAGGAATTCTATGAAAGGATGCTGAATGGTGGGCTTGTTCCGGACCATGTTTTGTTCTTCAAACTTATGAAGATGTACCCTAAGGGGTATGAACTTGACATTGCTTTTATGGTTCTGAAGGCAATAGCTCTAAATGGGTGTGGGTTTGATCCATTATTACTTCCGGTTTCTGCTAATGAAGAATTGGAGCAAAAGATTGTGATTTTGATTGAGGAGATCTTGAAATGCAACTTGCATCTAGCCAAAGTTGCATTCAATATACTTATAAGTGCCCTGTGTGAGCAAGCACAACAGGATAGTGCTTTGCATTTCATGGATAAAATGGAGAGTCTAGGATGCATGCCTCTCCTTTTTACTTACAACTCCTTGATAAAGTGTCTTTCCCAGAAGGGTCTTTTTGAGGATGCTGAATCCCTACTCAATCGTATGCAAGCTCAAGGTATCTTTCCAGATCAAGCAACCTGTTTGATAATAATAAATGAATACTGTAAACATGGGAATCTGGCACGAGCTTTTGATATCCTGGACGAAATGGAGGACAGAGGAATGAAACCAGGTGTTGCTATTTACGATTGCATAATAGGTTCTCTTTTACGGAAAAAAAAGGTATCTGAAGCTAAAGATATGTTCGTAAGGATGCATAAGTCTGGGGTGGATCCTGATGAGATTTTTTATTTAACAATGATTAATGGCTTTTCAAATAATGGAAGAGTCATTGAAGCCCGTCAGCTATTTGATGAAATGATAGAGGCTGCTATTAGGCCGACATCTCATTCTTACACTGCTCTGATTAGCGGGTTAGTCAAGAAAGACATGACTGATAAGGGATGCATGTATCTTGAAAAGATGTTGGATGATGGTCTTGTGCCTAATGCTGTAATGTACACCTCTCTTATCAATAATTTCTTGCAGAAGGGAGAGTTTGAATTTGCTTTTAGATTAGTTGATTTGATGGACAGAAACCAGATTGAGCGTGACCTGATCTCTTATATTTCACTGGTCAGTGGTTTTTACAGAAGCATCAGCAGCAGGAAAAGATGGTTCTCTATGAGGAGGGGGTCTGAAAGAGCAAGAGAAAAATTGTTCCAACTGCTCCACCGTCAATCTCTACTGCCAAAAGAAAAGAATTTAAGAGTTTCTGATAGTTCTCCTGAAGCTATGAAATGTTTTGCATTGAAGCTTATTCAGAAGGTTAAACAAACAAGGTTTATGCCAAATTTGTACCTCTACAATGGTATAATTTCTGGATTTTGTGAGGCAGATAGGATGCAGGATGCATATGATCATTTTGAATTGATGCAAAAAGAAGGCGTACTTCCCAATCAAGTGACTTTTACCATACTTATGGGTGGACATATTAAAGCTGGTGAAATTGATCATGCCATAGGCTTATTTAATAAAATGAATGCAGATGGTTGCACTCCAGATGGCATTGTGTACAAAATTTTAGTAAATGGCCTTTGCCAGGCTAGTAGATTACTTGAAGCGTTGTCACTTTTACATGTGATGCACAAGAGGGGGCTCATTCCTAGCAAGGGTACTTATGAAATTATACTTCAGTATTTTTGTGCTAGTTATTTGGCCATCCCTGCATTCAAGATATTCGAAGAGATGCTTGTCTATAGTCCAGGCCCACAGTTATATCATTTGAACTGGTTGCTTTGTATCTTATGTGAACAAAAGAAATTGCGGGAAGCACGTATAGTATATGATTCAATGATTCAAAGGGGCAAATATCCTTATAGGGCAACTAAAAGTCTCTTCATCAAAACATTTAGAAAATGAGGAGAAAGGTACTTTGATTTAATGATTCAAGATAATATCCCAATTTAATTTACATAGTTGGTAAGCAAATCATTTTGTGTAAATTTTTACTTTAATTTTCTGCATGGTTCTCTAATATTTTCTTTTATTTCAAATGTAGCAAGATGGACTTCAGCTGACGGCAATGTTGGTATTAAATTATTAATCCCTCTCTTCTGTTGGCTTCAAGAACAAAGAGGTTAGTTTTCTATTGCTGGTGATGATGACCCGATAGATTTTGGTTCTACCAAAAAAAAGTTTGTTTTCTGCAACTTGGACAGGAATTTTCAATTTTAAAAAAATGGCATCATTTGTTTTATGCTGGATCTTTGCTTGGGCTGACTTAGTTTTTTCGTTCTGTTTTGTTTTTGGGATTGATTTGGACCCTATATGTGTTTTTGTTTGGTTTATTGGGCTTGTTTTTGGGCCTGGTTTTTTGAATAAAGATCCAGTTATTATTTTCAAAAAAAAAAAAAAAAAAGGCATCATTTCTTGTTAAGGTAACATGTTTGAAAAGGAAAATATATAGGTTAGCTTATTCCAATTTGATGTAGCTGCATTTGGCATTTCCTTGTCCTCTTTAAGAAAACCTTTTCTTTTTTGGTAGGAATGACTATTCCTATAGTTCTGATTCCAGTCTGTTTTTGGCAGCTAAAGATGTCATGAGTTGGTGCCAGTGGAGTGTTATTGAAGACGTGCCAGAAGGTATTCTTTCAGACTTTCACAAATATAGGATGAGATGTTGCTCATGGTGAGTACTTTTATTTTCCTCAATGTTTCTATATTATCTTTAATGTTTTCAATTTTCATATGTTCATAGAATTAGTAATATCTATATTGTTTCTTGAATACTTAACAGCCTTGTTGCTATTACAGCCCTGAAAAATCAAGGGAGAAGTTTAAACTTTAGGCAGACATAAGAGTTTGTACTTCAGTGTTATGAGTTTTCCAGATCCTTCAGATTCCTGGTTCTATAGAACTTACAGGTAATCCAACATGAATACTGTATTTATACTATTAAGGATTTGTTCTCTACAATGCTCAACTTAGTGAAATATCTGCTGATGGCAGGGATAAAGATAAAGTGTTATACAAACTTTGCTGTGTTCTTACAACTGGTAATATGGCTCACTTTAATGGAGAAGCTAATATAATACGAAGAGCGTGAATGATGCAGAGTGATGGCTGTTGTAAACTTCTGACGAAATGCACCTTTTAGTGTCAGGCTTTGCATTCTGCAAGGGTGTAGGTTTTCAACCCTACAAGTCAATTTATGGCGTGAGACTGCTGAAAACAAGGAGTGCGCTTGGGTCGGGCATTTGACAATATTTACTTCTGAGAAGCAAGTAAATGGGTACTGCTCTACGGAGTTTCACTTTCACAGAGTTTTGTTGATGGAGAAGGCTCGGTTTCTTGCTAGGAGGCAACTGTTATACTATGCATAGAATAGATGAAGCTTCCCTTCAACTTGCAGGCTGATGCAGGCTGATGTTATGCATAAAAGCTGAAGGACACCCTTTGTTCTCTTCTTTTACCTTGTTGATTTGTTTAGCAATAATTTTGGTTGATTCGGGGTTCATACTGCATCATATATGTATAATTTGTTCCTGTGTGTATTGTGGCGGGAAAAAAAACATTAATTTATTTATTGTGCATGTTTGACACGGGAGAAATTCTTCTACATAATCATGTGGATTTCAACCAGTATAAGAAAGACACGGCAGCAATGAAAGAACCAAACAATGTTTGGGAACAAATTGAAAATGAGTGATACGGTTAATATGATGGAACTCAAAGACCAGAAGTGAATGGTATCCCAGCGTTTGGCAACCATGATGTTCCAGCAATGAAGTTAGCCACTGTGAACTTTGATGCTTCAGTAGCACTGGTTATAACTCGGTAACCTTTCCATTTTACCCTTCTACTTGTCAGAGCAGCGGGGCCGATGTTTTGGTACTCTCCATAAAACAAGGTATTTAGAGCAAAGTCACCATCCCATTCAAGCCAGCCTGCAGGATCCACCAAGGAATCAAGGTAAGTTTTCATGAAAACAGTACGTGAGTACTCCTTCCATGGCCGTCCCAAGAACGTTTTGAATGAACTAAGCACCGGGGAAAGGTCAGCAGTTGCCATCACTCGTGATCCATGGATTATAATGCCAGTATTTTGGTTAGGATCGGTCCTGCCTTGGGCAGTTACCGTGTTCTTTTGCTTATCCATTGGCCTCCTTGCATAAATCATGCAGTTCTGCAAAACCACAGCTGCATTTCCAAAAATGAAGTCTACTGTGCCATATATGTAGCATTCTTTGTAGAATTGTCGTTGAGAATGGACGTAGAGTGTGTCTTGGTATCCCTCAAAGCCACAGCGGTAGAAGACAGAAAGATCAGAGCCTGATCTCAAGGCCACTGCTTGGTGCTTCTGCGGTCCTGCGGTGTTGCGGAATGTTATGCCACGGGCAATAAACCCTTCACCCGTTACCGCTGAATACACAACATAATATACACATTATTATTATTACCAAGAAATAGTTATGAACTTATAATCAAAGGTTTTCAACAGGAAATTTAGAAATCCTGTAAGCAAAATTACCAACAGTTGCAGAGTCAAAAGTGGTGGAACCATCTCCAACGCTTCTGCTGCCAGTGATAATGGTGTTCCTCAATCCATCTCCAACCAACATAATATTCTTCAACTTATTGCCAATCTCAAGGTTTTCTTGGTAAATCCCACTTTTTACACGTATCACAAATCTACCTTTCCCACTCCTTTTTGAGGCGGCATCAAGTGCTTCCTTAATAGTCCTATGGTTCCCCGACCCGTCTCGAGCCACCACAAGGTCGGGTGTTGGCGAAGAAGACTGCAACAGCTTTCTGTCATCGGCCTTGAGCCAGCTAGGAAAGCCGTGTTTGTAACTTTGGGGCACAAATGAACCGTTACTAGTTAAAGCCAAAGCATTGCTTATTAGCTTTGAGACATTGTTGGACATGATTAGGGGTAAGACATAATCAGAAACCCTTAGCTCAACGAACCCTGCCCGACAAGTTTCAAGGTTGGTGAGGGCAGTACTTAGCCAGGTTTGGACGTCGAACTCGGTGCATTTGGTGGAGTGTAAGGTTTGGTTGATTTGAAGAATGGTTTGTTGATAGAGTTTCAAACAATCAGCCCATGCAGCTTTCTCCTTGTCATTTCGACATTTCTTGCCTAGCCACTTGGTATGAGTCTCAGCATGGAGTGCACGTTCCAAGGCTATTCCCACTGCCACTTTGCGGAACTCAGATTTGGTCTTGGGCACCAAGGGTTTGGGTTCTTGGCGCATGAAATACTTGCAAGGCTGAGGGTTTGGGGTTTTGTCGCACCAATAGTCCATTGCATTGGTGACTACAGATGAAAGGGTTGGCGAAACCGCCATGGACATGATCATAAATAACACAAAGCAAGCTAGCTTAGTTGCCATTTTCAATTTCTCTAATTTGCTCTTGTAGCTTTCAGCGTCGTTGTTTATATAGGAGAAACAAGAAATGGGGTAGGCTTTTTGACAGGGTGGCATAAGTTTCAACATTAGAAAATGGCAATAATCATACCAACCATGTTTAATTAATTAATATCCAATAATCATTCAAACAATCTCAAGTCTTCTCTTATTATTATTTAATGATATCTGATGGTTGATTAATCTATGAGGGCATTGCTATATATTGTTTATTCATGTTTACGGTAGGCATATTTGGTAGTAGGGAAACACGTCTTTTGGTACATGCTATTTCTTATCCTCTCCAATTAAAAACTAAATAATCCGCGTACAAATCACATAAATGTGTGTTTTAAAATAACATACAATAAATAATGAAATGTAAAATTTAAAAATAATAATAACAATAATACATGCAATAAAAACATTAATTTACATTGTGAGTATAATAAATTTTAATTTGGTAAATATATTGGATTAAGAATATTAAATGTATTTTAATTGTTTATCATAATATTATCATTTTTTAAAGTTGGTATTAAGTTAATTTGAAACGCTAACTCAATCAAATAAAATTATCAATATATGGCACACACACGATGCGGGTGAAAAAAGTTATGCAATATATTTATTAAAAATTGACATAAAAACTATTTTTTTGAATAATTTAAAAACTAAATATTATTTTGGTTGAAATGGTATGATCGAAAGAGTTTATGTTGGTGTTTTGGGTTCAAATCCCATCATAATTTTTTTCTACATTTTATATTAAAAAAATGCATTCAATAAAATTTTTTTATATATAGTATAGATAGATATACCACCCGCCAATATATATCAATCACATCTATATAAATATATTTATATATAAATATAAATTTTAAAATTATTAATTAAGTTTAATAATTCAATTTAATAACTTTAATTTAAAATTTAATTATGAAATAATCAAAATGGTTAAGATAAAAATTTAAAAGGTAGCTTAAAATATCAAATTTTTTATACCAATTGATGTGTATGGTATGCACCGTACAAGCCGTTGTTGACCAAAATTGGCCGAAATATATTAAAATTTTAACCAAAATAAAATATAAATTACTTGATACTAATTTAGGATTGAAACGACACGTATCGATACGATACCGACTATCAAAATTTTACCTATACGATATGTAAAATTGTAATTTAGTATGTGTTTAAAAATTTTATTTTTAAATGTACCAAAAAAAATTATTTTTAAAAAATTTATTTAATTTAAAAATAAAATTTCATCATTTAATTCTTTAAATGTATAATTCAAGTGTTAATATTGAAAAGAGTAACTTGATATTGTTTTTTAAAATTTATATTAAAATAAATTATCTCATTATTTTTGTTAAAAATAATATATTCAAAATATTATAATTAATATTTATACAAATAATATAAAATATTATATTAATAAGATTAAAATTGTAAATATAATAAAATAAATAATTTTCAAATATTTATTACTATTAAATAACATAATTTTATTCAATACGTAATGCTTACTAATATAAAAATTTTACACTAAAAATTATATACTTAGTTTTTAAATTTATCAAACACCTAATTTTGGATATGTTTCGACATTAATTTGGTATTGCTATGGCTGACTTTAATATATAAATAAATAAATAAAAAGGAGCTGACTTTGAATTGTGAGGCCATAAAAACGCAAGTTCCTGCTGCTAGCATGTTAGAGAAAAAAGTGATTTTTTTATTCTAATACATGGTGCGTTTAAAATATGTCTTAAATTTCTATACTCTTTACAAATTTAGAATTTAGTCCATATACTATTATTTTTAAAAATTTAGTCCCTTACTTTTTAAATTTTAAATCCAAACCTAGATTTGTTTTGTTAAATTTGTTGGTTTGACATTTTAAAATTAAAAAAATAAAACTTGCTTAATAGCTATGTAACTAAAAAATGGTTTTGTAATGATTCCTAAAAATATGTAACTAAAATAAAACATGAATTTTGAAATCTAAAGAATAGAAAGACTAGATTCCTAAAAATAAAAAGTACAAAGACTAAATTCCAAATTTATAATGATTATAAGAAGTTATGGCATATTTTAACCTAATTAATTTCTAAAAGTGGTCGGGTTAAACAATAAAGGGATAATCTCAAAATTATACATGAACTTTGATTTAATGTGTAATTGTATACATAAACTTTAATTTGGTGCAATTATACAGGGGAAACATCAATTGTGATTCAAATGTATTAAGCTTTAATTTTGATTTAATCATACACATTTAAAGAAATAAATACATTAATTTATTTTTATATTGAATGAATATAATTATTTATGTATGCAATATATAAACATCAAATGATGTTATATCAATAATTGCATTAATAATTTACAAAAATGAAATCAAATCAAATTAAAATTTCAAGTATAAAATTACATGAATCAGTCTTTACTTAACTTCTTCAAACTTTGCACTTAACGACCAAAATGCTCCGCACTCTGTTCTCTATTTTCTAATAATTATAATATTTATATTTAGTTTGAATGCATTTCTTTTTAAATTAATATTTATGTTTAATTTTCGTTACATTAAAATGGTCTCGGAACTAATGTTGTTGACTTTTTTATATAAAATGATATCGAAATTAATGATGTTCAATGAATATTTAACACGTTTTGAATATATTTTTTTTTTAAATTTTCAGCTGATTTGTACAAATCTACAAAATTGATTGCTTTAGTGCAATAACTAAGCATTATTATTTGGCATTCAGATTCACTTTCTAACACAACCTGTTCTTATAATTAGATGCGAAGCGGTGCTTCATTTCGGTCCAAACATCCAATTACTAGATAATATATATCTTTGTTCATGTTGCAGAGGGAGCGGTTCCGTGATTGTAAATAAGGGAAGTATAAATTTTAGGTTTCACATATTTTATATTAACATTTTTTGAGTTTTGCATGTTATATCTTCGTATCAAGTGTTTTCTCTGTGAATCATATACGATTCTCCATAGAGATTAATGATAAAACCCTAACATGAGGACAATACATTCAATTATTAGAGATTCAATTAATTATCTGATAAATAATTATCATTCTGCAAATCCACTATAACTAGCATACTATTCTAAAAAAACAAATTAATGCAGTAAAATTAGATGGTGGGCAATGAATAATAGTTGTATTTTTCAAAACAATAAAATAAAATTTCAACAATTCTTTTAAATTAAACTTTTAACATATTCTTCCAACTATGTTTGTCTATATTCTCTTCTTAATTAATTTGGGTATAATTCATGGGTTGTAGTAGATATAAAAGGATAAGGTCAAAACTGGTTTCATCAGAAACATGTTCTAAGGATTAAGAAAAGTAAAAAATGTGTGATTGCGCCAGTCTGGACGGGTGCATTGATTAGTGGTGGTTAATCTTTGTATTAAGTAGAAGTTTTGAATTTAATTTTTTGTATTTCAATTTTTTTTTATATTTTTAAAATTTTAAAATTTCAGTCATCATCTTAAACGATAATTGTTAAATTTATTTATTTAAATTTTGTTATTTTTAAAATTTAATGCAACAAACATATTATCATATGTATAATGTCATGTAAACTTGTTTTTTTCTATATATTACTCACTAAAATCCAGTTAATGGATTAACCACTGTCATTTTACGTTAAAATTGAAATTTTAGATTTTAACAAGTATAGAGACTTAAAATGATCGAATTGGAGAATATGAACTAAATCTACAACTATACGCATAGTACAAGACTAGTAATTGAATTTAACTACTACTGTTGGGGTGACTACCAAAGTTTCAAAATTCGAAAAGTATAAGGATTAAAATTGATCAATTTAAAAAGTAAAAGCAGTAAAATTAATTAAATTAAGATACAGGGACTAAATTTATAATTTTTGCAAAATATAGGGACTAATAGTAGAATTTAACCCATTATTAGCAATCTTGAACCTAAAAGGGTGACAGTTTTTTTTTTGGTTGGGTCAACATCCGTACTTATAATTAATTGAGTTAATTAAGTTTTAGGTTGCCCTCTAATCGAAGATGAAAAAAAGAAAAAACTTGAATCCAACGAATTTCGATCTAATTCGTTAGTGTCAGAATTTTTTTTTAAAAAAATCGAGTTCAAATTAGATCGAGTGAAATTAAAAAAAATTGGAATTGGGACAAGGTTGGGTTCGAGGTAAATTCACCCTGCCCCTAAATATTTACAAAAATACCTTCAATATATATATATATATATATATATATAAACTATTTTTGCTTTCAATATATATATATATATTAAATTTTAATTCTAAACTAAAAAGTAACAAAATAAAAAAAATAAAACAATTAAATTAAATTCGGGTCAGATCTTCTATTAAATTTTAGGTTTAGGTTTAGGACAAATTTTTTCTTAAAAGTCAGAGTCGAGGTGAATACCTCAAGTTTCAGGTTGGGTTCAGGGCGAGTGAAAATCCACCCTACCTTGCCTTATTTCCATTTCTAAATGGATCCAAAACTATGATTTTGTGTTTTTTGTCACACCCCAAACACCGGGTTAGAAGAATTGGGTTTATGAAAATCGAAAGTGGTCATGCCCCGATTTATAAGGGTATTTTTGAACATTTATAAATCAATGGTTTGAAATAGATATCGAAATTAGGTTCATAAATAATTAAATAAAGTATTAAAATAATATAATCAAGTATTATTATATTAATTAATCTAAAATGAAACTTGATTACGAGGTTTAATATGAAAATAATGTGTTTTAATTGAGTTAGGATCTAATTGGAAAAGGGGTAAAATAGATTAAAATATTAATAATGAGACTTGACTATGAGTATTAATTACTGTATATAAGCTAAAATAGGTGTTAGTGTTTCCATTCTAAAGAATCTAAGTTCAAACCCCATTCCTCTCATTTTTTTCCTTTCAATTTTCAATAATTTAAGATAAAAATCACACTAAAATAAATATTATTTAGAGTAGAAACTTAACAGAATGGGTAATAGCCTAATGGTTAAAGCATTAGCTTCATTAAGTCACTAAGGTTTGAGGTGCGGCCTCTAGGCATCACAAGCCCTAAGATTTGTCAATTCTTTCTTAACTAGAATTCATATATTATCCTTCCTCAAAATCTTAATAGAATTAGAAATCTACTATCTTTTTATATTCTTTTCTTAATTAGAATTTCAATTTGCCCTCCATCTTTCTATTTATTCTCTTTTTATTATCTTTCATTTTTCTTTACACCATATTTTCATCCTAATTGTTGATAATTATTTTTATTTTCGATATCAAATCAATCCCCGATAAATCAATTCTCCACTGATTGTTGAACTCATTATTGATAGCCTCTGTAATTTCATCAAGTTCGATAAGTGCTTCTCATTCTAAAATTTAGACTCCAAATTGTGTAGAATTTCTATCCTATATTAATATTTCAAATCAATTAGATAATTTTTCATGGTTCTTGACAAATCTTTCGTTAAAATCGACAAATCTTGATAAATCTTGGAAATCAAACATTAGTCGTTTGAAATTTTCATTTGAAGGACCCCGTTTTAGGTGCATCAGACCGGATTTGAGTGTGAGAAACATCATTCGAGATCCCTGTGACAGGTGTGTGTTCTTTAACAAGTGAATCAAGACAAACTGTGCCTAGAATTAGGGCCACATGGCTAGTCACATGAGCGTGTAGACCACACAGTCCCTCACACGACCATTTTCCCCCTAAAACCCTAAGAATTAGATTCTCACATGGCCTGGGACCTTCCACACTGCTAACCGCATGGTTGTGTCTGCCCTGCACCTCGATTTTTCAATTACAACACCGTCTAATCACACGGTCATGTGTCCTTTGTTTTTTAAATTTTACAAGCATTAAATCTACCAAATAACACCTAAACATAACCTATGCATGTCAGGCATCATTCCACATCCAAGCATCCACCAAAACATATTATATAACTTGGTGCTTCCTCAATTATAAGGAGACTAGACATATAATCCAAGCAACCAAACAATCCATCAACAACATGACTAAAGTTATTACATATATATATATATATATATATATATATAAACAAGCCACAAAATAACCATTTTAAATATATAAACATCCTAGGTACATGCCAAGACTAAAAAGAAACATTCACTAACACTTGAGCTCGGGGTTGTCGCTGAATGTTGAAACAACGATCAAATCCTTAAGTACCTAACTTGCTCACGGAAAGCAAAGCCATACATTGAGTAACTTAATAGTATTTCTATAATCCAAATATTAATAACTAATCTAACATATAATGATGTATAAGTTAACATAAATAATAAAATGCAATATACCCATTACCATATACCAATTCACTTATTTATTTCTCAAAACTATCACATATTTACTAATACTAGAACATGTCATATTCACTTCATATATCATTTGCTAATTAGATCATATGCTAGCATATTCCACCTCAAAATTTACCATTGAATACATTCAAAGTTCATAATCATCCTTAACTTAAATGTTCCACCATCATGGTTCCAGTTTCCATTTTGAATTCCCTATTAACATGACTCGGACAGATACACAGATCCAATCAACACACCAATTTGGGACTCAGTGCCTGAAGGATAAATCTGTGATAATAAATTGTGCTCTGCGTTGGTTGGTTAAGACCGACAAATAAATGTGCCCAGCACTGGTCGGTATAACTGACAAATGGAATGCCCAGCACTCCCTGACATGTAGCCGTATAACTCTTAACTCTTCCTATCCTATGGCATGCCATTTATACCTGACCCTGCTCGAGTAGTTAATAGGGTAACATGTTTCTCGATTTGATTCAAGATACCAAATCCTCAATATCAAAACCAAGTTTCCATCAATCCATTATCACGCATCTGTCGACATTGTTCATTTCTTAAATCAATTCGGTTCAATATATAATTCAATGTACATTATTTACATAACTATCAAATTAAGTCTAATTTTACAACTAAACATTCAATCACATCCATTCATTTTAATTAGCATTTCACACAAATTTTCAAAGAACTAACTCACATTATTAACTTACCATATGATGCAATGTTTATATGCAACAATTTAAATAGTTTGGATTATAGAAATAAAAATTGTGAACTCCGAGCTATTTGTCGACAACTTTATCTTTTCCTTTGTTTTTCGAGGGATCTGAGTCAACGTTAGTTACGGATTAAAAAACAAGACATTTCATCAATATAAAATTAAAATTTTCATTCAATTTCTAATTTATGTAACTTTTTCATTTTATTCAGTTTATTCTTTAAAACCTGGACTAACATAATTATCACAATTTGTGCATTTTAGTCCTTATTGTACAAAATCATCAATTAACTTTACAATTTAGTCATTTGTCACTTCTAACCTAAAAATCTATCAAATTGGTCACTAAAACTTTAAATATTCAACTAAGGTAACAACCTCAAATTTTAACAATAACGAAAAATACAGCATGAGTTAGTTAACTCGAGGTATAAGATTTCAAAAACATAAAAGTTATAAAAAAATACTAAATTGACTAACCAATTGAAGCTTGAAAAATTTAAACCTATTGAGGTGCGTCATTCTTCATTTTCTTTTTGCTTCGAAAAGTATGGGATGAAGGGAGAATAATTTTTCTCTCTCCATCCACTAATATGATCTTTTCATTTCTCTTTATTTTTATTTTATTATTTTAACAGTAATTTAACTAAAGTTTTTAATATAAAATATATATAATAAGTTTTAACCCGTAACTCATATATCCATATAAACTTCTTTTAAGATTTTCATTTAGAAAGATTGTTTTCACGTCTGTATGGTGTAACCCGCCACCTATACCATAAGATAATTAAATTCAAAGAAAAAAAAACTATTCAATTTTCTATGGTACCCCTTTTCTTTTCTTCTTTTTCCATTTTCCTTTTCCTTTTCTTAATTTTAGATTCTGTTCTTTCTCTCTCCCCAATTTCAAGTTGCATCATTTTTTTTTTTTTTTTAAAACTCCAATGGTTGAACTTATTTCGATTGCTATTGCATGAAAATAATGATATTATTTAAGGAAATAACAGCAGAGTGGAATCCAATTATATCATAGTACTTCTAATATATCTTATTTGAAAAATTAAAATTTTTTTATAAAATGGAATATCAAAAATTTAAACTAAGAAAAAACTCTATTTTTCCCGATTTTAGTGGAGACAAATTCCACCTGTTTGAAATTGATTAGAGTGCCAAATTTAGTATAGTTAATTTCGTAGATTCACATGTCAATATACTATGGCATAGAAAAAAAATCAAATACAATTTATTGTTCATAATTAAGAATGTATTCACAATGAACAAAAATCAAATCAAATAATAAATACAAATATAATGAATAATGCTAAATCTCCACCGTACGTGTATAGGACATACTCAGAGGCCAGCAGTGAATGGTACACCAGTGGTGGGTAACCATGTCCCGCCAGCAATAAGGCTATTAACAGTGAAACGTGATGCCACACTTGGGCTAGTTATCACATGAAAGCCAGACCATTTGACCCTCCATTTGGTTGAAGAAGACGGTCCATAATTCTTGTACTCCCCATAATACAATGTCCCAAGAGCAAAATCAGAATTGCCCCATTTCGACCATCCTGCAGGACTAACTAAGCTGTCAAGATAAGTTTTGAGGACAACTGTTCGAGAATACCGCTGCCATGGCCTCCCTAAGTATGTGTTGAATGCATGAACCACTGGTTTAAGATCATTTGCAGCTAAGATTCTCGAATTATGGATTGCGATCCCGGTGTTTTGGTAAGGGTCACCACGGCCTTGTGCAGTGATTATGTTTGCCTGTCCTTTTAGGGGCCTTCTAGCAAAGATTGAGCACCTTTGCAAGACTACTGCTGCATTCCCAAATATAATGTCTACAGTGCCATAGATATAACATTCTCGGTAGAATTGCCGCTGTGAATGTACCATGAGGGTGTCTTGATATCCCACGATGGCACATCTGTAGAAGACTGAGAGATCTGATGCCGAACGGAGAGCAACTGCTTGGCCTTTTGTTGGACCTGCTGTGTTACTGAATGTTATGTCCCGAGCAATGAATCCAGGGCCATCGATCCCTATACTCAAAAGGTTAATCGTCAAAAGATGGATCATATGGCGCTAAAAGAACAGCAATGCACTTTTCAAATAAGAGAGAGGAGAACAAAGTTGTACCAGCAGTTGCAGAGCTGTAGGTAGTGTAACCTGTTTTAGCACTCCGGCTACTGGTGATTATTGTACGTTTCATGCCGTCACCAACCAGCATAACGTTACGGTTAGCGCTGGAAACCTCAATATTCTCCCGATAAAAACCTCTTTTCACATGTATGATAAACCTGGTATACCTTTTCCTCTTTGCGGCAGCATCTAGAGCAGCTTGAACGGTCCTAAAATTTCCCGACCCATCTTTGGCCACCACAATATGCGCCTTGGTTGAAGATAGCAATAGGCGCTTATGATGCCTGGAGAGCCAACCAGGAAAAACTTGTCTAAGGTTTCTCTTACGCAAGAAAATCCCATTAACAGCTAAACTATTGCTAATCATCTGGGATATGTTATTGGATGAAGAGGGAGTGAAAAAATCAGAAACATTGAAATCCATGAACCCAGCTTCGCATGTTTGGATATTGGTCAGTGCTGTGCTAAGCCATGTTTGTGCATCGAAATCATTGCAGCCCATCCTCCTCCTGCTCTCTAGGCCTCGTAAAGTAGTGTTGAGTTGAAGAATGGTATTATCGAAGAGCTTGAGACAATCTCTCCATGCTGCCTTCTGCTTCCAATTCTCACAGCTCTGTCCAAACTCGTTGACTTTCTTTCCGGTCATAACGGCTCGATCAAAGGCCAGTTGAACCATTATCTTCCGAAATTGAGACATGTGTTTGGGAGCAAAACGACGGCTGCCGTGGCTCATCAAATATACGCATGGTTCAGGGTGAGGAGTTTGGTTGCACCACCATGTTATATTGCTTCTCGTACTCCTAGAAAGTGTAGTGGATAACATTGAACAGAGTGATACGAAAAAGACTAACAATATCTTGATCTCCATGGCCAATATTGGTGAGTTTTTTTTCGTTTGTTTCTTTGATCTGGTTGTTGAGTACGTATGTAAGGGTCGTAGATATCTTTAAGTAGGAGAAAATGGACATGAGCTGAAAGACTGGATTGTTTGCAAATAAAAGAAAATGACATAATAATTGCGAATGCAAGATACAAAGAAGATTCACTAAGGCGCTTGCTTCTTATGTAGTAATAGTATTAAATTACGACATTATATTTTATACATTAGCATTCTTTACGTAAACTGTAAAATAACACAGACTTAAGGAAAAGTTATAATAAACCTTTAATTCTAAGAAGAAAATTGGGATGCATGGACTTCCTACTTTGCCTTGCATCATGTCAGATAAACTAAAATCACACTAACTTTTTGACCTGTCACAATTTCATCCAAAGATTGCTTCAAACTTCTCAGCTTGCTTAATTCAAAGAATTTTTGCACTTATATTTTATATATCCCTTTGTTCTAATATATTCTACTTTTGAACTTGATTTTCTATCTTTTTGATTTCCGTTGCCAACGGACGAATGATTATATTGTCAATTAAAATGCAAATCATAACTGTTAAGCAAATGGTTGAGTGGAGTTAAGATTAGAACATGTTCCTTACAAAAAGAGGTAGAAATCAGTAATCTTTTATCTTAAATATCTGTTATGCATATGGGGGCGGTCTTTGTTTGTTGACTATATTGAGCTCATGTAAGATGGAAGCAACAGTGCCTTGAAAGGAAATAACCATTATTCTTCCATCACTCGTGTTCAGACAACCCCAAAAGCTGGAGGAACCATGTGGCTTTGTAAATTATAGGTTAAGCAAACCGTTCACTTTACAATTTAATATATGAAATTTCAAAGAAACAGAAAAGGATATAGGTCTATTCAATTAGTTCATGTTTTGAATTGGTAATTGTTCCATTATCAAATCTTAGATCCATGGGAAAGCACTAATGCCAAAACTCAAAAGTCTGAGAAATAATATTGATCAAGCTGACAAACAAGTAATTGAAGCAAACGGGAAAAGATTGCTTCAAAATCGCCAGTTAGGGTATGATCAATGGCACCAAACTAATTAGGATGTTGAATGATTTTTTATGGGAATTACATCTCCAAAAGAGAGGAAAACGTATGAGTAATAGAATTCCCTTTTAACCATCCTTATCAATCATCAAGCCACGTACCAATATGTAGCTTTTTGTTGGTGTAGTTTGATCGGTAAAAGTATGTTTTGGTTGGGGATTTAAGCAACAGAGCTGTGGCTTGCAGAAGAACAAGCAGAAATCAAGCAGAGAAGAAGAAAAAAAAATAAAAGCAGAGAAAAGATGGAGAAGTATATGGATGAAAACTGAATAATTTTTCATTAACCATAACAATGGCCTAATGCCAATACATAAAAGGAACATTGACATAGCAAAGTCAAACAAGACTTCACCTAATGCTTACCTAATGCCACTAAATTACATTGAAACTCTTGAAACATGACTTGCACACTTGGACAAGCTGAATTATCAGCTCAATCACCATAAAAAAAACATCAAAAGATTTACCAACTAAGTTCTAAAAGAACTAAGTTACAGACTATAAAATTAAAGTAACAAAATAAACAGTAGCACTCGGTTCAGCACGTAACACACACTTTATGTGGTAAAAGTACAGTTTAATTTGCTTCTTCATACTTCACCCGCATAATTGCTTCTTGGCTGTTGCATGTGCTGCGTGGCCACCTTTGCTGCTGCATGCGTTGCATGAAAACTAACTTCAACACTCCTCCTTAGTTTCCATGCTTGTAATACCTAGCTGCTTCCTCAATTTTATAAACCTTGACACACCAAGGGCCTTTGTGAAAATATCAGCAACTTGTTCCTCTGAATTGCAATGAATCAGCTCCACCTCTCTAGCTTGCTCCATTTCCCTTATCACATGTAGCTTGATGCTGAAATGCTTTGTTCTGCATGGAAAACGGGGTTCTTTGCAATTGCAATAGCAGACTTGTTATCACAGTAGATCTCTGTTGCTTCCCTTTGATGTAAGTTCAGATCAGCTAGAATTTTTCTCAGCCAAGTGGCTTGATTTACAGCATTGGCAGCTGCTACATATTCAGCTTCTGCTGTTGATTGAGCCACCATTGATTGTTTCCTTGAGCTCCAACAAAACATGACTGAGCCAAGGGTAAAAGCATATCCAGAAGTGCTTTTCATATCATTACTTGAACCAGCCCAGTCACTATTAGTATAACCTATCAACTTCAAACTTTCAGCTTTGTTGAATAACACACCATAGTCAAGAGTGCCTTTGATGTATCTTAGCACTCTTTTTGCTGCTTGAAAGTGCTGAACATTACAGCAATGCATAAACCTCGATAGTAGACTCACTGCAAACATGATATTAGGCCTAGTTGCTGTCAAATACAATAAACAACTAACTAGACTTCTATATGTAGGCTCATTGACTTGTTCATGAACCTCTTGGCTTGATAGCTTCATTCCAATAGCAATAGGAGTGCTTGTTGGCTTACAATTCTCCATTGAGAACTTGGATAAAACCTTCAAGGCAAATGTTCCCTGTCCCAAGAAGATTTTTCCTTTTACTTGGCGCACCTCCATTCCCAAAAAGTATGTCATTAGCCCTAAGTCAGACATTTCAAACATGTCCTTCATTTTGGCTTTGAAATCAGCCAACATGTCTTGATCTCCTCCAGTCACCAAAAGGTCATCGACATAGAGAGATACAATAAGTTACGTTTCAGCTTCATTCTTTTTGATATATAGTGTTGGCTCACTAACACTTCTGTTAAATCCCAAACTGACCAAGTAGCTATCAATTCAAGCATACCAAGCTCTAGGAGCTTGCTTCAAGCCATATAAGGCCTTTTTGAGCCTGTACACCATGTGCTCTTTGCCAGAAACAACAAAGCCTTGAGGCTAGTCAATGTAGATCTCTTCATCAAGAATACAATTGAGAAATGCTGATTTCACATCAAGTTGGTGAATATTCCGTTACTTTTGAGCAGCTAAAGCAATTAACAGCCTGATTGTATCAAGCCTTGCTACTGGTGCAAAAGTTTCCATGTAGTCTAGGCTATATTTTGACTGAAGCCTTTGACAACAAGTCTGACTTTCAGCTTATTCAAGCTCCCATCAGCATTTTGCTTGGCTCGATAGACCTATTTCACCCCAATGACCTTCTTATTTGTTGGTCTTTCAACCAATTGCCAAGTGTGATTTTTCTCAATCATGCTGATTTCATCAGCCATGGCCTGTTTCCATCCTTCATGTGCTTCAGCATTTTCAAAATAGCTTGGTTCTTTTTGTGTAACATGAGCCCTCTCATAAATCTCAGCCAAAGTCCTTGTACCCTTAACTGGTTCATCATCAATGTCCATCTCTGGACTATCTTTATTAGCTTCAGTTTGATCAGTTATTAGCTCTTCAGAAACAGCTTCTGGTTCACTCTTATCCCAGTTCCAGCAAGCTTTTTCATCGAACACAACATCCCTACTCACTTGGATTTTGTTTGTTGAAGGATCCAAGATCCTATACCTTTTTTTAACTGAGCTATAACCTACTAAGATACCAGGTAGAGCCTTCTTGGACAGTTTGTCCCTCTTCACAGCTGGTACATGGCTGTAACATAGACAACCAAAGACTTTCATGTGAGCCACTGAAGGCTTGAACCCAAACCAAGCTTCAAATGGTGTTTTGTGATGCAAAGCCTTGGTTGAAAGTCTGTTCTAAATATACACTGCTGTGTTGACTGCCTCAGCCCATAAGTTTTTTGGTATATTCTTCTCAAACATCAAGCACCTAGCCATATCCATGAGACTCCTATTCTTTCTTTCACTAACACCATTCTGTTGAGGAGTATAGGTGTTTGTGAGTTGATGCTTTATGCTTGCCTCATCACAGAAGGCTTGAAATTGAGCTGAAGTGTACTCAGTTCCATTATCGGACCTTAGAGTCTTGAGCTTACAGCCTGTTTCATTCTCTGCAGCAGCTTTGAATTTTTGGAATATTGAGGGTACTTCATACTTTTTCCGGAGGAAATATGCCCAACAATACCTGGAATAATCATCAATGAACAAAATGAAGTACCTGTTTCCACTAAGTGATTCAGTCTTCATGGGGCCACACACATCAGTGTGCATGAGCTGCAGCTTCTCAGATGCTCTCCATGCTTGATTGGTAGAAAATGTTAGTCTTGCTTGTTTTCCCAGTTGACAGACCTCACAAACATCATCATTTTCCACTGATTTTGTGAAGTTTTCCACCAGATCTTCTTGTACCATTTGAATCAATACTCTGAAGTTGGCATGCCCAAGCCTTTGATGCCAAAGCTTAGAATCTTTAGTAGATGCAGTGCAGGCTGAGTGTAAGTCACTTGGCCAATTGACTTCAAAGCACTTATCAGTCATAGTAACTGACATGAACATGGATCCACTTGGATCACTTATCTGGTATTCTTTACCTTTAAACACAACAGAATAACCTTTCTCAAGCAGTTGAGCAATGCTAAGAAGGTTCCTGTCAATCTCAGGTACTAGCAGCACATTTGAGATGACTTTGTTGCCTGTAGGAGTGCATATCAGCACATCTCCCTTTCCTTCAGCCTTGATGAACTGACCATTGCCAATTTTTACCTTGGTTTTACAGCTTCTATCCAAGGTTTTAAAAATGGTTGCATCTGGCGACATATGATTAGTACAGCCACTGTCTAAGAGTCATCTACTTGAAGCCTTCTTTTGATCAGATGAACAAGATTACAGTAAAGACTTGCTCCTCATGGTCATTGCTGTCTTTAGCCACACGAGCCTTAGCCTTAGGTTGTTGTTGATGGTTCTATCTCGGTTTGCTTTTACAAACCCTTTTAACATGGCCGTGTTTCTTGCAGAGTTGACACAATGCATTTGGTCTAAACCAGCATTTGGCCTCTGGATGACCAGGCCTCTTACAGTGCCTGCAGAGCTTGTCTTCATTTCTTGCAGCATCAGGCTTAGGACTGTTTTTCAAAGTCTTTTTGCCTTTGTAGGCTGAGGAGCTTGAAGCTGACTTGGTCTTGGCTTGGAAAGCACCTTCTTGGTGCTCCTCCGATTTACTGGCCCTTCTTTGCTCTTGTGCATACAGAGCATTGATCAGCTCTGTTAAAGAGATGCTGGTCAGGTCCCTTGAATCCTCTAAGGAGGATATTTTTTCCTCGTACCTCTCTGGTAAGGTAGAGAGCACTTTCTCCACAATTCTTGCCTCATCAAACTGCTCTCCAAGGAGCCTTATGCTGTTAACTACAGCCATGATTCTGTCAGAATACTTCTTGACAGTTTCTTCTTCCTTCATCTTCAAATTCTCGAAATCCCTTCTTAAGTTCAAGAGCTGCTGCTGCCTTGTCCTCTCTATGCCTTGGAACTCCTCTTTAAGCTTGTCCCAGGCTTGTTTTGGTGTTTCACAAGCCATGATTCTAGTAAAAATCACATCAGAAATACAGTTCTGAATGCATGACATAGCCTTGTGCTTCTTGGTCCTTTCTTCAGAATGCTGCTTCATTTGAGCCACTGTTGGGTTGGCTTTAAGTGGTTCTGGTTCAACA
This sequence comes from Gossypium stocksii, assembly GCA_020496765.1. Classification (NCBI taxonomy): domain Eukaryota; kingdom Viridiplantae; phylum Streptophyta; class Magnoliopsida; order Malvales; family Malvaceae; genus Gossypium; species Gossypium stocksii. Next base: position 72,343,803 of record CM035622.1, read on the forward strand.
TCTGAGTTGACCACCTCCCATAGGTCAAATGCTTGTAGGTAGGTTCTCATTTTGACCACCCATATGTGGAAGCCTTCTCCATTGAAGACTAGTGGGGCTGCTGAAGAAAATCCTGAAGAAGCCATTTAGTTTAAAAAAACAACAGGTCCTCTAAGACAAAAGCTTGATATCAATTGTTGGTGTAGTTTGATCGGTAAAAGTATGTTTTGGCTGAGGATCTAAGCAACAGAGCTGTGGCTTGTAGAAGAACAAGCAGAAATTGAGTAGAGAAGAAGAAAAAAAATAAAAGCAGAGAAAAGATGGAGAAGTATATGGATGAAAACTGAATAATTTTTCATTAACCACAACAATGGCCTAATGCCAATACATAAAAGGAACATTGACATAGCAAAGTCAAACAAGACTTCACCTAATACTTACCTAATGCCACTAAATTACATTGAAACTCTTGAAACATGACTTGCACACTTGGACAAGCTGAATTATCAGCTCAATCACCATAAAAAAAAAAAACATCAAAAGATTTACCAACTAAGTTCTAAAAGAACTAAGTTACAAACTATAAAATTAAAGTAACAAAATAAACAGTAGCACTCGGTTTAGCACTTAACACACACTTTATGTGGTAAAAGTACAGTTTAATTTGCTTCTTCATACTTCACCTGCATAACTGCTTCTTGGCTGTTGCATGTGCTACATGGCCACCTTTGCTACTGCATGTGTTGTATGAAAACTAACTTCACTTTTCCGAATAAATTATTACTATCATTTAAAACAAAAAGTTCTTCACTCACATCTATTATCTACCTGTTAGCTACGAAGACATCTTCTTTGGTTTCTCAAATGTCTCCTACATGTATCCAATCTACTATTATTTACTACGTTTTTTTTTTTTTTATCGAGAAGATTCTTAAAAAGTATATATAAAGTGGTTATTAATTTTTTTTATTTAGGTCTCATTGGTAATTTAAAAATTTTATTATTCTAATAAAATCTTAAAATTAATTAAACAAGATAATTGTTTTATTTATAAAGATCAAAGTTTAGATTCAAGAGTATAATTATACATGAAGAATATATGAATTGTTTATTGTTATCACAAGTGTCTTTTTTGAAAGAGAATTTGTCTCTATAAAAAGAAGGGGGAGGAAGATTGAACTTGAAGAAATACGATAACTACAAAATATCATTTAACCAGAGATATGGATTTCTTATTATAATACATGAAAATGTTGTATTTATGAATCAAAATGAGCCTAGAACTTATCAAGAAACAATGGCAGGCCTAGACTCTTGGAAATGGCTTGGAGCCATTTGGTCTGAGATGAATTCCATGTTTGTTAATCAGGTATGAGCCTTTCAAAGTTTTTTTTTTTCTTGTGTAGGTCTCCACCTAGTTGTCTAAACTCCTTGTTAGTGTGTAATATGCAGGAACATAGTATGTTTGGAACAATGCTTTAATTTCGTTTATAATGAATTCTCGTTCATTTTTCGAAATAAGGAAATAAAAATATATGGAATTAATTAAATTTCAAGGCAGTTTTTAAGCATTATAAGCAAGTCCTAGCTGCAATTAAATATGTTACCATCTATATTCATGCAAACTTGGCAACATGATAAAACAGAAAAGAAACTGGACCGGAGGATACCAAAATTTATACCTCCATATCAAATAATGAGTACTGCACAGTATGTGAAAGATAGAGATGAATAAAATTTTATCAAAACGGAGGTTCAATCCTGAGTTCCGATGATAATCAATCTAATTAAATTGCTCAAATATTAGCTACATGGTTTTTAATATAATAAATTCACATTTGACTTAATTATACGGTGTTTAATATGAAGATAATATCATAATTAAAATCGTACCGTTTTAATATTTAAAAGTGGATTGACCAATTAAAAAATAAAAGAAAATTGCAAAATGACACAAGAAACCCAGATTTTCTGTAGTTTCGTGACTCAAACATAACTATATATAACCAGGGTGTATTAATGGTGTTTGACAAGTAGATTGACAAAGATAAGCTTTGTTAGAGGGCATGAATTTAGCCTTTTAACCCTTTCGTATTGTAAAGATTAAAAACGAGAACGTAACTGAAACCAGACAGCTAATGCTTGAAGTGTCATAGCCATATATGTATGTGTATTTTTATAATATGTATGTGTCTTTTCAAGCAAGAACTTTGTGTTCTCACTAGTATTGCACAGTGAAAGAATAGAGTGTATCGGAAAATAGAGTGAAGGAATTAGGTTTAATTTGAGGGAGAGAGCAATGGGCAGTGGTAAATGTATGACTCTGCTAACGTTGTTAGCTGTATTAGGCATGGTGATGGTTGACAAAGTTGGTTCCCAAAACTATGGTGATGCACTGTCAAAGTGCATTTTATTATTCGAAGGCCAGAGGTCAGGAAAGCTGCCATCTAATCAGAGAATGATTTGGAGAAAGGATTCTGCTCTTCGTGATGGCTCTGACCTTGGTGTACGGCTTTCTCTATTTCTATGCTACTATCTATTACTTTTTTATATTTACATATATAACATTAAAAGCATGATTAAATTTCAGATGGATTTATTAGGCGGCTATTATGATGCCGGTGATAACGTAAAATTCAATTTTCCAATGGCTTTCTCAACCACAATGCTAGCATGGAGTGTAATCGAATTGGGCCAATTTATGGGTCCAGACCTGCAACATGCACTAGACTCCATTCGTTGGGGTGCAGACTACTTGCTTAAATCCACCGACCTCCCTGGTAAAGTCACTGCCGCCGTTGGTAATCCTATTGCCGATCACAATTGTTGGGAAAGGCCTGAAGACATGGATACTCCAAGAACCAGTTACGTGGTGAATCAAACCCACCCAGGCTCTGAAGTTTCTGCTGAGACTGCTGCTGCAATTGCCGCCTCTTCTTTGGTGTTCAAATCCGCTCAGCACAGATACTCTATACAACTTGTCAATAGAGCAAAGGAGGTAAGCAATTAAAACTATCTTCTTTCTTTTTCCAAGCAACTCTTTACTGTGTTCTTTTTCTTGGTGTGGATTGTTAGGTCTTTGAATTTGCCGATAAGTTTCGGGGAAACTACAAAGACAGTGTTGGCCAAGGGGTGTGCCCATTTTATTGTGATTGGGGTAGCTATAGCTACATGGTAGGGCATCCAGAAATTTAATATATAGATTTGGGAGATTTAAATGAATTACTACCATCGCTATAGCTCAAATTTAAAATTATTATTTTGTGCAGGATGAACTGATTTGGGGAGCAGCATGGTTGTTTAAGGTGACAAAGGAACAAAAGTACAGGGATTACGTTCAAAACAACATTTCAAATCTACCGAGACGAGTTATAAGGCTTCTAAATGGTGAATTGCAAGCTGCTAAAAGTTTTGCTGAATTCGGGTGGGATGCAAAGGATGCCGGTATTAATGTACTTGTTTCCGGGGTAAATAACAATGATAATCTAATTATCCCTTCTTCAATTTGATTTTCAATCATAAACCAATTTATAACATATATGATATTCTAGAATTTGGTTTTGGTTGTGCTTTGCAGTTGGTAATGAACTCCACCAGTGCCGAACCCTATGTTCGCCGACAGGTTCGTCTGCAGCGTCTTGCCTGAATCACCTCCCAAGTCTGTCACATACTCTCCAGGTTGCCTGCTTAATTTCAACTTAAATTGAAATTTGAACCTTACACCTTAAATCCTACGACAATGATTTGTAAAATGAACAAACTAATGATAGGTGGGCTTTTGTTCAAACCCGGTGGAAGCAACATGCAACACGCCACTGCCCTTTCGTTTCTTCTTCTTGTTTACGCTCAGTATCTGAAAAAACATGATGGATCAGTAAATTGTGGCACTTTTGTTGCAGCACCATCCAGGCTCGAGCAAATCGCAAAAGGCCAGGTAAGTTGACATGAACATTAGGTTCTTTAGAAACAGACAATATTCATTTACGGTCCTATGAAGTCTGAACAGGATCCCATCTAAATCGAAACATTATAAGCTTACACAAATATTTGATTGATGCAGGTAGATTACATACTGGGAAAGAACCCACTGGGGATGTCATACATGGTGGGATTTAGGCAAAAGTTTCCGAAGAGAATACATCATCGGGCTTCCTCTTTACCTTCCATAGGTGCACATCCAAGGCACATCAAATGCAAAGACGGGAGCCCTTACTATGAAACCCTAAAACCAAATCTGAACTTGCTCACAGGAGCTATTATTGGAGGACCAGATATGAAGGATCAGTTTCCTGATAACTGGACGAATGCTGGTGAATCAGAGCCAACCACCTATATTAACGCGCCTTTGGTTGGGATCCTCGCATATTTCAAAGCATTTCCATAACTTTGAGCTCCCCCCCCCCCCCTTTTTGTTAAGGACTTTGAGCTATTTGGTTTACACACAAAGATTAAAACTCATTTGTTGTTGGCTAATTAATAAAAGGAAAAAGAAAAACAGTCCTAATGGCAGTGGCGTTAGCGTCCTGTCTCTTATATGGGAAGAGTTATAGGATGTAAAGTAGGAGAGATATGCCATGGAAATCCACAAATGATGAATGATTCTACAATAATAATAGGCGAAGAAGAGAAACATGCATTGTTTACTAACACCTTTTAATTTTTAGACTAATTTACATCAGAATTCTAATAATAAATCATATCAAAATCTTCATCATTAGGTACATCATAGTTCTGATCCTATAGGTGTGGATATGTTAAATAAAAAATTTGAATTTGTCCACTTCTTTTAGATTGGTATCTGAACTTTTTTTCTTTCCACGATTTTGATACTTAAGCCTAACGACGTTAAGATTTTGCTGACGTGACGGCGTGCAAGCAACTCAAGTCCTTTTTAACTTGTATTGATTCAACCCTTGGTAAAAAAAAGATTGAAATAATCATTTATTAAAATAAGAAAATAAAAAATAAATAAATGTTTTCCATCAGTTATTGAATCGGTTGAAACAGAAAACTTTTCGATTTCTTAAAAAACCTTTTGGATTATTCTTGAACTTCAAAAGCCATATATGATTTTATTTTATTGACATTGAATCCTTTCACTAGTCTTGTTTCTATCCTTCAACATTTGTGTGAGAAAGGCTTTCGATTTCATCTGAAAAATTCTTCATTACCCATCTGAGAAACCCTTTCGATTACCCAGCTATCTGAAAAATTCTTCATCATCTCACTGAAAGAAGCCTTGTTTCATCATCGATTAGTGAGCCCTTTCGATTACCCAACCATTTGTGGTATTTGAATCAAGATTGACCTATTTTCATCATCAATTACTAGTATTTTACTCAACCTTTCTAGGTTTTTTTTTCATCATTGATTACTTATAGGGGTGAGCGTTCGATCGAATCGAATCGAATCGAATGAAAATATTTCGAGTTAATCGAGTTAACGAATCATATTTTATCATCCTAATTTGATTTGAAATTTTCTCGAATCGAGTCGAGTGAAATGGAATTCGAATCGAATAAAATCGAATATATTTGTTCGAGTTAAATTTTAAAAAATAATTTTGGGTCCTTGTAACCACTGTCACTCACCGTAATAAAATTTGTCCACCGTAATCAATTTTTTTATTAACTTTCATCACCTTATAATTTTTTTATTAATGTTTTATATACGGGTTAGGTTCTTTGCTTGCTTAGTTGTTTCAATTATCTTCAGATTCTTGCCACTATGTATTTTGGAATTAAAAAATATATTAAATGTAAAAATGTGACTTTTCAATAAAAGTTATTTTAAAGATAAAATGTGAAATTGATACTAGTATAAAATTTTAACACGAATATTTTATGGCATCATAAATAATTCAATTTTAATATAAATATTCAATATGACTAAACAATTCAATAATATAAATAATATAAAATGTAAAATTTAATTTAATAAAATAAACAGTAGATATAAATAAAATTATTACTATTTATGTTTAGGGTTTTTTTTTGGGATAATTTTGATTTTTTATTTGGGAGTAAAGGGTGAAGTAAAAGTTTAGGGGGAAAATAAAAAAGTTTTGGGGAGTAAAAGTTTGAGGGAAAGTAAATAGGGGGAGTAAAATTTTGGAGGGAAAATATGAAAAAAAAAATTTGGGGGGGGATGGGTTTGGGGTAGATGGGGAGTGAGATGGGGAGGGAGTAAAAGTTTTAAGGGAAAAGTGGAAGAGAATAAAAATTTGGGGGCAAAATAAAAAGTTTTGAGGGTTTTTGGGAGTAAAATTTTGAGGAAAAGTAAATGGGAGAGTAAAATTTTGATGGGAAATGGATTTTGAGTAGATAGGGGGTTGGGATGGAAGGGGAGTAAAAGTTTTGGGTGAAAAGTGGGAAGGAGTAAAAGTTTTGAGGGAAAAGTAAAATGTTTGAGAGTTTGGGGTAAAAATGTAAATTATTATAGTTTGATATTCGAATTATTCGAAGTATTCGAGTTATTCGAATTTGAAAATTCAACTCGATTTGAACTTGAAATTCGAAAAAAAATTCGAGTTGACTCGAATAACTCGAATAACTCGATTCGTTTAACTCGAAATTTGAATTTTTTTTTGATTTTTTCGAGTCGAATCGAATTTTTCTCACCCCTAATTACTTAGCATAACTTTTTATTGATTGGATAACTTTTTTTACCCATATGGAAAGCACTTTTCATCATCGATGTGCTTTTTATTGTGTGCGTTTTAAAAATAGAAAGTTTTTTCTTTTTCACTGCTTGAATTTTGACTCATTCTCAGGAAGTGACAATTTTTTTATTGGGACCACTGGTTTTTTGGTTTAAAGAATGTTTAACATTTTTTCTTGTTGTTTAGATACTTTATTCATATTATAACTAATTTCTATTTTTTTTTGACATTCATGTGTTTGTAGATAACTCCATACTGAAAGGAATTCTTTTTCAAGGGTTAAACCAATTAAGGCTGAAAGGTCAGTTTGTTAGTATATCTGTTATGTATGTATATTATTTATGTTATGTTATGTTTATTATTGTTTATAATTTGTATGTTTATCATGCATGTATATTCAAATTTATATTATGTATGTGTATTGTTTTATCATGTCTTGGGATAAATGTGTGAGGCATATTAATTTGGGTGGAATTTTTTGTCATAGACCCTTGTCTAGCCTATGTAGGAGGGGAAGTGCTGCAATGGGATTTTGACTTAGATTTCCTGTGTTATTCTACTTTGTGTGAGATGGTAGTGGAAGCTGGGTATAGAGTTGTAAAGAACTTTGTATACTATGAGGGTGGGTTAGATTTTAGTAAAGGACTAAGTGTTTGCTATGATAATTCATCATTTATAGCAATGATTAACTGTATTAGAAAAATAGGGTCCATACATGTATATGTTGAACACGAGGTAGACACACCTAATGTTATTGATGATACCATGTTGTTGTTTGCCACTAGGGAAAGGGAAGTAAATAGTGGGGGTTGTGATTGTGATATTTATGTGTGATCGTACCCAAAACTAAGCTATTATCACGATAAAGGCAAGCGCACCTATCGAACAGTAGTATAGCTTATGGCAAGACCGAGATGTCGAACCCACATGGACTAAAAGTACTAGTATTAACTTTCTTTTTATTATCTAGCCTAGAAATAAATGGGATTTGTTTAAACTAAAATTTAACTAAGCTAAGAACATGACAGAGAGTAAATTGAGGAAAATACTTTTGAAAAACTGATTAATTAAGACAATACCCAAGGAAGAATCCACCTAGACTTCACTTGTTATTTGACTTTAAACTAGACGATTTATTCACTTTTGATCCGTAGAAATCCCCAATTGATGTTAATATCTTTTTCAAGACTAAAAACAACTAACCCTAGGTTGATTAATTGACATTTCTTTCTAATTAAAACCTCTAGTGTTGCATTAATTCGATCTATGGATTTCCCTATTAGATTTGACTCTAATCCGGTAGATTTTCGTCGTCCTATGTCTAGGATTGCAATCAACTCCGCTTAATTGTTTTGGATCTACTTTTAGACAAGGACTTTTGCTCCACTGAATAAGCACATTCAACTTGAATTAATATCCTGAAATATAAACACAAGAATTAATAACACAATTAAGAACAAATCAAATATTTATCATATAATTCAGTAAATAATAACAAGATCTGTCTTAGGTTTCATTCCCCTCAGGTATTTAGGGAATTTAGTTCATATTTATAAAAGAAAACATCTCAAAATAGGGAAAACAACAAAACATATAGAACCCAAAAACTTTGAGAGAAATTGAAGGGAGCTATTCAGTCTTGATGTAAATCCTTACTTTCAAGATGAATCGATTGGTGCTCCTCGAGTAATTCCTTGCGTGTTCCTCGAGTAATTCCTTGCTTTTTACTCTGTGTGTCCCTAGGTTCCTCCCCTTGGGTGTTTTTTATGGACTTTTGAATGCCCAGAATACCCAAAAATTAACTTTTTTTCGTGAAATTAAAACAGGGGTCGACAGGGACACGCCCGTGTGAGGCTGCTCAGGCCGTGTGCAATTCTGTGTGTCATACATGGGCATGTGGTTCACCCGTGTGAAGATGTCTAGGTCGTGTTGAAGGATGATTTCGGCCCATTTTGTCCATTTTTGACCCATTTCTTGCTCTTTTCGCTTCCTTATGCTCACCTAAGTATAAAACATGAAATTAAAGGATTAGGAGCATCAAGTTCCATAAATCTAATGATAAATCATCCAAAAATGTGCCAAGCATGGGATAAAAATATGTATATATTATGGTTTATCAAATATCTCCACACTTAAGCATTTGCTTGTCCTCAAGCAAAATCCTCAACTCACAATTAAAAATTCATTTTTCTCAACTTATAATTCCTATCAATAATGTTTTGAAATAATCCATAAATAATTATACATTGATAATTCAACTAAAAGAACATCAAAGTCTCAAACAATCCAAGTTGAGCATTTTATCACAAAAGTATAGGTGTTCCTCCTTATCTAAATAATCACCTTTAATTCAAAACTAACAAGAGTTGACATCCTCACTAAAGATTTACTCTAATCACTCAAAGTGTTTAGGGTTCAAAAATTAAGCACTCATTAGTCAACATGAAAAGTTATTACCATAGGCTTGCATGAAAATTAAATCTCCACCACTATAGATTGAGTTGATACATCAATCAAAAGATCTTTAGAGGGTTGTAACAAGGCTTTGGTTAGGGGTGTGGACACAAACTGAAGAAGGAGGTTAGAATCGAGATTGAACTGAAAAAATTACCTAACTAGAAAAATAACTAAAACTAAGAATTTACATCACTGGATAAATATTCCTAGAATTACGCTTTTCCTTATGAGTAACATTATTCAATGTCAATCATCACATAACTTCTTAATAATATGCTAAACGATAAATTAACAACTGAGATAATTCTGCATATGCTTTTTTTTTTAAAGAACAAATCAAGTAATGAAACTTTTCTAACTGAAAAGGAGAACATAGCTAGATAATTATTCAATTCAAATCTCAACAAAATATGGATCAAATTAATTAAAGGGGATTTCAACAATAATGAGTTATAGGTAATATTAAGGGTAAGTCAATAAATGGTTTATTAGGCTCAAGGGGTTCACTAAGGGTTAATTGTGAAGGTAGACTTTTATAGAGTAAATGGGTTAAACCTAAGTGCCTTTATCATCTCGGTATATCAAATCAAATATGTGGTCTCGACATGTATAATCGAAGCAAGTTCTAGAATAACAATTCAATATTGACACACTCATAGCAACAATAAAACTGAGCAAGAAAGAATATATGCTCTAAAGGTTCAAAATCTCAAAAAAATTATGGCTTTTGATGTCAATCTTGTGAATTTCAAACTTCAAGATAATACCTAAATTTGGGGAAACAACCTAGAAAAAAATTTTAATTCTAAAAAAATCAACTTATCATGCTTGATTTTTCTAATGTCTTAAAGTTTAAATAATGAAAGCACAAATACCTATGTTTTAATCTAAAACATATTAATAAAAATCATAAATCAATCAAAATCATTCTAATAGTGATATGAGGAAGTTATTTGAGAACAAGATAAAATTCAGGGATTTTCTAATAAAGATATAAATAACCTCCCCACACTTAAGATGTACATTGTCCTCAATGTACAAATTTAGGTCATAAGATTATAGTCATAATATCATAAGATAGGGAGAGAAGTGAAACTTCCTGAATTTTGGATGAAATCCTTAGAGTAGGGAGAGCAGATTTGGATAGGAAGCTTTTGAAGTGCATGATGAACTAGGCAAGGGTGAAGGTGGGGGAGGATACTTCGGTGGTGGTATAGGTTGGGTTCCACAATCGTGATACCAAATGGAGATAATTGTGGTGTTCAGTGTTGTGGAGGCTATGGTCGTGGTCGAGCAGGATATGGTAGTCGTGGAGTACCTTTTCCCAGTGGGTTATCATGGTTTGTATAGTCCTAGGTAGCACCGATCACCTTGAACCTTTTGAAATTACGGAGTTATCAGCAATAATTTAGGGAGGTGTATTAATGGAGTTAGCATGGTTACTCATTATAAAATAGCTAGAACGAAAAATTTCAAAATATACTAATAAAAGTTGTGGATAACATAAAATAAAAATAAAGATAAAATAAGAAAGAAAATAAAGATAAAAATAAAACTAAAAACAAAAGTGAATATTAATGGACTCAAAAGTCCTCATCGGCAGATGGGTCGTGAGGTGGTGGCGATGGAGATGAAATGTGGAGATGCTGACAATCTGCTGTAGGATTGCGTCAATGTGGTCGAACCACTAAAAGTAATGTTGCTCAAATCGAGTGAGGTGCTAAAAAATGTCAGTCAATGAAGTAGCCACATGAACTGGTCTATAACTCGGTAGTGGCTGAGAAGGCGGATCCTCATGAGGTGGAGGGATATCATCAGTAATATCCGCGGGGTCGTCCTGCTCGGTAGAATGAGCTAAACAATATTAAGGAGGATAGAATCCATGATGACGCTCTATCATCCTCATATGAAGCATACTCGAGATGTCCTGTGGGGACATCTGGCTGATGAGTGTGAGCGATGAGGACTTCGCCACTGTATTGAACAGACCGAAGTACCGTGCGAGGTGTGTCACATAAGGACCGATGCAAATGGCTACTTCCTATGTCGCTTAGTTTGATGACGAATGGCGAGGGAAATAAAATATGCTAAGTCGAAAACATACCTGTGCGCCATGCTCCATAAAAAATAAGCGTCGTGAGTATTGACGACGTCGCTACTCTCTCACCGACCCGTCAAGGTGGGAGCCAAAATGACATGGAGATATCGCACTGCTAGAGGGAGAGCCGATGCCTTGGAGCGGCTGGGGTCATAAGTGGCTGAAGCAGGGACCAAGGCCCTCCAACAGGAGGAAGGTGTGTAATGGACATGGCGGTGAAGATCAGAGAAGTCGTCTTCGTCCATAAATTCTTCTGCATATAGTTCCAAAGCGACTCCGAACTCAGGAACACTTAGTTGGTGTACCAAGCCGCCGAGTCGAAATTCTACTATTTCTGGGTCGTCGAACTCTGACATAACTGTCTGAAGATGGAATGTCGAGCAAAGCTCTAGGGTGAGCTCCATATACGTCGGCTCGATAATGTCAAAGAAATGCCCCCATGGTTGGGTAATGAGGAGGGCCTTAACTGAGTTGGCGAGTTGGACCTGCTCTAATGCAGTCCAATCAATGCATCTACCCATATCAAGGGGTCTTGTCCGAAGGATCTGAAATAGTTCCTCTTGGGGTCCTAGTGGAAGCTGTAGAAAAGGGTGGCACACTTCGGCAGATGCGCTTGCTGATGTAACACCTAGGCCCTTCTGTTTTTTCGAAGTGGGAATAGTAACTTTGGACTTCCCTCGAATGTTCGTCACAGTGTACCTAAAATGGAAAGTGCAAGACTTGTTTTAAGTAATAAGAATAAAGATTTAAAATAGATGCTCAAACTATTGAAATAAACTTCAAAGTAGCCCAGTTAGAGTAGTCCTAAAAATTAATTCCTAAGATAGTATTAAACTCAAACTAGCCAGACCTTATAACAACTAGTGAGTAATCCAATTGATAACACAAAAAGGAAGACATAAGCACCATTGTATCAAACGACTCATAGTAAATAACGGATCAAGAAGTAAGAACAAATAAACGAAGAATTCACTGAGAAGTTAAAAGAGTAAATATCCTCATAACAGAAATAAGAGCAGTATTGTTGCAAAACTAAAAGGATTAATTCTAGCTAATGAACATAAAACAATAAAAACAATTGAATCTAACATCATGGTCGAATAATGAATCAAAATAGGAAAATAAATAAAGATAAGTAAATAAAATTATGAATAAAGTGTAAAAGGAAATGAAGAGTTTGACCGATGGTGGGGTTTTGTGACCGGCGGTATGGGGTGAGTGGAGGAGCTATGATGCGGTGGTTGGCAGTATAAGGGGAGATGTGAGCCGAGCCGTGGTTGTAGGGGTTTGAGTTTAGGTACGACGTGGCTAAGGGATAGGGGAAAGTGGGAGAAGAGGAGGGGGTTGTTTGAACGGTGGATGTAGGCTTTGGTGAAGGTAATGAATGAAAGGAAAAGGGAGGAAGAGGGTGGTAGTTTGGCCGGAATAGGAAGGCGGCGGCTAGAAGTGGTGTTTAGGTGAAAGAGTGGCGGTTAAGGTTTGTGGAGGTGTTTGGGGAGATGATGAACAGTAAAAGGGGATTGGGTGTTTAAATAAGGGCACGGTCATGTAATGGCTCTGTGATGGGCACACGGCCGTGCCCTACACCCGTGTGCCTTAGGTCTAGCCCGTGCTTTTCGTGAAATTTGGTCTGGGTCACGAATGCTTCTTGGCCCACGCCCGTGTTCCTTGGGTGTGTTGGTGCACACGGCTGCCTCGCACAGTTGTGTACTACTTCATTCGTTTCTCCCACGCCCGTGTATTGGTTCACATACCCGTGGGATTTAGTCAGAGGTGCCCACGATTGACGGGCATGGGCGTGTCACACGCTCGTGTTACTTTCTCAGTGTTGTCCACGGGTTATGGGCACGAGCATGTCACACGCCCATGTTAATTCATCAATGTTGAACACGGTATATGGACACAGGCGTGGGATTGGTTCAAATGCCTGTGTGCTTTGGACAGGTTTGCGCATATCTCTAGGCATGCCTGTGGGAATCTATCGCATCTCGTGTCTCGACATATTTTTAAAATTTCAATTTAACATGGTCGTGGCCACGTCTGTGTTGACTCACCTGTGGGGCTCACACGTCTATATCACACGTTCATGTGAATTAATTAGATTTGAACACGGCCATATCGCACGGCCGTGGTGATTAGTCACATCCCATGTGGTCATCCTAAGTTTGGGAAAAGATTTAGTCCTGTTTTCACACGGCCAAGGACATGTTCGTGGTGTGGACACGGCCTAAGGCACGCCTGTGTGCCAGGCCATGTGGTTTAGGGAAACCTGCATTTAAGTGACTCAATTAGTGTTTGTTAGATGTTATAAACTGAAATTAAGAAAGTTACCAACGTTAGTGCTCGGGTTGCTTTTCGAGAAGCGCTTATTTAGAGTCTAAGCTCGACTTACCTTGCATGTACCTTTATGAGGGTTTGTGGAGCCTAAGCTCCTCTCTATCATTCTTAAAGTCCTCACCATTATAAAGTTTGAGTCAATGACCGTTTACCTTGAAAGTGCCGTAGTTCGGATGAGTTACCTCTACTGTGCCGTATGGGAAAACGGTTTGAACTACAAATGGGCCTGACCATCTTGATTTGAGCTTTCTAGGGAACAATTTGAGCCTCGAATTGTAAAGTAAGACAAGATCACCAGCTACAAACTGCTTAGGTTGCTTTAAACGAGCGTCATGGCGTCACTTTGTTGCTTCCTTGTATAATCGTGAGTTCTCGTATGCATTACCGCGCCATTTATCCAACTCGTTTAACTGCATTAGTCTTTTTTCACCTGCAAGTTTAGGATCAAGATTTAGAAATTTGATAGCCTAGAATGCCTTATGTTTTAGTTCAAATGGTAGATGACAACTTTTCCCATAAATAAGTCTATAAGGAGATGTTCCTATGGGAGTTTTGAATGCAGTTCTATAGGCCCATAAAGCATCATCTACCTTTATTGCGCAATCTTTCCTATTTGACTCTACCGTCTTCTCTAAGATACGTTTAAGCTCTCTATTGGCTACTTCGACATGTCCGCTAGTGATCGTACCTAGAAACTAACTATTATCACGATGAAAGGCAAGCGCACCTATCGAATAGTAGTATAGTTAGTGGCAAGACCGGAATGTCGAATCCAAGGAACTAAAAGTACTAGTAATAGCTTTCTTCCTATTATTTAGCCTAGAAATAAAGGGGATTTGTTTAAACTAAAATTTAACTAAGCTTTAGAGGGTTGTAACGGGGCTTTGGTTAGGGGTGTGGTCACAAGCTGAAAAAGAGGGTTAGAATCGAGATTGAACTGAAAAATCACCTATCTAGAAAAATCTCTATCACTGAATTAAATTCCTAAATTTGAGCTTTTTCCTCATGAATAATATCATTTAAGATCCATAGTACATAATTATATAATATGCTAAACATTTAAATTTGAGCTTTTCTTTTTGAATATGAACTTACAAACTGAAAAGGAGAGCATAGTTAGGTAATTATTCCATCCAAATCTCGACAAAAATGGGGATCAAATTTAGAGTGAGGGAAATTCTTGAAGAATCAAAAATAGGTTTATGGGTTAATATTAAGGGTAAATCAATAAATGGTTTGTTAGGCTCAAGGGGGTTCACTAATGGTTAATTATGAGGGTAGGCTTTTATAGAGTAAGTGGGTTAAACCTAAGTGCCTTTATCATCTCGATATATCAAATCAATGGTTTGGTCTTGACATGCATAATTGGAGCAAGTTCTAGAACAACAAATCAATATTGACTCACTCAAAGCATAATAAAAGTGAGCATGAAAGGATGTATGCTCAAAAGGCTCAAAATCTCCCCAGAATTATGGCTTTTGATGTCGATCTTGTGAATTTCAAATTTCAAAATAAAACCTAAATTTGGGGAAACAACCTAGAAAAATTTTAAATTCTTAAAAATTTCAACTTATCATGCTTGATTCTCTAATGACTTAAAGTTTGAATAATCAAAGCACAAATGCCTATGCTTAATCCTAAACATATCAATAAAAATCATAAATCAATCCGAATTCATTCTAATAGTGATATTAAAAAAAAGTGACTTGAGAGATAAGACAAAATTCAGGGATTTGAGAACAATGCAAAAAGTGAAAGTGAGTCCCCCTACACTTAAGATGTACATTGCCCTCAATGTACAAGGGTAGATATATTTAAAATATAAGCATAAAATCATAAGATAGGGAGAGAAGTGAAACTCCCTGAAAATTGGATGGTATCTTTGAGTTGGAAGTGTAGAAACTTGATTCTGAGATTAGGGCAAAAGTGAGGTTGGAGGAGGGTATTCCGAGTTTGTAGAGATTGTATATCCACAATTGCTGTGTCAAAAGCTTGGTGGCTATAGCCGTGGTTGAGCAGGACATAGTAGTCGTGGAGTAGTTTTCCCATTAGAGTTGGATTTGGTAGAGTACTATTGAGCTTTGAGGCTCTGTGTAACTGTGATATCATTACTAAGACTTTAGGGAATATAAATTAGCATTGTTACTCGTTAAGAAATAGCCAATATAAAATATTCAAAATAAATTATGCTAAGTTTTTAGAATATTGAAATTTAAATAAAGAAAAAGATAATGCTAAAAAAATCTAAAAAGGAAAATAAAAATAAAAATAATGATAAAACACAAAAATAAAAAGGAAAATAAAGAAAAAGATAAGAGGATTCGAAAGTCTTAATCCTCAGATGGTTTGTGAGGTGGGGGCGGTGGTGAAATGTGGAGATGCTGACAAATCTGATAGAGATTGGCATCAATGTGATCAAGGCACTGAAAACACTGTTGCTCGAATCATGTAAGGCGCTCAGATATGTTAGAGTGTGAAGCAACCCCATGAACTAGATGGTGAATTTACTGTGGTTGAGACGGTGGCTCATCGTGAGATGGAGGGAAATCATTAGTAATGTCCTCTAGGTCCTCTTGCCCGGTAGATCGGGCAATATGGTACTGAAGAGGATCGGTCCCACGTCGGCACTCGATCATCCTCATGTGTAGCATGCTTTGGATGCCCTGTAGGGTTATTTGGCCTATAAGAGTGAGAGAGGATGATTGTACCACGGTGTTGAGGGGACCGAAGTGGCAAGCTAGTCGAGTCACATATGGCGCCATGGAAATTACCCTCTTACGATGCCGCTCTGTCTGATGTTGAATGGCGAGGGCGACGAAATAGGCAAGGTCGAATACGTGCCCATGCTCCATACTCTACAAAAAATAGGCGTCGTGGGTGTTGGTGACGCCGGTGCTCTCTTGTCTACCCATCAATGTATGTATGAGGAGGGCGTGGAGGTACCTCAGTGATGGGGCGAGAGCTCTCACCTTGGAGCGACTAGGATCGTAGGTGGCTGAAGCAGGGACTAGGGCCTGCCAACACTTGAAAGGGGAGTAGTGGATATGGCGGTGAAGCTCGGAGAGGTCTTTCTCTTCCATGAATCGGTCGGTATATAAGCCCAATGCTACACCGAACTCAGGCACGCTTAGATGGTGTACCAAACCACCGAGGCAGAACTGGACCATTCCAGGGTCATCATATTGGGACATGACCGTCTGTAGGTGGAAGGTAGAACAGAGCTCCAAGGTGAGCTGAGATATGTTGGCTCGACGATCTCAAAAAATTGATCCCACGGGTCCGTCGTCAGTAGTGCCTGAATCACGTCCACGAGTTGGACCTACTCTAAGGCGGCCCAATCGATACACTGTCCCACTTGAAGAGGTCACGCCCTGAGAATCTAGAATAGTTCCTCTTAGGAGCCTTAAGGGAACTGGAGGAATGGGTGTCGGATCTCGGTGGTGGCACTAGACAAGGTAGCACCGGGTCCCTTATGCTTCTTCGAAGCAGGGATGGTGGTTTTCTTGCTACGTGAGGACAACATTATGTGCCTGCATTATAAGATTAAAGCAATTAGCAAATAGGGTACCAATAGTTGCTCATAAATTGAAAAATTCCTAAATTTCATTCCTAAAATCAATAGGAGTCAATAAATGAAATAGTGAAGACTATCAAGAATAATAAGTGTACTCCTACTTGAAACAAAGTCTATTAATAGAGTATATCAATGGTCTCAATAAATTTAAAATTAATCAATCTAAAGCTAAAACACAATTCAATCAAAAGCAATGTAATAGCAGCAATGTTAGTCATTCACTTCTTGTGGCATGATTAGTATTGGTACAAGATAAATGCAAGAAATGTGTCATAGATTCTTATAAACATGAGAAATAAATGATAAAGAAGAAACTAATAATAAACATAAATAAGAGAAAAGAAAATAAAGTAAAAATAAAAATAAAATAAAAATAAAAGAAAAGGGACGGGAAGGGAAAAAAGCCAATGGTGGCCTAGATGCAATAGTGCATGATGTGGTCGGAGGAATGCCAGAGGTGCGACGGTACATGGGCGTGGGAAGGGGAGCACGGTTGTGGTCGACGGTGGTGGTGGTTTTAGTTGAGAGAGGGAAAAGAGAGAATGGGAAGAAAGGGGGATTTGGTGTTTTGAGTGAAAGGGGAGGAAAGAGAGGAGTAGGAGGTGAAAGGAGGAGGTCACGAGGGTGGTGGCTAGAGTTGGAGGCGGCAGTGGTTAAGGAGGCTGAGCAACGGCTAGAAGGGAGTTAGGGTTTAAGTGGGAAGATGTGAATAGTGAGGGGTTTACATAGTAATTGGGGCACACGAGCATGTCACACACCCGTGTGTCTCACGTTCAACCCGCGTGGTTCGTGCATTTCAAATTTTGGCGCGCCTGATGCCTTGCCCACGCGTTGGGCGTGTTGGTGCACACGGTTGTGTCGCACGGTCATGTCCTACTTTGTTCGCTTCTCCCACGCCCGTGTATGAGGTCACACGCCCGTGTATGAATTAACAAATTCGACCACGGGCTTTAGGCACAGGCTTGTCAAATGCCTGTGCTAGTTTCTCAGCTTTAACCATGGCCTAAGGACACGAACATGTCACACGCTCGTGTTGATTTAGCAGGTTTGGCCATGGCCATATCGCATGGCCGTGGTGATTTGTCGAAAGTCGTGTCTTGGGAAAAATTTTGCCCTGTTTTCACACGGTCATGTCGCACAGCCGTGTCTCCACTCATGGTGTGTCCACGGCCTTAGGCACGCCCGTGTGCCTGGCCGTGTGGCTCTAAAAATCTTGCATTCAAGAAATCAGTTTATGATTTAGATGTTAAAAGCTTAAGTTAAAGAAATTATTTATGTTAGCGCTAGGGTTGCCTCCCGAGAAGCGCTTGTTTAGAGTCTAAGCTCGACTTGTCTCAAGCTTGCACAGTCACAGTAGTTTGAGGAGTTGGAACTCCTTTCTCCTGCTATCAGTTTTAGTATCAAAATAAGGTTTAAGTTGAGTATAATTTACCTTGAAGGTGTCAGATTGTTTATGTGTTATCTCGACTGTGCCATAGGGAAAGATTTTCATTACCGTAAAGAGAGGTGTATCATCAGTATGAAGTTTTGAATTTGAAATTCGAGGGTCCTCCTCCTCTAATAATACCTTATCCCCTACCTTAAATTGATTCTACTTTACCTTAGGGTCATCATGGTGATGCTTTGGTTCGGCGTGACATTTTTTCTTTTCCTTCTTGCTATAGTTTTGCCACTCGTCTAGTTCGTCAATTCATAACATTCGCTCTTCCTGGACTGTTCCCTTGTTGTAGCATGAACTCGAATGTGGCTCAATTGTACTTTCGTTAAAAGTATCCTGCAAAGAAGGTTGAATAATAGGATTATTCTTGCTACAAGAACTCGTAATAACATCTTTATTATTAAAAGTTCTATTAGAATTACAAGCTTGCAGAGTAATTGTGTCATCGCCTACGCGAAGAGTGAGTTCGCCTGTGCCTACATCAATGATAATCTTGGCAGTTGTTAAAAAGGGTCACCCTAAAATTAATGGCACTTCGCTATCCTTATCGATGTCTAAAACAATGAAATCAACTGGGAATATAAATTTGTCAATTTTAACAAGCACATCTTCAATTATACCTCTAGGAAATCTAATGGTTTTATCAGCCAATTGAATGCTCATCCTAGTTTGTTTGGGTTTCCCAAGACCTAGTTGTTTAAACAATTTATAAGGCATTACGTTAATACTAGCCCCTAAATCAACCAAAGCATTTTTAAGATCTAAGCTACCAATTAAACAAGGAATCGTAAAACTCCCTGGATCTTTCAGTTTGTTGGGTAGCTTATTTTGTAAAATGGCTGAACAAACTGCATTCAACTCTACATGTGATGACTCATCCAACTTTCGTTTGTTTGCTAAGAGCTCTTTTAAGAATTTATCCGCATTTGGCATCTGCGAAAAAGCTTCAATAAACGGTAAGTTAATATGTAATTTCTTTAAAAGTTTAAGAAATTTACCGAATTGTTCATCTGTGCGGTCTTTCCTTGTCGCATTCGAATATGGGACACGCGGTTTATACTCCTTACTTACCGATTTTTTGTACCATAATTTACCTCAATCTTACCATTACTTACCACATTTTCTTGCCTCTCTTCATATTTACGTTTAGCTAACCCCTCTTTGTCGTGCACAGTGATGGCATGGAGTTGCTCCCTTGGGTTAATTTCTGTGTTACTTGGCAAACCACCTTGTTGTTGTTCAGAGATCAGCTTAGCAAGCTGACCTATTTGGGTTTCGAGGCTTTGAATTGATGCTTGCTGATTTTTAAGTATCGTTTCGGTATTCTGAAAACAGGTTTTTGATACTGAGATAAATTTTATGAGCATCTTCTCAAGCTTTGGATTTTTCTCTAGCTGGTGAGGTGGTTGTTGGAAGCCTGGAGGGGGTGGTGGTCTTTGATTTCCTTGACCTCCCTACGAGAAATTGGGGTGGTTTCTCCAACCTGCATTATAAGTGTTACTATAAGGGTTATTTTAAGATCTAGAATTGTTACCCATATAGTTGGCTTGTTCGTTTTCTGTGATAGAGTCGTGGAATGAATAATCTGTGTTGTACATTCCTCCTCCATTTGAATCGCACCTCACTACTGGATGTACCTGCGTAGAGCCAACTAAACTGTCAATCTTATTATTTAAGAGTTCTACCTGATTTGACAGCATTGTGACTGCGTCAACATTAAAAACCCTGGTAGCTTTTTGTTGCTTTATCCTCATGACTTGCTACTGATAATTATTTAGTGACATCTCCTCTATAAACTCATAAGCCTCCTCAGGTGTTTTGTTATTGATAGTTCCATCGGCGGCTGCATTGATCATCTGTCTTGTTGAGTGATTCGAACCGTTGTGGAAAGTTTGCACTTGTAGCCAAAAAGGTAACCCATGGTGAAGGCACCTTCTCAATAAGTCTTTGTATCTTTCCCAAGCTTCGTAAAGTGTCTCTAAATCCATCTGCACAAAAGAAGAGATATCATTCCTCAACTTTGCTATTTTAGCCAGTGGAAAATATTTAAGTAAAAGCTTTTCGGTTATTTGTTCCCAAGTAGTGATAAACCCTTGTGGTAGAGAGGTCAACCACTATTTAGCTTTGTTTCTCAAAGAAAAGAGAAATAACTGAAGGCAAATGGCGTCATCAGAAACGCCATTGATTTTAAATGTGTCGCATAATCCTAAAAAGTTAGCTAAGTGTGCGTTAGGATCTTCATCCTGCAAACCATCAAAATAAACAAATTGTTGAATCAGTTGAATAGTGTTAGGTTTTAGTTCAAAATTATTTACAGCAATAACAGACCTAACGATACTAGATTCAGTATCAGCTAAATTAGGCTTAGCATAATCATACATAGTACGAGGAACAGGATTTTGATTCACAGGATCTACGGCCACCACAGGAGGTAGTTAATTATTTTGATTTGCTTCCATCTCTTTAGTAGATTTGGGTTCTTCCTCTTGTCCTTGTACTGGGTACTGTAAGCTTTGCCTTATGTCTCTCTAGTTTCTACGAACTGTGGCTTCTAAATCGCTATAAAAAAATAGTGGTCTTGACGGGTTTCTTCTAGTCATAAACTAGAGATACCTATTAGAGAAAAAAGAAAATTTTAGTAAAACCTAAAAATAAAAATAGAAAATAAATTGCAATAAAAGTAAACAAAAATGGCTAAAGCAATAGAAATAGAGTGTTCCTAATATCTTAGTTCCCTGGTAACAGTGCCAAAAACTTGATCATGATTATGATGAAGTAATAATAATGATCGTACCTAGAAACTAACTATTATCACGATGAAAGGCAAGCGCACCTATCGAATAGTAGTATAGTTAGTGTGCCACGCCCATGTGCCCCAACTTCTATATATATATCCACCCCCAATTTTATTATTCATCCTCTCCCCAAATCCCTCCCCCTAAACCCTAAGCCGTCACCCTTCCTCCCCTACTCCGGCCATTAGCCCCGACGACCCCTTCCTCATCCCTTCTATTTTCTCCTCCTCCTATTTCACCCTATCCTCACTCAAAATCCATCTCACTACCACCTAAGTACCTCTCTACGACCATACCCGTCACTACCACGCCCTTGCGCTGCCACCGCCACCGTCGTTGCACTACCGATCACAATCTACACCCACCATTTGATATTGGGTTTTTTTTCTTCCTCTTCCTTTCTATTAGTTCTTTTTAACTCTTAAAGTACATTAAGTATTTCTTGCACATTAATTTGATTTTATTATTTTCGTTAACACTAGTAGCAATAACGTTACTTTCATAATATTTTCCTTATTACGAATCACCCTTCGAGTTTATCTAATTCATGCACTTATGCCTAGTTTATGTTAATTTAAACTTGCTCGTCTTTTACATTTCATGAAGGAGATACATTTTGATTTTGTTCACATGGTTATTAGTTAATTCATCCATATAGTATTGATTTTAGTCATGCCATTGATGTATCATTTGCTATTAAATTCCTATAATTTCTTAAGTTTATGGTTGGTAGACAATTCATTACCTTTTGGATAAGTTTTTTTTTTTATTCTCACTAACCTCTAGCATACTTAGCTTATTTCATGGAGATTAACTTTCGATTTGCTGTTCATTAGCTGATCACTGCTTAGAACTTGTAATTGTTTTCTTGTAGATATATAATGACCCCTACACATGGCAAGAAAGCCATCGTCGCCGCTTCAAAAAAGCATAAGGGACCCAGTGCTACCTCCTCTAATGCCACCACCGAGATTCGACACCCATTCCCTCAGTTCCCACCAGGAGCCGAGGAAGAAATTTTACAGATACTTGGAGCACGACCCCTTAGAGTGGGACGATGCATTAATTGGGAAGCCCTCGAGCAGGTCCAACTCGCGGATGCGATTGGGGCCCTATTGACGATTGAGCCATGGGATCAATTCTTTGAGATCGTCGAGCCCACATATCTCGAGCTCACCTTGGGGCTCTATTCTACCTTCCACCTACAGACGATCATGTCCCAGTATGACGATCTCGGAACGATCCAGTTCTATCTCGGTAGTTTGGTACACCAACTAAGCGTACTTGAGTTCAGTATAGCTCTAGGCCTCTACACTGAAGAATTCATGGAGGAAGAAGACTTATCTGAGCTCTATCGTCACATCCATTATTCGCCTTCCAAATGTTGGATGGCCCTGGTCCCTGCTTCAGCCACCTATGATCCTAGTCACTCCAAGGCGACAGCTCTCTCCCCATCATTATGGTACCTCCACCCCATCCTCACACACACCTTGACGAGATGAAGGGAGAGCACCGGTGTCGTCAACACCCATGATGCCTATTTTCTATAGAGTATAGTGCACGGGCATGTGTTCGACCTTGCTTATTTCATTGCCCTTGCCATTCAACATCATATAGAGCGACATAGGAAGGGGGTAATATCTATAGGCCCTTATGTGACTCGACTAGCTCGCCACTTCGGCCTCCTCAACACAGTGGCGCAATTATCCTCCCTTACTTTTATCGGCCAGATATCCCTACAGGGCATCTCGAGTATACTACACATAAGGATGATTGAGCGACAATGTGGGACCGACTCTCCTCAGTACGGCCTAGTCCAATCCGCCGAGCAGAAAGACCTAGAGGACATTACTAATGATGTCCCTCCCCCTCACGAGGAGCCACCGTCTCAGCCACCGCCCATTCATTATCCAGTTCATGCGACAACTTTACTTTCTGACATCTCTGAGCACTTGACACGATTTGACCAGTAGTGTTTTCAGCGCTTTGATCATATTGACGCTACTCTCCATCAGATTTGTCAGCATCTTCACATTTCATCACCGCCCCCACCTCATGAACCATCTGGCGATGAGGACTTTTGAGTCCTTTTTATTTTTATTTGTTATTTGTTATTTTTACTTTTATTTTTAATTCTCCATTTAATTTTTATGTTTATTTCTCTTTAAATACGATTTTTATCTCATCCTTAGGTTTTATAATCTTTATTAAACAATTTACATTTTTAGAAATTTCTTAACGAGTAATCTTGCTACTTTATATTTATTAAAAAATCATTGATGCTATCGCAGTCTAAAGAACCAAATAGCCCAAATCCAACTCTAATGGGAAAGGTACTCCACGACTGCCATGTCCTGCTCGACCAAGACCATAGCCACCGAAATACCAAGTATAATACTCTTTTGGCGCAGCACTCGGGGACTAACAACCTCTTCCACCATCAGAATACCTTTCTCCACCCTCCCCTTTGCCCCAGCTACAGACACACCTCCGAATCAAGTTTCCACACTTCCAACTCAAGGATTTCATCCAATATTCAAGGAGTTTCACTTTTCTCCCTATCTTATGATTTTATGCTTATATTTTCAGTAAATTTATCTTTGTACATTGAGGGGAATGTACATCTTAAGTGCGGGGGGTATATTACAGAAAATCCCTTTTTGCATTGTTCTCAAATCCCTGAATCTTAGCTTTCACTATTAGAATGAATTTGGATTGATTTATGATTTTTATTGATATGTCTTGAGTTAAAACATAGGGAAGTTATGCTTTGATTGTTTAAACTTTGAGTCATTAGAGAATCAAGCATGATAAGTTGATTTTTGAGAATTAAAATCTCTCTAGGATGTTTCCCTAAGTTTAGGTATTATCTTCAAGTTTGAAATTCACAGGATTGACATCAAAAGCCATAATTTTTGTGAGATTTTGTGCCTTTGGAGCATATATCCTTTCATGCTCACTTTTATTATTTTTATGAGTGTGTCAATATTAATTTGTTATTTTAGAACTTGCTTCGATTATGCATGTCGAGACCACACCATTGATTTGATATGTCGAGATGACAAAGGCACTTAGATTTAACCCACTTACTCCATAAAAGCCTAACTTCACAATTAACCATCAGTGAACCCCCGTTGAGCTTAACAAACCATTTATTGATGTCCCTCAATATTAACCCATAAACCTGTTTTTGATTCCTTGAGAATTTCCCTCATTCTAATTTGATCCCCATTTTTGTCGAGATTTGAGTTGAATAATTATCTAGCTATGTTCCCCCTCTCAATTAGTAAAGTTTAATTAATTCGATGTGTTTTAAAAAAATTTTCTATATATTTATATACAAAGTCAATTCAGTTGTTAATTTATCATTAGCATTTTGTTACTAAGTAATGATTGAACGTAAACGATGTTATTCATGAAAGAAAGTTCAATTCTAGGACTATTTATTCAGGAATGTATTTACTCAATATTAGTATATTTCTAGTTAGGTAATTTTTCAATTCAGTCTCGATTCTAACCTCCTTTTTTCAGCTTGTAACCACACCCCCTAACCAAAGCCATGTTACAACCCTCTAAAGACCTTTTGATTGATGTATCATCTCAATTTATAGTGGTGGAAATTTGATTTTCATGCAAGCTTATGGTGATAACTCTTCATGTTGACTAATGAGTGCTTAATTTCTTATCCCTAAATACTTTGAGTGAATAGTGAACCTATAGTGAGGATGTCAACTCTATGTGATTTCGAATTAAGGATAATTACTTAGATGAATGTGAGATACCTATGTTTTCGTAATAAAATGTTCAACTTGGATTGTTTGAAACTTTGATATTCTTTTAGTTGAACTCTCAAGGTATGATTACTTATGGATTATTTTGAAACATTATTAATAGAAATTGTAAGTTGAGAAAAATGAATTTTAATTGTGAGTTAAGGATTTTGCTTAAGGACAAGCAAATGCTTAAGTGTGGGGGTATTTGATAAACTATAATATATACATATTTTTATCCCACATTTGGCACATTTATGGATGAATTATCATTGAATTTGTGGAATTTGATGCTCCTAATCCTTTAATTTCATGTTTTATACTTAGGTGAGCATAGGAAAGTGAAAAGAACGAGAAACGGGCCAAAAATTGAGAAAATGGGCCAAACTGAGAAATCAACACGGCCTAGAGACCCTTACACTAGTATATTACACGCCTGTGCCAAATTAGCAGACCTGAACACGGCCTGGGCCCAATTCACACAGGCGTGCTACACGGGCGTGTCCCCGTTGTGACGAGTTTCAATTTCACGCAGAAAAAGCTACTTAGGGGCTAAGAAGGGTATTCCAAAATCTATATAAACACCCTAGGAGAGGACTAAAAGGACACACTGAATAGAAAGCAAGGAATTACTCAAGGAAAGCCAATTGATCCATCTCAAAAGCAAAGATCTACATCAAGACTGAAGATCTTCTTAAATTTCTCTCAGGAGTTCTGGGTTTTCTTTATGTTTTGTTGTTTTCCTTTTTTTGAGATGTTTTCTTTTATTATTATGAACTAAATCCCCTAAATACCTGAGACCTAAGATGGATCTTGTTATTGTTATCTGAACCATATGATAAATATTTGATTTGTTCTTAATTGTGTTTTTAATTCATGAGTTAATATTTCAGGATATTGATTCAAGTCAAATGTGCTTATTCAGTGGAGCAAAAGTCCCTGTTTAAGAGTAGATCTGACGCAATTAAGCGGAGTTGAACGCAATCCTAGACATAGGACGACGAAAATCTACCGAATTAGAGTCATATCTAATAGGGGGATCCATAGATTGAGTTAATACAACACTAGGGGTTTTAATTATAAAGAGATTTCAATTAATCAACCTCGGGTTAGTTGTTCTTAGTCTCGACGGAGATATTAACATAATTTAGGGATCTCTACGGATCAAGTCGAATGAATAAATCGGCTAGTTTAGAGTTAAATAACAAGTGAATTCTAGGTGGATTCCTCCTTGGCCTTGTTCGATTAGTTTTCCCAAAGTATTTCCCAAATTTATTCTTTGTCGCATCTTTAGTTTAGTTAAATTTTAGTTTAAACCAACTCCCTTTTATTTTCTAGACTAGATAATAGAGAGAAAGTTATTACTAGTACTTTTAGTTCCTTTGGGTTCGACATTCCAGTCTTGCCATTAAACTATACTACTGTCCGATAAGTTTGCTTGCCTTATTCATGATAATAGTTAGTGTCTAGGTACGATCATATAAATTTAAAACTTATTACAACAATATCAAATAATAAAGGTCCTGACGAATTTCTTCTAGTCATAAACTAGAGACACCTGTAAGGGAAAAATAAAAAGAAAGATTTTGTAAATAAAACTTAAAATAAAAATAAAAAGTAAATTGTAATAAAAGTAAGAATGGCTAAAGTAATAAAAATCAAGTGTTCCTAAAATTCCCGGCCCCGGCAACGACTCCAAAAACTTGATTGTGATATTTATGTGTGATCGTACCCAAAACTAAACTATTATCACAATAAAGGCAATCACACCTATCAAACAGTAGTATAGCTTATGGCAAGACCGAGATGTCGAACCCACAGGGACTAAAAGTACTAGTATTAACTTTCTTTTTATTATCTAGCCTAGAAATGATGGGGATTTGTTTAAACTAAAATTTAGCTAAGCTAAGAACGTGACAGAGATTAAATTGGGGAAAATACTTTTGGAATACTGATTGATTAAGACAATACCCAAGGAAGAATCCACCTAGACTTCACTTGTTATTTGACTCTAAACTAGACGATTTATTCACTTGACTTGATCCATAGAAATCCCTAATTGATGTTAATATCTCTTTCAAGACTAAAAACAACTAACCCTAGGTTGATTAGTTGAAATTTCTTTCTAATTAAAACCCCTAGTGTTGCATTAACTCGATCTATGGATTTCTCTATTAGATTTGACTCTAATCCGGTAGATTTTCGTTGTCCTATGTCTAGGATTGTAATCAACTCCGCTTAATTGTGTTGGATCTACTCTTAGACAGAGACTTTTGCTCCACTGAATAAGCACATTCAACTTGAATTAATATCCTGAATTATTAACACAAGAATTAATGACACAATTAAGAACAAATCAAATATTTATTATATAATTCAAAAAATAATAACAAGATCCATATTAGGTTTCATCCCCCTCAGGTATTTAGGGGATTTAGTTCATGTTTATAAAAGAAAACATCTCAAAATAGGGAAAACAACAAAACATAAAGAATCCAAAAACTTCGAGAGAAATTGAAGGGAGATCTTCAGTCTTGATGTAAATCCTTGCTTCCGAGATGAATCGATCAACATTCCTCGAGTAATTCTCTGCTTTCTACTCTGTGTGTCCCTAGGTTCCTCCCCTTGGGTGTTTTTATAGACTTTTGAATGCCCAGAATACCCAAAAATTAACTATTTTCGTGTGAAATTGAAATAGGGGTTGACAGGGATATACCCGTGTGACGCGCTTGTGTGAGGCTGCTTAGGCCATGTGCAATTCTGTGTGTCACACACGGGCGTATGGTTTACCTGTGTGAAGATGTCTAGGCCATGTTGAAGGTTGATTTAGGCCCATTTTGTCTATTTTTGACCCGTTTCTTGCTCTTTTCGCTTCCTTATGCTCACCTAAATATAAAACATGAAATTAAAGGATTAGAACATCAAGTTCCAAAATCTACTAATAAATCATCCATAAATGTGCCAAGCATGGGATAAGAATATGCATATATTATGGTTTATCAGGTTGGGTAACCAAATTATAATGAAGAATTAACTTTTAATGAGAGAGTTAATACTGGGACTGAGGAACCATATATTGAGTTTGGTGGGGAATCTAATGTGGGACTAGAGTTGGGTGAGAGTAGTGATGCATGTATTGAGAGTGGGGAAAGTATTGGGCAGTGAAGGGGTTTTAGGAGCCAAATCTGAGGATGAAGAGGTGAGAAATATCAAGGCTTGGTATAGAAATGATAAATGAGAAAAAGAACCAAAGAGAAGCAACAAATAGGGTTAACAGTGAGGGTCAAAATGTAGGTGAAGGTAATGAAAGGTAAGAGAAAAATGGTGAGATTTTAGATCTAACAGGTGGAAGAACTGACTATGTTGATTCATTAGATTTGGGGCTTTATGGAAGTGACTTAGATAGTGAGGTAGTCTGTAGGAGAAGCTAAAATGTATGTTTCAATCTGAATATCCCATTCTCACATTTAGAGCTTGGTATGGTGTTTAGGGGACCGGAGATTCAAGACTACTTTAGCAAAGTATGTAGTAAAAAAAGAGGTTTGATTTTCTCTACCTTAGGAATGAAAAGGGTAGGAGTAGGGCTTGATGTAGGGAAGATTGTTGCCCTTTTAGACGATATGCTATTGTAGATAATAATGTGGGTTTTTCAAGATAAAAAACCTTCATAGAAACCTACGACTTTTCAATAACTTTTAAGAACAAAAGGACATCTTACAAGTTTGTTAGGGAGCATTGCTTAAGTTAAATTAGAGTGATCCCAAAGTTGAAGTTAATTGAGATGTAAAAACTAGACAAAGAAGAGTAGAAAGTTGATTTGAGTAAGGATACATGCAGCAGGGCTAGGAGACGGGCACTAGAGGAGATCAATGGAAGGGTAAGCTATGAGTTTAATAGACTATGAGACAATTCAAATGCACTTAGAAAGATAGATCCAAATGACAATATAGAGGTGATTGTAGAAGGACCAACCCCTACTAAGGTTCCCAAGTTTAGGAGATTTTATATAGGGTTAGTAGACCTTTTATTTGTCTGGATGAATACTTTCTAGAGGGAAGATTCAATAGGGAACTTCTGTCTGCTGTCGATAAAGATGGCAATAACCAAATCTACCCTTGATTTCTTAGGAATCTAATTTCAAATTTACAAATTGGTGATCGTTTTGGATTCACATTTATGAATGATAAACAAAAGGTATGTTAGGGACATTACTTAAATAATTTTTTCATACTATGCTTAATTTATTAAACCAACCATCTAATACCATTGGTTTTTGTTTGCATTTAGGGATTGATGGAGGAGATATCTGAGTTGTTGCCAAGGGTTGAGCACAAAGTCTGTGCAAGGCATTTATATGCCAACTGAAGGAAAGAAAATCCTGGAGGAGACTTGCAACAAGCATTTTGGGGAGAATGCAAATCATATATAATTGCTGACTTTGAAGATCATATCGAAAATATTGATCGTATCAAACATAGTGTCAAGGTAAGTCTACTTAGGACTGATCCTGAGAAATAGTCAAAGGTTTTTTTTTTTCTGGTAGGTCTATATGTGATGCAACTAACAATAATTTTTTCGAGTCCTTTAATGCAATAATTTTAGGAGCTAGGTCAATGTCTATCATTTCCATGTTAGAAAAAATTAGGCAGTATGTAATAGGGAGAATTGTAAACAATTTCATCAAATATAAAAATTGAAATGAACAGTTTTGTCCTAAGATATGTGAGAAGTTACACAAGAGTATCTGAAAGAGCTCATACTGTCTTGTTAAATGGAATGTAACAAAAGGGTTGGAATTGGAAAACTTTGGTGATTTTGTAGTTGTTGACTTATTTTAGTAATCATGTAGTTGTAGGAGATAGGATCTTACTGGCATCCCATGTCCACATGTTGTTGTAGCCATTTTGTAGAAAAAATATGATATTTCTAATTTTGTATATAAGGGGTTTAAAAAGGATGTGTTTGAAAAATTGTATGACTTTGTATTGCCTACTATCCTAAGTGATAAATTTTGGTTAAAAATTGATATAGGGCCAATTGAACCCCCTTATTTTGGGGAAAATGCTTGGGAGACCAAAAAAGAACAACGTAAGAGAAGATGAAGAGAGGAGTGGGAGTAAACTAACTAGAAGAAGGAGGAAGATAAAGTGCCACAAGTCTTTCATGGTTGGACATAACTCCAGAAGCTTTCAAACTTCATCTGTTGTAAGTGTTTTGATAACTAAGAATTTTAATGCAATTGTTCACTAATTTAAAAACATCTAACATGTTATATTTGAAGTGTACACCTCCATCAACTCAAACAGCTCCTGCTCCACTAGCTCCAATAGCTCCTTTTCAAACTGTTGCATCTGAAGCATCTGCATCATCACCACCAGTGCCTTCAACACAACCAACTATTCTCACTATACCAACCTCTTCAACACAACAAATACTTACAAGACTTTATAGCAAAGCAAAACAAGTTGTGCAAGGGATTGGGTTATACCCTAATGAGAGGACAGGGATGTAAACTTTGAATGTAAGTTACCAATTGTTGAATTGTTATGATTATTGTATTTTGGTGACATGTTTTTTAATTATGTATTTTATGCATTACATCCTGGCATGAGAGGGGAAACCATGGCGACTGCCCCAACCAAGTGCACCAATAAAAGGAAGAGAAACAACAACAAGGAAACTGTTGATGGGACTCAAGAAAATAGGAACACAAAAAAGCTAAGTCCTAAGGTCCACCTAAGTACAATCGTAAGTCATGGAGATAGTTGATGTCAATCTAATTTCGTAGAAGAGTTATGGACTCTATTTTATACCTCACAATTGACTTCAGTTAGTTAACATATGATGGATAATTTGATGGTTTTATTTTGATGGTTCTATTTTGTTGGATAGTTTATTTTGATCCTTTATATGATGGTTGTATTGGATGGTTCAATTTTGTTGATGTAGATTTTGGTATCTGCATACTTTTATAATAAAATTTTACAACATAAAAATATGTTCTATTCAATTCAATTCATTCATTCTTAACTAGATCTGCAACAAATACATGTACAACATTTCACCATCCATAAGTAAGATAACCCGAAAACACCATCCATGAAACAATTAACAACAACTTACAAGAGGCTACTACTTTCTTGTTCTTTGACATTTTAGCCTTGTATAGTGTTATATTCTCTTCCAAACAAGTTGCCTTCAATCACATTCTTTGCATTTCCTCAATATTGAGCTCATCGTTCTCAAGTTTTAATCCCATATTCCCTATCAATAGCATCTTATTTTGAAGCATTATTTCATCGATTGTGCATCCTTATTCTTCTATAATTGAATTCGTCTCATTACTGTTACCTTCAACCCACCAAAAAAAAATCAAAACCCCTAGTCTTCATTTCTCACGTAAAAAAAACACAGAATATTAAAAATCTAAGAATACATCTTAAACCCAAATTGCAACAAAATGTCAATTAACACAAAACCCTTTGTTTCTCACAAACCCAACTATGGCATACCAAAACACAAACCTTAATTTACCTCTTTGAAGTTCGCACACCTAAAGAAATTTCTCCCTTTGTTTTTTGGAGTATTTGCATTGCAAATGAGAGCCCTTAACTTGCAATTGTAGTACAAAACCCTTTTTTGCATAATTGATTTTCTTTTTGTAGAAGAAGACATGGTGGAGATGTGAAGGAGATGAAAATGAAAAAGAGCATAAATGAATGAACAAAAGAGGGAGAAATGAAAGGAAAACAAAAAGAAAAGGAAATAGATAGGAAATGAAAAAGGGAAAGGAAGAAAAACAAATTGACGAATGAAAGAGGGAAAAATGAAAGAGATAGTAGTAAACGAAAAAGAAAGAGATAGTAGGGAAAAATGTTGAATATAATTGTGAAGAATTGTTAAAGGAAAAATGTAACAACCAAAATTAGGGGCTAAACAGAAAATTGGTTTCGAAACCATGAATTCGAGGTTTAAAATATTATTTTAATTTAGTTTTGATGTTTATTGGGTGTTTGGATAAATACGTGAAATTTTGGTATGTGGATTTTATTGGTTACATGTCCAATTTGGTATGTTGGATTAAATTGCAATAGGTGAAAAATATGGGTTTTATTTCATAAGGTACTTGATTGAATTAGGTTTTTAAATTCGAGGTCCTTATATGGTATTTAAGACATTTTAGCTTAGTTTAGACAAAAATGCCTAAGGAAGGGTAGGCATAACAAAGGTTTTAATGAAGGGAATTTTGGTCATTTGGTTAATAAAAGAATAAAAAGGGAAAAATAAGGCAAAATCTTGTCCATGAATTCTCTCCTTGGCCGAATATAGAGAGAAAGCCATAGCTAGGGTTTCTTTAACTTCCAAGCTTGATTGTAAGTGATTTCTAGCCCCGTTTTTAATTCTCTTCGTATTTTTAAAATCCTCGTAACTTGCTCTAGCTAATTTTACTATTATTTTAACCTAGGTTGATGTAAAAAATTTTACCCATGTATGACATGCAAGTATTTTGATGTCTAATGGTGGAATATGAAGGTTTAAGGTGTGGTAAACTATGATTACTAGGTGATTTTTCATGAAAGTTCCTAAAAAAGACCAAATTGCAAAGTTAATAAATTGAGTGGTAAAAGTATAAATTGATGAGCAATATGGGCTACTTTTAGTGCCATGGATATTCGGCTAGGCTTAGGTAACCAAGAGAATTGATACATTTCAATTTACGAGCCTAATGATTTACAAAGTTATGGGTAAAATGGTAAAAATTATCGTAGGATGATTTTGGACTAAATTGAACAATGTGTGCATTAAACGAGTTAAATGTGTCATTATAGATTGAGAAGATCGAGGAATCAACCTTGACTGGGGCAAGGGCAAGGTTTCAGATTAACTTATAAAATACCGATTTTTGTTGTTGAGGTAAGTTTATATGTAAGTCGAATGTGTTTATTCAGTGGAGTAAAAGTCCCTGTTTAAGAGTGGATCCAACACAATTAAGCGGAGTTGATTGCAGTCCTAGACATAGGACGACGAAAACCTGTCGGATTAGAGTCAAATCTAATAGGGAAATCCATAGATCGAGTTAATGCAACACTAGGGGTTTTAATTAGGAAGAAATTTCAATTAATCAACCTAGGGTTAGTTGTTTTTAGTCTTGAAAGAGATATTAACATAAATTAGGGATTTCTACGGATCAAGTCAAGTGAATAAATCGTCTAGTTCAAAGTCAAATAACAAGTGAAGTCTAGGTGGATTCTTCCTTGGGTATTGCCTTAATCAATCAGTTTTCCAAAAGCAATTTCCCGAATTTACTCTTTGTCCCGTGCTTAGTTTAGTTAAATTTTAGTTTAATGAAATTTATCCCATCTACTTTTAGGCTAGATAATGGAAAGAAAGTTAATACTAGTACTTTTAGTCCCTGTGGGTTCGACATTCCGGTCTTGCCACAAGCTATACTACTGTTTGATAGGTGCGCTTGCCTTTATCGTGATAATAGTTTAGTTTTGGGTACGACCTTATCACATCAAGTTCTTGGCGCTGTTGCCTGGGACTAAGATATTAGGAACACTCGATTTTTATTACTTTAGCCATTTTTACTTTTATTGCAATTTACTTTCTGTTTTTATTTTAGTTTTTATTTACTAAATTTTTCTTTTCATTTTTCTGACACGTGTCTCTAGTTTATGACTAGAAGAAATCCGTTAGGACCTCTGCTATTTGATAGTGAGATCGAGGCATCAGCTCGCAGAAACTGTAGAGAAATAAGGCGGAGCCTATAGTACATAGAGGAAGAGCAAGAGGATGTGACCAACACTATCAAAGAGATGCAGGTGAATCAGAATAATCCACTACCTTCTGTGGTAGCCACAGTCCTGTAAATCAGAATCCTACTCCTCGTACTATGTATGATTATGCTAAGCCTAATTTAGCTAGTACTGAATCGAGTATTGTTAGACCTACTGTTGCTGCCAATAATTTTGAACTGAAACCTAACATTATATAGATGATACAACAATTCGTTCAGTTTGATGGTTTGCAGGACGAGGATCCCAACACACATTTAGCAAACTTTTTGGAACTCTGCGACACCTTTAAAATTAATGGTGTTTTTGATGATGCCATTCATCTTTGGTTATTTCCCTTTTCTCTAAGGAATAAGCTAAACAATGGTTGAACTCTCTACCAAGAGGGTCTATCACTACTTGGAATCAGATGACTGAAAAATTTCTTTTAAAATATTTTCCACCAGCTAAAACGGCAAAGTTGAGTAATGGCATCTCTTCTTTTGTGCAGATGGATTTAAAAACACTTGATGATACATGGGAGAGATACAAGGACATATTAAGAAGGTGCCCTCACCATGGGTTACCTCTATGGCTACAGGTTCAAACTTTTCATAATGGTTTGAATCCCTCAACACGAAAAATGATCAATGTAGCCATAAGTGGAATCTTAAACAATAAAACACCTGAGGAGGCTTATAAATTTATAGAGGAGATATCACTGAATAATTATTAGTGGTAAGTTATGAGGATAAAACCGCAAAAGGCCGCCGATGTTTTGAATGTCGACGCAGTTGCCATGGTTCCTAGCTAGGTAGAACTTTTGAATAAAAACATTGATGGTTTGTATGGTTCTACGCAGGTACATCTAGTGATGCAGTGTGATTCAATTAGAGGAGGGATGCACAATACAGATGTTTCCTACAATCCTTGCACAAAGGACGAACAAGTCAACTATATGGGTAACAATTCTAGACCCCAGAAGAATCCGTATAGTAATACTTATAATGTAGGTTAGAGGAACCATCCCGATTTCTCGTGGGGTGGTTAAGGAAATCAAAGGCAACAACCCCCTCCAGGCTTCCAACAACCACCTTACCAATAGGAGAAAAAGCCGAACCTTGAGGAGATGCTCACAAAATTTATCTTGGTGTTAGAAACCCATTTTTAGAATACTGAGACAACACTTAAAAATCAGTAAGCATCGATTCAAGGACTCGAAACTCAAATAAGACAACTTGCTAAGCTGATCTCTGAACGACCACAAGGTAGCTTGCCAAGTAACATAAAAGCTAACCTAAGGGAGCAACTCCATGCTATCACTATGCTTGATGAAGGAGGGTTAGTTGAAGATAAATCAGAACTAAGGCAAGAAGATGTGGTAAGTAAAGGTAAGGTTGAGGTAAGCCATAAAGGACCAGTAGGTAAAGAGTATAAGCCTCGTGTACCATACCTAAATGCGACAAGAAAAGACCGCACAGAAGAACAATTTGGTAAATTCCTTAAACTTTTAAAGAAATTACATATTAACTTACCATTTATTGAAGCTCTCTCGCATATGGCAAACACAATTAAATTTTTAAAGGAGCTTTTAGCAAACAAATGGAAGTTGGATGAGTCGTCGCATGTGGAATTAAATGCAGTTTGCTCAGCTATTTTGTAAAACAAGCTACCCAACAAACTGAAAGATCCAGGGAGTTTTACGATTCCTTGCTTAATTGGTAGTTGAACTGTTGATAATGCATTAGCTGATTTAGGGGCTGGTATTAATGTAATGCCTTATAAAATGTTTAAACAACAAGGTCTTGGGAAACCCAAACAAACTAGGATGAGCATTCAATTGGCTGATAAAACCATTAGATTTCCTAGGGGTATAATTGAAGATGTTCTTGTGAAAATTGATAAATATATATTCCCAGTAGATTTTGTTATTCTAGACATGCATGAGGATAGCAATGTGCCCTTAATTTTAGGACGCCCCTTTTTAACAACTGCTAGGACTATTATTGACGTAGGTACAGGTGAACTAACACTTCGGGTAGGCGATGACATGATTACTCTTCAAGCTCGTGATTCTGTTAGGATACCTAATAATAGAGATGATTTTACAAGTTCTTTTAATGAGAGTAATCTTATTGCTCAACCCACTTTGCAGGACATTCCTCGCAAGAGCACACATGGGCCACGTTCAAGTTCATGCGACAACAAGGGAGCAACCCATGAAGAGTGAATGCTATAGATTGATGAACTAGACGAATGTCAGAACTATAGTAAGGAGAAACCTAGGATACACCACCTAGAACTAAAACAAAGCCATGACAAGCAAATGGCTAATCAATTTAAGTTTGGGGACAAAGTACTGTTGGACGAAGGAAATCCTTAAATTATCACGACAAAGTCCAACACACAAAGAGTACCTCCCTTCAAATATTAAAGGTTCTCCCATACGACACAATTGAGGTAACACATCCGAACCACGTCACTTTCAAGGTAAACAATCATCGACTTAAACTTTATAATGGTAAGGATTTTAAGAATGATAGAGAGGAGCTCAGGCTCCACAAACCCTTGTAAAGGTGAACACAAGGTAAGTAGAGCTTAGAATCTAAATAAGCGCTTCTCGGGAGGTAACCCAAGCACTAACGATTATTGATTTTCTTAATTTCAGTTTATAACATCTAAGAAACACTAATTGAGTCACTTAAACGTAGGTTTTTCTAACCACAAAGCTTGGGACACGGGCGTGCCTTCGACCGTGTGCCCACCACGGTTTGGAGCCATGGGCATGTCCTTGGCCATGTGAAAACATGACTAAATTTTTCCCAAACTAAGGACGCCACACGGGATGTGACTAATCACCACGGTCGTGTGATATGGCCGTGTGTGAACTTGATTAATTACCACGGCCGTGTGATATGGGTATGTGAACCCCACGGGTAAGTCGACACGGGCGTGGCTACAATTGTGTTAAAAACTGGACCTTGAATTTTGAAAATATGCCGAGACACGGGATGCAATATATCCCTACGGGCGTACCTATAGATCGTGTGCAAACCTGACCAAAGCACATAGGCACATGAGCCAATCCCACGCCTGTGTCTCTATACAGTGGTTGATACTAATAAATCAACATGGGCGTGCGACATACCTGTGCCCATAATCCATGGACAACACTGAGAAATTAACACGGGCGTGTGACACTCTCGTGCCCATAAACCATGGACGCCTCTGACTAAACACCACGGGTGTATGAACCAATACATGGGCATGGGAGAAACGAACGAAGTAGTACACGACCGTGTGAGGCAGCCGTGTGCACCAACAGCTCAAAGAACACGAGCGTGGGCCGAAGATCATTCATGCCTAGACCACCCCTCACGATAAACACGGGTTAAAGTTAGACCACACGGGTGTGGGCCACGGTCGTGTGACCCAACACGAGCCCAGCATAGGTGTGGCCCCTATTTAAACCCCTAAAATTTATTGTTTATCATCCCCTTCCCCTTGCTCTCAAACCTTAGCCACCATTCCCCTACTCCGGCCACCGTCAACAAGCTTCTTTCCCCCTATTGTGCCACACTCCCTCTCTTTTCCCTATTCCCTCTCCTTCATCCTTCCTCCCTTAGATTGACTAACTACTCGTCCCGCACCACCATTCACCATCAATTTTCCCCCACCTCCGGTGACCACCGTCCATCCTTCATCTTCTCCTCCTTCCTCTTGCCCCTAACCATCACTCAAACACACACTAGCCCATACCGCACCCCTCCATCATCCCTTTTTTTTTTTGCACAACCCCCCATCATACCGATTCTTCCATGGTCAAACCCACCACCACCGCCCCCACAATATGACCACCGTTCGTCATCGACTACTGCATTTTGCACCTCCAGTTAATGTCCATCACTTAGTCTTTCCCATTTTACCCTTCCCTTTGATTTAGTTAATTCATTTGAATCTTTATTTTTCTTTCTGTTTTTATCACTATTTACTTATTTATTTCTTTGATTTTCCCTTCATTAGATTTACTAATCACTTAATTCATGTTTTAATTACATTTGGATTAATTTCATTATTAGATAATCTTACTAGTTTAGTTTATACATTTGTTCTATTGCTGTTCCTATTTCTAACTAGTTTTAGTTATTTATTAGTTAACATTTTCATTAGTACTTTTTAAATTCCACATATTATAAGTTCATTTTCTATGTAGTCCAAACATTGAGCTGAACTCATATGTTTATTTTAGATTGGCTTGCCTATCTTGTTGGTTCGTCTATTTGATCTATTTTCTCGCTTACTTGTAGATTTGTTATGACGAACACACGAGGCAAATCGAAGGTTGTCATCCCTGCTTCCAAAAAGCGAAAGGGACTCGGTGCTACATCAACAAGCGCATCTATTGAAGTAAGCCACCCTTTCCTACAGTTTCCACCGAGATCCCAAGAGGAACTATTTTAGATCCTTTGGGCGAGACCCCTTGGTATGGGGCGATGTATTGATGGGGCTGCATTAGAGCAAGTCCACCTTGCTGATTTAGTTCGGGCCCTCCTCACTACTGAACCATGGGGGTGTTTCTTCGACATTTTCGAACCGACATACATGGAGCTCACTTTAGAGCTTTGTTCGACATTCCATCTTTAGACAGTTATGTTGGAGTTCGATGA
This sequence comes from Gossypium stocksii, assembly GCA_020496765.1. Classification (NCBI taxonomy): domain Eukaryota; kingdom Viridiplantae; phylum Streptophyta; class Magnoliopsida; order Malvales; family Malvaceae; genus Gossypium; species Gossypium stocksii. The sequence continues at coordinate 72,382,356 of CM035622.1, forward strand.
CCTGGGAACAGTGCAATTTCATCTCGGCGGCTTGGTACGCCAACTGAGTGTCCTAGAATACGGAGTTGCTTTGGGACTTTATACAGAAGAATTCATGGATGACGACGATTCCTCTGATCTCCATCACCACATTCACTATGCTCCTTCTTCCTGTTGGACGACTCTGGTCCCTGCTTCAGCCACCAATGACCTCAGCCGCTCCAAGGCATTCGCTCTCTCTCCATCATTATGATACCTACACGCCATCTTAGCTCATACTTTGACGGGTCGATGAGAGAGCACATGCGTCATCAATACTCATGACGCTTATTTCTTATGGAGCATGGTGGACGAGCATGTTTTTGACTTAGCATATTTTATTGCCCTCGCCATTTGTCACCAAAATGAGCGACTTAGGAAAGGAGCTATTTGCATTGGTCCTTATGTGACACGCCTCACACGACACTTCGGTCTCCTCGACATAGTGGCGTAGTCCTCATTGCTCACACTCATTGGCCAAATGTCCACACAGGGCATCTCGAGTATGCTACATATGAGGATGATAGAGCGTCATCGTGGTTTTGATCCTCCTCAATACCGTTTAGCTCATTCTACCGAGCAGGATGACCCTGTAGATATTACTGATGATAACCCTCCACCTCATGAAGCTCCACCCTCTCAACCACCGCCGAGTCATAGACCAGTTCATGCGACTGCTTCATTGACTGACATTTCTGAGTGCTTCACTCAATTCAAGCAACAATGCTTTCAGCAGTTCGACCACATTGACGCAACCCTACAGCAGATTTGTTAGCATCTCCACATTGTATCTCCACTGCCACCACCTCATGACCCATCTGCCAATGAGGACTTTTAAGTCTATTACTATTCACTTTTGTTTTTAATTTTATTTTAATCATTATTTTCTTTCTTATTTTATCATTATTTTTAATTTATGTTATCCAAAACTTCTATTAGTATATTTTGAAAATTTTCTTTCTGGTTGTTTCTTAATGAGTAACCATGCTAATTCCATTAATACACCTCCCTAAATCATTGCTGATGACTCTACAGTTTCAAAAGGTTTAAGGTGATCGGTGCTACCCAGAACTATACAAACCATGATCACCCACTAGGAAAAGGTACTCCACGACTGCCATGTCCTGCTCGACCACGACAATAGCCATCACAACACAGAACACCATGACTATCTCCATTTAGCATCACGATTGTGGAACCTAGCCTATACCACCACCGGAGTATCCTCCCTTACCTTCACCCCTGCCTAGTTCATCATGCACTTCAACAGCTTCCTATCCAAATCTACTCTCCCTACTCCAAGGATTTCATACAAAATTCAGGAAGTTTCATTTCTCTCCCTATCTTATGATATTATGCCTATAATCTTATGACCTAACTTTGTACATTGAGGACAATGTCCATCTTAAGTGTGGGGAGGTTATTTATATCTTTATAAAAAAATCCCTGAATTTTATCTTGTTCTCAAATAGCTTCCTCATATCACTATTAGAATGAATTTTGATTGATTTATGATTTTTATTGATATGTTTTGGATTAAAATATAGGTATTTGTGTTTTGATTATTTAAACTTTAAGACATTAGAGAATCAAGCATGATAAGTTTAATTTTTGAGAATTAGAAATTTTTTCTAGGCTGTTTCCCCAAATTTAGGCATTATCTTGAAGTTTGAAATTCCCAGGATTGACATCAAAAGCCATAATTTTTGTGAGATTTTTAGCCTTTAGAGCATATATTCTTTCTTGCTCACTTTTATTGTTGCTACTGAGTGTGTCAATTTTGATCTGTTATTCTAGAACTTGCTTCGATTATACATGTCAAGACCACACCATTGATTTGATATGCCGAGATGATAAAGGCACTTAGGTTTAACCCACTCACTCCATAAAAGCCTACCTTCATAACTAACCCTTAGTGAACCCCCTTGAGCTTAACAAACTATTCATTAATTTACCCTTAATATTAACCTATAACCCATTAGTGTTGAAAACCCATTAATCAATTTGATCCCTATTTTGTCGAGGTTTGAACTGAATAATTATCTAGCTATGTTCTCCTTTTCAGTTAGTAAAGTTTAAATATTTGATTTGTTCAAAAAAAATTATTATTTCAGTTGTTAATTAGTCGTTTAGCATATTTTTATGAAGTTATGTAACTCTTGATCTTAAACGATGTTATTCATAAGGAAAAGCTCAATTCTAGGAATATATTCAGTGATGTAATTTCTCAATATTGGTTATTTTTCTAGTTAGGTAATTTTTCAGCTCAATCTCAATTCTAACCTTCTTTTTCAGCTTGTGTCCACACCCCTAACCAAAGCCCCGTTACAACCCTCTAAAAGACCTTTTGATCGATGTATCATCTCAATTTATAGAGGTGGAGATTTGATTTTCATGAAAGCCTATGGTAATAAAATTTCACGTTGACTAATGAGTGCTTAATTTCTGAACCCTAAACACTTTGAGTGATTTGAGTGAATCTTTAGTGAGGATGTCAACTCTTGTTAGTTTTTAATTAAATGTGGTTACTTAGATAAGGGGAAATACCTATGCTTTTGTGATAGAATACTCAACTTGGATTCTTTGAGACTTTGATGTTCTTTTAGTTAGATTCTCAACGTATGATTACTTGTGAATTAGTTTGAAACATTATTGATAGGAATTATAAGTTGAGAAAAATGAATTTTTAATTGTGAGTTGAGGATTTTGCTTGAAGAAAAGCAAATGCTTAAGTGTGGGGATATTTGATAAACCATAATATATACATCTTTTTATCCCACGCTTAGCACATTTATGGATGATTTATCATTAGATTTATAGAACTTGATGCTCGTAATCCTTTATTTCATGTTTTATACTTAGCTAAGCATAAGGAAGCAAAAAGAGCAAGAAACAGATAAAAAATGGACAAAATGGGCAGAAATCAACCTTCAACATGGCTTAGACATCTTCACACGGGTAAACCACATGCCCGTGTGTGACACACAAAATTGCACACGGCCTAAGCAACCTCACACGGGCATGTCCCTGTCGACCCCTGTTTCTATTGCACACGAAAAAAGTTAATTTTTGGGTATTCTGGGCATTCAAAAGTCTATAAAAACACCCAAGGGGAGGAACCTAAGGGACACAAAGTAGAAAGCAAGGAATTACTCAAAGAACGTCGATTGATTCATCTTAAGAGCAGGATTTCCATCAAGACTGAAGATCTCCCTTCAATTTCCTTCAGGGGTTTTTAGGTTTTCTTTATGTTTTGTTGTTTTCCCAATTTTGAGATGTTCTCTTTTATAATTATGAACTAAATCCCCTAAATACCTAAGGGGGATGAAACCTAAGACAGATCTTGTTATTAATTTTTGAATTATATGATAAATATTTGATTTGTTCTTAATTGTGTTATTAATTCTTGTGTTAATATTTCAGGATATTAATTCAAGTCGAATGTGTTTATTCAGTGGAGTAAAAGTCCCTGTCTAAGAGTAGATCCAACACAATTAAGCGGAGTTGATTGCAATCCTAGACATAGGACGACGAAAATCTGTCGCATTAGAGTCAAATCTAATAGGGAAATCCATAGATCGAGTTAATGCAACACTAGGGGTTTTAATTAGGAAGAAATTTCAATTAATCAACCTAGGGTTAGTTGTTTTTAGTCTTGAAAGAGATATTAACATAAATTAGGGATTTCTATTGATCAAGTCAAGTGAATAAATCGTCTAGTTCAGAGTCAAATAACAAGTGAAGTCTAGGTGGATTTTTCCTTGGGTATTGCCTTAATCAATCAGTTTTCCAAAAGCAATTTCCCCAATTTACTCTATGTCGCATTCTTAGTTTAGTTAAATTTTAGTTTAAACAAATTTATCCCATCTATTTTTAGGCTAGATAATGCAAAGAAAGTTAATACTAGTACTTTTAGTCCCTGTGGGTTCGACATTCCGGTCTTGCCATAAGTTATACTACTGTTCGATATGTGCGCTTGCCTTTATCGTGATAATAGTTTAGTTTTGGGTACGATCTTATCACATCAGAGTGTGACACGCAAGTGGCCAGCACTACAACGTCAACAAAATCTTAACATTGTTAGGCTTAAGTACTAAGCTAGTGGAAGGGAAAAAAGTTCTGGTACAAATCTGAGAGAAAAACAAACTATAAATACCAATATGGTAGAAGTGGATAAGTTCAAGTAACAATTTTATATTTAAACCTTAATAAATGCGTTGATAGAAAATACTTTTAAAAGATTCTTGCATTAATAAAAACTTGTTTGCAAAACTTCAAGTCAAGAAAAAGAATAAGCTTAACTTATAAATTGGTATTTAATTTTTTTTTGTATTTAAATATTTTTAAAAATAAAATATTTTGAAAATAAAGAAAATTTATTCAATTAGTTCAACCAGTTTTTTAGCTTGTTTTAATCGGTTTGTATTGGCTTATGATTCAATTGATTCAACCCCTATCTTTTAGACTAGTACCCTAGTAAAATCCTGTTGTAATCAGTTCAATCAATTAATTTAGTTCTAAAAACGCTAATTTTGATCAGTGAAAGAACTTTTTTTATCTCGTTAAGTCAAGTCAAGCAAGTAGGTGTTGAAGTTTAAAAAAAAATTATTCGCCAGCATCTCAACTTGGGGAGGGTGAATTTCGAGCATTGTCGGTATTGCCAAACATTATAAAAAATTAACAAAGAAAAAAGGAAAAATAGAAAAAAATAAAGAGAGAAATAATGTAAGAGAGAAATACAAACTATTTTTTAAAGTTTAAATGACATGATAGTCTATTATTGGCGGAACTTTTTTTTAATAAATATAACATTTTGATGTAAAATTAGTAATAAAAAAATAATTTAAATATCATTTGTCCATATTGAAATTTTTTAAAGATCTTTTCATGTTAATTTATAGATTAAATTTATATATGTTAATTACTTGATTTGTAAGTTGAGAAAAGATTAGATTTTTAATATCATTTATCTCAAAACCCTTCTTTAAATAATTTACTAGTTTATAATCTCTTTAAGAATTCTAATAATATTGAGATAAACATATATAATAAATATAACAAACACTAACCTAGAGCATCTTACAAAAAATTATGGGTGAGTTGGATTATTTTTGTGATGTTCCTTCAACATATATTCACTAATATAGATACTACATTGACCAGATTGTTCCAACAGATCTAGGTAAATACTACCTTTAATGAGGTTTTTTCTTTTTTCTTTTTTCATTTTCAAGTACCTAAAGTTTTTAGGATTTCATGATTAGGTGTTTATTCTATAATATGTATTTCTAATATACAGAAACTGTAATGCCTTTAACCTGATCTGATGAATCAGATCCCAATCTTGGGTATTACTATACAAATACAGACACAAGTTTAAACTACTTATACAATTTATAGATAATTACAACTTACTTAATTGCAAAATTTCAAACTAAAATACATAAGTAAATACTGTAATAGGCCCAATTTGCCTGGCCCATACACAGTCCAAAAACAAAAAAAATAGAATAAACCAAATTTTAAACCAAAAATAATAATGTCCCTTTACAGTCTATTTACAACCCAATTTGCATAAAACCAAATTACAAGCTGAAAATATTACCCGTGACCCATTAACTAACAAACCACGACCCAATACCCCATTACACCCATACCCACCTAGTCTAATTAAACCCCCCAAATCGGTCCAGACTTAACCCAATAGCAGCCCCAGACCCAAAAGGCCCAATCAGTTAACAGTTTCAAGAAGCCTATGGTTTCTAAAACCCTAGGCGCTACAACTCCCAACACTGCCCCGTTGTCGTGCCGCAATCAGTGCGAATCATGTCCCCCTGTTGTCGGATTTTTCGCCATTCACCTGCAAAACAAGGAAAGAACACGGACAGTAGCAAATGTAGCAAGAAAATCAAACTTGTAATATTTATTCTTTTGATTCTGTTGGCTATAAAAACAAGAATCCAAAAACAATGTAGAGAATGATTTGTTTTTTCTTCGAATAAAAAGATCAGAAAACAAACAGAGGTGATTTTTCAACTGTTTATTTTGATTAGTTTTTTATTTCATTTTTCCATTAGATACATGCAAATGAAATTATACTACTAAAGATCAACAGTTTTCAAATCCAAAAAACCGAATCGTGTTTAAGTTTTTTTATTCGGTTGTGGAGTTCGTATATGCAAAATACTATTTAAAAAAATAAAAAGAAAAGTTACCTGTCGATCGACTTGAAAAGGGGGTTTTTTAACCCTCCGGCCGCCGTACGTGGTCGCGCCAAAGGTGGCGCGTGAGGCGCGTGCGGTAGGGCTTGCGAGACCGATGGCCGGATTCTGTAACACCCCAAACCCGGCCCAGACGTTATGGCCATGTCCGGTGTGCTACATCACCTAGACTATGCTACGCCGTCCTATATACTAAGTCTGATATTTGAGATTTTTGAAAAGTAATACTTGTTTTTCTTGAAATTCCCGATTTAACTATTATTCAACCTAATTTCTATCTCATTTGTTAATCGTTTCATTTTAGTCTTATTGTCCTCCTTAGTCTTCGGTAAAGTCAGGTTGGTTAATAAAATGTTTGTGTAATTTTTGAAAACGGTGTAGGTTTGTGTTTGAAATAAAACGGTAGAGAAATCCCGAATAACAGTTATAGCGGCCTTATTACAACCCATATCAAAATAAAACCAATAAAAGGTAGTTAAATAATAAAAAAAAAAACCAACTATGATGAATGTTCAGTCCTCGTGGCCACTCTGAATCCCTCCCAGCGTCCAAGTCACGATCTAGGACTCACCTGCAAGGATGGAAAGAAAGGGTGAGTTTGGGAAAACTCAGTGTGTGTAGAACCCATCCAAAGCCCAAATTGGCTCAAGCCCACTGGGCCTAAACCCTAACCAGTCTCAGTCAGATACTGGGCCGAAGCCCTATTCAGAAAACAGTAATCTTGGCCAAGGCCCTATAACAGATACTAGGCTGAAGCCCTATTCAGATAATAGATTGGCCCATAGGCCCGGAACAGTACAGTATAGTAATACAGTATAAATGCAAACCCAATTGGGGAGACTACTCAACCCACCAACCGCTACACACCACCCGTACCAGCCAACACACCATGTGGGGAATAACTCAACCCACCCAGCCCACACACCACAGTCGCAGCATGGCTGCTCAGTTAAATAGTATACGAGGCAAAGCCCCTTTCAGAAACAGTACGAGGCATAGCCCCTTTTCAGTAACATGGCTGTGCCACTCACACTTCCTCCATTATCAAAACCCAACCCATGCAATAGATATATATCATGGCATACAATCACAGTAACAGTCATGTCAAACAGCATAGTAAATTTTAGCCCTAGGGGTATAACGGTAATTTTCTACCTAGGGGTAAAACAGTAATTTCTTACCCTAAGGGTATTTTAGTAATTTTGCTCTCCTGTTACAGATTTTATGCTTATTGCAGTATTTATTAATCACATAGTTGTCACAGAAGTCCGGTTAACTCAGTTTTTCAGTCTTAGCATTCAAGCCCTAAAACCCCTAATGAGCCCTATTACGTCGATTGGCCCATTAGGCCCATTTAGTCCCAATTTCATAATCAGTTACCTTGTTTTAACTGTTTTCACGCCTACAGTTCACAATATTACCTTTAAATCCATTTTTACTCACATGGGCCTAAATCGCCCATTGGGCCCATATTTGGCCCACCGAGGCCCAACTTACCATAAGGTCCAAAATTTAGCGGTCAACATGCCTAACAGTGCCGATTCCAAAACTAACCTTCTCCTACTAACTTGAGAACGTTCGCACGCTCACAAGCTCTCGAAATACTGAAACTCCGGCATTTCGGCTTTTTGGCTTTTGTCGATTTGCGCATTGAAGAGCGTTCGAAACACACACCTGTTTTGCAGTTTCTCCTACGAGATCTCCTATGCGTTAATCCCTACAATCCAATACTTAATTGATTAGACCATACCAACACTTAATCTGAATTGAAAACTTACCCAAAGCCTTACTTACACATTCGGCCAACATCTCCAATGGCTTTAATGTTCTTACCTTGCCGATTTAAATCCCTTTAGATCTAGATCTGATGTTCCAATGTCTTCAACTCCTTGTTTGATCACCTTCTTCTCTAACTAACACACAAAAAGAACAAAGAAAACACCACTTGATTTACCAAAAGTCCAAAACGACAAAATCCTTAACTTTAGGGACTTTCGGCTTTTCCAAATATGAAATATTGAACAGATCTGAACTATTAAACACTTACCAACGATTTCTCTTCAGTTCCTATGCAGATCTGATGTAAATCTGACCCTTAAACGTCAGTAGAAACCTTATCTCTGAGATTTGCAATTTCGGCTATCTCCCTACAACTATGGTGATTTCGGCTTTTCAACAAGAGAAGAGGATGACGTTTTGGGTGTAGATTTTGGGTGAAGGTGTCGACAATGGTGTGATTCAAGGGAGTGTAGTAATCGGCCACAACAGGTGAAAGGAATAGGGGTGATTCGGCTTACAAGAAATCGGCAAGAAAGGAAGCAGTTTTCGAGATTTCTGGCACTTTGAGCAATCGGTTATGGTTGATTTTAAGAGGAATGAAAGCAAAAGAAAGAGTGGATCTGTGCAAGGTGGGTGTTCGGCTAGGGAAGAGATCAAAGGGGAAGAAGAAAAATGAAAAAAAGAGTGGTAGAGGTGGAGAGGAAGAATTCGGCTATGAGCTTTCCATAGAGGCAACTTTTAGCTTTTCTGACAGTAGAACAGAGAAAAATTCCTAAGGTGGCTAACCCTAATTCTTATGACAGAAAATAGAAAAAGATATAACCCTAATATCACACTTGAGTAATCGGCCCAAGTTCATAAAAGCCCTTGCCGAAATTCCTACTTAAAATAGTCACATGCCCGGCACATGCTTAAAAATTAAAAAGAACACTACGCTTACCTTGCAACTCGAACCCTTGTCCTTGAATACCCACTTAGGCGCCACTTTTTTAGGAGCTTAGTGGTGCCACCTTGCCACTCTACCAAGGCTCCCTTTGTGACATATTTTACACGGTTTTTCTTACAGGCCCACTTAACCAAGTCCCCTTTCACTTGAAAATCCAACTTAATATTTTACCGGGTTTTAATTTAAGCTTGGGCCTTCTAAAGGCCCACTAACACACTTAAACATAATTTCAACAATCAGAACACCAAAATTCCAAGATTTCACCAAAGGCACAAAAACCTGAAAAAAAATCCCGAAAATCCTATAATTCATTCATAATTTATTTAATTACTAAACTAAACACCAATTGTAATAATGCCATTTATATTTTTATAATAAAAAATAATAATAATAGTAATAACAATAATAATTTTATAAATATGTTTTTATCTAATGATAATAATTTTTAAATACAGTAATATTTTTTTCTAATAACCATAATTATAATTTTCATAAAATTTTAAAACATCAGTAATAATAAATACAGAAATATTTTCTAAGAATAATTTAATTCAAAATTTTTTTCTTAAACGATAATATTTAAAACTTCTCAATTATTCTGATTTTCTTCTATCCGAACCTAGACTCAAAGCCCAATTCTTCTAGGCCCAAATTCAGGGTGTTACAACTCTACCCTCCTTAAAGAAATTTCGTCCTCGAAATTTTCAAAACTAAAATAATAGTGCATCGCTATGCTACTACGCTTCCGCTGCGCACTCTTATCTAAATAATTTCAGTACGACCCAGAACATCTAATTACCGAAGTAAATAAACATTATCACTTGCGCATACAATTCGTTTCCAACCATCACACACCTAACTAGAATAAGCTTGGCAAACTTTGCGTACCCTCAGAACCCATATCAATATTCTACATCACCAGTACACATATCAAATAACTACCGAGTTCTCAAAATTTTATTATTCTTATGTCTTATGCAGAGATAGTATTTTAAAGTTTTTGTTTTTATAGAGTCATAGCTTAGCTATGGTCTCAATTTATTATTTTTTTTTTTAGTTCCCCTACAGTCTCAGTCTCTATAGTCTTCAGTACTAACCTAGCTACAGTATCATAGTAAAGTCTCAGTGCTATCTACAGTATTATTTCAGTACAGTACAGTATTTAAGGCAGAAATACTTACAGACTTGGTGCCCGGGGATTCAGTGTGCCACATCTCAATTTATCAGATTTCCAAGAAATTCAAAAGATTTAGGCATTTTAAAATCAAGTTCTCAAGACATATTTTAAAGAAGACAAGTTTGAAAAGGTCACTTTAAAACAAAAAGTCTTCCAGAAAATTCGATTTTCCAAAAATACCCTTTTGGACTCTAAATTTTTTTTTGAAAACCCTTTTTGGACCCGATCCACAGCCGAGTTGTTGCAACTTAGCTCTGATCCCACTAAATGTAACACCCCAAACCCGGCCCAGACGTTATGGCCATGTCCGGTGTGCTACATCACCTAGACTATGCTACGCCGTCCTATATACTAAGTCTGATATTTGAGATTTTTGAAAAGTAATACTTATTTTTCTTGAAATTCCTGATTTAATTATTATTCAACCTAATTTCTATCTCATTTGTTAATCGTTTCATTTTAGTCTTATTGTCCTCCTTAGTCTTCAGTAAAGTCAGGTTGGTTAATAAAATGTTTGTGTAATTTTTGAAAACGGTGTAGGTTTGTGTTTGAAATAAAACGGTAGAGAAATCCCGAATAACAGTTATAGCGGCCTTATTACAACCCATATCAAAATAAAACCAATAAAAGGTAGTTAAATAATAAAAAAAAACCCAACTATGATGAATGTTCAGTCCTCGTGGCCACTCTGAATCCCTCCCAGCGTCCAAGTCACGATCTAGGACTCACCTGCAAGGATGGAAAGAAAGGGTGAGTTTGGGAAAACTCAGTGTGTGCAGAACCCATCCAAAGCCCAAATTGGCTCAAGCCCACTGGGCCTAAACCCTAACCAGTCTCAGTCAGATACTGGGCCGAAGCCCTATTTAGAAAACAGTAATCTGGGCCAAGGCCCTATAACAGATACTAGGCTGAAGCCCTATTCAGATAACAGATTGGCCCATAGGCCCGGAACAGTACAGTATAGTAATACAGTATAAATGCAAACCCAATTGGGGAGACTACTCAACCCACCAACTGCTACACACCACCCGTACCAGCCAACACACCATGTGGGGAATAACTCAACCCACCCAGCCCACACACCACAGTCGCAGCATGGCTGCTCAGTTAAACAGTATACGAGGCAAAGCCCCTTTCAGAAACAGTACGAGGCATAGCCCCTTTTCAGTAACGTGGCTGTGCCGCTCACACTTCCTCCATTATCAAAACCCAACCCATGCAATAGATATATATATCATGGCATACAATCACAGTAACAGTCATGTCAAACAGCATAGTAAATTTTAGCCCTAGGGGTATAACGGTAATTTTCTACCTAGGGGCAAAACAGTAATTTCTTACCCTAAGGGTATTTCAGTAATTTTGCTCTCCTGTTACAGATTTTATGCTTATTGCAGTATTTATTAATCACATAGTTGTCACAGAAGTCCGGTTAACTCAGTTTTTCAGTCTTAGCATTCAAGCCCTAAAACCCCTAATGAGCCCTATTACGTTGATTGGCCCATTAGGCCCATTTAGTCCCAATTTCATAATCAGTTACCTTGTTTTAACTATTTTCACACCTACAGTTCACAATATTACCTTTAAACCCATTTTTACTCACATGGGCCCAAATCGCCCATTGGGCCCATATTTGGCCCACCGAGGCCCAACTTACCATAAAGTCCAAAATTTAGCGGTCAACACGCCTAACAGTGCCGATTCCAAAACTAACCTTCTCCTACTAACTTGAGAACATTCGCACGCTCACAAGCTCTCGAAATGCTAAAACTCCGGCATTTCGGCTTTTCGGCTTTTGCCGATTTGCGCATTGAAGGGCGTTCGAAACACACACCTGTTTTGCAGTTTCTCCTACGAGATCTCGTATGCGTTAATCCCTACAATCCAATACTTAATTGATTAGACCATACCAACACTTAATCTGAATTGAAAACTTACCCAAAGCCTTACTTACACATTCGGCCAACACCTCCAATGGCCTTAATGTTCTTACCTTGCCGATTTAAATCCCTTTAGATCTAGATCTGATGTTCCAATGTCTTCAACTCCTTGTTTGATCACCTTCTTCTCTAACTAACACACAAAAAGAACAAAGAAAACACCACTTGATTTACCAAAAGTCCAAAACAACAAAATCCTTAACTTTAGGGACTTTCAGCTTTTCCAAATATGAAATATTGAACAGATCTAAAGTATTAAACACTTACCAACGATTTCTCTTCAGTTCCTATGCAGATCTGATGTAAATCTGACCCTTAAACGTCAGTAGAAACCTTATCTCTGAGATTTGCAATTTCGGCTATCTCCCTTCAACTATGGTGATTTTGGCTTTTCAACAAGAGAAGAGGATGACGTTTTGGGTGTAGATTTTGGGTGAAGGTGTCGACAATGGTGTGATTCAAGGGAGTGTAGTAATCGGCCACAATAGGTGAAAGGAATAGGGGTGATTCGGCTTACAAGAAATCGGCAAGAAAAGCAGCAGTTTTCGGGATTTCTGGCACTTTGAGCAATCGGTTATGGTTGATTTTAAGAGGAATGAAAGCAAAAGAAAGAGTGGATCTGTGCAAGGTGGGTGTTCGGCTAGGGAAGAGATCAAAGGGGAAGAAGAAAAATGAAAAAAACAATGGTAGAGGTGGAGAGGAAGAATTCGGCTATGAGCTTTTCATGGAGGCAACTTTTGGCTTTTCTGACAGTAGAACAGAGAAAAATTCCTAAGGTGGCTAACCCTAATTCTTATGACAGAAAATAGAAAAAGATATAACCCTAATATCACACTTGAGTAATCGGCCCAAGTTCATAAAAGCCCTTGCCGAAATTCCTACTTAAAATAGTCACATGCCCGGCACATGCTTAAAAATTAAAAAGAACACTACGCTTACCTTGCAACTCGAACCCTTGTCCTTGAATACCCACTTAGGCGCCACTTTTTTAGGAGCTTAGTGGTGCCACCTTGCCACTCTACCAAGGCTCCCTTTGTGACATATTTTACACGGTTTTTCTTAAAGGCCCACTTAACCAAGTCCCCTTTCACTTGAAAATCCAACTTAATATTTTACCGGGTTTTAATTTAAGCTTGGGCCTTCTAAAGGCCCACTAACACACTTAAACAATATTTCAACAATCAGAACACCAAAATTCCAAGATTTCACCAAAGGCACAAAAACCTGAAAAAAAATCCCGAAAATCCTATAATTCATTCATAATTTATTTAATTACTAAACTAAACACCAATTGTAATAATGCCATTTATATTTTTATAATAAAAAATAATAATAATAGTAATAACAATAATAATTTTATAAATATGTTTTTATCTAATGATAATAATTTTTAAATACAGTAATATTTTTTTCTAATAACCATAATTATAATTTTCATAAAATTTTAAAACATCAGTAATAATAAATACAGAAATATTTTCTAAGAATAATTTAATTCAAAATTTTTTTTCTTAAACGATAATATTTAAAACTTCTCAATTATTCTGATTTTCTTCTATCCGAACCTAGACTCAAAGCCCAATTCTTCTAGGCCCAAATTCAGGGTGTTACAGATTCTGGGCTGAAGGAAGAGGGGTTGAAAGAGTTTTTTGAAATTTTTTTTAAAAAATAAGGTTTAAATGAAATTTTTGTATAAAAATTAACTTATATAGCGGTAAGAAAATGACGCCGTTTTTGCTTAAGTCAATAAACACCAAAACGATATCGTTTAAGAGCCAAGATCCTCGCATTGACCCGACCCAGGGGAGGATCTGTGCATTTTTAAAAAAGGAAAATTTACTCCCTAGGTCCTTCCGCATTTTCATTTTTATGCAATTTCATTCAATTAAAATTTTCTTTTATTTTTAAATCAGCCCCAAAGATTCACTTAGGTTTCGATTTGGTCCCTGGGCCATTTAAATACGGACATTGGAACATTGCCATTTTGGGAATAGGGCATATTTGCCTAGTGAGTCCCTCCTTTGTGGCGCATGATACAATCGGGTGCTTAGTTTGATTTTATTCCTTTTTTTTTTTTAATTTTTGCCCCTAGATTTTAAATATTTTTTTCTTGTTTTTTCATTGATTTTGTTTTATTCTGATTTCGTTCTTTTAATTTATTTATTTATTTTAATACTATGTATATATATATATATATATATATTTATCTTAATTTTTTTTTGCTTTATTACATATTATTTTCTTATTTTGTTATATATTATCTATTTATTATATTGCATTGCTTTAATCATATTATGTATTATTTTAAATCTGTATATTGTATATTATTTAAATTGATTTATAAATGCAAGTGTTCTATATACTATTTATTTTGAATATATATTATTTATTTTATATCTATTAAAGTTGTTATGTTATATATTTGTTATAAGTTATCCCTTTTATATATATATATATATATATATATTATAACTTCAAAGTTTTTTTTATATATTATTTTTTAAATATATGTATATTTATTATATATATATATCCATTTTAGATTTAGCCATATATATATATATGTGTGTGTTTTTTATAGTATTTATTTATTATTTGGTATATATATCATTTATATTATATTGTTATTTTACTTTTATATTTGATCTTGGATGTGAAGTTTCATATTCATTTTTAAAAATTTTTGTCTTTCACATAGATCTTTTTATTACTGCTTACTTTATATCTTGTATTTGATTATTCATGTTTTTTTATTTGCTTATTATTGCTTTAGTATAGTCATTTTATTATATGTATCACTTGCTATTTTACGTTGTTTTTCCTTTTAATTGTCTATATTAGTATGAAATGTTAGTATATCATGTAATTTTAATATATTGTTTTGGTATTTATGTTTTGTAATGTACTAATGTTACATTTTACTCAAATCATTGTTTTTTAAAAAATATATATCTTATTTAATTACCGCTTTTATCCCAAAAGTTTATTTCTTAAAATAAGGCAATGTTTTGTGTTTAGAAATTCGAGAAATAGTGCCCTTACGTGCTGGGTTTTGATTTTCTATTTGACTAAATAACTAAATATCCTTTTAATGAATTTTGTAAATCATGAGATGATTTTGGTTACGAGGGTTTAAAACATCATGTCCTAACATGCTGGATGTGATGTTTGTATTCTTTCAGAACAAAGGAATCTCAAGTTCTAACTCAAATTGTTCAAGTTTTTAAAGAAATCATGTTTTAAAATCTTTTCGAATTTTCGACATTAGGACAATAAATAATCAATTCGGTACTAATTTTGGGCATTACGAGGGTGCTAATCCTTCCTCGTACGTAACCAACTCCCGAACCTATTTTCTTGAATTTCGTAGGCCAAAATCAATGTTTTGAAATAAAATGTTTTATAAGGTGATCCGATCACACCTAAGCAAAAAGGGATTGGTGGCGACTCCCATTTTTTTTTTTTTAAAAGCCGACCTTGTTTTTTTTTAAAAATGGTTTCACAAATACAATGAGTAATTACAACTTCAACTTGAGGTAATTGAATTGCAGCAATACTAATTTAAAAACCTAATCTATTATAGATACCCCAAAGCATGGATTCCTAAGTAGCAATTTTAAACTTAAAATGAGCTGCCAACTTGCTTTGTATGCATAATGACCCGATACGCCACTTCTTGGCATAGTCCTGATATCATCCCTCCCAGCGCAGAATCGCGTCAATTTACTTGTAACATATCACATATTTAACTTGTCAAATTCCATTCGGACTACACATGCAAGCCAACAAACATTCATACAATATAATAACCTTCATATTATACTTTTCTAATATAGGTTTCATAGTTTATTCGATTTCCACAAAAATATCAAGCATAAATGGTATACATGCAAGAGTTAGTTTAGGGACTCACCTAATTTTCACCTACTACAGCTCAAAACTCCAAATCCAAAATTCCATCGCACAAATCAACAACTACTTGACATAGAGTAATTACTGACGAAGACCCAGATCTACAACTCCACCTTGAAGGAGAGAGAAATATTGTAAATTCTTTAAGATTCAGGTAACAATACTTCTTAAGAAAGAAAGAAGAAAAACTCTCCCTTTTCTATCCTGAATATTTATATAAATAACCTAAGCTCTTATTGGAACCTGACACCTGTATTAAACTTTCAAGACTGCCTTTATATATATAAAGAAAATAGGTTTACAGCTGTAAATGGAAATTCAATATTTTATATTTCTGGTCTAACCCTTCGTTCCACCGAATTACCTCATTAGTACATAACTAAATGGATAACCTAATAAATTGGGCATACAATACCTTTGGCAATAACCTAATTCACCCAAAAGTCCTTATTATTCTTGCCAATCTCTTCTTCTTTACAACTCAACACATTTAGAGAATAATCCTTGCATAATAATCTAATGTCAACTATGCGTCCGACCTGTACACCGAAAGCACCAATTGGCCAAATAGGGCTTCACTCAAACTATTTTCAGGTTACCGCCTAACTCAAGGCTTGCCAAAACTAGGTGTTACAGAAACCTTAACTATTTATTATTTTTCTTTTACAAAAAAATTCATCTCTGGAATCAATTGAGCAGTCATGTTTTGGTTAATGTTTTTTTGAACTAGACCGATGATCAAACCAGTCAGACCACCAATTCCCAATTCAATTGGTTCAAATTTTAAATAATAAAAAAATCTTTAAATAAATAAGTTAAATGATTAAATCTGATTCAAAAGAGTCCAATAACTTTCTTTTTGTTTTTGTTCTTTAAAAAAATAGTTTTAGCTCTAGATTTGGTTATTATCTCAATTTTTTTTTTCTTTTTTAATCTATCTTTCTTGCTACAAAAATGGAGAGGAAGCAATCTTTATCTTATGGTTTTCATTTCAACTCTGTCAAACATCATATTTTCATGATAACAATTTATTTTAATTCGGGTCTCAGTTTACATTTTTTATTTTTCTTCTTATTTTTATATTTCTCTTTTTTTTTGGCTTGGGAAAAGCATATTTTCTCCAAAAAAAAAAAATCAACCACACTGATTTCTTACCCATTTTTTGGTTTGCGGTTCGTGATTCAATCACATTTTTTTTTGGTTCGTGGTCTAAGCATTTTTATACTGATATTAAGATTGGCTACTTAACTAATTCTCAGTTCGTCCGGTCCGATTTAATAAACATGAAACCAAAGTGGAGTATTTCAACTGGTACATGAGATTATTCTCATTATGTTAGTAAATACATTTGACAATTTATTTGCAATAGTTACAAATGAATTATCTTGGAATATTCTAGCTCATATTACTTTGTATGAGTATCTAGATATGATAATGATAATTCGTTTTATTTGGTTTCTCTATTCATTTGATTATTCTCTCCCCTAATATTAGGAAAATTACCTCATGAAATGATAATTGACCAAATATATCTATCATTAATGTCCAAGAATTCCAAAATGATAGATATATAACTCCAAACCAAAAGTCAATTGTAACCGTGAGTATTTATCATAGCTTATTGACTTGATGTGTACAAATACTGCTGCATGTAAAATATTATTTCTCTATATATGTAACAACCCAATTTTTAGTGGTAGTAGGAATACAATTTTGAAACCCTATTTTCGTAAACTGAGTCCGTAAATATTAAATATGAATAATTTACAGAGATCATATCAAAATATATTAAATATTGGTCCTGTAATTTTGTCGAATTAATAGTTAATTAAAACTAATGCATTAAATTGTAAAAGTCCAATCGCTATAGATTTTTAATTGGCAAAAGGCTTAAGGATTAAAATAGCAATTAGCCAAAGGTCTTAAATGACAATTAAACCATTTTTAAATAGGAGAAAGTGGATGATGATGGTAAAATCCACTAAAGTTGATTAAGTTAAATTAAGTTAATTAAATTATTTTTATGATGATTAAATTAGTTTAATTAAACATTATTCATGCTATATAAGCTAAGTTAGTGGGAAAAGATGTTAAATTCATCTTTCATCTTTATCTTCTTGTCGTCCATGAAGAAGAAAAACCTAAGGGAGCTTTAAACCATTCGGTCAAAAATTAGTAGGTAAAATCAATTCATTTTCTTGTATTTTTTTTTTTTATAGATTTGAGGTCATGGGAGCTTGGTTTAGCTAGTCCATGTACTAATTTGTAAAACTGTTAAAGTTTTAGAAAGTTTTCATTATTGATTTCTTGAAAAATTAGGTTTTAAATTGATAGATTTTAAGCTTAGATTATGAAAAAGACTAGATTGTAAAGTTAATTTAGCTTATTACTAACTTTATTACATTAGGGACCAAATTGAATAAATGTAAAACTTGTCATGAAGTTATGTTAGAAATAGATATTATAAGGTCCTTAATGAAAGTATATGATATTGGATTTTAATTTGAAGTTAAGAATCGAAAGTTATGTTTATCCCGAGTTCAAGGACTAAATTGAATAAAATGAAATATTAGGGAAATCGAAAATTAAATTTTTATAGAATCATGCATATCATAGCATATGAAAATTTTTTTGTTATTGATTGGTGTAATAAAATAATTGTTTAGATCAAGAATTGGATAAACGTGGAGTTAATTGAGAAAAAGCTAAAATTACTAATTAGTCCCTAAAGAATAGACTTGTTTTGGTGTTTCTAATAGGTAAGTTCATATGGAACTTACTTTTTTAATTTATGTTATGTGTGATTTTGTATCCGATTTCATATGTATATGCTTAGATATAATTAGAATTCTAGAGAATTTCGCATGCATGACTAATTATTGACTGAATTGAAATGTCATGTGATTATTGGCTATTACATAAAAGTACAGTGTACAAATGTGAAAGCTGATTGATTATAGGACATGTAAATGAAATCTATGATCATGTACAAGGATTTATAATGACATATATATGGAAATTATGCTTGTGTGCACTTAGTAAAAGGTTAGGATATGTTTAGCATGTCAATAGGGTTATACACGTGCTTGATTAGGGATTTTACATGTTATAACAAGGTCTAGCATTTGTTGCAAATTCTCAGGTTATATGTAACATAGGTTTAGCCCGGACAGGTAACTTGATATAAATTTTAGCTTGTGTTAACAACCCTAATATAAAGTCAACTTGTGTGAGCAACTTGGTCACCCGTTTATCCGAGTCCATTTTACTATAGTTTCATTGGGAGATATTCAATTTAATTAAAATGGAAAACTTGAAAGTGAATTGGAAATGGAATATTATATGCTTATAACTTGATATGTGACATGTTATTTCCTTAATGTTAGTAATATTACTCATGATATGTAAGTATGACTAACCTATTTGGTTATTAATAATGATATGTATCTAGTAGTGCCAATATGTGTCAAGGATAGCCATTTTGAATGCCAAGATGATTGGTAGTTATTATACTTTAAATAATCAAGTAATTGTGAAAAATAGAACGTCGTTAATGGCAATGTATGGCAAAGAAAAGAAAAAGAAAAATAAAACACATAGAATTTTTACGTGGACACCTTTCCAGGAAAAAACCATGGGTAAAGGAGAATAAAATTCACTATGTCAAATTCGAATGATACAAGAGTAGGGATGATTAAGTCTATTTATAGGTTAAAATACCTTATTCTAATCAACATCAAATAGAGGAAGTAAACTTCTATATGAATTCCACTTCGGCCCTCAGCCTTCGCCCTCATAGATCCCTATCTTACCACTTGTATTTATTTTAACAAGAATTTGGGTCACACAACTTCTAACAGTAAGTATAGTAATTCTATTTGAACTTACTAAGCATTCTTAATGCTTAATCTAGTTATTTTCTTCCATTGTAGTTCGTCATTTTGTGAAACTTGTTGAGCCAGATCAACGAGAAGCATACACTATCAAAATAAGGCAAAATTATATTCATTTTAAGTCCATTATTTTGGCATGCATATAAGGATAACTTAGTGTACAAGTAGTCATGTTTAGTTGTGAGTTATGTGATAAACATGGTAAATGTTGATATTGAACGTTAAACATAACATATGATCTAGTTAATGCTTGAATTGGTAACGTTTGATGCTATGAAAAAGAAGGATCATAAACTTATTTGAGCCTAGTATGTTTAAAGTTATATAATGAAATGGTTAAGTTTGATAAGTTGGTGAATGATTAGAAAATGATAATCTTGATAATTAGTCATGATATGTATATATGTAGCTTGACATATGTGCTTGTTTTGGTTTAGTCTAAGGTAGTGTAAGCCCTTGATGCATAAAATGTGTAGGTATGTATGTGTTAAATTTGAATAGCTTAGTTTGACTTGGTTAGAGGATAAAGGGATGAATTGAACTTAAATGATGATTATAGTTTGAATATTATGTTAATTGGTTGATTTCAAATGTTATAAACTTGTTTTAGTATGGTTTGTCATATTTTGGTATATGTAGAATTGACAAATGAATGGATGTGATTATATGCTTTGTTTAGAAACAAGTGAATAAATACCTGATATGTGTGATATGAAGCAATAAAATTTATAATAATGATCAAACCAAAAACTAACTATTATCACGATTTTAAGGCAAGCGCACCTAGCGAACAGTTGTATAGCTTAGTGGCAAGACCGAGATATCGTACCCAAGAGAACCAAAAGTACTAGTACTAACTTTCTTTCTATTATTTAACCTAAAAGTAAAAGGGGATTTTATGAAACTAAACTAATTCTAAAACTAAACTAAAAATGTACAAAAAGTAAATTGGGGAAAAATTCTTAGGAAAACTAAATGATTTGGACAATACTCATGGGAGAATCCACCTAGACTTCACTTGTTATCAACTCTTGAACTAGATGATTTATTCACTTGGCTTGATTCGTAGAAATTCCTAATTTATGTTAATACCTCCGTCGAGGATAAGAACAACTAATCCTAGGTTGATTAACTGAAATCTTTTTCTAGTTAAAACCCCTAGTCTCACATTAACTCGATCTATGGATTCCTTTATTAGGTTTGACCCTAATCCGGCAGATTTATGTCACCCTATGTCTAGGGTTGCATACAACTCCACTTAATTATGTTGGATGTACTCCTATGCAGGGACTTTTGCTCCTCTACACAAGCACATTCGACTTAAATCAATATCCTACAAATATCAATTTAAGAGTTAAAAACACAATTAAGAACAAATCAAATATTTATCATATAATTCAAGAGAAAATAATAACAAGATCTGTCTTAGGTTTCATCCCCCTCAAGTATTTGGGGGATTTAGTTCATGATTATAAAAGAAAACATCTCAGAAGAATAATGATAACAAAACATAAAGAACCTGAAAACCCTTGTAGGAATTTGAAGGGAGATCTTTAGTCTTGAAGGAGAATTCAGCTTCTGAGATGGATTAATCGGCTTCCCTTCGAGTAATTCCCTGCCTTTAACTCCCTGTCTTGGCGGGAAAATAATGTCCCCCTTTGAAGTTGCCTCCTAGGGTCTTTATAGAGAGTTTAGAATTGCTTTTTTAGCCCCTAAGCAAACTTTTCCGAGTGAAATTGAACTTCCTCACGACAGGGACATGCTCGTGTGGATCGATAAGAGGCCGTGTGTGGGCCTGTTGATGGTGGCACGTCCGTGTGGTCTGGCCGTGCTTGTCGGGGCTGGGTCGTGTTGGACTTTATGTGGCACGGCCATGGGACACGACCGTGTGGTGAATCCTTGGGCTGTGTTGTTTTTACACTTTGGCCCATTTTCTCCGTTTTCGGCCCGTTTCTTGCTCTTTTCTCTTCCTTAAGCTTACCTGGGCATAAAACATGAAATAGAAGGATTAAGAGCACCAATTTCTACAAATTCAGTGATAATTCATCAATAAATTAGGCTAAGCATAAGGTAAAAACTTGTATAATTTATCGTTTATCAAATACCCCCACACTTAAGCCTTTGCTTGTCCTCAAGCAAAATCTCAACCTACAGCTAGGAATCATTCTTCTTAACTTACATTCCTTATCAATAATGTTTCAAACTAATCCACAAGTAATCATACAATGAAAATTCAATCAGAAGAACATTAAAGTTTCAAACATTCTAAGTTGAGAATTTTATCACAGAAACATAGGCTTCTTCCCTTCTCTTAAGTAATTACCTTTCAATCAAAATCAACAAGATTTGACATCCTCACTAAAGATTCACTCTATCCACTCAAAGTGTTTAGGGTTCAAGAATTGAGCACTCTTTAGTCAACTTGAAAAGTGATTACCACAGGCTTGTAAGAAAATCAAATCTCTACCACTATAGATTGATATGATACATTGATCAAAAGGTCTTTCAATGGTTGTAATGAGGCTTTGGTTAGGGGTGTGGTTACAAGCTGAAAAAGAGGGTTAGAATCGAGATTGAATTGAAAAATCATCTAGCTAGAAAAATCTCTATCACTGTAACATATTCCTCGAGCTAAGGCTTATGATGACATCATTCTGGATTTGATAGCTTACAATAGAAATATGCAAAAAAATATTGAACTATTATAGATTACAACTGAATTAACTGTATATACACATTTTTTTTAGGAACAAATCAAATTAAATACAATAAATTGAATATTTACAACTTTACAAACTGGAAAAGAGAACAAAGCTAGATAATAATTCAACTCAAATCTCGAAAAAAATAGGGATCAAAATAATTGAATGGAATTCAACAAAAACGGGTTATGGGTTAATATTAGAGGTAAGTTAAAGAATGGGTTGTTAGGCTCAATGGGGTTCACTAGGGGTCAATTTATGGAGGAAGGCTTTTGTGGAGTATGTGGGTTAAATCCTAGGTGCCTTTATCATTTTGATATATCAAATCAATGACGTGGTCTCGACATGTATAATCGAAGCAAGTTCTAGAATAACAAATCAGTATTGACTCACTCAAAGCAATAATAAAAGTGAGCACGAAAGGATGTATGCTCAAAAGGCTAAAAAATCTCACCAAAATTATGGCTTTTGATGTCAATCCTGCGAATTTCAAATCTCAAGATAATACTTAAAATTAAGGAAAATAACTTATGAAAAAAATAAGATTCTTAAAAATTTCAACTTATCATGCTTGATTCCTTAGTGTCTTAAAGTTTGAATAATCAAAGTACAAGCGCCTATGTCTTAATTCTCAACATATCAATAAAAATCATAAATCAATCAGAATAAATTCCTAACAGGAGATTGAAGATAATGCAAAGAGTGAAAGTGAGAATTCGAAATTTTGAGAACAATGCAAATAACAATTTTCAGGGATTTTAAGGAGAATGTAATGACTAAAAGTAGGTTTCCCCCCACACTTAAGATGTACACTACCCTCAATGTACAAAGATAACATTAGTAGCAATAGAAGCACAAGATCATAAGATAGGGGAAGAGATGAAACTCCCTGCTTTGGATGGATTAGTGAGGTGGTGGTGCCTATAGTGTTTGGAACAAAGGAAGGCGCAGAGGGAGATACTCCGGTGGTAGTGTCATTTGTTTGTCCACAGCTTTCATGTTGTGAGTGTAGGCTTTGGCGGTGTCAACTGGGTGAGTTTGAAGCAAGGTTCCCATTAGGTTTTTGTTTTGAGCTGTAGAGCTCATTTGAAACTGCAAAAGCACTTATCATTTTTAGGGAATTTCAGCATTAGAAAAAATTACTCGTTAGGAGATAACTGATAGGAAACAATTGAAATAAAATAAACTAAATCTAAAAATACTAATATTCAAATAATGAAAAAGATAAAATGAAAGAAAATAAAAGAAAAAATAAAAAGGAAATTAAAATATAAGAAAAGAGGATTAGGAAGGCCTAATCCTCAGATGGGTCGCGCAGTGGTGGTGGTGCAGTGATGTGAAGGTGCTGACAAATCTACTGAAGTGTGGCGTCGATATGATCGAAGCGCTGGAAGCATTATTGCTCGAATCGTGAGAGGCACTCAGATAAATCAGCGTAAGAAGCTGCCGCATGAACTGGGTGACGAGGTAGTGGTGGCTCGGTGGGTGCATCCTCCTCTAGTGGTGGGACATCATCAGTAATGTCCTCTGGATCCTCGGCCCCTTGGATGAGTCGGTACTGTAGGGGGTCAGCCCCTGGTCTGCGCTAGATCATCCTCATGGGGAGCATAGTCTGGATGCCCTGAGGGGACATCTGGCCGATCAGCGTATAAGAGGATGTCTGGGCCGCCGTATTGAGTAGCCCGAAGTGACGGGCCAAGCGTGTGATGTATGGGCCCATGGATATCACTCTCCTACGATGCCTTTCTGTTTGGTGCTGGATGGCATGGCGATGAAGAAGGCTAAGTTGATGGTGTGCGCGTTCGCCATGCTCTATAAGAAGTAGGCATCATGTGTGTTGACGACGCCGGTGCTCTCGCGTCGGCCTGTCAGGGTATGTGCGAGGAGGGCGTGGGGATACCTTAGGGCTTGGGTAAGGGCGGTCGCCTTGGTGCGGCTAGGGTCATATATGGGGTACCCTGGGGTGAGATTGCGCCAACAGTTGACCGGTGTGATATAGAGGCGACGGGGAAGTATGGAAAAATCCTCGTCGGCTATGAACTCATCCATGTAGAGTCCTAATGCGATTCCAAATTCGGGGACGCTCAACTGACGCACCAATCCACCGAGGCGGAATTGAATAGTACTCGGATCATCATGGTTCGTCATTACCACCTGTAGATGAAATGTAGAGCAAAATTCCAATGTTAGTTAAAGATAGGTGGGCTCGATGATGTCAAAGAATTGTCCCCATGGGTCGATGGTCAGTAGGGCCCAAATGGCATCAGCAAGTTGGACTCGCTCTAGGGCGGCCCAATCGATGCATCTGCCAGCTCCTAGAAGGTGGGCTCGGAGGATCTGAAATAACTCCTCTTGGGAGTGTTGTAGAAATGTGATGAATGGGTGTCGGCTTTCGGCTGTAGTTCTCGACAAGGATGAACCACCTGGCCCCTTCCATTTCTTTGAAGCAGTGGCAGCAGTTCTCTTACCGCGTGATGACGACATAATGCCTAAAAAACAAAATAATATGCATTAGTCCTAAAAATTGAAATCAAATTACAAATAAAAATAAAAATATGCCAATTATTGTCAAAATGAAATATGGATTTCACTAACCTAAATAGTATAATCTATCCATCCTAACATGATATCAAATTTAAGAAACATGGGTATGTATTTATACTACATGCATGTGAGTTGTGATAGGAAAAAGTGGCTATCAAATGTGAATCAAAGTGGCATGAAATCATAAAGTTCCCTATAAAAATCTAGATTATTCATGCTAATTCCATCAATTCCATGCTTAAAACAATGCTAAGGCTAAATACAATATGATAGTAATAAAAGAATAGAATAAAATAGTAAAAATTTGAAAGAAAAATGAGAAAATAGAACCAAATAGGAGAGGAATGAGGCGGAGCATGGTTGTGGGTGAGGCGGCACAGGCGTGGAAGCACTGTGGACACTGGCGGCAGCGCTATGGAGGTTTGAGGTAGGGTTTGAGTGGGAGGATTTTAGGGTTTTTGATGAGAAAGATGATGAATAGTGGCCCTTTATATAGATTTTAGGTCACACGGGCAAGGCACATGCCCGTGTGGCTCGGGTTTTGCCTGTGTTGTTCAAAATTTAGGGATTTTGGCACGCTTGGCTCGAAGCACATGCCCGTGTACCTAGGGCATGTTGAGGCACACGGCCGTATCACACGACTGTGTCCTAAGGTGTTCGCTTCGCTCACGGTCGTGTAAGAGGTCTCATGCCCGTGTTAGATTTGACAGTGTCGACCACGGTCTTGGGGCATGGGCGTGTCACACCCGTGTTGGTGTCACATGGTCGTATCGCACAGCCTTGTCATTCTTGTTTTAGCCCGTGTCTCAATTGACAGTGTTGGCCACGGTTTGGAGACACGAGCGTGGCACTTTGTCGTAGCCCGTGTTCTTGGAAAATTTTCACCCTGCTTATACACGGTCAGGTTGCACGACCGTGTCTCTACTTATAGTGTCCCCACAACCTTAGACACGCCCGTGGGCATGACCGTGTGGTCCTAAAATTCTGCATTTTAAAAGGGTTAGTTAACTCAAATGAAAATAAAAGAGAAGTTTCTAAGTTAGTGCACAGGTTGCCTCCCGAGAAGCGCTTATTTAGAATCTAAGCTCAACTCTACCTTGATGTATCACGAAGGGATTTCGTGGAGCTAAAGATCCTCCCTGTTATATTTAAAATTCTCACCTCTGTAATGTTTAAGCCGATGGCCGTTTACCTTGAAAGTACCGTGATTTGAGTTACCTCAACTGTGCCGTATGGAAAGATAGTTTGAACACTGAATGGACCTGACCTCTTTGACTTGAGTTTTCTAGGAAATAGTTTCAGCCTTGAGTTGTAGAGTAAGACAAGATCACCGGTTTTGAACTGCTTAGGTTGTCTCAGCCATTTGTCATGGCGTTGTTTGATGGCTTCCTTATATAGTCGTGAGCTTTCGTAGGCATTACAACGCCATTCATCTAGCTCATTTAACTGCATTAATCTTTTTTCACCTACGAGCTTAAAATCAAGATTTAAAAATTTAATAGCCCAAAATGCTTTATGTTCAAGTTCAAATGGCAGATGACAACTTTTTCCATAGACAAGTTTATAAGGAGATGTTTCTATGGGTGTTTTAAAAGTGATTTTATAAGCCCATAAAGCGTCATCTACTTTTCTTGACCAATCTTTCCCATTTGTTTCTATTGTTTTCTCTAAGATGCGTTTTAATTCCCTATTTGTTACTTCTACTTGACCACTAGTTTGCGGGTGATAAAGGGTAGCTGTTCTGTGGTGTACTCGATATCTCTTTAAATCTTTTTTCGAATTGAGCATTGCAAAAATGAGTTCCCCTATCACTAATAATTATCCTAGGTGTTCAAAATCGAGAGAAAAGTTTCTTCAAAAAGCGTACTACCATTCTAGCATCATTAGTAGGTAAGGCTTGGGCTTCCACCCATTTTGACATATAAACTACTGCTACTAGTATGTACTTATTCCCAAATGAAGTAGGGAATGGACCCATGAAATCAATACCCCATACATCAAATATTTCACATGAGAGTATATAGTTCTGAGGTATTTCATTATGTTGAGAGATATTACCTATTCTCTGGCATTTATCACAAGAGGTCACATACCTGTTGGCATCTCTGAAAATTGTAGACCAGTAAAAACCTGATTCGAGTACTTTGTGGGCAGTTCTAGCTCTATTGTGGTATCCTCATGTTGGTCCTGAATGGCAGTGATCTAAAATTTGGTATACTTCTGTTTCAGCAATGCATCTTCGGATAACCTGATCTGCACAAATACAGAAAAGAAAAGGATCTTCCCAGAAGTAGTTTTTCACATCAGCGAAGAATCGCTTCTTTTGCTGATGGGTCAACCCTTTTGGGGTTATGTTAGCTGCTAAATAATTTTCAAAATCAGCAAGCCAATGAACTACTTCTTCTGCTAAGGCTAGGAGTTGTTCTTCAGGAAACAAGTCGTTTATTTTATCGAGGCCCTTGGAATGTGTGTTTTCTAATCTTGAAAGGTGATCTGTTGCCAAATTTTTAGCTCCTTTATTGTCTTTTATTTCTAAGTCAAATTCCTGTAACAATAGAATCCCTATTATCAATCGCGGTTTTGCATCAGTTTTAGTTAGAAGATAACGAAGAGTAGAATGATCAGTATAAATGATGACTTTTGACAATATTAGATAAGATCTGAATTTATCAAATGCAAAAATAACAGCTAGCAATTCTTTTTCTGTGGTCGTATAATTTACTTGTGCGGCTGTCAGAGTTCTACTAGCATAATAGATCGGTTGAAAGTGCTTGTCTCTTCGTTGTCCCAAAACTGCACCTACTGCAAAATCACTCGTTTCGTACATTAGTTCAAAAGGTGGATTCCAATAAGGTGAAATCATAATCGGGGCATTGACTAACCTTTCCTTAAGAATGTTAAAAGATTCTAAACATTCTTGGTCAAAGTTGAAAAGTACATCTTTTTCTAGTAATTTCGTCAAAGGCTTAGCTATTTTAGAAAAATCTTTAATAAATCTGCGATAAAAGCCAGCATGTCCTAAAAAGCTTCTTATAGCCTTAATCGAATTAGGGGCAAGAAATTTTTCAATAATCTCAATTTTTGCTTTGTCTACCTCTATCGCTTTACTAGAAATTTTATGTCCTAGGACAATACCTTCTTGAACCATGAAGTGACATTTTTCCCAATTTAGCACTAAATTCGTCTCTTCACATCTTATTAGAACGCGTTTTAAATTATTAAGACAAAGTTGGAAGGAATTACCGAAAATCTAAAAATCATCCATAAATACCTCCATGATGTCTTCCACGAATTCGTCAAAGATAGCTATCATGCAGCGCTAAAAAGTAGCAGGAGCATTACATAATCCAAAAGGCATTCTACGATAAGCAAACATACCGCATGGGCACGTGAATGTCATCTTCTCCTGATCTTTTAGAGCTATTGGAATTTGGAAGTAACTAGATAGGCCATCTAGGAAACAGTAATACTTATGACCTGATAATCTTTCCAACATCTGATCGATAAAAGGTAAGGGAAAATGATCTTTTTGAGTTGCATTATTCAACTTTCTATAATCAATGCAAACTCTTCATCCAATGATTGTTCTTGTAGGTATTGATTCCTTTTTGTCATTAGATACCACGGTTGATATGCTCGCGATATTAAGTAATAAAATTTATAAAAACCGATCACACCAAAACTAACTAATATCACGATATTAAAGGTAAGCGCACCTATCGAATAGTAGTATAGTTTAGCGGTAAGACCGAGTTATCGTATCCAAGGGAACTAAAAGTACTAATACTTACTTCCTTTCTATTATCTAGCTTGAAAATAAAAGAGGTTTGGTTGAAACTAATTCTAAAACTAACTAAAAGTGTACAAAAATTAAATTGGGGAAAAACTTTTAGGGAAAAGCTGATTGATATAAGCAATACTTAAGGGAGAATGCACCTAGACTTCACTTGTTATTGGTTCTTGAGCTAGACGATTTATTCACTTGACTTGATCCGTAGAGATCCCTAATTTATGCTAAACCCTCTGTCGAGGCGAAGAGCAACTAGGCCTAGGTTGTTAACTAAAGTTCCTTTATTAATTAACACCCTAGGTTGCATTAATTCGATCTATGGCTCCCCATATTAGGTTTGACCCTAATCTGGCAGATTTATGTTGCCCTATGTCTAGGGTTGCATGCAACTCCGCTTAATTATGGTAGATCTACTCTTATCACAGGGACTTTTGCTCCTCTGTTTTAAGCATATCCGTTTCTTGAATTAATACCTAAGCTTATTAACACAAGAATTAAGCACACATAATTAAGAATAACTCAAGTATTTATCATATAACTCAAGAATAAATAATAAAAAGATTCGTCTTAGGTTTCATCTTCCTCAAGTATTTGAGGGATTTAGTTCATAATAAAGAAGGAAAACATCATAGAAGAATTAAGATAACAAAACATAAAGAACCCGAAAACCCCTAAAGGAATTTAGGGAGATCCTCTGTCTTGATGTGGAATTCTGGCTTCTGGGATGAATCAATCGGCTTCCCTTGGAGTAATTCCTTGCTTTCACTCATTGTGTTGGCAGAGAATGGCGCTCTTTCTCGAGAGAAAAGAGTATATCTTTAGAGTTGCCTCTTGGGGTCTTTATATAGAGTTTAGAGTGGCTTTCTTAGCCCCTAAGTATCCAAATCCGAGTGAAATTCCTCTTCCTCACGACTAGAACATGCCCGTGTGCCACGCCCGTGTGATTTCGATAAGAGGCTGTGTTCGGGACTGTTGAGGTGGCACGGTCGTGTGCCCTGGCCGTGCTTGTCGGGGGCTAGACCGTGTGGTCTTCGTGTGGCACGGCCGTGTGCCACGACCGTATGATGACCCCTTGGGCCATGTCGATTACACATTTTGGCCCATTTTCATGGTTTTTGGCTCGTTTTCCATTCTTTTCTCTTCGCTATGCTCTCCTGAGTATAAAATATGAAAAAGAAAGATTAAAAGTACCAATTCTCACAAAATTAATGATAATCCATCCAAAATATAGGCTAAACATGAGGTAAAAATATGTATAATTTATCGTTTATCAAATACCCCCACACTTAAGCCTTTGCTTGTCCTCAAGCAAAATCTCAATCCCTAATTAAGAAACATTCCTCTCAATTTACACTCTTTATCAATAATGTTTCAAACTAATCTACAAATATTCATACAATGATAATTCAATCAAAAGAACATTAAAGATTCAATCATTCTAAGCTGAGAATTTTATCATTGAAACATAAGTTTTCTCCCTTCTCCTAAGTGATTGTCTCTTAATCTTAATTAAAAAAAGTTGACATCCTCACTAAAGATTCACTCTATCCATTCGAAGTGTTTAGGGTTCAACAATAAGTACTCCCTAGTCAACCTGAAAAGTTATTACCATAGGCTTGTAAGAAAATCACATCTCTACCACTATAGATTGACATGATACATCGATCAAAAGGTCTTTCAATAGTTGAAATGGGGCTTGGTTAGGGGTGTTGTCACAGGCTGCAAAAGAGGGTTAGAATCGAGATTGAATTGAAAAATTATCTAACTAGAAAAATCTCTATCACTGGAACATATTTCTAGAGCTAGTTCTTATAATAACATCATTTCTGTCTTGGTAGCCTTAAAATAGAAATATGCAAAAACTATTTGAATCATTACAAATTACAACTGAACATACATTTTTTTTAAGAACAACTCAAGTATAATACATTGAAATTTTATAACTTTACAATATGGAAAAGAGAATAAAGCTAGATAATAAGTTCAACTCAAATCTCGACAAAAATAGGGATCAAAGTAATGGAATAGAATTCAACAAAAATGGGTTATAGGTGAATATTAGAGGTAAGTCAAAGAAAAGGTTGTTAGGTTCAATGGGGTTCATTAGGGGTTAATTTATGGAGGTAGGCTTTTGTGGAGTAAGTGGGTTAAATCCTAGGTGCCTTTATCATCTCGGTATATCAAATCAATGATGTGGTCTCGACATGTATAATCAAAGTAAGTTCTAGAATAACAAATCAGTGCTGACTCACTCAAAGTAATAATAAAGGTGAGCACGAAGGAATATACGCTCAAAAGGCTCAAAAATATCACCAGAATTATGGCTTTTGATGTCAATCCTGCGAATTTCAAATCTCAAGATAACACTTAGAATTAAGGAAAAGAACTTATGAAAAAAAATTGGGGTTCTCAAAATTTTCAACTTATCATGCTTGATTCCCTAATGTTTTAAAGTTTGAATAATCAGAGTACAAGCACCTTTGTCTTAATTCTCACATATCAATAAAAATCATAAATCAATCAAAATATATTCTTAATAGGAGATTAAAGATAATGCAAAGAGTGAAAGTGAGAAAAGTTCAGGGATTTCAAAGAGAGTGTAAAGACTGAAAATAGATTCCCACCACACTTAAGATCTACATTGCCCTCAATGTACAAAGATAGCATCAGTAACAATAAAAGCATAAAATCATAAGATAGGGGGAGGTATGAAACTCCCTGCTTTGGATGGATTAGTGAGACGGAGATTGGAAGAGTTGGCAATTGTGGCAAGGTGTTCCCTTTTTCGTAGAGATTTGAGCTGTAAAGCTCCTTTGAAACTGTGAAAGAATTTATTAGTCGTGGGGAATTTGGAGCAATTGAAATTACTTGTTAGGGGTTGGTCGTTAGGAAAATAAATAAAATAAAATAAAATAAAATACTAAAAATATTAAAATTCAAATAATGAAAAAGATAAAATGAAAGAAAATAAAATAAAACGTAAAAAAGGAAAATAAAGTTAGAAGAAAAGGTGAAAATAAAGATTAGTGTTCAAAAGTTAGAATAAATTAAAATAAAGTAAATAAAAAATAAAGTTACGAGGAATAGATAAATCTAATCCTCAGGTGGATCACGCGGTGGTGGAGTGATGCTGAGGTGCTGGCATATCTGTTCTAAGGTGGGGTCGATATAATCGAGGCGCCAAAAGCATTATTGCTCGAAGTGGGAAAAGTACTCAGATAAGTCAGCGTGGGCGGCTGCTGCATGAGATGGGCGGCAAGGGGGTGGTGGCTCCGTGGGTGCGTCCTCCTCCGGTGGTGGGACATCGTCAGGAATGTCCTCTGGGTCATCGCCCTCTTGAACAAGTCGGAACTGAAGGGGGTGCCTCTTGGCCTCCTCTCGATCATCCTCATATGTAACATAGTCACGATGCCTTGGGGAGACATCTGACCGATCAGGATGTAGGAGGATGTCTGGGCTGAAGTGTTGAGAAGCCTAAAATAACGAGCCAGACGTGTGATGTAGAGTCCCATGGATAAGATGCCTCTGTGGTACCTCTCTGTCTGATGCTGCATGGCGTGCGCTATGAAGTATGCTAAGTTGATGATGTGTTCGTTCGCCATGCACCATAGGAAGTATACATCGTGGGTGTTGACGACGCCTTTGCTCTCTCGTCTACCTGTAAGAGTGTGAGCAAGGAGAGCATGAATGTACCTCAGAGAGGGAACGAGGGCGGTCGCCTTACTGACACTGGGGTTATATGTCTGACGCCCTGGGGTGATTTCATTCCAATAGTCGATGGGCCGAATGTGGATGCGACGAGAAAGGTTAGGGAAGTCCTCGTCTGCCATAAATTACTCTGTGTAGAGCCCAAGTGCTGTGCCAAACTTTGGCACGCTGAGGTGTCGCACGAGTCCTCCCAAACGGAACTGGACCGTCCCTGGATCATTAAATCTCGTCATCACAGTTTGGAGGTGGAAGGTGGAGCAGAACTCGAGGGTGAGTTCTAAGTATGTGGGCTCGATAATCTGGAAGAACTGCTCCTATGGCTCGGTCATTAGTAGGGCCCAGATGTCGTCCACTAAATGTATCTGCTCGAGGCTGACCTAATCTATGTAGCGGCCTGTGGATATAGTGCGGGCTCAGAGTAATTGATAATGCTCCTCCTGCGAGGCTTGGGAAAATGTAATGAATGGGTGTCGAGCCTCGGAGGTGGGTCTCGCTAATGAACTCCCTGGACCCTTATGTTTCTTGGAGATGGGGACGGTAGTTTTCCTACCACGTGATGACGACATAGTATCTGAAATAAAATAACAAGCATTAGTCCTAAAGATTAAACTAGATAGATAATAATTACGATGACAATGTTCCTAAAAAAAAAACATAAAATGAGGATTAACCTGAATAGTAAAAATTAATCATTTTGAGACTTGTAACAAAACTAAGAAATAAGGTTATGTATTTATACTAAATGTATGAGAAAAATGGCATGCAAATATGAATTTAAGTGGCATACAATAAATGAATTTAAATTGCATGCAATCCTAATATATTCTAATTCATCCTAATATAACTAATTCCATGCTTAAATTAACAATTAGAATAAAGTAAAATTTAACTAAATAGAGAAAAATGAAATATAACTAAAAATAAATGAGGAAAATGAGAAAATAAAACGGGGATAAGGTTGCACGGTCGTGGGTCGGGTTTGCACGGGCGTGGGTCGGCTGATTTCGAGGGTGGTGGTGGTTTGAGGGCTGTGGCGGCACTTATGGTAGTTGGGGAAGGAGATTTGAGGGTTTTGAGTGAAAAAGAAAATGAATAGTGGCTTCCTTTTTATAGTTTTTGGGACATAAGGGCATGTCACATGCCCATGTGAGTCGTGTTTTGCCCGTATCTTTTGAAATCCGGGGGTTTTGGCACGCCTGGTTCGAAGTATACGCCCGTGTGAATGTTTTACATGGCCGTGGGAGATCGGTTCTTCGTCACTCACACAGTCGTGTGCTGGGATACACAGCTGTGTGCGATCATGTTCGTGTTTCATACGGTCGTGTGATATGTTCCATGGCCGTGTAAAATTTGACAGTGTCTTCCATGGTTCAGGGACGTGGGGGTTTGTGTAAGCTCGTGTTGATACTGCAGGGTTGCCACGGCCATGTTGCACGGCCATGTGGTGTTGTTGGTAGCCCGTGTTGAAGTCGAAAGGTTGCCATGGCCATATCGCACGGCCGTGGCGAGATATCGGTGGCCCATGTTTTGGGAAAATTTGTGCTCTGTTTATACACAGCCTCGGTAAACAACCGTGTCGGTACACAACCGTGTCTCTATTTGAAATGTTCACACGGCCTGGGGCATGCCCGTGGGACTGGCCATGTGGTCTTAAATCTCTGCATTAAAAAAAAGGGTTAGTGGATGCATAAAAAATACTAAAGTCAAAATAGACTAAAAATTACTAAGTTAGTGCTCGGGTTGCCTATCGAGAGGCGCTTATTTAGAGTTTAAGCTCGACTCTGTCTGGATGTATTACGAAGGGATTTCGTAGAGCTAAAGCTCCTCCCTTTTATATATAGAATTCTCACCTTTATAAAATTTAAGCCGATGGCCGTTTACCTTGAAAGTACCGTGGATTGGGTGAGTTACCTCAATCGTGCCGTATGGAAAGACTTTCATTATCGTGAAGTAGGGTGTATCACTCAGATGTTCTTTTGAATTTGAGCTTCATGGATCGTCTTCCCCTAAAATTACCTTATCTCCCACCTTGAGTTGATCTGTTTGTCCTTGAAGGTCGTCTTGGTGATGCTCCGTTTTGGTGTGGCATATTTTGGGCTTTTCGTGGAAGTTTAGCCACTCATCTAGTTCCTTGATCTGGAGCATTTGCTTTTCTGGTTCATATCCTGTAGGTGAATTTTCTAGTATTTGTGTTGTCTTTATGTGGAGTGCGTCCTGCACAGAAGTTTGTGTGGTGAGTTTAGTATTTTTACAGGGACTCAAATCTCTATTCTCGTCTGTAGTTTTAACTGAGTTGTGAGCTCGTATGGTGACTGTATCATCACCTACTCGTAATTTGAGTTCACCTATTTTTAAATCAATTTTTTTCTAGCAGTTACTAAAAAGGGTCGCCCTAAAATTAAGGGTACATTGCTAGCCTCGTCAATGTCTAAAACAACAAAGTCAACTGGGAATATAAATTTATCGATTTTGACAAGTACATCTTCAATTATTCCCTTAAGTGCCCTAATAGCTTTGTCAGCTAGTTGAATGTTCATCTTGGTTTTCTTAGGGGTTCCAAGACCTAGTTGTTTAAACAGGTTGTAAGGCATGACGTTTATGCTTGCCCCTAAATCAGCTAAAGCATTTTTTTCCTCTAGGCTACCAAGTAAACAAGGGATAGTGAAACTCCCTGGATCTTTTAGTTTGTTCGGTAGTCTATTTTGTAGAATGGCTGAGCAGACTGCATTTAATTCCACATTAGATTTCTCCTCTAGCTTTCGCTTGTTTGTCAAGAGTTCTTTTAAGAATTTAACCGCGTTTGGCATCTGCAAAATTGCTTCAACAAATGGTAAGTTAATGTGTAATTTTTGTAAGAGTTTAAGAAACTTACCGAATTGTTCATCTGTGCAGTCTTTCTGTAGTGCTCTTAGGTATGGTATACGAGGCTTGTTTTCGTTCATGTTTGGCTTATTGTTGCTTACCTTTACCTTACCTTCACTCACCTTAAGTTCCTCGCATAACTTTGGGTCGTCTTTGGTTAATGCCTCTTCGTCTGTTGTATTTATGGCATGAACTTGCTCTTTAGGATTGGTCTCAGTGTTACTTGGAAGTCCACCTTGTGGTCTTTCTGATATTAACTTGGCGAGTTGACCAATTTGATTTTCAAGGCCTTTGATTGATGCTTGCTAGTTCTTTAATGCTGTTTCAGTGTTCTGGAAGCGGGTTTCTGACATGGCCATGAATTTGGTAAACATCTCTTCAAGGTTGGGCTTTTTCTTCTGTTGCGGCGGTGGCTGCTGAAATCCCTGAGGGGGTTGTTGTCTTTGATTCCCTTGTCCTCCCCAAGAAAAATTGGGATGGTTTCGCCAACCTGCATTATATGTGTTACTATATGGATTATTTTGAGATCAAAAATTGTTACCCATATAATTGGCTTGCTCGATTTCTGTGCCATTGGCAGAATGTGAGTAGTCTATAGTGAACATATTTGCCTGAGTCGTGTCACACTGTATTACTGCTTGTGCCTGCGTAGAACCAACAAAATGATCAAACTTCTAATTTAAAAGTTCTACCTGATTAGTAAGCATAGCGATAGCATCAATATTATAAACTCATGTAGCTTTTGTTGGCTTTGTCCTCATGACTTGCCACTGATAGTTATTCAGCGACATCTCTTCAATAAATTCATAAGATGCTTCTGGTGTTTTGTTGTTGATTGTTCCTCTTGCAGCGGCATCGATCATTTGCCTTGTTGATGGATTCAAACCGTTGTGAAAGGTTTGAACTTGTAACCATAAAGGTAGGCCATGATGAGGGCATCTTCTCAAAAGATCTTTGTATCTCTACCAGGCATCGTAGAGTGTCTCTAAATCCATCTGCACAAAAGAAGAGATATCGTTTCATAATTTAGCTGTTTTAGCTGGAGGGAAATATTTAAGTAAAAATTTTTTGGTCATCTGTTCCCGTGTGGTGATTGAGCCTCGTGGTAATGAATTTAACCACTGTTTGGCTTTGTTTCTCAAAGAGAATGGAATTGCCTTAGACGAATGGCGTTATCAGAAACGCCATTAATTTTGAAGGTATCACAAAGTTCTAAAAAATTGGCTATATGGGAATTGGGATCTTCATCTTGTAAACCATCAAACTGCACCAATTGCTATATCATCTGAATAGTGTTAGGCTTTAATTCAAATTTATTAGCAGCAATAGTAGGTCTAAGAATGCTAGTTTGGGTACCAGCCAAACTAGGTTTAGCATAATCATACATAATGCGAGGAGCTTCTTCCTGATTTGCTGGTGGCGCGACTATTGCGGGAGGTGGTGGAACATTTTGATTTGCTTCCATCTCTTCTATAGGTTCTGGTATTTGTTCTTGATCTTGTTCTGGATATTGTAGGCTTCGTCTGATCTCTCTGCGATTTCTGCGAACTGTTGCCTCTAAATCTTCGTCAAAAACTAATGGTCCTGCTGGGTTGTTTCTAGTCATAAACTAGAAATAAATAAAAACAAAGAAAAATAGAATAAAATAAAAAATAATAAAATAAAATAAAAAATGAAAATAGATTAATATAGTAATGGCTAAAGTAATAGAAATCGAGTTTTCTTAATATTTCAGTTCCCCGGCAACGGCGCCAAAAACTTGATATGCTCGCGATATTAAGTAATAAAATTTATAAAAACTGATCACACCAAAACTAACTAATATCACGATATTAAAGGCAAGTGCACCTATCGAACAGTAGTATAGTTTAGCGGCAAGACCGAGTTATCGTACCCAAGGGAACTAAAAGTACTAATACTTACTTCCTTTCTATTATGTAGCCTAAAAATAAAAGAGGTTTGGTTGAAACTAATTCTAAAACTAACTAAAAGTGCACAAAAAGTAAATTGGGGAAAAACTTTTAGGGAAAAGCTGATTGATATAAGCAATACTTAAGGGAGAATCCACCTAGACTTCACTTGTTATTGGTTCTTGAGCTAGACGATTTATTCACTTAACTTGATCCATAGAGATCCCTAATTTATGCTAAACCCTCTGTCGAGGCGAAGAGCAACTAGGCCTAGGTTGTTAACTAAAGTTCCATTATTAATTAACACCCTAGGTTGCATTAATTCGATCTATGGTTCCTCATATTAGGTTTGACCTTAATCTGGCAGATTTATGTCGCCCTATGTCTAGGGTTGCATGCAACTCCGCTTAATTATGGTAGATCTACTCTTATCACAGGGACTTTTGCTCCTCTACTTTAAGCACATCCGTTTCTTGAATTAATACCTAGGCTTATTAACAAAGAATTAAGCACACATAATTAAGAACAACTCAAGTATTTATCATATAACTCAAGAATAAATAATAACAAGATTCGTCTTAGGTTTCATCTCCCTCAAGTATTTGAGGGATTTAGTTCATAATAAAGAAGGAAAACATCACAGAAGAATTAAGATAACAAAACATAAAGAACCCGAAAACCCCTGAAAGAATTTAGGGAGATCCTTTGTCTTGATGTGAAATTCTGGCTTCTAGGATGAATCAATCGGCTTCCCTTGGAGTAATTCCTTGCTTTCACTCCTTGTGTTGGCAGCGAATGATGGTCTTTCTCGAGAGAAAAGAGTATATCTTTAGAGTTGCCTCTTGGGGTCTTTATATATTGTTCAGAATGGCCTTCTTAGCCCCTAAGTATCCAAATCCGAGTGAAATTCCTCTTCCTCACGACTAGAACACGCTCGTGTGCCACGCTCGTGTGATTTCAATAAGAGGCCGTGTTCGGGACTATTGAGGTGGCATGGCCATGTGCCCTGGCCGTGCTTGTCGGGGGCTAGACCGTGTGGTATTCGTGTAGCACGGCCGTGTGCCACGACCGTGTGATGACCCCTTAGGCTGTGTCGATTACACATTTTGGCCCATTTTCATGGTTTTTGTCCCGTTTTCCGTTTTTTTCTCTTCCCTATGCTCTCCTGAGTATAAGATATGAAAAAGAAAGATTAAAAGTACCAATTCTCACAAAATTAATGATAATCCATCCAAAATATAAGCTAAACATGAGGTAAAAATATGTATAATTTATCGTTTATCAACGGTCATGCCTCCATTTTTAGGAACAACCTGCACAGGACTTATCTAAGAACTGTTAGAAATAGGATAAATAATGCCTGCATCTAGAAGTTTAATTACCTCGGCTTTTATGACTTCCTTCATATTCGGATTTAATCGTCTCTAAGCTTGCACCGATTGTTTATATTCATCTTCCATTAGAATTTTGTGGGTGCAAAAAGAAGGGCTAATTCCTTTAATGTCAGAAATCTTCCAAGCTATAGCCTTCTTGTGTTCTTTTACTACTTGAAGTAATTCCTTTTTCTTTTCAATACTTAAGTCTGATGCAATAATTACTGGTAATGTCGAACCATCTCCTAAAAATGCATATTCTAAGTGTTCAGGCAACTGTTTTAATTCTAATTTAGGAGGTTCATCAATCGAAGGTTTTTGCCTCAGTTCGTCATTCATCTTAATACTTTCATAACTTATGTGCCTCATGACAAGTTCATTAGAGTTTAACTCCTTCAGTACTTCTCTAACTTTAGTGGTTGCTTCATCTTCCCCCACCTTGAACAAGACACAGTTCCAACATGTCTACGAGAGAAATTTCCTGAAGTTTATCATGAACAAAGTAATCAATAATATTAATAAAATAACAGGAGTCATCCTGTTCTCTAGAAAATCTCATAGCATCATAGATTTTAAAAACGACTTCTTCTTCACCAACTCTAAGCGCTAATTTACCATCCCTTACATCGATAACGGCTCTAGCAGTAGCTAAAAATGGGTGTCCCAAAATTAAGGGCACCTCAATATCCTCATCCATATCAAGCACAACAAAATCAACCAGGAATATAAATTTATCTACCTTTACCAGCACATCTTCAATGATTCCCCTGGGATATTTAACAGATCTATCAGCTAATTGATTACTCATCCTAGTGGGTTTTGGTTCCCCTAGACCTAGTTGTTTGAACATTTTGTAGGGCATTAGATTAATACTAGCACCTAAATCAGCTAAAGCTTTATCAATAAGTAAACTACCAATTAAGCAAGGAATAGTAAAACTCCCTGGATCTTTTAGTTTGGCCGGCAGTTTATTTTGGAGGATAGCTGAGCATTCCTCATTGAGTTCTACTGTGGCTAATTCTTCCAACTTCCTTTTATTTGTGAGTAGTTCTTTAAGAAACTTTGCATACTTCGGCATCTGCGAAATTGCTTCAACAAAAGGTAAGTTAATATGTAACTATTTAAAAAGTTCAAGAAATTTACCGAATTGAGCATCTGTGCGGTCTTTCTTCAACTTTACCGAATATGGTATAGGTGGTTGATACTCCTTAAGTGTTGGTGGAGTACTCTCCTTGGATTCCTCTTCTGCCATTTTGTCTTTTATGGATTCTTTAATAGGCTTCTTCTCTAATTCTGCCAGTACTTTCCCATTTCTTAGAGTAATTGTTTTAACATGTTCTCTGGGATTTGGCTCAGTGTTACTTGGTAGTCCACCTTGTGGTCTTTCTGATATTAATTTGGCAAGTTGACCAATTTGATTTTTGAGCCCTTGAATGGATGCTTGTTGATTCTTTAGTGCAGTTTCGGTATTTTGGAAATAGGTTTCTGACATGGCCATAAATTTGGTGAAGATCTCTTCCAGGTTTGGCTTTTTCTCCTGTTGTGGTGGTGGCTATTGAAATCCCGGAGGAGGTGGTTGTCTTTGATTTCCTTGTCCCCCCCATGAAAAATTGGGGTGATTCTGCCAACCTACATTGTAGGTGTTGCTATAAGGGTTATTTTGAGGTCTAGAATTATTACCCGCATAGTTGGCTTGTTCGGTTTCCATGCCATGTCCATAAGAGGAGTAGTCTGGATTGAACATATTTCCCTGAGTTGCGTCATACTGCATTACTGGGTGTGCATGCGTAGAACCAACAAAATTATCAAACTTTTTATTTAAAAGCTCTACATGATTAGTAAGCATGGTGACAGCATCGATCATTTGCCTTGTTGATGGATTCAAACTGTTGTGAAAGGTTTGAACTTGTAACCACAGAGGTAACCCATGGTGAGGGCACCTTCTCAACAGATCTTTGTATCTCTCCCAAGCATCATAAAGTGTCTCTAGATCCATCTGCACAAAAGAAGAGATATCGTTTCGTAATTTAGCTGTTTTAGCTGGAGGAAAATATTTAAGTAAAAATTTCACTGTCATCTGTTCCCATGTAGTGATTGATCCTTGTGGTAAAGAATTTAACCACTGTTTAGCTTTATTCCTTAGGGAGAATGGAAATAGCCTTAGACGAATGGCATCATTAGAAATGCCATTAATTTTAAAAGTATCACAGAGTTCCAAAAAATTGGCTATGTGTGAATTTGGATCTTCATCCTGTAAACCATCAAACTGCACAAATTGCTGTATCATCTGAATAGTGTTAGGTTTTAATTCAAAATTATTTACAGCAATAGTAGGTTTAATAATACTAGATTGAGCACCAGCTAAACTAGGTTTAGCATAATCATACATAGTACGAGGAGCATTATCTTGATTTACTGGTTGCGCGACTATCGCGGGAGGTGGTAAATTGTCCTGATTTGCTTCCATCTCTTCCGCAGGTTATAGCTCTTGTTCTTGTCCTTATTCTGGATAATGTAGGCTTTTTCTGATCTCTCTACCAGTTCTGCGAACTGTCGCTTGTAGATCTTCGTCAAAAAGTAATAGTCCTACTGGGTTCCTTCTAGTCATAAACTAGAGGTACCTCAAGGAATAGAAAATTTTAGTAAAATAAAAATAAAAATAAAAATAAGCTGAAAATAAATAAAAATAAATATGGCTAAAGTAATAGAAACCTAGTGTTCTTAATATTTCAATTCCCCGAAAACGACACCAAAAACTTGATATGTGTGATATGAAGCAATAAAATTTATAATAATGATCAAACCAAAAACTAACTATTATCACGATTTTAAGGCAAGCGCACTTATCGAACAGTAGTATAGCTTAGTGGCAAGACTGAGATATCATACCCAAGGGAACCAAAAGTACTAGTACTAACTTTCTTTCTATTATTTAACCTAAAAATAAAAGGGGATTTTATGAAACTAAACTAACTCTAAAACTAAACTAAGAATGCACAAAAAGTAAATTGGGGAAAAATTATTAGGAAAACTGAATGATTTGGACAATACTCAAAGGAGAATCCACCTAGACTTCACTTGTTATCAACTCTTGAACTAGACGATTTATTCACTTGACTTGATCCGTAGCAATCCCTAATTTATGTTAATACCTCCATTGAGGATAAAAACAACTAATCCTAGGTTGATTAACTGAAATCTCTTTCTAGTTAAAGCCCCTAGTCTCGCATTAACTCGATCTATGGATTCCCTTATTAGGTTTGACCCTAATCCAGCAGATTTATGTCGCCCTATGTCTAGGGTTGCATGCAACTCCGCTTAATTATGTTGGATCTACTCCTATGCAGGGACTTTTGCTCCTCTACACAAGCACATTCGACGTAAATCAATATCCCGAAAATATCAATTTAAGAGTTAAAAACACAATTAAGAACAAATCAAATATTTATCATATAATTCAAGAGAAAATAATAACAAGATCTGTCTTAGGTTTCATCGCCCTCAAGTATTTGGGGGATTTAGTTCATGATTATAAAAGAAAACATCTTAGAAGAATAATGATAACAAAACATAAAGAACCCGAAAACCCCTGTAGGAATTTGAAGGGAGATCTTTAGTCTTGAAGGAGAATTCGGCTTCTGAGATGGATCAATCGGCTTCCCTTCGAGTAATTCCCTGCCTTTAACTCCCCATCTTGGCGGGAAAATAATGTCCCCCTTTGAAGTTGCCTCCTAGGGTCTTTATATAGAGTTTAGAATGGCTTTCTTAGCCCCTAAGCAACCTTTTCCGAGTGAAATTGAACTTCCTCACGACAGGGACACGCCCGTGTCGATTGACAAGAAGCCATGTGTGGGCTTGTTGATGGTGGCATGATCGTGTGGTCTGGCCGTGCTTGTCGGGGCTGGGCCGTGTTGGACTTTATGTGGCACGGCCGTGGAATCCTTGGGCCGTGTTGTTTTTACACTTTGGCCCATTTTAGTCGGTGTTGAAAACTTCAGTTTCAAAGCCGAGTTTACTAAGTCAAGGAAGGCCAAAAAGTTTTAATTTAGCAATTACAAGTCGAATACGAAATTAGGAAGTAAAATCATGAAGTAAATAGATAAATATATTATTAAGTATAGTACAGTGACTAAGTTGCTAGTGACTTGAATTTAAGGAATTAAATATGGAACTTTACAAGCCTTAAGTGTACAATTGAACAATGACTCAAAGGTAATTTTCTCATAATTATTTAAGTTAGTGGCTTAATTTAATCTTATCTACTATTCTCCTCTAACCTTCCCATCTTCAAAGCATGGCCATTAGATCATTGTAATTAGTTTAATTAAATTATTTAGAATATATATAGAGAGAGTGTGAGTAAGTGAGTGAATGAGTGAGTGAGTGAGTGAGTGAGTGATTAATGAGTATTATGTATTGTTACCACTGATAAAGGTTAAAGAATCTAGAGAGAGAAAATTGATCATGAATATTAAGGTGTTCTAAGCTTAGATTATGGTAGACATGAGTTTGTATTTAACTGGACTGTGATGGAGATAGGTTATTATTAAGAATTCAGTAAATGGCTATAAATGGAAGCTTAAGGTCTCAGCGTGAAAAGAATTTTTAATTTTTAATTTTTAAGAAATAATTATGTTTTTGGGTAATTTGGGACTCCTAGATAATAATTGTAAGGTTAGATTTAGATTTGATCGAGTAGATTGTAAAATACATGAAATTTAGATATTGAGAAATTAAGGGACTTAAATGAATGGTTTGAATAAATGTGATTAATGTGAATGCTTTATATGTTTGATAATGAGAAACTAATATTGTTTCTATAATCATAGCATTGAACGAGGCTAAATACGAGACAAAATATCAAGGAATAATGAGAAGATGAGAGCAAACAAAAAGTAACGGATCTGATTTGTGCTAACTTAATTTGCCTTAATTATATAATCTTATTAAGTAACTGATTTTATGGGATGGTTAACATCTAAAGCTAAGAAAAAGTGTATTATGCCTTACTAAATTCAAAATGAAATGATGTTGTTTACTAATCTAATTTGTATTTGGATATGCTTGTGATTCTAATGACATTTGCAATAATATGTGTATATATATATATATACACATACACATTTATAATTGTGATATGATAAAAATATGAAAGACATATGCATAACTTTTATTGGTAAAGAGAATGTATCATTTTAGCACTAGATGCAATTCATTGAATAGTTCCCCATAACACTGGGTGTCTGAAGGAATGTATCAATAGTTATCTAGAGTATGTGATGTCCATGAGCGTATATTGAGGTAATATTACATTGGAGCATTTTACTGGATAGTTCTCCAAGGTATTATGTGTTTGCAAGAAAGTATCCATAGCACTAGAGCACTAGGTGTCCTTGATCATATATTTATATAATAATCTATGTATTCACCTGTGAATTCAGAATTAGTTAATAAAAAATTCAAGTATGTGCATTTCAATTGATTGTTCTATCTACAATAAATTAATAGTTGTACTTTAAAAGTGAATAATTATAAAGAAATGTATTTGAGATTAACACTGAATATAATGACTAAATTCAATGATATGATAATGGAACATGGTAAGAGATAGACATTGTTATAGGGAAATGAGAATGAAGTTGAAATATGAGAAATGGTATGAAAGGTATTAAGTTGTTTGATAAATGAAATTGAGATGCAAACCCTGAGGGTGCATCGATATGCTTATATACAAAATAGAAATCAAGTTATGATATCTGCATGAAAGCTTAAGGATTGATATTATGAGATATTGGTTTTATTATAAACTTTATTGTATGATATACTATAATGGATGAGTAACATGTTTAATTATTTTTTTATTTGTTATGCCTTACTTTGTTATTCAAATTGTATTAGCACCACTAAGCATCCAATGCTCAACGTACAAACATGTTTGTTCTGTGCATAGGGACTAGGTCAACAAGGTCATTATAATATTCTTTTGAAATACCTTTAGTAATGGCATGTACCTAGGCAAATAGAAAGTAATTAGAGTTTATGTTGTTAATGTTAGCCATGTTGCTGTTTTGGATGATTGTACATATTTTCATAAGTTAATTTCAAAGCACGTATATCATGCTATGTTATGCTAATGATAAGCTGGTAACTTGC
Source organism: Gossypium stocksii (assembly GCA_020496765.1). NCBI lineage: Eukaryota > Viridiplantae > Streptophyta > Magnoliopsida > Malvales > Malvaceae > Gossypium > Gossypium stocksii. The sequence goes on from CM035622.1 coordinate 72,427,284, forward strand.
TTGCCAAGTAAGCAAGTTTGTTAGTTAAGCAAGATAAACCCTTTAACATGTATGTATCCATAATGTTTGGAGGTATTATAATGTGTGTAAATGATGTTTCAAACTTTAATTTAGAGTTTATAGGTCATGGTATTGATTTGATAATGTCGAAGGTCAAAATAAGTAGATACAAGGTTAATTTTTTGAATGCAGGAGTTAGGGATTCAGTACCTCTACTCTAGGTATTGGTAACTAGCAAAAAAAATTACAATTTTTTTTACAATAACTAGGCTAGTTACCGATGCATAAGACCATAAGTATCGATACTTAAGCCCCCAACAAGGTTCCTACTCTATTTTGTTACATTAAAATCCTTAAGAGTCCATACTTGGCCTCAGACACCTCTGAATACTTAGAAATCATTTTAAAATGTTGCTAAATTATTTAAAAAGTCTTAATTATGAATTTTAATGAGTGGATAATGTTTTTTTAATTGACCTCTTGATGATTTCTTATCAAATACAAAGTGCAAAGTTAGTTCGAGTTCCTTCGGTAACAAATAACGTGGTGTCTTGCATTCAGACTTGGCGACTGTGTCAGGTGTGGGTGTCTTATTTCTCAACTTGGAATAAAAGAATCCTAAAGAAATATCTCATTACAGACCAATTAGTGTCAATAATTTTAGCTAAAAGGTAATAGCAAACATTATGGCTAATTAGTTACGCATAATTCTTGTCGAGATTGTTTCCGCTCTTCAAATGTCATTTGTCATAAAACATCTATAACACCTCAAACCCAGCTTAGATGTTATGGTCTAATTGTGAAGGTTACATTGATACATAAAACTTTGACCATTTATTTTCTTACAAACTTAAGTTTAAATTGAGAGTAAATGAATTAAATTAATTTAACAAAAAACATATATATCAGAAAAAGTAACCATGTTCCTAATAGTGTTGTTGTTACCAAAAATTCATGTGAGTGTGTTTTGATGAAAATATTGTTTTATTAATTATTTAAAAGCAAACCTAACTGCTTCCACTACCCAATTCGTAAAGCAAAATTTTTAAATTCAAAACTTTGCAACAAAAAAAATGCTTTAAGGTTCTTATTTTTGAAAAACATAGAGTTTCATCCATTATGCCATCTTGTTAAAAACACCAATTAAAATTATACATTCGCACAATAAAAACCAAAACCAAAATAATTGTCCCAAAAACAAGTTAAAAAGTTCGAAAGCCCGTAAAATCCTAAATAAGCCCAAACATACTTAAGTTAAAATACATTAACTGAGCTCTGAAATTGCTACCAAACCCTAAGTTTGACGATTATTTGAAAAGTATCAAAACAAATGAAGTGAGCTAGAAGCCTAGTATGTGTCTTGGCTCATATATAAAATTTATTATTATCATGCTCAAATGCAAACATCAGAACAAATAGAATAGAAAATCCATATATGAAGAAGCATATATCAGAATAGAACAAATCCTAGTCCCATTCGCTAGACACCAACTCCGTCCAACCAATGACACCAAATATGACTACCAGAGTTCATCCATCCAATCACACCAGTACGTGGTGGTATGCCACTCAAAAAGTTGCAGCTAAGCTGCCAGATTGATATTGCGGTATAACTGCCAAAATTGTAGTTATACTACCAGAATAGACTTCCTCCATCACATATCAAACCCCACTCTGATGAACATACATAAACATAACATACATAAACATACTAACATGCACTCATAACAAATAAGAAATATGACATGCATACGTTATTGTCATATTCACAGATCATATCATATAGCCTACACAGAGTTTATTAAACCAAATCATGCTTTCTTATATACAAACACTTAAATTTACCAATTTTATGGTTTCACATGCTCATAAATTAATTTTGAATCTGATTTTAGAGTCTCAAATCCTGCCCGAATTGGGATTAACAAATTGACCAAATTGGGCTCACATGTTCGTGTGGCCCACACAGCCCAACAGGCCAGACCGTGTGGCCCACATACCTTACCTTTTTCTCGTGTAATCACACATACCCGTATGCTTCACTCGACCTGGCACACAACTAACCACACGCTCGTGTGGTGCACTGTAGTTTCGAAAACAGCCTGCATTTTTCAGATCTTTCTAGTTCTAATTGATGTTTCGAGTTAGAATCACACACTTGATAGTATTCTTGATTAGCTACACAACTGAGAACTATTGAATCCTAATACGACATTAAACCATGCCTATTCACAACAAAAAATTAAACCAACATCTAACTTAATAATTTCCTTTACAAAAAATCAGTCTCCAAAACTGATATTTGGGCACTTACTTCACAAAAATAACATCCAAAACAATAACTAATCCATTGGAGGATCCTGAATCTCGACCTTTTGCCTAATTAAAGACCACAAAAACATTTAACATAATGAAGAAAGAGAATTAAACACCAGCTCAATTCTTACCTTGCTCAAAGAACGGGTTAAATCTCAATATTAGAAAATAATATGACATTACTTACACTTTACTTAGATTACAATCTAACAAACAAACTCCATGCAACGATCTCAAATAAAGAACAAGATGGCAACAAAGCAAAAAGGAAACTCGGAAAGAAGGGAATAAGAAAAGGAAAGAAAACAAAAAGAAAGAGAAGAAAAGTGAAAAGGGGTGAGAGTGGGTAAATTTGTGTGAGTAAAATTAGGGATATTTTGTTAATTCAAAATAAAATAAAATAATTTGGTAATATCCTAACCCACTAGATTTTTCAGAATTCGAATCTAACTCAACTTCGAACGCATGGTAAAGAAACAAAAAAGAATTCCACTTTTGCGCACAACAAGGCTCTAACTTAGGATCCCCGGGTAGGCTAAAGCCTTACCACTAAACCAATATGCTTATTCTTGTCAACAACTCACAAAATCAAAAGATAAGCCCTAAGACTCAAGTCTGACATAATTCCAAAATTAATGGGAAAATTCCAAAACAAGGGAATTGAACTCAAGACTCAAGGAAAACATCCAAAGCACTTAACCATCATACTAAATCAATTTATGTGCTATAATTTTAACAATCCAAACCTAAGAAAATATGGGACGTTACAACTTTCCTCTCCTTAAAGAAATTTCGAGCTCGAAATTTACCTAACTCAAAGAGATGGGGATATTGCTGATGAATCGAGTCCTCAGGCTCCCAAGTTGCCTATTTTGAACCATGATTCCTCTACAAAATTGTAACTAACGAAATGGTCTTTTCTCTCAAGACCTTAACCTCACGTTCCAGAATCTGTATCAGTTTCTCCTCGAAAGACAAATATGATCTCAACTTCATTTCCTCAACTAGAATCACATGAAAAGGATCAGATCGATAACGTATCAACATGGAAATGTGAAAGACGTCATGGATATAGTCCAACTCCGGGGGTAGCTCTAATTGATAAGAAATCGACCCAACAAGCCTCAAAATCTGATACGACCTAATGAACTTAGGGCTTAACTTTCCCATTCAACCAAATCTGAGAACCTTCTTCCATAGGGATACCTTAAGGCAGACACGATCCCCCACCTCGAACTCAATATCCTCCCTCTTAAGATTCGTGTAACACCCTATACCCAGCCTGGACATTATGGCCGAATCTGACGATGTCAGATAAGAGTGTGTTTGGAAATCGTATCGTCGTTAAAACCATTTCCCATTTAAAACTTTTCATCATCTTTTATTACTTCCAAAATCGTGATTTTCATTTAGTCGATCATTATCAAAACATTATTCATTTTCAAAATGTTATTCATTGTGGTAACTTTTAAAATAGTTCGCGTAAATGTGGGTATTCTTGATAAAACATTTACTTCTTTTGAAACCTGAGTTTTCCTACTACTAGCAGATATAAACCACAAAACAGTATAAATCTCAAATTTAAACCAATAATCCGTAGAGGCCATAATTACAGAAAAATACTTCCAAATAAGAAATTAAAACCATGAATAATATAAAACAGATTAAGGAAATCCATGTGGTAACCGTTGAGTCCTCTGTCGTACTGATCCGTCTAAGGCTGGGGATTACCTGTACAGATTAAACAAAAGGATGAGTTTACGTAAACTTAGTGTGTAATCCCCACAGAAACAATCAATCAGTAAATAAATAACAAAGTCTACGGCTGAAGCCCTTCTTAGGTAACGGAAACAGTTTGGCCCTTAACCCATCTCAGTATAGTAGCAGTCATGCAGTAAGGCCATAGCCCATCATAGTAACAGTATGCGGTAAGGTCTTAGCCCATCATAGTAACAGAATGCAAATCCTACCCAACCAACTGCTATACACCATCTCCTGTCCAACCCTGCACTCCTGTGGGGATTAAATCACCCACCCATCCCTACACTTACAAATAGTACCAGTTGTAGCACTAATTAGTAATTTGTAGCTGAGCTGCCAGTATATTAGGCTTAAAGCCTCTAGTAATTCACAATTGTGTTGCCAGTATATCCGGCTTAAAGCCTTTCAGTACACTTCCTCCAATCATATCATCCCAACCCCATGCAATGCAACATACAGTCATGACATGTCATTTCATGGTATCATACATATAATCAGTTTAGTATTATCATCAAACTCAATATACAGCCATACATATATAGCATTCAGTCAATTAGGGATCTAAGCATTGTTTACTGACCCTACAGTAGGTTCACAATCGACTCGGGTGACCCGTGCAACCTTAGCAAACAAATCAATGAAAATGGGCTCACACGCACATGTGGTCTGCCGTGTGCCCCACACAGCCTAAATTGGCATTGGCTGTGTGGATCACACGGCCTGGCTCAGAATCCCACATGCCTGTGTGGCCCACACAGTAAAAATTATCGAGCCCATTTGTTGCACACGGTGTTGCCTGGCCAGCATATGGTCATGTCCTTCATACACGGCCTGAACTCGTCAATCACACACTCGTGTTCTTTCACACGGCCTACCAAATGGGTGACTACATGCCCGTGTGGCGTCGACAGTGAACTTTTTTGGCTTTTCGCCAAGTCTCGCTTTCTACGTTTTGAGTACACACCTGGTTCAAATTCACTGTTTACGCACTCCCGAGATCCTCAGTACCTAAAATTGTCATTACCAAAGTCTGAATTTAGTAACACGGACAACACAAAACCGAGAGTATCTTCCAATTCAAACCTTAGAACATGAAACAATAAGCCCCATCACTTACTGACAACGAACCGAGATTTTTAATGCTTAGAATGCTTGTGGAGCACCGTCGAGTTCTTAATCTTCGCTTGGACCCAAAGAATCAAAATGATCCCCTTTAGAAACTAACCATACAACGATAAAATAGAGGCAAACGTATACTTATAGAACGGGTGCACTCAGCACTAGTCGGAAAAAAGACTAATGAAAAATGATCGAATAGAGAGGGAGAACAAAAGAGTAAAATTCGGCAGAAAGGGGGAGTGGGACGTCGAAAAAAAAAGAGAGGTAGTAGGGAAGAGAAAATTTGAAAAAAAAAACAAAGATGATACCAGAAAAAAACAATTATCCTCAATTCCTCAAATTACTCTCCCACTTACCCCACTATGCTCAACTACTCAGAATCCAAATTAATCCAAACTCTTGTCGAAACAAATAGCAAAATCTATCCCCTTTGCCCACTCAGAGATTCGAACACAGGACCTCAAGCATAATAACTCTCCCCTTAACTACCAAACCAGGAGACCCATTCTGATATAAACTTACCAACAAATAATTAAAAGCCTATTAACCAAAGATAGGGCTTATTGATTAAAAAAAACACTAAAATTTTCCCAAGTCATGGCTTGAACTTAGGACCTCTAACACACACCCAAAACATTAAAATTCTGATATAGACACATAGTTGTGTCACACATACACAGAAAAAAATTTAGACTTTGAGGCGTTACAATTCTACCCCCTAAAAGAAAATTTCATCCTCGAAATTTACGTGATCAAAAAAGATTTGGATACTGCTGACGCATCACATCCTCAGGCTCCGATGTAGCCTCCTTAGTGCTATGATTACGCCATAGAACCTTAACTAGTGGAATAGATTTCCTCATTAGAACCTTTACGTCGCGATCCAGGATTTGAATCAGCTCCTCCTTAAAGGTCAAGTCTGGCCTAACCTCAATATCCTCAACAGGAACAATGTGAGTAGGATCAGAGAGATAGTGCCCCAACATAGAGACATGGAACATGTCATGAAAACGATCCAACTCTAGAGGTAGCTCCAACTGATAAGCAACTGGTCTCACTCTCTTCAGAATACAGTAAGGTCCAATAAACTTAGGGCTCAACTTGCCCTTGCGACCAAACCTCAGTACTTTTTTCCAAGACGAGACTTTACGGAACATGAAGTGTAACACCCCTTACCCAAGTTTGAAGCTGGAACTGAGTACGAGGCATTACCGGATGATAACACAACCAATCATACAAAGTCAAGCCATAAAATTTCGTTCCAATTTAAAACTTTTTCATAATATATCATACAGTCCTTAAAATAGGCCTACGGGGCCCAAAACATCATTTAAAAGTGGTCTGAGACCAAACCGAGAACTTAGAAAAATTTTGGAAATTTTGGCTAAAAACAGGGCACACGCCCGTGTGGGCAGGCCGTGTGGTTACACACGCCAGTGTCCCCTACCCGTGTGAAATTTTTTGGAAAATTATTTTTCATTTCGCACCTACAAGGGTTTTCAAACGGCTAAGCACACGCCCGTCTCCTTGGCCCGTGTCCTTCACACGACTTTGACACGCCCTTATTCACACCCCGTGTGAAAAACTGGGGTATTCTGTTTATGACGTCAGCATGCAAATTTGGTCACACGGACACAGAACACGCCCGTGTGACCAGGTGGTGTGATGTCCTTAGTCTCTGAAATTTTGATACAAGTTTCACACACCCTACACACATGGCCGTGGTGGCCAACCGTGTGGCCCTAAGTTAGGCTATTTTCCAAGCCATCTTTTGCCCCAAAACACATACAAACTTTACCATTTTTAACATCACACACCATACACATTTTTAGGCATCTAAATGACCTTATTTAACCATTAATCATCCATTTCAACTCATTCACACACAAGCACACCAAGCATTTCATGAATTACCTCATAAAGATATATATATACCAATATCATCATTGGCCATATCACATGGCCTTAATTACAAAATAGCTTATCAAAAGACAAATGTCTACATGATAGCCAAACCAACTTGACACTTACAACAACACTAAGTCCCTATACATGCCATAGTTCAAAAGAATTCATATTACAGTACCAAAAGAACATTGTGGATAATCTGGATGATCCTCTGATGCTTCCCGATCTTCGAGCTGGCTTGACTACTCTATAAAACAAGGAAAAGGAGAAAATAGTAAGCTTAAAAAAGCTTAGTAAGTCTATATGCAAATAATTAACATCATACCAACTCTCTCAATGTCCAAAAATCATATTACCACCTATCATCTTACCCACCTAGCCTTACCAATATCACATACATACCAAGTACATTATTTACATATACTTAAGTTCACATGAACCCTTGCACACATATACACTTGCCCACATATTCACTGGCTCATAAATACACCTGCACTTACACACCACATAACCACACAAATTTCTTTTAGTAAGCTTTCTTGTTGAACCCTTTGGAATAACATCCGATACTTAGTGGTTTCAGCACATAGCTCTACCAACACATAATCCAGCTCTTGTGTACACATGGTGAACTCTCAATATCACCCATGTGACCTAGCCATTAAATATCGTAGCTCTCGTGTCTACATGGTATCCAACACTCGGAATCACCCATGCAACCTAGCTACATATAACGTAGCTCTCGTGTCTACATGATGTACTCTCAATATCATACACGTGACCTAGCCATTTTTAACCTGTCGCTCTCGTGTACACATGGTATACACCTAGTACTGCGTATGTAACCTAGCTACTTATGAAATTATTATCCCGTAGCTCTCTTGTACACATGGTATACAAACCGTATTACACATGTGACCTAGCTACCACATAGTATCTTATAGCTCTCTTGTACACATGGTGTCCTACCCTCGGAACCACACATGTGACCTAGCTACACATTATCTGTATCTTTCTTTTTCCAAAGGTTTAATCGGGAACTCCAAATTTTCATAATTCTCAAAATCATAGAAGTCATCCAACAGTATCCATGACATACATTAAATTATTATTATAAAATATAAAATCGATGTATTACATACATATAAACTTACCTTGATAACAAAATGCGATAGTTTGCAATTTAGTCTGAAACCTTGCCCTTGCCTCGATCAAGGTCGATTCCTAGATCTTCTCAATCTATAACGACACATTTAGCTCATTTAATAATCACATTATTCAAAACAGCCCAAAATCTTCCTATAGCAAATTTTACAATTTGACCCCTAACTTTCTCAATTTTATATTTTAGCCCCAAGGCTCGGTTTATGATTTTCATTCAATTTTCTTGTATTTCAAGCCTAGCCGAACCACCTTTCCTTTTATAGCAGCCTCCAATTCCCACTATTCTACAACTTATGCACACCACATTTCATCTTTTACAAATAAGTGCTTTGTGAAATTTTCATAAAAAATCACCTAGTAAAAGTTGTTCACCATACTTTAAACTTTCATATTCCACCACTAAACATTAAAATACATCTATTTCATCCATGGGTAAAATTTTAAACATCAACCCTAGCTTGACATAGTGGTAAAAATAGCTAGAGCAAGTTCCAAGGATTTCAGAAATACGAAGAACATTAAAAATGGAGCTAGAAATCGCTTACTATGAGCTTGAGAAGTTGACAAAACCCTAGCTATGGTGACTCTTCAAATTCGGCACAAAGGGGAGAAGATAGGCACCATTTTTGACTTATTTTCCCTTTTTATTTCTTTTATTAACTAATAACCAAAATGCCCTACATTAAAAACCTTTGATTTTCCATCTTTCCTTGGGCATTTTTGTCCAAACTAAGTTAAAATAGTTTAATTACCATATAAGGACCCCTAATTTAAAAACCCAATTCAATCAAGTACCTTTATGGATTAAAACCCATATTTTTCACCTATTATAATTTAGTCCAACCTACCAAATTAGGCATGCAAACAACAAACTTCATACACCAAAATTTCACATAATTATTCAATCACCCTATAAACATCATAAATATTTTAGACTTTGGATTCATGGTTTCGAAATAGTTGTTCCATTTAGCCCCTAATTCGGGCTATTACACGAAGTCTCCCACAGAATACTTAATATCCTTCCTCTTCAAATCTGCATAGGACTTCTGCGTATCTGAAGTATCATTCAGATGATCCTAAATCAGTCTAACCTTATCCTCTGTCTTAGAAACCAATTCAAGACCCAAAACTCATTGCTCGCCCAACTCAGTCCAACATAAAGTAATACGACACTTACGACCATATAGAGCCTCGTAAGGTGCCATCTGGATGCTAGACTGGTAGCTATTATTGTATGTAAACTCTGCTAATGGCAGGTAATCCTCCCAACTACCTCAGAAATCAATGACATAGCTCCTCAACATATCCTCCAATATCTGAATCACCCTATTAGATTGACCACCAGCCTGAGGATGGAACGCAGTACTAAAGTCCAAGCTAGAACCCAGATCCTCATGTAACTTCCTCCAAAATCGAGACATGAAGCGAGGATCCCTACCGGAGATGATCGAAACTGATACCCCATGCAGTCTCACTATATCAGAAACATACAATTTAGATAGCTTCTGTATTAAATAGTCAATACGAACTAGTACGAAGTGGGTGAACTTGGTCAATCGATCCACAATAAGTCATACTGAATCCTTCTTAGTGGGGGTTAGGGGTAACCCATTAACGAAATCCATAGCAACTCGCTCTCATTTTTAGAGTGGAATTTTAATCGGCTGCAGCAAACCCGAAGGTAACTGATGCTCAGCCTTAACCTGCTGACAAGTCAGACATCTTTCCACAAAATTAGTAACCTCTCGTTTCAATCCCGGCCACTTGTATAACTCATGTAGGTCTCGATACATCTTGTTTCTGGTAGGATGCATAGCGTAAGTGTAACGCTCCAGATTTTGGGCCTAGAAGTATTGGGCCTTGGTGGCGGGTTATAATATTTTATTGTGTACGGAAATATCACAATTGTGTGTTTGGTGCTGGTTAAGTGATTTGGAGTGTTTGGGGATGTCTGAGAAGTCCTGGGCTCAAACCAAGGCTTTAGCAAAAATTTCAGTTCTTCCATTAAGTGTAGTTGGCGTTAGGTTGAAAGCCTTATTAATATTTGTGTTAAAGAAATGACACAAAGAAGCATATGGTCTAGTGGTTGTGGCATCATTAGGGATACAGGGGAGCCTAGGTTCAAGTCTTGGCTCTTCCAATTAATTTTGGTTTTTCTTTTAAAGAAACCTGGACTTTGGCTTATAGACCTTTTAATTAATTGAGGATATTTTGTGACACAAGAGAGCTTGTGGCAAGGTGGCAAGTGGCGTGGTATTTCTGATAGCAGACTTGAGTTTGAATCCTGGTGTGCTCATGGGACTATTATTTTACTCTATGAACACCTAGTGGTTGTGTTGTAGTGAAATTCTCCTAAGGTGGTTGTGGACTTGGTCATAGGGAGGAAATTTAGGGATTTAAAAATAGTGGTTATTTGAATTTGAAATTGGGGAGTTGGAGGAAATCAAAGAGAATGATCGGTGGAGAGAAATATGAAGCAAATAGGAGAGTTTGAATTTTGAGAGAGTGGCCGATTGGGGTATCTTGAATGCAATTTCGGCTAGGGGCCTTTTAGAGTGGTATATTCGGTAATTTGTGGTGGTTGAGGTGCCGAGTTTTCCCTCTAAAGAATTTGGGCTTTGGTTCGTTTTGTCATTTTCGTGCCCCTTTTCTCTTTGGTCTAATTTCGCAAATGATCTTTGGATGCTATTTCATGATTGTATTGAAGTGTGTTTAGTACGAAATTACCTTAAGAATCTTCTGTTCTTCTTCTCTTCTCTACTGATTTGGCATTGTTATGCTTGATTCCTTTTCTTCATTTTCCACTACTGGCCGAACCTGGTTGAGATTTCTCTTATTTTTTCCTTTCTTTCTTTACCCGAGTTTTACATCTCTCTTTTCCATTTCATATTTTCTTCTTTTCTTCCTTTCTCTCCTCGTTATACTTTGCTATTCGGTTTTCTTCTCTTTTCTCATTTGTATTCCTTTGTTTTCCTTCCTTTTTGTTTCTATAGCCGATTGCTTTTCACCATATTTCCCCTATTCTTTCTTTCAGAACCTCCTTTGATATATTTTGTGCTACCATTCTAATTTGAACCGAATGTCTTCTCTTCTCAATTCTATTAAGTTGTTAATTTCCTTTTTCTTAAGTATTATGTTGGCCGAGTTCTACCTGCCTTTGTTTTCTCATCATCTTAGTTTACTTGGTTGTTTGATTGAAGCTGACTATTTGGGTGTTCTTGTTCTTTCTCTTTCATTGGCTGCCTTTCTCCTAAGCAGTGGGTTCTGTCAAGTGCAAGTTGCTGCCAGTTGGTAAGCATTCTAGGTAAGGGCAGAGGTTTGGCTCGAGCGATGTGAGTATGTTGTTTTTGGTAATCGGTTAAGGTTCTAAACCCTTTGTATGTCAATGTTGTTGTGACAGTGCCAGATCATGTGGGACTAGGTTTACCTGCGGAGTTATAAAACTTCATTGATAAAGGCGGTGGAAGTAAGTATCTGTGAGAAAGTTCGTTTGATGACTATTGTAGTATTAAGCATGACTAACGCTAGTCATGATTTTGTCAATTGTTTTAAGTGCAGTGCATCTCAAGGGGGGTCACGTACCTTGGATCCAAAAGTTGTGTATCTATATACACTGTTTTCATTGTTGATTGGTTGAAAAGCCAGAAATGAGTATCTCGTATTGTTTTGACTGTTGATCGACATTTTTCCAGAAAGCCGAAATACCGATGAATGATGCCACACGAGCGTGCGATCGAACTTGTGGTGAAACGAGCCCACGAGCATGGGCGTAGAATGGTTGAGGCCACCATGAGCGTTCTCATGGGTTTAGGTCGATCTGGGCGCGTTGGGCCGTAATGGGCCGTGTGGGCCCAATGGGCCTATGGGCCCTACACGGAATAAATTTGTATTTTGTGGTAAATGTTAAACTCAGCCGTGTAGTTCACGTGGCTAGGGTTGTTTTGGGTTAAATGAGTCGTGTGGGCCTAATGGGCTTGTGGGCCCACACGGATAAAATGTATGTGATATGATAAGTGTTTGTTTAAGGTTGTGTTGTTCATAGAGCCGTGGTTGTTTATGGGCTAAATGGGCCACACGAGGGTGTGGGCCCACTCGGACCGAGTAATGGGCCTTAGGCTCAATTACTCCGTTTTGTCTAGTTAGGTTACAACAGTCGCTCGAGGCGACGATGAACCTTCGGTGGGGTCGTTAAAACCCTGGTTTACAAAATTACAGAAATAACCTTGGTTTTCAAAATTATAGAAATACCGTCGATTTATAAAATTACAAAAATAGCCTCAATTTGTAAAATTACAAAAATACCCTCGATTTACAAAATTATAGAAATACCCCTGGTTTACAAAATTATAGAAATACCCTTAGTTTACAAAATTACGAAAATACCCTCAGTTTACAAAATTACAAAAATACCCTCAGTTTACAAAATTACAAAAATGCCCTCGATTTGCAAAATTACAAAAATACCCTCGATTTACAAAATTACAAAAATACCTCCGATTTATAAAATTACAGAAATACCCCCAGTTTACAAAATCATAGAAATACCCCCAGTTTGTGAAATTACCCAAAATACCCCCGATTTGCAAAATTACCAAAATACCCTTGGATTGTAAAATTACCACAATACCCCTATAGGGTAGAGTTACCAAAATACCCCTGTAGGGTAAAATGACTATTTTGCCCTTATGAGAAAATGATTGACTTGGACTGTGTATTTAACTGTTTTAACTATGATTGTATGACTGTGTATTAACTGACTTGACTGTGGTTATGTGACTGATCAGCTTTTAATATATGGTTAAATGACTGATATTGAGTATGGCCATTCTGCATACACGTATGATGATTGAGCAGAACATACACGACATATTGCATGGGGTTGGGACATTGATTTGGAGGAAGTTCTGTGCTAGTGGCTTTGCTACGTAATCTGATTCTGGTGGCTCTACCACGTTTTTTATTTTTAGCAGCATGGCTACGTATTGGTGTGTGGGCTGGGTGGGTCGAGTTATTCCCCACATGGTGTGATGGTTGGTACAGGTGGTGCGATGGTTGGACTAGATTGGGATTGCATTAACATTCTATTACTGATTCTATTTTGGGCTTAGGCCCACCTGATTTTGATTCTGAATTTGATTCTGGTTCTATTACTGAATTGTGCTAAAAGCCCAACAGATTCTGGAACTGTAATGGGCTAGGCCCATTTATTACTGTCTGCTTTAAGGGCTAGGCCTAGTTGATTCTGTTATGGGTTGAGACCCAGATGATATGGGATTGGGTTGTGGCCCACTTGTACTCTGAACTGTTTGCTGTTTCCTGTCTTCTGACGGGCTGTTTTTATTTAGTAGGGATTGCACACTGAGTTTTCATAAACTTACCCCATTTATTAACTATGCAGGTAATCCCTAGCTTTAGGAGGATTGGTGCTACGAAGGACTCAAAAGAGCCACACACTGCTTATACTCTGTCTTGATTATTTACTTTTAAGTACTTTATTCCGGTTTGGTTTGTAATAAGGCCTCTCAGGTATTTATTTTTAGCTTTGAGATTTTATTTACTATGTTTTATATTTGTTAAAGGTTGATCACGGTTTTCCAAAAATGTCAATTGTTTTCAAAACAACACTATGTTTTCGCAAAATAACTGTTTAAAATTAAGCTTCCGCAACAATTAAGGTCTTAAAGGTAATAACGTTTTAAGAAGAGAATGATTTTTACTAAACCACGTTGCAACAACAAGTAAACAAAGTCTGTGGTTTTAAAGGGCAGAAAGTTTTTAAATTTCTTTAAGAATGGTTTTCAATGGAAATATGGTTTTGGAAAAACACTTCAATGTGACACGTCGGGTTCGGGCCTAACTTCTAGGTCGGGTTCGGGGTGTTACAGTAAGGGCTACTATATGCCTCTCTCAGTATAGATTACCTCAAATCAGTGTCATTTGGCACACATATCCAGCCTCGGAAACATAACACACCCTCAGAGTTCAACCCAAAATTGGAAGTGTTGCCACTCTCAATCTATCAGAACCGAAGACCCAAGGACTCATCCTCTACCTATTTACCCTTAATCTGCTCAATCCATGTTGCCTTAACCTGGAGCTCGGCCAATAAACTACCATCTTCAAATAAACTAAGGCGAGCAAACATCGCTCTCAATTAGTCATAGCCCTATAGCTCAGTGCATCGGCCACCACATTGGTCTTGCCAGGATGGTATTCAATAGTGCAATCGTAATCCTTAAGCAGCTCAACCCATCTACGCTGCCTAAGATTAAGCTCCTTCTGAGCGAGGAGATACTTGAGGCTTTTATGATAAGTGTAGATAACACACTTCTCACTGTACAAATAACGCCTCTAGATTTTCAGTGTGAACACCATAGCGGCCAACTCCAAGTCATGCATTGGATAATTCACCTCATGAGTCTTAAGCTGTCGAGATGCATATGCTACCACCTTACCATCCTGCATCAACACATATACCAAACCGACATGTGATGCATAACTATAAATGGTGAACTCCTTTCTAGGTTCAGGCTATATCAGAATAAGAGCCTCAGTCAGTACAGTCTTGAGCTTTTTGAAGCTCTTTTGCTGCGTATCAGTCTAATTAAATGATATGCCCTTACGTAGCAGCTTAGTCAAGGTTCTGCAATCAATGAAAAGCCCTTTACAAATCGTCGTTAATACCCTGCCAGTCCTAGAAAACTACGGATCTCAGACATGTTCCTAGGCTATTTCCACTCCAATACAGCCTCAATCTTACGAGGATCAACTCTAATTCTATCAGCAGAAACTACGTAACCCAGAAATGTTACTTCCCAAAACCAGAACTCATGTTTACTGAACTTGGCATACAGTTATTTCTCTCACAAAATCTGTAGAACCACTCTAAGGTGTTTGTCATGCTCATCCTCAATCCTCGAATACACCAGAATGTCATCAATAAATACCAGTACAAACCGATCCAGATAGGGCTGGAACACTCGGTTCATCAAATCCATGAAAGCTGCCGGTGTATTGATCAGTCCAAATGGCATCACTAGGAACTCGTAATGACCATAACAAGTCCTAAACGTCGTCTTATGTACATCAGCCTCCTTAACTCTCAACTGGTGATACCCAAAACGCAAGTCAATTTTGGAGAACACCAAAGCCCCTCAGAACTGGTCAAACAGATCATCTATTCTTGGAAGTGGATACTTATTCTTAACGATCAACTTGTTCAGTTGACGGTAGTCAATACACATTCACATGGATCCATCTTTCTTCTTTACAAACAAAATTCGTACTCCCCATGGAGACACACTAGGGTGGATGAACCAACGATCCAACAACTCTTGTATCTGAGCCTTAAGCTCCGTAAGCTCCTTCGGTGCCATTTGATAAGGAGCGATGGGCACCAGAGATGTACCGGGAAGGAGTTCTATCCCAAACTCCAATTCATAACTTGAAGGTAAACTAGGTAGTTCCTCAGGAAAGACATCTGAAAAATCCTTTACTGTTCTGATGTCATTAACAGAAGAAGCTCCAGAATCTAAAATACTTACGTGGGCCAAGTACGCCTCACAACCCTTATGAACCAGTTTCTCACTACCAGTGTAGAAATCACATTTGACAAGTAATTTCGTCGCTCTCTATTCATGACTACCTCATTATACTCATCAGTCCTCAATACAACCCTCTTAGTTACACAGTCCAAGATGACGCGGTGCTTGACCAACCAGTCCATCCCCAGAATTAAATCGAACTCCCCAAATGGAAGCTCCATCAGATCAGCCAGAAAGGTCACTCCTTGAACCTCTAAAAGGACGTTTCTAAATAGTTTATTAACCTTTATAGGTTGCCCCAACAGAATTAGTATAGTAACTTCACTTGCAGTGCTCTCAACCAAGATTCCTAGATTTCCAGATACAGAACAAGCTATGTATGAGTGAGTAGACCCTATGTCTATCAAAGCAAAATACGGTACATCATGGATAAAGAACGTACTCGTAATGATGTCTGAAGCATTGCCATCCTCTCAACGACGTGCAGCATACACTAGAGTCGGCTACCTCGCATCGGTCTAACCCCTATTTGCCCACGGCCCATACCATTACCACCCTTAGCCTGGCCACGGCCTCTTGGTGGTTATTGTACTACCCTCTATGGTTGTGCAGTACCAGTACCCAAAGCTTGTATCTAATCGGGCCTCCACGGACACTCTCGAATATGGTGCTTTAGTGATCCACACCTCAACCAAGCTCCAGCCCTCCTCCAACACTCGCCCTGATGGCGTTTACCATAAACTCCACAAGGCTACGGTCCAGTAGCGGCAACAGGGGGCCTAGCTCCAACTGGCCTATCAGATTTGGCCTTTTTCTTAGGCATCTGTAGAGAACTCAACGGCTCCGAATCTCTCTTATTCTTACCCCTCTCTTTATCGCTATTTTGGCACTCAGCGCGCTTAACCTCCTCGGTGATCTTTTCCTTCTTAACTAGTGTAGAAAAATCACATTCCCTCTGCAGAGCTATCAGAACCCGTAAGTTATCTCTGAGACCATCCTTAAATCAGACACATCGCTCGTACTCAGATGCCACCATACCCCATGCATAGCAACTCTGTCTCAAAAACTTAGCTTCATACTCAACCATTGATCGGTCTCCCTGAGTTAGATTTAGGAACTCCCTCCTACGGGCGTCCACATGACTGGTTCCCACATATTTCCTCTGAAAGGCGGTCTTAAAGAACTCCCAAGTCAAATGTTCAGGCTGCGAGCCCTCCTTAACTGTAAGCCACCACTGATAAGCCTCATCCTAGAGCAATGAGACTGCACCCTTTAATTTCTGCTCAAGGGTGCAATCTAAGTCATCCATGATTCGTTCGATGGCCTCAATCCAGTACTCAGCCAGATTAGGGGGGACTCCAGTGACACCCCTAAACAATTCATCTCAATTGGACTAGAGTCGTTTTATAATCAACCCTCAGCCCCCTGATCCAGTATTGGACCTAGCAACCCTCTCCAGAATTGTCAGCATAGCCTGGAACAATGCATCGTCCCCAGCCATACGATCAAAAGACCTAATCTCAATAGTCAGTGACACAGGCGTCTCACTCGTGTCCAAATTTACTATGTTTCCAAATGACGAGAACTCAACTCGAGCTCCTCTACGGCCTCTACCTTGGCCTCTAGTGCCCCGTCCATAGATAGCTCGTGTGCTCATATCTAATCAAGTTTATCTGTATTAAGAATTTTATGAATAAGTTACAGTTCTAATATTTATTAACAGATGTACGGCCCGATTTAGGCCTAGTCGAAACAGTGGTTTCAGAACCACTATTCCGGGGCCAGAGAAATTATTTTTAATATTATTTTATGTGTTATAGCATACTTATATAAGTGCATGAAAAATTTGATGAATTAATTTTAGCGTTTGGGAGCTTAACTTGGAAAAAGGACTAAATCGCATAAAGGGCAAAAGTTTTGTTTTGCAAGCTAAGTGTGTTAAGTAGCTAGAGAACTAAAATTGGAGGACTTTAAAATGCAAATAGGCTATATGGGGAGTGATGGCCGGCCATAGGGACAAGAAAAGTTGAAAAGTCAAAATTAGTGGGTATTAGGTGGCTTATTTGGTATTAAAATAAATGAAAAAGAAAAAAAGTTGTCATCTTTTCATTTTTCTTTTGTATCCACCGAAAATGGCAACAAGGAGGGGGTTTGAGACCTTCAAAATTTTCAGCTACTTTTCATCATCACAAGTGATTTTAAGGTCATTTCTTGATAATTTTAGTACTTTTGGAACCCTTGTAGCATGAGCTACCTATTAGGGGGACTATTTTGCATAATGGATGAAAGTTTAGGGCTTTTCCATGTGAGTATTTGTAATGTTTGCCAGAATTTTTGGGAAGAAAATGAGCTATTGTTGTTAAATAAACAACAATGTGAAGGAAATTGTATGAAAACACTTAGAGATGGCTTAGTTGTAGAAGTTGTAAAATAAAGGGTAAGTGTTGGAAGTAATGAGAATTTGGGGTAGTAATGGGAATAAAAGGAGTTGGTTAGGCTTGGTTAATGAGGAAATTCAATAAAAATTGATTTCTGAGCCTAGGGGCAAAATGGTCATTTTGTCAAGAGACTAGAGGCAAAATGTTCATTTTTCCAAATTGTGAATTATAGAATGTTTTAATTAATGTAGTAATTAAATGAGTGAATTTCATCATGTTAGATCAAGAAAATTGAGATTTGGGCTTGAATCAAAAAGTACGAGATTATGGACTAAAATGGAGAAATTAGTTGAAATTTCATTCAAGGTAAGTCCATGTGACTAAATAAACATGTTATTGTTAATATATTCGAAATCTATTTTGCTATGATTGTATTGAATTACATGTTGATAGGGTTATGTATGAGGAAGTGATGTCAAAGGTTAATAACATTTTTGTGATGGTTGAATACGTTGGAAGTTTAACGGGATATGACATTCCATTGAAACAAGTAAGTTGGTGTGATAATAATGGTGTATTATTATTGTTGTTATTATTAAAGCCTAAATGGGTAAGGCTTGAAATGAGTAAATTTATATGTAAATGATACCTATTCTATTAATGTTTTTATTCATGAATGCTTTAGACGACATATGATTGAACATTATTGACCTTGGGTGAAAATGTGAGAAGTGAAGTTATGAATAAAATTCTATGAAATATTGAAAAGATGGGCTAAGTGTGATACCATCAAAAATTATTAATAAAGATGGGCTAAGTGTGACACCATCAAAAAATTATTGATAAAGATGGGCTAAGTGCGACACCATCGAAAAATTATTGATAAAGATGGGCTAAGTGCGATACCAACGAGAAATTTTTGATAAAAATGGGTTAAGTGCGATACCATAAAAAGTTATTGATAAGGATGGGCTAAGTGTGATACCATCGAAAATTATTAAGAATAGGTGAGTTAAGTGCGTTACCACCGTAAATCATAAATAAAGGTGAGCTAAGTGCATTATCACCAAAAATTCTTGATAATGGTGGGCTATGTGCAAAACCACTGGATAATTATTGAAATTGATTAGCTAAGTGTGAATTATCCATCTTATTTATTTATAATACCAATGAGCTAAATGCAAATTATTGTGAAATACCAATATTGGTGGGCTATGTGTAAAACCACCAGATAATTATTGAAATTGATGAGCTAAGTGCGAATTATCCATCTTATTGATTTATAATACCAATGAGCTAAGTGCATATTATTGTGAAATACCAATATTGGTGGGCTATGTGCGAAACCACCTTATAATTGCTAATAAGAATGGCTATGTGCGAACCATTGAGCATGAATTATTATATTGAGGTGTGTATTGAGAAATATGGTAAGGTTGCAAATGAGTAGGTTGCACATGTGAGGACGATTTTATGATGACCTGGTGATTATAGGTCTATATTTACGATGTATGAAAGTGTGGCAAAACTGATTGGTGACATATATGCTTAAAATAGAATCTAAAACAAAGAAAGCATGAGAAAGTAAATTTGCAATAAAATAGTTTCAAAACAGCAGTAGTTACGTGATTTTGAAAAATCACCAAAAATGGTGGGAATTGAATTACAGATTGGATGAGATATGAAATTAAATTTTAACAAGTCTATTTTTACATAAAAGAAACGGTGCTTACAAAAGAATCTCACAATATGAGATATTTGAAATTTAGTTAGATAGGGTCAGATAGATAACGAAGTCCCCTGTTCCGACTTGGGAAAATTATTAGAAATTGTAAAAAAATAATTATGGGACAAAATTTATATGGTTAGATAATGAGTTTATTTTCAAAAGAAACAAACAAGAATCTCATTTGAATTTTGTATAAAGAGATAATCAATGTTTAGTGAAGAGGGGTCGAAACTATCAAACCGTAAAATAGGGGCGGCTTTAATGAATAAATTGTACTAATTGGATGAACAAAAAATTCTGGAAATTTTATGGTAAGAAGAGGTGTGAGTCTAGTTTTAGGGAAAGTTAGAAAATCTTAATTTGGAGCTCCGTAGCTCCAGATAAAAATAATTTAGTAGCTATGACTTGAGAAATCAGCTTGACCCATCATAGGTAAAAAGGCAATTATGATAGAATTACCTTAAGGCCACGTTGTAAGAATTGGTGGAAGCATATCGATAAATTGCTTATCATTTTCATATGTACTTACTAAGCGTGAAGCTTACTCCCTCGTTTCCATCTCTTTTAGCTTTGACAAGTTAGCTCGGGGTTGGAGATTGTCGGGGGCAGCATCACACTACCAAGTCATTACTTTTGGAATAACAAAGCATATGTTAGAAATTTTCAAGTGAGTGGCATGTATAGAGATCTAGTTTTATGGCATTTGTTATTATGATCTTGGCTAAAGTATTGGCTTATATTAAGCTATATGTATATGGCCATGAGATGTGGCTCATATTAATTACGATTTGTAAATTTGGCTATTCATGTTAAGTCTAATATTTATGATGTGATTTTGTTTAGTTGCCATGCGTGGTTGGTATATATGAATATGTTGGAATGCCAATTTATGGCTATTGGTCGAGTATGAAAGTCTTGGTATGTTTGATTATGCATTTGGTCTTGTTTCACGGTGGCAAAGAGGCTTGGTAAATAGCCTATTTTTGTCCGCACAGATAGACACACGGACGTGTGTCTAGGCTGTGTGTGACACACGGTCCACCCCACGGTAGTGTGGTTAGGCCATGTGTCCCCTACACCTTGAATTTGTTAAACTAAATGCCTAGTAGAAAACACATGGGTTGAGACATGGCTGTGTGTCTCAACCATGTGGAGGACATGGCCTAGCACACAGGCGTGTGCTATGACCGTGTGTCTGTTGACGTCAGAAATAGAATGTCAAGGTCTTTGCACACGGGTGTGTCATGGTCGTGTGAGGGACACGGGCTGAGCACACAGGCATGTTCCAGGCTATGTGAAAACCACTATAGGTTAGATGTTGGAAAATAAATCCATACGGACGAGGGGCATGGGCGTGTCCCTAGGTGCTGAGGCTATGTGAGCCACACAGGCCATTAGCACGGCCATGTCTAAGGGCCACATAAGCGTGTGCCCTGTTTTTAGTAGTTTTTGAAGGAATTTTCCTAAGTATCCAAAATGGTCTCAGTTTGTTTACAAATCATGTTTTAGGCCTCGTAGGCCCATAGGAAGGTCCGTGGGATAGTGTCTGAAAAAGTTTTAAATTGGGACACATTTCGGTGGCTCAAATTTGAATGATCGCATGAGTATTAGTAAGGTAATGCCTCGTACCCTATCTCGGCGTCGGACACGAGTAAGGGGTGTTACAACAAATATTTTATGTAAAGTAATATTGGTAATTTAGAGTTCATTTTCATGTATCGCAGTCTTACTACTGTTTTCAGTTTCTTTATAGTTTTTAGTATATGCTAACCAGAGTATTTTCAATACAGTATACTACCTATAGTAGTTTCAGAATATATTATTCATAATAGTTTCAATTTAAAACATATAACAATTTCAGAGAAGTTACAGGATTAGCGCCAGAGACTCGGTGTACCACATATTCAGTAACAACATTTCAATCGTCAAAAATCAATTCTTTTTTTTAAAACAAAGTTTTTAAACCCAAATCCATAGCCGAGTTTTGTAACCTGACTCTGATACCACTAAATGTAAAACCCCAGATCGGCCTGGACGTTATGGCCAAATCTGACAATGTCACATAAGCGTGTGTTTGCAAATCGTATCGTCGCTAAAACCATTTCCCATTTAAAACTTTTCATCATCCTCTATTACTTCCAAAATTTTGATTTTCATTTAGTCGATCATTATCAAAATGTTTTTCATTTTTAAAATATTATTCATTGTGGAAGCTTTTAAAATAGTTCACGTAAATGTGGGTATTCTTGATAAAGCATTTATTTCTTTTGAAACCTGAGTTGTCCTACTACTAGCATATATAAACCACAAAACAATATAAATACCAACTTTAAACCAAAAATCCGTAAAGGCCATAATTACAGAAAAATACTTCCAAATAAGAAATTAAAGCCATGAATAATATAAAACAGATTAAGGAAATCCGTATGGTCACTGCTGAGTCCTCCGCTGTACTGATCTGTCTAGGGCTAGGGACTACCTGTACAGATTAAACAAAGGGGTGAGTTTACGTAAACTTAGTGTGTAATCCCCACAGAAACAATCAATTAGTAAATAGATAACATAGTCTGGGCCAAAGCCCTTCTTAGGTAACAGAAATAGTTTGGGCCTTAACCTATCTCAGTATAATAGCAGTCATGCAGTAGGGACTTAGCCCACTATAGTAACAGTATGCAGTAGGGCGTTAGCCCATCACAGTAACAGAATACAAATCCTACCCAACCAACTGCTATACACCATCTCGTGTCCAACCCTGCACTCCAGTGGGGATTAAATCACCCACCCATCCCTACACTTACAAATAGTACCGGTTGTAGCATTAATCAGTAATTTGCAATAGAGCTGCCAGTATCCAGTAATTCGTAGTTGTGCTGCCAGTATATCAGGCTTAAAGCCTTTCAGTACACTTCCTCCAATCATATCATCCCTTAACCCCATGCAATACAACATATAGTCATGTCATGCCATTTCATGGTATCATACATATAATCAGTTCAATATTATCATCAAACTCAATATACAGTCATACATATATAGCATTTAGTCAATTAGGGATCTAAGTATTGCCTACTGACCCTACAGTAGGTTCATAGTTAACTCGGGCAACCAGTGCAACCTTAGTAAACAAATTAGTGAAAATAGGCACAGACACCCATGTTGTCTGCCCCGTGTGGGCCCACACGCTTGTGTGGCCTACACGACCCAAATTGGCTTTGGCCGTATGGATTACACGGCCTGCCCTAGAAATCCACACGCTTGTGTGGACTACCCATGTGAGCCCACACGCCCGTGTGGCCCACACGGCTTAATTGATTGAGACCATGTGTTGCACATGGCCTCGCCTGGCCAGTACACGACTATGTCCTTCGCACACGGCCTAGCCTCTTCGATCACACGCCCGTGTTTCGTTACACGGCCTACCACACGGGTGACCACACGCCCGTGTGGCGTTGACAGTGAACTTTTTTGGCTTTTCACCGAGTCTCGTTTTCTACATTTTAGGTACACACCTGGTTCAAATTCATTGTTTACGTACTCCCGAGACCCCAGTACCTAAAACTGTCATTACCAAAGTTTGAATTTAGTAACACGGATAACACAAAACCGAGAGTAACTCGTAATTCAAACCTTAGAACATCAAACAATAAGCCCCATCACTTACTGACAATGAACCGAGATTTTTAACGTTGATCTTCGTTGCACCCAAAGAATCAAACCGATCCCCTTTAGAAACTAACCATACATGATAAAATAGAGGCAAACGTATAGTTACAGAACGGGTGCCCTCAATGTTGATCGGAAAGAAAACTAATGAAAAATGTCCAAATAGAGAGGGTGAACAAAAGAGCAAAATTCGACAGAAAGGGGGAGTGGGACGTTGAAAAAAATGAGAGGTATTAGGGAAGAGAAAATTTGAAGAAAAATAAAGATGATACTAGAAAAAAAACAATTATCCTGAATCCCTCAAATTACTCTCCTACTTACCCCACTATGCTCAACTACTCAGAATCCAAATTATTCCAAACTCTTACCAAAACAAATAGCAAAAACTATCCCCTTTGCCCACACAGAGATTCGAACACAGGACCTCAAGCATAAAAACTCTCCTCTTAACCACCAGACCAGCAGGTACATTCTGATATAAACTTAGCAATAAACACTTAAAAGCCTATTAACCAAGGATAGGGCTTATTAAAAAAAAACACTAAAATTTTCCCAAGTCATGGCTTGAACTTGGGACCTCTCATACACACCAAGAACACTTAACCACTGAAGCAAACACATAGTTGTGTCACACATACACAGAACAAAAATTAAGAATTTTGGGCGTTACAATCCGTATAAGACTTTTGTCTATCAAAAGCAGATTTAAGTCGATCTTGAATTGATCTAACTTTATCCTCAATCTCGGTAACTAACTCCGATCCCATAATCTTCCTCTACCCAACTCGGTCTAACAAAATAGAGTGCGACACTTATGACCATATAAAGCCTTAGAAAGTGCCATCTGAATACTAGACTTAAAACTATTATTATAAGTAAATTCAGCTAGTGGAAA
This sequence comes from Gossypium stocksii, assembly GCA_020496765.1. Classification (NCBI taxonomy): domain Eukaryota; kingdom Viridiplantae; phylum Streptophyta; class Magnoliopsida; order Malvales; family Malvaceae; genus Gossypium; species Gossypium stocksii. Next base: position 72,451,764 of record CM035622.1, read on the forward strand.
AAACTCCTCCCAACTACCCCGAAAGTCACTAATCAAAGCATATCCCCTAAAATCTAAATTACCCTCTTGGACTGACTATCAGTCTGCAGGTGAAATGTTATATTGAAGTCCAGCTGAGTACCGAAAGCCTTACGCAGTTTCTTTCAAAATCAAGAAGTAAATCAAGGATCTCGATTTGAAATAATCGATATTGGAATCCCTTAAATCCTAAATATCTTAGAAATGTATAACTTCACTAGCTTCTATAAAGAATAATTAGTCCTAATTGGAATAAAATGAGTAGGCTTAGTCAACCGATCCACTATAACCCATACTGACTCTTTTTTAGTTGGTGCTAAAGGCAACACACTAACGAAGTCCATAGTTACACGTCCCCATATTCACAATGGAGTCTTAACGGGTTGAAGCAAACTAGAAGGGAGTTCGTGCTCGGTTGGCACATCAAACAATGAGACATGTAATCCATTACCTCATGTTTCAACACAGGGCACCAGTACAACTCTCGAATGTCACGATACATCTTATTACCATCAAGATGCATAGCATAGGGGCTACTATGCTTTTCCTGTAGAATGGATTGCTTCAAAACCACATCACTTAGCACACAAATCTGACCTCAAAAACATAGAATACCATCACTATTAAACCTGAAATCTAATCTCTTACCCTCATCAATCTGTTAAACTTTACTAATCAGAGACTCATCTAGAAGCTATTTATCCCTAATATCATTCATCCAAGTTGGCTTAACTTGCAACTCGGGCAAAATTCCATCATCATCAAACAGACTTAGGCGAATAAACATCGCGCTCAACTCAGACATAGATCTTCGACTAAGGGCATTGGCCACCACATTGGCCTTACCAAGATAATACTCTATCATGCAATCATAATCCTTAAGCAACTTGATCCATCGACGTTGCCTAAGGTTCAACTCTGTCTGAGTGAGGAGATACTTGAGGCTCTTTTGATTAGTGTAAATGATATACCTTTCCCATATAGATAGTGCCTCCAAATCTTAAGAGCAAAAACAACCACAACTAGCTTGAGATCATGTGCCGGATAATTACCTTCATTATGCTTAAGATATCTGGGTGCATAAGCTACTACCTTATACTCTTGCATTAGAACACAACCCAAATCGGTGTAAGAGGCATCACTATACACAACAAATTCTTTCCCAAATTTTGGGCTAAACTAGAATGGGTGTCTGAGTCAAAATAGATTTGAGCATCTCAAAGCTTGATTGCTTCACATCAGTCCATACACACGGTGCGTTCTTACATAATAACTTAGTTAAGGGAGCTGCTATAGGTAAGAATCCCTTGCCAAACCTCCTATAATATCCCACCGAACCAAGGAAACTCCGAAGCTCAGTCACATTTCTAGGTTGCTTCTAATCCAAAATAGCCTCTATCTTCTTAAGGTCCACTCGAATACCCACGACAGAAACCACATGCCCTAGAAACTTAACTTCACTCAACCAAAATTCACGCTTACAGAACTTAGCATAGAGCTTATTCTCTCAAAGAATCCAAAGAACTACTATAAGATGCTCATCATGCTTAACCTCAATCTTAGAGTATACTAGAATATCGTCGATAAGCACTACGAAAACTAATCCAGACACGGTTGAAAAGCTTGTTTCATGAGATCCATGAACGCAACTGAAGCATTAATTAAATTGAATGGCATGACAAGGAACTCATAATGCCCATAACGAGTCCTAAAGGTAATTTTATGCACATCAGCCTCCTTTACTTTCAATTGATGATATCTAAAATGAAGATCAATCTTTATGAACACTGACACCCCATGAAATTGGTTAAATAGGTCATCAATCCTCAGAAGTAAGTACTTATTCTTTATCGTCAATTTGCTCAACTGGTAGTAATCCAAACGCATCCTCATAGAACTATTTTTCTTTTTGACAAAAAGAACCGGTGCTCCCTACGGAGACACGCTAGGTCAAATAAACCCCCTATCCAGAAGTTCATGAAGTTGTAATGTTAACTCTTTCAGCTCTTTTTTGTTCCATATGTTAAGAAGTGATAGATATCGGAGCAGTCTCAAGCAACACCTCAATTTCAAATTCAACCTCTTTAACGGGTGGTAAACCCAGTAATTCCTCAGGAAAGACATCCGAAAAATATCTAACAGTTCAAATTCCTTCCACAGTTGATTCCACAACACTCATGTCATGCACATAAGGCAAAGATGCATCGCACCCTTTTCAGACTAACTTTTTGACTACTGTAATAAAGATAACATTAGAGAGGAAATCTTAGTGCTTGCTGACCATCACAACCTCCTCTCCATCACCAACCTTTAAAGTCACTTTCTTAGAATCACAATCTAAACCAACCTGATTCTCCACCAATCAATCCATACCCAATATCAAATCGAACACTTTAAACAATAATTCCATCAAATCAGTCAGAAACATAAACCCCTGAATCTTAAGTGGACACCTCCTAAAAACCTTACTAACTTGAATTGACTTCCTCAACTGACTAATAAAAATCTTACTACTAGTATCCTCAGCCAAAATCCCCAGATTACTATATATACTACTAGCAATATAAGAATGCGTGAAGCCACAATGAATCAAAGCAAAATAAGGATGTGAATGCACAGTAAACGTATTAGCTATCAGATTGGTCGTATCTCAATCCTTACGATGCCTCACCGTGTAAACCAAAGTGGGTTGTCTCACCTCAGTCTTAATCCCACATTTGCCTAGTGCCCTCTAATCATGACCACATCCATTATCACCCCTAAACTGACCACGGTCTCTAGCGGGCTACTAAACTGGCCCCTAAGGCTAAACCTGATCCTAAACTAGAGCTCGTACTGGCTTAAGCAAATGAGGCAACTCGATGCTCACAAGATCCACATTTGAAGTAAGCTCCAATCCCCTCTAATACTCGCTTGGATGGCATCTATTATAGTACTCACAAACCAGGACCTGCTCAACCCTATCAATTGACTCAACCTACTGAGGTCTATCAACCCTAGCCCGTTTCATAAGCCACTGAACAGAAGTAGAAGGACCCGACTTACTCTCATTCTTATTCTGGCTTCTCTCTCTATCCTTTTTCTCATGCTCTACGCGCTTATCTCCTCAATGATTTTCGCCTTCTGCACCAAAGTTTTAAAGACTCGCTCCTACTGCAGAGCTACTAATACCTTGATGTCAAACCTCAGCCCCTCCTTAAACCGGACACTCTTATCATAATCTATCTCAACTAAACACTTAGCATACCTACTCAGCCTCAGAAATTTGACTTCATACTCGACCACAAACCTCTCACCCTGAGTTAGCCCAATAAACTCACGTCTATGGGCCTCAATATAACTTGCTCGTACATACTTATTCTAGAAGACGCTCCGAAAGTATGCCCAAGTCACGCGCTCAAACTAGGTGCCCTGCTCAACGGTCATCCACCACAGATATGCTTCACTGTGAAGTAAAGATACCACACTCTTCAGTTTTTGCTCGGGGGTGCAACTCAAATCATTCATTATTCTTTCTGTGGCCTCTAACAAGTACTCGGCCATAGTCAAGTAGATCCCAATGACACCCCTAAATAACTCTACCCCATTCAACCGAAGTCATTCAATTACTGACCTCGGCTCCCAAATCTAGAGTGGGTCTCAGCAACCCTCTTTAATACCCTCAACGTCCTCGATTCCTCATGCACACATATCTTATCTACAATTTCAGAGTTTTATGAATTAGCTTAGGTTGTAAAAATCCTATGTTTAGAGTTTTATCGAATTTATTTATTAGAGTTTAGAGAATGTTTAATTACAACCGTCTCTAGAGGTAAAAAGTTTTACTAAAGTAACTAATGTAAAAGTATCTAAAATGTATCTAAAGTTTGAAGTTTCTTACTTGAATCGGCTCCAAAGTATTGGTTCCACTTTACAAAAATTCACAATATCAATTTCAATCAAAATTTTGAATTTTTAAAAAATATTTTGAATCCAAAGTTCACAACCCTAGTTTTGGAACCAGGCTTTGATACCACCAATTATAACACCTCAAACCTGGCCTAGACATTACGATCAATTTATGAAGGTTACACTATACATAAAACTTTGATCATTTATTTTCATGCAAACTAAAGTTTAAATCGAGAGAAAATAAATTAAATTAATTTAACAAAAAACATAAATACAATAAAATGTAACCATCTTCCTAGTAGTGTTGTTGTTACCAAAAATTCGTGTGAGTGTGCTTTGATGAAAATATTATTTTTATTAATTATTTAAAAGCAAACCCAACTGCTTCCACTATTCGATTTGTAAAGCAACATTTTTGAATTTAAAACTTTGCAGTGGAAAAATGCTTCAGAGTTTTCATTTTTGAAAATCATAGAGTTTCAATGATTATGACGTGTATGTTTGCACAATAAAAACAAAAACGAAAATAATTGTCCCGCAAACAAATTAAAATTTTCGAAAGCCTTTAAAGTCTGATATAAGCCCAAACATACTTGAAGTTAAAATATCTTAATAGAGCTCTAGAATCAGCACCAAATCTTAAGTTTGAGGATCACCTGAAAAGTATCAAAACAAACAAAGTGAGTTAGAAGCCCGGTGTGTGTCTAGGTCCACATACAAAATTTATTATTATATGCTCATATTGTAACGACCCGATAGTCACGGGTGTCGAAAAATATATTTTTCGAGACTCCATTTTCGTAAATTAAACTCATAAATATTTATTAGAAATATTTACAAAGTTATTTGTATGGTTAATTAGGTTTTGGTTAGGTGAATATGTATGAATTAAGAGTAATTAAGTAAAAAGACTAAATTGCATAAAATGTGAAAGTTGAATTATAGATTAAAAAAATTAAAGGGAACAAAGAAGCAATTATGCCACTGTTTTAAAATGAGCGGTATAAGGTGGAAATTAATAAAAAATTTAAAGTTAAAATATATATTAAAATAGATTTACTTAAATGTTAAGTATATATATTATATATTATATATTACAATAAGTAAATAAGTAAATAAATAAAAGAAAAAGAAAAAGAAACAGAGAAAGCCAAACGAATTAGAAAAGAAAGAAAAAAAGAAAAAGAAAAGGGAGAATGGAGAAAGATGAAGGGCCTTAGGGGTTTCAAAGTTCCAAGTTCATTTGGTTAGTCAATTTAGTCCCTTTTTCTTCTAATTTTTATGTTTCTAGAATCCCGATATCAAATATTACCAGACCCATGTAAAAATTTTAGAAATTATTGAGTTTTTAAGTGTTGTCTATGTTGAATAATTTTAGTATTAGGGATTAAATTGATAGATTTTTAAGTTAGAAATGAAAAAGGATTAAATTGTACAATAAATTATAAATTTTGAGTAATAGGGACTAAATTGTAAAAAATTTAAAATTTAGGAATTTATGTGAAAATAGGGAGTTATGTTTATTCTAAAGTGAAATTTGCATGAAAATAAGGAATTAAATATGAAGAATAAAAGTTAGTCTCGGTTTAAGGACTGAATTGGAAATTAGGCAATATTTGAGTAAAAATTGAAATAATCAATATGAAATTGAATTTTATTGTATTGATTACTTTTAATTGTTTTAATTTTGTAGCTAACGTCATATCGGAACCCTCGACTAAAAAGGGGAAAGATAAAGTCGATGAGGAATTGCTCGAAATTTTTGGTTTGTATTTCTATAATCCAAATTTAATTGTTACTTGTTATAATTCAATTTAATGTATATGGTAAGTATTGAGGTGATAATTATTGTGTTTTGCAATTGAGACGAATGATTTAGTATGTGATGAATTTATTAAATCTATATTGATTGAATTGGTATATATATATATATTAAATATATTGATTATTTGAATTGAAATGAATATTGGTTATATTTGAAAAGTGAATTGGAGCCCTATTAACTATATCAATCTGAGTCGGATATAGATGGCATACCATAGGATTGGAAGAGTTCAGGGATTTCTTAGACTTCAAGTCGATGATACACTGGGTGTCAATTTACTACTTCGGATTAATTCGATAAGGCACTGGATGCCAATTTACTTCGGTTTAGCCGATAAGATACTGGGTGTCAAATTATTACTTCGAATTATCTGATGAGGCATTCGGTGCCAAACTGGTGTGTTTGGTTAGATTCGTGTATCCGTCTGAGTCCGAGTCGTGTTAATAGGGGTAAATGGATAATAAAGTTTTATGATTGATATTGAAATAGTATGGTATGAGAAATGGAAGTGAAATAGTGAATTGAAAATAGAATGTGAAAAATGTTGCAAATATATGGAATATATTAGTTATATACCCATGAAATGAATATAGAAATGATAATACAATTGTATAAAGAAATGTAAAATAAATTGTGAAAAGTTATTTAATAGCAAGTATGAGAATTTAGATGTTGTGAAACAAATGAAATGTGATATGATTATTGTACTATATAGATTGTACATTTGTGATTTCATATATTTTGATATTTGGATTATAGAAATACCACTGAGGTTTTACTCAGCAAACGATTTTGTTTTCCGTGAGCAGGTTAGGTACTTAATTTTGGTTGCCGATTTAGCATCCAACAACGGTCCCAAACTCAAACATGGTGATGTTTATCCTTTTGAAATGTGTCGACATGTGCCTAGGGTGTCTAACTATTAATCATTTTGTGGAATGATTGTAAATAAAATTATAAATTAATATTGGTTGGTTATATATATGTGTGTGTTTATGTTAAGGTCATATTATGGCATGTTTAAGTTTATGTTTAAATGAACATGAAATAGGCAAAATAGATTGAATTTGGCATGTTTACAAATTAGACTTGAATGATACTTTGATGATGTGATTTGATGATATAATTGTGGTAACAATGAGGGTACATTGGTTAGGCACCTAGGATGTATGAATTTGATTGGTTTTGACTTGAATATTATATATTATGAAATATTTGAAGTTATGTCTGTTTGATCGATAATGCTCTAAAATCCTATTCTGGTGACAAATGTGGGTTAGGGGTGTTACAATTTAGTGGTATCAGAGTTTTACAAGTTTAGTCAATTCTCGAACTAAATCGAGCTTGAAATTGAGTCTAGAGGTACATGCCATAATTGAGTCGAATTGAGTCGGGATTTAGATACTGATATATATTTATTTTTGTTTTATAGTTGAAAATGTCGGATGATTATAATGATGATGTTGATCAAGAGATGTATATTGGAGATTATGTTTCCAATGAATTAGATGAAACCGAATCGGCAGCACCGAGTGTTAATCCAGTTAGTACTTAAAAACCTAATGTTGAATGAGGTAATATTTGGGAAAGAGATGATTCACAGTTACTTAGAGCTATTACTGATGCTCTTCCGCGAGTGGCGGGAACTACATCTGCTATGACATTTGCACCTACTGTTTGTCAAGCTCTGATAAAAGAACTGTGTAAATATGGTGCAACAAAATTCTTAGGATTGAAAAGCGTTGATCTTTCCGTAGCTGAAATTTGGATTGAATCTACTAAATGTATTTTGTAACGACTTGAATGCAACCCGCGAGAAAGTTTAATATATGTTGTTTCTCTACTGCAATGAAAAGCATATATCTAGTGGCTATCAGTGATACGTCATTTACCCGCAGATCAGGTAAATTGGGAATTCTTTCAAAAGGAATTTCAAAATAAATATGTGGGTGAATTGTATATTGAAGACAGAAAACAAGAGTTTTTTATGCTGAAACAAGGTGAAATGTATATGGTTGATTATGAACGAGAATTTTCACGACTTAGTAGGTATGCTGCTGAGTTTTTGCCAACTAAAATTGATAATTGTAAGCGATTTCTACATGGGTTACACTATGACTTGCGAGTACGGTTGGTATCGCTTAGAATCACTGAGTTTACAAATTTAGTTGAACGAGCAAGAATGGTAGAACAAGTTCTGGGTTTTGATTAAAAGATTGAGAATACTCGTACTGTTGGAAAGCGTCCTAAAGCTGTGAGTTCAAACCTACCACCGAAGAGACCAAAAGAATTTTGTGGTAGCTGGAGATCAAATTTTAAGTTAGATAGAATTGATAACAATCATGATATTCCAAATTGTGAGCACTGTGGGAAAAAGCACCGTGGTGAATGTTGGAAATTAACTCGAGGTTTTTTTTGCTGTGGATCTACAGAACATTTTGTTAGAGATTGTCCGAAGAATGAAAATGCTAAATCTGTTACTTCTTAGAGAACTATGTCTGCTTCTAGAGGTCACGGATTGAGTTGAAGTGGTTCATTTTCGAAAGGTGGTCTAGAAAGGGAAATGATGTCATTACTCAATAATCGGAGCCCAAAACGTCAGCACGAGCTTATGTTGTGCGAACTCATGTGGATGGTGATGCTAATGATGTTGTGACAGGTATATTTTTATTACATCAAAACTTGTTTATGCTTTGATAGATCCGAGATCTTCACATTCATATGTTAATACTAAATTGATTGAGTCGAGAAGTTTAAAATCTGAAACGTCTAGAGCATCGATAGTGGTGTCTAGTCCATTGGGACAATTTGTGTTAGGGATCAGGTGTGTGGGGGATATCCGTTAATGATACAGGATATGATCTTCCCTGTTGATTTATTGATAATGTCGTTTGGTAATTTTGATATGATTTTGGGTATGGATTGACTTACGAAGCACGGGGTGATTTTGGACTGCTATAAAAAGAAGTTTGTTGTTTAGAGTGAAAAGGGTGATAAGATTGAGGTGCATTACCTCGAACATGGTTCAACTCGTATCATTTCAGTAATTCGAGCTAGTAAACTTCTTAATCAAAGTTGTGAAGCTTTTCTAGCCTATGTTATCAATTCAAATTCTGTTGATAGCTAGTGCAGTAAAATTCAAACTGTTTGTTAATTCCCTGATGTATTTCTCGAGGAATTACAAGGATTACCACCGAATCAGGAGGTTGAGTTTGCAATTAAGGTGTTTCCTGGTATGGCTCCAGTGTCAATGCCCCCTATCATATGTCACCTACGAAGTTGAAAGAATTAAAAGTACAATTGTAAGACTTATTGGATCGTGGTTTTATACGCCCCAATGTTTCACCTTGGGGAGTTCCAATGCTTTTTGTCAAAAAGAAAGATGGTTCAATGCGACATTGTATTAATTATTGAAAATTGAATAAGTTGACGATTAAGAATCGATATCCTCTACCTCGTATTGATGACTTATTTGATCACTAAAAAGAGCTTCTGTCTTTCCAAAGATTAATTTGAGATCAGGTTACTATCAGTTGAAAGTGAAAGAAAGTGATATACCGAAGACAGTATTTCATACACAGTATGGTCATTATGAATTTTTAAAGATACTTTTTGGATTGACGAATGCTCCAGCAACATTTATGGATTTCATGAATCATATCATTCAACCATATTTGAATCAATTTGTGGTAGTTTTTATTGATAGTATTCTGGTCTATTTGAAATCTGAATCCAAACATAAGCAACACCTCAGAATTGTTTTGCAAGTGTTACGAGAGAAATAGTTATATGGGAAGCTTAGTAAGTGTCAATTCTGGTTATCAGAAGCTGTATTTTTGGGTCATGTCATTTCAATAGGTGGAATTAGATTTGATCCGAAAAAGATAGAGGCAATTGTTCAATGGAAAGCACCATGGAATGTGTTAAAGGTTCATAGTTTTCTTGGGCTAGCTAGTTATTACCAAAGATTTGTAAATGAATTTTCGAAGATAGCCTTACCGATAACAAAGTTGTTGCATAAGAATGTTTAGTTCGTTTAGGATGATTAATGTCAAGAAAGTTTTGAGAAATTAAAGCAGATGTTAACTGAAATGCCGATTTTAACCTTACCAAAATCAAGAAAGCATTTTGTTGTTTATAATGATGCTTTCCTAAGCGGTCTTAGTTGTGTTTTGATGCAAGATGGGAAAGTGATTACTTGTGCATCTCATCAGCTGAAAATGCAGGAACGTAATTATCTGAAGCACGATTTAGAGCTAGCTGCTGTGGTTTTTGCTTTAAAGATCTGGAAACACTACTTGTACGACAAAAAGTGTTATATTTATACTGATCATAAGAGTCTCAAATACCTTCTATCTCAAAAGGATTTGAATTTGAGACAACGTCGTTGGGTAAAGCTTTTGAAAGATTTTGGTTGTGTTATTAATTATCACACTAGTAAAGCTAATGTTATAGCTGATGCATTGAGTAGAAAAGAAGCAATTGAATTGCAAGCAATGTTTGCACAGTTCAGTATCAATGACAATGGAAACTTATTGGCTGACTTAAAAATTAAATCGATGATGTTTGATTGGATTAAGTTAGCACATTTAGAAGATGACAAGTTGGAAAAGAAAAGAGAAATGGTTCAGAATGGTACATTAGAAAATTTTAGCATTGATGATTATGGTTGTTTGAGATTTCATAACCGAATTTGTGTTCCAGATTTTTTGAATTGAAAGAGTTGATACTTCATGAAGCTCATGATAGTCCTTTTTCTTTGCATCCTAGAAGCACGAAAATGTATCGCGATTTAGTGGCTAGGAATGAAAAGAGATTGTCGAGTCTATAGCTAAATGTTTAACTTTTCAGTGAGTTAAGGCAGAACATCAGGTTCCTACCGGATTACTTCAGCCTATTACTATTCCTAAATGGAAATGGACTTGTATCATGATGGATTTTATAATAGGGTTACCTTTACCGACAAGTAAGAAAAATGCCATTTGGGTGATTGTTGATCGACTTACGAAATCGGCTCATTTCATTGCAGACAAGACTGATTAGTCACTTCAAAAGCTTGCTAAAGTTTATACTCAAGAAACTGTGAAATTGCACGATTTTTCTATGTCGATAATTTTTTATCGAGATCCGCGGTTTACTGCGAGATTTTAGAAATAGTTGCATGAATCTCTTAGTATGCGACTTAATTTTAGTATAGCTTTTCACCCACAAACTGATGGACAATCTGAGCAAGTTATTCAGATTTTGAAAGATATGCTTCGTGCCTGTGTTATTGATTTTGAATCAGGTTGGGAGCGTTACTTACCTTTGGCTGAATTTGTATACAATAATGGTTTTAATCAAGTATTCAAATTGCTCTGCATGAAGCTTTATATGGTCGTAGATGTCGATCACCTAGTTGTTGGATGGAACTGAGTGAAAGAAAAATGATCGGGTCGAAATTGATCCAAGAAATAGAAGACATTGTTAAGAAAATTCGAGATAGATTGGAGACAGCTTTTGACAAACAGAAATCATATGTAGATTTGAAACGTCAAGATATTGAATATTCTATTGGCGATAAAGTATTTCTTAAAGTTTCGCCTTGAAAGAAAATTTTGAGATTTGGCTGTAAAAGGAAACTGAATCCTCGTTTTATTGGACAGGATGAGATCACGGAAAGAGTAGAACCAATTGCATATCGTTTAGCTTTGCCTGCAGAATTTTAAAAAATTCATGATGTTTTTCATGTTTCAATGCTTAGAAGATATCGATCGGACCTATCTTATGTTATTTCGACAGAGGATATTGAAATTCAACCTGATTTGTTATGCGAAGAAGAGCTAGTTGAGATTTTGGCACGTGAAGTAAAAGAGTTGCGTAATAAGCGAGTTCCATTAGTGAAAGTGTAGTGGCATAGACATAGTGTAGAATAAGCAACTTGGGAACCCAAAGAGACAATGAGATCTCAGTATCCCCACCTCTTTTTAGGTAAATTTCGGGGATGAAATATATTTAGGGGGAGAATTGTAACGACTCGACAGTCATGGGTGTCGAAAAATGTATTTTCGAGACTCTATTTTCGTAAATTAGACTCTTAAATATTTCTAAGAAATATTTACGAAGTTAGTTGTGTGGTTAATTAGGTTTTTATTAGGTGAATTTGCATGAATTAAGAGTAATTAGGTAAAAGGACTAAATTGCATAAAGTGTGAAAGTTGAATTATAGATAAAAGAAAAATTAAGGGGACCAAAGAAGCAATTATGCCATTATTTTAAAATGAGCAGCATAAGTGAAAATTAATAAAGCCAAACAAATTAGAAAAGAAAGAAAGAGAGAAAAAGAAAAGGGAGAAATGAGAAAGACGAAGGGCCTTAGGGGTTTCAAAGTTCCAAGTTTAATTGGTTATTTAATTTAGTCCCTTCTTCTAATTTTTATGTTTTTGGAATCCCAGTATTTATACTACCCGACCCATGTCAAAATTTAGAAATTATTGAGTTTGTAAGTGTTGTTTGTGTTGAATAATTTTAGTATTAGGGATTAAATTGATAGATTTTTAAGTTAGAAATGAAAAAGGATTAAATTGTAGAATAAATTGTAAATTTTGAGTAATAGGGACTAAATTGTGAAAAATTAAAAATTTAGGAATTTATGTTAAAGTAGAAAGTTGAATTTAGTCTAAAGTGAAATTTGCATGAAAATAAAGAATTAAATGTGAAGAATAAAAGTTAGTCTCGGTTTAGGGGCTAAATTGGAAATTAGGCAATATTTGAGTAAAAATTGAAATATTCAATATAAAATTGAATTGTGTTGTATTGATGATTTTTAATTGTTTTAATTCAGTAGCTAACGTCATACTGGAACCCTCAACTAAAAAGGGAAAAGATAAAGTCGATGAGAAATAGCTTGGAATTTTTTGTTTGTATTTCTATAATCTGAATTTAGTTGTTAATTATTATAATTCAATTTAATGTATATGGTAAGTGTTAAGGTGAGAATTATTGTGTTTTGCAATTGAAATGGATTGATTTAGTATATGATGAATTTATTTAATTTATATTGATTGAATTGGTATATATATATTGAATATATTGATTAATTGAATTGAAATGAATAGTGTTTGTATTTGAAAAGTGAATTGGAACCCTATTAACTATATCGAGCTGAGTCGGATATAGATGGCATGCCGTAGGATTAGAAGAGTTTAGGGATTTCTTCGACTTTGAGTCGATGACATACTAGGTGTCAATTTACTACTTTGGATTAATTCGATAAGGCACTAGGTGCCAATTTACTTCGGTTTAGCCGATGAGACATTGGGTGTCAAATTATTACTTCAAATTATCCGATGAGGCACTGGGTGCCAAACTAGTGTGTTTGGTTGGATCCGTGTATTGGTTCGAGTCTGAGTCGTGTTAATAGGGGTAAATGAATAATAAAGTTTTTTGATTGATATTGAAATGGTATAGTACGAGAAATGGAAGTGAAATAGTGAATTGAAAATAGAATGTGAAATATGTTGCAAATATATGGAATATAAGAGTTATATACTCATGAAATGAATATGGAAATGATAATACAATTGTATAAAGAAATGTAAAATAAATTGTGAAAAGCTATTTATATAGCAAATATGAGAATTTAGATGTTGTGAAACAAATGAAATGTGATATGATTATTGTACTATTTAGATTGTTTATTTGTGATTTCATATATTTTGATATTTGGATTATAGAAATACCACTGAGGTTTTACTCAGCGCACGGTTTTGTTTTCCATGAGCAGGTTAGGTACTTAATTTTGATTGCCGATTTAGCATCCAACAACAATCCCGAACTCAAACATGGTGATGTTTATCCTTTTGAAATGTGTCGACATGTACCTAGGGTGTCTAACTATTAATCATTTTGTGGAATGATTGTAAATAAGATTGTAAGTTAATATTGGTTGGTTATATATATAAATATGTGTTTATGTTAAGGTCATATTATGGCATGTTTAAGTTAATGTTTAAAAGAACATGAAATAGGCAAAATAGGTTGAATTTGGCATGTTTACAAATTAGACATGAATGATACTTTGATGAAATGATCTGATGATATAATTGTGGTACCAATGAGGGTACATTGGTTAGGCACCTAGGATGTATGAGTTTGATTGGTTTTGACTTGAATATTATATATTATGAAATGCTTGAAATTATGTCTGTTTGATCGGTAATGCTCCGAAACCCTACTCTGGCAACGGATGTTGTAACACCCCTAACCCGTACCTTCACTGGACTAGGGTTACGAGGTATTACCAAACAATATAAAACTTTCAAACACTTATAAAATCATATATTCATATTTGCAAATCATAAAACACATAACAAACCAAGCATTGAACATACAATGCGAATCGCAAAATAAATTTAATTCATACTTCAAAGTCACATATAATATGCTTTTAAATATATAAGATTTTATTTATGTATTATATTTCAAATCCTATTATAAGAAAAACTAGCTTATATATGCCACATAACCAAATATATTTATTTACCGAAATGAATACTGGATAGTGTGATGATACTTCCACCGACCTCCAACCCGAGCAAATTTTAGATAATCTATAAACATAGGAAAAACACACAGGGTAAGCTTTAAAAGCTTAGTAAGCCATACGTAAATAAATCATTTCAATAATATTTATAAATCAATATCAATAAACTGAATATAACAAATCTTAATCACATATACATTCATTGCACTCGTAAATTCGCATACCACATTAAAATAACTTCTCTTATCTTATTTTTCAATGAATCTATATATAACCCATATTTTTTTATATTTGAATAACGACAGTTAGCTCAATCAAATAAATCAAATTTGCACATAATAATTACATGACTAACCAAAACATGTAATGTTTCACCTACCACTTTACATATATCTCAACCATTTAGCTACATTTCAATTTCATATATATATATAGAGCACATATTCACATTTCATTTGCTTGTAAAACACATATCATCTTTTACACATATACTACTTCTCATTTCCCAAAAGCATATTTTTTTTCATTTTATAATTCTCATGCTCAAAAACATAGAACCACAATTCATATAACGAACATATATAACACATCATTCATTTGTATACAATCATATCATTCGATGTCATATATTTCACATATCGTCATTTTAAACGTACTTACCTTATTTTCAAATAGGTAATAACCATCACATACCGGATCGTTTTAGCTCGTATAACACATTCGATCACAATTTCTCGTTACCCACATAAAATCTGTTTGGCATAAAGCCTAGTATAATACACTGGCACGAAGCCTGCTAGGCAATAAGCCTGATATAATACACTAACACGAAGCCTACTAGGCAATAAGCCTGATATAATACATTGGCACGAAGCCTACTAGGCAATAAGCCTGACGAAGCCTGCTAGGCAATAAGCCTGATATAATACACTGGCACGAAGCCTGCTAGGCAATAAGCTTGATATAATACACTGGCACGAAGCCTGCTAGGCAATAAGCCTGATATAATACACTGGCACGAAGCCTACTAGGCAATAAGTCTGATATAATACACTGGCATGAAGCCTGCTAGGCCTACAGAGCCTGAATATCACTGATATAAAGTTGGTCTTACACATATAATTCATATATCAGAAATCTCATGGACTAATTCCATAACACATTTTCAACTAAGCACTTAAGTATACATATAATATAAATCCATTCTTTAACAACATATTAACCACTTCTTTTCATACATTCAATTGTAACAAATCACAACCGAATCAATAATCAACCATCAAGTAATGTCTCTTAGTTCCCAATTCAAACTCAAATGTCGAATATCAATTCATCCATATTATCAAACATATGTATATCAAAAAATATCAACTAACTTTACTTATTCCACAACCGAATATGCATAACTATCAAGATATAAAGATTATTAAACTTAGAAAATATATCAACTTTTTCATTCAATCATAGTATGAAATCTTAAATATCAAAATAAATAGCATTTCTTTGCCTATAGACTTACAACTACATACATAAATCAACTCATAATTGAATCAAGTCATCAAATGCTCAATTCAATTCGACCACACGTATATCAATAAATATTAATTCAGCAATAAGTCAAACATATACATAATAATTTGGCTACAATTAAAACATATATATTTACATATGAGATCATTTATTCACTTATAAACTTACCTTGTACGGACACGAACGGAACGGAACGACTTTTCAATTATTTTCGACTTTTCCTTATCCAAATCCTATTTTCTCATTTCCTGATCTAATTCAATACAAAGTCAAATTATTTAATCATATATTCAATTAAATTCATCTAAAAACACATAAATGGCCTGATTACACTTTTGCCCCTGATATATCACATTTTCACAATTTAGTCCCTATTTCACGAAACACAAAATATACATAATTCAATTCAATCAATGCTTGGCCGAATATTCCTACACTTCATATAAACCCATATATTTCATTTATTTCATAATTTAGTTCTTCAAATTTCTCATTTTCATAATTTAGCCCAAAATAGTCAAATTTATCAAAAATTCAAAGACAAAACATGCTAACCTAAAATATATCTTTCATTTAATAACATTAAAATTCACAAAGCTCACAATTTCATCAATAGCATATTTCAAAATCATCATCAAAATCAAAAATTAAGACATGGGCTTGATAGTATACTAAGCAACGATCACAAAAACGTATAAATTATCAAAAACCGATCAAAAATCACATACCTAATTGAACTTCAAAGTGCCGAATATGAAAACCTTATTTTGGCTTTCTCCCAAGCATCATTCGGCCATAAAAGATGAAAAAAAAATGGCCATCAATTTCACTTTGTTTTATTATATTAACCTTTATTATTTAATTACTTAACCACCCTTTAAAAATTATTCTATTTACCAAAATGCCAAACCATAAATTCCATTAACATATAATGGTCTTATTACAACATAAAGACCTTCCAATTAATAAGCCATAACAAATAGACACTTTAACTTATAACAGATAACTTTTACATTTTACGCCATTAGGTCCTTTTATCAAATTAAGCACACAAACAGTTAAATTTTTATACGAAACTTTCACACATGCTAATTCACATATCATAAGCATAAAAAATAATATTTAAATATTTTTCTGACTCAAATTTGTGGTCCTGAAACCACAATTCCGACTAGGGTCTAAACCAGGCTGTTACAGATGTGGGTTAGGGGTGTTACACATATGCCAACCTCAGAACAAACAAAACTGAAAATCCACATATTCAGAAGCATATATAATAACAAAACAAATTCAATCTCTATCCATTACACACCAACTCTGTCGAACCAATCCCATCAAATAGGACTACAAGAGTCCATCCATCAAATCACATCAGTATGTGGTGGTATGTCACTCAAAAAGTTACAACTGTGCTACTAGACTGATATTGTGGTATAACCACCAAAATTGCAATTATACAACCATAATACACTTCCCCCATCACATATTATACCCCACCCCTGTAACAGCCCGATTTAGACCCTAATAGGAACGGTGGTTTCAGGACTATGAATCTGAGTCAGAAAAATATTTTAAAATTATTTTCTATGATTATTTTGTGTGAATTTATATTTGTGAAATTTTCGTGATTTAATTTTGTCGTTTGAGTGTCCGATTAAATAAAAGGACTCAATCGCATAAAAGTAAAATTGGGTAGTTTAAAGTGTAAAGGGTTGAGTTGCTATTGGCTTTATAAATGATAGCCTTTAAGTGGTAAATAACCCACTCATAAATTAGTGGGATGGTAGTGGGCTTATATTGTATAGTTTTTATTTTATTTTATTTTATTTTATTAAAGTTATATATATAATAAACTTTATGTTAATTATAAGATATAATATATATATTATAAAGTATAAAAGTGGAAGCCATTTTTATTCTTTGACTTAGTAAATGGAGGATAAAGGGATTATAATATACGGCCTTATTATAGATTTAATAAGATTAATTTGGAAAAATAATAAAATATGCTAATATATTATAAAATATATTATAACCATAGTGCTCATATTTTTTATTACCTCCATTGCCGAACTAAAATAAATAAGAAGAAAGGAAGAAGACAATCTAGTTCGGCCATCTCTCTAACTAAATCCAAGGTTCGTTTTTAGTCAGTTTTTGATAATTTTTACGTTTTTGAGATCGTTGCTTAGTAACCTTCAAGACCCATGCTTTAATTTTTAATTTTGATGAATATTTTGAGTTATGCTACTGATGAGAGTTTATGATTTTTATTATTTGATAATGAATTATGGAAGATATGGATTGGGTTAAAATATATTGTAAAGGAATTTTTGATGATTTTGAGTAATTAGGACTTAATTGTAAAAATAATAATTTGAGGGACTAAAATATGAAATTAATGAATTATATGGGCTTGTATAGACATGGGTAATATTCAGCCTAGCTTGGGTATGTAGAAATTGGTATATTTTGTGTTTTGTGCAATAGGGACTAAATTGTAAAAATTGTAAATGTCAGGGGTAAAATGGTAATTTGCCTATTCATGTGTTTTTGGACTAAATTGAACAAAAATATGTTTAAATAAGCTTAATTTGAATATGTTTAGATCGAGAATTAAAGAAATCGGAATTGGATCAGGGAAAAGCTAAAGTTATCGACTAGTCATCCTGTTCCGTTTTCCATTGTCCGAGGTAAGTTCATAAGCCAATAGACATGTTTATTTGCTAATTAAATGTTATATTTATATATTGTTATGAAATGTAGAATTTTAATATGCTATGGCTGAAAATGATTAAATTTGACTATTACACTTCCGAGTTCGATTCGACCGAGATACAACATCTGAAAGCCCCGTATGAATCTTAGGAATAGTTAGGATACACATGTCATGACATAGGATTTCGATATGTGTTTACGAGTAAGACCCTGTCTGGGACAGTGGCATCGATATGTGGCTACATGTAAGACCACGTCTTGGTCGTTGGCGTTGTACAATTTATGTGATTATCCGAGTGTCCTATCTAATTCCAAATGGTTCATCGGGCAATGACAAGTTGTGATCAATTTTGCAAAATAGCTAAATGATCAGGTATGAATTAGTTTAATACCTACTTGAAATTAGGTAAGTAAGTTACTAATGTGAGCATGTGTGTTTAATGAACTATATTTGGCCTCTGTTATATGTAAACATATGATGTCATATTTGATTTATGAGTATATGGAAATGTGTTTACACAATGTTGTTTAGCTTGGAAAATTAAAAGATATTTTGCTTATATAGATATATGCTTGTATTCGGACATATATTAAAAATATGTATGGGATTGTTGTTCTATGGTTTATGAATATACGCACATAAGGGTATGTGTACTAGCTATGATAAAGATATTTTTTGGCTTGGAAATGAAATGATAAATTATTAAAATATGTATATGTACACTCAGCCATGAGAAGTTTATATGTGAAACTTTATAAAGTACATAAAACTGTAAGCTTAAGATTTAAATTCATGACGATAGTAAACATGGTTTAATTTTAACGATTTGATTATGTTATTTAGATATTTACTTGCTTATGACTTACTAAGCTATAAAAGCTTACTCTCTGTGTGTATGTTAGTTTTTGATTTATAGATTTTGGACTCAAGATATGAGCTCGAGAATCGTCAGAGAAGCTTATCACACTATCGATCGTCTTAGGTATTTTTAATAAGCTGAAATTTGTTTTGGGAATCTATGGCATGTATAGGCTGCATTATGATTTGGATGTTGTACTTTGGTTTATGTATATTTAAAAGCCATGCGAAAATGGCTGAATTAGTTTGGTTAAGTATGCCTCATAGCGTAAGTTTCTTAAGGGAAGGTATTACATGGTATATGAGTTACTTATGTATTCGGTATGTGATGAGTTTAGTAGATAATTATGCTTAAGACATGGTTACTTGTGGTTCAGTTTGGGTTAATGAATTAAATGATGGTTGTATTTATGTGGTATTGTATGTATGTACTCAGTTATGCCCTAGATCTATTTTGAAAATTAGGTTTTCAAAGTATACATGTGATGTTTAGCTGTATGGTTCGGTAAGGGGTGATAATAAGCATGATTTTTTTTTTAAATCAGTCATGAAGATAATTTAATTTGAACTTGTGTTTATGGTGTATTATGCATGATAGATGGTTTTGTAATTTGGTTCAATAATGAGATAAAAGATGAAAGCATTTGTGATTTTCGATATATTTGTATTATTGGTTAAGTGATGTTTATGTCTTTGTTGGGGTATAGATATTATGTTTGATTAATGAAGGCAAATAATGAATTTGTTGCATGATTGATTGGTACAGTACCAATTGGTAATTGATAATCATGAATTGATTGTATGTTTTAGTTAACTTTTGGTGTGTAGTTAAAAGTGATAAGTTGATGATTACATTCGGTAACTAAAGCATATAAAATTAGCTATGAATTAGATGTACTCATAGTTGTTATTTGTGCTTAAAATGGCTTAATTCCAAGCTAAATTCAGTCATGTTTTGATTTTGGTTTATACTCACTTTTGGTTGTGATGCTATGCACTATGCATGAACGACTATGTGGTGGATGTTTAAATGTGTTGGTACTAAGTTGCTGATATTTCATAGGTCTTGTAATGGTTGATATGATGATTATTATGTATAAATAATTATATTGCATGTTAATTGGTTCAACTATGGTTTTTGATTAAGCAAACCTTATATGAATCGGTTATTGGGCTTGATATAGGTAATAATATGTGATTCGGTGTTAGATGATATATGACCTTATTCAAATGTGAATAAGGTAGTGTCATTCGGTTTTGAAATGGGTGATATGAATTATGATTGTAACTCATTGATGGTTGGACGATTACAAATATATGTACATATTAAGATGGTCTAAATTATTATTTGAACTATATGCGTGTAAGATGTAATGAATGGGATGAAGGGATTGGACTGTTGGTTGTGGTTTATGTCCGATAATAAGTAATAAATATGCTCTTATAATTAGTTACATGGATTCGATTAGCATGACAAATTGCTCATGTGGTGTCATAATTATTAGCCTCACAAATCATCACACAGTATGAATATGCATAAATGTTGATATTATTAAGTGACTTATGTGAATATTTTAGAACTAAACATTTGGCAGTAGTTGGATTATTATTATATATAAATATATCAATGAGGTATATGTCTGTATAAGTATTGACATGCATTTTTTTATGTAAATTTGATTGACAGTAGATATTTAAATGATGCTTGAGTTTGAATTAAATGAGGATATCATTAGTTAAAATGAAAAATCAATGAATATTCTTGTATTAATTTAATTAGATAATCATTTAAATTATGTTTTATCTGTGTTTAAAATCAGTATGTGCTTTTATTAATTTTGAAGGATTTATTTAATATTGTTGTGTAAGTATAATACGAAATGTTTCGAATTTAAAGGTTGTATTGAATTATATGAGATAAATTTTAGTATGATCTTCGAGACTTGTTCATGTGTATTTATATAATTGTCTGAAATTGTGCTTTTATTTTGTAATGCCTTATGACCTTAATCCAGCGACGGATACGGGCTAGGGGTGTTACAACCCCAATGCATATACATAAACATACTAACACATGTCCATAAAAAATAAGAAATATGACATGAATACGTTATTGTCATATTCACATATCATATCATATAGCCTACATGAAGTTTATTAAACTGGATCATGCTTTCTAATATACAAACACTTAAATTTACCAATTTTACGATTTCACATGCTCACAAGTTAATTTTGAATCCAATTTCAGAGTCTCATATCTGGCCCAAATTGGGCTTAATAAATTGACCAAATTAGGCTCACACGTCTGTGTGGCCCACACAACCCAGCAGGCCAGACTGTGTGGCCCATACGCCCTTCTTGCTTTGCCCATGTAATCACAAACACCCATGGGCTCTACACGGTCGTGTGACGTGCTGTAGTTTCGAAAACAGCTTGCATATTTCAAATTTTTCTGAGTTCTAGTCGATATTGCTGGTTAGAATTACACACCTGATGTTATTTCTAATTAGCTACACAAGTGAGAACTCTCGAATCCTACATACATTAAATGACGCCTATTAACAACAAAAAAATTAAACTGGCATCTAACTTAATAATTTCCTTTACTAAAAACCAGTCCCGAATCTGATATTCGAGCACTTACTTTGCAAAAAAAGCGTTTAAAACAACAACTAATCCACCGGAGGATCCCAAATCTTGCACCCTTTGCCTAATCAAAGACCACAAAAATGTTTAACACAACGAAGAACGAGAATTAAACACCATTACAAATCCCACCATGCTCAAAGAACAGGTTAAATCTCGATATCATAAAATAATATGACGTTACTTACACATTAATTAGATTACGATTTAACAAACGAACTCTACACAATGATCCCAAATAAAGAACAAGATGGCATCAAAGCAAAAAAGCAAAGAGGAAAGAAGGGAAGAAGAAAACAAAAAGAAAAAGAAGAAAAGAAACGTTACAAGGGAGTGGGGTGATGGACGGTAAAGTTAGGTGAGTAAAATTAGGGATATTTTGTTAATTCAAAATAAAATAAAATAAAATAATTTGGTAATATCCTAACCCACCAAATTATTCAGAGTTCGAATATAGCTCAACTTTGAACACATGGAAAAGAAATAAAAAGAATTCCACTTTTGTGCACAATAGGGCTCAAACTCAAAACCACCGAGTAAGCTAAAGCCTTTCCACTGAACCTGTAGACTTATTCTTTTTAACAACTCACAAAATAAAAAATAAACCCTGAGATTCAATCCTAACATAGTTCCAAAATTAATGGGAAAATTCTAAAACAAGGGAATCAAACTCAAGACTCAAGGCAAACATCCAAAGCAGTTAACCACCATACTAAATCAATTTATTTGACATAATTTAACAATCAAAACCTAAGAAAAATTGGGGCCTTACATCATCAAATCGAAGATAATATTTGTATAGCATTTGAGGCATTTCTTGTATGAAGAAAGTTAATGGGGGATAAAAGGGATGATGGCTCTCAAATTGGACCTAAGAAAAGCTTATGTCTATTTTGAATTGGAATTCCTTCAAGATCTTTTAAGAGAACTTGGGTTTTGCAAATGGTGGTTGATTCAAATTGTGGAATGTGTTTTTATAGTGAAATTTACGGTGGTTATAAATGAAGAGAGAAAGCCAATTTTCTCCATCAAGAGGCTTCGATGGTTATAAATGGAATGTGTTTCTTAGTGAAATTTGCAATGGTTATATTTTAACCTTGAGTTACATCAAATGGATGTCAAGATTGTGTTTCTCAATGATGAAATTGATGAGACAATTTACATGGTGCAACTAGAAATTGTGTCTTGTGATACAAAATTAATAGTTTACAAACTAAAGAAATCCATTTATGGGCTTAAACAAACCTCTCTTTACTGTTATTATAAATGTCACCAAGTAATTGCCTCATTCATTTTAATATGGCTTTGGTTAATGATTATATACCACAAGTTCAATAGGAGTGAGATTTTGTCTTTGGTTTTATATGTCGATGACATATTGCTTTTCAATAATAAGTTTAGTCTTGATTAATTCTCCAAGAATGATTTTGAGACTAAGGAAATGCAAAAATTCTCTATGCTTCAGTAGTGGAGAGTCTAATGTATGCTCATGTATATTGCTTTCATATATTATGTACATTGTTAGGATGTTGTGTAGATATATTCGAGTATAGATAGTTGAAAAGTAGTCAAATGTTTCATATGTTATCTTTAGAAAATAAAACATTTATATGTTCACATGTCAGAGGCTTGAGAAGTTAGAGATTGTTAAGAATACATAATTTGATTTTGCAGGAATATTGATGCAATTTTTTTTGTCATTAGGCTGCAAATTGTGACGATATATGGTAGCCATTTTTTCAAATAATGATATGAGCACATTAAAGTTAATGCACATAGACTTTAAATCCATGGTTGTTAAAGAAAAAAATTATAGTGGTCAAGTGACTATGAAGCATATTGAGTCAAACTCTATAATGGCTGATTTTCTTACTAAGATACTATCACCTAAGGTTTTTTATGAGGACACTGCTCATATTAGTGTAATGTCATTTTAAGATATTTAATGTTAATGGGAGTTCGTAATTTTAAATGATTTTCTATCATAGAAACATTTTTTATTTCAATTTACAGATACTTTAAGGCTTTTTTCTGCAAAAATAAAGTTTATTTGGTTTGCTCACACTCTGATTTTGGTAATGTTTGATCACACTAAGGTTTAAGGAGGAATAATTGAAAATAAACATGTTTAGATCACGTTGCATGTAATTTTCATGCTACACATTCATACTTGATATATGTTATTTGGTTGTGTTAATATACGTGATCAATGATGGATTTGGTTATGATATATGTAATGAAAGTTGCCTTAGTTCTATATTAATATAATTAATGGACAAGATTGCTCTGAATACCTTTTGGATATGATAGTAAATTTTTTAGCTCACGAGGTTATATAATGACATGTGGTCCAAGTAGAAGATTGGGCTTTATTTATTAAACAAAGCATAAGTCGAATTGTAGATATTTAGTAACTAATTTCTAATAGATAATGATCTAATTAGAAATTAAGGTTAACGTGCAAAAGCTATATATTAGAATTATGGTCTCCAAATTACACATAAGTAACTTTTCTAACATCTCATATTTAGAAAGGAAAGAGAATCACCTCTTCTAAAATACTTGTATTAATTTAGAATATAAAAAATATAAGATTTTGAATATTTTAATATATTAATGAATTCAAGTATGCCTTTACATTTACGTTTTTACTCTTGATGATCTTACATGATAGATCCGAATTTATTTATTATATCAAATTTTATGGTTCTAACAGATTTACTTATATCAAGTTCCCTAACGAAATAAAAATTAAGGAAGGCCAATTTCTCTTTTTTTCTTTTTTATTTGTTCATAACACATTAAATAAATTTTTAGAAAACTATTTATATGAAATGAATTCTTTAAATTTATAGTTATTGTACAGACTGATATACCAACAATATATTATATACATTATCTTTTTCATTTATGATTTTTATTGAAAACATAACGTAAGGAGAGGGTACTCCTATTTTGGATGCCAAATTCCCCAGCGGAAAATGATTAGAGGCTTAGTTTTTCTCTCTCTTTTTAAGTTAATTATTGGGGTTATTTTTTGAAGGATATAAGTACCCAATGTCTGATTACTTGATCTCTTAATGATTGGATTAATAGAATACGAACGATATTAGAGTCCAACACCACTTACCACCTCTTATTGGTCTTGGACTGAATGGTGAATATTTGTGTTGATATGGTGTATAATAAGGGAGGAGAATAAGGAAGAGAAATGGAGGTCGGTTCACTTAAAGAGGTCAAGGAGTCAAAATAGGGATAAGAGGATATGTCAATCAAGATGTAATTTTAGGGTGTTGGCCATCGATCCCTTCTTCCTTGTTCATCAAGTTATTTATAGGAGAGGTCTCCTTATCCATTAGCGTGACGTGGTGGGATAAGCGTTCAATCCCACTAAATGTGCAAAGGATAATTATGAACCTATATCATGGGACTCATTCTACTATGTTTTCAATCAGTTAAGGGTGTTATGCCTAAATGGGCTCATTATAGCTTTACAGACGTGTTTCTAATTCATTTTAAATGGGCTTATTTTAACTCTTGAAACTCGAACTTGGTCCCAATCACCACCGAATACTTAGAATTCATTTGAAAATGTTTCTGATTCATTTTAAACGAATTGAAATTGTTTTTAATCACTTAGTATTGATACGAGTAATGAATAATTGATGTTCAAAATTGCAATTAAAGTGATAGTCAATTCGAGTTATTTCAACAACAAATGTTGTACATTATATTCGGATCCAATAATCGAGTCGAGTGTGAGCACATTTTTACGGAAGAAAAAACAACTAATAAATTAAGGATAGATATTTATTCTAATAATTAAACCAAGAAAGTATGCAACTGAGTACGGGGTAGGCAATCATCATTGGGTGGGGACCAAGGGCCCAGAACTTGGAGTGGAAGTTGAATGCTCGAATATATTAATATCGAAAATACTCATAATTTCAAGTAAAATATATTTTTGAATACCAAATTATCTTGACGTTTGAAACAAAATTTGCATTTATTAAAGTTATTAAGTAGTTTTAAATGAGTTACAAAAATATAAGATCAAAATAATACTACTATGTCTATACAAATTCAAGACCTGATGTACTTGCAACAAACTAAAACCTCTGCTTGTATGCTGCAACAGAGGCTTCATCAACTTTACTTTTACTATGTTCACAAAAAGCAATGTATTGTACAGATACAACGTGGGCAGATAATATAGATCACTCCATTCATTTTCATTAGGACACCAAGATCACACACACACACACACACATTTCCATTCCCTTCTTTGGACCACAAATATATTTTACATTTACCAGGAAAATAGAAGTAATTTCTAAAAATCCATAAATACAATTGCTAGTGTAAATAATGACTAAATTTCCCCTGTGGAGTTGATAAAATAGCTAACCACGAAATGAAGCATAGCTGTTGATCAAAGCCAAGGCATTACTTGTCAAATGAGCGATTGTGACAATCTTGGATCTCACAGCAGTCTTTACACTGCCGTTCATGTTTTTCCCTCCAAACCCGTCGGCGCAGGTGTTCTCATCCGTCAAAGCAGCGCTAACCCATGTCTGTATATCGTTAATCATTAGTCCAAATTTGGAGCCTTTAATCTGACCCATCTCGCTGATTGACTTTCTCAGCTCATCTATCGTGTCCTCCAATTCCTCCACGCAATCTTGCATGGCGCCCACCTCTGAAGGCTTCAATCCTTGGCTTTTGGCAAGCTTCACCATCATGGCCGAGGTTGACTTGGCCGTTGAAAGGGTCACGTTTAGGGCTGCATGGGCAATGAGTTGGGGGCTTGTTTGGATCATGCTAGCCTGTGTTAAGAGAGATTCGTAACAAAGTTTAGGGTAAGTCGTTGAACTACAAGATGTTCTGATAAACTCAATGGTAGTTTTAGGGGCAATTTGCCTACCAGCTGAACTTATATTTATGAAGGAACTAAAGGCGACAAGAATGAGAAGGAATCCAACAGAATTATAAGAGAATGTGCTTGCCATAACTCTTGCTCTTTACTTTTTCTATTTTTTGTTTTTTGTTTCCAAAGAAAATGAGAGCAACTGGAATGATGAAAATGGTGGAGGCAAAGGCCTGCGATTTATAGGGAAAATGTTACCGCATGTGCATGTGCGTAATTCTCACATACGTGATGTAATTGGTCCTAACTAGGCCTTAAGGGCCAAGCCTTATTGGAATAATTAGGGACAAGTTGTGTTCACGAGGTAACACAAACCGGTTACAGTTGATAAAAAGAAAATTGATGCGATATGGCCCTTTGTCTTTTAGCTAGATATTTTAAAACAAATATGACAAAATTCTGTCGGCTGCGGTTGGATTTTTTAAATTTATTTAAGATTCATTTTCTTTTTAAAATATATAGAATAGTTTATTGAATGAATCAAATAAATTACCCATCAAATTTTCTAGATTCAAGGGTGTATACTTTTTCAAAAAAAAAAAAAAATACACTTATTTAAATACTTAAACTTTTAAAATATATAAAAAAAAGTCTAACTTTAAAAAAAATATATAAATAAGCCCCTGCTTTTTCTTTTACACTCAATTAGATACTTAAACTTGAAAAATGCATTAAAAAGACCTTCAAACTTAAAAAAAAAAAAATTTAAGTCTCTATTTTTTTCACTCAATTGGGTGCTTCAACTACCCCTAATTTTTCCAGTTAAAGTCACCACGTGTCACAACTACAACATGACCCGTAACAAAAAATGATAAAAAATAAAAATCAATGAAAGTTATAAAAATTATTAAATTTTAATTAAAATATAAAAAATTAGAAAATTTATAAAATCGTAAAAGAATTTACAAAGAATTTTAAAATTTTATAAAAATTGTAAAAATTATAAAATATAGAGAAATAGAGAAAAAATTATAAAATTTTATAAAGTCGTATGAAAATTATAAAAAGTAAAGAAACATAAAATTAGTAAAAAATTATAAAAATTATTGTACTAAAAAAGCATGTCACATCGTGTTGCAATATATATAACTTTAATTAAAAAAACTAGGGGTTGTTAACTTTAATGATTAAAGTTAATAGTTAAAGGCCTTTTTTATGAATTTTATAATTTTTATGGTATTTATAAAATAATTCTAATTTTTAATAAATTCTAAATATTTTTATTAAAATTAAATTTTTTATAAATTTTATTGATTTTTATTTTTTATAATTTTTTTACCACATATCACGTCCTGATTGTTACACTAAGTGGCTTTAACTAAAAAAAAATTAGGGGTAATTAAATTTAACGATCAACTGTTAAAGTTAACGATCAATGGGCCTTTTTAAAGCATTTGGCAGTTCAAGTATCCAATTGAGTGCAAAAAGAAAGAGTTTAATTACTTTTTTTGAAAAAAATTGAAAGTATTTTTTATGCATTTTAAAAGTTCAAAGTACATAATTGAGTAAAAAAAAAGAAACTTAATTACTTTTTTTAAAAAAAACTTAAGACTTTTTATACCCTTAAATCAATTTCTATTAAATATCGGAATTTACTATATTAAAATTTTTTAAAACAACATATAAAAAATCAAATTGTGAAACTGATAAAACGAATTCCGATATTAAACCATTCATATGTAATATTCCCCTACTAAGTTACTACTGGTGAATATATATATTTTTATTGATATCATAAAAATAGGCTTTTTATTTATTTATAAAACTAACCTAAAATATTAATTAATTAATTACTTAAATGACTTATTTTTTTGATAAAATATGAAAATAACTTAAAATTTATAGTAAAAGTTGGTGGAGTCAAAGTATTTGGCGCCACCAACATGTCACGTCAGCAATCGGGATAAAAAATTATTTTTTTGTGAAATTATGTAAAATGGCACCGCCTATATAAATATTAGAGAAATATTATAATTTTTAAAAAAATAAGGAGCTTTAAGTAAATTTACCTTTTTTTGGTGGAGCCAAATAATTTCGCACCACCAATTCTAACACCCTATTCTGCTTTTCCTTTTTTTTTTAATTTGTTTTTCATTTTTTCCTTTTTCTGCTTTTTTCTTGCCTATTCATTTTTTTATTTTTTCCACTAAATAAAATATTATTTTTAAATCTTTAAATATAATTTTAAAATACGTTTGAATATCTTTAAAAATAATTTTAAAAAATAATAATTTAAAATATATATATACATTTAAAATTTTAAAAAAATAATATTTAAATATAAAAATAATTTTAAAAAATATATTTAAAATTAAAAAAATAATATTATAAAAATTTAAAATATACATTTAAAATATTATAAAATAAATAATAAAGAAATAAAGAAAAAAATGAAAAAATAAAAAAGTAAATAAAAAAAGGACAAACAAATAAAAAAATAAGAAAAAGGAAAAAAATGAAAAACAAATAAAAAATAAGAAGAAACAAAATAGGGTGCTGAAATCTGGTGATGCCAAATTATTTGGCTCCAATAGAAAAAGGTAAATTTGCTTAAAGTTCTCCTATTTTTTCAAGAATCGTAATATTTATTTAGTATTAATATAACTGATGCCATTTTAAATGGCTCCACAAAAAATTTAATTTTTTATCCCAATTATTTACGTGGCATGTTAGTAGTGCTAGACACTTTAGCTCTACTCTCACCAAATTATTTGGCTCCAATAGAAAAAGGTAAATTTGCTTAAAGTTCTCCTATTTTTTCAAGAATCGTAATATTTATTTAGTATTAATATAACTGATGCCATTTTAAATGGCTCCACAAAAAATTTAATTTTTTATCCCAATTATTTACGTGGCATGTTAGTAGTGCTAGACACTTTAGCTCTACTAATTTTTATTGTAAATTTTAAGTTATTTTTATATTTTATCAAAAAATAAATTATTTAAATAATTAATTAATTTTGTAAGATTAGTTTTATAAAAAGGCCGAGGAAAAAAATATCTGCAGCAGTCACAGTTTTAGAATGACCAATAACTTTATATATGCCACAAACAAAGAATTCCAATTGGCCCAGTTTTCCTTGTCAAATGGCAAATCAAGTGGGAGAAACTTCAACGCTGGAAGGCAAATTGTTATCAATGTATTGGAATTGAAAGATCGCAACATTTAACCCTCAAAGCATGAGTGTGGGGTCTAAGTAGAACCGAAGACGCTTCACCCGCCGGGTCCCCACACCCTTTCGGCCATATTTCCCCACTTGAGTCAGCAAGCCACATCCATATTAGTCTTTGTTATACCCTCTCTTGTAAATCCCCTCCGATTACTCAACAGTTATAGGAATATGAGAATATATGTGTCCCTTAATCTATAACATCTTGACGAATGTTCCATTTAGAATTTTCAGGTGAGGCGAAATTAAAAATATTGTAAAATAGAATTAAATATAAATTTATCCATGAGTTAAGTCAGATTGAATCTTAACTTGATTTCAAAATTATTTTTCTCTAAATATTCGCTCAATACAATAAAAAAAATGTGTTTAAAAAAATCTTTCAATTAAATACGAACATGCATCTAAGAGTAATCAATACAAAGGTGCAATATCAGACTATACGATGACATTTCAAAACCCCCTACAAACCTAACCAAGGTTTGAGTAAGGTTTGCCAATAAATTAGCTCAGGCCAAGTCACTTTGTAACCTGTCTTTCAACTAAGGGGTAGTTGTTATACCCCTTGCCTAGATAGCCTCACTGGATCATTCAACAACTACAATAATATGTTGCCTCTCTTATAAAGCAGTAGCTAGGGGTGAGTATTCGATCGAGTCAAGTCGAATCGAATTAAAAATTTTCGAGTTAGTTGAGTTAACTAATCCTATTTTAGCAACTAAACTCAATTTAAAAATTTTTGAATCGAATTGAATCGAGTCAAAAATTTTCGGCTCAAGTTAAGTCGAGTTGACGAATCCTATTATTTATACTCAATCTTGTGTTTTCATGGACCGATTATTTAACTAGTAGACGAAGTACAAGATTATTTAACTATATAAACAATATAATGATTTTACCTTCTAACTTAATAAGTAAACATTTATCAAAATGACGTAATTTTACCTTTTACCTTAAAGGTTTTGACTTTTAACTTTAGAAAAGGTAAACATTTATCAAAACAAACGTAGTTTTGCCTTTTCTTATTCAGATTTTCGGATAATTCGAATTGTGTAATTCATATTCGAGTTAAACAAAAAAATTAATTTTTATTCGAGTTGATCCAAATAACTCGATTAACTCAAATAACTTGAACTATTTAATTCAAAAATTATATTTTTTATAAAAATTTTCAAATTAAATTAGATTTTACTCACACCTAACAATAACATTATCTAAACATTCTGTCATACCAAGTGGGCTCACATAATCCTTAAGAGTTACAAGAGAAAGAGTTTCTAATGACACTCTTAAATCCATCACATTGACTTAATGAATGTCTCATCTAGCCCTTTTAAGTTAACTCAATACTCTCAACTGACATCCATCACTCTACTATTGCACTTATGAGATAGAAAATTTAATGGCTAGGACTCATGCTCAACCGACCTCCCTATATAAATACCTCTCCTCAGCTTTGGGGTAAGACATACACCATACATAGTCTATACTTTATCAAAACTTAACCTTAACCTTCTCAAATTTATATTTTTATGACTCTCCACATAATTTATAATATAAATCACTCTTATTTTAGTGACTCTTCGCATCTCTTCTGCTCTCATAGTATTCGCATCTCTTCTGCTCTCATAGTATGATTTAAAATTTTTTATAACTTTTAGTATTATAACAGTCCTTTTCGCAACCCCATCAAGGGGGGTTCAACAAAAAATAATTATCCTAGCTAGCTATTATGTTTATGGCAATGCTAATTGGTTCGACTTCCACTTTCCGTTGCAGTAGTTTTTCTAATAGTTTTCAAGATTAATACTTTCGTCAAATGGATTTCCCATTTTTGTAGGAGATCTGAAATCATGTGAATTCTACTTGACAATTACGAAGATGGATTTCGAATATATCCAAATTTAGTAAGACATTGATTGGACATTGAATCTATCACAGGGTCAGTTTTGTTCGTTAGTAGTTTAGGTTAAATGTTGTAGCTGCCAAAAGGATTACATTGAATATGCATATAATTTGTATGAACTAAAACAACTTGAACAGTGGATGCATGTGAAACGTCTTTTAAATACGACAACTTTTTATAATTTCAATAGTGCTATTACATCACGGGGTCGGATATCGATTCACAATATGGCCCGCATGGGCATGGGTGGGACTGGGAACTTCAACGCCAGTCTTATCCTTTTTTTGGACCACAGTCTTATCTCACATTATTGGTTTAAATTATTAAAATAAATAAGATATTTTCCGACAAAAATCAGATAAGGTATTTTATTTTATTTTTAAATTGAATTGGTGTTTTATTGATTTGTAATATCAATTTAATTATTTAAATATTTAATTGAGTTAATGCTGTCAGTTATTAATCAGATATCAATTCAATTAAGAAATTTCTAAATTACTTAATATATTTGAAATAAGTTATATTTTTACTATTATTCTTTTGTATTTGTATATTTTTAATAAAACCAATATAAATTTTGCATATGTTGATATTTGAAGTCATGTTATTAGTATTTATAATTTTTTTTTCTTTACCACTTTTATCAAAGCTTTATTTTGATATTTTGATATATTTCAATGTTATCACACAAATTATTTCACTCGCATTATTTATATTGATAATATTGTCAATTGTGTTAATGCCACAAGTCAACTCAAGAGAATTGATAATACCATGATAAATAATTGTAGTGCATTTAATATTCTTGATTTAATGCATTTACCTATTTAAATTTCCTTTTACTTACAATTTAAATAATTTTTTATTTTAATTTCATACATATTGCATATGAGATATTATTATTAAATTCAAAACTTACATTTCGTTATTTATTATATATTATATATAACACATGTATTTTCAAATTATAAGATTTTTATATGTATGCACATGTGAAAAAAAATTCTGCTAGATATTAATTCAAATAAGACACAAAAAGTGAAGATAACTGGATGGCTATGTCAATATATATATATTTTTTAAAGTTAGATATTAGTAAATTGATAACTATTGTAGAAAATGGCTAGTTTATCTATAATATATGTATGAGTTTGGAAAAAAAAATTGAACTCACAACCATATTTATTATTTTCGATCATATTATTAAATTTATATTTAAAAATAATTATCATGTTTCATTTTAAATTATTAATTTAAAAAATTGAAATAAAAGATAAGTTATGATATTTATACATTTAAAAATAATTAAAATTTAAGTTACAATTATTAGTTAAAAAGAGTTGTGATAATTATAATTATAATTCACAAATATTAGTTTAATTCTTTTTTTTTTTTTTTGCATAGACAAAAATTGTGCTAAATTTAATGATGTATTACTTGAATAGAATTCTAAACATCTTAATTATTACTTAATTAATATTAAATTTAATTATTTTAATTAAATATTATTTTGAATAATATTACTTTTCATTAATTACATAAAGTAAACCTACATTATATGCTGAATATGTTAAAAATGATTTAATTATATTAAAAAATTTTCTATTATAATATTTGAATTAATTATTTAATATATTTTAATTATTCAATAATTCAAATTCCAAACTTTGCCAATCATTTGTTTCATCTAAAGTAGTTGTGAAAAATAACTACCAACTACAATATACTTTGCCTTAGTTGTTGATAATGAAATGGATGATTGTTTCTTGTTATACCATGATACAATATTCGAGCTAAGGTAGAAACATCCATCATATATGTTTTTCTAATCATCTACATTTCTTACCCTGTAACACTCCTTACCCGAGTTTGACGCCAGAACCGAGTACAAGGCATTACCGGACGATAACATAACCAATCATTTACAATTGGGCCATAAAATTTCGTTCCAATTTAAAAATTTTTCATAATATATCATACAATCCTTAAAATGGGCCTACAGGGCCCAAAACATAGTTTGGGAGTGGTCCGGAATCAAACCGAGAACTTAGAAAAATTTTGGAAATTTTGGTAAAAAATAGGGCACACGCTCGTGTGAGACAAGGACACGCCCGTGTCCCCAACCTGTGTGGAATTATTGCAAATTTATTTTTCATTTCGAACCTACAGGGGTTTTCACACGGCCGAGCATACACCTGTGTCCTTGGCCCGTGTCCTTCACGCAGCCTTGATATGCCCGTGTGTCACCCCGTGTGCAAAACTAGAGTATTCTGTTTATGACGTCAACATGCAAATTTGGTCACACGGCCACGGAACACACCTGTGTGACCAAGCCATGTGACGTCCTTCATCTCCAAAATTTTCATGCAAGTTTCACACGCCCTACACACATGGTCGTGGTGGCCAGCCGTGTGGCCCTAAGTTAGGCTATTTTTCAAGCCATCTTTTTCCTCAAAACACATACAAACTTATATAATTTTTATCACCACACACCATACACATTTTTAGGCATCTAAATAACCACATTTGATAGTTTAACAACATATACCAATCCATCCACACACAAGCACACCAAGCACTTCATGAATTACCTCATAAATATATATGTAAACCAATATCATCATTGGCCATATCACATGGCCTTAATTACAAAATAATTTATCAAAAGACAAATGCCCACATGATAGCCAAACCAACTTGACACTTA
Organism: Gossypium stocksii; assembly: GCA_020496765.1. Classification (NCBI taxonomy): domain Eukaryota; kingdom Viridiplantae; phylum Streptophyta; class Magnoliopsida; order Malvales; family Malvaceae; genus Gossypium; species Gossypium stocksii. Next base: position 72,486,488 of record CM035622.1, read on the forward strand.
CAACACCACTAAGTCCCTATACATGCCATAGTTCAAAAGAATTCATATTACAATACCAAAAGAACGTTGTGGATTGTGTGGGTGATCCTCCAACGCTTCTTGATCTTTGAGCTAGCTTGACTACTTTATAAAATAAGGAAAAAGAGAAAGGAGTAAGCTTTAAAAAGCTTAGCAAGTCTATATACAAATAATTAACATCATACCAACTCTCTTAATGTCCAAAAATCATATCATCACATATCAACTTACCCACCTAACCTTACTAATACTACATACATACCAATCACATTATTTACATATACTTAAGTTCACATGCACCCTTGCACACATATACACTTGCCCACATATTCACTGGCTCATAAATATACCTGCACTTACACATCACATGACCACACAAATCTCTTTTAGTAAGCTTTCCCGTTGAACCCTTCGGAATAACATCCGATACTCGATGGTTTCAGCACATAGCTCCACCAACATATAATTCGGCTCTCGTGTACACATGATGAACTCTCAATATCACCCATATAGCCTAGCCATTAAATCCCGTAGCTCTCGTGTCTACATGGTGTCCAACACTCGAAATCACACATGCGACCTAGCTACATATAACATAGCTTTCGTGTCTACATGATGTACCCTCGGTGACATATATGCGACCTAGCTATTTTAAACCCGTAGCTCCCTTGTACACATGGTATACACCCAGTATTACGCATGTGACCTAGCTATTTGTGAAATTATTATCTTGTAGCTCTCTTGTACACATGGTATACACACCGTATTACACATGTGACCTAGCTACCACATAATGTCTCGTAGCTCTCTTGTACACATGGTGTCCTACCCTCAGAACCACACATGTGACCTAGCTACACATTATCCATATCATTCGTTTTCTGAAGATTTAATCGGGAACTCTAAATTTCCATAATTCTCAAATTATAAAAATCATCCAATATTATCCATAACATACATTAAATTATTATTATTATGAAATTAAAATCGATGTATTACTTACATATAAACTTACCTTGATAACAAAATGCGATAGTTTGCAATTTAGTCGAAACATTGCCCTTGCCTCGATCAAGGTCGATTCCTCGATCTTCTAGATTATGAGCTTGAGAAGTTGACAAAACCCTAGCTATGGTGACTCTTCAAATTTAGCACAAGGGGGAGAATATGGATACTATTTTTGACTTATTTTCTCTTTTTATTTCTTTTATTAACTAATGGCCAAAATGCCCTCCATTAAAAACCTTTGATTTTCCATCATTCATTGGGCATTTTTGTCCAAACTAAGTTAAAATGGTCTAATTACCATATAAGGACCCCTAACTTAAAGACCCAATTCAATCAAGTACCTTTATGGATTAGAACCCATATTCTTCACCTATTGTAATTTAGCCCAACCTACCAAATTGGACATGCAAACAACAAAATTCATACACCAAAATTTCATATAATTATTCAAGAACCCAATAAACATCAAAACTCAATCGGAAAAATTTTTAGACTTCGAATTCATGATTTTGAAACCACTATTCCGTTTAGCCCCTAATTTGGCCTATTACAACTCTCTCCCCTTTAGGGATTTTCGTCTCTGAAAATCCTATCAGTAAATAGGTTTGGGTACTATTTCCTCATGGCTTCCTCTAGTTCCACGTAGCCTCTTCCACACCATGCTTTTGCCACAATACTTTCACCAAGGCTATACTTTTGTTTCTTAACTATTTAACCTCTCGAGCCAAAATCTTAATTGGCTCCTCTTCGTATGTCATGTCCAGTCAAATCTCAATCTTCGTAGGAAGAATCACATGTGAGGGATCCGAACGATACCGTCGTAACATTGACACATCAAACACATTATGTATCTTTTCCAATCCTAGTGGTAAAGCTAGGAGGTATGTCACTGGTCCTATTCTTTATGGCCCAATGAAATGTGGACTTAATTTGCCCTTCTGGCCAAACCTCAGTATTTTCTTCCACGGTGACACCTTCAAAGATACTTTATCACTAACCTAAAATTCAGTCTCCTTTCTTTTCAAATCAGAATAAGACTTTTCCCGGTCAGAAGCAGCTTTTAAACAATCTTGAATTATCTTCACCTTTTCCTCAGTCTCCCTAACTAGATCAACACCATGTATCTGTTTCTCACTCAACTCAGTCCAATATAATGGAGTTCGGCACTTTCGGCCATACATGGTACCTGATGCTCAGCCTTCACTTGCTGACAAATTATACACCCTGTCACAAACTCTGAAATGTCCTTTTTCATGCCCGGCCACCAATACAGTTTCTTCAAGTCATTATACATCTTAGTACTACCGGGATGCACTGGTAAACACCCACTGTGTGCCTCATGCAAAATTTTCCGAATCAACTCATCATTTTTCGGTAGACAAACTCTATCATGAAACATTAAACAATCATCCAAACCAATTCAAAAGTTAGAGTTACCACCCGTTTCGATCTGAGCTCTCTTGGCTTGTATTTCATTATCATTCCTTTAAGCTTTGCAAATCCGTTGAAGAAACAATGGTTTAGCCCTCAACTTGACTAATATAGCACCATCATCGAATAATGTCAAACTCGTGCTCATCGTTTTCAAAGCACACAAGGATTTTCTGCTCAAAGCATCTGCAACCACATTTGCTTTTCCGAAATGATACTCAATCACTAGCTCATAATCCTTTAATAACTCAAGCCACCTCCATTGTCTCAAATTTAACTCCTTTTGATTCATCAAGTATTTCAAGCTTTTATGATCGGTAAAAATACGACATTTCTCACCATACAAATAATGGCACAAAATCTTCAAAGCAAAAACAATGGCGGCTAACTTTAAATCATGTGTTGGGTAGTTCTTCTCATGTGGTTTTAATTGTCTTGAAGCATATGCCACTACCTTGCCTTCTTGCATCAATACACATACAAGGCCGTTTAGTGACGCATCACTATAGATCACAAACTCTTTCCCCAACTCGGGTTGCACTAACACTGGTGCCTCAGTCAATTTAGCTTTCAATTGATCAAAACTTTGTTGACATTTTTCAGTCCATTCAACTTTAACATTTTTTTGAAGCAGCTTAGTCATAGGAGAAGCAATTATAGAGAAACCCTCGATAAAGCGTCGATAATATCCAACTAGACCCAGAAAACTTCTAACCTCAGTCAAATTCTTTGGCGACTTCCAATCAACAATCGCTGAAATTTTACTCGGATCAACCCGAATACCATCACTTGAAACTATATGTCCCAAAAATCCAACTTCATGGAGCCAAAACTCACTCTTGCTAAATTTAGCAAACAACTTCTCTTTTCTCAAAATTTGCAACATCGTGCTCAAATGCTCGGCATGTTCTAACTCATCTCGAGAATAGATCAATATGTCATCTATGAATACTACTACAAATTTATCCAAATATTGCCGAAAAATTTGATTCATCAAATCTATAAGCATAGGCATTAGTTAAACCAAAAGGCATGACAAGAAATTCATAGTTTCCATACCTCGTTCTAAAGGCAATTTTCGGCACATCAAATTCTTTAACCCTCAGTTGGTAATAACCGGATCTCAAATTGATTTTAGAGAACACCGTTGCTCCCTTTAATTGGTCAAACAAATCATCAATTCTTGGCAATGGATACTTGTTCTTAATAGTCATCTTATTAAGTTGCTTATAATCGATACAAAGCTTCATCGATCCGTCTGTCTTCTTTACGAACAATATAGGAGCACCCTAGGGAGAAAAAATCAATCTTACAAATCCTTTTTTTGTCAACTCTTGCAACTGAGCCTTTAACTCTCTCAATTCAGTCGGAGCTATTCTGTATGGAGCAATGAAAATAGGTGCAGTTCCGAGTAACAAGTCAATGGCAAACTCAATCTCTCTGATAGGAGGTAGCCCAAGTAACTCCTCTAGAAATACATTTGGAAATTCACAAACTACTAGCATAAATTCAAGCTTTAATCCTAACACCTCAGTATTTAGCACATATGCTAAATAAGCTTCACACCCTTTCCTCATACATTTCCGATCAGACATACAAGAAATCACCACCGACATCTTACTCGACTCATCTGTTCCAACCCAAAGAATTTCACCATTTTCACATTTTAGCTTAAGAGTTTTCCATCTACAATTTACCTTGACATCATGTAATGTTAACCAATCCATGCCCAAAATAGCATCGAACTCATCAAATGGCAACAACATCAGATTAACCGGAAAACAATAACCTTGAATCATCAAAGGACAATTCCTACAAACCTTATCTAGCAACACAAATTTACCTAATGGGTTCAACACTTTAATAACAAATTCAATTAACTCAACAAGCAATTTCTTACTATGCACCAATTTTATACAAATATCAGAATGAGTGGAGCCTGGATTTATCAATGCAATAACATTAGTATCATAAAGTGAGAATGTATTAGTAATCACATGAGGAGATGATGCCTCCTCACGAGCTCGCATAGCATAAGCTCTAGCAGGTGTTCTTGTCTCGGATCTCGCAGCTGTATCTTTTGCTATGCTTTTCCTACCGGCTCCACCTCTAAAATTCCTCGGCGATCTACTCTTACTAGTAGTGTTACTCGGTCTAACACTTTGAAATTTCTCATCTCCCACTTTTTCAGGGCAATCTTTAACAAAATGATCTAGGGAACCACACTTGAAACAAGCCCGATTAGTTCCCCAACATTCACTAGTATGCTGTCTACCACAATTCCGACACTCAGGTCTATCAGATCTCACGTTACACACACTGGCCATCGAAATAGCCTAGGCTTTAGAACCTGAATATGTTTTACCCCAATCTCGATGTGAATATCCGATTGAAGCTGTCATTCGATAATTTGTTTCTTTAGACCTCTTTGATTGAGATTGAAAGGACTTACTTATCGACCTCTTCCTGGAATCTCGAGCTTCAATAGCAGCTTTTCTCTTTTTTTTATTTAACTCGTCTGCTTTACACGCTCTATCAACCAACACCATGAATTCTTTTAATTCTAGAATTCCCACCAGCACTTTGATATCCTCATTAAGTCCGTCTTCAAATCTTCTGCACATCATTGCTTCAGTAGAGAACACTCTTGTGCATATTTGCTGAGCTTAACGAACTCACGTTCATACTCAGTTACTATCATCTTACCTTGCTTCAACTCAAGGAACTCCTTCCGTTTTTTATAAACAAATCTCTAACTTATATATTTCTTTCGAAACTCTTCCAAAAAGAAATCTCATCTCACTCTTTCCCTCGGGACCATGGATATCAATGTTTTCCCCCAATGCTACATTTTAAACTCTCATCAGGTGTGCAAGATAATTCATCAAATACCCGTATAAAATTCTCGAGCCAGAACTCTACCCTCTTTGGATCATCATCGACATTAGCTCTAAACTCTTCGGCCCATTGTTTATGAATTTTATCCACTAGAGGTTTAGTAACCTTTACCATATCAATGCCTTGTGGGGCTACGGGGATCGATTGTGGTATAGGCGGGGGAGAAGAGGGTTGAGCATTAGGATTTGCTCTAACAAAATCAGTATACCAATAATTCATCATTCAGAGAAAGGCATCCCGAGCCTTGTCTCCTTGACTTAAGGTCTTATGTCTACTTTCTACAGGCACAGTCCCTTGTGCAGGAGCCAGTGCATTACTAGTAGCATCATCAGCTGCAGCTCATTTGGGATCCATTACTATATAAAAACAAAACACAATTTAGAAAGGTCAGGAGTCACCACATTATCACAATATATCTATGGCATGTATAGCTAGACTCACACACAATGCTATCTACTAAACCATAACTCTGATACCACTAAATGTAACACCCCTTACCTGAGTTCAACGCAGGAACCGAGTATGAGGCATTACCAGACGATAACATAACCAATCATTTACAATTTGGCCATAAAATTTCGTTCCAATTTAAAAATTTTTCATAATATATCATAAAATCCTTAAAATGGGCCTACAGGGCCCAAAACATAGTTTGGGAGTGGTCTAGGATAAAACCAAGAACTTGGAAAAATTTTAGAAAATCTGGTCAAAACCAGGGCACATGCCCGTGTGAGACAGGGACACGACTATGTCCCCAACCCGTATGGAATTATTGCAAATTTATTTTTCATTTTAAACCTATAGAGTTTTTCACATGGCCGAGCACATGCCCGTGTCCTTGGCCCGTGTCCTTCACACGGCCTCGACACGTCCATGTGGTCACTCTATGTGCAAAATTGGAGTATTCTGTTTATGATGTCAGCATGCAAATTTGGTCACACGGCCATGGAACACGCCCTGTGACTAGGCCGTGTGTCGTCCTTTATCTACAAAATTTTCATGCAAGATTCACAAGCCCTACACACATGGCCATGGTCACCAGCCGTGTGGCCCTATGTTAGGCTATTTTCCAAGCCACCTTTTGCCCCAAAACACATACAAACTTATATCATTTTTATCACCGCACACCATACACATTTTTAGGCATCTAAATTACCACATTTGATAGTTTAACAACATATACCAATCCATCCACACACAAGCACACCAAGCATTTCATGAATTACCTCATAAAGATATATATAAACTAATATCATCATTGGTTGTATCACATGGCCTTAATTACAAAATAATTTATCAAAAGACAAATGCCCACATGATAGCCAAACCAACTTGACACTTACAACACCACTAAGTCCTTATACATGCCATAGTTCAAAAGAATTCATATTACAATACCAAAAGAACGTTGTGGATTGTGTGGGTGATCCTCCAACGCTTCTTGATCTTTGAGCTAGCTTGACTACTTTATAAAATAAGGAAAAAGAGAAAGGAGTAAGCTTTAAAAAGCTTAGCAAGTCTATATACAAATAATTAACATCATACCAACTCTCTTAATGTCTAAAAATCATATCATCACATATCAACTTACCCACCTAACCTTACCAATACTACATACATACCAAGCACATTATTTACATATATTTAAGTTCACATGCACCCTTACACACATATACACTTGCCCACATATTCACTAGCTCATAAATACACCTGTAATTACACACCGCATGACCACACAAATCTATTTTAGTAAGCTTTCCTATTGAACCCTTCGAAATAACATCCAATACTCGATGGTTTCAGCACATAGCTCCACCAACACATAATCTGGCTCTCATGTACATATGGTGACCTCTCAACATCGCCCATTTGACCTAGCCATTAAATCCCGTAGCTCTCGTGTCTACATGGTGTACAACACTTGGAATTACACATGTGACCTAGCTACATATAACATAGCTCTCGTGTCTACATGATGTACCCACGGTAACATACATCTGACCTAGCTATTTTAAACCCGTAGCTCTTGTGTACACATGGTATACACCCAGTATTACACATGTGACCTAGCTATTTATGACATTATTATCTTGTAGCTCTCTTGTACACATGGTATACACACCGTATTACACATGTGACCTAGCTACCACATAATGTCTTGTAGCTCTCTTGTACACATGGTGTCCTACCCTCAAAACCACACATGTGACCTAGCTACACATTATCCGTATCATTCGTTTTTCGAATGTTTAATTGGGAACTCAAAATTTCCATAATTCTTAAATTATAAAAATCATCCAACATTATCCGTAACATACTTTAAATTATTCTTATGAAATTAAAATCGATGTATTACTTACATATAAACTTACCTTGATAACAAAATGCAATGGTTTTCAATTTTGTCTGAAACCTTGCCCTTGCCTCGGTCAAAGGTCGATTCCTCGATCTTTTCGATTATGAGCTTGAGAAGTTGACAAAACCCTAGCTATGGTGACTCTTCAAATTCGACACAAGGGGGAGAATATGGACACCATTTTTGACTTATTTTCCCTTTTTATTTCTTTTATTAACTAATTACCAAAATGCCATTATTAAAAACCTTTGATTTTTCATCATTCCTTGGGCATTTTTGTCCAAACTAAGTTAAAATGGTCTAATTACTATATAAGGATCCCTAACTTAAAGACCCAATTCAATCAAGTACCTTTATGGATTAGAACCCATATTTTTCGCCTTTTGCAATTTAGTCCAACCTACCAAATTGGATATGCAAACAACAAAATTCATAATCCGAAATTTTGCATAATTATTCAAGTACCCAATAAACATCAAAACTCAATCAAAAAAATATTTTAGACTTCAAATTCCTGGTTTCGAAACCACTATTCTGGTTAGCCCTTAATTCGGGCTGTTACATACGCAGTCTATATCATTAATCTACCATAATTCGTTATGGAATTAGAGTCATTTTAGCACTTAATGAGCATGTTTTCTAGCTATTTTGTATATTTTTATTTCATTTTCCATTTTAAGTAGTTTAAGTTTAATTTCAGTAAAATAAGTGTTTTTACCCACTATTCAGTTTTTTAACGACCCGTAAGGCCAACTCGGGCCTTAGGTATGACTAATGGGTTATTTGAGTGTGTAGGACATCGATTTGAGCTTAAGCATGCAAGGAATGAGGGTCATGTCATGGCATGAACATAAGATGTCTCGACACTGAACTTTAAATCATTAAAGGCTGAAATAGGGTCGGCATCGTGACTGGGATTTTGGCGTCGCGAAGTCTTGATGTCATCGTGACAAATTGCTGACATTAGTGGTCGTGTGAACAAATTTTAAAGATTCAATTTACTAAATACAAATGTGTTAGTATTAGGGGTATTTTAGTAATAATTGACATTGATGGTTGCCCTAATTTGTGCTTATATAAACACTCTTATAACTTCGTTAGACAGTTGTTGAAAGTTATACGTTTTAGAACTAAATACTCGTAACACCCCTTACTCTAGACCGTCGCCAGAATCGAGCACGAGGCGCTACTAAACTTAATCTATCACTTAAGCAACCTTAAGTAGTTTTTTTAAGCTTCTCGAAATTTGCTGCTATTCTGCGTCATAGTCGCTTAAAAATTCATATCTCGAGTTATGAAACTCAAAATTAAGATCCGTAAATTTTCCTTGAAACTAGATTCATTTATCTATCTACTAATTTTTTTCTAGAATTTTTGACTGGGCCAATTAGTACAGTTTATTAGTTAAAGTTACCCCTATTTTAGAACTCCACTGCACTGACCTCTACTTACTATGAACGACTTTTCTCCCTGTAAAAAAATTCATATGACTATTCTGTTTATTTCTATTAAAACTAGACTTAATAAGGATTCTTAACATATAAAGTGCACCACCTAATTATTTTTTTACAATTTATGGTGAATTTCCAAATTTAGAACAGGGGATCCAAAAATCGCTCTGGCCCTATTTCACTAAAACTTAGATATCTCATAAAATACAATACCTTTACCTGTTTTTCTTATTCCATATGAAAATAGACACAATAAGCTTTAATTTAATTTATTATTCACCATCAAACCATGTTTCTACTATTTTTAGTTGTTTTTCAAAGTCACGTCATTTCTGCTACTTGAATCTATTTTTAAGCTACTTTCACATTTTCCTTAATTTCCAAGTGATAGTTACTACTCAATCATACATACTATTAAACATATATATCATCAGCCATTCTATTAGATAATCACTAGCAAGTATTTACACATCATTCATTGATCATATCATATCAAAAGAAGCCAAGTTCCTATACATGCCATACACGAAACGAAACGTCTAACTATACCAAAGTGATTCCTTCGATAGTGTGATCGGATCTCCGACGTTTCTTTTGATCCCCGAGTGGCTTGGCAAGAACTATAAGAAGAAGGAGATAAAGAGATTAAGCACTAGGCTTAGTAAGTTTACAAGTAAATAAATCACAACATTCATCACGAAGGATAATTATGCATAATGTCACCTAGCATCATAAACTTTCTTTACATCTCATTTTCTACCTTCTTCTTTATTCACTTACCTTCTTTCTTACCTGACCTTTCATTATTCATAAATACAATCTACCTTTCCTTTGCTAATAATTCACTATAATTTAACTTGTACAACGGCCCGTTGAACCACTCGGAATACTAAGGATACTAGGGTCTTTCCTGTCTAACAAGATCCTGCCAATGCCATGTCCTTGACATGGACTTACATGAATTATTCCTGTCTCCAATGCCATATATCTAATATGAGCTTACATGGCTCATTCCTGTCTCCAAAGCCATATATCTGATATGGACTTAAATGGCTCATTCCTATCTTGTCCTGTCCTGTCAACCCCAAATGTCATGACATTTCGTATCCTAACATTTCTAAGGTTCAAACGGGGCTTTCTAATGCTTTTCTCTGTTACATCGTCTTTAATTCAACTTTGAATATTTTCATAAAATGAATATATAAATGTCGGAAATTGAAAATATTAATGTAAAATAAAGGAATATTGCATTTATTTACTGTAAACTTACCTCGATACAAAATGTGACTAAACTTTACAATTTAGTCCTTTATTTTTTCCTTTCCCCGATCTACTCCCAAATTTCGTTCTTCTTGATCTATAATAGCAAATTTAACTTATTTAATATTCACATTTATCAAAACAGTCCTTTACTCAAACTTTGGCAAAATTACATTTTTGCCCCTAAACTTTTGCATATTTACACTTTTGCCCAAGGCTCGGAAATCAAAATTTATCACAAATTCTTGTATTTTAAGACATGCTAATCATTTATTTACCAACAACATCTTCAAATTCCTACTATAACATACACTTATGTATAATAGGTATTTTTACCTATTAAGCCCTTTTACTCGTTTTTACCTAAAACCGAGTAGCACAAGTTGTCTAACATAATCTAAAACCTTATATTCTATTATAAAACATCAAAATAAACACTTTTCACGTATGGGTATTTTTTCAAATATGAACCCTAACTTAAATTATTGCTAGCATAAGCTTTATCGAGCTACCGGGACTCCGAAAACGTAAAGAACATTAAAAACGGGGCTTGGAATCACTTACTATGGAGCTTGGAAGCTTGAAAAAACCCTAGCTATGGAGAACCCTTGAAATTTCGTGCTAATGAAGAAGATGATAACAATTTTGTCATCTTTTTCCCTTTTTAATCATGTTAATAACCAAATGACCAAAATGCCCTTCCTTACTAAACTTTCAAAAATTCCACCCATGTCCAATTTTTGTCCATAAACTTAGAAATTGGTCAAATTTCTATTTAAAACCTCCTAATTAATATTCCAAAGCAATTTCATACTAAAAACTTCAAGAATGCAAATTTTGCAACTTATTCGATTTAGTCCCTAATTTCAAATTAAGCACTTTATGCATAGAATTTCTTCACAAAATTTTCACACCATCATGCAATCACATCATAAACATCATAATAATAAAATAATTATTTCTATCTCAGATTTGTGGTCACAAAACCACTATTCCGATTAGGCCCTATTTCGGGATGTTACAATAGTTTATTTAGTTTTCTTTGTAGTTTTATTTTATGTTCATGTAGTTGAGATTTTTCTTATTCCAATGTGAAGATGAACACGAGTGGATATTGCTCCGGAGTTGCGCCTATATTTATTCAAGAGCTTTCTCCTATTTTTCTTATTCTTTTATTTATATTTTTGTTGTCTTGATCAATTAATGTATATATGAATATTAGAATAAGTTGTGCGTATTTCATATATGGTATGTTTCACTTATGAATCTGATTTTTTAATTAAGTAATTATTTACCTAAAATTGAGAGTTCATTCAAGAGTACTTATTATATTAAGGAGTAATGCCCCTAATAAAATATAGAGACAAGTGAAACTGAAAGGGGGTAGTTTGTCAAGTGTAACTTATGCACGGTGATGAGACCGAGAGTTATCCGTATGCCTAGGAAGAGACGAGTGGGTGACTTAAGTGGTAATCCTTAGTGAAGATGAGACTGAGAGGGTATTCATAGCTAAAAGTGGTAAACAACTCAATTGAGGGTAATTAATGACTTAGTTGATATCTAGGGATTTAATCGATTATAGGCTGAAAGCTTATATTGTCCACACTAGGAATAGGAAATTTCATTAGCTTAGTTTAAGTTAATTAACTTAATTAGTTTAATAAATACTTTAATTTGGATTTGTACTACTAATTCGGAACTCGATTAGATTAGTACTTATTTTCTGTAATTAATTTAATAATAAATTTCTCCAATCTGGAATCCCTTGGGTACGATCCATAGAATACTTTCCAAGTGTTTCGTTGTAAACAAACTATATTACAATTTAACCGGTATACTTGCGGACAACGTTGCTTTATTTATTATCTTTTTGCTACAGTATTTTCAGTCTAGACATTCACACATTTGGCGGCATTCAAGTTGTTGGCATCGTTGCTGGGGATTGCGACTGTGAAAATTATTATTAGATTAATTGCTTCATAAAATAATATTAATTGAAAGACGAATGAGTTAGATAGTGTATTAACTTTAGTTTTCATTTTTTTAGTTATTTTTATTTTATTTTATTTTTAGTTACCTTGTTGACTAACTAATTTAGTCATGGATTGGGTTGATTATGAGTTTGATGATAATAGTAGTTGGGTTGAAGAATGCAAAATGCCTGCGTTGTATGATGATGAAGTATATCAGGAATGATTTTATGAAGAATAGAAGATTGAAGAGAACCAAATATTGCTTATGATGGAGCTACAACAAACCCCATTGGATGAGGTTGTGCATCATTTCCTAACTTCAACCGTGAAAACCCTTGTATTGCGATTAATCATCCTGAACCAGATTGTACAAAATCATTAGATTGGAACATTAACGAAGAATCAAGTTTAACATATGAAGATTCAACGAACTAATGGAGTTATAAGGAAGATTCAGTATGCTGAACATTCAGTCCACAAAGAATTCAAATTAATCATGGTTGACGATGTATACTCCTATTTGTATGAACAACAAAGAAAAAATAAAAAATCATGTCGAACAAACAAATTTTCAACGAATCAATGGAGTCATGATTGAAGGTGTGGAGAATATTTATCCACATTCCATCCTGAGTCGGATGTATTCCAAACTAACATAGAAAGAATTCAAAAATAGGTGGACTAGTTAGAGAAATTGCTTTGAAGGCAAGTAGAAGTAGAAATTCCATTGGAAATGGTCATAAATGATGCCTCCAACTGTAATTATGAAACCTACAATGGCACCATCAACCATCCGAAAGTAGATTATGAAAGTCCCCAAGAGTTTGAAATCGGGGACGAGAAAGAATTGAAGATTGCCGAAGTAATCTTTGATCTAATTAACTTTGGCATAGATGTAATATTATATTTAGAAGTAGATGTAACATTAACCACTAACTTGGAGCTTAAACTGATTCTAAGTGAAGATGTTAATGATTCGACACACCTTCTAGCCATAGAAGAGGAAATGCCAACTGAAGAAGTTGACAAGTTCATATCATTCTCGTTCGATGACGATGAAAAAACTTAGGTTGATCGATCCTCACGCGAAATTGAGGTGAAAAAGCTCAACCTAATAATATCCCAGAAAACCATTTGTGGTTGGCTCAAATTTGGCATTAAATGGCTCATAATGTGATGTTGCTTTGCTAAAGAATAAGGCAATATCATTGGAATCAACCAAAATTATTGGTTTAGATACATTGGCAGTGAAACAAACGAAGGATCAAAGTGTCAAGGACTAGTTAGAAGTTATTCTATGTTTGTGATACATATCGTCCTAGCCTTAAAAAGGACTTTTATTTTTTCTCTAGTTTTTCCTTTTATTTTATTATTTATTTATTTAATCTATTTTTTTATTTTTTAAATTTTGTTTGTTCTTTTTTATTGTTTGTGTTGTTTTCCACAAGTAGGTGTTGATATTGTGGAACATCTCAAAAAAAAACTTGAAGAAGCATAGAACTAGACTCAAAGTCATGACGATAAACCCTGACGTCGTGACATGGAACTTCAAAGTTAAAATACAAGGAGAATGTCACGAAATTGAATCTCGGTGTTGTAACACTAATTTTGAACCAATTAGCTAGGAACTGTGAAGTTTAATGTCGCAACATTGAGTCAAGATTCTTTAAAAAAGTGTGTTTTTTTGTGTAGGAATCCTATATTTTGGATGACACAAAATTTTTTGGAGCTAAACCAGGGAGGACGAGACTACCCAGGATTATTCGTTAAACTATCACACCAAATTATGTAATATCGTTCCTTATTTTATTTTTAAGCACATTAGGGATAATGTGCCAAATAAAATGTGAGGGTAACATAGAATTTTTTAAATTTTTTTCAAATTTTTCAAATTTTTGTTTCTTGTTTTATTTGTTTTAATAATTAATTTTAATTTTTGTGTGCTTATGTGTGCTCGAGCTTGTAGAAATGCAAGTGATTGGTTAGGAGCATGAAATAGGATTTTGTGAATAAACTGTAAATTTAACTCGATAGTAGTTGATTTTTGGTTGTTAATGTTAAACTAATTAGTTCACCTTGTTACATTGTAAATAAAAAATAAGTACTCAAAAATCATATATGTTTGTTTGAGTCACTAGTTGTTAGAATGTAAAATTAGTTAATTGATTCCATGAATTGAGACACTTAGGGATGACCTAAAGCATTGTTTGGTCACCACTAAAACCAACAAAACCGACCTTAAATGTAAATTCCTTAGTACCTAATTTTGAGCCTAATTCCATTTTCCTGATGAACCTTAAATGAAACCGTAAGCCTAATGCATAATCTATTGATCCTTTTTCTTTTTTATCCCAAAACAAACTTAGACATCGGGTCATTAATATTGAGGGTTAGGTAGACACATCATGGATGTTCCAAATTACAAGAATTGAGAGTGAAAACTAATGGATATTCTAGTATTGTGAGTGTAAGATTCCTGCAAAGTTGTGCTTGAATGTAGAAAAAGTAATGAATTGAAGAAACACTTTGAAAAGGCCAAAGCCAAGCAAGAAAATCTCAAATGCATAGAAACAAAGTGAGTAAAACAAACTTATTTTTGCACAAAAAGAATAGTTAAGATAATAATACTAGTGAATACTATATTGTACCTTAGGAAATAGAGAGGAAAGGAAGGTGAGAAAAGTGGATATAAGGTGGTGATCTTAATTGGGACATTGTGGTAGTATTGGGGTCAATATAATGAGCCAAACTATTTTCACGCTTTAAACATTTTGTAGAGTCAGTTCTTCAATTCCGAACCAACCTAAGCCGTAAAACGTTACAAGCTGAAAAGCCCTATGTGACTTAAGTGATACAACTCAGGGATGAAAATTAAACTAAATATTGACATCTTTGATTACTTGTATTCTTTGAATATATATGTAAATTTTGCGTACTTGTTTGATAGACTAATATACTTGACGTGCTTGAATTTGTTTGCTTTGTAACCTAGTGAACTAACGTGTTTGATATTGAAAATTGGAAGTCAACTATATATCATATTAGAGTTACATGTTTATTCACATTATCTTGTTCATATTATTCCAAGTTAGTCTCATGTATTCAGCATGCTCAAGCACTGTTCAATTATTTTGTTTTCTTGTTTTCATTTGTTTTTGTTTTGCTGCTTGATGACAAGCAAAGAGTTAAGTATGGGAGAGTTTGGTCTGCTACAATTCATTATGTCAAATTAGAATCTTTTACACTTAATGAGCTTATTTTCTATCTCTTTTATATGTTTTTATTACGTTTTCAAAATTTATTAGTTTATGTTTAATGTTAGTAAAATAAGCATTTCTACGTAGTTTTTAGTGTTTTGATGACTCGTAAGGCCAACTCGGGCCTCGGGTATTACTAATGGGTTATTTGAGTGTTTAGACATTAATTTGGGCTTAAGTATGTAAGGAACGACGATCATGTTGTGGCATCAACATCTGGCATTGTGACACTGAACTTAGAAATATCAAGGGCTAAAAACAGGGATGATGTTGTGACGCCATGACATATGCGTGACTAGATGATTTTTTCAGTGACCGCGTGTACAAAATTTTAAAGTTGCAATTTGTTTCTTCAACTAGAGGTGTTTTAGGAATAAATTACCTTAATGTTGCCCTAGGTTTTGCCTATATAAACACCCTTATAATCTCATTAAAGGTTGTTTAAAGTTAGACATTTTAGAACTAAACAATTTATTTAGTGTTCTCTATAGTTTTATTTTATGTTCATGTAGTTAGGATTTTTCTTGTCTGACGTGAAGATGATCACAAGCGGAGATTGCTTCGAAGCCACGCCTATATTTATTCAAGAGCTTTCTCCCATTTTTCTTATTCTTTTATTTATAATTTTTTGGCTTGATCAACTTATGTTTATATGAATATTAGAATAAGTTGTACGTATTTTATATCTGGTATGTTTTGGTTATGGATCTGATTCATTAATTAAGTAATTATTTATCTAAAATTGAGACTTTATTTAAGAGTACTTAGTATATTAGGGAGTGATGCCCCTAATAGAATATTGAGACAAGCGAGATCGAAATGGGGTAGTCTATCGAGTGTAACTTGTGCCCAGCGGTGTAACCAAGAGGGTATCTGTATGCCTAGGAAAGGACTGAGAGGATGACTTAGGTAGTAATCCTTAGTATGGATGAGATCAAGAGGGTATTCGTAGCTAAGGGTGGTAAAAAAACTCAATTGAGGGTAATTAATGACTTAGTTGATAATTAGGGATTTAATCTATTGTAGGCTGAGAGCTCGCATTGTCCATTATAGGAATAGGAAATTCCATAAGCTTAGTTTAGGTTAATTAATTTAATTAACTTAATAAATAATTTAATTTGGATTTGCACTACTAATTCGATACTCGATTAGATTAGTACTTATTTTTTGTAATTAATTTAACAATAAATTTCTCCAATTTGCAATCTCTTGGGTACGATACTTAGAATACTTTTCAAGTGTTTCGTTGTAAACAAACTATATTACAATTTGACCCGTATACTTGTGGACACTACTTCTTTATTTATTTACCTTTTTGCTGTAGTATTTCCAATGTAGACATTTGCACGTCTGGTAGCGATTAATCACTAAACCCAACCATGCTCATAACACTATATTTAGACATCCAAATCCCAAATTCATGTGCTCATAGTACATACATGAGTATTGATTTTACATATTTGACATCTTACTCTTTAGGATTGGACTGTAATGAGCACAAACTCCCTTGAGCTAATTGTATATCCTTGAGCTAAGAGTTTTTCTTTGTTGCGAGTTATAACTCCATTCTCATCAATCTTGTTTATAAATATCCATTTTGTTCTAATGATGTAATAGTTAGTTTTTCTTAGAGCCAATTGCAATACATCATTTCTTTCAAATTGTTAAAATTCTTCTTGCATTGTCTAAGTTAAATATTCATTGAGCAAGGCTTCTTCAGCCTTCTTTTGTTCAATCTGGAAGGTGTAATAAGCATATCAGACCATGTCCTTGTAGTTAGATTTGGTTCTTTCTCTAGTTTTCACCTCGTCATTGATATCTCTAATCACATCATCTGTTAGATGATTTTTCCTGAACCTTGAGAAGGGTTGTGAGTGATCATCATTATGAAGTTCATTGACATCCTTAATATCGTGAACTCTAGTCTCCAACTTCTCAGTTTCTTGTTTAGTGCTAGAAGAAGTAGGCACTAGTTTTGGGAATGGTCATGCTATATATTCATTTTCATCTATAACATATCACCGAGTATGATTATCATCAATAAAAACATTAAATGATTCCATTACCTTCTGAGTTTCCTTTTTTATAAACCTGAAGGGCTTTGTTGGTATCAAAATACCCCAAAAAGATCCCTTTATTCCTCTTATAGTTGAATTTTCCTTGAAATTATGTCTTTGAGGATGTAACAGAGACTGCCAAATATATGTAAATATTTAACATCTGGCTTCTTTCCTCTTCACATTTCATAATGGGTCATGCTTGTCTTTAACCTCAAATGCATTTAATTAATAATGTAGATAGTTGTATTGACAGTTTTAGCCAAGAATTTGCATAGAATATTCATGTTGTTTAGAAGAACATTAGTAATTTCTTGGATTGTCTTGTTCTTTCTTTCAACTAAACCATTATGCTGTTGTGTTTTAGCAGTCAAGAACCCATGCTTAATGCCTTCTTCATCATAGAATTTAAAAACTCATCATTCTTGAATTCTCTACCATGATTACTCTTGATCCTAAGAATGGTTCCAATGGTTCTCCCTTTCTCATTCATCAACCTTTTACTTAACCTTTTGAATTCACCAAAAGTGTCTAACTTTATCCTAAAAATTCTTACCCAAGCGATCGAGAATAATCATAAAAACAAACCAAAATATGGTTTTAAATGTGACCAAAACCATGATATTCATAGCACTTAATCCCTTTATTTTTGACTTTGATTGCTTCCTCATTAATAATGATTCTTTAAAATTTCCCTTGATGTGAGTTCTTGAATTTTTCAAACCTTTGACTTCGTTTGGATTTGAATCTGAATGCCTTGTTGAAGTTATAAGTAAGCAAGGCAATCCATTCTTGTAGAGCTTCTATAGCAGTGCCAGACTCAGTGGACATAGTCGCTACCACGTGTAAGGCAATATTCTTCTCTTTAGATCTGCTCCTCTTTTGCTTCACTAAGGTTTATCTTGAATGTTTGAAGAGATCCAATCAATTCATCAATATGCATGGTATCGATGTCATTGACTTCTTTAATGGTAGTAGCCATGATGCTGAATCTATTAGGTAAGGATCGAAAAACCTTCATTACCAATTTAATATTGCATACTCTTCTATAAGAGCGAATTCTTAACTAGACAAGTTGTATAACTTTGCATCGAATCCCCCCATTGATTCATTCACTAGCATTATCATATTCTCAAACTTAGTAATAAGAATTTGAAGCTTTAATATTTTTAGAATATTTGTACATTCATGTATTGTTTGGAGAATTTCCTAGGCTTCTTTTGCACTTTTTCATTTGGAGATTCATTTGAATTCCTATCCACCCACTCCACAAAAGATAGCATTGAAGGATTTTGAATGAGCACTTTTAAGACTTTTTTCTTTAATGGTCCACTATGCCTTAAATTTTGGTTTCTTTACACCAAATTCTTCAATTAAGGGTGTTCCCAGTCATACACAACAAATCTCCAGGCATTTTCATCAGTGGTCTTGATGAATGTAGTCGCCCTAAACTTCTAGTAAGTATAATTAGCAGCATCAAGCAAATGGGGACATAACACTAATGCACCTTCCATTTCTAACAAATATCAACTCCAAGAAGTCTACTATGCATGTTTAATGGTAGGCTTTGATACCAATAGTTGAGCCCAAATTGATATTTGAAGGCAGATTTGAGTAGTGCCAAAAATAGTTCCAACTGCTTTAGGCACGAGTAATGAAAAGATAAAAAAAAAAGAAAATATTTGTTTATGTAATTTGATTTCTTTACATATGTGGGGCCTTGCCTAGAGATAATATTTATTATATTAGTATATTGTACAAGTGTTTACAAGCTCTAACACTCACTAGTATAGACTTCTTTCGTTTGTTCTTCAGACCTAAATATCTTCCCTCTAAGTTTCCCCCTGAATATTTCGGACCAAGTCACCCACTTGGTTATTATAAAATAATGCACTCAAAAATATGTTTTTCACTGAACAAAATAAAGTTCTCTTATTTAGTAAAATACCTATACAAGTTCTCACCATATATAATGTCACACTCAGATTCCTCTAAACCCAAAATTTTAGAACATTTAGGGGGTAAATTGAAAGAAACTGTAAGCTGGCTGTCTTTATTGAAAAACCAAGAAAAATTAAGAAGCAAATGGGATATGGTTAAAAACCAATTTTTGTTAAGATATAACCAGCCGGTCGATTAGTGGTGGGAAAATGATTGAAAATAGTAGATTTTACACAACTGAAGATCGTGTAGGAAGGGTTATAAATAGTAGAAAAGTGACTGCCAGGAGAGAATTCATCTAAATTTGGTTTCATTTTCTTCTGTTTATTCACCTTCTTTATTGTTCCAAAGGATGGCGATTACAGGAAGCTTTGCATGTAGTAGTGATAATGAGGTTTAAGTTGGAAAAATGGAAAATCCAGTAAACTGCTAAGTGTAATGCCTAGATGCTAGGAGGATGGAAACTCCAACATCTAAGGAAGTTTACTAGATAAGGCGAGGAAGCCTTAGTTGATTTTCTACACTCAACCCTTGAAATGCTAAGTATGTTGTATGGTTTTATGGGTTTATTAAGTATCCACTGTTCTAGTTTAATGTGCATGAATTAGATATGATTCCTTGGTATTGTATCTATGAAATGCATGTAAGGGAAACATAGTCGGGTTTAGATGAAGTTAGGAAGGGAAAATGGGAAAATAGTAATTCTATTATATACCATCAGACGGTGTTGTTGGGTACACCCATCATGAGCGAAGCTCCAAGCCTTGCGGAGGGGACATTGAGGTGTTCGAGCATAAAGGTATATGATGATGAAATAAGGGAATGAAAAGAATGCAAAGGAAAAAGTAAAGATCATGGCTAGGCCATGGGATCGATCAGAGGCTATACACTTAAAAATGAGTAAAACCATAGCTAAAAGATGTTGTGGTATCATGATAAGAAGGTAAGACCATAGTTGAAAGGTGCTATGACACCATGATAGAAATAAGTAAGATAGCTGAAAGATGCTATGGAATCATGGTGAACAAGACTAAGATCATAGCTAGAAGATGCTATGGCATCCTTTGGTAGTCTGACGGGATAGTAAACATGGGGAACATAAGGTGTAAGACCATAGTTGGACTATGGCGACCAGTGTAGTCTGTTAGGATAGTAAAGACAAGGTTATGATGTGTAAGACCCTAACTGAAAGATGTTACGTCATCATAGTTTGTTCGACGAGACATTAAACATAGAATAGTCTGCCGGGACACTGAACACCAGGGTAGTCTGCCATGATGATAAACACGAAGTCCTAATATGTAAGACTATAGCTGCACTTTGGCAACATAAAGTAGCACAAAAAGACACATTCAAACATTGCAAAATCACAACATTTAATGCATAAATACTTAATCAACTAATTTGCATAGTCAAACCAATATAAGCAAGCTTAAATAACTAATAATCAAAGGATAAAATTCAACCATGAAAACCTTACAGGTCAACTTACCAAAAGTACCAAAACACTAAAATAATGAACTCAAACCAACCTAGGTACATTCCATTTAGCCAAAAATACATATAGACAAAGTAAGCACAAGTTGACTTTTAAGTTGATCTGCTAAGTTGAATTCTTACGGACTTACAATCTATTTTTACACTCGTTCGATACTTGCACACGAAAACAAACAAAATTTTACACTAAGTAATGTATACTTAGTGGTGCTAACATAATTCAAATTTAATTAAAATATAATAGTAAAAAAATAAACAAGCTCATATAAACCTATATTCATCAATTCATTAAACGCTTAGGGCATTCACGATCATATATCATATAAACATATCTTAACCAATGTAATGCTTGCTTTTATATATCGACATTAAGGTGCACCGTTAGGGTATTTACATCCAAATAATCATAACAATGTCATTACTCATATTATCATTATAATAAGTCATTAATACTTATATGCAATGTATAATTTCAAATTTTGATCTCTAAAGCACTCAAGAAAAAATACTCGAACCAATCCATCATCATACCAATATACTCACCGAAGTGGTAACTGAGCATAAATGCTTTGATCTTACCAACCATACCAGAGTACACCTATACCCTCAAAGAATTTGAGCTGGTGATACGTTCTTGACCCTTAGGTGTTGAAAAAAATTCAGTTTGAATACGATTTTCTTGCACAGTGAAAAATAAAAATTTTGAAAACTGACCCGATTTGTGAGATTTATAGTAATAAATCCTAGACAAAAATCATACCTATGTTTCCAGATAGACGAATTCTTGTCATTTTTGGCTTTCAACGAAATGATCTTCTCTACTATTCTTGCACAATGGAAAATAAAAAAATTGAAAATTGACCTAATTTATGATTTTTCTAGTAATAAATCCTAGACAAAAATCGTACCTGTGTTTTTAGATAGACGAATTCTTGTTGTTTTTGGCTTTCAACCAAATGATCTTCTCTACTATTCTTGTACCACGAATTGCTTTGAGTGTGGGCTCGAACAAAACGAATCAAACACAAAATCTAGAAATAGTTTTCTTTTCATTTTTGGGTGAAAATGAAAATTCTCTTCTTAGAATAGAAACTGACAAAATCATTATCTTGGAAAATATATTTAATTCTTAAAGAAAAAAAGTCTCTTTATTTTTAGGTAGAATAACAATATTTGAAAGTTGTGTATTTAGTCCTACCAGTGACATCTATTTATAGAGAAAGAAGGTAGAACCCTTATTTCAAATAGAGAAACAAAATCCTAGTTCAACTAGGATGTAAGGGGTGACAACCTTAGTTAAATATACTAGGGCTTGTCGTCCCCTCTTATTATATAAGGAGTTTTTGGTCCTATTTCATATAGGGTCCAATTACATGTATTTTCCGGGCTTTAACTCAATATTTTATAATTTGATTTAACCCAATATTTGTTTTTCTATTTCCCAAAAATAAACTTCAATATATTTCTAATTAAATAATTTTCTCAACTCAATTTTAATTCTATTAAAATCATGATGACTTTACAGTAAAAGAATCTATGACAAAATATATTAAATATTTTTGCATTCAACGGCTCACTATGACCTAATGATTTATTTCTATTTTTGAATTTCATTTATTCAAAAAACATAAATTCGTTTTTCAAGTCATTTTCATTTTCATTTTGAAGAAAACCACATTCATTTCCAAATGGTTTCATTTCTCCATTTTCATTTTGGAGAAAACTTTAATCATTTCCAAATGTTTCTTATTTCTCCATTTCACCATTTCTATTCATTTCTGTTCATTTGATTTAATATGCAATTCATTTCTTGTTTCAACGAGCTAGCAGAGGGACTGATTAAACATATGCAATTAAGGTTCAAATGATTTATAATTAAGTTCCATTTTTTCGCCTAACAATTATAAACTCATTTAGTATGAATTCGTTCCACTATAGTATCGTGGCTAAGCTCTCTCTAACAACATGCCATTACGAAAGTAGCTCGATCAATGCTCGTTCAATGACCTTGTCATAAATGTGTTAACCTCATAGGATATCCTTAATCTTTTTGAGATAATATCCATTCTCCCAATATAATCCTAATTTTTCTCATGGTAATCATTACATCTTCCTTTATGAAAAGTCAACCACTATCAAATAGTGATCAAGTCATCCATCACAAACAAATGACTCGTGGTCACATTTACTTTTCATCCACCATGTAATGCCAATGAGAGGATATCATTTACCTATCTCGAGCTATGAATTTGTAAAGCCACGAATTTTGGGCCTAGAAGTATTAGGTTTTGAGCATGGGAACAGTTAGGAGACTGCGCAGAAATAGTTAGTCGTGCAAGAAAGTGACACAAACGCATGTTAGTTTCAGTGGTTCAGTGCTCTGGGAGGTGTCTGAGAAGTCTTGGTTCAAGCCTTGGCTTGTGCAAGGTTGTATTTTTTTAAGGATAAACCCTATCTTAAGACACCAGGCTTCTTAAATAAATATGGTTAAGTCATGACATAGAAAGCTTACTGGTCCAGGGGTAAGTGGTGTGTTATTAATGTCTGATGTCTAAGGTTCGAGTCCTGGTTTGTGCAATGGGAGTTTTATTTTGCTGCTAGTATCGTGGGAGTGTCCTAGCTCAACTGAATTATTGAAGAGTTGGATTGGAATTTAAAATTGGTGGTTGAGGAATGAGTGGACATTTTTGGGGAGTGGAGTGAGGAATTTTGGTTGTTAGGGAGATTTAAGGAGAGTTTTGAGGAGGAAAATTTGGATGGAAGAGGTTGTGTGGAGTTCAAACTAGTTGGTGGAGAGATGTGAGGAGGAGTGGATCAAGGGAGTGAAGTAGTGGTGTCGAAATCGAACTCTTTCTCAAGAGAATTTGGCTACCATCTGTCATTTTGGCTTTTTCCTCCTAGTTTTGACGTTTTCGGTTTAGGAGTTTTCTCTCAACTTCATCTTTCGATATTTCTGCTTTGGTGCCCTACCGTCTTTTGTTTTCTACTTCTATTTTCTTTACTTACTCCCTTTTTCAATCGATTCTGATCAGTTACCTTCTCCTTTTGTCATTTGTCGAATAACCCTTTCTCTTTTCTCTCTATTCCTTTGGCTTTTATCAAGTTCTCCTCTTACGTTGTTAAAGCCGAATATCATCTTCTCTTCTCCTCCTCCTTCGATTCTTCTGTAATTAATGGATCTCCCCTCTTTCTCATACTGTTAGTTTGACCGAATACTTCATTTTTCTTTTTCCCCAATCTTTTTCCTCTTGATCAAATATTACTTATTCTTTCAGCCTCTCTGTGCCGATTCTCTTGTGCTCTCTGTCGTTTTTGGTGGAGGTGCAACTATTACATCTTGTGCCTCAGTTCGAGTGGGTGTTTCTAGGGGTAGGCCAAATACTACTATCTTCTATTCTTAGTCTGCTCTTTTGGTAAGTTGCTATACATTTGGTTCATCTATTTGCGTGTATGGTATTATTTAACAAGTTACGATTGGAATGTAGGTAGTCTTTAAGGATTCTAAGCGATCCTTTGCAACAGTTTAGTGTGATCGATCAAGGCGAGTGATAGGTAATCTCTTGAGCAAGTGTTTTAGGTCTACCACGAGGGTCTATCACTACTTGGGAACAAATGACTGAAAAGTTTTTACTTAAATATTTTCCACCGGTTAAAACGACAAAGTTGAGGAATGATATCTCTTCTTTTGTGCAGATGGATTTAGAGACACTCTACGATACTTGGGAGAGATACAAGGATTTGCTGAGAATGTGCCCTCACCATGGGTTACCTCTATGGTTATAGTTTCAAACTTTTCACAACAGTTTGAATCCCTCAACAAGACAGATGATTGATGCAGCTGCCGGTGGAACCATCAATAACAAAACACCTAAAGAGGCTTATGAGTTTATGGAAGAGATGTCACTGAATAATTATCAGTGGCAAGTCATGAGGATAAAGCCAAAAAAAGCTACTGGGGTGTTTAATGTTGACGCAGTCACAATACTGTCAAATCAGGTAGAACTCTTAAATAAAAAGATTGACGGTTTAGTTGGTTGTACGCAGGTACATCTAGTGATGGGGTGCGATTCAAACGGAGGAGGAATGTACAACATAGATTTTTCATCCCACGACTTTAGCACAGAGAATGAACAAGCCAACTATATGGGTAACAACTCTAGATCTCAAAATAACCCTTATAGCAACATTTATAATGCAAGTTGGAGAAACCACCCCAATTTCTCGTAGGGTGGTCAAGGAAATCAGAGACCACCACCACCTCCAGGCTTCCAACAACCACCTTACCAGTAAGAGAAAAAACCAAACCTTGGAGAGGTGTTCATGAAATTTTTCTCCGTATCAGAAACCCATTTTCAAAATACCGAGACGACACTTAAAAACCAACAAGCTTCCATTCAAGGACTTGAAAATCAAATTGGTCAACTTGCCAAGATGATATCTTATAGACCACAAGGTAGTCTGCCGAGTAATACTGAACCCAATCCTAGGGAGCATGTTAAAACAGTCACATTAAGGAATGGGAAGACGCTAACTGAACTTGAAAAGAAGGTGCCACAAGATCCTAACAAGGAGAATATCTAGAAGACTGAGCCCAAAGAAAAAGTCTCACCGGTACTTAAAGAATACAAGCCACCCATCTCATACCTAGCAAAGTTGAAAAAAGACCGCATGGATGCTCAATTCGGTAAATTTCTTGAACTTTTTAAACAGTTACATATTAACTTACCTTTTGTTGAAGCTATTTCGCAGATGCCCATGTATGCAAAGTTTTTGAAGGAGCTTCTAACAAAGAAAAGGAAGTTTGAAGAACTATCCACAGTGGAACTTAACAAGGAATGTTCAAGGATTGTCCAGAACAAACTATCAACTAAATTGAAAGATCCAAGAAGTTTTACTATTCCCTGTTTAATTGGAAATCTAAATATTAAGAAGGCATTAGCAGATTTAGGAGCCAATATTAACTTAATGCCTTATAAAATGTTCAAGTAGCTAGGTCTAGGGGAACCAAAACCTATTGGGATGAGTATTCAATTAGCTGATAGATTTGTTAAATATCCTAGGGGTATCATTAAAGATATATTAGTTAAGGTTGATAAATTTATATTCCCTATTAATTTTATTATGCTTGACATGGATGAGGATGTTGAGGTACCTTTAATCCTAGGATGTCCATTTTTAGCTATTGCTCGAGCTATTATTGATGTAGGGGATGATAAACTAGTGCTTAGGGTAGGTGACGAAGAAATTGTGTTTAAAATTTATGATGCCATGCGATTCTCTAGGGAATAAGATGATTCTTGTTATTTTATTGATTCCATTAATTATTCTATTCAAGACTCTTTTCAGGAAATCACTCTTAAAGACATGTTGGAACTGTGTCTCGTTCAAAATGGGGAAGAGGATAAAGTCACCACTGAGATGGAAAAGGTAATAATCAATTTAAACTCTAACAACCCCTCCCCTAGGCAAATCGATTATGAGGGTATTGAGATTAATGATGAACCAAGACAAAAGCCCTCTGTTAACGAACCTCCCCAACTGGAATTGAAGCAATTACCCAAACACTTAGAATATGCATTTTTAGGAGACAATTCTACACTACAAATAATTATTGCTTCAAACTTCAACCTAAGGAAAAGGAAGAATTAATCCAAGTGTTAAGAGAACATAAAAGATCCATAGCTTGGAAAATCTCTAACATTAAAGGAATCAGCCCTTCTTTTTACACCCACAAAATCTTGATGGAGGATGAATATAAACCATGTGTGGAAGCTCAAAGGAGATTGAACCCCAACATGAATGAAGTAGTCAAGGCCAAGGTAATTAAACTTTTAGATGCTGGAATTATTTATCCTATTTCTGATAGTGCTTGGGTAAGTCCTGTGCAGGTTGTACCTAAAAAAGGTGGTATGACTATTGTTGCCAATGAGAAGAACAAATTAATCCCTACGAGAACGGTAATAGGTTGGAGAGTTTGCATTGATTACAAGAAATTGAACGATGCCACTAGAAAAGATCACTTCCCATTGCCCTTCATTGATCAAATATGGGAAAGATTGTCAGGACATATGTACTATTGCTTCATAGATAGACTTTTCGGTTATTTCCAAATCCTGATAGCTCCTGAAGATCAAGAGAAAATGACATTTACTTGTCCATACGGTACGTTTGCTTATCGTAGAATGCCCTTTGGATTATGTAATGCTTCTGCTACTTTTTAGCATTGCATACTAGCCATCTTCAACGAACCTGTGGAGGACATCATGGAGGTATTTATGGATGACTTCTCAGTATTCGGTAACTCTTTCCATCTTTGCCTTAAGAATTTAGAACGTGTTTTAATAAGGTGTGAGGAAACAAATCTTATTCTTAATTGGGAAAAATACCATTTTATGATTCGAGAAGGTATTGTGTTAGAACACAAGATTTCTAGTAAGGAGATAGAAGTTGATAAAGTGAAAGTTGAGACTATTGAAAAACTACCTCCCCCTAGTTCAGTTAAGGAAATTAGAAGCTTTTTAGGACATGCTGGTTTCTATAGAAGATTCATTAAAGATTTTTCTAAAATAGCTAAGCCTTTAACGAAATTACTAGAAAAAGATGTACCCTTCAAGTTTGATCAGGAATGTTTAGAAGCATTTAACACCCTAAAAAAGAAACTGACTAATGCTCCAATTATAATTGCACCTGATTGGAATTTACCTTTTGAGCTAATGTATGATGCAAGTGATTTTGCAGTAGGCGCAATTCTGGGATAGCGAAGAGACAAGCACTTTCAGCCAATCTATTATGCTAAAAAAACTCTAGCAACTGCACAAGAGAACTATACTACCACAGAAAAAGAGTTGCTAGCTGTGGTTTTTGCGTTCGACAAATTTAGACCATATCTGATATTGTCTAAAGTCATCGTTTATACTGATCACTTCGCTCTTCGTTATCTTTTAACTAAGTTCGATGCGAAACCCCGATTAATAAGATGGATTTTATTGTTGCAGGAATTCGATTTGGAAATACAAGATAAAAAAGGAGCTAAAAACTTGGCAGTCAATCACCTTTCCAGGCTTGAGAATCCACATCTCAAAGAACTTGATAAGGCTGAGATAAATGACTCGTTTCCTAAAGAACAACTCTTAGTCATATCTGATTCTGAGGTACCTTGGTTTGCTGACATTGCAAATTACTTAGCTGCTAACATAACCCCAAAAGAGTTGACACATCAGCAAAAGAAACGATTCTTTACTAATGTGAAAAACCACTTTTGGGAAGATGCTTTTCTTTTTCGTATATGTACAGATCAAGTCATTCGAAGATGTGTTACAACGACAGAAGCAAACAAAATCTTGGAACACTGCCATTCGGGACCAACAGGAGGACATTACAGTGGAGCTAAGACTACCTATAAAATACTCGAATCAGGTTTTTATTGGCCCACATTATTTAAAGACGCCAACAGGTATGCTGCTTCTTGAGACAAATGTCAACGAATAGGTAACATCTCTAAATGTGATGAAATGCCTCAGACATATATGCTTGAATGTGAATTATTCGATGTATGGGGCATCAATTTTATGGGTCCATTCCCTAGTTCGTTTGGAAATAAATACATCTTAGTAGCAGTTGATTACATGTCTAAATGGGTAGAAGCCCAAGCCTTACCTACTAATGATGCTAGAACGATAGTGAGATTCCTTAAAAAACTCTTTTCTCGATTTGGAGCACCTAGAGAAATTATTAGTGATAGAGGAACTCATTTCTGTAATGCTCAGTTTGAAAAAGTCCTAAAGAAATATGGAGTGCACCATAGAACGGCTACCGCTTACCACCTCCAAACCAGTGGACAAGTTGAAGTAGCTAATAGAGAACTGAAACGCATCTTAGAGAAAACAGTAGAGTCAAATAGGAAAGATTGGGCGATAAAAGTGGATGATGCTTTATGGGCTTATAGAACTGCATTCAAAACTCCCACAGGAACATCTCACTATAGAATCGTTTACGGGAAAAGTTGCCATTTACCATTTGAACTAGAACATAAGCCGTTTTAAGCTATCAAATTTCTAAATCTCGATCCTAATCTTGCAGGTGAAAAGAGACTCATACAGTTAAACGAGTTGGACGAATGACACTGTAATACATATGAAAACTCACATTTATACAAAGAAGCCACAAAGCGAGGCAATGACGCTCATCTAAAGCAACCCAAACAGTTTAAAGCTGGCGATCTTGTCTTGCTTTACAACTCGAGGCTTATATTATTCCCTGGAAAGGTAAAATCAAGATGGTCAAGCCCATTCATAGTTCAAAGTATTTTTCCCTACGGTATAGTTGAGGTAACACATCCAACTCACGGCACTTTTAAGGTAAACGGTCATCGACTCAAACTATATAATGGTGACAATTTTAAGAATGATAGGGATGAGCTTAGGCTCTACAAACCCTAGTAAAGGTGCAAGAAGGTAAGTCAAGCTTAGACTTTAAATAAGCACTTCTCGAGAGGTAACCCGAGCACTAACATTGTTGATTTCTTTAAATTTAGTTCATAACATCTAAATAACCAACTAAGTCTTTAAAACATAGATTTTTCAGAGCTACACAGCCAAGCACATGGGAGTGCCTAAGGCCGTGGCCACACCATAGATGGAAACAAGGACGTGCGATACGACCGTGTGAAAACAGAGATAATTTTTTCCCAAAACATAGGTTTCGAAAAATTGCCACAGCTGTGCAATATGGCCGTGGGTGAACCTGCCAAATCAACATGGGCATGCAACATGCCCGTGCCAATAGGCCGTGGTTGAAACTGAGAAATTAGCTTGGGCGTGTGACACGCCCGTGCCTACCACCCGTGGCCACACCATAAGTCCACGAAACACATGGGCTAGACCCAGGGCACACGGGCGTGTGCCACGGCCGTGTGCCAAATCCCCTATCTTAAACCACTCACTAACCATCACCACATGACGATTCATCTGCTTATAAGGACATGTGAGTCCAGTGTCATTTATTTTTTACTTTTATCTTTATTATCTACTTTCTTAATTTCCTTTACTTTATATTCCTTCTCCTTGTAAATACTTTTATTTTGCACTCTATTTCTTATCAAGTAATACTTTAATTCTCCCCACAGTTGTGTTTATTCTCTTCAGTAGCCCAGAATCATGCACTTCAAGTAGTTTTTTCTCCAAATCTGCCTTCACTATTCCATGGATTTTATCAATATTTAGGGAGTTTCACTTCTCCCCCTATCTTATGATTTTATGCTTATATTTTAAATATATCTACCCTTGTACATTAAGGGCAATGTACATCTTAAGTGTAGGGGGACTCACTTTCACTTTTTGCATTATTCTCAAATCCCTGAATTTTGTCTTGTCTTTCAAGTCACTTTTTCATATCACTATTAGAACGAATTCTGATTGATTTATGGTTTTTATTGATATGTTTAGGATTAAGACATAGGTATTTATGCTTTGATTATTCAAACTTTAAAACATTAGAGAATCAAGCATGATATGTTGAAATGTTTGAGAATTTAAAATTTTTCGAGGTTATTTCCCCAAATTTAAGTATTATCTTGAAATTTGAAATTCACAAGATCGACATCAAAAGCCATAATTCTAGTGAGATCTTTGAGCCTTCTGAGCATACATCCTTTCATGCTCACTTTTATTATTGCTTTGAATGAGTCAATAATGATTTGTTATTCTAGAACTTGCTTCGATTATATATGTCAAGACCACACCATTGATTTGATATATCGAGATGATAAAGGTACTTAGGTTTAACCCACTTACTCCATAAAAGCCTACCCTCATAATTAACCATTAGTAAACCTCCTTAAGCCTAACAAACCATTTATTTATTTATCCTTAATATTAACCCATAAACCTATTTTTGATTCTTTGAGAATTTCCCTCACTCTAATTTGATCCCTATTTTTGTCGAGATTTGAATTGAATAATTATCTAGCTATATTCTCCTTTTCAGTTTGTAAGTTCATAAAATATTTGATTTGTTTTAAAAAAATCAGTTGTAATTTAAATGTTTAGCATATTATGTAATTATGTACTATGGATCTTAAACGATGCTATTCATGAGTTAAAAGCTCAAATTTAGGAATATATTTCAGTGATAGAGATTTTTCTAGTTAGATGATTTTTCAGTTCAATGTCGATTCTAACCCTCTTTTTTCAGCTTGAGACTACACCCCTAACCAAAGCCCCATTACAACCTTCTAAAGACCTTTTGATCGACGTATCATTTCAATTTATAGTGGTGGAGATTTGATTTTCATGCAAGCTTATGGTAATAACCTTTCATGTTGACTAATGAGTGCTTAATTTCTGAACCCTAAACACTTCGAGTGAATAGAGTGAAACTTTAGTGAGGATGTCAACTCTTGCTGATTTTGAATTCATGGTAATTACTTAGAAGAGGGGAGAATAAGTTAAAACATTTGATGTTCTTTTAGTTGAATTTTCAATGTATAATTACTCATGGATTTATTCAAAACATTATTGATAAAATTAATAAGTCAAGAAGAATGATTTTTAATTATGAGTTGAGGATTTTGCTTGAGGATAAGTAAAGGCTTAAGTGTAGGGGTATTTGATAAACCATAATTTATACTTATTTTTATCCCACATTTAGTACAGTAATGGATGAATTATCATTGAATTTGTGGAATTTGATGCTCCTGAACCTTTAAATTCATGTTTTATACTTAGGTGAGCGTAGGGGAGTGAAAAGAACGAGAAACGGGCTAAAAATGGAGTAAATGGGCCAAAGTAAGGAATCAACACGGTATGGGGTTCATCACACGGGTAAACCACACGGTCGTGCCATATTAGCAGGCTTGAACACGGCCTGGGTTCGATTCACATGGGCATGCCACACGAGCGTGTCCCTGTCATGACTCGTTTTAATTCCACGCAGAAAAGGCTACCTAGGGTTAGTTGTTCTTATTCTCGACGGAGATATTAACATAATTTAGGGATCTCTACGGATCAAGTTGAATGAAGAAATCGTCTAGTTCAGAGTTAAATAACAAGTGGAGTCTAGGTGGATTCTTCCTTGGGTATTGCCTTTATCATTCAGTTTTCCCAAAGTAATTCCCCAATTTACTTTTGTTGCGTCTTTAGTTTAGTTTAGTTTAGAATTAATTAGTTTAAACAAAACCTCCCTTTATTTCTAGGCTAGATAATAGGAAAAAAGTTATTACTAGTACTTTTAGTTCCTTGGATTCGACATTCCGATCTTGCCACTAATTATACTACTATTCGATAGGTGCGATTGGCTTTCATCGTGATAATAGTTAGTTCTAGGTACATCATTATTATTACTTCATCAAAATCATGATCAGTAAGGCTTTATTCATTAAAACACCAAAATTTTCCCAAGTCAAGGCTTGAACCCGAGACCTCACACACACACCTAGAACACTTAACCACTAAAGCAGATAGATATTTGTGTCAATATTTCACAAAAACATAAATATAAATTTTGGGGCGTTACATCTTAGGTTTGCGTTAAAAGTTCAATTTTCGTCCATCAAAAGCAATGTTTTGATTCCTTATGAGTTTTTCATGATATCTAGTCCTTAAAATTGAATTATTAGTCCTCAAATTGCATGTTTCAAATAAAGCCTGAAATTTTGGTTTTTAACAGTGAATTTCAGGATTTTGAGTGAAAACATGGTTTCAAAGTGTTTTTCAATTTTTTTTGATATAATTAAAGTGTTTCTAAAATTACTTTAAAGTTTCGTTAATGATTTCTAATGTTTTAATTAATTTTTGTCATAATGGCCAAAACTTGTCGAAAACTGTCAACACCTTGAAGCGTGTAGCTTTGTGTAGTTTAAAGGATTGGAATTAGTTGCAGATGAATATTTAGATGAATAGAATGTATTTCGTGCAAAAAAAATTAAGCGCAGGCTAAGATATTCGAATTTAAAGCTTTCTATGTCGAAGGTTTCAGTTAATAGTGAACGTAGCTTCGGCTTTTTTTTTTTTTTTGTTGTTTAAGGTGAGTTGATGATTGAATGTTGATTGTGTATTAGTGTGGTTTGTCTTATTGAAGTGTTAGAGTCGATAGGACCTTCAACTAGTTGATACAAAGGTAAAGAAAAGCTTGTCTAAGCTTTTGGCTTTTCGGTGAAAGCATATTTTTAGTGAGTGTTTTAGAATCACTGCTCATAGATGATTCATTGTGTAATTAGGAACTTAGAGGTAGCCTAAACCCCTACTCTAAATTCCAAGAGTAAGTGTTCTGACACCTATGATTATATATGATATATGTATACTTGTGCAATTGTGAAAATATGAACATATATGAGATGCTCTGACATGTATCATAAGCTTGTGATGATTGTTGTGAAAGAGAATATATGGGTATGTTATTCATGCCATGTGACAGTGATTTTATTGTGCTACTAATATGAATATGCAGTGAATATGTGCAGAAAAACGGTAAGTAAATATGTGATAATAATGTGGGTATTTTGGGTTTGTGATCTAATGAGACCGTTGGATATAGTTGGCATGCCATATGGTTGTGGGTGCTCACCTTTGTGCTGTGATACATGGGATGTTGAAGCCCAGGGATAGTTTTTGGAGTGATAAAGAAATATGAGCTAAGCTCTATTCACTAGTTATGTGTGTTTGGTGTGTTGGAGACTGTTTGATGTGTGGTGATAGAGTCCACTTTATGTTTCATAACCTCAATAGCCAAACTATCGTAAAATGTAACTGGAAGTGTCTAAATGTGATTAAAATATGCTCTAATATATGCTTAAATATTCATGTGATTAATGTGTAAATATTCATGAAAGATGATTAAATGTGTAAAACATAACATAGGACTAGAAGATGTTATGATTATGTTGCATGTCTGCTTTGTTTATGCATAATGACTTGTTTACATAGTGGTTGTTCTGAGCATTCACTAAACTTGTTAAGCTCACCAACTCATTTTAACCATTGCAAATAAGTAGTGCCAGTGTAAGTAGTGTGATCTCAAGGGGTGATCCAAACTAGAGCTTTAGTTGTTATTTTTAGGTGTTTTTTTAATTATTTATGTTTTTGAGAATAAAAGGTAATGTGGTAGATTATATGTCAGTTTTGCTATGATCTTTAATTGATTGCATGCCTATTAAGCTTGATGATTGTGGACTTAAAATACGATATTTTGGACTACTATTTGGAACATTTTGGTGCTTATTTTATGAGGTAATTGATGCATGATGTTTAGAACTATTTTGGTATGATTTATATGTTGATATATGCTATGTTTTTAACGTCTGGAATAGAGGTATTGATATTTGGGTTTTAAAAACGATACCTCTACAATTTTTAAAAGTGCAGTATACAGTTTTGTAAATTGGTATCGATATTTTATCACGAGTATCAGTATTAGGGGTAAAATTATTTATACTTTTCTGTATTACTGATATTTTTCGATTGTTGGGTTTTTAAAATAAGAAATAGAAAGCTAGTTTGGTATCGATCTTTCAAGCGGTATCAATACTACTTGAGAGAATTATCCTCTTCAAAATCGATAACTATATAACAGTTTTGGGAATTTAGCCAAGTGGTCCTAATGCAAGTTTAGTACTTATTTTATAGAGTTGGTATAACAATTTATTAGAGTTTGGTTTGGTAATTTTGTCAATTAATTGCTTAAATAGAGTATAGGGACTAATTTGTAAAACCAAATCACGATAGGTTTTTAATTGGCCAAAGGCTTAGGAACTTAAATTGCAATTAAATAAAGGTCCAAAATAGTAAATAAAACATTTTGGAATATGTGATAGTGGATGATGATGGATTATTACATTAAAATGTGATTAGTGAATTAAATAAGTTAAAAAGTTTAATCATAATATATATAGTTAGTTGAGTGGAAAGAAAGAGAGAATGCTCAATTAAGTCATTTTCTTGTAATTTTTATGTTTTTGAGGTCATGAGAGCTTGATTTAGCTAGCCCATGTACACTTTTGGAAAATTGTTAAAATTTTTGAAAGTTCCTATTGTTGATTTCTTGAAGGAATTGGTGTTAAATTGATAGATTTTAAGTTTAGATTATGAAAAAGGAATAAATTATAACATTTAATTGTTAGTTTTGTACATAGGAACTAAAGTGAATAAAATGTAAAATTATTGTGAATTTTTTGTGTAAATAGATAGTATAGGGTCTATAATGAATGTAATTGAAGTCAATTTCTAAATTGAGGCTCAAAATTCAAATATATGGCTATTTTTATTTTAGTGACTAAATTGAATAAAATAAAAAACTTCAGGGGTATAAAATGAGATTATTTAGGTTCATTCATGCCATGGCACAATGCAAAAATGTTTGATATTGATGAATTGAATGAAATAATTATATAGATCAAGAATTGGTTCAACCTGAGGTAATTGAGGAACAGCTAAAATTGTCAGTTAGTCTTTGATAATTCAACTTGTTTGGTGTTTTGACCAAGTAAGTTCTTATGGAACTTATTACTCTATTTAATTATATATGAATTGTACTTGAATTAACATATAAAAGTATATATACTTGTTAAAATTGAGTAGAATTATGGAATTTGACACAATGTCTTGTATTGGATTTATTTGTAAATTTGTGTTAATATGATTATTGATTGTTTATTTGCCTCAAATGAAATATGAAATATGTACAGGATTTGATATTGAAATTTATACGAAAGTAATGCCTGAGTGAACTTTGTAAAAGGTTAGGATACGTATGGCATGCCATTAGGGTTATGGATGTATTTGATTAGAGACTTACTTGTTATTACGAGATCTAACATTTGTTGTAGATTCACGAGTTAAACGTATCATAAGTTTAGCCCAGATGAGTGACCTCGATACAATGTTAACTTGTATGAACAATTCTGAAATACTGCCAGCTTGTGTGAGCATTACAATCCCGTGCATCTGATTCTTTTTTACTAAAGTTCTACCGGGCAATGTTCAACTATTTGATAATGGAAATGTAAGTATTGAATGGGAAATGAAATGATATTTAGCGATGTTAATGTATGGATGATTACATGATTTTGATTAGAGTTTGAATTATCTATGATTCGAGATTGCATCTAATGCATTTGACTAATTTTATTATACGTATAGATATTTTGCAATGTGCCAAAAGATAGTTAAAATCATTGCTAAATGAAATTAGTTAATTATGCTTAAATGATCAAGGTATGTTCTAGTTTCCATTTGAACTTACTAAGTATTTTATATGCTTGCCTAGTTTTTTTCTCTTTTCCTTGTAGATTGTCACCTTGCGAATCACGTTAAGCCAGATTGTCTCGACGCTTACACTATCCTTGATTTATAAGACATCTTGATGTGTTTGGTAACTTGTGAGGATTTGGTGTTTTGATTCACATATGTAAATGAACATATATGGATTTTATGCTTAATGATGTGATGAACATATAGAATAACATTAAATAAGATAGAAATGGTAGCTTGTTTGATAGGTGAATGATAAACTATAAATTATACATATTTCTATCCCACATTTAGCACATTTATGGATGAATTATCGTTGAATTTGTGGAATTTGATGCTCCTAATCCTTTAAATTCATGTTTTATACTTAGGTGAGCATAGGAAAGTGAAAAGAATGAGAAACGGGCCAAAACAGAGAAAATGGACCAAAGTAAGAAATCAACACGGCCTGGAGTTCATCACACGAGTAACCCCCACGGCCGTGCCACTTTAGCACGCTCGAACACGACCTAGGCTCGATTCACACAGGCGTGCTACACGGGCGTGTCCCTGTTGTAACGAGTTTCAATTTCACATGGAAAAAGCTACTTAGAGGTTAAGAAAGACATTCCAAACACTATATAAAGACCCTAGGAGGCGACTACAAGAAAGAAGAGTGTCCTTGCCAAGACTCAGAGTAGAAGACAGGGAATTACTTGAAGAAAGCCGATTGATCCATCTCAGAAGCCAAGATCTACATCAAGATTGAAGATCTCCCTTCAAATCCTTTCAGGAGTTTTGGGTTTTCTTTATGTTTTGTTGTTTTTTTTACTCTGAGATGTTTTTTTTAATAAAGATGAACTAAACCCCTAAATACCTAAGGGGGATGAAACCTAAGACGAATCTTGTTATTGTTATCTGAACTATATGATAAATATTTGATTTGTTCTTAATTGTGTTTTTTTAATTCTTGAATTGATATTTTCAGGATATTAAATTAAGTCGAATGTGCTTATGTAGAGGAGCAAAAGTCCCTATTTAAGAGTAGATCCAACACAATTAAGCAGAGTTGATCACAATCCTAGACATAGGACGACAAAAATCTGCCGGATTAGAGTCAAATCTAATATGGGGATCCATAGATCGAGTTAATGCAAAACTAGTGGTTTTAATTAGAAAGAGATTTCAATTAATCAACCTAGGGTTAGTTGTTCTTATTCTCGACGGAGATATTAACATAATTTAGGGATCTCTATGGATCAAGTCAAATGAAGAAATCGTCTAGCTCAGAGTTAAATAACAAGTAAAGTCTAGGTGGATTCTTCCTTGGGTATTGCCTTTATCATTCAGTTTTCCCAAAGTAATTTCCCAATTTACTCTTTCCCAAAGTAATTTCCCAATTTACTCTTTGTCGTGTCTTTAGTTAACTAGAATTTTAGTTTCCCAACAAATCCCTCTTTATTTTCAGGCTAGATAATAGGAAGAAAGTCATTACTAGTACTTTTAGTTCCTTAGATTCGATATTCCGATCTTGCCACTAGCTATACTACTACTTGATAGGTACGCTTGCCTTTTATCGTGATAATAGTTAGTTTCCAGCTACGATCATTATTATTACTTCATCGAAATCACGATTAGTGAATGAGATAGAAATGTATTGAACATGATTTACTTGAAGTATGCTTGAAAAATATGGCCTAATTTTGGATATTGATGGTATGTTTAGTGCCTATTGTATACAACCCATTTTGCCCGGGCCCAATTGATGCCCAATTACCCAACTAACCTACCCACTTACAACACCCCAAACCCGATGGCCCAAGTTTTTTAACCCGTTACAGAAGCAGACCCGCTACCCAAAACCCAGACCTAGCCCACCTAAGCTAGCCCAATCCCGAAACCCTAACTTCTTTCCAACTTGCGCCGCCTCTGAACCCCACTTGCACCTGCCCTCTGCCAGCAGTCCCATCCATTGACCAGCACCGCCCTTGACTTCTCTCAGCACCGCCTCTGTACCTGCAGAAGCATTAAAAAGGAAAGGACAGAAACTAATAGAAAATCATTGTAAAATGGCTATATAAAGCCGAATGAAATATGTAAAATGGGTTGAAAATTTTTACCAAAAAAGAAATAACAGATCTCAGTTTCAAAAACCAAAAAGAAACGTCGATAATAGCAAAAACAGCGAAGGGATACCCCCCATCAGAGACCATACCAGAATCGAAACCTAAAACTTAAAGGTGACCCCTTTTTTTTTCTTTTTTCTTTCCTAGAAGTCGATTTTATGCATACATGTTCTAAAAAATAACAATAACACTAAAAAATAAAAATTTTTTAAAAATTACCTTTTTCCGGCCACCGCGTGCGGTGGCCGGAACCGGCGCCGGTGACCGGCCGGTGGTCGGACCGACCATCGGAAATCGCCTCCGGTCCTCTGCTCTCCCCTTTCTCCTCCCTTTTTTCTTCTCACCCGCACAAATGATTTTTTTTCACTAAAACGGGCCTTTTATAGCCCTCCAAAACGACACCGTTTCGGGGGCTGTACTCAAGCATCAAAACGGTGTCGTTTTGAGCCGACCCGCGTGCGGACCCGACCCTACCCGCGTAAGGTCCGCGTGTTTTTAAACGGAAGGGCTATTTGCGCAATCAGCCCTTCCGCTTTTTCAGACCTGTGCAATCAGGTTTTAATGCTTTCGAATTGGCCCCGATAGTTCATTAGGTATTGCAATCTGATCCCTCTTGCAACGCTGCGTTTTAAACATGCGGAAAAATTGCCCTTTTGGCCCCTGTTTATTCATCCCGTGTTCAAATAAGTCCTCCATACTCGTTTTTGATTTTAAATCTGCCCGAATGTTTCGATTTTAGCCCAATTTGACCCCCTTTATTATTATTATTATTATTATTATCATGGTTATTCATTTTTACTATGTTTATTATTATTTTACATGTTTATTAACATAAGTTTTAATTATAATTAACACTATTATATATTTTCATATATGTATATTCTTAATTATTTTTAATTATACTACGGCATTAATGTTTCTAATAGCTATATGTTATTTATTTTCATATCCATATATTATATGTGTCCTTTATGTGCCTTATATATATATACGCATACATATTTAACCCTGCATTATGCATATCTAGTATTATATCGTATTTTCATAAATACCTTCAATATTGTCGATTATACTTTATACCATCTTAGATATTATCAGCACCTATTTATGTACACATCTTTTATATTATATATACATATACTTATATATTTATTTATGGTTTTAATATAAATATTACTCTAATATTTGTCATATTTTATGTACAGACTTTTCACTATCATTTTATGCATGTATATTATACGTATATATTACCACTATATTTGTTTTCACCATGTATACATACTTCTCACTATTATTATTTTATATTATTGTGCATGTACTATATGTATATTATTTCTATAATTGTTCTCATTACACTATATTTGCGTTAGCCGCATCATTACCACCATTATTTGTACAATTATTTTCCATAATATTATTATGTTATATTTATCATATTATATTTATCATTACCAACCCTATTACATATATGTTCTTGTGTACGTTTACACTTATTCTAATATATATTCTAACCCGTATATATTATATTATGCTATACACTTGTACTTTCAAATATTTTATCTTCTTATGCATGTATTTTATATATTATTCCATATTGTCTCATGCTATCTTATTCACGTATATTTATTCTCAACACTATATCACTATATTAAATCTTTATACCTTCATATATATATATATATATATTTTTTTTTTTACGTATTTTCCATTATATTAGTTACATACTTTTTGTATTCTAATATTATATTACGTACACATTGCCGTATACTACGCATGCCTATCTTCTATATCGTATTATTTATAATTTTCTTATCATCTCACGTGTGCATATTTTTAAACTACATTATATATTTTCTTGACGCCATGTTATGTACATATTTCCTCTACGTATATATCCTTTAAAATGTACTTTTTTATTTTATGTTGCCGCGAATATTATCGCTATTATCATTTTTATATGTTAACTTTATGTTTTAATATTTTATCAATTTCATCATGGTTTCAAAAAAAAAACAACATCCAAAATATCTTATAAATCGAGGCAATGTTTTTGTGTTTAGAGATACGGGAAATAGTGCCCTAACGTGCTGGGTTGCGATTTCTCGCCTGTCTAAATACCTAAAATACCCTTTTAAGCAAATTCTTGCAACTTGCGAGATAACTGTAGTTTCAAGGAACTTGAGAACTTCGCGTCCAATCGTGCTGGATGTGATGTTCGTATTCCTCCGAAGCGAAAGAATCTCGGCTTTTCAACCCAAATTATCTCAAAATTGTATTCAAAATATTCTAAAAAACGAGGCAATGTTTTGTATTTGGAGATTCGGGAAATAGTGCCCTAACGTGCTGGGTTGCGATTTCTCGTTCGCCTAAAAACCTAAAATACCCTCCTAAATTTTGCAACTTACGGGACATCTCTGGTTTCGAGGAATTCACGAATCTCGTGTCCAATCGTGCTGGATGTGATGTTCGTATTCTACCGAAGTGAAAGAAATCCCGATCTTCTCAACCTAAACCATTCCAGTCTCAAAAAGAATTGTATTTTCAAATCTTTCCAAATTTCGACTTAAGACAGAAAATTGCTCAATTTGGTACCAATTTTGGGCGTCGCGGGGGTGCTAATCCTTCCCCGCGCGTAATCGACTCCCGAGCCCATTTTCTCTAATTTTTCGTAGACCAAAACATTTATACGGTGACCCAATCACACCTAAAAAGGTTGGTGGCGACTCCCTATTTTCATTTTCATTTTTAAAGTCGACCCTCCGTTTTTTCTTTTTCAAAAAATGGTTTCGACAGCTTGGCGACTCCACTGGGGACGTTAAGTGAGTCAAGCCGAAAATTGATCATTTTCTGTCTTAATGTTAGAAATTTTGAAATTTTTCTTAAATACAACCTTTTACATGCGTTTATTGAATATGTTTGTTATCTTTCCTCGCACACATTGCATTCGCATGACCGTTGTGGTCACACCCTTAAGTGGGAGTGAGGAACTACGCTTTCGTGAGGTTTTCACCTCCGCATGGGCTAGTGAATCGCTTCCGGGATACATCCGTACCTATGTGCTTCGTGAGATTTTCATCTCCGCATAGCAGTAGGGAAATGTGTTCCCCTGAACTGAACTTGGTCCATATGAGCCTATAATGGGTGAGGATCGAGGAATCTGCTGGTTCAGGTACCCTTCTCTCTAGAACCGAAACACATATGGTGCGCCTTAGGTGCCTGCCCTAGGTAGCACGGAGATAACCTTTAGTGACTACCCATGTAGGTGCTTGTTTATTTTCTTTGAATTATACCTGTTATATGTGATACTGACCCTTTCTGTCTTGTCATCATTGCATGTCATCCAGCATTTAAAAGGTATCGATTCACGGTTCTATTTCTAAGTTAGAAAGTTTTGTAATGAGGAATGAATATCTTGATAAAGTGGAAGACAACGCTAACATACGGACATGGTCAGAGAAAGCCCAGTTAGAAAAAGGAGACAGTGTCGCCGAGGGGTATACGTCGGAGCTGTGGGACTTTACTCGTTTCAGTTCGGCACAGAACGAGCTTCAGGAATTGAGAGACATTTGGACCTAATGGGATGATGAGGCTAAACAGTTGTTCTATCAGAATTACGGAGATCTGCCCTATTTGCTAGACATTAAAGTGGATAAGCATCTGTTTCGGGCTATGGTACAGTTTTGGAACCCCGCTTATAGCTGCTTTACACTTGGTGAGGTAGACTTAGTACCCACTTTGGAAGAATACACCGTCCTACTCCGCTGTCCAAGAATCCAAGACAACAAAGCTTATGTTAGGGCTGTAAATCTCCCAACTTTCGTGAAAAAATTAATGACTATTACGGGAATGAGTGAGCAATGGGCCATGGCTCGAATCCAACAAAAAGGTGATAGCAAATGTATTCCGTGGGCGAGTCTAAGGGATTTGATATTAACGCACCCCGACACG
Organism: Gossypium stocksii; assembly: GCA_020496765.1. Classification (NCBI taxonomy): domain Eukaryota; kingdom Viridiplantae; phylum Streptophyta; class Magnoliopsida; order Malvales; family Malvaceae; genus Gossypium; species Gossypium stocksii. The sequence continues at coordinate 72,528,930 of CM035622.1, forward strand.
AAGAGGAAGGTGGATCTCTTGGCCTTAAGTATCTACGGGTTGGTGATTTTCCCGAAGGCTATGGGGCACATAGACGAGGCGGTCACAGATTTATTCGATCGGCTCAACAAACAAGTCACACACGTGCCTGCAATCCTAGCAGAAACATTTCGGTCCTTAAGTGCGTGTCGGAGAGCGAGTGAAGGCAGATTCATCAGTTGCGCACAGTTGTTGTTGGTTTGGTTCAACAGTCACTTCTGGAGGGTCGATAGGGGTCCTTGCCGAGTGTTCTTACAGGACTATTCTCCCTTAAAAGAAGCAGCAACTACCTCAAGAAGAGACGACATCACAGAGGAAAGATGGATAGAGATACTGCGAAATCTCCGAGAAGAAGATGTTGTATGGAAAGTTCATTGGATAGCTCCTAAAGAAATCATTTATCGTTGCGGAACTTTTGATTGGGTACCTCTTCCTGGAATTTGGGGAGTTGTCGGTTATGCGCCATTGCTCGTTTTGAGGCAATACAAAGCGGAGCAGTTCATACCGGCAACACGAGGTCTGGCCCAAAGTGAATTCTCATACAAAGGTGATAATTATAAAAAGAAGATACGAGAGATTTCTGACGCCTGGAAAAAGATTTGCTGCATGAAGGTTTTGACCGATGGCCCGGCGACGACCCCTGAGTACAAGGACTGGTTTAGCAAGAGGGCCAATGACAACATTCCAAGGCCAAGCTGGGAGACTGCCCAATCAATGGAGGAAAGCTTACGGGTGATTCCTTCAGAATTAGACCTCGTAAAGTCAGAGTTTGAGAGGAAGAGTCTAGAGCTCGCCAAGAGGATAGAGAAGTTAGAAGAAGAAAAGATGTATCTGAGCCTAGATGTTGACGTCCAGAAGACTGAGGTTGAAAAGGTAAAGAAAGAAAAAAGGAAAATAGAAGAAGATCGAGATGACCTGAAGGAACGATACAAGAGAATGCAACTGTTAAAGAGGAGAGCCGGATTAGGAAAGACTTCTGAACAATGGCAGCTAGAGGTTCGGGAAGAAAAATCCAAAGCCGACCGTTGGGAGAAGAAGTTCCAGGAAATGCGAACACAGAATCAAGCCTTGGAAAAGAACTTAGTAGAAAATCAGAAAGAGAATCAAGGACTGAAAGCTAAGGTAGCTGAACTCGGACGGTCCCTTCATCTTCATCGAAGTCGTAACTCTGCAGCCGAGTTAAAGGCAAGTCAAGACAAGATTGAGGAAATGAAACAGCAGATCGAGAGGCTAGAGACAGCATTACAGGACTATGGACTCCAGATTGAGCAGCTCGAAGCGCGAGAGGAGCACCGGAAGGGAGAGCTCTGCCATTTCCAAAATCAAGTCAGAGATAGAGATTACCTTATGGGGGAGGCCATAGTCCAGATTCGAGAAGTCGCCGATCATCTGCAAGACTTGGCGGTACAGGCCGATTTGTTAAGCGTCAAATACGAGCTGGAATCAGACCGAGGTCGAGAATTGGCCGCTTTGCTTAGGAAAATTAAGACTCTAGGCTTAAAGGCAAAGGCATATCTGTAATCAGCTTGTTGTAAAAACTTTTGTTCCTGTTATCTAAAAGGGTTGAAACTCTGGACCTAACGATAAAAGTGTCTGTAATCCGTTTTGTGTAAGGATTTTTATTCCATAAACAACGTTTTCTAAATTGAAACTGAATCGGGATCGATATCTTTTGCATTCATGCATTCGCATTGCAGCACATCACATGCATTTAAACCGAAAAAACCCTGATTAGTGAAAGTTATTACAGAGAAGAAAAGAATCTGGAAACTCCACATCCCTACGGTACACGTGCTAAAACCAAGAATATGGATCAAAGATTCGAGCAACTCCAAAAAGAAATGCAGTAGCAATTGCAAGAACAATTGGTAAAAATGCAAAACGATATGCGTGAACAGATGATGGAAGCTCAGAGAAGTATGGTGGCTGAGATGGCTCAGCTGCTAAAAGGGGCAATAGATAAGGGAAAGGCCCCCATGGCTACCACCGCGGAAGATAATGAAGATTATCCGCCAGGTTTCACACCACCCCGCACTCAAACGCAGACGGAAGCTCCCCTGCGAAGGCCGTCTGTCACCATTAGGCCTCAACAGGGGCAAATTGATATTGGGATGCCTGTGAACTTACAAGACGGTTCGGGGTCTAACCCATTGGATAATCCCATCAACTCACTCACCCCTGATTTGGACTTGGCTGAGAAGGAGAGGGAAAGGATTGAATCCTCAAGACAATTGGAGGAGCGCTGCAGGTGGCTGGAAGAAAAGTTTAGAGCTTTAGAAGGTGCTGATGGGCGACAAGGGATGGACGCCAAAGAATTTAGTTTGGTCCCAGACTTAGTCCTCCCCCATAAATTTAAAATGCCAGAGTTTGAAAAATACAATGGGACTAGCTGTCCCGAAGCCCACCTCACTATGTTCTGTAGGCGAATGACAGGGTACGTGAACAATGATCAACTGCTAATTCATTGTTTCCAAGACAGTCTAGTCGGGGCCGCGGCTAAATGGTATAATCAACTGAGTCGCGATAGGATTGGCTCCTGGAGAGACCTAGCACACGCTTTCATGCAACAGTATAGCCATGTGGCCGATTTGACACCCGATCGAATCACTCTACAGAACATGGAAAAGAAGCATAATGAAAGCTTCCGACAATACGCACAAAGGTGGAGAGAGGTTGCCATGCAAGTTCAACCACCACTACTAGAGAAGGAAACTACCATGCTATTCATAAATACCTTGAAAGCCCCATTCCTTACTCACATGATCGGAAGTACCACTAAAAGCTTTGCGGACATGGTTATGGCGGGGGAAATGATCGAAAACGCCATCAGAGGTGGTAAAATAGAGGGAGAAACCACCAAAAGGCCAGCACCAAGAAGGAAGGACAACGAAGTAAACAACGCGAGTAGTTACAACTCGAAGGCAATTACGGTTAGCCAACCGAGAGCAGCTACAGGTGGGCAACATGGGTCCCAAAAGCAGGAATCTAGTTCAAGACAGAATACTGAAAAGATCCAATTCACACCCATCCCGGTAACATATGGGGAGCTTTATCAGAGCTTATATAATGCCCACGCAATAGCTCCCTATCACTTGAAACCTTTGCAGCCCCCATATCCCAAGTGGTATGATGCTAATGCCAAGTGTGATTACCATGCCGGAGTACAGGGACATTCGATCGAAAATTGCGTTAGTTTCAAAAAAGCCGTAGAAAGGCTTATTAAAATGGGGGTCGTGAAATTTGACGATACCCCCAGTACGGAAAACCCGCTGCCAAACCACGGCAATCAAGGGGTGAACGCGATCGGGGAAATCGATGCAAGAAGGGTAAAAAAGGACATCGCTGAAGTAAGGACACCACTGAAGGTCATTTGGAGAGAAATGATAAAAAGAGGAGTGTTGATCTCCAAAGAGAAAGATGAAAAAGCGAGGGACTATTGTGAGTTCCACCAAGAAGAAGGCCACGAGATTCAGGAATGTGGCGAGTTTAAGGCTCTGGTACAAAGCCTCATGGATAACAAGGAGCTAGAATTTTACGATGGTAGCTTGAATGTGGGGCACGTATGCGTATTAGAAGGAACTCCAACAAGTCAAGGGACCAATCGGCCGAGAATCATCATCTCTCTACCGAAAAATAACGAGATTGAGACACCGATAACACCAAACGTCATTATCCGCAAGCCTATTTCCTTTCCATATACGGACAGCAAAAGGGTACCCTGGAATTATGGCTGCAACATAACGATGCCAAAAGAAGGAGAAATAGCTAACGCTTCCAAGGAGACCCAAGCGGAAGGTTCTTATACACGTAATGGAAAGCGTTATGACACGGGGGGCATCAGGATTGCACCCGTGAAAGCAAAAGCCATAGACCTGGAGAAAGAGCAGGATGCTGAAACACTCATTAATTAATCAGTGAAGGAGGAAGAGGCTAAAGAGTTTCTAAAATTCTTAAAACACAGTGAGTATAGCGTGGTTGAACAGTTACGTAAGCAACCAGCTCGCATATCAGTGTTAGCATTGCTCTTAAGTTCAGAAGTGCATCGTGAGGCATTGATGAAAGTGCTTAATGAGACTTATGTTACTAAAGACATATCCGTCAATAAGTTGGATCGTCTTGTTAGTAACATAAGTGCTGACAATTTCATCTACTTCAATGATGATGAAATCCCACCAGGGGGCATGGGATCAACTAAAGCCCTACACATCACCACTCGCTGCAAAGGGTATACGTTGCCAAGTGTGCTTATCGACAATGGGTCAGCCCTGAATGTCTTACCACTATCCACGTTAAATAGACTGCCAATAGACAGTTCTCACATGAAAGCATGCCACAATATAGTGAGAGCATTTGATGGCACGGAGAGGAAGGTTATGGGAAGGATTGATATCCCTTTAATGATCGGGCCGAACACATATGAAGTGGATTTTCTGGTTATGGACATTAAGCCTTCTTATAATTGCTTGTTGGGGAGGCCCTGGATACATTCAGCAGGAGCGGTGCCTTCCTCTTTACATCAGAAATTGAAATTAGTGACTGACGGACGACTGGTGACCGTAAACGCAGAGGAAGACATCATAGCAACAGTCACCAGTAACGCACCTTATGTGGAGGCAGATGAAGAGTCTATTGAGTGTTCTTTCCGCTCCTTGGAATTTGTCAATGCAACCTTTATTTCGGAAGGAAATAAGGTGCCATTACCCAAGATATCCAAAACTACCAGAATGGGCTTGCGGATGACAGTGGGAAAAGGAGCTTTGCCCGGAAAAGGTTTAGGCCGATACCTCCAAGGTGGGATTCGAGTCCCTGAATTAAGCGAGAAAAGAGACCGTTTTGGCCTAGGTTTTAGACCAGACCACAGACAGAGAAAGAAAGAGATAGAAAAGCGTCAAGAAAGAAGGAAAGCACGTCTGAACGGAAGAGAATTTGAGTGGGAACCGATGACATTCCCTCACATATCCCATACTTTTGTGTCAGGAGGGATAATTTACCCCGAGGTGGGGTCGCTCGAGGAAGGAAGCTATCACATCAACGCCATACACGATAAAGAGACTGAGCAAAAGAATTTGGAAGACATTCGTCCTTACGAACCGGGGAGCTCTTTAAACAATTGGACTGCTGAAGAACTTCCTGTAACCTTTAGGAACTTTACAGAGTAATTTTCCAGAACACTCTTGTTGCTCTAAAGCCTAGGAGTAATAAGATTTCGTTTGTGAAATAGGCTTATGTTCGGATATTTTGGTTTCAATAAAGAACACTTTTGTCAAATCGAGCAAACTTCTTTCATTCTTCTATAAACATTCTTTTGACCTTCTAATTTCATTCTTTTTTAACTCATTCATAACATAAAAATAATCATTCTTAAATTCATTCATTCTTTGCACATTCCCTCATACCCCGCAGGTCCCTAGATATCAATGATATGAGTGACGATACTGCAGACCCTGAAGTCTCCTTTGAGCAAGACTTGTGTTCAGAGGAACCTCAGGATTTTGAAGATGACAGGGATTGTGATGTATCTCCAGATCTATTGAGAATGGTGAAGCAAGAAGAAAAGCAAATTCTACCCCACGAGAAAGAGGCAACGGAGAACATAACGTTGGAAGAAGGGAAGGAGGTGAAAATAGGGACGCACATTACCAAGGAAACAAGGCAAGATCTTGTCGAGCTACTGAGGGAATTTAAAGATGTGTTTGCATGGTCATATCAGGACATGCCGGGGCTGAATACAAATATCGTGGTGCATCGTCTTCCTATAAAACAAGATTGCAAACCAATCCAGCAAAAATTACGACGAATGAGGCCTGACGTCGTGCTGAAGATCAAAGAGGAAGTCAAAAAGCAGTTTGATGCTGGATTCCTGCAAGAGGTCAAGTACTCAGAATGGGTAGCTAACATTGTGCCTGTTCCTAAGAAAGATGGGAAGGTACGAATGTGTGTCGATTACAGAGATTTGAACAAAGCTAGCCCAAAAGACAACTTTCCCTTGCCACACATTGACACCCTGGTAGATAATACAGCGGGTTATTCATTGTTTTCCTTCATGGACGGCTTCTCGGGGTACAACCAAATAAAGATGCATCCTGAGGATATGGATAAGACCACTTTCATAACATTGTGGGGCACCTTTTGCTACAAGGTAATGCCATTCGGCCTAAAGAACGCAGGTGCGACATACCAAAGGGCCATGGTGACTTTATTCCACGATATGATGCACAAGGAAATTGAGGTGTACGTAGACGACATGATTGCCAAATCTCGAACCGAAAAAGAACACATCGAAGCCTTGAGGAAATTATTCTTGAGATTGAGGAAGTTTCAGTTGAAACTCAATCCAGCGAAGTGTACCTTTGGAGTCAGGTCAGGGAAACTATTGGGCTTTGTAGTCAGTGAAAAAGGAATAGAGGTTGACTCAGACAAAGTCAGGGCCATACAAGAGCTGCCGCCACCGCATACTCAGAAGGAAGTGCGAGGTTTTCTTGGAAGGTTGAATTACATTGCTCGGTTCATTTCACAGTTGACCGAGAAATGTGATCCCATATTTCGTCTTCTTAGGAAACACAACCAGGGTACCTGGGATGAAGAATGTCAGGATGCCTTTGATAAGGTCAAGCAATATTTGTCAAACGCTCCAGTACTATCTCCACCTAGTCCAGATAGACCGCTGATACTGTACTTGTCGGTGTTCAGCAACTCTATGAGATGTGTACTAGGTCAACATGACGAGTCAGGAAGGAAGGAGAGGGCGATATATTACCTCAGTAAGAAATTTACTGATTGTGAAATGAGATACCCACCGATCGAGAAGTTGTGTTGTGCCTTGATTTGGACGACCCGAAGGTTGAGGCAATATATGTTGTATCACACAACGTGGCTAATTTCGAAAATGGATCCATTAAAGTACATGATGGAGTCAGCAGCCCTGAATGGTAGAATGGCAAGATGGCAGATACTACTTTCTGAGTTTGATATAGTTTATGTGAGTCAAAAGGCCATAAAAGGAAGTGCGATAGCGGAATTTCTGGCCAGTAGGGCTCTGGAAGAGTACGAACCATTGAGCTTTGATTTTCCTAACGAGGAGTTGATGTACGTAGCAACTGCCGAGAGGTGTCCATGGAAAATGAACTTTGACGGAGCATCTAACGCAGTAGGAAATGGAATAGGGGCAGTCTTAATATCCCCGGATGGAGATCATTATCCGTTCACATGCAAATTAGACTTTGACTGCACAAACAATATGGCAGAGTATGAAGCATGCATCATGGGAATCCGAGCTGCCGTAGAACGGAAGGTTAGAACATTGGAAGTGTACGGAGATTCAGCATTGGTGATCTACCAGCTCAAGGGAGAATGGGAGACAAGAGACCCAAAATTGATCAATTACCGGAGAGTAGTTCTAGGACTACTTGAGGAATTTGATGACATCACTTTCAATTATCTCCCACGAGATGAAAATCAAATGGCCGACGCTTTGGCAACCTTGGCATCCATGATTAAAGCGAACAAAGAAGAGGATATGAAGCCTATTCAAATGAGCATTTTTGAAGCTCCAGCTTACTGTTGTAACATTGAAGGTCAAGAAAGGGATGACCACCCTTGGTATCAAGATATATTACGATACGTGAAGAATCGGGAATACCCTGAACAGGCGACAGAGAATGAGAAAAGAACCTTGAGAAGGTTAGCTTGCGACTACGTATTGGATGGAGATATCCTTTATAAAAAAGGGAAGGATCAGGTGCTTTTAAGGTGCGTCGACGCTGTGGAAGCTAGAAAAATCTTAGAGGAAGTACATGAGGGTGTCTGTGGAACCCACGCTAATGGCTTCACAATGGCAAGACAAATCATGAGATTTGGATATTATTGGTCTACTATGGAGGGAGATTGTATCGGCTATGCCAAGAAGTGTCATAAATGCCAGATCTATGGGGATAAGATTCATGTGCCACCTTCACCTCTGCATGTTATGACCTCTCCATGGCCCTTTTCCATGTGGGGAATGGATGTAATCGGCCCAATTTCGCCAAAAGCTTCGAACGGGCATCGTTTCATCTTTGTGGTTATCGATTATTTCACGAAGTGGGTAGAGGCTGCTTCGTATGCTAACGTCACCAAGTCGGCAGTGAGTCAGTTTTTGAAGAAAGAAATCATCTGTCGATATGGAATGCCTGAGAGAATTATATCAGACAATGCCTTGAACTTGAACAATAGCACGATAGCAGAAGTCTGCAGTCAATTCAAGATTAAGCATCATAATTCATCTCCGTATCGCCCAAAGATGAATGGGGCAGTGGAAGCGGCCAACAAAAATATCAAAAAGATAGTTGGGAAGATGACTGAGACCTACCGAGATTGGCACGAGAAACTGCCGTTTGCACTATTTGCCTATCGAACATCTGTTAGGACCTCTACCGTGGCAACTCCATTCTCGCTAGTGTATGGGATGGAGGCAGTGTTACCTATTGAAGTGGAGATACCTTCCCTTCGAATCTTGTCAGAAATAAAGTTGGATGAGGCAGAATGGATTCAATCGCGGTACGATCAACTGAACCTGATTGAAGAGAAAAGGCTAAGGGCAATTCGTCACGGTCAGATGTATCAGAAGCGAATGATGCGAGCTTACGATAAAAAGGTTCGTCCAAGAGAATTTTACGAGGGGGACCTTGTACTGAAAAAGATCCTTCCTATACAGAAGGACTTCAGAGGAAAGTGGATGCCGAATTGGGAAGGACCGTATGTTGTGAAGAAGGCTTTCTCTGGTGGTGCGTTGATTTTGGCGGAAATGGATGGGAAAAGTTTGCCCAATCCAGTGAATTCAGACTCAGTCAAGAAGTATTTTGTCTAAAAGAAGGGAAGCCAAGGTGAAAACCCGCAAAGGGCGCTTTGAGACTTCTACCCTAAAAAAAAAAAAAAAAAAAAAAAGAGAAAAGAAATGGAGAAGCCAAGGTGAAAACCCGCAAAGGGCGCCTTGAGACTAAAGGGGTTTTGAGTCGAAAACCCGAAAGGGCGGCTCAAATTTTGAACGACACATCTCACTGTACTTGACGTCATGAAAGATGGAATACATTACACACCGGGGCATCAACAAAGTACTTGGGATCTTTTAAATACATGTCAAACCTAAAGTAGTCTTCATGGAGTTTGTATACGGAAGCTCAAACCGTGATATCTAGGGCATCTGACTTTTTGTCCTGTTCACTATCTTCTGATCTTCTCAAAGATATGTCGTCAGATCAATTTCCTTTGTATCTTTAATGACTATTGTTCCAATCTAACTATCCTCAAGGTTTTTGCCTTTCACTATTCATAAAATGTGTTACATTGAAATAACGATAGATAAACTGAAAATATCTTTACAGACGAAGTTCTGCATATTACTCTGTAAAATTTCCTAATAATGCAAGAAACTAAAACAGAACGATTGTTTAAAGAACCCCCATGTGTAAAGGCTGAGTATACTAAAAGAAAACGTTCTTTTCAGCTCAAAGTGATAATTAGAAAATTCAAACAATTCGATCCTAGGAAAGGATCATTGTAAGCAGGCCTTAATAGAACCAACTTGCTCCGAGGCATACAGACAAAGTGTGAATGACACCTCGAGTGAAACTTGGATGAATGAGTAGTGATAGCTGAAGTAGGGATCATTCTCATAACATTTTTGCATCATAGTACGCACAATTAGGAGGCAATTCGATCATGGCATCCTAATCATTTGCATAAGCATAAACCTCAGGAAATCAATTCTACAGATAGATTCCCCAGTGGACAATGTAGCAAGATTGACGGAAACAACATTCCAACAGGTCTTAACCCCCTAAGCAGTAGGGTAACAGATCAAATTTTGGCGAATCTTATCTCCATACAGCAGTGTTGGAGCGGGTTTCAGCCACTCGCCTTAACTCCCTAAGTAGTAGGGTCACAGGCAGAAAACAACAGATCTTATCTTCGTTGATCAGGAGCGGAGCAGATCACATTCCAGCAGATCTTAACTCCCTAAGCAGTAGGGTAACAGATCAAATTTTGGCAGATCTTATCTTCGCTGAGCAGGAGCGGAGCAGATCATATTCCAACAGATCTTAACTCCCTAAGCAGTAGGGTAACAGATCGAATTCTGGCGGATCTTATCTCCATACAACAGTGTTGGAGTAGATTTCAGCCATTCGCCTCAACTCCCTAAGCAGTAGGGTAACAGGCAAAGCACAGCAGATCTTATCTTCGTTGACCAGGAGCGGAGCAGATCGCATTCTATCAGATCTTAACTCCCTAAGCAGTAGGGTAACAGATCGAATTCTGGCGGATCTCATCTCCATACAACAGTGTTGGAGCAGATTTCAGCCATTCGCCTCAACTCCCTAAGCAGTAGGGTAACAGGCAAAGCACAGCAGATCTTATCTTCGTTGACCAGGAGCGGAGCAGATCGCATTCTATCAGATCTTAACTCCCTAAGCAGTAGGGTAACAGATCGATTTTTGGCGGATCTCATCTCCATACAGCAGCATTGGAGCAGATTTCAGCCACTCGCCTTAACTCCCTAAGCAGTAGGGTGACAGGCAAAAGCACAGCAGATCTTATCTTCGTTGACCAGGAGCGGAGCAGATCGCATTCCAACAGATCTTAACTCCCTAAGCAGTAGGGTAACAGATCGAAATTTTGGCGGATCTTATCTCCATACAGCAGTGTTGGAGCAGATTTCAGCCGCTCGTCTTAACCCCCTAAGCAGTAGGGTAACAGGCAAAACGTCAGATCTTAACTCCCTAAGCAGTAGGGTAACAGATCGAATTTTCTCATCATACATCAGCAATGGAGCAGATTCTAGTCGCTCGCCTTAACTCCCTAAGCAGTAGGGTAATAGGCGAAATTCTAGCAGATCTTAACCTCCTAAGCAGTAGGGTAATAGATCAAGCTTCGGCAGATATTATCTCTCTGTACTGGCAGAAAGCAGATCGAAAAAGCAGATTTGATAATCTTTGTATTGTTTAGCAGAGAGGACTGAAGTTACGAATCTCTCCTTCTTGAATTATTATATCCCCGAAGATATGAGCAGATTGAAGATACAAGACATATCCCCGAAGTTGCAGTGGATTGAACCAGGGCTACAAAGGGCGATGGACCAGAATGAGGCTATCCGAAGAAAAAGGACACCCAAACCAACCTAGACTCAGTGATACCAGGCAAAATGGGTCTTTCTTAAGAATCTTTGCTCTGTTCTTGTTACACAACAACGAGCAAAGAGGGGCAGCTGTATACAACCCATTTTGCCCGGGCCCAATTGATGCCCAATTACCCAACTAACCTACCCACTTACAACACCCCAAACCCGATGGCCCAAGTTTTTTAACCCGTTACAGAAGCAGACCCGCTACCCAAAACCCAGACCTAGCCCACCTAAGCTAGCCCAATCCCGAAACCCTAACTTCTTTCCAACTTGCGCCGCCTCTGAACCCCACTTGCACCTGCCCTCTGCCAGCAGTCCCATCCATCGACCAGCACCGCCCTTGACTTCTCTCAGCACCGCCTCTGTACCTGCAGAAGCATTAAAAAGGAAAGGACAGAAACTAATAGAAAATCATTGTAAAATGGCTATATAAAGCCGAATGAAATATGTAAAATGGGTTGAAAATTTTTACCAAAAAAGAAATAACAGATCTCAGTTTCAAAAACCAAAAAGAAACGTCGATAATAGCAAAAACAGCGAAGGGATACCCCCCATCAGAGACCATACCAGAATCGAAACCTAAAACTTAAAGGTGACCCCTTTTTTTTCTTTTTTCTTTCCTAGAAGTCGATTTTATGCATACATGTTCTAAAAAATAACAATAACACTAAAAAATAAAAATTTTTTAAAAATTACCTTTTTCCGGCCACCGCGTGCGGTGGCCGGAACCGGCGCCGGTGACCGGCCGGTGGTCGGACCGACCATCGGAAATCGCCTCCGGTCCTCTGCTCTCCCCTCTCTCCTCCCTTTTTTCTTCTCACCCGCACAAATGATTTTTTTTCACTAAAACGGGCCTTTTATAGCCCTCCAAAACGACACCGTTTCGGGGGCTGTACTCAAGCATCAAAACGGTGTCGTTTTGAGCCGACCCGCGTGCGGACCCGACCCTACCCGCGTAAGGTCCGCGTGTTTTTAAACGGAAGGGCTATTTGCGCAATCAGCCCTTCCGCTTTTTCAGACCTGTGCAATCAGGTTTTAATGCTTTCGAATTGGCCCCGATAGTTCATTAGGTATTGCAATCTGATCCCTCTTGCAACGCTGCGTTTTAAACATGCGGAAAAATTGCCCTTTTGGCCCCTGTTTATTCATCCCGTGTTCAAATAAGTCCTCCATACTCGTTTTTGATTTTAAATCTGCCCGAATGTTTCGATTTTAGCCCAATTTGACCCCCTTTATTATTATTATTATTATTATTATTATTATTATTATTATCATGGTTATTCATTTTTACTATGTTTATTATTATTTTACATGTTTATTAACATAAGTTTTAATTATAATTAACACTATTATATATTTTCATATATGTATATTCTTAATTATTTTTAATTATACTACGGCATTAATGTTTCTAATAGCTATATGTTATTTATTTTCATATCCATATATTATATGTGTCCTTTATGTGCCTTATATATATATACGCATACATATTTAACCCTGCATTATGCATATCTAGTATTATATCGTATTTTCATAAATACCTTCAATATTGTCGATTATACTTTATACCATCTTAGATATTATCAGCACCTATTTATGTACACATCTTTTATATTATATATACATATACTTATATATTTATTTATGGTTTTAATATAAATATTACTCTAATATTTGTCATATTTTATGTACAGACTTTTCACTATCATTTTATGCATGTATATTATACGTATATATTACCACTATATTTGTTTTCACCATGTATACATACTTCTCACTATTATTATTTTATATTATTGTGCATGTACTATATGTATATTATTTCTATAATTGTTCTCATTACACTATATTTGCGTTAGCCGCATCATTACCACCATTATTTGTACAATTATTTTCCATAATATTATTATGTTATATTTATCATATTATATTTATCATTACCAACCCTATTACATATATGTTCTTGTGTACGTTTACACTTATTCTAATATATATTCTAACCCGTATATATTATATTATGCTATACACTTGTACTTTCAAATATTTTATCTTCTTATGCATGTATTTTATATATTATTCCATATTGTCTCATGCTATCTTATTCACGTATATTTATTCTCAACACTACATCACTATATTAAATCTTTATACCTTCATATATATATATATATATATTTTTTTTTACGTATTTTCCATTATATTAGTTACATACTTTTTGTATTCTAATATTATATTACGTACACATTGCCGTATACTACGCATGCCTATCTTCTATATCGTATTATTTATAATTTTCTTATCATCTCACGTGTGCATATTTTTAAACTACATTATATATTTTCTTGACGCCATGTTATGTACATATTTCCTCTACGTATATATCCTTTAAAATGTACTTTTTTATTTTCTGTTGCCGCGAATATTATCGCTATTATCATTTTTATATGTTAACTTTATGTTTTAATATTTTATCAATTTCATCATGGTTTCAAAAAAAAAACAACATCCAAAATATCTTATAAATCGAGGCAATGTTTTTGTGTTTAGAGATACGGGAAATAGTGCCCTAACGTGCTGGGTTGCGATTTCTCGCCTGTCTAAATACCTAAAATACCCTTTTAAGCAAATTCTTGCAACTTGCGAGATAACTGTAGTTTCAAGGAACTTGAGAACTTCGCGTCCAATCGTGCTGGATGTGATGTTCGTATTCCTCCGAAGCGAAAGAATCTCGGCTTTTCAACCCAAATTATCTCAAAATTGTATTCAAAATATTCTAAAAAACGAGGCAATGTTTTGTATTTGGAGATTCGGGAAATAGTGCCCTAACGTGCTGGGTTGCGATTTCTCGTTCGCCTAAATACCTAAAATACCCTCCTAAATTTTGCAACTTACGGGACATCTCTGGTTTCGAGGAATTCACGAATCTCGTGTCCAATCGTGCTGGATGTGATGTTCGTATTCTACAGAAGTGAAAGAAATCCCGATCTTCTCAACCTAAACCATTCCAGTCTCAAAAAGAATTGTATTTTCAAATCTTTCCAAATTTCGACTTAAGACAGAAAATTGCTCAATTTGGTACCAATTTTGGGCGTCGCGGGGGTGCTAATCCTTCCCCGCGCGTAACCGACTCCCGAGCCCATTTTCTCTAATTTTTCGTAGACCAAAACATTTATACGGTGACCCAATCACACCTAAAGAGGTTGGTGGCGACTCCCTATTTTCATTTTCATTTTTAAAGTCGACCCTCCGTTTTTTCTTTTTCAAAAAATGGTTTCGACACCTATAAGTTTTGGATATGCTTATGGTTTCATAAGTTGTTATAATGGAATTGAAATGGTATGTTTGAAGGTGGTTTGACATAGGTAAAGTTTGGAAATTGCATTACTTGAATATTAGATTGTAATGGCATTGACTTGTTTAGGTTTACATGGTGTATAAGTGGTGATTGACTGGATAAGAACTTGAACATATATGCTTGACTATTTGGCATATTTTTGGTATGTTGTGATTCAATTGAAATTGGCTTTTGTTGAATACGTTAATAGATTTGGTTAGAAACTTTGAAATAAGTATTAAATGGTTCATTTTTACTAAAAAACAGAGTCTACATCTCAACGACCAACTTACCTCATCACAATGTCGACTGACAGTGAGTCACGTTGTGACGTCAAGTGGCCTGAGGTCACGAAGTGACAAACTATTTGGCCACGTCACAACGTGGGGAAGAGGATATCACGATGTCGGCCCTGAACTTTTACAACTTTGCAGTTTGGTCTTATTTCATGCCGAGTTAATAAAAGAGCTTTTGTGAGCTTTTGTAAGCTCGATTAAGCCTTAAAGTAGAATGATTAACCTAAAATGAATGTGTTCGACATTTAATTGCATGTGTGACTTACTATTTTACTGTGAATTCAATTGCAGTTGCTCTGATAACTAACGTAGCAACCTATAGCTCGCACTCAACGATAGGGTCGGGTGAGGGGTGTTATAAATTTGATCCCTCAAACTCCTAAAATTTGACTTGCATCTCACAATTTACCCGATCAAATTTAAATTTGAATTTATAAATATAGTATAGAGACCTCACATTACTATCTTTCAATATTAAAACTCAAAATTGTTATCTCTTACAATTAGGTCCATAGTAAGACCTAATTAATCAATAATTAAAACTTAATCTAAGCTTAATTCCATGCTCCCTATTGGATTTCCTAACATAATCTTTCCATAAATTAACCAACATTACACATGCATGGGCTTAAACACTAAATCTCCAATTTTTTTAAGATTTCCAACAATGGAAACTAAACCAAAACTTATTAACCAACAATTTTAATATTTGGGCTAATTAAATATAACATTCTTAAAGCATAATTTAACAAAAGTTATGAAAGAAACTTACTTAGAACCTTTGGAAAGCTCATGGTTATGGTTGTATGTAAGAAAACTTAGACATTTTCTTTTGTTTTGCTTGTAGCTAGATGAAGAAATGGGAGCATAAATATTCTCTTTCATCCCTTTATCATACTTTTATTATGACAAAATCTTATTAATTAAAATAATTATAATAATTAATGGTTTAATTAATTTAAGAAACCATTAGTGCTAATGGATGGTGATGCTCATTTCACTCAACTAATTAATTTAACGATGATTTAACCTTTTTGGTCATTGGTTTTATTGCACATTAAGGGCCTATTTAAAATTTAATCAAATCCACTCATATAATTAACATTGCAATTCATTCCTCGTATTATTTTTCATAATTAATTCAATTTATTATCACTTAATAATTTGATCTCTCAATTATATAGTTGACACGTAATTATTCAGTTCCAAATTACTAATAAACCGTAAATTATACATATTTTTACCTCATGCTCAGCCTAATTTCTGGATGAATTATCATTGAATTTATAGAATTTGGTGCTCTTAATCCTTTTATTTCATGTTTATACCCAGGTGAGCACAGGGAAGCAAAAAGAACGAGAAACGGGCTGAAAACAGGCAAATTAGGCCAGTTCAATAATCAACGTGGCCTGGAGGTTCGCCACACGGCCGTGCCACTTTAACAAGGTCGAGCACAGCCTGGTAGTCGATCCACACGGGCGTGGCACATGGGCGTGTCCCTGTCGTGAGGAAGTTTAATTTCACTCGAAAAAGGCTCTTAGGGGCTAAGAAAGACATTCCAAAACTCTATATAAAGACCCTAGGAGGCAACTACAAGGGTGTGCTTTATTCCCGTTAAGTCGGGGAGTTAAAGGCAGGAAATTACTCGAAGGGAAGCCTATTGATCCATCTCAGAAGCCAGGATCTACATCAAGACAGAGGATCTCCCTTCAATCCTTTCAGGAGTTTTAGGTTTTCTTGTGTTTTGTTATTTTATTTCTTCTGAGATGTTTTCTTTTATAATCAGGAACTAAAACCCAAAATATCTAAGGGGGTTGAAACCTAAGACAGATTTTGTTATTATTATCTGAGTTGTGTGATAAATATTTGATTTGTTCTTAATAGTGTTTTTAACTCTTAAATTGATATTTCCGGGATATTGATTTAAGTCGAATGTGCTTATGTAGAGGAGCAAAAGTCCCTGCATAGGAGTAGATCCAACACAATTATGCAGATTTGGTCGTAATCCTAGACATAGGACGACGAAAATCTACTGGATGAGAAGCAAATCAAATATGGGGAGCCATAGATCGAGTTAATGCAAGACAAGGGGTTTTAACTAGAAAGAGATTTCAGTTAATCAACCTAGGATTAGTTGTTCTTATCCTCGACGGAGGTATTAACATAATTTAAGGATCTCTACAAATCAAATCAAATGAAGAAATCATCTGGTTCAGAGTTAGATAACAAGTGAAGTCTAGGTGGATTCTTTCTTAGGTATTGCCTTAATCAATCAGTTTTCCCAAAAGCAATCTCTCTCTTTACTTATTGTTGTTTCTTTTCAGTTTAGTTTAGAGTAGTTAATTTAGAAACAAAACCCTCTTTTATTTTTTGGCTCGATAATAGGAAGAAAGTCATTACAAGTACTCATAGTTCCTTGGATTCGATATTCCGGTCTTGCCACTGACTATACTACTATTCGATATGTGCACTTGCCTTTTTATCATGATATTAGTTAGTTTCCAGGTACGATCAGATTTTATTACTTCATCACAATCACGAGAGATCAAGTTTTTGACGTTGTTGTCGGGGAACTAAGATATTAGGAACACTCGATTTCTATTACTTTAGCCATTACTATTTTTTTTATTTCTAGCCTTTATTTTTATTTTTATTCACTAAAATTTTCTTTCCTCCTAGGTATCTCTAGTTTATGACTAGAAGAAACCCAGGAGGACCACTACTTTTTGACGACGATTTAGAAGCTACAGTTCGTAGAAATTGCCGAGATATAAGAAGAAGTCTACAGTATCCAGAACAAGGACAAGAAGAAGAACCTGAACCTATTCTAGAGATGGAAGCAAATCAGGATAATCAGCTACCCCCTGTAGTAGCTGCAAATCCTGTCGAGCAAAATCCTGCTCTGCATACTATGTATGCTAAACCTAATTTAGCAGGCACTAAATCTATCACTGTTAGGCCTACTATTGCTGCAAATAATTTTGAACTGAAACCTAACACTATTTAGATGATATAGCAGTTTGTTCAGTTTGATGGTTTGCAGGATGAGGATCCTAACTCGTATCTAGCCAACTTTTTGGAATTATGTGACAGATTCAAAATAAATGGCATTTCTGATGATGCCATTCACCTTAGGCTATTCCCATTCTCCTTGAGAAACAAAGCCAAACAATGGTTGAACTCTCTACCACGAGGGTCTATCACTACATGGGAACAAATGACCGAGAAATTTTTGCTTAAATATTTTCCGCCAGCTAAAACGGCTAAATTACAGAATGATATCTCTTTTTTTGTACAGATGGATTTAGAGACACTTTATGATGTATGGGAAAGATACAAGGACTTACTGAGAAGGTGTCCTCACCATGGGTTACCGCTGTGGTTACAAGTTCAAACCTTTCGCAACGGTTTGAATCCTTTAACAAGACAAATGATCGACACAGCTGCCGGTGGAACAATCAACAATAAAACACCAGAAGTAGCTTACGAGTTTATAGAAGAAATGTCACTGAATAATTATCAGTGGCAAGTCATGAGAACGAAACCACAGAAAGCTGTAGGAGTTTTTAATATTGATGTAGTCACGATGCTTTCTAATCAGGTAGAACTTTTAAATAAAAAGATTGATAATTTTGTTGGTTCTACACAGGTACACCCAGTGATGCAGTGCGAAAGGACCATGAACAACGCTGAGTACCCCGCCTATGGATATGGCATGGAAAACAAGAAAGCCAACTATATGGGTAATAATTCTAAATCTAAAAATAACCCTTATAGTAACACCTACAATGCATGTTGGAGAAATCATCCTAATTTCTCATGGGGAAGACAAGCAAATCAAAGGTAACCACCCCCTCGGGGATTTCAACAACCACTGTTCCAACAAGGGAAAAAGCCAAACCTTGAAGAGATGCTCACAAAATTTATCACCGTGTCAGAAACCCGTTTCCATAACACCGAAACGGCACTAAAGAACCAGCAAGCATCCATCCAAGGACTCAAAAATCAAATAGGCCAGCTCGCTAAGTAATTTCTGAAAGACCACAAGGTGGGTTACCAAGCAACACTGAGACCAACCCTAAGGAGCAACTTAATGTCGTGGATACAATAGATGAGGAAGGGTTAGCCAAAACCAACCCAGAGCCATGTAAGGAGACTGTGGTAAGTAAAGGTAAAGATGAGGTAAGTTCCCAAGAAACAATTGTCAAAGAATATAAGCCTCGTATCCCATACCCAAATGTGCTAAGGAAAGACCGCACAGATAAACAATTCAGTAAATTCCTTAAACTTTTAAAGAAATTACACATTAATTTACCGTTTATTGAAGCTCTGTCGTAGATGCCAAACACCGTAAAATTCTTAAAAGAGCTACTAACGAATGAACAAAAGCTAGATGAGACCTCTCATGTGGAACTGAATGCAGTGTGCTTAGCTATTTTATAGAATAAGATGCCCAACAAACTGAAAGGTCTAGGGAGTTTTACAATTCCTTATTTACTTGATAGTTTAGAAGTTAAAAATGCTTTAGCTAATTTAGGGGCTAGTATTAATGTAATGCCTTATAAACTGTTTAAACAACTAGGTCTTGGAAAACCTAAACAAACTAAAATGAGCATCCAATTGCCTAATAAAACCATTAGATTTCTAAAGGGAATAATTGAAGATGTACTTGTCAAAATTGATATATTTATATTCCCAATTGACTTCGTTGTTTTAGATATTGATGAGGATAGCAATGTACCCTTAATTCTAGGGCGACCTTTTTCAGCAACTGCCAGAACCATAATTGATGTAGGAACAGGCGAGCTTAAACTACGTGTAGGTGATGACAAAGTTACTTTATAAGCTCAAAACCCGATTAAGACTGTTAATGATAAGAATATAGTTACGACTCCTTGTAAAAAGGCTGATCTCACCACCCAACCTTCTGTGCAGGATACACTCCACATAAAGGCAACCCAACCACTGACAAGACCATCCGAGGGAGACGTACATGAAAAATGAATGCTTCAGATTGAGGAATTAGATGAATGGCTAAACCATCAAGAAAAGCCTAAAATATGCCACACCAACCCAGAGCATCACCAAGACGACCCTTAGGTAAAAATGAATCAAATCAAGGTAGGGGATAAGGTAATCTTAGGGGAAGATGATCCCCGAATCTTGAATTCAAAAGAACATACAAATGACACCCCTTACTTCACGATAATAAAAATCTTTCCCTATGGTACAGTCAAGATAAAACATGAGTCACTCGGCACTTTCAAGGTAAATTATACTCGACTCAAATCTTATGTTGTTGATGAAATTGAAAGCAGGATAGAAGAGTTTCAACTTTTCAAACCACCATGACCAAACAAGCTTCAGAAAAGTCGAGCTTAGACTATAAAAAAGCGCTTCTAGGGAGGCAACTCGAGCACTAACAAGTGTGATTTTCTTAGATGCATAACTAACCCTTTATACTGCAGATCCCCCAGGACCACACGACCAGACACACAAGCGTGCCTAAAACCGTAGACACACCACGGGTAGAAACATGGCCGTGCGATACTGCCGTGGCCAAACCTGTCAATTCATACACGGGTATGTGGTTCCAAACACAGCCGTGGGAGAAGCGAATACCAAAAGACACGACTGTGCTATATGGCCATGGGTCCCAACACGCCATTGCCAATAAGTCGTGGCCGAAACTGAGAAATTAACATGGGCAAGAGACACACCCGTGCTGACAAATCGTGGCCACACCGATGAGACCACGAAACACACGGGCCAACCCAAGCACAACACGGGCGTGTGGCACGACCGTGTGGCCAAATTTCCATTATTTAAATTTTAAATTTTAAATTTTCATTTTCTTTACTTTATATTCCCCTTTTCCCTTATTTTTAAATTCTTATCGAGTAATCCTTGAAATTTACACACAGTTGTACTTATTCTCTTCAATCACCCAGAACTACGAACTTTAAGTAATCCTTTCTCCAAGTCTTCACACCTTCAGCTTAAGAAATTCATCCAAAATTCAGGGCGTTTCACTTCTCTCCCTATCTTATGATATTATGCTTCTATTTCCACTAATGTATCTTTATACATTGAGGACAATGTACATCTTAAGTGTGAGGGGGAAATTCACTTTCAATCATTGCATTCTCTTTAAATCCCTGAATTTCATACAACTAACATTTTGCATTGTTTTCAAGATTCGAATTCTCTGCATTATTCTCAATCCCCTATTAAGATGAATTCTGATTGATTTATGATTTTTAGTGATATGTTGAGAATTAAGACATAGGTACTTATGCTTTGATTATTCAAACTTGAAGACATTAAGGAAACAAGCATGATAAGTTGAAATTTTTGAGAATTTAAATTTTTTCTAAGTTATTTTCCCTAATTTTAAGTGTTATATTGAGATTTGGCATGGCCTAATGGGCCATATGAATGTGATTGGGCCTAATGGGCCATATAGGACTGATTGGGCCGGATGGGCTATATGAATGCATGAAAGCTTGTAGACTTGCTAGGGTTTCATAATGGACTTTTAGGCCTAGTTTCTAATAAATCCTTAAACCGGCATTGTAGGACCCAAATGTTGCTCGGGCCCATAAGTCAACGAAAACCCAAAATTAAACCCCAAATCAAACCCAATTAACTAAGCCCAATTAACCTAGTCCAACTAGACCTAAACCAACTACTAAACCGACCACTAACTCCATCACCCCACTAAACCGACCACTAACTCCACCAACCCACTAACTCCACCATCACCCCACTAAACCAGCCATTAACTCCACCACCCCACTAACTCCATCACCCCACTTGCTTGCAAATAAGTTGTAAAATTTGGCTATAAAAGCCATTCAAAACCATTGTAAAGAGGAAGCTTTTTCTTCCTTTTTTTTTCGGATAGTTACGAATACACGGGAAATCAAGTACACAAAAAGCAAAGAACTTTGAGACAAATTCAAAATATCCAAGGTGTTCTTTTCATTTTTGTTCTTTTTATTCATTTTTTACTTTTGTTTTTAAGAATAAACGTGAAAATACGGAAAAAAGGGGTAAAAATGTACCCATTTTCAAATTGTCGAAAAAATGAGTTTTTTTAGTTTCGGCAACCGTGTACGGCGGCGCCGACAGCGGCGCATTTTGGAAGGAAGGGATAATTTCCCTTTAGGCCCTTCCCTTTTTACTCGCGTGCTCGATTGAGTCATTTTATCTTTTATTTATTTCGAATTAGCCCCAAATTTCCGTTTTAAGGTCAATTGAGTCCCTGTTTTACTTACTTTGCTATTTTATTTTCAAATTAATTATTTTTAATATTTATTATTATACTTATTGTTATCAATATTATTACTATTATATTTATTATTAGTAGTATTAATTATAATTAGAACTAGTATTATTATTACTATTCGTTATTGCTATTATTTTTTGTCTATTGTTCTTTTCTATTATTATTACCATATATGTATTATTATTATTATTATTATTATTATTATTATTATTATTATTATGACTATCGTTATTACTATTTTCTTTTTCCTTATTATTATTTTCTATTATTACTACCATTATATGTATTATTATTATTTTCTTACTAACATATTATTACTACTATTATTAATGTAGTATTGCTATTTTCTTGTATTATTATTATGTATATTTTTTAAAACTTTCCACTTAATACTCCTTTATTTATATGTTTACTCTCAGTTTTAAATTAAACTTTTACTAATATTTTTTATTTATTATTCCTTTTATTATTTTTACTCATTACATCTTTATTTTATTTTTGTTTTTATATATTATCTCATTGTGCGCTTATTCATCTATTTATTAATGTCTTTATATATCTACAAGTTTATGTCATTATTGTTCTATTTATGCATATCAATATCGTGATTTATTCTCACAAGTTCATGTTACATTTTTTACCCAAACTTATAAAAAGGTTTTTTTAAAGGCAATATTTTGTGTTTGGAAACTTGAGAAATCGTGTCCTAACGTGCTGCGTTTCGATTTTCCGTTTGACCAAATAACTAAATACCCTTTTGAAATTTTGTTCGTGTTTTCTTAAATTCAAAAACAAGGCAATATTTCGTGTTTGGAAATGTGAGAAATCGTGCCCTAACGTGCTGAGTTGCGGTTTTTCGTTTGACCAAATAACAAAATATCCTTTTAATTGCTTACTTTGGAAATCATGAGATGCTCTCGATTTTGAGGGCCTAAGAGGTTGTATCTTAACGTACTGGATGTGGTATTTTATTCCTTTGGAACGGGCAAATCTTAAATCCCAATTCGAATTATCTAGATACTTTTAAAAGGAATTGTATTTTGAAACTTTTCCAATTTTTTTGACAATAGGACATTAGTTAGTCAGTCCGGTACCAATTTTGGGCGTTACGAGGGTGCTAATCCTTTCTCGTACGTAACCAACTCCCGAACCTATTTTCTTGGATTTTGTAGGCCAAAATTAATTCTTTTTTATAAAACAAAATGTTTTATAAGGTGATCCGATCATACCTAAACAAAAAGGATTGGTGGCGACTCCATATTTTTTAAAGTCGATCCCTGTTTTTTTTCAAAATTGAAAAATAGTTTTGACAGGCATAATACTTACTTAATTTATCAAATGCATCTGTGGACAAGTAATAAGGTTAGACTGTAGCAATGGGCATATGCATGTCTAGGATTGGATCTAGGGAGAGCTTGGTACTTAAGCGGTCTTAATGACCCACCTACTCTTCTCTGGAATCCTACCTGATGTATAGTGTTTGTTCACTTCAGCCAATGAGGACTTGTTGACGGGCCAAAGTTCGTAATTAACACCCATATGTTAGTAAATTACTGAAATACCCCAGTAGAGTAGAATTACTGAAATACCCCAGTAGAGTAGAATTACTGAAATACCCCTGTAGGGTAGAATTACTGAAATACCCCTGTGTGTTATAAGTATGACTTATGTATACTATATGTTATATGTTGCATTCATGTGTTATGATGTTGCATGTGGGTGGGAATTACATTGGAGGAAGTGTTATATGAGGATCGCATAGTCGCTTGACGACCGTGGATCCAACGAAGGCTCTTAAGCCCAAAATATGATCAGCAGCTTTGCTGCAAAGTTAGGTAGTACCGTAACCGACACTACCCTTGAAGTGTATCAGATGGGTAGGTCGATATAGTTATCCCCACAGAATGTGTTTCGGTTGGACGAAGATGATGTGTATCGGTTGGATGGGTGGGCTTTGTATCATTGCATTATTGCATTATTGCATACATGATTGCTCAAGATTTTTTGCTATTATTGTATTAGGCTCAGGCCCAAGATGATTTCTGTTGCATGATATAAATATTGCTGCTGAGGGTTATACATACTGAGTTTCGAAACTCACTCCCTCTTTTATTTTCTCAGGTGAACCTTAGTAGGCAGTTCGACGGATGGAGGGACTCGGAGGTGGCCAACTAGCAAGACAATTCAGATTTGTTAAAATTTCTAGTATTTTAATTATCTAAGATCAGATTGTAATCAGGCCTTTTCTCTGGTTACTATTATTCATTGTTATGCTATAAGGATGGAACATAGACCTGTTTCCATTAAACTTATTTCAATTTTTTCTGAAATCAATTAATGTTTTTCTTTAAAATTAAGCTTCTGCAGTTAAAGGGAATTTTGTTTTCAAAATAACTATTAACACGTAACAAAGAAATAGCTTTTGAATACACCTCGTTCTAAAGACAAATACAAATTGAGATTTTACTTGAAATTTCTTTTGGAAGTGTTTTCAATGAAAACAAGGTTTTCGATAAAACATTTCAATGTGACACGCTGGATTCGACCATAACGTCTGGGCCAGGTTTGGAGTGTTACATTTAACGGTATTAGAGCCCAGTTACAAAGCTCGAGCTGTGAAGTGGGCCTTATTATTCGGGTTTAAAAATGATTTTTGATTGGATTAAAATGTTTTGGAAAAATTCTTGCTGTGTGCACACTGAGTCTAAGACGTTGAACCAAGTAAGTTCTCTTACTACTAAGCTCGTTTAACTTGATATGCTGTAGATAGTTAGTGGGCTACTTTAGATGATTATACTTAGACTTTTAGTTAGAGTGGAACTGAAGCCCGTAGGAACCTAAAACTGTAGAGGATTTACGAAAATAACCTTTTTACTTAATACTTTCATAAAACATCGAGCTCGGAATGGTTCAATCACCATTAAGTCGGGTAAGTTTTGTGTGGATGCGATGTTTTGGGTATAGAAACTGTATGCGTGCATTGTTTATCTACTTTAGTGGGTAGGCTTTTTGGGTAAGTGTAAGAGGGTTTAATTTGGGTTAAAGTGTGTTAGTGTTATTAAAATCAGAGTGTGCAACGAAAGCATAGTAGTGTGACTTGAGTGGTGTGATTAGTAATTAGCTGAAAATTTCGAGGATGAAATTTCTTTAAGAGGGTAGAGTTGTAACGCCCCAAATTTTTGGCCTAGATGAATTGTGCTTTGGGCCTTGGGTCTCATAAATTTTTTTAGTAAGCAAGAAAATAAAAAATGACATGTTGGCTTTAAGGGTTTAATAAATTTGGAGTTTCTAGGGGTGTTGGAGAAGTTTTGGGTTTGCACTTTGAGATGAAGGAATTTTAATTTAATAATTAAAGGAACCTTGATCGCAAGTAGCTTGACTTTTAAATAAATGGAGATAAAATAGGACACAAGCAAGGGTATGGTGTAGTGGATAAGTGACGCCACTTAGGGTGTAGGGAGGTGGCATTAGTGGCAAGTAAGGGGATCCTAGGTTCGAGTGCTAGTTTGGTATTTTTAGGAATTTTATTTTTGCCTTCTAGATGGTTGTTAGTGGCATGAAACTAGACTCTAAAATAAGGGATGAGAAGAGAAATTTTTGGAAGGGATTGAGGAGCTTATCGTGGAGAAAAGTTAGGAGATGGGGTAGAAGAAGTAGTGGAGCCGAATTGGCAATTAAGGGAAGGCATCGGCTAGTATAAATATAGGTGCCGATTTTGGGGTTCTAGCTAATGCCAAATTCTTTCTTCTTACTTTGCCGAAAACTACTTTTCTCTCCAAGTACCCAAAAGCCGAAAAACTCTTATTCTTTCCCTTTAAGTTTGTGCCGATTTCTTCCCTTCCTTTCTTATTAAACTCTTCTTTTTCTTGCTCCTAGTTCACCTTCTCTAAGTCGAATAATTTTTTGGTAGAACCTTCTCTGTGCCGCACTACTCCTCTTTTGGGCCGATTACTTCTTGGGTAAGTGTTCTTGATCTTAGTTGGCCGAATGGTCATAGTTAAAGGAAGGGGGACTTGTGTTGGATACAAGTCACCTGTTATTCTGGTTTTAATAGTTAAGAATGATACAAATTTAGGAGACACGCGTGATTAGTGATCAAAGAAGGGCTATTAAGGCTTGTTGTTCAAGGTAAGAAGTAAGTGAGATTTCAGCTTTTGGTGATAGTATTTGATAAGTGTGTGATTAATCGTTTAGTGACATCGTTTGTAGGTTCGTGGCTAAGGAGATCTGATATTTGTGATATAAAGTAATAAACTTTATAATAATGATCGTACCAAAAACTAACTAATATCACGATTTTAAGGCAAGCGCATCTATCAAATAGTAGTATAGTTTAGCGGCAAGACTGAGTTATCGTACCCAAGGGAACCAAAAGTACTAGTACTAACTTCCTTTCTATTATCTAGCCTAAAAATAAAAAGGGTTTTTATGAAGACTTAAACTAATTCTAAACTTAAACTAATAATACACAAAAAGTAAAGTGGGGAAAAGCTCTTTGGGAAAGACTGATTGATTGGGCAATACTCAAGGGAGAATCCACTTAGACTTCACTTGTTATCAATTCTTAAGCTAGATGATTTATTCACTTGACTTGATCCGTAAAGATCCTTAACTTATGTTAATACCTCCGTCGAGGATAAGAACAACTAATCCTAGGTTGATTAACTAAAATCTCTTTCTAGTTAAAACCTCTAGTCTTGCATTAACTCGATCTATGGACCCCCATATTAGGTTTGACCCTAATCCGGCAAATTTATGTTGCCCTATGTCTAGGGTTGCATGCAACTCCGCTTAATTATGCTAGATCTACTCTTAAATAGGGACTTTTGCTCCTCTACATAAGCACATCAGTTTCTTGAATTAATACCTAGGATTATTAAAACAAGAATTAAGAACACATAATTAAGAACAATTCAAGTATTTATCATATAACTCAAGATAAAATAATAACAAGATCTGTCTTAGGTTTCATCCCCCTCAAGTATTTAGGGGAATTAGTTCATAATTAATAAAGAAAACATCTCAGAAGAAATAAGATAACAAAACATAAAGAACCCAAAAACCCTTGAAGGAATTTAGGGAGATCCTCTGTCTTGATGTAGAATTCGGCTTCTGGGATGAATCAATCGGCTTCCCTTGGAGTAATCCCTTGCTTCCACTCTCTGTGTTGGCAGAAATAAGGCGTTCCTTTGTGGGAGAAAAAGTACACCCTTAGAATTGCCTCCTAGGGTCTTTATATAGAGCTTTAGGATGCCTTTCTTAGCCTCTAAGTATCCAAATCCGAGTGAAATTGCACTTTCTCACGACAGGGACATGCCCGTGTACCACACCCGTGTGGATCGATAAAAGGCCGTGTGTGAGACTGTTGATGGTCGCACGGCAGTGTGGCTTGGCCGTACTTGTCGGAGCTGGGCCGTGTTAGACCTTATGTGGCACGGCCGTGTGCCACGGCCGTGTGGTGAATCCTTGGGCCGTGTCGTTTTTGCACTTTGGCCTATTTTCTTCGGTTTTGGCCCAATTTTTGTTTTTTTCTCTTCCCTATACTCTCCTGAGTATAAAACATGAAATAGAAGGATTAAGAGCACCAATTTGCACAAATTTAATAATAATTCATCCAGAAATTAGGCTAATCATGAGGTAAAAATATGTATAATTTATCGTTTATCAAATACCCCCACACTTAAACCTTTACTTGTCCTCAAGCAAAATCTCAATTCATAATCAAGAATCATTCTTCTCAGTTCACAATCTTTATTAATAATGTTTCAAACTAATTCATAGGCAGTCATACAATGAAAATTCAATTAGAATAACATTAAAGATTCAATTACTTTAAGTTGAGAATTTTATCATCGAAACATAAGTTTCCTCCCTTCTTCCAAGTAATCATCTCTCAATTGAAATCAACAAGATGACATCCTCACTAAAGATTCACTTTATCCACTCAAAGTGTTTAGGGTTTAAGAATTAAGTACTCTCTAGTCAACCTGAAAAGTTATTACCATAAGCTTGCAAGAAAATCAAATCTCCACCACTATAGTTTGATATGAGACATAACGGTTGTAATGGGGCTTGGTTAGGGATGTTGTCACAAGCTGAAAAAGAAAGGGTTAGAATCGAGATTGAACTGAAAAATTATCTAGCTAGAAAAATCTCTATCGCGGGAACATATTCCTCGAGCTAAGCCTTATGATGACATCATTCTAGCCTTAGTAGCCTTAAAATAGAAATA
Source organism: Gossypium stocksii (assembly GCA_020496765.1). Lineage (NCBI taxonomy): Eukaryota > Viridiplantae > Streptophyta > Magnoliopsida > Malvales > Malvaceae > Gossypium > Gossypium stocksii. The sequence continues at coordinate 72,557,259 of CM035622.1, forward strand.
TGCAAAAAGAACTTTAAACTATTACAATTGAATTTCTTTTAATATACATATGTTTTTTTTAATTAAGAACAATTCAAATACAATATAATAAATTGAAAATTTACAACTTTACAATCTGGAAAAGAGAATAAAGCTAGATAATAATTCAACTCAAATCTCGACAAAAATAGGGATCAAAGTAATTGAATGGAATTCAACAAAAACAAGTTATGGGTTAAAATTAGAGGTAAGCCAAAGAATAGGTTGTTAGGCTCAATAGGGTTCACTAGGGGTTAATTTATGGAGGTAGACTTTTGTGGAATAAGTGGGTTAAATCCTAGGTGTTTTTATCATCTGTATATCAAATCAATGATGTGGTCTTGACATGTATAATCAAAGCAAGTTCTAGAATAACAGTTCAGTATTAACTCACACAAAGCAATAATAAAAGTTAGCACGAAAGAATGTATGCTCAAAGGGCTCAAAATCTCACCAGAATTATGGCTTTTGATGTCAATCCTGCAAATTTCAAATCTTAATATAACACTTAAAATTAAGGAACTTAACTTATGAAAAAAAATCTGGAATCATAAAAATTTCAACTTATCATGCTTGATTCCTTAATGTTTTAAAGTTTGAATAATCAAAGTACAAGCGCCTATGTCTTAATTCTCAACATATCAATAAAAATCATAAATCAATCAGAATTAATTCCTAACAGGAAATTGAAGATAACGCAAAGAGTGAAAGTGAGAATTTGAGAATAATGCAAAATGTTAGTATCAAAATTTCAGGGATTTCAAAGAGAATGTAATGACTGAAAGTAAGTTCCTCCCCCCGACACTAAGATGTACATTACCCTCAATGTACAAAGAAACATTAGTAGCAATAGAAGCACAAGATCATAAGATAGGGAAAGGCATGAAACTCCCTACTTTGGATGGATTAGTGAGGTGGTGATGCCTACAGAGTGTCTAGGATAATAGAAGGTGCGGGGGTAGATACTCCGGTGGTGGTAGTGTTTGTTTGTCCACAGCTTTTATGTTGTGAGTGTAGGCTTTGGAGATGTCAACTTGGTAAGGTTGTGGAAGGGTTCCCTTTAGAATTTGGATTTGAGCTATAAAGCTCCTTTGAAACTGCGAAAGCACTTATCATTTTTACGGAATTTCAGGATCAGGAAAATTACTCGTTAGGAGATAGCCGATAGGAAATAATTGAAATAAAACTAAATCTGAAAATACTAATATTCAAATAATGAAAAAGATAAAATGAAGGAAAATAAAAGTAAAAGTACAAAGAAAAAAAAGTTAGAAGAAAAGGTAAAAATAGAGATCAGAGTTTAAATAAAAATTAAGATAAAAATAAAGTTAAGAGGAATAGAAGTCTCTAATCCTCAGATGGGTCACGCAGTGACGGTGGTGAAGTGATGTGGAGATGCTGGCATATCTGCTGTAGTGTCGCATCGATGTGATCGAAGCGCTGAAAGCATTGCTGCTCGAATCATGATAGGCGCTCAGATATGTCAGCGTATGAAGCTGCCGCATGAACTGGGCGACGAAGGGGTGGTGGCTTAGTGGGTGCATCCTCTTCCAGTGGCGGGACATCATCAGTAATATCCTCAAGCTCTTTGGCCCCTTAGACGAGTCGGTACTGTAGGGGGTCGGCTCTAGGTCTGCGCTAGATCATCTTTATATGTAGCATGGTCTGGATACCCTGAGGGGACATCTGGCCTATCAATGTGTATGAGGATGTCTAGGCCGCGGTATTGAGTAGCCCGAAGTGGCGGGATAGGCGTGTGATGTATGGGCCCATGGATATTGCCCCCTTGCGATGCCTTTCCGTCTAGTGTTGGATGGCATGGGCGATAAAAAAAGCTAGGTCAATGGTGTGAGCGTTCGCCATGCTCTAGAGGAAATATGCATCGTGTGTGTTGACGAAACCAGTGCTTTCACGTCTCCCCGTTAGAGTGTGTGCGATGAGGGTGTGAAGGTACCTTAAGGATGGAGTAAGGGCGATAGCCTTGGTGCGACTAGGGTCATATGTAGGATGCCCCTGGCGATTTCACGCCAACAATCGACTGGTTTTAGATGGATGCGATGGGGAAGTTTAGAAAAGTCCTCGTCTGCTATGAACTCGTTTGTGTAGAGTCCTAGCGCGATGCCAAACTCGGGGACACTCAATTGAGGTACCAATCCATCAAGGCGGAATTGAATAGTGCCTGAATCAACATGGTTCGTCATCACCACCTGTAGATGAAATGTAGAGCAAAATTCCAGTGTTAGTTCCATATAAGTGGGCTCGATGATGTCGAAAAATTATCCCCATGGGTTTGTGGATAGTAAGGCTCGAATGGCATCAACGAGTCAGACTCGTTCTAGAGCGTCCCAGTCAATGCAACGTCCGCGGTCTGGGGATGAGTTCGTAGGATTTGGAAGAACTCCTCTTGGAGCTCTGTGGAAAATGGAGGAATGGGTGGCAGTTTTCGGCGATGGGCCACGACGAAGATGAACCACTGGGTCCCTTGCGTTTCTTCGAAGGCGGGATGACAGCCTTTTTACCGCGTGATGTTGACATAATGCCTAAAAACAAAATAACATACATTAGTCCTAAAAATTGAAATTAAATTGAATCAAAAACTTTAATAAATATCTATATTAAAATAACAATTTGCCTAAAACATTTTTGAGATAAAATGGGGACTAACCTAAATAATATAAATTATCCATCTAACATAATATCAAATTTAAAAAACATGGGTATGTATTTATACTAAATGCATGTGAATGGAGATAGGAAAAAGTGGCAATAAAATGTGAATCAAAGTGGCATGAAATTACAAAGTTCTTTATCATATTCTAGATTATTCATGCTTATTCTATTTATTCTATGCTTTAAAACAATGCTAAGCCTAAATATAATATGATAGTGATAAAAGAATAGAATAAAAGCAGTAAAAATTAGAAAGAAAAATGAGAAAATAGAACTGAATGGGAGAGGTATAAGGCGGAGTATGGTCGTGGGTGAGGCGGCACGATCGTGTGAGCACTGTAGACACTGGCAGCGGTGCTAAGGAAGGTTGGGGTAGGGTTTGGGTGTTGGGTTTTATGGTTTTTGATGAGAAAGATGATGAATAGTGGCCCCTATATATAGATTTTGGGTCACACGGGCAAGGCACACGCCCGTGTAGCTTGGGTTTTGCCCGTGTTGTTCGAAATTTAAGGATTTTGGCACACCTGGTTCGAAGTACACGCCCGTGTACTGGGGGCGTGTTGTGTCACACGGCCATGTCCTAAGGTGTTCGCTTCGCACATGGTCGTGTGATAGGTCACACGCCCGTGTTGGTTTTGGCAGTGTCGACCACTGTCTTGGGGCACGGGCATGTCAAACGCCCGTGTTGGGGTCACACGACCGTATCGCACGGCTGTGTCTTTCTAGTCTCAGCCCGTGTGTACTTGACAGTGTTGGCCACAGTTTGGTGACACGAGCGTGGGAAGTTGTCGAAGCCCATATGAAAATTGATATGTTGGCCACGGCCACATCATACGGCCGTGGCAATTTGTCGTAGCCTGTGTTTTGGGAAAATTTTACCCTGCTTGTACACGGCCTAGGTGCACGACCATGTCTATGCTCATAGTATCCACACGGCCTTGGACACGCCCGTGGGCATGGCCATGTGCTCCTAAAATTCTGCATTTAAAAGTGTTAGTTGACGTATTAAAATACTAAAATAAAAAATAAAAGAAAAGTTAATAAGTTAGTGCTCGGATTGCCTCCCGAGAAGCGTTTATTTAGAGTCTAAGCTCGACTCTACCTGGATATATCACGAAGGGATTTCGTAGAGCTGAAGCTCCTCCCTATTATCCTTAAAATTCTCACATCTATAGTGTTTAAGCCGATGGTCGTTTACCTTGAATGTACCGTGGTTTGGGTGAGTTACCTCAACTGTGCCGTATGGAAAGACAGTTTGAACAATGAATGGACCTGACCACCTTGACTTGAGTTTTTCAGGAAATAGTTTCAGCCTTGAGTTGTAGAGTAAGACAAGATTACCTGTTTTGAACTGCTTAGGTTGTCTCAGTCGTTTGTCATGGCGTCGCTTCATGGCTTCCTTATATAGTCGTGAGCTCTCGTAGGCATTACAACTCCATTCGTCTAGCCCATTTAACTGCATTAATCTTTTCTCACATGTAAGCTTAAAATCAAGGTTTAAAAATTTAATAGCCTAGAATGCTTTATGTTCAAGTTCAAATGGCAGATGACAACTTTTTCCGTAGACAAGTTTATAAGGAGATGTACCTATGGGCATTTTAAAAGCAGTTCTATAGGCCCATAAAGCATCGTCTACCTTTCTTGACCAATCTTTTCTATTTGTTTCTATCGTTTTCTCTAATATGTGCTTTAACTCCCTATTTGTTACTTCGACTTGACCACTAGTTTGTGGATGATAAGGGGTAGCTGTTCTATGGTGTACTCCATACCTTTTTAAAACTTTTTCAAATTGAGCATTGCAAAAATGGGTTCCCCTATCACTAATAATCACCTTAGGTGTTCCAAATCGAGAGAAAAGTTTCTTCAAAAAGCGCACTACCATTCTAGCATCATTAGTAGGTAAGGCTTGGGCTTCCACTCATTTTGACATATAATCTACGGCTACTCGTATGTACTTATTCCCAAATAAAGTAGGGAATGGACCCATGAAATCAATACCCCACACATCAAATATTTCACATGAAAGTATATAGTTCTAAGGCATTTTATTATGTTGAGAGATATTACCTGTTCTCTGGCATTTATCACAAGAGGTAACATACCTGTTGGCATCTCTGAAAAGTGTAGGCCAGTAAAAACCTGATTTGAATACCTTATGGGCAGTTCTAGCTCCACTGTGGTGTCCTCCTGTGGGTCCTGAATGGCAGTGATCTAATATTTGGTATGTTTCTGTCTCAACAATGCATCTTCGAATAACCTGATCTGTACAAATACGAAAAAGAAAAGGATCTTCCCAAAAGTAGTTTTTCACATCAGCAAAAAATCGCTGCTTTTGCTGATGAGTCAACCCTTTTGGGGTTATGTTAGCTGCTAAATAATTTGCAAAATTGGAAAACCAAGGAACTGTTTCGTCTGCTATGGCAAGGAGTTGTTCTTCAAAAAACAAGTTGTTTTTTTCTATCGAGGTACTTGCGGTGTGGATTTCCTAATCTCGAAAGATGATCTGCTGCCAAATTTTCAGCTCCTTTCTTATCCTTTATTTTTAAGTCAAATTCCTGTAATAATAAAATCCATCTGATCAATCGAGGTTTTGCATCAATTTTAGTCAAAAGGTAACGAAGAGCAGAGTAGTCAGTATAAATAATGACTTTCGACAATATCAAATAAGATCTGAATTTGTCAAATGCAAAAATAACAACTAGCAATTCTTTTTCTGTGGTAGTATAATTTGTTTGAGCGGCTGTCAAAGTTCTGCTATCGTAATAAATCGGTTGGAAGTGCTTCTCTCTTTGTTGTCCCAAAACTGCACCTACTACAAAATCACTCGCATCGCACATTAGTTCAAAAGGCAGATTCCAATCAGGTGAAATCATAATTGGGGCATTGAGTAACTTTTCTTTGAGAGTGTTAAACGATTCTAAACATTCCTGATCAAAGTTGAAAAGCACGTCTTTTTCTAGTAATTTCGTTAAAGGCTTAGCTATTTTAGAAAAATCCTTAATAAATCTGCGATAAAAACCAACATGTCCTAAAAAACTTCTTATAGCCTTAACTGAATTAGGGGGAGGTAATTTTTCAATGGTTTCGATTTTCGCTTTATCTACCTTTATCCCTTTACTAGAAATTTTATGTCCTAATACAATACCTTCTTGAACCATAAAGTGACATTTTTCCCAATTTAATACTAGATTTGTCTCTTCACATCTTATGAGAACGCGTTTTAAATTATTATGACAAAGTTGGAAAGAATTACTGAAAACCGAAAAATCATCCATAAATACCTCCATGATGTCTTCCACGAATTCATCAAAGATAACTAGCATGCATCGCTGAAAAGTAGCAGGAGCGTTACATAATCCAAAAGGCATTCTACGATAAGCAAACGTACCGTGTGGTCATGTGAATGTCATTTTCTCCTGATCTTCTAGAGCTATCGGGATTTGGAAGTAACCAGAGAGGCCATCTAGGAAACAATAATACATGTGACCTAATAATCTTTCCAACATCTGATCAATAAAAGGTAAGGGAAAATGATCTTTTCGAGTTGCGTCATTCAGCTTCCTATAATCAATACAAACTCTCCATCCAGTGACTGTTCTTGTAGGTATTGACTCCTTTTTGTCATTAGACACCAATGTTATGCCTCCCTTTTTAAGAACAACCTGCATAGGACTTACCCAAGAATTGTCAGAAATAGGATAAATAATACCTGCATCTAGAAGTTTAATTACCTCGGCTTTTACAACTTCATTCATGTTGGGATTCAACTGTCTCTAAGCTTGCACCGATGGTTTATATTCAACTTCCATTACAATTTTGTGGGTGCAAAAAAAGAAGGATTAATTCCCTTAATATCTGAAATTTTCCAAGCTATAGCTTTTTGTGTTTTTTTAACACTTGAAGTAGTTCCTCTTTTTCTTCATTGCTTAAATCTGATGAGATAATCACAGGTAATATCGAATCATCTCCTAAAAATGCATACTCTAAATGGTCTGGCAGTTGCTTTAGCTCTAATTTAGGGGGTTCATCAATTGACGGTTTCTGTCTCAATTCATCATTCATCTTTATACTTTCATAGCTTATATGCCTTGCAGCAAATTCATTATGGTCTAATTCTTTCATTACTTCTTTAACTTCAGTGGTGGCTGCATCTTCCCCCCACCTTGAACTAGACATAGTTCCAATGTGTCTGTAAGAGAAATTTCTTGAAAATTGTCTTGAACAAAATAATCAATAACATCAATAAAATAACAAGAATCATCTTGTTCTCTAGAAAATTTCATAGCATCATAAATTTTAAAAACGACTTTTTCCTCACCAACTCTAAGTACTAATTTACCAACCCCTACATCGATAACAGCTCTAGCAGTAGCTAAGAATGGGCGTCCCAAAATTAAAGGCACCTCAATATCCTCATCCATGTCAAGCACAACAAAATCAACAGGGAATATAAATTTATCTACTTTTACTAACACATCTTCAATAATTCCCCTAGGTATTTAACAGATCTATCAGCTACTTGAATACTCATCCTAGTGGGTTTTGGTTCCCCAAGACCTAGTTGCTTGAACATTTTATAAGGCATCAGATTAATGTTAGCACCTAAATCAGCTAATGCTTTATCAATAATTAAACTACCAATTAAACAAGGAATAGTAAAACTCCCTGGATCTTTCAGTTTTACCGGTAGTTTATTTTGGAGAATAGCTGAGCATTCCTCGTTGAGTTCCACTGTGGCTAATTCTTCCAACTTCTTTTTATTTATCAGAAGTTATTTAAGAAACTTCGCGTACTTTGGCATCTATGAAATTGCTTCAAAAAAAGGTAAGTTAATATGTAATTGTTTAAAAAGTTCAAGAAATTTACCGAATTGAGCGTTTGTGCGGTCTTTCTTCAACTTTGCCAGATATGGAATAGGCGGTTTGTATTCCTTGAGTGTTGGTGAAGTGTTTTCCTTGGGTTTCTCTTCCTCTACCTTGTCTTCTGGTGATTCTGGAACAGGCTTCTTTTCCGGTTCGGCCAGTACTTTCCCATCTCTTAGAGTAATTGCCTTAACATGTTCTCTGGGATTTGGCTCAGTGTTATTGGGTAGTCCACCTTGTGGTCTTTCTGATATCAACTTTGCAAGTTGACCAATTTGGTTCTCAAGCCCTTGAATTGATGCTTGCTGGTTCTTTAGTGCCGTCTCAGTGTTTTGGAAACGGGTTTCTGACATGGCCATAAATTTAGTAAACATCTCTTCAAGATTTGGCTTTTTCTCTTGTTGTGGTGGTGGCTGCTGAAATCCCGGAGGAGGCTGTTGTCTTTGATTTCCTTGTCCTCCCCATGAAAAATTGGGGTAATTTCTCCAACCTGCACTATAAGTGTTACTATAAGGGTTGTTTTGAGGTCTAGAATTGTTACCCATATACTTGGCTTGCTCAGTTTCTATGCTATGTCTATAAGATGAGTAGTCTAGATTGAACATATTTCCTGGAGTTGTGTCGTACTGCATCACCAGTTGTACCTGCGTAGAACCAACAAAATTATCAAACTTTTTATTTAAGAGTTCTACCTGATTTGTAAGCATGGTGATAGCATCAATATTAAAAACTCCTATAGCTTTTGTCGGCTTTGTCCTCATAACTTGCCACTGATAGTTATTCAGTGACATCTCTTCAATAAACTCATAAGCTGCTTCGGGTGTTTTGCTGTTAATTGTTCCCCTTGCGGCTGTATCAATCATTTGTCTTGTTGATGGATTCAAACCATTGTGAAAGGTTTGAACTTGTAACCAAAAAGGTAACCCATGATGCGAGCACCTTCTTAAAAGATCATTGTATCTCTCTTAGGCATCATAAAGTGTCTCCAAATCCATCTACACAAAAGAAGAGATATCGTTTCGTAATTTAGCTGTTTTAGCTGAAGGAAAATATTTAAGTAAAAATTTCTCTGTCATTTGTTCCCATGTAGTGATTGATCCACGTGGTAAAGAATTTAACCACTGTTTAGCTTTATTCCTTAAATAAAAAGGAAATAATCTTAGGCGAATGGCATCACCAGAAACACCATTTATTTTAAAAGTATCGCATAATTCCAAAAAGTTGGCTATGTGTGAATTTGGATCTTCATCCTGTAAACCATCACACTGCACAAATTGCTGAATCATCTGAATAGTGTTAGGTTTTAACTTAAATTCTTAGCAGCAATAGTAGGTCTAATAATACTAGATTGAGCGCCAGCCAAACTAGGTTTAGCATAATCATACATAGTACGAGGAGCATCATCTTGGTTCACTAGTTGCGCGGCTATTGTGGGACGTGGTGGAATGTTTTGATTTGCTTCCATCTCTTCCATAGGTTCCAGCTCTTGTTCTTAGTCTTGTTCTGGATAATGTAGGCTTCGTCTGATCTCTCTGCGAGTTTTGCAAATTGTCACTTCTAAATCTTCGTTAAAAAGCAATGGTCCTGCTGGGTTGTTTCCAGTCATAAACTAGAAATACCTAGAAGGAAAAAAAACAAAGAAAATTAAAATAAAATAAAAATAAATAAAAACAAAGAAAAGTTGAAAATAAATAAATAAAGTAGTGGCTAAAGTAATAGAAATCGAGTTTTCGTAATATTTTATTTCCCCGGCAACGACGCCAAAAAAACTTGATATTCGCAATATGAAGTAATAAAATTTATAATAATGATCGTACCAAAAACTAACTAATATCACAATTTTAAGGCAAGCGCACCTATCGAATAGTAGTATAGTTTAGTGGCAAGATCGAGTTATCGTACCCAAGGGAACCAAAAGTACTAGTACTAACTTCATTTCTATTATCTAGCCTAAATATAAAAGGGGTTTTTATGAAGACTTAAACTAATTCTAAACTTAAACTAAGAATGCACAAAAAGTAAAGTGGGGAAAAGCTCTTTGGGAAAGACTGATTGATTGGGCAATACTCAAGGGAGAATCCACCTAGACTTCACTTGTTATCAATTCTTAAGCTAGATGATTTATTCACTTGACTTGATCCGTAAAGATCCCTAACTTATGTTAATACCTCCGTCGAGGATAAGAACAACTAATCCTAGGTTGATTAACTAAAATCTCTTTCTAGTTAAAACCTCTAGTCTTGTATTAACTCGATCTATGGACCCCCATATTAGGTTTGACCTTAATCCGGCAGATTTATGTTGCCCTATGTCTAGGGTTGCATGCAACTCCGCTTAATTATGCTAGATCTACTCTTAAACAGGGACTTTTGCTCCTCTGCATAAGCACATCAGTTTCTTAAATTAATACCTAGGATTATTAAAACAAGAATTAAGAACACATAATTAAGAACAATTCAAGTATTTATCATATAACTCAAGATAAAATAATAACAAGATCTGTCTTAGGTTTCATCCCCCTCAAGTATTTGGGGGAATTAGTTCATAATTAATAAAGAAAACATCTCAGAAGAAATAAGATAACAAAACATAAAGAACCCGAAAACCCCTGAAGGAATTTAGGGAGATCCTCTGTCTTGATGTAAAATTCGGCTTCTGAGATGAATCAATCGGCTTCCCTTGGAGTAATCCCTTGCTTTCACTCTCTGTGTTGGCAAAAATAAGGCGCTTCTTTGTGGGAGAAAAAGTGCACACTTAGAATTGCCTCCTAGGGTTTTTATATAGAGCTTTGGGATGCCTTTCTTAGCCTCTAAGTATCCAAATCCGAGTGAAATTGCACTTCCTCACGACAGGGACACGCCCGTGTGCCACGCCAGTGTGGATCGATAAGAGGCCGTGTGTGAGACTGTTGATGGTGGCACGACCGTGTGGCTTGGCCGTGCTTGTCGGGGCTAGGCCGTGTTGGACCTTATGTGGCACGGCCGTGTGCCACGACCATGTGGTGAATCCTTGGGCCATGTCGTTTTTGCACTTTGGCCCATTTTCTTCGTTTTCAGCCCGTTTTTCATTTTTTCTCTTCCCTATGCTCTCCTGAGTATAGAACATGAAATAGAAGGATTAAGAGCACCAATTCTCGCAAATTTAATGATAATTCATTCAGAAATTAGGCTAAACATGAGGTAAAAATATGTATAATTTATCGTTTATCAAGATCGCAGCACGTTTCGTTACCAGGTGTGTACATACACTGTGTATATAATAGATCGACAAATCCTAAAATACCAAAAATTCGAATGCCGAAAAGCTGAAAGTTTGGCTGTGGTAGTCCTGCGAGTGCGTGAACACTCGTAAGAGGGTATTCGATATGATACCAGAGACCCTATAAGCAATCTCATGGTCTTGGGTCACGTTTTGGCCAACTGGGCCAGAATGAGCCAAATGGGCCTGACGGGCTCATGGGCCCAAATAAGCAAAAGTTGATAAATTGGTAATATGGGTTGAGTTGATTGAGTATGTTGAATGATTTGGCATGGATTTGAGCTTGATGGGCGACATAAGTATGATTGGGCCTAATGGGCCATATGAATGTGATTGCGCCTAATGGGCCATATAGGAGTGATTGGGCCGGGTGGGCTATATGAATGTATGAAAGCTTGTAGACTTGCTAGGGTTTTATAATGGACTTTTAAGCCTAGTTTCTAATAAATCCTTAAACGGGCATAAGACTTACTTAATTTATCAAGTGCGTCTGTGGACAAGTCATAAGGTTAGACTGTGGCAATGGGCATATGCATGTCTAGGATTGGATCTAGGGAGAGCTTGGTACTTAAGCGGTCTTAATGACCAATCTGCTCTTCTTTGGAATCCTACCTGATGCATAGTGCCTGTTCACTTCAACCAATGAGGACTTGTTGACGGGACAAAGTTCGTAATTAAGACCCATACATTAGTAAATTACTAAAATACCCCAGTAGGGTAGAATTATTGAAATACCCTAGTAGAGTAGAATTACTGAAATACCCCTGTAGGGTAGAATTACTAAAATACCCCTGTGTGTTATAAGTATGACTTATGTATACTATATGTTATATGTTGCACTCATATGTTATGATGTTGCATGTGGGTGGAAGTTATATTGGAGGAAGTGTTATATGAGGATCGCACAGTCGTTTGACGACCGTGGATCCAACGAGGGCTCTTTAGCACAATATATGATCAGCAGCTTTGCTGCAACGTTAGGTAGTACCGCAACTGACGCTACCCTTGAAGTGTATCAGATGGGTGGGTCGATATAGTTATCCCCACAGAATGTGTTTCGGTTGGACGGAGATGATGTGTATCAGTTGGATGGGGTGGGCTTTGCATCATTGCATCATTGCATTATTGCATACATGATTGCTCAAGATTTTATGCTATTATTGTATTGGGCTCAGGCCCAAGGTGATTTGTATTGCATGATATAAATATTGTTGCTGAGGGTTATACATACTGAGTTTCAAAACTCACTCCCTCTTTTATTTTCCCCAGGTGAACCTCAGTAGGCAGTTCGACGGATGGAGGGACTCAGAGGTGGCCAACTAGCAAGACAATTCAGATTTGTTAAAATTTCTAGTATTTTAATTATCTAAGTCCGGATTGTAATAAGGCCTTTTCTCTGGTTACTATTATTCATTGTTATGCTATAAGGATGGAACATGGACCTGTTTCCATTAAACTTATTTCAAATTTTTCTGAAATCAATTAATGTTTTTCTTTAAAATTAAGCTTCCGTGCTTAAAGAGAATATTGTTTTCAAAATAACTATTAACATGTAACAAAGAAATAGCTTTTGAATACACCTCGTTCTAAAGACAAATACAAACTGGGATTTTACTTGAAATTTCTTTTGGAAGTGTTTTCAATGAAAACAAGGTTTTCAATAAAACACTTCAATGTGACACGCTGGATTCGGCCATAACGTCCGGGCTGGGTTTGGGGTGTTACAATATGGATATGATTCTTCATTAATTATTTTGAATAGTTGTTATTAAATAAAAATATTAATTATTCTATTGCATTGTATGAATAATAAAGAATGGAAGTCTGAAAATGATATTGAGATGAAAATATAATATTTGAAGAAATTTCAATGATGAAATTTCTTAAAAGGGGAAAACAGTAACAACTCAAAATATTTTGTATAGTAAATGGTATTGTATAAGGAATGTATAGGTATAATTATCAAGAAAATGGATTGAGATTACTACAATAAAGTATTTTGGAGATGAATTAGATATTTGACTAGAAAGCATGAGTAATGAAATTTAGAAAGAATTAATTTGAGAATTTGTGAAAGTTTGAGGAATAAAAGTGTAAATTTACCATACCAAGAAAAGGAAGTGTGATAGAATAATTATTTTTTTATGAATGTGACATAGAAATATATGCATATGTGGAGCTTGAAATTTTTACATAAGAACTAGATTGAAAAGTGGTGAAAAGTATATGGACTAAATTGCAATTTTACTAGTTTAGTAGGAAAATGACTTAAATGCAACATTACCATTTTTAATATTTATTTGGAGTTTGGTTACTAGAGTTCTGCCATAGTTTATTTATTTTATACCAAAAAGGGGTTGCACGAATTTTCAATCGTCACCAAATCATAAAGTGTATTTAGAAATGGTCTAATAAATATTTAAAGGACAAGAAATGTATCAAGAAGGTAAATGTATTATTATGGTTTCAAATGTTAAGTTTAATAACTAAATGTAATATCTTTTCTCAGATATATTATCGGATTAAGTAAGAGGTGTTACATTCTATTTCTCGTCCAAGTCCACCTATACTTATTGCTATCATAATTTTTCTTTAAGGTTGATTCCGTTTTGTTCATTCTTGTTTGTGAATCTTTGATCAAATTCTTTCAAATCTGTTTCACTTGCAGTTGTTCCTTAAAGTCAGAAGCATGAATGGATTTTGTGCTTCTTGATTGAACAAAGTGAAGGTTGTTTGTGGGTACCAGGGAAACATCAAGGATAGGTACCTATAAGACTAACATCCTTGAGAGTCCAAGTGTTGTCTTCCTATTCATGTTGTGAATTGTTACTAGCTTGAGTTTGGTTTTATTTTTAATCTAGTTCCTTGACTATCTAAGTAAGGTTTTGGTATTACTTACACAACTGTGTAATCATATTGTCTTGTTGGTTTTGAATGTTGGAAGTAACACTTCTTACTTCTATAGGTTGGAAAGTCTTACAAACCTAGTGCGAGCCTTCCTCAATAGATGTTTTGGTGGTTTTGAGTAAGTCTTTAGAGTATGTCTCTACTACTTTCTTTGAAAGCATGGTGCCTTAAGTTTGACTTTCAATAAAAGCATCAATGTTGCTGATGAAAATGTTTGAGAAACACAATAAGAAGAGTGTTAATACTCAAGAGTGGATAACATTGGTAACCTAGTGAGAATAAATTAAAAATGGAGTTAGTAATGGAGAAGGAAGAGAGTTCGAGATTTCCTAGGTGCGAGATGTAGCCTAGGGGTTGAAAGGAGTTGAGGAGAAGGCCCTAGAAACAAATTTGTAAACTCCACTATCTCTTTGAGAGAAAGAAACTTTAGAATAAGTTGAAGAATAAGCAAAAAAAAATCTAAAGACCGCCATTTGTGCTCTAAGAGGGTTGAGAGAAGACCTTGAAGGGGCCTATAGACTCCTCAGACTCATTAATAGGGGGATTGTAGGTTCTTGTAGTATTTGAGGCGCTGAACCTTAGAATTATGGAAGAGACAAGTGGGGCGTGCTCCCTAGAATCTTCGGTCTCTTAGAGGGTAAGGAACTTGAACTTTTTTAGCGTAAAGTTTCAAAAGGGAGAGAAAGCATAAATGGTGAAAGGAGAGAAAGCATAAATGGTGAAGAGAGCTTACAGGGTCTAAGTTTAGAGGTTCGTGTTGGAAGGCCTTAAGGCTTGGAGAGGCCTAATCTCGGGGTTTCTATGTGAGTTTGAAATGTCTTGGACTACTCAAAATCACCTTAAAGTTTGAGGCTCTCGTGGCTTATGGTCCCCGAAGTTATTTGGATGAGAGGTCTTAATGGAATGGAGGGATTGTTACATGGTTTGCATATGGTAATTAAGGCTTATGAACTCCTCGAACTCTTTTCTTGAACCTGTGAGAAAGGAACCATAGTTATTGTGCTCCAAAGGTTTTATCTTTGAGGCATACTTCGATGCTCAAGCTAGACATGTGACCAAATTTGAAAAAATTAAAAAAAGTAGAAAGAAACCTTACGATTGGATGACTTATGAGAAGATTACAATTAAAAAGAGTGCTACATATTTAGAAAATGTTCTTTAACAACTTTAGTGACATGAGTCTTATTTTTATTGGAGGCTTAAAAGTTGCCCTATGTTATACATCTCTTGAAGTCTTAGGAGGTGCCACCTATCATGTGCCTATTGGTGGCTTTAGAAGATGTGTTAGTGAAGGTATGAAATGCTTCTTTAATCTTGATTCAAAGGATTCTCGCCTTATTTGAAGATTCTTCTTTGCTTCTTGGGTTTTGGGCTAATTCTTTAACTGTCCCAACAAGGGGAAAATCACTAGAAAATCAAAATAAACATAGAACGACACATATCTAATTCATCATCCCCATATCTAATTTGAGAAATTGATATATGTATACTATCCACATAAACCTATTTTGAGATTTCATTAATTAATTAAGCTAATAAAATAATCAAAGAATCCCAGCTTATCTATATATATTTTTTGCATGATGAAAAATAATTTTATCTTGATAATTATTTTTCTTAATAATATCATTTCTAAAATTTAAATTTCTTAATTAAATAATGTATCCTTCAATTGGACTCAACACTCATTAGATAAGCTTACTCATGTGTATATATATAGTCATTCTAAAATAGGGTTTGTTTTATTTTAGTCACTTCAATTTTTTTCTCAATTTAGCAATTCTAACTAAGATAATTATGGGAATTAGTCACCGACATTGAATTTTTTGTTTTCTTTTAACGGATTGCTGATGTGGCACATTAGCAAATTAAGTGACTAACACATGACTTTTTTTTGTTAACTTTTGAATAAAGCTTAGGGACCTCCTTATAATTAGTCCTAAACTTTATAGAGAAGTCTCTAAACTTTAATCAAAAGTCAATAAAAGAAAAGCCACTTGTCAGTCTCTCGATAGGTTAATGTGCCACATCAACTATTTGTTAAAAGAAAATGAAAATTTTAACGATAGCAATTAATTCGCATAATTATTTTATTTAGAGTGTAAATTAAAAAAAGGGTAAATTACACCAACAATCACTCAACTTTGGGGTAGTTGACAAAACAGTCACTCAGGTTTTAATTCAGTCACTCAACTTTCGAAAAATAACAAAACAGTCACCACTAACCATTTTCTGTTACAAACGTAACGGAGATACCATTTATCGTTATAGACTTCCATTTTTCATCCCCCTCTCTCATCCCTCTCCCTTTTCCTCACCATCCTTACTCCTACTCTGGTTCTTTCCCTTTCCCCATTGTCCCTTATCTAACCCTCTTCCCCTACTCTGATTCTTTCCCTCTCCCCCACCATCCATTCCCCTACTTTGATTCTCTCCCTCTCTTCCCCACCATTGCTTTAATCGAACAAGCCCCTTTACTTTTTTGCAGACCTCCCTACCCTTTCCCTCTCCCCTTCTTCCCCCTATTATTTCTTCACCATCATCCCCACTATATCACCACAGTCGCCATTGTTATTGCTTTATTCCATTGTTTTGCTATAGAAACAATGTTCTCTGGCAACTGGTATGGGTGGTCTAACAATGTTTTTTGACCGCCTCCAAAATCTGATAGAGAAAGGCTATAGAAAAATAACACCATTCTTCATTCCCTATGCTATAACAAACATGTCATCTACCTTGCTAGCCATTGATCTTTCTTATTTTCTTTGCCATTTTCTCTGCAACTAAATGAAAATTATGTCGATTTGTAGTCATCAATATTACTTTTTTCTCAAAGATGCTTTCTTTTTTTCTTTTTTTCCCTTTTTGATTATACTTATCATTGGAATCTTCAATTTGGTTTAGAATATTATTCTGACTATTGAATCATTCTTCATAAATTGTGTTTAACTAAGCAATTTTTTGGGGATTTTCGCTACAAAAACTTGTAGATATTTTATAGTTTGCAAGTTTTTGATGATTTGGTCTGTTTTAGTTTCGATACGCCATCTTAGGATAAAGAATGCTCAGTTTTTTAATCTGCTAATTAATGTTAAACCTTAAAATTGGAAATTTCCCCAGTTTTCTACTAGAAAGAAATGAAAGAAAAGAAATTGATAGAGTTGCAATTAGTCCTGATAAAAAGTCCTAATGCAAGCCAATATCACAAATACCAATTCACTCAAAAAAAAGATATAGAAGAAGAAGAAGGTTAAGAAAAGAAGAGTGGAAGTTTCATCTAGGGATTTTCATTATTGTTGCTTTCATGGTTGAATCTTGGGTAATGGCTATGATATTGGGTTTTTTTTTTTTTTTTTTTTGTCCTTACCATTGGTGTAAGGAACATGCTTCTGCTAGAGTTTTCTTCTTTCTATAAAATTTTACCACATATAGAATTGGTTGATGCTATTTTTGTAATCATGACAATCTAGTTCTTGCTTCATTGTTGTGATTACTTTAATATGACTGGTAGATAGGGGTGATTAAAACATTTTCCCCATATTGTGTAATGTATTTGGAAACAGGATTATGTGTCAACTATCTTTGACAACTTGGCTTGAGGGTTAGCAAAGGGATGGTGGGGAAGAGGGAAAAAATCAGAGTAGGAGGAGGGATGGTGGGGAAGAGGGAGAAGGATGGGAGAGGGGGATGTAAAATAGAAGTCTATAACAGAATATGGTACCTCCGTTACGTCTGTAACGGAAAATGATTAATGGTGACAATTTCGTTATCTTTCGAATATTGAGTGACTGTTTTGTCAACTACCCAAAAATTAAATTACTGTTGGTGTAATTTACCCTTAAAAAAATTATGAAATTTTATTTTAGAATGTAGTTTACCTGTATATATTACTTGTGTGTCCCACGAAAAAAGCCTTTGGTTGTGCAACTTTTCTCGCATCCTGCATGGTAATGCAAAGGACATGTGATATGAAATTATATATCCGTACCATCTTCAGGAGTTTTGACTTTTTCGATGCTTTGATTCTGATTGTCGAAGATGCCACATGGTAAGCACATGGCTTGCCTTGCCCACGCCTTCACATGGAAATTTACTCAACATTTTTTTCAATCTTATCTCAAATGTAAAATATAACTTTTTATTTAAATTTCAACGTTGTTAAGATCAACCAAATCTAGTGACATAATTATTCTACAGCTTGTAATTATTTAATGAACAACAAATGAAATACTTCGCCTACTGACTAATACTCTAATTTACCCTTTTTCGTTCCAATACAAATTGTACTCGTTGTAATTTTGTGTATTTAAGTGCGTACAAGCCTCGTTTTACCAAGGAGACATCCGAAGTGAGAATATATCCTTTTGCTTCTTTCTTTTTTTCCTTTAAATATCTTCTTTCCTGCTGAATAAGTTTAGAATAATATATATAAATGAAGTGCAGGTTACTAGATTCTGTTTCAATATAATTTGCATGTGTTTCCACATCCCAACCAAGACGGGCTGGCATTGCAGAGCCAGTGCTCTGTGTGCATGCAAGTTTGATCTGCAACATCTTTAATAATTAGTTAATTAATATGCCATAGATCATTAATATTCGCTAATCTCCACCTCACACTGTTTACAATTGAAAAGAAAGAATAAAAAAACAATACCAAAATACAGCATAGAGTTAACTTTATATAAATGTGAACCTGAGTTAAGATATACAAACAACATACAAAGAAACTGAAAATGGAAGCAGCGGCTAGGAGTTGGAGAAGAAGCTCTTCTTCACATTCTTTGTTTCAATTCTTCATATTTTTACTTGCCATTCTTCTCCTGATGTTAAACGTTCCAACTGTCTCTGCAAGCAAAACTACCAACAAAGCTTCTCTTAAGACCTACAAAAGCTTCATAAAAAAAGCCTGCAATTCAGCCACATATCCCAGCGACTGCTACAAATCTCTTTCCAAATACGCACCCGCCATTAAAACAGATCCAGAGAAGCTCTACAGGGTTTCCTTATTCGTCACTATAAAAGCTGCTCGTAAAACATCCTCCTCCATATCCACTCTTTGGAGACTAAAGGGTTTGAGTCGTACTGAGCGAGCCATCGTCCGTGATTGTGCTTCAACAATAAGTTATGCCATTGACGAGATGAAGCAATCCTTGACGGTAATGGCCAATATACAAGGCGCAGATCATAAGTCTGAATTAATAGAAAATATAAGGACATGGGTTGCTGCTGCATTGACAGATGAGGGCACATGCACGGATGAATTTGATGGCCAGAAAGTGAGCTACGAAGTGAATAAGAACATCAAGAAGACTGTGTTGAATCTCTCCAAGTTGACCAGTAATTGTTTGGCTCTTCTCAATACTCTCTCTAATCGTAGCTAATTAGGGCACTGCTAGTGCTCACTGTTTACCTCTGTACCTTTCACTTAGTACACTTTTTTTCTCCGTATACCTTCGGCAGTTTAAATGAAAATTTCCAATCTTTTTGTCTCAACAGTGTTTGTATGCACCAATATTGTGATTTGTGAATACGTTTCGTTGTTCTTGGCCAATGATATTAACATTTTCTTGCATGAATGATGTAAATTGGAAAATGTTGCTTGGAAGATGTAATACCAATGAAGTACGAGTTCATGACCATGGTCAACCTTGTTTAATTCCACCATTATTTTTAAACACGAACACCGCCCCTCTCTTTGGTTTCCCATGTGCCAATACTTCTTTTTCCTTTTTCTTCTCAAGAACAAGAAGAAAATAGAAGTCAGCTTTAAGTAGACTAAAGATTCCATATCGTAATTAGTTGTAATAAATCCAAAAGATTCCACATTTTTAAACTTATACTGCACATGATATATTCTCCAATCCCGGTGATGCTAATATATATTTGAAGGTCGGTAACATGCAAATATATGATTTTACGATTATTAAGCATTTCCACTAATTTCGCATACTATTCTTGAATTATGTATAACTTGTAATTATGTAGTCAAATTAGATAGTTCAAAATATATATTTAACTAGTTTTTTTACTTATACGATGCATGTTAAGGTGTAAAAGCATGGTTCAGCATGTGCTTCAGCTGCTAGTTAGGTAATTCTATTATGAGCACTTGCTGCAGCTGCTAGTTAGATAGTTCTGCTATGTAGTTAGTTAAGTCAGTTATTCCCAATGTAATTAACTTACTTTTAGTTAGTGTATCGGCTAAGAGTAGTTAAGTTGCTTGTTAGACTAAGTTTTATGGCTAATACATTAGTTATCCTTATATAAATGTGATGCTCAATCCTTTGGATTATTAGAGCATATGATATAAAACAAGTAGACTCGCTCTTAACATTGTTTTTTTGTTTCTCTGAGTGAATCAAACATGGTATCAAAGCCAATGAATTTTTTAGTTGTGTAAAGCAGTTTCAGCTAATACTTGGCTATCAAGAAAGTTTCTTAATTGAGCATTCTAGTATTGGTCTTCATGGCTCCAGAAGTGTCCTCTGGAAATGGTGGTAGTCAGCATCATTCTTCTTTAAATGTTGCTGAGTAGGTACATTCTCACAACTTAGACCCAATGGCAACCTTGTATGGAGTGACTAGAAGAGTTCAATAGTTTCCAAAACATGAGACATTTAAACTCAGTGAGAACTACTTCCATTTTTAGAAACATCAAATCATGTTCATTCTTGAAGGATATGGTTTGCAAAACTATGTGTTAGGACATGTTATTATTCCTCAATTTGTAGCTGATACATATAGAAACTTGGTTGACAATCCTAATTTCTTGTTGCATAAACAACAAGATAAGTTGTTGGCCTCTTGATTGCTATCTATTGTGTGTGATGATGTTTTAGCTTATCTAACTAGTGCTAGTACTAGTTTTGATGTATGAATGATAATTGAAAGACGTTTTTCTTATCGATGTAGCATTAAGATTTCGAGTCTAAGGCATATGCTTTACTTTCAGAAAAAATGTCAAATGACTGTCAAAGAGTACTTATCCAAGATAAAAAGAAATGTATGATGTTTTTTCTATAGTTGGAAGTGTTATTTCTTATCAAGAACAAGTAATCATCATTCTTGCATGTTGGATTTGGTGCCTTGAGTATAGTATATTCGCTTGTAAACTTGTAATTTTTTCGAAACAGATTGGTTAATAAAACAAATTCATTGATTACATTAATATACTTTGTATAATCTTTCTCATGTGGTTTTTACATGTAAAGCAAAATAGAAGCAAATGTTGCTCACTGGTTGTCTAATGTTTAAATTAATACTAAGAGATATTACGTGGTTGGATCGTAATACGAAAAGACATTATATTAGTAGATGAACCTAAACATGTCCTTAGTCTAATAAAAAATGAGCAAACTGATTGAAAGACTAATATGTCATCTATCAAGTCCAATTGGGCAGATGTTTTGTCTATGACATCGGAGAAGATGACTCCTAGAAGATAGATACATGGATGTGACTTAATGGACTGACAGTATATCTTATTGGACCAAAGAAAAATAAATCATTAATCCGTTTATGGATTTATTTACTTGTGACGTTCATAGTGTGACATACCTAAATCCCGAGTGAATGACAAACTATGCATGTTTGACTCATATACTTTGATGTAAGTAAAAGCTTGAGTTTAAATAGATAAGGTACCAAAAGCTGGTGGATTAGATATATGACTTCTATAGTATGTAGTGTCATTCATAATAATGGAATTCATAGCTCAAGACATGGGTAAATGATATCCTCTTATTGGCATTATATGGTTGATGAAAAGTAAACGTGGTCACGAGTCATTCGTCTCTGTGATGAACGAGTTGATTACGATTTGATAATAATTGACTTTACATTAAGGAATATCTAATGGTTACCATGAAATAAAATAAAATCATATTGGGAGAATAGATATTATCCCAAAGCATTTAAGGTTATCTTATAAGGGTAACACACTTATGGTAAGGTCAGTGGACGAGCATTGATCAAGTTGCTTTGGTAATGGTATGTTATTGGGGAGAGCTCAGTCAAGATACTATAGTGGAATGACTACATGACTAAATGAGTTTATAATTGATAGGTAAAAAACTGGAACTTAATTATAAATCATTTGAGTCTCAATCCCATAAGTCCAATTGGTCCCTCTGTTAGCTCGTTGAAACCATAAATGAATTGAATGTTGAATCGAATGAACAAAAATAAATAGAAATGGTGAAAATGGATAAATGGGAAACATTTGGAAATGATTATGGTTTTGTCCAAAATGAAAATAAAAATGGAGAAATGGAAGCATTTGGAAATAAATGTGGTTTTCTCCAAAATGAAAATGACTTGAAAATGAATTTATGTTTTCCAAATTAAATGAAGTTTGAAAATAGAAATAATCATTTGGTCATAATGAACCGTTGAATGTAGAAATACTAATTATATTTTCTCATAGATTTTTTGATAGTAAAGTCATCATGATTTTGACAAAATTAGAATTGGATTGAGAAGATTATATAATTGGAAAAATATTGATATGTTTATTTTGGGAAATATAAAAAAATATCAAGTTGGATCAAATTATAAAGTATTGCATTAAAAGTTTAGGAAGTACTTGCAATTGGACTTGATATGGGAGAGGCCCAAAAGCCCCTCATGCTAATAAGGGGGATGGCAAACCCTAGTACTATTAACTATGGTTGTAGCCCCCTATACTCCTAGATTGATTAGGAGTTCGTTTTTCTAGTTGAAAAAAATTTCTACAATACAACAAGGGTTTTACCTCCTCTCTCTATAAATAAATGGCACTGGTAGGGCTATTTACACACAACTTTAAGATATTGTTACTCTATCCGAAAATAGAGAGAATGTATTCTCAACTATTAAATCTATTCTCCAGAATAATAGTTCTTTTAGTTTTTATTTGAGAAGAGATTTTTCGTTTTCACACTAAAAGTAAGAAAACTATTTTGGGTTTTGTGTTTGATTTGAATTGTTTGAGCTTACACTTGAAGTAGTTCATGGTATGAGAATAGCGAAGAAAGCCATTCGGTTGAAAGCTGAGAATGAAAACGACCTGTCTATTCGAAAACACAAGTAAGAATTCAATTTAGGGTCTATTGCTATAAATATCATAAGCTAGCTCAATTTTCAAAATTTTAGTTCTCGCTATGCAAGAAAACTGTTTTCAAACTGAATTTTTTTCCAACATTGTATACCTTCCAATTGTGTATGAGTCAATTTGAGTATTGGCCTCAGCAACTAGTGTCTCTCTTGAACTCCTTGCTGAAATGTTAAATGATTATGTATCAAGGTAACTTGAGTTTGTAACTACTTATCCTATAAAAGTTAATGTGGTTCAGTAGCAAAAATATGGTGAAGTGGATCAATCCAAGAATACTCAATTCAATAGTGGCTCAAATAGAAGTTACACTCAAGGACAAAAATACTAGTTTAGAGCAGGTCGAAGTTACTATCATGACAAAGGACGTGGGGTGTCTTTTTTTATAACAATCAACCTCAATTTTAACTTTGTGGCCAGATTGGACATGTAGTACAGAAGTGTCTGATGAAACCTTCTCTAGTGTCTAACATGGATCAAAGGGGGCCAATGCATGTGAATTATCACCAATTTGTTGATTAGGGCTAGTTTTCTCAGAATTGTGGTGCCTTTCCACAACACTAATGTTATGGTTAAGGTGCTTTTAACCAGATGAGTGTTCTTAGTGCTTCTTATCACATGTGGCAGCTTCAAGTTCATAAAAAGCTTCAGGTAGGCAACTTTCCTCAACCAGGCCCTTCTAAGTCAGAGTGTCATCTTACTATTGTCCTTATCAATGTTAGTGAACAAGTTTGGCATCTAGACTCAAGGGCCACTAATCATGTGACCAATAATATCTCCAATCTCAATAAAGTTGCTAAATACACAAGAACTAGTAAGTTGTTTATGGGAAATGGCACTTGTGTGCCTGTTGTACATGTAGGATCTTCATCTATTCCTTCTTGTAAAAAGTCTTACATTTCAAGAAACTTCTTTAAGTCCCTTCTGTTTATAAAAATTTGTTATCTATTGCTCAATTTGCCAAGGATAACCAAGTTTATTTTGAGTGTTATCCTTTTTATTATTTTGTGAAGGACTTACAAACATGGGTAGTTTTATTGGTAGGCTACATTCATAAGGGCCTATATTGGTTTACTTCCTCAATATAACAATTCACTGCTACTGGTTCTTCTAGTAGACCTTTCAAGTGTACTAGTTCACTCAACCATGTTGAGTTAAATTCTAGTTCAGTTGTTGATTTTCTACACAAAGGCCTAGGACATCCATGTAATAAAGTAATTCATCAAGTACTCACTAGTTGTAACATTTCTACACAAGCACATTTTAGTGTTTGCTCAACTTGTCAACTCGAGAAGTCTTACAAGCTTCCATTTTCTACTTCCAAGATTATAGACTCATTCCTTTTTGAACTACTTATATCAGACTTGTAGGTCCTTGCTTATGTAACTTCATAAGGATGTTTGTACTATGTTTCTTTTATTGATGCCTATAATAGGTACACTTGGATCTACTTACTTAGATATAAGTTAAAAGCTATTGATAATTTTGTTCAGTTTCAAAAATTTGTTCAAGTTTAGATTAATTCTAAAATCTAAGTGTTTCAAAGGGATTAGGGTGGTGAATTTAGATCTTTCTCACGAGTGTTTAACCTATTTGATATTCAACACAGACTAACTTGTCCTCACACTTTAGAATAGAATGGTCTTATAGAAAGAAAGCATAGACACGTTGAAACTAGTCTCACATTAGCTGCTCAAGCTTCTCTTCCTATGCATTTTTACACACATGTTTTTCTCAGTGTTGTATATTTGATTAACAGGCTTCTCACACTTGTCTTGCAAGAAAGATCTCGTCATGAGCTATTGTATCAAACCAAGCTAAATTACTTGTATTTCAAGATTTTTGGTAATTGATTCTATGCCTATCTTAGACGCTACAACAAGCATAAATCACGGTTTCAGTCTAAGCCATGACCTTTTCTTAGCTATAGTTCCCTTCATAGAGGATACAAGTGCATTGATGATTCAAAAATAATCTTTTTATCTATATATGTCATTTTTTATGAGAGATGTTTTCCATTTTCCTTCAACTTGATCAAGGTGTCTCCATGACATTCAATGACTAATCATCATGCTCATAAGAGGTCTTATGTTCTTATTGTATCCTCTTAGAGACCTTTTTCAATTATTCTAGCATCTTGGCCTAGTCAAAGTTCACCTACAAGATCACCTATAGTTTCTTTCTCATCTCCTATAAACATTATGTCTTTTATCGAGCTTGCTTCAGTCTCCACTTCTTCTCTTTCAGTTGAGTTTGTCACATACATTACCTTTGATCTTGTTCTAGTTGATGGCACTCAATCTGGTTTCAATGTGCATCCTATGCAAACTTAATAAAAAAATGGTATTTTTAAACCAAAGTTTTATTCAACTGAAGTTTGTGATCGAGATCCCCTAGAAATTGAAGAATCTTTCACAAGTCCTAAGTGGACTAAAGCTGTTTAACAGGAATATGATGCACTTTTGAAAAACAACACTTAGGAGCTAGTTCCTTTGCCTCCCAATAAGATAGTTGTAGGTTGTAAATGGATATTTAAGCTAAAAAAGAATGTTGATGCCACTATAGCTCGATATCAGGATAGACTAGTGGTCAAAGGGCATCTCCAAGAAGTTAGTATTGATTTCCAAGAGACTTTTAGTCTTGTGGTTAAACCAACCACTATCAAGGTTATTCTAACTCTATTTGTGACATATGAGTGGAAACTAAGGCAAGCTGACATCAACAATACCTTCTTGAATGAAGACCTTATAAAGGAGATCTATATCGTTCAACTTCTTGGTTTTGAGACACATGATGGTGCTACACCACTTGTCTGTAACTTGAAAAAGGCTCTCTATAGCCTCAAGTAGGGTCCTAAAGCCTGGTTTCACAAGCTCAGTGAGCATTGGATAGCCATAGGATTTGTATTATCCAAGTCAGACGCTTCATTATGCATTAAAACTTTTGGAGAGGTGATTCTTTATGTTTTAGTGTATATTGATGACATTATTGACACAGGTAATCAACCTGCCTTTATAGATGAATTTGTTAAGTCTTTGGACGTAAAATTTTCACTCATGGATTTGGGGCAACTGTATTTTTTCTTAGGCATTGAAATGACTTACACTATTGTTGGTTTGTTTGTAAATCAAAGGATGTACATTTTGGATCTATTGAAGAGATGCAAGATGGATCACTTGAATGGTTCTCCCACTTCTATTGTCAGCTCTTGTAATTTCTCTCATCACACTGGTAGTTTAGTTAACAATGATTCAGAATATAGGAGCATTGTAGGTGATTTATATTACAGGGTATGTGAATTCATGCATAAACCTCTTGATTGACATTTTAAAGCAGTAAAAAGAATTCTAAGGTATCTACAAGGTACTATGGATTATGGTCTTTTTTTTCAAAATTGTACCTAAACTGTCTTTGGTTGGATATTCTAAAGCCAATCCAGTGATGCATTCTAAGTTTAAACATGTAGAACTAGACTTGTTTTTTGTTCAAGAGAAAGTGGCATCAAGAATGTTAATAGTTCGACATGTTCTAGCACAAGATCAGGTTGCAAATGTGCTTACCAAACCTCTGTCTGCACCTTTCTTCAACAAATTTAGATCCAGTCTTAGTGTTGTTAGAAAGTATGAACAACTATGGACTAGAAGTCACTTCAAAGGCCAGCAAATGGGTGAATGTTAAGGTATGAAAGCATGGTTCTTAGCATGGTTCAACATGTGCTTTAACTGCTAGTTAGGTAATTCTGTTATGAGTAGTTGCTTCAGCTGCTAGTTAAGTAGTTTTGCTATATATTTAGTTAAGTCAGTTAGTTCCAAAGTAATTTATTTTCTTTCAGTTAGTGTATAAGCTAAGAGTTAGTTAGGTTGATTGTTAGACTGAGTTTCTTGGCTGATACATTAGCTATCTTTGTGATGCTCTACGGGTGAGCATTCAATCGAATCGAATAGAATAGAAATTTTTTAGTTAATCGAGTTAACGAATCATATTTTATCATCCTAACGCAATTTAAAAATTTCTCAAGTCAAGTCAAGTGAGTTGGAATTTGAATCGAATATACTTGTTCAAGTTAAATTAAAAAAAATGACTTTGGGTCTTTGTAACCACTGTCACCCACCGTAATCAAATTTGCCCACTATAATCAAATTTGTTATTAATTTTCATCCCCTCATAATTTATTTATTAATCTTTTATATACAAGTTAGCTTATTTGCTTACTTAATCGCTTCAATTATCTTCTGATTCTTGTCACTATATATTTTGAAATTGAAAAATATATTAAATGTAAAAAATGTGATTTTTTTAATAAAAGTTATCTTAAAGAAATGTGATTTTGATACCAACATAAAATATTGACACGAATATTTTATGGAATCATTAATAATTCAATTTTAACAAAAAATTATAAAGATTCAATATGATTAAACAATTCAATAATATAAATAGTAAAAAATGTGAAATTTAATTTAATAATATAAATAGTAGATATAAATTAAATTATTACTATTTAGGTTTAGGGATTTTTTTTTTTGGATGATTTGATTGATTTGGGCGTAAAGGGTGAGAAGTAAAAGTTTAAGGAAAAATAAAGGGGTTTAGGGAGAAAAATTTTGGAAGGAAAGTAAATGGAGGAAGTAAAACTTTGGGGGAAATATTTTAAAAAAAATTGGGGGGGGGAGGGAATGGGTTTGGGGTAGACGATGGGTTGGATGAGAGTAAAAGTTTTGGGGGAAAAGTAAAAAGATTTAGCGGTTTAGGGTAAAAATATAAAATATTATAGTTTTTGGTATTTAGCTTATTTGAATTATTCAAGTTATTTGATTTTGAAAACTTAACTCGATTCGAACTCGAAATTTGAAAAAAAAAGCGAGTTGACTCGAATAACTCAATTCGTTTAACTCAAACTTTGAAAAAAATCAATTTTTTTCGAATCGAATCGAATTTTGGTTATCCCTATGATGCTCGATCCTCTTAGATTATTAGAGCATATGAATTAAAGCAAGTAGACCCGTTCTTTAGCTTTGTTTCTTTGTTTTGTGAGTGAATCAAACAATGATTATAGGTTAAATTATTTTTTAAATTATTTTTATAAATTTTATGAATAATAGAATAAATAACTTTAAACATAATATTTCAAAATATATATCTTAAAAATTAATATGCAATACTATTTCACCAAATGTAAAATAAATACTTGAATGCAATATATAGATGATATGATTATTTTATTTTATTAATAAGATTTAAGGGAGAAAATCACATTAAAAAAAGTATATATGATTGTATTTTGTTATATAAATCATATAATTTATTCTTCATAGCTATATATTTTAGTTTTCTCAACCCATTTGTTCTTGAGATACACAAATTTCCTGAGCATATTTGTGGTCTACATGTTTGTATCCTTACATAATCAAGCATTGTTCATAAAATAAATGCTTGCAAAACTCTATTGATGCTCGCCTCCTCCACATTCAAAATTAAATCATTGCATCTTTGAATGTATGACTGAATTATCGTCGTAATAAATTTTACATTGAAATACTTGGCTTGGCAAGTACTCCAAGTTGTGTACCCATAAGGATATTACGTGAAGAATTTAAATTGAGTTATATCTCAATTAAATGCTTGTTTTGTCAAACAAATCTAGAATCATCAATTTAAGAGTTAATGATACATAAAATATAAATTAATTTATTTTTATATACTTTTAAATAGTAAATATAAATAATGGTATTTTGATAATTTTGACTATCAAATATAAAAGTAAAAAGCAATTAAATCTCAACTTTTACGTTTAAGTAGAAAAAAACTTTTTCACCACAGTTTTGACAACAAAAATCAGGTGGTCTTCATTACTTCTATAGTGGAAAAACTTTTTTAGCTTTCCAAACACAATACAGAATGAGGTCTAAATAGGAGTGTTCTTATTAGTATGACCAATTAACAAGTGAATGAATTTTAATGTAAGATTAACTAAGTAACCTAAAATGATCTCAAAGGAACTTTCGAATTGGATTTAAGTGTAATGACTACTTGAATGTAATGAATGCTTTGGTAATTCTATACTTAAATCAATTTTTATGAATATGTTTACACTACCTCTATACCTTAACATCTGCTCATATGCTTCGGATATATAGATGATTTCTAAATTCCAATTTTCTAATTTAGACTTAACATACAATGACTATCTTGATACTCGTGCTCGATGTGCTATTAGATTAATTGATGGGTCAACTCTTGTATGTTCCCTAAACTAGCCTTTACTTTCGATTGTCAACATCAAGTAGCATTAAGTTCACCTAATTAAAGAATGCAACATAATTAGATTCAATTAACAAGTATCAAATCACCTCACATTCAAATCCAAAGCATTTATCACATGGCAATTTTACTAGACAATAGAATTAAACATAAAACATACATCAACATACATCTATCAAACCATAACTGTAATAGAAAATATAAAGGTAAGGTTAAGAAATACTCAAATATGATGGAAGATAGCAAGATGAATGAAGCCCATGCTTAATTCCATGTTTTTTCTTTTCAAAACTTTAACTTCATTTGAGATTGTGTAAAGCAAACTAAAATTGATTACAAAATATAAAAGTTTTACAAAACAAAATGCTAAAACTAAATGAAACACCTAAATACTCGACCTGATTGTCAAGTTCAAGTTACAAGGTGTCACATTCGTTGCCAGTGCAACTATAGACAATTTAAATTCATTTTCAAACCATTTAAACATTCAAATTTGCAAATATTAGTGTATAAAAATGATACATAACCATTTCCGGGTCTAATACAAATTCATGAAAGCTTTTTTACTAACTCAAGGTCGAGATAAGACTAGATTGTAAAAAAAAAAAGTTTTAGGTTGACGTCTGGCCTGCAGTCAAATGTAGTAGTTAATTCGGGTTAATTCTACACTTAAGGAGCTTTTTTCTAACAAATTTAGTATTTAATATTGCATTTTTAGTATTTAGTAGTTAGGATTAAAAGTTATTAGAAATAATTTTTTAACACATTTTTTAGTGTTGATGACCTATTAGGTTGACATTGGTCTTAAGTATGGTTCATTTGTGTATTTAAGTGTGCAAGACGCTTAATTCAAGGCCTAATTGACGTAGGAACTTGGGACGAGTGATGCACAAACTTCCTTAGCCATGAAAGCACAAAAAATGTCTAAAGCCACAAAAATACTATTGTGGCACGACACGCAACATTTGTTGTGCGACACACACCCTGTGTTAAGCCATAGCGACCCTGTGTTAAGCCATAGAAGCCCTATGTTGAGCCATAACAACCTTGTGTTGAGCCATAGTAACCCAGTGTTGAGCCATAAAAGCCTTGTGTTAAGCCATAACAACCTTGTGTTGAGCCATAACAACCTTGTGTTGAGCCATAGCTTGAATGTGGGCTACAAGCAAGGATGACATCGGCATCATATTTTGGCAGATTCTCATAGATTTTATTCCCTAGTTGCACCCAAAGTATCGGGGGCATATCAGGCATAAAGTGCACATATTTTAGCCTATAATAAGTGGCCTCTATACACAAATTAGGGCATCCATCAATCAATCAAACCATCCATTAAGAACAGTTTTTAGTTTTCTTTTCTTTTTATGTTTATTTAGTCGAAACTTTTCTAGTCTGATGTGAAGACAAAAGCAAGCGGAGATTGTTCCAAATCTGAGCTTCAATATATATTCATAAGCATTCTCCTATCTCTTTTCTTCTCTTCTTTTATTTATCTTTCAATAATTAGTTGATTAATCATTGTATAAATATTAGAATAGATTATTGTGCTTTATTTATATTTTGCATGATTCAATTGATAAACTAATTCATTTGTTAAGTGATTATTTATTTGAGATTGGCATTATTCAAGAGTACTTAGTATATTAGAGAGTGACGCCCCTAATAGAATATCGACACAGGTGAGATCGGAAGGGTATCTAGTTGCGTATAACTTGTGCCAAGTGGTTAAACTGAAATAGTATATGTATGCCTAGGAAGAGACCGGAAGTGTGACTTAGGTGGTAATCCTTAGTGAAGATTAACCAAGAGGGAAGTCTTAGTTAAGGGTGATAAATAACTCAATATAGGATAATTAATTATTTAAATAGATAATTAGGGATTTAATCGATCATAGGCTAAAGACTCACATTATCAACACTAGAAATAGGAAAGTCATTAGGTTAATTTAGGTTAGTTAATTTAATTAGTTTAATTAAAATATTAATTTGGATTTGCACTACTAATTCATGACTCGATTAGATTAAAAATTACTTTCTATAATTAATTTAAAATTAATTATCCATTCTACAATCCTTTAGGCAAGACCTTTAGAATACTTACCAGTGTTTCGTTGTAAACTTTACTAAATTACCATTTTAGCCATACACTTGCCTGGGAAGGAAGTTGAGAAAAACTTTGCATGGGGCATCGATCATGAGGATTGAGGCCAGGAAGTAGAGAATCTGGGAACTGAGAATTGGTAAGCTCTTTTATCTTTCTACATTCGAGAGATTCGGGAAAAGAGAATTAAAGATTTTTGAAATTTTTGCAAAACTTCTATAAGACACTGGATTTTTGGGTTTTAAAGTTAAATAATGTAACACCCTTATCCTGTTTCCATTCAGTCGTTAGATTAGGATTATGGAGCATTATCGTACAAAACAGAACTTCAAAACAAAATAATAATTCAATTTACAAATTAATTACTAATTACTCAATTTAATTATGGATACAATACATATTTGGGCTTAATCAAGCTTTCAGGGCCTTAAAAATAATTAGGGGACAATAAGGGATCAATTTAAAACAAATAAAAAATTTAGAAAAATATGAAAAATTGAGAAACAGGGGTCACACGGTCCTTGTGGCCAAGCCGTGTGACATGGCCCAAACCGTGTGGACATTTGAAGAAGGGTCGCATGGTAGTGTCCTAGCCCATGTGTCCACCCGTGTGTAGAATCTAAATAAGGTCACACGGCCATATCACAGGTCGTGTGTCAGACTGTGTAACTCACTGACTTGGTATACACGGTCGTGTCTTAGACCGTGTGAAATTTGCACCTAAATTAAAAAGTGACACGTGAGCGTGTGTCCAGACCGTGTGGCAACCCGTGTTCCAGGTTGTATGCTCCAAAATTAATCCCTAAAACAAGCCATTACAAAATCAAACCTTCCCCAACAAGCTACTGCATTTATACACACAATCAATGGACCTAAACACACCTCAAACATTCATAAACATACCAATTCAAACAACCTAAATCTTCTAACCAATATGTCATTCAAATGCACCTCATTTCATACCAAAACAAAATCAATTAAGAAGAAAGTTATAATGCCACTTCTCAATAACCAAATGTAACACCCCTAACCCGTCTTCGTCTCTAGAATAAGGTTACAGAGTATTACTGATCAATCATAAAACATTTAACATCATAATATTAAATAAATCAACCTTAATAAAAACCAACCAATCACATGCATTTTGGCCTAAATCAAGCCTTCGAGACCTTAAAAATAGCTTACAACTAATTCGGGACTAAATAGAAACACATCAGAGGTTTTAAGAAAAAGTTGAAAATTTTCCAAAGTAGGGGACATACAGCCATGTGGAATGCCCCATGCCATATAACTTTCGAAATAGGGACACATGGTCGTGTCTCAGCCTGTGTCCCTACCCATGTAACTCACTAAGTTAGGCCACACGGCCGTGTCGGATGCCCTGTGCCAGACCATGTAACTCTCTGACATATGAAACACAGACGTGTCAGAGGCCGTGTGTGGCCTCAAATCGTGTGTGGAACACGGCTAAGTGACACGGGTGTGTCCCAAGCCTTATGTACCTAAATGAACCTTAAATGAAAAGTTTACCATTTCAAGTTTACTTAGACTCTAAGTAATTCATTTATCAGCCATAAGACCTATTCAAAATGAGATTAAACAAGCTCAATACATGCTAAATCAACCATCCTAAATGACTAACCAATGGACCCTCATTGGTACCATAAGTATACACAATTATACCATACTATGAATCATCAACCAAAGCATGTCAATTCACACAATTTAACATTCAACCAATATGCCTATCATAGGCACCTCAAATCACAACATTTCAATATAACACATACCATAAACTTGTACTAAAGATCATACTTTAAAGTTTCACATATCAAAACATTAGTAATATCAAACAAGCCTATTACATGCCATATAATCCAAAATAATGTTCCAAAAACTACTGAAAACGGATGGATAGTGTGACTTGAGTGCTGACCCGACCGTCCAACCTTCAAAAGTATCTACAAGAACAAGAAATAACACAAATAAGCTCATTAAAGCTTAGTAAGTTTGACGTACAAAAACAATAAATCTTATCAAAATAAATGCAACAAATCATTCAATTATAACTCAACTACATGTGTTTCCTGTCATCCACAATGTTAACTGATGAATTTCACAATTCAAATCAAGATTCAAATAATACTCTCCGATAATATATATATGTGTGTCCACAATAGACTCAATTATAGATATCATTACATGTCATGCCATTCAAAGTCATTGTATAAGTATAATACAATAATATTTGACCTGATGAACGAATTAAAGATAAGAGTACGACAATCCATCTGAAGACACGCCAATTGCTCTGAAGAGCTAGTCCAACCGAAAACACACCAAAACAAGGAGTATAACACGAGAGTTCGCAACAAATGCTGAACCTCTGCCTACTTGGGAGAAATATATATATATCACACCACATCAATCTCCACTCTAATCCCCACATGTCATTCAATTGTACTCTATCTCGCGTTTATCCGAACCAAGTATTGAAATTCAATAATATTTCTCAAATAACTTTACATCAACAAACAAAAAATTATATTTATTATATCTTATTATATCATCAAACATTTCATATAGATATTAAATTATAAATCATACGAACTGACCTGGACTAAGTTGTAATAGTTGTAGAAGTTTAAGGACTATTTTGAAAATTTTCTTTTTCCACATAAATCAACAACGTCTTGATCTAAAATGTAAAATTCCCAATTATTAGATTACATTTCATATTCCAATTTAGTTTTACATTTTATACCTTGTTATTTTTTGACATTACATAATTGCCCCTAACTTTTACAACTTTTTCAATTTAGTCCCTTAACCAGAAAATTATTAAATTAACCATTTTCTTCAAGATTAGATTACAGCCGAATATTCTAAGCCCTAAAGCAGTCCACAAAACACCTCTTATTCACCTACAATCCATGTAATTTTAACATTTTAACAATTTAATCCTTTAATCAAAAACTAACAAAAATCACTTTACAAAACAACCAATAATCACAATTAAAACTTCAATCACATAATTATCATCACAAAAAACTAAGATTCATCAATCATAACTTCCAAAATTCTTATCATATTCAAAAATGAAGTTACTGGCTAGTTGGACCTAGTTGCAATAATCCAAAAAACATAAAAATTACAAGAAATATGTATCAATTTCACTTACATGCAAAGAAAACAAGAAAACCAAAGCTTTTTCTCCCTAGCTATGGCTTTTGGCAATTCGAAGAAGAAAATGAAGATGAAATCATTTTATTCATTCTTTAATTTTGTTTTAATTTTGATTAAATTATAAAATTGCCATTGGTCATATAATATTTTATCAATTTCAATCAAATTGCCATCCCACCATGCTAATTAGGGCCTAATTACTACTTAAGTCCATCTTCATCTAGTAATTAAGCTATTTAATCACTTAAATGTGATAATCACTAAGTTTTGCACCTTTTTCAATTTAGTCCTTTTTCCTTAATTAACCACCTAAAAGGTAAAATTTTCTAACCAAATTTTAATATGACTCTAATGATTTTGTAAATATTCTATAAATAATATTTATGAGTCAAAACAATAGAAATTTGTGGTCCCCGAAACCATTGTTCTGTCACTACTGAAAAATGGGTTGTTACACCAAACTTAGGTAAAATAGCCACCTAATGTCAACCATTATCCTCCCATATTGCCTTTCAAAATAAGCATACCAAAATACTATTTACACATATAGCTTTTAACATGTACAAGCCAGCTATACCATATATGCATATAACCATTTACAAAAGTAACCAAAACACAACAAAAGTATAAATGACATGAAACCTTATATATTAAGCTTTATACATGCTATTTATAACCGAATCCAAAATATTCAAAAACTACAAGATGACTTCTAGATAGTGTGATAAGACTCCAACAAGGTTCCAACCGGTCGAGCTTCCGATAGACTACAAAATAGAAGAAGCACAATTATGTACGCATTAGTTGCTTAGTAAGCTCGCATAAGATTAACTTCAACTTACCGAGCATCAATTGATAAACCATTCAACCAAGTTCATTTCAACATTTAAACATTATACCTTCCTATCCACCATAATTCACATGGTTAATAACCAACATATAAACATAACATCTATGTGATATAGTATATATTAGAACATGAATTTCCATAATTCATCTTTTCCATCACATGATAAAGACTCACTATTAACATTTCATATAGTCATAAACAATAATCAATTGTAAACAGGCCTTTATTCAACTTTTACTACCCGTTGAGCTTAATAGACTCACGAAGCCTACTAGGCTCAAGGCTTGATTTCATACACCGACACGAGGCCTGCTAGGCTCAAGGCCTAAATCGTTACACCAACATGAAGCCTTCTAGGTTCAAAACCCAATACATGTCTCCAATATAACTCAATTTCCATCAATTAACAAAATTGTAATCACAACCACCTTAACTAAATAAAATAGAACAATTAGCTAAGAATTTAATATAACAATTTGTATAATAAAACTTACCTCGATAACCATGGTTGCAAAAATAGAGTCAAATGTTAGTCTAAAGCTTTAGCTTTTCCCCAATTTAATTCTGGTTATTACATATATTAATCTAAATAATACTTTCATTCAATTAAGTATTTCAAATAATGTAACACTCTAAATCTGGTCTAGACGTCCAGACTAAGTTTGAAGAGTTACGTCATCTGTACTAAAGTTTCATGCCATTCCAAGCAGTCAAATTAAACCATACAATTGCATAACATTAGTCACAACGAAATTAGTCATATAGTCGTCATAAAATTTATAACACCATAGAACATCAGTCCCTACTAGTAATGCTTAAAAGACAGAGAAAAGTTTGACCGAGCTTCCACGACCCTGACCCGATCAAGACTGGGAGCCACCTGAAACCAAAATAGTGAAAATGTGAGTTGGGAACTCAGTACGTAAAAGGATTTATTCTATTAGACTTCATTCATGGTGAAATTCCAATTGCAGACATTCAATTCAATTCAATTGTACTTGCAGTTTAGAATTAGGGTAGAACAACTGTGTGTGTATGCATATGCGAATTCAATTCATATGTGGCACCAATCAGATTCAAATGTGATTTCCAATTCCCACCAGTTACACACCATCTTTTGCCACTCCAACACACCGTTAGGGACATTCAATGCCCAACCAACCCTGCACACCATCAAGTGTTCGTTGACACTTTTACAGAACCGCAGCTTAGTTGTTATTTTAGTATGTGACAAGTGCTAAAATCAAATATAATTTTAGTGGCAAAGCCACAATTTCAGAATAAACTATTTCCTTCACAATGTCTCACGCCGTACCAATGCAGAATACAACTATAGATCACATGTTTAATCATTCCAATAATTGTAAAAATAACCCAAACAACTCAATAACAGAGTGATATTATAGTGCATATGAAAATATGTGTTCCAAAGATCAATCCCAATGTATCAGACAGTTCTTATATAATTAAGATCAATCATACGTATATTAGGGAAACCAATGTCAAAATTTAACATTGTTCTCAGCCTTAAAACTAGTTTTGGGCCCAACAACCTGCCACATGTCTTGGGCACATGCTCGTGTCCCTGGCCGTACAGTTTTATCCTCAAACGGTGAGTTACACGGCCTGGGCACATGCTTGTCTCCCTGGTTGTGTGGTTTTTATTCCTCAAACAGTGAGTTACACGGTCGTTCACACAGCATGCCACACACCCGTGTGGAGCACACAGCCTAACCAAACGCCCGTGTGCCTAGCCATGTGGTGTCGATAGCCACCATTTTTGGCAACAAAACTTGTAAAAAAACAAAGGTTTCCAATACGCACATGAGACGATTTCAAAGTAGTAACACTGTAGAGACGTTCCGAAGCCTAAAATACCCATCCAATAACTCAATTATTCAAGTTTGTCAACAACAATGCATAATAATACTCAAAATACCCATGTCAAAAGTTTTGTGACAACTTCTAACGAAATCAAAACTTACAGAAGATCAATGGCAATTACTCGAATTGACATGATGAGGTTCACTACTCTCAATATCCCCGCCTAATAGGGACAAAGCGATTGTCTATCAGAGATTTACACAACACATTCGAACAACCAGTACAAAGGATACTATGAAAAGCAAAAAGAGAAACCTGAGAATTTAATAAATTAACAATAAAACTTACTCAATAACCTCCTAACAGAGAATGCTAACAGCGTAACTCCGACTAGTCTATATTCTTCACAACAATTAAAGAAGAAAAGAAAAAAAAGATCGAAAACGAAGAAAAAGAAGTAAAGGAAGAAGAAGGAAAAGAGAAAAAAAAGAAGAAGAAGAACTAACGTTAATCATTAATTAACTTCCAACTAGATTTCCAACATTTAGTAAAAATGTTTTCTCTACTCATACTATAGGATTCAAACTCGGAACCAGATAGAACACAAACAAATTCTTAACAAGTGAACCAGGAAGATCATTCTTGTCACCCTTTCACATAGAATTGAACTTAAGCAGGCACTGCGTGCTTGTGGGTTGATCTTAAAATAAACAAATTTTTAATGAGACAACTCGAACTCCAGACCTTAAACTTAAAAAGCATAGCACAAAACAACATATACGAAAATTTAGTTACTGCAGATTTTCACAATCAAGTTCTTCAAATTTAGGGTGCTACAACTCTCTCCCCCTAAAAGAAATTTCGGCCTCAAAATTTTACTTGAGTCGAACAGATACGGATATAACTGTCTAAT
The DNA here is from genome assembly GCA_020496765.1 of Gossypium stocksii. Lineage (NCBI taxonomy): Eukaryota > Viridiplantae > Streptophyta > Magnoliopsida > Malvales > Malvaceae > Gossypium > Gossypium stocksii. Next base: position 72,595,199 of record CM035622.1, read on the forward strand.
TGATTTCTCTGGTTCCCACGTGGCTTGCTCAGTGCCGTGGTTTCGCCAAAGAACCTTCACTAGAGGAATAGTTTTCTTCATCAACATTTTAATGTCACGGTCTAAAATCTGAACTGGTTCTTCGAATCTTAAATTAGATCGTATCTCAATCTCATCAACAAGGACAATGTGTGACGGATTCGACCGATATCGTCTTAGCACCGAGACATGAAATACATCATGAATCTGATCCAGTTCTGGCGGTAACTCTAACTAGTATGCAATAGGTCCAACCCGCTTCAGAATACAGTAAGGTCTGATAAACCTCGAGCTCAGCTTACCCTTGCGCCCAAATCGGAGAACCTTCTTCTAAGGCGATACTTTCAGAAATACCTAGTCACCTACCAAAAACTCAATGTCCTTTCTTTTTAAGTCTGCATAAGACTTTTATCTATCAAAGGTTGCTTTCAGACAACCTCAAATCACTTTCACTGTGTTCTCAGTTTCAGATACTAGTTTAGGACCCAATACCTGACCTTCACTTAATTCAGTCCAACATAACAAGGTATGACACCTACAACCATATAAGGCATCGTAGGGTGTCATCTGTATACTAGACTGGTAGTTGTTATTATATGCAAATTCAGCTAACGGCAGGTACTCCTTCCAGTTACCCTTGAAGTCTATCACACAACCTTGGAGCATATCCTCTAAGAATCACGAAGTAAATCATGGATCTCTGTCAAAGATAATAGAGACAGAAATCCCGTGTAGTCTTATAATTTCAGTGATATACAGTTTGGCTAGCCTCTGTAAGGAGTAATTTGTTCGGATAGGAAGGAAGTGAGGTGATTTGGTCAATTAATCAACGATAACCCAAATCAAATCTTTCTTAGTGGGGGTTACAGGTAACCCCATAACAAAATCTATGGTTATTTGCTCCTATTTCCATTGAGGAATTGTAACTGGTTGAACCAAGCCAGATGGTAATTGATGTTCTGCCTTAACCTGTTGACACGTCAGACAGCGAGACACAAAAGTGACTACCTCCCGTTTTAGTCCGGGCCATCAATAGAGCTCTCAAAGAGATCCCGATACATTTTATTCCGACCAGGATGCATAGCATAGGGACTACCATGCGCCTCTTGTAGAACCGAAAGCCTTAGTTCCTTATTGTTAGGTACACAAATCTGCCCTTTGAAGCATAACAAATTATCGCTATTCAAGCTAAAATCAGAGGTTCTGTTTAAACTCACATGTCGCAACCGCTGAACTAAGGTCTCATCGTTTAACTATTTAGCTCGAACCTGTTCTACCAAACTCGGTCTAACTTGTAATTCTGCCAAAAATCCTCCGTGTTCAATCAAAATCAAACCAGCGAACATCGCTATCAGATCAGTTATCGCTCTACGGTTAAAGGCATTAACCACTACATTAGCCTTATCCGTATGGTACTCTATCAAACAATCATAATCTTTTAGTAACTCAACCCATCGCCGTTGTCAGATATTTAAATCTTTTTGGGTTAACAAATACTTGAGACTCTTGTGATCAGTGTAAATAATACACATTTCACCATACAAATAATGTATCTAGATTTTCAAAGCAAACACACCTGCAGGTAGCTCCAGATCATGCATAGGGTAGTCACCTTCGTGTGTTTTAAGTTGTCGCGATGTATAAGCAACCACCCTACTGTTTTGCATGGGCACACACCCTAATCCAACATGTGAAGCATCGCTGTAAACCACAAACTCCTGACCTGATTCTGGTTAGACTAAGATAGGAGCTTGTGTCAAAACGGACTTGAGTTTATCAAAACTAGATAGTTATGCCTTAGACTATACGAATGGAGCATTCTTACGTAACAACTTTGTCAAAGGTACCGTAATCAAAGAAAACCCTTCGATAAACCTTCGGTAGTAACCAACTAAACCCAATAAGCTACGAAGCTCAGACACATTTTCAGCTGTTTCCACTCCACAACAACTTCGATTTTCTTGGGATCAACTCAGATCCCCTCCGTAGTCACCACATAACCTAAAAAGGCAACCTCCTGCAACCAAAACTTACACTTACAAAACTTGGCATACAACTGTTTTTCTTTCAGTATCTAAAGTACAATACGGAGATGGCCATTGTGCTCAGTTTCAGTTTTAGAGTAGATCAAGATATCGTCAATGAAAACCGCTACAAATTGATCCAAATACGGTTGAAACACTCAGTTCATTAAGCCCATAAATGCATCTGGGTCATTCGTTAACCCGAAAGGTATTACTAAAAACTCGTAACGTCCGTAACAAGTCTTGAAAGTAATTTTGTACGCATCGACCTCTTTAACTTTGAGCTAATGGTAACCCGAGCGTAGGTCGATCTTGGAAAGATAGACGCCCCTCGAAACTAGTTAAACAAATTGTCGATCCTCAGTAGTGAATACTTATTCTTGATCATCAACTTGCTCAACTGCCTATAGTTAATAAACATTCTCATCGACCCATCATTCTTCTTACCGAACAATATCAGTGCCCTCTAGGGAGACACGCTCGGTCGAATAAATCCTCTCTTAAGGAATTCTTAAAGTTGTACTTTTAGTTCGGTCAATTCCTTCGGTGTCATGCAATAGGATGCGATGGAGACTAGAGCAGTGCCTGGTAACAGGTCAATTTTAAATTCCACCTCTCTCCGGGGGTACTCTGGGCAATTTTTTGGGAAAGACGTCTAGGAATTCCCTCATAGTGCAGATATCTCCCATTGACAATTTTTTTGAAGTAGAATTGGGTACATAAGTAAGGTATGCCTTACACCTCTTTCAGACTAATTTATCTGCTACTAGGGCAGAGATTACATTAGAGAGGTAATCTCAATGCTCACCAATCATAACCACCTCGTCATTCTTGTTTGGTCTCAAAGTAACCCTCTTGGTTACACAATCTAGATTGCCCGATAATCAACAAGTCAATCCATTCCCAATATCAAGTCAAACTCATTAATTGGCAATTCCATTAAATTAGCGGGAAATTCCCTACCCTGAAGTTCTAGGGGTACCCGTCTGTATACACTATTAACTCGGATTGACTGCCCCAATGGACTAATTATAGAAAATTCTCTAGCAGTATTCTTAGCAGTTAAACTGAGATTTGCAAAAACAATACTAGCTATATACAAGTGAGTAGAGCCAATATCAATTAGAGCATAGTATAGAATAGTGATAAATGCTAAATTATACATATTTTTACCTCTTATTTTTGCCTATATTTTGGATGAATTATTAATGATTTAGTGAGAATTGGTGCTCTTAACCTTTCTTTTTCATATCTTATACTCAGAAGAGCATAGGGAAGAGAAAAGAACCAAAAATGGATCAAAAATGAGGAAAATGGGCCAAAAATAGCTTACTGCACGGCCCAAGGATTTACTGCACGGTCGTGTAGCATAACAACCACACGGTCCAACCCCGACAAGCACGGCCAGGCCACATGGCCGTGCCTCATAAGCAGAATATCACACGGCCTCTGTCGAAGTCACACAGGCATGTTCTAGTCGTGAGGAAGGGAAATTTCACTCAAATTGGGATGCTTAGAGGCTAAGAAAGGCTCCTCACAAGCTCTCTATATAAAAACCTCATGAGGCAGAGGCAAAGGGATGTTTTTAGATATATTTTTCTTCTCGTTTTTCTGCCACACTAAGGGTAGGAGCAAGGGATTACTCTAAAGGAAAAGCTTATTAATTCATCTCAGAAGCTGGAATTCTGCAGCAACATAGAGGATCTCCCTAAATTCCTGAAGGGGTTTTTGGTCTCTTTTATGTTTTGTTGTTCTATATCTTCTGAGATGTTTTCTTTCTTCATTATGAACTAATCCTCTCAAATACTTGAGGGGGATGAAACCTAAGACAGATCTTGTTAATTATTCTTGATTTATTTGATAAATACTTGAATTGTTCTTAATTATGCGTTCTTCATTCTTGATTTAATAATCCTAGGTATTATTTCAAGAATCAGATGTGCTTAGAACAGAGGAGCAAAAGTCCCTGTGATAAGAGTAGATCTACCATAATTAAGCAGAGTTGCATGTAACCCTAGACATAGGGCGACATAAATCTACCGGATTAGGGTCAAACCTAATATGGGGAGCCATAGATCAAATTAATGTAACCTAGGGAGTTAATTAATAAGGGAGCTTTAATTAACAACTTAGGCCTAGTTTCTCTTCAACTCGACGGAGGGTTTAGCATAAATTAGGGATCTCTACGGATCAAGTCAAGCAAAGAAATCATATAGTTCAAGAAAATAATAACAAGTGAAGTCTAGTTGGATTCTCCCTTGAGTATTGTCCATATTAATTAGCTTTTCCCTAAAAAGTTTTCCCAATTTACTTTTTACGCTTTCTTAGTTAAATTTAGAATTAGTTTAAACAAACCTCTTTTATTTTTAGGCTAGATAATAGAAAAGAAGTAAGTACTAGTACTTTTGGTTCCCTTGGGTATGATAACTCGGTCTTGCCACTAAACTATACTACTGTTCGACAGGTGCGCTTGCCTCAACGTCGTGATATTAGTTAGTTTTGGTGAAATCAAGTCTTTATAGATTTTATTACTTCATATCACGTGATACCAAGTTTTTGGCGCCGTTGCCGGGGAACTAAAATATTACGAAAGCTCGATTTCTATTACTTTGGCCATTAATATATATATATTTATTTATTTATTTATTTTTCTTTTATTTTTATTTTCAGTTTTTATTTATTTTTATTTTTATTTTTCTTTTCTTTTAAATTTCTGAGTTTTCTTTCTTTTAGGTATTTTTAGTTTATGACTAGAAACAACCCAACAGGACCACTACTTTTCGACGAAGATCTAGAAGCGACAGTTCGCAAAAATCACAGGGAAATTAGACGCAGTCTACATTATCCAGAACAAGAACCTGAGCAAGAGCCAGAACCTACAGACGAGATGGAAGCAAATCAAAATGTTCCACCACCTCTCGCAATAGTCGCGCCGCTAGCAAATCAAGAAGAAGCTCCTCGCACTATGTATGATTATGCAAAACCTAGTTTGGCTGGTACCCAAACTAGCATTCTTAGACCAACTATTGCTACTAATAATTTTGAGTTAAAGTCTAACACTATTTAGATGATATAGCAATTGGTGCAGTTTGATGGTTTACAGGACGAAGATCCAAACTCACACATAGCCAATTTCTTGGAACTTTGTGATACCTTCAAAATAAATGGCGTTTCTGATGATGCCATTTGATTGAGGCTATTTCCTTTCTCTTTGAGAAATAGAGCCAAACAGTGGTTAAATTCTTTACCACGAGGCTCAATTACCACATGGGAGCAGATGACCGAAAAATTTTTACTCAAATATTTTCCTCTAGCTAAAACGGCGAAATTACGAAACGATATTTCTTCTTTTGTGCAGATGGATTTAGAAACACTATACGATGCATGGGAGAGATACAAAGATCTTTTGAGGAGGTGTCCTCATCATGGTCTACCTTTGTGGCTACAAGTTCAAACCTTCCACAACGGTTTAAACCCGTCAACTAGACAAATGATCGATGCAGCCGTAGGAGGGACGATCAATAATAAAACACCTGAAGCAGCTTATGAATTTATTGAAGAGATGTCATTGAATAATTATCAGTGGCAAGTCATGAGGACAAAGCCAACAAAAGCCGCAGGAGTTTATAATATTGATGTTGTCGCCATGCTTACTAACCAAGTAGAACTTTTGAATAAAAAGTTTGATAATTTTGTTAGTTCTACGCAGGCACAATCAGTGATGCAATGCAACACGACTCAAGGAAACACGTTTAATCCAGATTTCGCATCTTATGGACACAGCATGGAAACAGAACAAGCCAATTATATGGGTAACAATTTTAGATCTCAAAATAACCCTTATAGTAATACTTATAATGCAGGTTGGAGAAATCACCCAAATTTTTCATGGGGAGGACAAGGAAATCAAAGACAACAGCCTCCTCTAGGATTTCAGCAACCACTAACGCAACATGAGAAGAAGCCGAATCTTAACGAGATGTTTACCAAATTTATGACCGCATCAGAGACACGTTTTCAAGCACTGACAAGGCACTGAAAAATCAGCAAGCATCAATTCAAGGGCTTGAAAACCAAATTGGTCAACTTGCAAAATTAATCTCAGAAAGACCACAGGGAGGATTACCAAGTAATACTGAGCCAAATCCCAGAGAACATGTCAAGGCAATTACTTTAAGAGATGGAAAGGTCCTAGCCGAACCCGAAAAGAAGACTATCCCAGAAATTTCAGAAGAAAAGGCAGCGGAACCCGAGGAAAACACTCCACCGCCACTCAAGGAATACAAACCGCGTATCCCATATCCGGTAAAATTGAAGAAAGACCATACAGACGCTCAATTCGGTAAGTTCCTTGAACTTTTCAAAGAATTACACATTAACTTACCTTTTGTTGAAGCAATTTCACAGATGCCGAAGTATGCGAAGTCCCTTAAAGAACTTCTGACAAATAAAAGGAAATTGGAAAAATTGGCCACGGTAGAACTCAACGAGGAATGCTCAGCTATTCTCCAAAATAAATTGCCAGCAAAACTGAAAGATCCAGGGAGTTTTACTATCCCTTGTCTAATTGGTAGTTTACTTATTAATAAAGCTTTAGCTGATTTAGGTGCTAGCATTAATCTCATGCCTTACAAAATGTTCAAACAACTAAGTCTCGGGGAACCCAAGCCCACTAGGATAAGTATTCAATTAGCCGATAGATCTGTTAAATATCCTAGGAGAATCATTGAAGATGTGCTAGTAAAGGTAGATAAATTTATATTCCCTATTGATTTTGTTGTGCTTGACATGGATGACGATATTGAAGTACCTTTGATTTTGGGACGACCATTTTTAGCCACTACTAGAGCTGTTATTGATGTAAGGGATGGCAAATTAGTACTTAGAGTTGGCGAGGAAGAAGTTGTCTTTAATTTTTATGATGCCATGAGATTCTCTAAAGAACAAGATGATTCGTGTTATTTTATTGATATTATTGATTATTTTGTTCAAGATAATCTCCAGGAACTTTCTCTCATAGACACGTTGGAACTGTGTCTCGTTCAAGGTGGGGGGAAAGATGAAACCACCTTTGAAATCGAGGAAGTAAGGAAAGAATTAGATTCTAATGAAATCATCGCTAGGCACATAAGTTATGAGAATTTAAAGATGAGTGATGAATTGAGATAGAAACCTTCCATTACTGAACCCCCTAAATTAGAACTAAAACAACTGCCAGATCATTTAGAATATGCCTTTTTAAGGGAAGAATCAACTTTACCACTCATTATTGCATCTGATTTAAGCCTTGCAGAGAAAGAGGAACTACTCCATGTGTTAAGAGAACATAGACGTGCTATAGCTTGGAAAATTTCAGATATCAAGGGAATTAATCCTTCTTTCTGCACCCACAAAATTTTAATGGAGGACGAATTCAAACCATCAGTGTAAGCATAGAGACGATTGAATCCCAATATGAAAGAAGTTGTAAAAGATGAGGTAATTAAACTTCTAGATGCAGGTATTATCTATCCTATTTCTGACAGTTCTTGGGTAAGTCCTGTGCAGGTTGTTCCTAAGAAAAGAGGATTGACCGTGGTGTCTAATGACAAGGAAGAGTTAATATCTACAAGAACAGTCACAGGATGGAGAGTTTGCATTGACTACAGGAAGCTGAACGACGCCACTCGAAAATATCATTTCCCATTGCCTTTTATTGATCAGATGTTGGAAAGATTATCAGGTCATATGTATTATTGTTTCCTAGATAGCCTCTCTGGTTACTTCCAGATCCCGATAGCTCCAGAAGATCAGGAGAAAACTACATCACATGCCCATACGGTACGTTTGCTTATCGCAGAATGCCTTTTGGTTTATGTAACGCTCCTGCTACTTTTCAGCGATGCATGCTAGCTATTTTCAATGAATTTGTGGAAGACATCATGGAGGTATTTATGGATGATTTCTCAGTTTTCGGTAATTCTTTTCAACTTTGTCTTAATAATCTAGAACGTGTTTTGATCAGATGTGAAGAGACAAATTTAGTGCTAAACTGGGAAAAATGCCATTTTATGGTTCAAGAGGGTATTGTTTTAGGACATAAAATTTCTAGCAAAGGGATAGAGGTAGATAGAGCAAAAATTGAAACTATTGAAAAACTACCTCCTCCTAATTCAGTTAAGGCTATAAGAAGCTTTTTAGGACACGCCGATTTTTATCGAAGATTCGTTAGAGATTTTTCTAAAATAGCTAAGCCTTTAACTAAATTATTAGAAAAAGACATACCCTTCAACTTTGACCAAGAATGCTGGAATCTTTCAACAACCTCAAGGAAAAGTTAGTTAACGCCCTGATTATGATTTCACCTGATTGGAATCTACCTTTTGAACTAATGTGCGATGCAAGTGATTTTGCAGTAGGTGCAGTTTTGGGACAGCAAAGGGACAAACACTTCCAGCCGATCTATTATGCTAGCAGGACCTTGACAACTACTCAAGCAAATTACACGACAACAGAGAAAGAATTGCTAGCTGTTATTTTTGCATTTGACAAATTTAGATCTTATTTAATTTTGTCAAAAGTCATTGTTTATACTGATCATTCAGCTCTTCGCTACCTCTTAACTAAAATTGATGCAAAACCTCAATTGATAAGATGGATTCTATTGTTACAGGAATTTGATTTGGAAATAAAGGATAAGAAAAGAGTCGAAAACTTAGCAGTAGATCACCTCTCAAGGCTAGAGACTGCACAGCCCAAATATCTAGACAAGATGAATGATTTGTTCCCTGAGGAACAACTCTTAGCCTTAGCAGATACGACACCTCTTTGGTTTGCTAATTTTGCAAATTATTTAGCGGCAAACATAACCCCAAAAGGGCTAAACCATCAGCAAAAGAAGCGATTCTTCGCTAATGTGAAAAACTACTTTTGGGAAGATCATTTTCTTTTCCGAATTTGTGCAGATCAGGTTATACGAAGATGCATTGATGACACAGAAACATATCAAATTTTGAATCACTGCCACTCAGGACCCACAGGAGGACATCACAGTGGAACTAGAACTGCTCATAAGGTACTCGAATCAGGTTTTTACTGGCCTACACTTTTCAGAGATGCCAACAGGTATGTGACCTCTTGTGATAAATGCCAACGAACAGGTAATATCTCTCAGCATAATGAAATGCCTCAGAACTATATACTTTCACGTGAAATATTTGATGTATGGGGTATTGATTTCATGGGTCCATTCCCTAATTCATTTGGGAATAAATACATACTAGTAGCAGTAGATTACATGTCAAAATGGGTAGAAGCCCAAGCTCTACCTACAAATGATTCTAAGGTGGTAGTACACTTCTTGAAAAAACTTTTTTCTCGATTTGGAACACCTAGGGTAATCATTAGTGATAGGGGTACACATTTTTGCAATACTCAATTTGAAAAGGTTTTGAAAAGGTATGGAGTACACCATAGAATAGCTACCCCTTACCACCCACAAACCAGTGGCTAAGTCGAAGTGACAAATAGAAAGCTGAAACGTATCCTAGAGAAGACAATAGAAACAAATAGGAAAGACTGGTCAAGAAAATTAGATAATGCATTATGGGCTTATAGAACTGCTTTCAAAACACCCATAGGAACATCTTTCTATAAACTTGTTTATGGAAAAAACTGTCATCTACCATTTGAACTTGAACATAAAGTATTCTGGGCTATAAAGTTTTTAAACTTTGATTTTAAAAGTGCAGGAGAAAACAGATTAATGCAGTTGAATGAGCTTGATGAATGGCGCTTCAATGCTTACAAGAACTCGTGACTATATAAGGAAGCCATGAAGCGACGCCATCACAAAAGGCTGAAATAACCAAAGCAATTCAAAACAGGTGATCTCGTCTTACTCTAGAACTTAAGGCTGAAACTATTCCCTGGAAAACTCAAGTCAAGATGGTCAGGTCCTTTCACTGTTCTAAATGTCTTTCCATACGACACTATTGAGGTAACTCACCCTAACCATGGTACGTTCAAGGTAAACTGCCATAGGCTTAAACATTATAGAGGTGAGAATTTTGCAGAAAACAGGGAGGAGCTTCGGCTCCATTACACCCCTTCTTGACACATCTAGGTAAAGTCGAGCTTAGACTCTAAATAAGCGCTTCTCGGGAGGCAACCCGAGCACTAACTTAGTAACTTTCTTTTCTTTAAAACTTTTAGTATTTTTTCATGCATAAACTAACTTTTTGAATGCAAAAATTTAAGACCACACGGCCAGGCACACAGGCGTGCCTTAGGCCGTGCGCGCACTTGAAACAGGGGCACGGTCGTGCACTTAGACCGTGTACAAACAGAGCAAAATTTCCCCAAAACACGTGCCATCGATAAATCCCCACGGCCGTGCGATATGGCCGTGGCAACCTTACGAATTCCATACGGGCTATCAACACCTCCCCCACGGCCGTGCTATATGGTCGTGGCAACCCTGTAGTATCAACACGGGCTTGCACAAATCCCCACACCCGTGTCCCTAGCCCATGGAAGACACTACCAAATTTCACACGCCTGTGGCACATATCACACGACCGTGGGATACACGAACACGATCGCACACGGCCATCGATACTATCATACGACCATGTGAGTGACGAAGACCTGATCGCACATAGCCGTGCAAATCAACCACACGGGCATGCTCATGGGGACATGGTGCGCTAAAACCTCCAATTTTCGAAAAACATGGGCTGAATACGACTCACACGGGCATGTGACATGCCCGTGTGACCCAAAATGTATAAATAGGAGGCATTTTTCACTCTCCCTTTTCACTCAAACCCTAACATTTCTCACACAAACTCCCCCTTAAACCACCACAAAAGCCGCCACAACCCTCCAAACACCACCATACCAGATTTCATCCTCCCCACGCCCGTGTAACAGCCCTCCACGACCGTGCAACTCATAATTGATACTATGTCATCTTCTCGTGCCAGAAAAGCTGCTGTCCCCACTTCCAAAAAATGAAAGGGACTCGGAAGTTCTTCATCGAGGCCCACCTCCGACACACGCCACCCGTTCCTTACATTTTCGCAGGACTCCCAGGAGGAACGCTACTAGTTACTCCGAGCATGCACTATCTCGATGGGCCGATGCATTGACTGGGAGGCCCTCGCGCAAATCAACCTGGTGGATGATGTCCGAGCCCTGCTAGCCACCGACCTATGGGACCAGTTCTTTAGGATTGTGGAGCCCACCTACCTAGAACTCACTCTCGAGTTCTACTCCACATTCCACCTCCAGACCGTCATGAATAGATTTGACGATCCTGGTACAGTCCAAGTTCAATTAGGAGGTCTTGTGCGACAACTAAGTGTCCCAGAGTTTGGTACAGCTCTCGGTCTCTATACCGAGCAGTTCATGGCAGAAGAAGACTTCCCTACCCTCTTTCCTCGCATCCATATCCAGCCTTTCGACTGCTGGAACAAGATCACCCCAGGACGGTAAGTTTATAACCCTAGCGTCAGCAAGGCGACCGCCCTCCCTCCTTCTCTCAGGTATATTCACGCCCTCCTTGCTCACACCTTAACAGGTAGACGGGAGAATACAGGCGTCGTCAACACTCACGACGTCTATCTCCTCTGGTGCATGGCCAATGGCCACCCCATCGACCTCGCCTACTTCATAGCGTTGGCTATGCAGCACCAGACTGAAAGGCACCAGAGAGGCGTCATTTCTACGGGCCCCGTACATCACGAGACTAGGCCGTTACTTCGGCCTATTCAACACTGTAGCCCAGACCTCCTCCTATACCTTACTTGGCCAGATGTCCTCCTAGGGTATCCAGAGCATACTACATATGAGGATGGTAGAGCGACGCCCAGGTGACGGCCACTTTCACTTCCGCCTTGTCCAGGAAGGCGAGGACCAAGAGGACGTTGCTAATAACGTCCCACTGCCACCGCCAGCAGAGGATAAGCCTGCCGAGCCACCATGCCCCAGACGACCCGCTCAGACAGCAGCCCCACACGCTGACATACACGAGTGCCTGAACCAATTTGAGCAGCGCCTCGATTACATCGATGCCACTTTAGCGCAGATATGTCAGGACCTCGGCATCACCCCACCACCACGAGATCCATCAGAGGACTAGATCCTCTTTTATCTTTATTTTTATCTTTATTTTGTGTTATCTTTTATCTTTTATTATTTTTACTTTATCCTAACACTTAAATACTGATCATTATTTTCACTTTTTCTTCTAACTTTATTTTCCGTTTTAGGTTTATTTTTAATTTTTTTTCAGTTCAGCTTTTTCTTTTTATTATATATATATATATATTACTTTCTTCGGCCACCTCCTAATGAAGTAACCCCTCTTCATTTTAACCTCCCACAACTAATCAAATCCATTCGTAGTTTCAAAGGAGCCTCACAGCTCAAATCTCTACGAAAATGGAAACACAGTGCCACACCTACCGGCTCTTCCTATCTCACAATTCATCCTAAATTCAGGGAGTTTTCAATTTTCTCCCTCTATTTTGATATTATGCTTTTATTGCTAGATATATATCTTTGTACATTGAGGGCAATGTACATCTTAAGTATGGGGGGGAACATACTTTATTTCAGTATACCTTTCATGAAAACCCCTGAATTTGTACTTCATGCATTGTTCTCTGGATTTTCCTCAGTTTCCTATTAGGAATTAATTCTAATTGATTTATGATTTTTATTAATATGTTGAGAATTAAGAAATAGGCAATTGTACTTCGATTATTCAAACTTTAAAAACATTAGGGAATCAAGCATGATAAGTTGAAATTTTTGAGAACCCCATTTTTCCATAAGTTATCTTCCCTAATTTTAAGCATTATCTTGAGATTTGAAATTCACAGGATTGACATCAAAAGCTGTAACGTCCCCACGCCCGAAACCGTCACCGGAGTCGAGCTTGAGGTGTTACTAAACACAATTTACCATTTTAAACAACTTTACAAAATTTATTTTCATTTTCGGAATAAATTGTTTTCTGCGTCATGGTCGCTCAAAAAATCATATCTCGAGTTAAAAAACTCGAAATCAAGATCCATAAATTTTCCTTGAATTTAGACTCATATATCTATTCACTAATTTTTTTTTAGAATTTTTGACTGAGCCGATTAGTACAGTTTATTAGTTAAAGTTTCCCCTGTTTCAGAACTCGACTGCACTGACCTCTACTCATTTCGAATCACTTTTCTCCCTGTACAAATTTCATATAACTATACCGTTTATTTCTATTGAAACTAGATTCAATAAGGAATCTAGGCATATAAAGTAATCCTCCTAATTATTTTTTTACAATTTATGGTGAATTTTCAAAGTTGGAACATGGGATCCAGAAATCGCTCTGGCACTGTTTCACTAAAACTCAAATATCTCATAACATATGACTCCTTTACCTATTTTTCTTCTTCCATATGAAAGTAGACATGATAATATTCAATTTCATAACTAATCCATCATCAAATTCGATTTATATGATTTTTAGTGAATTTTCAAACTCACGTCAGTGTGGCTGCAATGTTCTGTTTTATGGCTAATTTCATTTTCATAAAAGCTTTTATATACTAGATAACCTATTATTCTTCCATGACATCAAACATAATCTATATTAGCCACTTCAATGACTCAACATTATCAAGCATTTCCTCAACCAAACCACCACTGTATCACAAGATTATTTACACAAAGTAGGTATATTACTATACATGCCATACTAAATCTTACAAGCCATTTACCAAAAAGTCCTTTGGATAGTGTGAACGAGTCTTCGACCTATCCCGATTCTCGAGCCGGCTTGTCCAAAACTACAATGAATGAAAAGGAGGGAGTAAGCATAAATGCTTAGTAAGTTTACATGCAAATAACAAGTAACATAACAAAGTCATTATGCCAAACAACATTAACATAGCATCACCAAAACATATGTCGCAATTCTAGTCATCATACTTCATCTTACCACATTTTTGTTGTTGTCTCGGGTTTCAACCCAAGGGTTAAGTACATACCTGTCCAATACGGCCATTTCTCAACATTACCGAATTGTCACTTACGTCTTGAGTGCCTTTCCATTTCACTTGAATTTTACCCGTTGAACACATTGGAATACAACTCGGATACACGGATCATTTGCACATAAGTGCTGAATATGTAATCAATCAATCATGTAACCCGCCCATAAACGAACTCGGACTCAACTCAACGAGCTCGGGCGTTCGTATCCATAAGTGAACTCAGACTCAACTCAACGAGCTCGGATGCCTAGTTACATCTCACGAACTCGGACTCAACTCAACGAGTTCGGACATTCGCACCCATAAGTGAACTCGAACTCAACTCAACGAGCTCGGATGCCCAACCATCCTAGTGACATGTCACTTGTATCCTAATCTATTCCCAAGGTTCAAACGGGATTTTCCTCGATCACTTATCCTTGCCGTCTTCCACATAATACCGGAACCAATACTCGGTAGCAATTTATATTTAACAAGTAGCACATATAATTTGCATATTGTTCAAAAATAACCACAAAGCATATATTTCATGATAAAAATCAGCATATCATATAAATAACATCGATTAACTTAAAAATAATAGTTATGTTACATTATTTGCACATGAACTTACCTTAGTACCAAAATATAAAGATTTTTGCAATTTAGTCCGTAATCTTTTCTTTTCCTCGATCAAGGTTGATTCCACGTCTTTCTTGATCTAAAATAACACATTTAGCTTATTTAATACTCACATTATCAAAATAGTCCTAAATTCAAATTTTGGAAAAATTACAATTTTGCCCCTAAACTTTTGCATATTTACACTTTTGCCCCAAAGCTCGGGAATTAAATTTTATCACAAATTCTTATGTTTTAGGACATGCTGATCATTTATTTACCATTAGCAAGCTCAAATTCATACTAAAACACTTACTTATGAATAATATGTACTTTCACCGATTAAGCCGTTTTACTCGTTTTTACTTAAAACCGAGTAGCACAAGTTTTCTAACATAATTTAAAACCTCATATTCTATCATAAAACATCAAAATACACAAATTTCACCTATGGGTATTTTTCCAAATATGAACCCTAACTTAAATTATTGCTAACATAAGCTTTATCGAGCTACCGGGATTTCAAAAACGTAAAAATCATTAAAAACGGGGCATAGAATCACTTACTATGAAGCTTGGAAGCTTGAAACAAACCCTAGCTATGGAGAACCCTTGAAATTTCGTGGTAATGAAGAAGATGACCAATTTTGTGTTATTTTTTCCTTTTTATTTCATTAAATGTCCAAATGACCAAAATGCCCCTCCATACTAAACTTTCAAAAATTCCTTCCATGTCCTAGTTTGTCCATGAACATAAAATGGGTCTAATTACCATTTAAGACCTCCTAATTAATATTTCAAAGCAATTTCATACTGAAAACTTCTAGAATGCAAGTTTTGCAACTTATTCGATTTAATCCCTAACTTCAAATTAAGCACTTTACGCTTAGAATTTCTTCACGAAATTTTCACACCATCATAAAATCATATCATAAACATCAAAATAATTATAATATAATTATTTCTACCTCGGATTTGTGGTCACGAAACCACTATTCCGGTTAGGCCCTAATTCGGGATATTACAACTCTCCCCCCTTTTAAGGATTTTCGTCCTCGAAAATCTTACCGGTAAACAGATGTGGGTATTGTTTTCTCATAGTTTCCTCGGGTTCCCATGTAGCCTCTTCTATCCCATGCTTTTGCCACAACACTTTCACAAGAGCAATACTTTTGTTTCTTAGTTGTTTGACCTCTCGAGCTAAAACTTTTATCGGTTCTTCTTCATAGGTCATATCTGGTCGTAATTCAATTTCTGTCGGTGAAACTACATGCGAAGGATTCGAGCGATACCGACGTAACATAGATACATGGAACACGTCATGAATTTTCTCTAACTCAGATGGTAATGCTAATCGATAAGCTACTGGTCCAACTCTTTCAGTTATTTCATACGGCCCGATAAAACGCGGACTTAACTTACCCTTCCGTCCAAATCTGAGGACTTTCTTCCACGGAGACACCTTTAAAAATACCTTATCACCAACTTGAAACTCGATTTCTTTTCGTTTCAAATCTGCATAAGATTTCTGTCTATCCGAAGCGGCTTTCAAAAAATCTCGAATTACCTTCACTTTTTCTTCAGTTTCTTTAATTAGATCGACCCCATAAATCTGATTTTCCTTGAGTTCGGTCCAATACAAAGGCGTCCGACACTTACGACCATACAATGCTTCATAAGGTGCCATTTTCAAACTTGTCTGGTAACTGTTATTATAAGCAAATTCCACCAACGGTAAATATCTTTCCCAGCTTCCTTGAAACTCTAATACACAACATCGAAGCATGTCTTCAAGAATCTGAATTACTCTTTCTGATTGCCCATCCGTCTGTGGATGAAAAGCAGTACTGAAATTTAACCTTGTACCTAACGCTTCTTGCAACTTTTGCCAGAACCGCGAAGTAAATCTCGAATCTCTGTCTGAAATGATTGACAATGGTATTCCATGT
This sequence comes from Gossypium stocksii, assembly GCA_020496765.1. Classification (NCBI taxonomy): domain Eukaryota; kingdom Viridiplantae; phylum Streptophyta; class Magnoliopsida; order Malvales; family Malvaceae; genus Gossypium; species Gossypium stocksii. The sequence continues at coordinate 72,611,819 of CM035622.1, forward strand.
AGTCTAACAATTTCTCTAACATACAATTCAGCTAACTTGTTAAGAGAATAATCCATACGTACTGGAATGAAATGAGCCGATTTAGTCAATCTGTCAACTATTACCCAAATGGCATCTTTCTTTCCTGGAGTTAACGGCAACCCTGAAACAAAATCCATAGTAATCTGATCCCATTTCCATTCAGGAACCATAATAGGCTGAAGTAATCCTGAAGGCACTTGGTGTTCTGCTTTCACCTGTTGACAAATTAAGCATTTGGACACAAATTCTGATATATCCCTTTTCATTCCTTTCCACCAGTACATTTTCTTCAAATCATTATACATTTTCGTACTGCCTGGATGAATCAACAAATAACCACCATGTGCTTCCTGCAAAATCTTTTGAATTAACTCCTCATTTTTCGGTACACAAATTCGATCTTTAAACATCAAGCAACCATCAGGACCGATTCTGAAATCTGACTCTGTATCCACCTCACATTGCTTTCTTTTGGCTTGCAAGTCTTCATCGCTTTTCTGAACTTCACAAATCTCTTGTAAAAACATCGGTCTTACTTTTAGTTCGGCCAGAATGGAATCATCATCTGACATTTCCAACTGAGTGTTCATAACTCTCAAAGCAGCCAACAGTTTTCTACTCAAAGCATCAGCAACTACATTTGCTTTTCCTGGATGGTAGTCAATCACAAGCTCGTAATCTTTTAATAACTCCAACCATCTTCGTTGTCTCAAATTCAAGTCCTTTTGTGACATCAAATATTTAAGACTTTTATGGTCAGTGTATACCCGACATTTCTCACCATACAGATAATGTCGCCAAATCTTCAAAGCAAACACCACCGCAGCCAACTCCAAATCATGGGTCGGATAATTCCTCTCGTGAGGTTTTAACTGCCTTGAAGCATAAGCCACAACCTTTCCTTCTTGCATCAGTACACATCCCAAACCATTTAGAGAAGCATCACTATATACCACAAATTCTTTACTGACTCGGGCTGTACTAACACTGGTGCCTCTGTCAATAACTTTTCCAATTCTTCGAAACATTGTTGACATTCTTCCGTCCACTCAAATTTAACATCCTTGCGAAGTAATCTAGTCATAGGAGCAGCGATTATAGAAAATCCGTTCACAAACCGTCGATAATATCCGGCTAGCCCCAGGAAACTTCTAACCTCGATTACATTCTTCGGTGGCTTCCAATCAACAATAGCTGAAATTTTACTGGGATCAACCCGTATACCATCACCCGAAACAATATGACCCAAAAATCCAACTTCCCGAAGCCAAAATTCACTTTTACTAAACTTGGCATATAACTGCTTGTCTCGTAAAGTTTGCAAAACTATCCTCAAGTGCTCAGCATATTCTGTCTCATCTTTCGAATAAATCAAGATATCATCTATAAATACCACAACAAATTTATCCAAGTATGGCCGAAATATTCGATTCATCAAGTCCATAAACACAGCAGGAGCATTTGTTAATCCAAACGGCATAACTAAAAATTCATAATGACCATACCTTGTTCTAAAAGCAGTTTTAGGCACATCTGACTCTTTTACCCGCAACTAATAGTATCCAGATCTCAAATCAATCTTTGAAAACCATGTCGCTCCTTTCAGCTGATCAAACAAATCATCAATTCTTGGCAATGGATACTTGTTCTTAATTGTCACTTTGTTTAATTGCCGATAGTCTACACACAATCTCATCGAACCATCCTTCTTTTTCACAAACAATACCGGAGCACCCCAAGGTGAAAAACTCGGTCTCACAAAGCCTTTGTCTGTCAACTCTTGCAACTGTGACTTTAATTCTTTCAACTCTGTTGGTGCCATTCTATATGGAGCAATCGAGATTGGAGCTGTTCCCGGCATCAACTCTATACCAAATTCTACTTCCCTGACTGGAGGCAAACCCGGCAATTCTTCAGGAAATACATCCGGAAATTCACATACAATCGGCACTGATTCCACTTTCTTTTCTATTTCTTTTGTATTTAATACATATGCCAGATAAGCTTCATAACCCTTTCTCAAATATCTCTGAGCCGACATTGAAGAGATTACACTAGACAATGCCTCTGATTTATCTGATTCAACCCGCAGAGTTTCACCATTTTCACACTTTAGTTCAATAACTTTCTGTTTACAATTTACTATGGCATCATGCGATGTCAACCAGTCCATACCCAAAATAACATCAAACTCATCAAACGGCAATAACATCAAGTCGGCCGGAAAGTAATAACCCCGAATCATTAAAGGACATTTCTTGCATACTTTATCAACTATAACACATTTGCCTAACGGGTTTGACACTTTAATCATAAATTCTGTATTCTCAACAGGTATATTCATGCTAAACACCAATTTCATGCACACATATAAATGAGTAGAACCAGGATCAATTAGAGCAGTAACCTTAACATCATAAAGAGAAAATATACCGGTAATCACATCAGGAGAGGAAGCATCTTCACGAGCTTTAATAGCATAATTCTAGCCGGAGCCCTTCCTTCAGATCTAACTGCTGCATCTCTGGCTACATTCTTGCTACTTGCTTCGCTCCCAGCTTTTCTTGGATACCTTCCTCGCGAATCTGCACCACTAGCTTTGGTATTCTGAAATTTTTCTTTTCAATTCTCTCGGGGCAGTCTCTAATAAAATGATCTGGAGAACCACATCGGAAACATTCGTTTGCTCTGCACGGACCAAAATGATTTCTACCACACCGCTGACACTCGGGTTTAACAAATCTCGTGCTCCCTACACTGGCTGTTGAAGTAGTTTGGGACTTTGGACCCACATTTTGCTTCTTAAAATTCCCATAGGATTGTCCAGGTGAAACTTGGGAACGAGGATTCATATTTCTTGATCTTCCGGATTGCTGTGAGGGTGCATTAGTCATTTGTCTTCTCTTCCAGTTTCGTGTCTCAGATTCTGCCTTTTTCTTCTCTTTAAGTAGTTCTTCAGCCTTGCAAGCTCAGTCGACAAGTACCACCATTTCCTTTAATTCGAGAATCCCAACAAATACTTTAATTTCTTCATTGAGCCCATCTTCAAATCGCCTACACATTTTGGCCTCGGTAGGAACATATTCTCTGGCATACTTACTCAGTCGAACAAACTCTCTTTCATATTCTGTAACGGTCATGTTACCTTGTTTCAACTTGAGAAATTCCTTGCGCTTCTGATCAATAAATCTTTCACTGATGTATTTCTTCCGAAACTCTTCTTGAAAGAATTCCCAAGTTACCCTCTCTCTCGGTACCACGGAAATCAGTGTCTTCCACCAATTATAAGCTGAATCTCTCAACAAAGATATAGCACATTTTAAGCATTCCTCAGGTGTGCAGGACAATTCATCAAATACCCGGATGGAATTCTCAAGCCAGAACTCTACTTTTTCCGCGTCATCATCTATATTAGCTCTGAATTCTTCGGCCCCGAGCTTACGAATTTTATCAACTGGAGTTCTTTGAAATTTTATCATACCCACATCTTGAGGCATCGGGGGTACAGGTTGAGGAATTGGGGGAGGTGGGGGAGGTCGTACATTCGGGTTCGTACGAACGAACTCAGTGTACCATGCACTCATCATTTGGAGAAAGGCTTCATTTACTATAAAAAAAATCATTTAAAAGGTCAGAAGTCGTCACACTATCACAATATACACATATGGCATGTATAGCAAAATCCGTACATAAAACATGTTAGTCCGAGAACCGACTAAACTTGCTCTGATACCACCAAATGTAACGTCCCCACGCCCGAAACCGTCACCGGAGTCGAGCTTGAGGTGTTACTAAACACAATTTACCATTTTAAACAACTTTACAAAATTTATTTTCATTTTCGGAATAAATTGTTTTCTGCGTCATGGTTGCTCAAAAAATCATATCTCGAGTTAAAAAACTCGAAATCAAGATCCATAAATTTTCTTGAATCTAGACTCATATATCTATTCACTAATTTTTTTTTAGAATTTTTGACTGAGCCGATTAGTACAGTTTATTAGTTAAAGTTTCCCCTGTTTCAGAACTCGACTGCACTGACCTCTACTCATTACGAATCACTTTTCTCCCTGTACAAATTTCATATAACTATACCGTTTATTTCTATTGAAACTAGATTCAATAAGGAATCTAGGCATATAAAGTAATCCTCCTAATTATTTTTTTACAATTTATGGTGAATTTTCAAAGTTGGAACATGGGATCCAGAAATCGCTCTGGCCCTGTTTCACTAAAACTCAAATATCTCATAACATATGACTCCTTTACCTATTTTTCTTCTTCCATATGAAAGTGGACATGATAATATTCAATTTCATAACTAATCCATCATCAAATTCGATTTATATGATTTTTAGTGAATTTTCAAACTCACGTCAGTGTGGCTGCAATGTTCTGTTTTATGGCTAATTTCATTTTCATAAAAGCTTTTATATACTAGATAACCTATTATTCTTCCATGACATCAAACATAATCTATATTAGCCACTTCAATGACTCAACATTATCAAGCATTTCCTCAACCAAACCACCACTGTATCACAAGATTATTTACACAAAGTAAGTATATTACTATACATGCCATACTAAATCTTACAAGCCATTTACCAAAAAGTCCTTTGGATAGTGTGAACGAGTCTTCGACCTATCCCGATTCTCGAGCCGGCTTGTCCAAAACTACAATGAATGAAAAGGAGGGAGTAAGCATAAATGCTTAGTAAGTTTACATGCAAATAACAAGTAACATAACAAAGTCATTATGCCAAACAACATTAACATAGCATCACCAAAACATATGTCGCAATTCTAGTCATCATACTTCATCTTACCACATTTTTGTTGTTGTCTCGGGTTTCAACCCAAGGGTTAAGTACATACCTGTCCAATACGGCCATTTCTCAACATTACCGAATTGTCACTTACGTCTTGAGTGCCTTTCCATTTCACTTGAATTTTACCCGTTGAACACATTGGAATACAACTCGGATACACGGATCATTTGCACATAAGTGCTGAATATGTAATCAATCAATCATGTAACCCGCCCATAAACGAACTCGGACTCAACTCAACGAGCTCGGGCGTTCGCATCCATAAGTGAACTCAGACTCAACTCAACGAGCTCGGATGCCTAGTTACATCTCACGAACTCGGACTCAACTCAACGAGTTCGGACATTCGCACCCATAAGTGAACTCGAACTCAACTCAACGAGCTCGGATGCCCAACCATCCTAGTGACATGTCACTTGTATCCTAATCTATTCCCAAGGTTCAAACGGGATTTTCCTCGATCACTTATCCTTGCCGTCTTCCACATAATACCGGAACCAATACTCGGTAGCAATTTATATTTAACAAGTAGCACATATAATTTGCATATTGTTCAAAAATAACCACAAAGCATATATTTCATGATAAAAATCAGCATATCATATAAATAACATCGATTAACTTAAAAATAATAGTTATGTTACATTATTTGCACATGAACTTACCTTAGTACCAAAATATAAAGATTTTTGCAATTTAATCCGTAATCTTTTCTTTTCCTCGATCAAGGTTGATTCCACGTCTTTCTTGATCTAAAATAACACATTTAGCTTATTTAATACTCACATTATCAAAATAGTCCTAAATTCAAATTTTGGAAAAATTACAATTTTGCCCCTAAACTTTTGCATATTTACACTTTTGCCCCAAAGCTCGGGAATTAAATTTTATCACAAATTCTTATGTTTTAGGACATGCTGATCATTTATTTACCATTAGCAAGCTCAAATTCATACTAAAACACTTACTTATGAATAATATGTACTTTCACCGATTAAGCCGTTTTACTCGTTTTTACTTAAAACCGAGTAGCACAAGTTTTCTAACATAATTTAAAACCTCATATTCTATCATAAAACATCAAAATACACAAATTTCACCTGTGGGTATTTTTCCAAATATGAACCCTAACTTAAATTATTGCTAACATAAGCTTTATCGAGCTACCGGGATTTCAAAAACGTAAAAATCATTAAAAACGGGGCATAGAATCACTTACTATGAAGCTTGGAAGCTTGAAACAAACCCTAGCTATGGAGAACCCTTGAAATTTCGTGGTAATGAAGAAGATGACCAATTTTGTGTTATTTTTTCCTTTTTATTTCATTAAATGTCCAAATGACCAAAATGCCCCTCCATACTAAACTTTCAAAAATTCCTTCCATGTCCTAGTTTGTCCATGAACATAAAATGGGTCTAATTACCATTTAAGACCTCCTAATTAATATTTCAAAGCAATTTCATACTGAAAACTTCTAGAATGCAAGTTTTGCAACTTATTCGATTTAATCCCTAACTTCAAATTAAGCACTTTACGCTTAGAATTTCTTCACGAAATTTTCACACCATCATAAAATCATATCATAAACATCAAAATAATTATAATATAATTATTTCTACCTCGGATTTGTGGTCACAAAACCACTATTCCGGTTAGGCCCTAATTCGGGATATTACAAAAGCCGTAATTTTTGTGAGACTTTTGAACCTTTTGAGCATACATTCTTTCGTGCTCACTTTTATTATTGCTTTGAGTAAGTCAATACTGAATTGTTATTCTACAACTTGCTTTGATTATAGATGTCAAGACCACATCATTGATTTGATATACCGAGATGATAAATGCACCTAGGATTTAACTCACCTACTCCACAAAAGCCTACCTCCATAATCTAACCCCTAGTAAACCCTATTGAGCCTAACAACCTTTTCCTTGACTTACCCTCTAATTATTAACCAATAACCCATTTTTGTTGAATTTTCCATTCAATTACTTTTTATCCCTATTTTTGTCAAGATTTGAGTTGAATTTATTTAAGCTTTATTCTCTTTTCCAGATGTGAATCTTTACTAAATTTATTATATCACTTGAATTGTTCTTAAAAAAAAATATTTGTGTATATACAGTCAATTTCAGTTGTAATGTGTAATAGTTCAAATTAAGTTTTTGCATATTTCTCTCTTAAAGCCACCAAAATGATGTTATTAAGCTTTGAAAATATGTTCCAGTAAATAGAGATTTTTCTAGCTAGATAATTTTCAGTTCAATCTCGATTCTAACCCTCTTTTTGCAGCCTGTGACAACACCCCTAACCAAGCCCCGTTACAACCATAAAAAGACCTTTTAATCGATGTATCATATCAAACTATAGTGGTGGAAATTTGATTTTCTTGCAAGCTTATGGTAATAACTTTCCAAGTTGACTAGAGAGTGTTTAAATTTTGAACCCTAAACACTTTGAGTGGATAGAGTGAACCTTTAGTGAGGATGTCAACTCCTGTTAATTAAGATGGAGAGATAACTACTTAGAAAGAAGGAAGAAACTTATGTTTTCAATGACAAAATTCTCAACTTAAATTGATTGAATCTTTAATGTTCTTCTGATTGAATCTTTCATTGTATGATTACCTGTGGATTAGTTTGAAACATTATTGATAAAGGTTATAGGTTGAGAAGAATGATTCTTATTAGGGATTGAGATTTTGCTTGAGGACAAGCAAAGGCTTAAGTGTGGGGGTATTTGATAAATGCTAAATTATACATATTTTTACCTCTTATTTTGCCTATATTTTGGATGAATTATTAATGATTTAGTGAGAATTGGTGCTCTTAACCTTTCTTTTTCATATCTTATACTCAGAAGAGCATAGGGCAGAGAAAAGAACCAAAAATGGATCAAAAATGAGGAAAATGGGCCAAAAATAGCTTAACGCACGGCCCAAGGATTTACCGCACGGCCGTGGCACACGGCCGTGTAGCATAACAACCACACGGTCCAACCCCGATAAGCACGGCCAGGCCACACGGCCGTGCCCCATAAACAGAATATCACACAGCCTCTATCGAAGTCACACGGGCGTGGCACACGAGCGTGTTCTAGTCGTGAGGAAGGGGAATTTCACTCAAATTAGGATGCTTAGAGGCTAAGAAAGGCTCCCCACAAGCTCTCTATATAAAGACCTCATGAGGCAGAGGCAAAGGGACATTTTTAGATATATTTTTCTTCTCGTTTTTCTGCCACACTGAGGGTAGAAGCAAGGGATTACTCCAAAGGAAAAGCTGATTAATTCATCTCAAAAGCCAGAATTCTGCAGCAACATAGAGGATCTCCCTAAATTCCTGCAGGGGTTTTTGATTTCTTTTATGTTTTGTTGTTCTATATCTTCTAAGATGTTTTCTTTCTTCATTATGAACTAAACCTCTCAAATACTTGAGGGGGATGAAACCTAAGACAGATCTTGTTAATTATTCTTGATTTATTTGATAAATACTTGAATTGTTCTTAATTATGCGTTCTTCATTCTTGATTTAATAATCCTAGGTATTATTTCAAGAATTAGATGTGCTTAGAGCAGAGGAGCAAAAGTCCATTTGATAAGAGTAGATCTACCATAATTAAGTGGAGTTACATGCAACCCTAGACATAGGGCGACATAAATCTGCCGGATTAGGGTCAAACCTAATATGGGGAGCCATAGATCAAATTAATGCAACCTAGAGAGTTAATTAATAAGGGAACTTTAATTAACAACTTAGGCCTAGTTACTCTTCACCTCGACGGAGGGTTTAGCATAAATTAGGGATCTCTACGGATCAAATCAAGCAAGGAAATCATATAGTTCAAGAAAATAATAACAAGTGAAGTCTAGGTGGATTCTCCCTTGAGTATTGTCCATATTAATTAGCTTTTCCCTAAAAAGTTTTCCCAATTTAATTTTTACGCTTTCTTAGTTAAACTTAGAATTAGTTTAAACAAACCTCTTTTATTTTTAGGCTAGATAATAGAAAAGAAGTAAGTACTAGTACTTTTGGTTCCCTTGGGTACGATAACTCGGTCTTGCCACTAAACTATACTACTGTTCGACAGGTGCGCTTGCCTCAACGTCGTGATATTAGTTAGTTTTGGTCAAATCAAGTCTTTATAAATTTTATTACTTCATATCATGTGATACCAAATAGAATGAATAAAAAAAGGTACCTACAATGACATTGGCATCATCACTCTCCTTACGGTGTCTTGTCGCATAAACTAGTACCAGCTAACGAGCCTCAGCCTAACCCACACCTCTAGCCGGTACCCTCTGACCTCCCCCAGACCTATTACCACCCTTACTAGTACCACGTTCACAGAATGGTTGTTGAACCTCTCTCAGAGGCTGAATAGTATTTGGATCCGGAGTTTGTACTACAGTTGGCACAAAATCAGATCGACGGGGGCAATCCTAACTCGATGCTCTATCAAACTACAACAGAGGCACACTCCTAATTTCCACTAGTACTCGCTTGGGTGGCGCTTCCCACAATTACTACACCATGGAATATTAGGCACTGCAGCTGATGCCTTGGCCCTCGAAGGCCTATCAAACCTTGCCCGCTTCTTAAGATGTTAAGCAGAACTAGAAGAATCCGAATCCCTCTTACCCTTGTTCTTATCCTTCTCACGGTCCCGTCGTTCACGCTCAATTCGCTTCACTTCTTCCACTATCTTAGCCTTATCAACTAGAACCGCAAAAATCCACTCCCCTTAAAAAGCTATCAGAACCCACAGATCATATATCAGCCTCATACTCAGCCACAGACCGATCGCCCTAAATTAGGCTTATAAACTCGAGTCGGCGGCCTCAACATAACTCGCCCCCACATATTTACCCTGGACGGCATTCTTGAAATAGTCACAGTTCACCTGTTCAGGTTGAGCACCTTGATGAAAGGTTAACCACCATTGATAAGCTTCGTCCCAGAGTAGGGACACAAGACCCTTTAATTTTTGAGTAGATGTACAATCAAGGTCTATTATAATGCGCTCGGTAGCCTCGAGCCAATATTCGGCCACAGTAGGAGCGACTCCTATAACACCCCTAAATAGTTTAGCACTATTTTATTAGAGTCGTTCAATAACCGACCCTCGACCTCTCGATCCCGATGGGTCTTAACGACCCTCTCAAGTGCCTGAATTATGGCTTGGGATAGAGCATCGTCCCTAGCCGTGGGAGTCTGAGACTCCCTCTCTGTAATGGGAGTACCAACTATTTAGTTGGTCTCTAGATTAGGCATGCTACCCATAGAGGATAGCTATGCTCGAGCTCCTCCTCAGCATCCTTGAGGCCCTCACATACCACGTCCACGACTACCACCTGAACTCATGATGCAATGTAGCTACAATTTTAGAGTACACAGATCAGTTCACACATCCAGCAAGATGGTTTCACCAGTTTGCATCAAGCAGTTTACCAATAACAGTTAGGATTGTAGTCTTTATAACAGAACAGAAATACATATTGGGTCAGTGTCTGAGGCTCGGTCACTCACTGAAGTTTCAGTGTTTTCGTATTAGTTCAGATACTAATTAGTACTAGCTACTTTTCTCACACATTAAGAGCCCAAACACAATTCAATTATTGACAAACCTAGCTCTGATACCATTAAATATAACACTCTAAACCCGGTCTAGACTTCCAGACCAAGTTTGGAGATTTACGTCATTTGTACTAAAGCTTCATGCCATTGCAAGCAGTCAAATTAAACCATACAATTGCATAACATTCGCCACAACAAAATTAGTCATATAGTCGTCATAAAATCCATAACACCATAAAACAACAGTCCCTACCAGTAATGCTTAAAAGAAAGAGAAAAGTTTGACCGAGCTTCCGCGACCCTGACCCAATCAAGACTAATGTTAATTATTAATTAACTTCCACCTAGATTTCTAGCATTTAGCAAAAATATTTTCTCTACGCATACTACGGTATTCGAACTCAGAATCAGATAGAATACAGACAAATGCTTAACCAGTGAACAACAGGCTCATTCTTGTCACCCTTTCACATAGAATTGAACTTAAGCGGGTAGCGCGTACTTGTGGGTTGATTTTAAAAAAACAAAACTTTTAATGAGACGACTCGAACTCTAGACCTTAAACAAAGAAGTAGAGCACAAAACAACAGATACGGAAATTTAATTACCGCAAATTTTCACAATCAAGTTCTTAAAATTTTGAGGTGCTACAAATAACTACAAACATTCAATTCAAACCTATAATCAATTAATTAAAAATTACAAAATTACCCCTAATATTTTAGCATTTATACAAATTAGTGCCTTGGTTTATAACTTACAAATTAACCATTTTAATTTGAAACACATATTAAACGTTTTCCCCTAAGCTTATATTAACCCACATTCTTCCTCAATTACACAAATCCCCGAGCTAATTATACCAAGCTAAATTGAGCTTAAAAACATAAAAATCATTAAAAATAAAACTAAAAAACATACCATGCAAGGTAAGAAAAAATGGTTGAATGTTTCTCCCTTCAACAATGGTGACATCAACCAAAAAAAGGAAAATGAAGAAGATAATACTAGTTATTTTATTTATGTTTTTATTTATTTACATATTTACCCTTTTTGGCCTTTAAAACTGATCAAGTTTTAAGATTTTAATCATCAAAACCGTCCACCATATAACTAATTGGTATATTTACCCACTTAGCCTATGGATTAAATATTTCATAGTCATTTGACTTCCTTTTTCTCATAAAATCAACTTTTGCACTTATTCCCATTTAATCCTTTTACTTAATTAATTATTTAAACATTAAAATTTCTTAACAAAAATTTAATACAACCTTAATATAAAGATATAAACATTAAAATATTTAACCACTCGTCGGAATTGTGGTCCTAAGACTACTGTTTCTGACTCCACTGAAAATGGGATGTTACAGCTCTCCCCCAAAAGAAATTTCGTCCCTGAAATTGTTACCAAAAAATAGGTTCGGGTACTATACTTTCGTAGCCTCTTTCGGTTCCCAAGAAGCTTCCTCGACCCCATGACAATGCCAAAGAACTTTAACTAAAGTTATACGTTTATTTCTTAGTTCTTTAACTTTCTGAGCCAGAGTTCTGATCAATTCCTCACTATACAACATATTAGGCTGAATATCAACCTCGATTGGCAAAATCACATGTGAAGGATCAGACCAATACCTCTGCAATATTGATACATGAAACACATGTGAATCTTTTCTAATTTAGACAATAAGGCTAAACGATAAGCTATTGTCACAATTCTCTCAATGATTTTATATAGCCCGATGAATCTTGGACTAAGTTTCCCTTTTCGGCCAAAACAGAGAACTTTCTTCCAAAACGATACTTTCAAAAACACTTTATCCCTAACCTAATATTCAATGTCTTTTATTTTCAAATTAGCATATGATTTTTGACAATTGAAAGTAGCTTTTAAATTATCTCGAATCACCTTGACCTTTTCTTCAGTTTCCCAGATTAAACCAATACCGAAAATTTTTTTCTTACTCAATTTAGTCCAGTAAAATGGAGTTCTACATTTCCAACCATATAACGCTTTATATGGCGCCATGTTAATGCTCAACTAATAATAGTTATTATACGCAAATTCAACCCAACCGAATAAATTTTTCCCAGCTGCTTTCAACTCCAAAATACAACAACTGAGCATATCCTTGAGTATTTTAATTACATGCTCTAATTGCTCAGCTTTTTGGGGATAGAATACAATGCTAAAAAGCAATCAGGTACCCAAAGCTTCGTGTAATTTACCCCAAAATCTAGAAGTAAAATTCAGATCTTGACCGAAAATAATAGATGACAGTACCCCGTAAAGTCTGACAATCTTAGCAATATACAATTCAACCAACTTTTTGAGTGAATAATATGTTCGTACAAGTATGAAATGTGTAGACTTGGTCAAGCAATCAATAATAACCCAAACAGTATCTTTCTTTCATGGAGACAATGGCAACCCCGATACAAAATCCATAGTAATCTGTTCCCACTTCCACTCTAGAATTATAACAGGTTGTAACAGTCCAAAAGGTAACTGATGCTCAGCTTTGACTTGTCGACAAATCAAACATTTTGATATAAAATCTAAAATTTCACATTTCACACCTGGGCACCAGTACATTTGTTTCAAATCCCCATACATTATATTGCTACCAGGATGAATCGAGTAATTGTTGTTGAGTCCATTGTTTATTTCAAATCTCCATACATTTCATACATCTTATTATGGTCCCGACACCATTATTTTTGACACCATTGAAAATAGGTTGTTACAAATACCTTTGGTTTGACTGGAATATGGGTTGTTGTGCTTAGTTGCTACTAGGAAGGAGGCTCTAGCATATGTGCAAGCTAAGTTGGCGAGGCTATAGGATTTCAGGTGATCTTTTGTATTCTACCTTTGAGTGATTGATGATGTTATGCTTCTTGTATAAACTGTATTTATGTTTGCTATAAGGTTGTTAGAGTCCATGATTGTGTACGAATATGGTGAATGAGTATGTTGTGTATACATAAATCTACGAAAGTATGTATACTCTTACTAGTATGTTCACCGGATGTCAAATAGTTATGAATTGGTGTATACATATTGTATGTTATTGTAATATGCACGATGACTTGCGTAAAATGCATGCTTATTATAAGTGGAGTATAGAGGTATTCATATTTATGGGATAGTGTGTAACGCCTCAGAATTAGGGTTAAAATTATTCAGGTTAGTTGGTCAAGTCAGCGGTTTGGTGGGTCTGTTAAGTTAATTTTCGTGTTTTAGTGTCAGAATAAGCCATTTGATTCTGTGGCTAGGTCTTTGGCAACAAAGCCTTTGGTCTGGAGTTCGTGTCCACACATGTGCAATGTGGGAATTATTCTTTTTAAGCATTATTATTTGTTTTAATTCTTAAAATAGATATGTTAAAAGATCTGAAGGGTTTTTGATAAATTGGTTATTAATTAATTTGTTTTGGAATTTTTTATTATTTTAAATAAAAAAATCAAAAATTTCTCTCATGTTGGCAACTATTTTCACACTAGTTTTGATTTTTTCCCTAATTTTAGAATTGACCTCTTTTGGCTTCCATACTCCTCTGTTTCAACATTTTTTGTTCTTTTCATTTTTATTTCTAATCTTTCCTTTATCTTTTGTTCCTCAATTTTTGTTCTTTTTATTTCAAAATTATCGTCATTAGTTATTGTTTTCGAAAGTTGTTCCTTGTTCAATTGCTAAGTGTGGAATAAGGTAAGAATTAGTATTGTTTTATTACTTTCCTCTAAGTTATGGGTTAATTGTTTTAGTTGTTTTGTTAGTACCAATTTAGGTGAATGCTTATAAGTTGTTATGTTGGTTAATGAGTTTTCAAAAATGATTGAATTGAGATGTTTCGATCATTTGTTGGTGCTTCGAATCATAACTTCAGGTATGTTTCTGAAATTAAAGTTGTAAGGGGTTAATTTGATGGTGAAATTCATGATTTCAGTTGATCTCAGTGTGGTTTCATGACCACACGGGTAGGCACACGGGTGTGTCCCACACACAGGCGGTCCACATGGTCATGTACCGCTGTGGAATTAGGGATTTTTTAGTCGCACAGCCCGGGGTTGTACCACACGGCCGTGTGACCACTATTTAGGGATTTTTTTCATTTTTCACACGAATGTGTGCCTTGCACACAGGGTCGTGTTTTTCAACCATACGGGCATGTGAGTTTGCCACACAGCCGTGTCTACTCTACTTCTTAATTTTGCTAATTTTTGAACATTTGCATAGTGAGTTACACGAGCAACTTACATGGCCATGTAACTCTATCACATGGGCGTGTGTCTCTGCCACATGACCGTGTGCCTCTGTCACACGGTCATGTCCTTCTTTTACATGGCCGTGTAAACCCTTCACACGACCTAGACTCTCCTACATAGTCGTATGGCTCTGTTTTGTAGATTTTTGTTCTATGTCATAGACTGACTTGTTTTAGTTATTGTGTGGTCCAACGTTCGTTGAGGCCTCTATAAATGTGTTTAGGACTCTGTTTCAACTTAGACTCATATGTGTATTTGCAATTATAGGACTAAAACTAATTGTAATTTATGGGTTAATGTGATGTGATAAATGGTTTTTGAGATATTACATAGTAAATGAACACAAGTATAATTGATTCTGAATGTATTCAACTTAAAATATACCTTTATTTTAGTGAGTATATTAGCAAATGGTGTGCATTCATGCATTTTCATAAAATCTGGGATTTTAGTTGTGAAGAGAAAGAAGACTGATTTAGCAATTTATCTATAATGTTCTGTACAGCGGTTTACTACATTATATTATACATATGTCAGCTCAGCTGCATATTTTTATTCGAGTGTATGAGTTTTACATTTGTGGTGTGTAGGGTGGATGGGCCTACTGTAGCCTTAATGTAGTATGCAAGGTGAACGAAGTGGTGTTCGGTTGGTTGGGTGGGTTTTAATTTGCTACTCATCTGAGCATGATTCTTTGTGTTTATATTGATTGTGAATGTTTGATCATCAGTAGGTAAAATATTATGTTATTGTGGTAAGGTAATATGCATGATATGGATCTGTGTAGTTCTGTAGGTTTCGGTTGGCATATCTGTTGGGAATTTTGATTTTGCAAGTAAGTTAATTTAGTGGAGACACCAATTTACAAGCTTTTCTATTACTCTATTTACATTCATTAATATATATCTCAACCCGATCTAATGACTTAGTTTTAATATTCACACTAAGCTCACATAGCTCACTCCCTCTTAGTTTTCTTTCTTTCAAGTATTGATCATGGTTAAGCTCTGGTTTTGGCACATCAGATGTCTCAGAAAGTTTTTTTAATGGTCGGTTTATTTAAAATTTCCATAAGCTTAGCATGGTTGGTTTAAAAATTATTTGTAAGGCGATTATACAAACTGTGGTATGGGTTTTGTGATTGAATTATTCGTTAAATTTTGGGTTTTAGTTTTTGAACAAAGTTTTCTAAAAAATTTCGTGCGTGATTTTTAACTAGCCTTTTCGCAACTTGTCTAAAGTTCACATGATTTTTTTTTTGAGAAATGACATGTGGTCTTTTGTTAAAAGGTAAACAACATGTTTTCTATTGCAATATTGGTTTTGAATTTTGGTTTAGGATTGCCAAATGTGACGCATTTTGAAAATGGTTCAACAACACCAAATTGGTTTATTTTTTACTTAATTATTAACGCTAATCGAACATAATTCGCAAAGCATAAATTTAGTTTTTACTAAATTTTGTTCAACAAACAAAGAGGTTAACTTTTGAAAAGGAATTTTGAATTCAATAATGTGACCTTTACAATTCGATCAAGACTTCTGGGCCGGGTTTTAGGGTGTTACACGGTGAAGATAGGATACTGGTGAAATAGAGGAATGGACAGATTAAAAAAGGATACAAGGGAGTTTGGCAATATTGTGGAACGGATATCGTCTGGTCCTTCGGGGCAACACTATGACCATGATTATCGACTAGCTTATCAAGGCAATACCGTGGCAACCCACAATAGTAGCAAGTCTTCTAGATGGATTAGAAATCTCAAAAGCACTATTCCTAAGAGTGACAACATACCCCTTTTCTAATAATTGACCAGCACTCAACAAATTATTTTTTTAAAGCAGGAGCATATAACACATTAGAAGTTGTTCTCGCTTTACTTTGACAAAGCCTTGATTACTTTTTCTTCATGGAATCCCATATATCATTAGAAGTTTCTTTTCAAATAATAGTTTCCAAGATGGGAGGATTAATAGACTAAAAGAGATATTTCTTTGCCTTAAAATCTTTCAGCTTTCTCACTTCGAACTCTACTTCCTGGGCATTCGTCAAAGTTTCTCCTTCCGCATGCTCTTCGATAACTACCTCAACAATTGGCCAATACTCCCTTGACTGTAGGAAATTCTCCATTAGCATACTCTAATGGTCAAAGTGACCATCAAAATGGGGAATGGTTGCTTGAACAAAACTACTTTCTAAGGCCATAGGTGAAACCTTTTATAGGCTAATAAGAAAAAGTTTGGCTCGAATACCACTGTTGCACTTACAAGTAAATAAAAGAGAAAACGGGCTTTTAACTCAAATGACAGAAGATGACTTCTATTGAATTGATAAATAACTCCAAATGGTTCTAGCCTTTTATAGGCTTTACAATAGCTAAAATTAGTAAGTTCAAAGCTAAAAATAACAAAATTAAATACGAGAAAAATCCTCAATCATATTTAGTAATCCCTAATTTTTAGGAATGATTTATTTACCGGATATAAAAACATCTCAACATTGCCAGGCTCGAATTTTCTCGAGATTGGATTTGTTACGAGTTGAAGCTTTCTCAAAATTGAAACATTACAAGTTCGTATCAACACGAACTCAAACCTATTTTGCAAGCTCTAATTGTCATGTGCGGATTCTCTTCTAAATTATTCTAAATTATATCTCACCATATATAAATTCTATTCAAATTGGATATTCAATTACTGTACTTTGTAATGTCAAGCATGTTTTATTTATTATAATTATTTTTGTAAACTCCTTTATTCTTGGGGCGTACAGATCACGCTCCAATGAAGCACATGCTACAAGATTATTGTAATTGTTTATCTTTTATTTTTCGTACATTGAAAGTGCTCATAAGTCTGGCTCCTGGGCTAGATGTCTAGATCCAGATAACATAATGACTTCATTGTTCAATAATATATTAGTTTTTCATTAACATTTTTATATTTTCATTACTTGGTATTTTATAACTGAGTTATAAAAGTTCTACGTCTAATTTGATTTAATTCCAATAAAATGTTTTAATCAACAAGAATTAAAATTAATGAAAATAAAATACCATAAATTAAAAATCGGAATATATTTAAATTTTAATAAGAATAAATCTAAACAAGAAAAATATGATAAAACTTAAATTTCGGATTTCAATTATTAGTATATCAACAATGATAAACATATATTTCTAAAATTTGTGATAAGTTGACTTTTATGTTAAAAAATAGATATATTAAGCGTGCTCATAGAAACTAAATTAAATAAATAAAAAATGTCAGTATATTAAATGTGAAGCAAATATGAAGAGCATAATGTGTATATTAAAAATGGACGACAAAGTTGGGTTAAGCAAAACATGTAAATTAAGTGTAACAGCATATCTCATATTGCAACAAATTATATTACATCGATAATGCATGTATCTAAAAGACCACAACACCCTTCCCATATAATTAACTTGGAGAATTATTAATGACAACACTAAATCAGTACTCCAGAAGATTGAAAAGAGCCAAACAATTGCTGGTCAATTTGGCAAGATTCAGCACCTTCTTTTTTATAGTGTTCTTAACAGCTTTGCTTACTTTCTGGCCATCAAATTCATCAGTGCAAGTGTACTCATCCGTCAAGGCAGCGCTCACCCAAGTTTTTAAATCGCTCATCTCATCAGCCTTGTGAGCCGAGCCTTGTAAATTAGCCAATGCCTTCAAGGAATTCTCCAGCTCGTAGATTGCCTCACCTGTAGTTTCAGCACAATCGTTGATGATTTGTTTCTCGGACGGACTCAATCCCTTCATTTTCGACAACGAATCTATGGATGAAGATGCATTGTATGTGGCGTTTAGAGTGAAGGACAAGGCAATGCTGCAAAGCTTGTCAGTATCAGTTTTAATGGTGGATGCACTGGGGGAGAGAGCTTTGTAGCAAACTTTGGGATATGTGGTTGAATTGCAGGCAGATTTGATAAATTTTTTGTAAGTCTTGAGACAAGCTTTGTTAGTAGAAGCGGCTGAGACAGTTTGCATGGAAGCGGACATGAGAAGAAGAAGAATGGAAAAGCAAAATATGAAGACTAATGGGAAAGAGGAGCTTGACATTGTGAAACTTCTAACTTCGTTTCTACTTAGATTTCTATCTTGTGTTTTGGTGATGGTGCGTGGAATTATGGATCACTACTTATAGGCAAAATTAGAATAATTTCAGGTGAGGGGACCCTGATTAATGTTTTAATTAATTGGTTTTTATTTGTTAGCACCAGCAATAAAAATATTTTGCTTCTTGATACGTCCTGTTGTCATCGACTGTATGTCTGTTTATTAAATGGCAAGTCAATTAGTTTATGATAATATTAAGAGTATAAATCAAACTACAAAAGGAGGATTAGAACGTGTAAATGACAAAAACTATAATTAATTCAGAGATATAGTAGATGCTGAGGTTGCCTACATATCTATCAATATCATGCACTCTCCCACATATTTATTTATTTAATACTATTATGTATTATGGATATAAATAATTAGTTGTCTAACGAAAGATACGGGACAGCAGCCAAGCGCACGCAGTTCCTTACATTTACATATAAACTTTGTACCTCCCATTCTTAGGTAATTGAACACAATATTGGTGCATGACCGCGGGTTTCCTAGCATTTTAGTTTTATCAATCTAATTTATCTTAAAATTAAGCCGCTTAATTTAAAGTTGGTAAGTTATTTAATTTAATATGTATCAAATTAAAAAGAGTTTAAGGGTGTAAAATGTTCTTAAACTTTTTCAAAAAATGTAATTAAACCTCACTTTTTATTTTTTCCACTCAGTTGAATCCTTAAACTTTCAAAATGTATTAAAAAGGCCCTCAAACTTTTTTTTAAAAAAGTAATTAAGCCCCTGCTTTTTTTCAATCGATTCAGTACTTGACCTTTCAAAATGCATCAAAAAGACTCTCAAAATTTTTCAACAAAGCAATTAAGCCCCTACTCTTATTAAAAATTAGAAAAATTATAAAAAATAAAAATATTAAATTTTAGAAAAAAATATTAAATTTTAATAAAAATATAAAAAATTTAAAATATATTAAAAATTAGAAATTTTTTATAAAAATCGTAAAAAAATAAAAAAATTGTAAAATTTTATAAAAATCATAAAAAAATTAACGACTCCTTGTTTTTTTCAATTAAAGTCATCATGTGTCGTAACACAGTGTGACATGTGACAAAAAATGATAAAAAAATAAAAAACAATAAAAGTTTTAGAAAAATTATAAAATGTTTCTTTTGATACGATAATTTCTATAAAAAAATTACGAAATTTATATTTCTTTTCATTTTGTATAATATTTTTATGACTTTATAAAATTTTATATTTTTTTTATATTTCTATACATTTTATAATTTTTTATGATTTTTATAAAATTTTACAATTTTTTTACGATTTTTATATTTTTTTCTAATTTTTAATATTTTAATTTTTTATTAAAAATTTAATAATATTAATAGCTTTTATTGATTTTAATTTTTTCTAATTTTTTTTCTAATTTTTAATAAAAGAAGGGGCTTAATTGCTTTTTTTGAAAAATTTTGAGAGTCTTCTTGATGTATTTTGAAAGTTCAAGTACCCAATTGAGTGCATAAAAAAAAGGGGTTTAATTGCTTTTTTTTTTTTTAAGGTTTGAGGGCCTTTTTTATGCATTTTGAAAGTTCAAGTATCCAAATAAGTGCCAAAAAAATAGGGGCCTGATTACTTTTTTTTGAAAAAATTTGAGGGCTTTTTGCACCCTTAAGCCAATTAAAAAGTTCATCATAAATTTATGGCATAATTACTTATGTAACTCTCTAATTTTACAAAAAAAAAAAATCATTTTAGTCTTACATTTAATTTTTTTTTCTCTTTTAGCTCTTCAACTTCCATTATTTGTCAAATTACCTCAAATGGATAAAAAAATTAATGTTTTTTAATTTTGTTGATCTAGGTGTATGTCACGCCTACAATTAATTAATTTTTAAACATTTAAAAATATTAAAAAATACTTTTTAATAATTTTAATAATTTTTAATTTTTAAAGTAATTTTAATAAAATTTTAAATAATTTTAAAAATGAATTACTGATAAGCAAAATTAACGAATGGTAATTTTTTCATTTTTTTAGTGTGATATTTGACAAATAATGTAAATTAAAGTACTAAAAGAAACAAAAATTTAAATAAAGAATTAAAATGAATTTTTATGTATAAAGTTAGAAATTCAAATAAGTTTTATGCATATATTATGTTCCTGCATACCTTAAAAATTAATAAAAAGATTATAGCATCCATGGCTAAAGGTTTGTGTAGTAAAATTAAGAGAAAGATAAATTTATGTTTATGCTCTGACTCCAATCCCTTATTAAATAACTCTATATTTGTGAAATCCATGTTATTGTAAAGGTATTAAAATTATTGTTTATAAGATATTAAGTTTTGATTGGCGAAATATGAAGGTAATAAATTTGTACGTATAGTACTGGAGACAAGTTCAGGAATATATATTTTGTATCCCACCAATATAGTTGTCCTAATTGAAAACATGAAAAGCATTACTATTTTGTGTCAATGAATCTAAAGAGCAAGCAGATGCGAATTTGAAATAAAAACCATTAAATTTATTACATTTGTAATGCATAATCCTCCCTTCAGGCCTACTCATACCCTTCCAGGGGGGGGGGGGGAAGAATCAGTTTAGCACCGGATTAAAAGGATCGTGGGTGGTGATGTTGTCTATTGAATTTTGTAGAAAAAAAATTTAAAAACAAAACTTTATATTCGATTGCCATTTTACTAAGCTTTATTCTTTGCTATGATTTATTATACTTAGTATAGTAATAAAATTAAGGATATATTAAAATATGAGTTTTTAAAGTGGGCATTAAAAGTTTTGACCCTTTGATGATCTTACTTGAGAATGGAGCACTTTAGTAAAAGTAAAGGATACATGTGCTTCAAAGTTAAATTTTTTAATTCTTGATATTTAAGTATTCTTTTACTTACTTAGATTTTGAATTATGCCTTCTACGCGAGTAACTGGTGAATGTGCTATTTTGCTATATTTTATTTGGATATAGCAAAGTTTCTAACCTTGCTAGAAAAACCGGAGTCAAGTGGGTAGATGCTAAAATGTTCATGTAAGTTAAAGCATGGTCTACAAGCAAATTAATGACTTGGTGGTACAAAAGAGGTATTTGCACCGTTGACCAACATATCGAAAGAGGAACCTAAAACCTTTCAGTGTCACGATAAGCGAGGAATTTGAAGAAGATCCTATAGAGGAAGGAGAGAAGTGACATTCTAAACCAACGCATATTTGGGATGAGCGCGACGAGGTGGAGGAGGAGAACAAAGAAGACGAATGGGTTGAAAGTGATATAAAGTCTTTGGAGTGGAAACATGATGTTTCTTCTTTAATTCCATACACTTTGGATCCAATTATTTTTTTTTTTAAATTAGTTTTAATAGTTTAATGGGGTCATTTTCATTTTTATTTCTTCTTTGTCTATTTTGTTTGTTTTTCTTTTTATTTTTTCATCTTAGGTATCAACCTCACTTGAGAGAGCATGTTAAGACAACTTGGATAAATTTTTTAAGAGCTTAAATAGGGAAGTATCCTATTCTTTGCTTGGCACATTAGAGACAATATTCAATTAATTTTTTTTCGCATATTTTTCAAAAATTTAATTATGTTTCTTGCATATAGTTTGCATATACTTAGTTGTTTTCTTTGAATTGAAAACATTTTTGTGGCTGCAAACTAGGTGATATATGAATTTATTTGATTGAATATGTTTTAGAAGCATGCTATGTTTTGTTTATAGATGAGATTTAGGAATTCAATAATTGTATTATATTAGAATATGAAGTTTCGTTTTGAAATTTTTATTGAATAATTTTAGATTTTGTGTATTTTCTTCGATTTGCATCATCAGTCTTATGAAATACAGATAGAATATAATCGACTGTAAATAGATGTTGAACTTTATTTATATATTTAGTTGTGATTTTAGATTTCAATATATTATTCCTTTCAAACATAAGTAGTTCTAAATGTATGATAGAGAAAATTCTAAGATTTTTTTTATATTTTCTTTGGATTAATTGAACCTAATTAACGCCGCATAATTTCCCTTTGAGCCTATAGTATTTCTTGCTTAATCTTTTTTATTATTATTATGAGTCTATAAAGCTTAAAGTTCTAGCTTTACCTTGTTTTTTTAAGATGTTCAATGTGTTTCATTTTTATGAGCAAAGTATTAATAGATTAGGTAGGTACATCTTGATGAAGAATAGGTGAGAAAAATACTAAAGCATACTTATTCTTATCTCTTTTTTGCCTTGTTGAAAAAATCAAGAAAAAGAAAAAGAAAAAATTGGAGAAGAAAGGTACTTAGATGAAAAAGAAAATTCAAAGTAACTTGTTTTTAAAGTTTGTTTTACCCTTCTATAATGAAAAAAAAAAGGGTTGAGCTGAAAAACAAATATATTAAGTGATCATTGAGGGAGATGAGAAATCAACTATTTGCCTTCATTATGATTTTTAATATGCTTGGGCTTTTAGGTTGAGTCATTTGTTGTGAATTTCTTGATTTATCATACATTAACTTAAATTCTGTCACATATTAAAATCAATTTAAGGGTGAAAGGATAAGTAATGAAGTTATTAGTTCAATGCAACTATTTACTCTCTTTTTTTTTTTTGTTCAATAACTATTTATTTAGTGGTTATTAGTTTTTTAATGTACTGATAAGATTGCACACATATATGCACTAAAGCTTTAGTGTTTTAATATTTTCTAATTATATGAATTTTTTTTTAAATCGTTTGTGCATAGATGGCATTCTTTTTTAACATATTTGAGATTTTAAATTCTTAATTATGCTATTTTATTTTGTATTCTCTTCATTAATGGATATGCTAAGTATCTTATGTTGCATTTGCATTTATGTCTAGTGTTTTGTTTTGCTTGAAACAAGTAAAAGTTGAAGTATGGGGTATGATGAGTGCTCATAACATCTATAATTTTAGGCCCACTTAACTTAGATTTTAGTTAATTCTTAGCAAAATATCATGTATTTAGAGTTAATTTAGATAGTTTTCATAATTTGCATTTAATGTATTTTTGGTATTTTCTATTTATATTTTAGTAATTAATAATTTCATAATTTGGGTGAATTTGGGCTTCAGATGCAGGATTGAGAGTGAAACATGAAAGTAAAAATGAAGAAAAACTAGACTATAGTAGTGGGACGTAGGCGTAGAAGCTAAAGCCCTAGAAGAGTCATCTGAAAACCTATAAGTAGACTCTTTATCTTTGGTTTTTAAGAGGAGGAGCTTAGGTTATTTTCTATTGATACTTTGTTTATTTACTTTTCTATTCATAGAGTATAACTAATCTAGAGGCTGTTAGATGGTAGTTACTAAGAGCTGCTGGTACAGCTAACAATTTGTTATAATCAGTTAGTATTAGTTTTTATATATAAGAGACATGTAAAATGAATAGAACTAGGCTTTTCATTCTAAGTTCATAACAGAGAAATTCAAGAATCCTATCTTCATTTGTCAAGTGTTTAATCGAACTTTTCAACATGATATCAGTCGCCTAACTGATCCTCAGCCATGACCACAGTGCAATCCGTTGACTTTGACTCCATGGAGCCTTATGGCTCCCCATTTTTCGGCGATCGCTTTGTCCATTCTTTCCCTCGACACAAAGTTGTAAAGCTTGATGATGATACCTTCCTCCAGTTGCAGAAACAAGTCCGACTCATTCTCGCTGGATAAGACCTGGTAGGATTCCTGGATGGCTCTACTATGGCACTGGTGCACTTCATTCAAGGTCTAAATGGTGCTCTTGTTCTTAATCCGGTCTCCTTCACTTTCTCTCAACAAGATAACCTCCTCACATCGTGGTTGCTATCCACGATAGGCTCGTCGCACCTTTCCTCTTTCATGGATGTCAAGACCGCGTCTGATGTGTGGATGACGGCAACAACAATATTTGCCGCCGATACCGATGCGAAGCAGTCTTGGTTACGACACGATTTACACTAGTTGAAGAAAGGGGCTCTCTCAATCAAATCTTACGTGGCCAATGTGAAAGGGCTTTGTGCCCTCTTAGAAGTGTTGAGATCACCGATCTCAGAGGCGGAGCAAATGTAGGTGATCCTTGGTGGCCTTCCTCCTGAATATGAAACCGTGGTTTCATCGGCGTCCCTTTCCCCGACCACTTTTCCCCTTCGCCGAGTTGTGGATGCTCTTCTCGAATGTGAAAATCGGCAAGCTCAGGCAGTACAGGAGGTTCTGTTTGCGACAAACCTAGTGGAAGGATCTCTGTCGTTACCAGAGGAGCCCATTACTTATGGTGGCCGATCGCACGTTCGTGGCTGTGAGAAAGGATTTCGATCATGTCTTCAATGTCAAATCTACTCTTGGTTCGGCCATTTAGCACAACGATGCTACTATCGATATCACCATAAGGATTCTGCTCCGGTGCCATCGGTTGAAGATCCGATTGCAGCAAACCATGGTATGCGTGTTTCTGACAAAGGAGATGTGTGGTTTGTTCAGTCGAATAGGAGGCCAAGAACGTTTAATGAATCTAGTCAAAATCCCTTCGATCAAACTTGTGTGGGTCAAGGTTATTATGGCCGACCAATTCATGATGGTGTCAGGCCGAATTTTGGGCCAAATTTTGGCGTGCCAAATTGTTTGGCACGTGAGTCACAAAATCCACTTGGGCCGTCCAATGGTTAGCCACCTATGCCTAGGTCAAATTTTAATGGCCAAATAAAGTTGGGTCATTTCAACAAGGGCCTCCATGGCCGAATGCTCCTAGGTCCATTTTTAATAATGTCCAACTTGGTTCGCCATTTGGTGTAGGGTCGCATGATGGTCAATTGGGTAATCTTGTTGTTCTATGGAGTACCAAACCCTATGCTCGTGTCTACTCCGGGTTTGACCCATATATTGGTCTTTCTTGAGTCTGTGATCTTTATCCGTCTGACTACTCTGACTCTACCGGCTCGCATATCAACACCGCGCAAGCTGGGTCAAATACAGGTGGCACAGACTCGTATATTCTAATGCCGGTTAGTACCATTTCATGGTATCCTGATTCTAGAGCCAATAACCATGTGTGTTAGGATCCGTCGGCTTTACAGGATGCTAACCCATATTCAGGTACGTCTGCTCTATTAATGGGTGATGGTACACCCGTCTCGATTGAGTCAGTTGGTCAAGGGGTCTTGCTTACTCAATCTAAATTGCTGCAATTATCTAATTTTTTATGTATTCCTAGCATCAGGAAGAATCTCTTGTCAGTCTCGTAATTTGCTAATGATCATGGTGTTTTTTTTTTAGTTTCATCCAAATTATTGTGTTGTTAAAGATATTGTAACTCGAGAAACTTTGCTGAGGGGCCACGTACGTAATGGATTATACCACTTTCTGGTGCCTGTGATGTCTACTCACGCAATCGAAGCTCCCGTGGCTGATTCCGCTGTGCGTCAACATATGTCCAAGGCTGGTGATGTGTTTGCTTTATGGCATAATCGTTTAGGTCATCCAGCTTCAAGTGTTGTTAAAGCTGTGCTAGAAAAATGTAATATTGTTGTGAATAAATATGGTCTTGTTGGTGTTGTGTATGTTGCTTGTCAAAAGGGAAAGTCGCATAAACAGTCGTTTCCTATCTCACATACTAAATATAGTGATCCGTTTATTTTAGTTGTATCTGATCTCTAGGGTCCGGCTTCTGTGTCATGTGGGGGTAATTGGTATTATGTCTCATTTATTGATGTTTGCACCCGATTTATTTGGATATATCTGCTTCGACAAAAGCCTCAGGCTGTATAGTGTTTTGTCTAGTTTCAACAACTTGTTAAAACTCAATTTGGGAAGACTATTAAATAGTTCCAGAGTGACTGGGGTGGTGAGTATCGAGCTTTCACACCATTTCTGGCTTCACAAGAGATAGTTCATCGGTTGGCATGCCTACATACCTCCGAGGAAAACGGAATGGCGAAACGTAAGCATCGTAACATTGTTGACATGGGTATCACTCTCTTGGCTTAAGCGAATTTGTCTATGGAGTACTGGGGATATGCATTATGCTATGCAGTTCACCTAATAAATCGGCTTCCCGCTCCTGTCCTAAAAGGACAAACTCCATTCCAGGCTCTTCATGAATGTGAACCCACTTATGATCATTTGAGAGTTTTCAGGTGTTGATGCTTTCCTTATCTACATCCGTTTACGCATAAGCTGGATTTTCGCTCTCAATCGTCCACTTTCCTAGGCTATAGTGCTCAGCACAAAGGTTATTTGTGTATTTTACGGACTGGCAAGACTATTGTCTCATGACATGTTGTATTTAATGAGACGAAATTTCCTTCGTCGGAGTCTGCTCTTGATGAAGGTATGCGGGGTCGTAGTCAGGCTATCTCAACGTTCGTTCCTCTTGTGCACCCTGTAGTATCTCAACATATTGAGTCTCCGTCTACTCAATAGTCCTCATCCCATGGTCAGTCATCTGAATTCTTGGACACATCTCCGATTATAGCTGCTCAACCAGGCATTGGGTCTGATCGTGAGCCATATAGTCCTGTTATGCCTTCAGGTGGTAGCATCCAATCTAATGAGCATTATGAGTCTCCCTTTGATATTCAGACGAGTGTTATGCCCGTAGTTAATAATCACCCAATGGTGACTCGCTCAAAGGCTGGTATTTTCAAACCCAAAGTTCTGAACGTTGAAGTAAGTGAACCCAATAAGATTAAAGAAGCATTCTCTACTTCAGAATGGCGTGAGGTAGCTCAGACTGAATATGATGCCCTTGTTCGCAAAGCTACATGGGATCTTGTTTCGCGACTACCCAACTGTAAGGTTATAGGGTGTAAATGGCTCTTCAAAATCAAGCGAAACTCTGATGGCACCATGGCTAGACGAAAAGCTCGATTAGTTACGAAAGGATGCTCTCAAGTCCCTAGGTGTGATTTCAAGGAAACATTTAGTCCTGTAGTAAAACCTACTATGATTTGGGTAATTCTTTCAATTGCCATATACTCATTATCACTTTTCTGAGTTTCACTGATCTATTGTAAAAACATTGGTTTAGCTTTATACTCAGTTAAAATTAAGTTATTCTTGAACAATTAAAATCGGTATCCGTAGCTTATAAAGTAGACAGAAATTTTCTATTCAGAATATCTGCAACCACATTCGCTCTTTCCGAGTGATGTTCAATTATCACATCATAATCTTTCAACAATTCAATCCATATATAATTTCTCAAATTCAAATCTTTTTGTAACATCAGAAACTCCAAATTTTATGATTGGTGAAAATATGATATTTTTCACCAAATAAGTAATGTTGTAATATTTCAATACAAAAACAATCGCTGTCAATTCTAGATTATGTATCAAGTAATTCTTTCTATATAGTTTTTAACTGTCTGAAAGTATAGGCTATTACTTTGCCTTAGTACATCAGAACATAGTCTAATCCCATTCAATAATACATCACTATAATAACAAATTCCCTACCCGATTTAAGCTGATCCAGAACTACTACTTCCAACAACAGAGCTTCAAACTGGTAAAAACTTTACTAATATTTATCGATCCATTCAAATCTTACATCTTTTCTGTAATAACCATGTCATCAATGTAGCTATTTTAGTTATTAATATTGAAGCTTTGAGTTTTTTTTTTCTGAATCCACAACCATCAGATAGATTTAAAACCATAGTGCTATAATATCACTGACATTTCAACCATATCGAAAAAAACAATACTTCAACATTAATAATGCACCTCAAATTAGAAAAAGAAAACTAAAAGTGGCCCTAATAATAATCAGTGCAATAATACAGTTTCCATAATCTGTGATCCTTATCACCAGACTTCATGATCGAATCAATATTTATAATGGTAATTAATGTAATTATCTCCGGCCAATGAATATCTTTCACAGATAAACCATGTCTAAATAATAAAGTAATTGATGATATCTCAGAAAACTCCAGAAAAGTAATATCGCACATATGCAGTAGAAACAATTGTAATAAAGGCAATAAAATTTGCATATTCGCAATTCAAGGCTTCAACTAGTAGAAGTAGAAAATGATATCATATGAACTTTGTCATCAAGTCTTCTATCAATCATAATGAATTAGAAAACCAAAGAAAGATAGAGCAATACCACTTATGAATCGCCCAAACTTACAATAATTCCATCTATTATAATTAGCCAGCTTTCCAATGTGATAAATATTGCATCTAAATATAAATAATTACATATGTCTCTGAGGATAATAGAACATACAGAATACCCAAAAGAGATTGTTGTAAGATACCTTATTATAACAGCTGTATTCAGATATCTTTGCGACTTCATCACTATTCCACTAACTATTAAAGTCATCAATAATCTCACATTATTCAGTTCACTAAAGAATCAATTCAAAAGAAATTTCCAATTAATATGTTCTGTAGTTACCACAACTGAATAAGTCGATTACTCATAAATAATTTCTTCCTTAATAGTGACATTACATATCCAGAATAATCTTCAAAAAAATCTAATATCTCTTTTAATACCATCTTTACTTACTAACCCATTCTCAGTTCTGACTGTATTATTAATCATTCAGCCACTGTATTCTTCAGTTCACACTTGTAAACTTAATCAACATAATTCTTGTGAATTTCATTGTATAAAACTGTACTAGTAAGGGGGTGGAGATCGTAAAGCCTCAAAATTTAACTTTCATAAACACACACTTATCACATAACATTTATCATCAACATGTCCATTATAAAAATTTATTTCATACCTTTATGAGTCTCATTTCATCATAAGTTACATTTTTACTCAAGCACGTGAGTATCACTTTCAGCAGTATCAAAATTAGCTCGGTTGGGAAGCATCTCTGTCTATTTGTAAAACAATTTTCATCAGAGTCAAGAGATATCACACTATTACAGGTTATATAATAGCATGTATTTCTAGACTCCATGTATGCTACGTTCAGTCTGAGAATTGACTAAATTGTAGCTTTGATACCACTAAATGTAAAACTCCTAACATGTATTCGTCACTGGAATAAGGTTATGAGCCATTATAGAGATTTACGGAACAGTTACAGATTATTCAATTTGATTACTATTCATTTCCTAAAATTTTTCATGACGTCCCTTAAATGAACCCTCGAAGCCCAAAACATACATTAGAATCGATTCGGGACTAATTTAGATCTCAGGAAAGTTTTCACAAAATTCTAAAATTTTTCTTATATAAAGGAGTCACACGTCCGTGTGGTCAGGCCATGTAGTTTCACACGCTCGTGTCCCTAACTCGTGTAACTATCTAACTTCTAACTCATGTAGGAATTAAATTCACACGGCCAAGTCACATGCCCGTGTGCTAGGCCGTGTGGTTAATTTATTTTTCGAAAATTAAGTGTAGGTTTCACATAGCCAAGATACATGCCCAGGTTTTAGGCCATGTACTTCACACGGTTGAGATACACGCCTGTATCTCTGCCCGTGTGCTTAATTCAGAGTATTCTATTTCTTAATTTTTAGGATGCAGGGGACACACAACAGGCTATGCCCATATTCAAGACGTATGCCACACACAGCCAAGATACACACCCGTGTGGACGAAATAAGGATACTTCCAAGTCTTATTTCTCACCCAAATTCACAATTCACCTGCACTAAAACTCACCAATATCAACCAACTAATTCAAGCATCATAATCAAGTTAATTTTAATACCTAACATGGTACATCATTACATGCATTCATGTTTATAATCTTACCCTTTGGTGAACATACATGTTAATATAATTTAATCAACTACACTAATACATGAATATTCATCATGATATAACTTTATAACTTTATCAAAATAAATCTTCACTAGCCATTTCAAATGGCTAGATTACAATCGACCATTTACATGCCAATATGGCCAATTAACCTATACATGCCATTATAACCATAACCAATCTACCGTATGTATCAAAATGAGCTGATGGATAGTGTGAGTGATCTCCGCCATGTTTCTAATCCAACGAGCTTCCGATTTACTATAAAATAGGGAAATAAAATTAAGTAAGCATATAATGTTTAGTACATTCGTATAACATGGTACTTGGCTTACCATTTATTCTATTTCAAGATAAACATGTAAGGCATATTCAATCAATTGATCTCAAGCCCTACACATAACCCCATTGCCCTTGTTAGTAATTTATTTCCATAATAACACCAAAAAACGTATATGGGCTCAACAACAATCAAGTTTCCAAGCACATATGCTTTCCACATCATGAATTCATTTAACATGTATAAATCATATATTTATATTACAAGTATATTTTCATCATAATTCATCTCGAGCTTAGATTATTTCATGTCAGAACTTTACTCATATAATTCAAAATATCAATGCCACATGAGTAGTACACTCAAAGTGTACAAATCTATAATCAAGGATGAACATATTCATCAAATAAAATTCATGTACTAATATCATCATCTCATATTTCCATGTATCAATTATCATGTATCATCATTTTCATGTATTTCAGCCAGATACGTGTAATAACTCATTTTATTATTCGTATATTCTCATGTCTGGATTTTTATCTGTTGGATTTATTCGAAATAACGATGGATACACAGGTAATACACTCGAGGTGTACAAATCTATTCTCATAGATGAATATGTTCATCAAACAAATTTCCATGTTCATATATCATAATTTCATACTTCCATATTTCATAAAACATCATTTTCATGTATTTTAAGCAGATACATGTAAAAACCCATTTCTTTTCATGTCAAGGTTTTACCCGATTAATTATTGAAAATATCGATGGATATTCAGGTAGTACACACAAAATGTACAAATCAATAAATTCGTCAATTCATATTTAGAAGTACCCATTTGGGCACTTAATCAGGAAACACACTCTCGAGCCACATATCATATAACAGGATCACTAGTCTAGGCTAAATCCTGTCTCCATCATATCCTCACAAGAACTTAATTAGGATTACCAATCCAAGCTAAATCCTTTTTGTAACATATGCTCAGAAGAGCTCAGTTAGGATTACCAATCCAGGCTAAATCCTAATTGTAACATATGCTCGAGAGGGATTATATCAGGATTACTCGTCCGAGCTAAATCCTATCTATAATGAGGTCAATAGAATTACTCGTCTGAGCTAAATCTCGTTAGCAACAAATGCTGGACCTTATTCATTTCAGGAAATCACATATCTACCGAATTTTCATTTATCCAAAAGGAATTTGACATTTATCAGGCAATTTTTGAGTATATGATCAATCTCATATATTTATGCATTTATGCAATTTAAATGTTTGCATTCAGCTCAAGCATAAAAATAACATTTTTTATCATTTATCACTTATCGGGTATTATTATTTATTTCAGGCATTTTCATTTATCGGGTTTTAACAAATATGTAATCATTTCACATATCATGGAATTTATACAATTTAAAAACATAGCATATAATTCAAGCAAATAAATATACACAATTTAGTTTCATGAACTTACCTCGACATATGTTCGTGTATGTAAAATCTAATAATCTGACATTTTCCTTTTTTCCTCGTTCTAACTTCGAATTTGGTCTATCCGGATCTATACGAGTAAATTTAACATCAATTTAATACTATTTAAACTCAATTCAGTCCAATTTACATCTTAGAAAAAATTACCATTTTGCCCCTAAACTTTTAATTAATGACGATTTCATCCCTAGGCTCGGAAAATGAAATTCATGTAATTTAATCATTGTTCCTAGCCTAGCCAATTTTTACATGTAACATTTACAGCCCATTTATTTCATAAAATTTAGAATTTTCCTTTAATTTTCACAACTTTACAATTTAGTCCCTAAATCATGTTTCCATCCAAATTCACTTTATAAAAGTTGTTTATCTATCAACAACCTTTTGTATTTTACCATAATTTTCCAATTTTCAGCATATTCATCCATGGCATAACTTCTATACTTTGATAACTTTTCAAATTAATCCTCCAAATAGATAGATTAGACTATCCCGGTTTCAAAAATATAGAAATTATTGAAAAAAACGAGAATTAAATACTTACCTAATTTGGCCAAGAAAGCTTGTTTTCTCTTTCCTAGGGTTTCCATGGAATATTTTGGGAAGAATATGATATCCAATGATTTTTATTTCTATTTAATTATTTATCATCTTTTAATTTTATCACTTTCCAATTTAGACCCTAGCCTTTTTCTAATTTTCCATGGATGAATCACCCAAAAATATCTACTAACTTTTCATTAATGGACTAATTACCATATAAGGACCTCCAATTTAAATTTCTATAGCTATTTAATCCCTTTAGCTATTAAAACTCAACTTTTACACTTTGTGCAATTTGGTCCTTTATCAATTTAAGCATGTAATCGATAAAATTTCTTTACAAAATTTTCACACAACATTATTATCATACTATAGATCATAAAATATTATTAAAATAATTTTTCTTTCCGGACTCGGATCTGTGGTCCCAAAACCATTGTTCCGATTTTATCAAAAAATGGGTTGTTACAATACTTGGTGTATGCTATATGATGATCTTGTTTTAGGTCACTTGGAATGTGTTTGAGGTGTTTTGTACTTACAATTTTATCCTCTTACATCAAAGTTTTGAAACCTGGAGCTTAAGTATTGGAACTTAGCATGCCAATGGCCAAAATTTGGTCCAAAGGTTCCAAGTTTTGGAATTTATACTAAAAGTATGAAACCTTTGAAGTTAGTAGCTAAAAAGCTACAATGTAAAGGCATAAGTATTGATACCTTACTTTTAGGTACCGATACATAGCCTTAGGTATCAAAACATGGGAGTTATGTATCGATACTTAGCCCTTGGTAGTGCCACAACACTATTTTGAGTGTTTTGAGCTCCCCCGAAGCTCATATTTGATCCAAAGCACCTCCAATCACCCATAGAATGATTCTAAATGATCTTAAGATGATTTAAAAAAACTTCAAATTGATTTTATCTAAATTCTATGATTTTATTAAATTGTTTCAAAGTTTGATTTCTCAAGAAATTTTGAGATTTATGCTAAGTGTGTACTTCAGTGCCATCTCCCATTCATATTAGTCACTAGGGTGGGTAAAGGGTGTTACAAGCTTAGTTGTTGTGAACTCGTTTATGTCTATATTGGAAATATGTTATCTATCTGTATATTTGATTAACCTCCCACTTGGACAAGGTATTCTGAGTACGTTTCATGATATCTTACCAAGCATTTCGCGTCGATCATTGAATTGAGTAAAGGGTGTTACAACATGTGTTTTTCATTGAATTGGTATCGCCAATCAATCGGATCTCAACTTAGTTGTAAAATTACGAAAATCTCATTCCTTTTGTAAAGTAATAAATATTGCTATGATTTTGTTTTTGTCTATTATATCAAATTTTAGAAATATACACAACGTAATTTGAACCTAAAACACCATACTTTAATATCTCAACTTTACTATTTCAAAAGCCTCATTTATTTTTTTTA
Source organism: Gossypium stocksii (assembly GCA_020496765.1). Classification (NCBI taxonomy): domain Eukaryota; kingdom Viridiplantae; phylum Streptophyta; class Magnoliopsida; order Malvales; family Malvaceae; genus Gossypium; species Gossypium stocksii. The sequence goes on from CM035622.1 coordinate 72,646,129, forward strand.
CTTTAATTTTTTATAAATATCTATACTATTATTAATCATTTGACTGAGTTGGTGTCCCCTCAATTGGTTCCCAACTCAGTTGAAAATTACTACAGGCTCAATATTTTTTAAAGTAACAATTATAATTTTGAAGGTTTTTTTTTTTTCATACAATTTTGAAATTTATATAGACATGATGCATAATTCGATACCTAAGTTTAACACTTTTTTCTGTGGTACATATGTTATTTTTTTGTCCAATATGGTATCTGAATTTGACATAAGTTATACATTTTCGTACTTGGAGATAACAATGTTAACTTTTAATATTTAATTTAAATTTTAGAGATGATTTGATGAAAATTCATAATTAGATAATAATATTAATAATTAACTTTCATCAAATCAATACTAAAAACCAAATTAAATTACATCCATCATACTATATTTGATGAATTAAGCGCACAATTAATACTAAATTTATTCTATTAACAAAATCATGAAAAATTTAAACATAATAATATTAACAATTAACATTAATTAAAATCAACCCTAAAATTTAAATCAAACACTAAAAATTTAACACAATTCATGTAGATACCAAATTATATAATTTTTGTCAAATATAAATAAAAAATTATATCAAAAAATAATAAAAATATCATAATAAATACATATTATCGAAATTTAAAATCTAAGATTCCGTCTCTTAAGTTTATCAGTTTAAAATCATATTAAACTTTTATAGATTTATTATGTTATATAAATGTCAAAATCTAATTTTAACGAACCCTTTCCTGCGTGGATGCGTAACGCCATTTCCGGAGGGTCCACCAAGCTTTGTCACATGATAAATATTTAATTTCAACTAATTGAATGAGAATGGCTGCCAGCGGTTGTACAACTTACCCTAAAATCAGGCTCCCAAGAAGGGGGAAATATAAGGTGAAACCCTTACGTTTTAATTTAATAAATGTTCTTTATTACTTTAAAATATAAATTATTTTGTTGAACAAAAAGATTTGTTATACCATTTTTAAATTACCTAAATTTCAAATACAAATAGTTATACATTTAAACATATTAATAATTTCAATTGACATAATATTTATTCGCGTATTAATTTTATTTATAATAATATTTAATCTTATCATTACCACTATTTTTATACTAATCGTAAAAAAACGAGCTTCCTAATACTCGTTTTGAATTACCACAATCTCACAACCCAAACGAAACCATCAAACTACTGTACTATGTGATGAAGTTATAAACTACAATTTCCGAATCAAAGTTAACATTAATAAAATCAACGTCCTAGTCCGTCCGTACCCACCGTAGAGCACGTATGATGCCGAGGCCATTAGCGTTAAACAATTAAAGTGGGAGAAATCTGAAATTTTAGAATGACCGTTTAGTTTAATAAAAGAGTAATCAAAAATTCAAAAATTAGTTTAGCTTAATGGCAACAACATTATATTGTAAATATGAAAGTTTGAGTTTCATCCTAAATAACTTTATTCTTCTCTCCTAATTATTAAAATAATAACAATTTTGTGTTAATCTCAATATCACTTTTTTTTAAAAAAATATTAATTTACCCTTTAATGCTCATTGTTTTACCCTTAAACTCTAAGTTTATTCCCTTAATTAATATAATTATTTTTAAGTTACGATTCAATCATTTATAACTCATTTCTTTATCTGTCAAACTTAATTTATTTAAAAGAAAAATAATTTAAATTCAATAATTAATTCAATTTGCATTTTACCTTTTTATGTTACATACAAATTTTTGAAATATTTTGCTTTAATCATAAAATACGATATTGATTTTGACATCTTTTTACCACTATGAATTTATAGTAGGAAGAATATATTTTGTTTACAACCTACTCTCATATGATAACAATGACCTTTTGTTATTAGTAGTAGTGGTGATAGTTGTGGTAGTTGACAAAATTTAACATTTATCCATTGTATTAAGTTTTCGTCATTATATTACCTTAATTTTAATTAATTATATAAATGAGTTTTTCATTATTAATTGTTTGTCACTTCAAAATTTTCAACATTTTGTATATTATAATTATGACATTTTCATAATTAAAATTTACTCCCAATATGGTATAATAACCATTTTCTATCATTATTTATAATTAAGGTAATTTAGTAAAATGTTTTTTAAATAATTTTATATTTTTTTAATTAAATAATAAAATCTTATATTCAAACTAAATAAATAAAATAAAGTAATCTAATATACCCAATAATATACTAAGTATCTTACATTCAAATAATTTTATCGATAAAAATAATCTTACCTTCTATCAACTAATATCATCAAAAAGAATATTATAAAATTCGTGAAACTACAAGTAAAAATTTTGAATAATTAATCATTTTGAATCTTCAAATTTATTTTCATTATTTTGAAGCAGTTTAACCTATTAATTGGTACTTAAATTATACAATTTTTCTCGGATTGATACTTAAACTTTTTTTTTGTCACAACTGATATTTAAACTACTATTTTTTCTAAGTTGGTACCTCCATTAGTCAAACCATTAAGTTTATTTAAAAAAAAAAAAAACCTTAACCTACAAAATAGTCCTTAAATTATGCCTTTTTTTTTTTATTTGGGTACCTAAACATTTTCTTCACAAGTGGTGACTAAATTTTTTTCCAAGTTGATATCTCTGTTAGTTCGATGGTTAGTCAAACCATTAAATCTATTTAAGAAAAAAAGATAACCAATTAAAAAATGCCATGCAAAAAAAAAAAGAGATAAAAAATATTATTTTTCTTTTTTCATCCTCTCTCATCTTGAGCTTCTTCTACAAATGTAAACATTTTGAACTTCATGATTTAGATCAAAGTTTTAAAAACCAGATTGCTGGTCAAATCCATCTAGCCACCAATTCTCAGTTCGATTGATTTGATCAAATAAATTATTAAAAATTCAAAAATAGTAAAAATTGGTTCAACAATTTTTTTTGGCTCAGTTCAATTAGTTTGTATTGGTTCGCAAGTCAATTTGATCAACTCTTATCTTTGAATCAGTATCCTAGCTGATACTCAGTCCTACTAGGCAATTCAATTCTGAATACACTAGTTTTGATCTATGAATGAATTATTTCCATTCCGTTAAGTCGAACAAGTAGGAGATGAAGTTCAAAAATAGAATTAATTGATAGCATCTTGATCTCAAGAGGGAGGGAAAATTTTGAGCATTGTTAGCTTTGCCAGATATTATAAAAGAAGAAGAAAGAAAAAAAAAAACAATAGAAAAAGGGAAATGATAAAATAGTTAAAAATATTTTTATATGATGAGGCAATTTATTATTGATTAAAAATTATTTAATTAATATAAAATAAATAATAAAAAATAAAATACAATTTATAAAAAAAGTTTAAATATCAATGTAAGGAAAAAAAATAATGTAAATATTAATTTGTGGGTTAAGGTCTTTTTAAAAATAGATTTAAGAGATTCAGATTAAAAAAAAGTAAATATAAATAAATATTAGAAAAAAGGTAATTTTATTATCTTCACAGAATTGCATATATAAAATGGATAGCGGCAAGACCCCACCTTCTCACCGTTTCCCACTCCTTTTCTTTCCCTCTTCCAAGTCGGTAGCTTTAGGTCAAGGATTTTATTTTATTTTTATTCAAAAGGACCTACCTGTATTTAATTTAATCCAATGTGAAGAGACGAGTAAAAGAATGAGAGCCTGAGCCTAGATCTTATTGACAAAACCACAAAAATAGTAACACTTTTACTATATTCTTAAATCTTAATGGAGGTTGTGTCCCCATTGAGGCATTGGCTAGAGAATCCAACATTACACGCGTTCAACTTAAAGCAAACTGCCGCGTGTCAGAACATATTGTCAGTCTAAGTTTATCTCCACCTTCACCTTCTATAAATATAAAACCCTGTCAGTCTCCTTTCTATAACCCCCGTCTCAAATTTCTAAAGCTATTGAAGAAGAATGGCAAGTTCCTCCATTATTTTTCTCTTGCTTTCCCTTCTATGCATTGTTTGCGAGGCCAGATCTCCAACTGCTGCAAGATCAGGTGCCTCAAATTTCATCAAGGCTTCATGTAGTGCCACCAAATATCCATCACTTTGCATCCAATCTCTCGCAGCTTTTGCCCCTTCAATCCAGCGGAGCCCACGCCAACTGGCTCAGACTGCCCTTTCGGTGAGCCTAGAGAGGGCTAAGTCCACCCAGGCATTCGTCTCCAAAATGAAGAAATTCAGGGGACTTAAGAGGAGGGAATATGAAGCAATCAAAGATTGCATTGAGGAGATGAGTGAGAGCGTGGACAGGCTGAGCAAATCAGTGCAAGAGCTCAAGTACATGGGTCAAGCCAAGGGTCAGGATTTCTTGTGGCACGTTAGCAATGTGGAGACCTGGGTTAGTGCTGCACTAACCGATGAGAACACTTGTGTTGATGGGTTCGCAGGAAGGGCTTTGGATGGTAATATTAAGGCCTCCATCAGAGCTCGAGTCATTAATGTCGCTCAAGTCACCAGCAATGCTTTATCATTGGTTAACCAGTTTGCCTCCAAGCAGTGATCAACCTAGCCGCTGGTTGCTCTTGCGGTAAAGTTGGAAAAAAAAAGTGGTCCAGTTGTGGTCATGGTTTACTTTAGAGGGCTAGCTTTTGGTCAGTTTTGTCAAGTGGTTTGGTCTTGAATCCCTTTTTTAAGTGTAAGAATATGAATATGAATATGAATATGAATGAAAGTTTTTATTGGCAACAAGATCGTGTTCTCATTGCTGTAATGGACGGTGCTTAGACATTGAGCTCTGTTACCCTTGTTGTTTTGCTAAATCATTAACTACTGTGATCTACTGTACAAGTGGCTTGGAATGTTGTCTTGGGGGATGAGCTTTGAATTAAAGAATTTTAATGCTAATTGCCGTGATTTACGGATAGATCGAAAAATCCACAGCTTAGGTATAACATTCAAAAACCAACACCTTATCTTATAATTATTTGAATTGAAAAAACTAACACTTATTAAAATATTATAAATAGCATTTTCACTAGGAAAACATATCATGCCTTCAATTAAGATTACTTCACAAGAATATTCAGTAGTCTTGGGGCTAGGTTGGTAATACTTTTAAAAAGTGTTTGAAAAGTGCTTTTGAAAAGTGCTATGAAAAAGTGCTTTTGAGATGTACTTTTGAAAAGTTTAGTTTAAAATTTGAGTATTTAGTATTGCTGTCAAAAAGTACTTTTGAGAAATAAAATGTCCATTTTAAACATATTATTATCAAGTAACAAATATGTATTTAAATAATATTTAAATTAGTTAATATTATTATATTTTAGTAAGAATATAAAAAAATTATTATAACTTCTTGTTAATATTTTAATATATAAAATATAAATTTCAAATATTTTTAAGTAATAAATATTAATTATTTATAAAATTTAATTAGAATATATAAACTATATTTTAAATATTTAAATATAACTATTAAATATTTGTAATTAGTATTTTAAAAAATATTTTTTTATTTTTAATTAATGATTTTAATACATTTGTAATTAAGTACCAAGAAAAAAAAAAGAGAAAATACTATGTTATTGGAGGGGTGAAAAAGTAATTAAGCACTAAAAGTGATTTTAGGAGAGGAAAAGCTAAAAATTTTAGCTTCTCCTTTTCAGAAGTGCCTTTGAAAAGCACTTCTGAAAAGCTAAAAATTTTAGCCAAAAGCAGATTGTTCTGCACAGCTTTTCTTCCAGAAGTGCTTTTGGAGCTAGAAGTGCTTTTGAAAAGCAATGCAGAACTGGCCCGCAGTAAGAAGAGGAAGGGTTAAGGATTTACTTGTTCTGAGATATCACATTATTCGAGGAACCCTAGATGCTATCGGAGTAAAGGATCATCAACAAGGGTATTTTAGTGCATTGTAGATTCTTATCCAAGACTTGTATCATTTGATGATGCCATGTGAATTGCTAGAAACATGTGAAGTGTATGGCTAACTCAATAACAAAAGTTTCGTAAGGGGACTGGAGCAGGCTACCATGAGACAAAAGATCTTCTTTCTAAAGAGATTCGATTTGGAACTATTATATGTCAAGGTTTAAGATTGAAATAATTTCAAAGGTTTTCCCTGACTTTGTCCGTGTCAACAAACAATTCGAAATGCCTTGACTCTTTTAGAACAGGTCGGGGTCAAATAGTAATGATTAGAAGCATTTCTTTTTACACTATTTCGGAAACCCAAGGACTCAATCGTATGGATATGTAAAATACAAGATTTCTAATCCTAGCAGGAAAGGGAGGGAAACGAATACTCAATTTAAAGTGAGTAAACAGAATTCCATACTCGATCTCATAGATACATATGGAATTCTGTGGAAAACCGTATTCGATGAAAGTCGTATGTTAGGCTTGGAGGGAGATCTTTCATACCTTTCGAGATCCACCCTACAGTATGGGGTCAAAAAGCCAAAATAAATTATTTTAGCCCTTATAAAAAGAAAATGGATTCTTGAACCCCTTTCACGCTCATGCCATGTTGAGGTACTGCAGAAGAAAAAAACTGCAAAATCCAATCCAATTTATCGTAATCGATTAGTTAACATGTTGGTTAACCGTATTTTTAAACACGGAAAAAAATTATTGGCTTATCGAGTAGGAAGAGGTTTAGAGTTTATCAAGTTTAAGGGTAAAGTTATCAATTCAAATTTGAAATCTTTAATGGATTTCGGGTAAGACTAAGCTCAAATAATAGCTTTGGATAAAAAAAAGTTTATTCTTAAGTCGAATTTAGACACCAACATTCAATGCATCAACTTAACTCAATTTATTCATTTTTTTTAATCATGTAATATATTATATTAATATAATTTTATATTATATAATTTATATATGTAACACCCTACATCTGACCTGACCATCGGTCCGAGTGTATGACATCACATTACATTGTTGAAGCAATTTAAACTAATTCAATATAATTCCACCAGGATTAATTCACATTTATTAATAGAAGAACAAATAAATCATTTAATAAAATCATTCACATGCATTCATAAGGCTTATAATCTTATTTCATCTAATTACAGGGTTATGCTAAGTCAAAACTGGAGTTAGGACATGAATCTAAACTCACTTGTCAAAATTCAAGGTTAAGCTATAAAATATTTTGGAAAATTTAGCTTCGATGTTAATATATCTCGAGACACTAAAGGATGTGTCTTGAAGCAATATCTTTTATGTCTTGAGACCAACCTCCCCTATTTTTCTATTTTTGCTTCAATATTGGATGTGTCAAGACAAGGGCCTCTTGTCTTGAGACATGATTGTTACGAGATTTTCTTGAGACTAGCTTGGTGTGTCTTGAGACTACATACTCATGAATGCACGATAAGGTAACATTTTGTTTTAACGATCTCAAGACAAGTTCTTTTTGTCTCGACACTTAATGATCAAATGACCAGAATTACACACTTTCAAGCATCCCAAACCTTATTAAAATCAAACCAAAACTTATCTTAAACTTACCTCAAAGAAATATCATCAATTCAACCTATTAAAACATATTCAATCACTACTAAAATCTACCTTCCAACACATCAACACTAAACCAACTAACCTGTACATTCAAGTTTATATAATCAAATATAAATCGATAAGAATCAAAAGATAAAGTTCAACCATATAAACATTGTGAGCTAAAATATCAAAGTACCAAAACCATACCAATTACTAAATGCTAGATCTAATGCTATAAGTGTAGCATATTTGTTTTGTATATTTTTTGAACAAATTGGTTTAATAAAAATATCCATTAATTACATTAATGCCCATATTGTCCTCGATGGTTTTGCATGCAAAGCAAAATGGAAGCAAATACTGACTCATTGGTTATCTAACTTTGAACTAATATTAAAACAACTTTTTGTGCTACATGTAACGATAGATATTGAGTTGAAGGTTATACACTAAAGATTATTCTAGTTAAGTAACTTTCTACGAAGCTCTACTTAAGTTAGAATGATGATCAAACTTGAAATGATTATTAGTACATGTAAATACCTAAGGGATTAGGTTCATGTATTAATTGGATGGGAATTCATGTTCTTACTAGTTAATTAAGATTACCTCCAAGGTGACTTAAATATGTGTGAGATTTAATTTAAGATGCATGCATCATATCAATGTATATTGAAAGTTGCAAAAACAAATTTCAAAATATTTTCTTAATATAAAGATATTAATGAATAAATGTTTTATTTTTTCCATTTCAAAAATGACATCTACTCCCTTGATATGCTAGCTTTGTTGCCCACACCATGGTCTCCCTAGGCTCAATCTTCTCGTCTACTCCTTTCATCAGCTCAATCGACGTCTTAGAACCTTAGCTCGGATACCAACTGTCACAGTGCCAAAACTTTAGTCTTATAAACCGTACAACCTTAGGCAATTCTTTCCCTTTGAATTCGCCTAAGTCGGCCTAACTCTCGAAAGATAAGAATTCTCAAGAGAAATTCTCTAAGGCACAAAAGTAAAACGAAAGCAACTCAAAAGATAAAGAAGCTTGAATCGAACAGGAAAACCACAAGAAAGCAATAGCACACTAAGTGTTTGAGTTAGTGCTTTCAAATACATTCAATAACCATGAATGGGATGAATACCAATGAGGGGGAAGACTCTATTGATAGTTGAATTCCCCTAGATCCAACGGTACAGTTTAAATTACATCGACGATTGAGATCAAAGCCAATCTACAAATTGAGATTCTTAAGGGATTTTCCAAAATCTCTTAAGATTACAAAATCTTCTAAAATTACTTTACATATTTACCATGTAGATAGGCTTCTTCATATATTCCACAAATAAAACCAATTTAAGTGGGTCAAAGAAGCCAAATTTAATCAATTAACCTCTATGGGACACTCTATGTGCATTCTTCACAAGCTTTGATCCGCGACTCGTAACACTAGTGTGTTTTGAATTCTACACGAGTACTAGAAAGTCATCTTACTATTGGGGTTGAAAATGATACTAGGATAACAATAGAAGGTAGAGATGTTATAGAAGGCTTTGGGTGTTTTTATGATATTTACACAGATGATGAGATTAAATTAGAAGATTATAAGGAAAAGAGTGAATAGGAAATATTCATTAATCTATTCTTTGAGGAAGCTACAAGTGAGAATGTGAAGGAGGATATACATAAGGAAATTATTGATGGGCATACCATCATTAGTCCATTATGGTAGGAGTAGCCAGAAATTTTTTTAGGGGAGTCGAAATTAAATTGTAATTTTTACGATAGCAAAAATACAATTTCACCATTTTAATATTCTATATCTTTATAGTTTTTAAATGATTAAATCAAAATTTTATCATTTTTAGAAAGGACCAAAGTGCAATTTTACTTTTATTAAATAGAAAAATTTCCAATTTAAAAATTTTAGAAAAGTTTCCATTTTAAATAGAAAAAATTTAAAGGGACTAAATAGAATAGTTTCCAGTTTAAGGGGAGTCGGGGACCTTGCCAGCCCCTTAGTGTAACATCCCAAAATAGGGCCTAATCGGAATAGTGGTTTCGTAACCATAAATTCGAGATAGAAATAATTATTTTCTAATTATTTTAAGGTCTATATTTTGATTGCATGATAGTGTGAAAATTTCGTGAAGAAATTCTATGCATAAAGTGTTTAATTTGAATAAGTTACAAAAGTTGCATTCTAGAAGTTTTTAGTATGAAATTACTTTGGAATATTAATTAGGAGGTCTTAAATAGAAATTTGACCAATTTTAAGTTTATGGACAAAAATTGGACATGGAGGGAATTTTTGAAAGTTTAGTAAGGAAGGGCATTTTGGTCATTTGGACATTAAATGAAATAAAAAGAGAAAAATAACACAAAATTCATCATCTTCTTCATATGTTGCTGTCGAATTTTACTCTCCACCATAGCTAGGGTTTCTTCAACTTTCAAGCTTCATAGTAAGTGCATCCAAGCCCCGTTTTTAATGATTTTTATGTTTTTGAGATCCCGGTAGCTTGATAAAGCTTATGTTAGCAATATTTTAAGTTAGGGTTCATATTTGGAAAAATACCCATAGGTGAAATTTGTGTATTTTGATGTTTTATGATAGAATATGAGGTTTTAAATTATGTTAGACAACTTGAGCTACTCGGTTTTAGGTAAAAACGAGTAAAAGGGCTTAATTGGTAAAAATACCTATTGTACATAAGTGTATGTTATAAAAGGAATTTGAAGATGATGTTGGTAAATAAATGATCAGCATGTCTTAAAATACAAGAATTTGTGATAAGTTTTGATTTCCGAGTCTTGGGGTAAAAGTGTAAATATGCAAAAGTTTAGGGGCAAAAATGTAATTTTGCCAAAGTTTGAGTAAAGGGTTGTTTTGATAAATGTTGATATTAAATAAGATAAATTTGCTATTATAGATCAAGAAGAACGAAATTCGGGAGTAGATCGGGGAAAAGAAAAAGTAAAGGACTAAATTGTAAAGTTTAGTCACATTTTGTATCGAGGTAAGTTTACGGTAAATAAATGCAATATTCTGTTATTGTAAATTACTATTGTCAATTTCCAGCATTTATATATTCATTTTATGAAAATAATCAAGTTGAATATAAGGTGATATGACAGAGAAAAGCAGTAGAAAGTCCCGATTGAACCTTAGGAATGTTAGGATACGAAATGTCATGACATTAGGGGTCGACAGGACAGGATAGGACAGAAATGAGCCATGTAAGTCCATACTAGATATACGGCTTTGGAGACAGGATTGAGCCATGTAAGTCCATATTGGATATATGGCATTGGAGATAGGAATAGTTCATGTAAGTCCATGTCAAAGACATGGCATTGGTAGGATATTGTTAGACAGGAACGACCCTAGTATCCTTAGTATTCCGAGTGGTTCAACGGGCCATTATTCAAGTAAATGTACAGTGAATTATCAGCAAAGGAAAGGTAGATTGTAATCATGAATAATGAAAGGTCAGGTAAGAAAGAAGGTAAGTGAAGAAGAAGAAGGCAGAAAATGAGATGTAAAGAAAGCTTATAATGCTAATTGATAGTTTGCATACTTATCCCATATGATGAATGTTGTAATTTATTTACTTGTAAACTTACTAAGCCTAGTGCTTACTCTCTTTATTTCCTTCTTTTTATAGTTTTCAAGTCACTCGGGGATCAAAGGAAACGTTAGAGATCCGATCACACTATCGAGGAATCCTATCGGTATAGTTAGACGTTTCTTTTCGTGTATGGCATGTATAGGGACTTGGCTTCTTTTGACATGGATGTTCTTATGATATGTTTAAGGAATGATGTATAAATACTTGCTAGTGAATAGCTAATGGAATGACTAATGATATATATAAGTATGATAGTATGTATGTTTGAGTAGTAACTATCACATGGAAACTATGAAAAATGTGAAAGAAATCTAAAAACAGATTTAACAACAGAAATGACGTGACTTTGAAAAATCACCAAAAATAGTAGAAACATAGTTTGATGATGAATGATATGTGAAATTAAATCTTATTGTGTTTACTTTCATATGGAACAAACAAAACAGGTAAAGGTATTGTATTTTATGAGATATTTGAGCTTTAGTGAAACAGGGCCAGAGTGATTTCTGGATCCCCTATTCTAACTTTGGAAATTCACCATAAATGGTAAAAATATAATTAGGAGGATTACTTTATATTTTCAGAATCCTTATTGAGTCTAGTTTTAAGAGAAACAAACGGCATAGTCATATGAATTTTGTACAAGGAGAAATGTGGTTCGTAATAAGTAGAGGTCAGTGCAGTTGAGTTCTGAAATAGGGGCAACTTTAACTAATAAACTGTACTAATTGGCCAAGCCAAAAATTCTAGAAAAAAAAATTAGTAGATAGATACATGAGTCTAGATTCAGAGAAAATTTACGGATCTTGATTTTGAGTTTCGTAAATCTAGATATGAATTTTTAAGCGACCATGACGCAGAAAAATAGTTTATTCTGAAAATTAAAATAAGTGGTTTAAAGTTGTTTAAAAAGTAAGATAAGTTTAATAACACCTCAAGCTTGACTCCGACGACGGTCTCGGGCGTGGGGGTGTTACACTTAGCTACACCCCTACATTATAGGATGAGAGTTTAGTTGAAAATGTAGATATTGACCTTAATGAGGAAATTAATTTTTACATTTTCACTAAACCAACATTGTGGAATGAGCTTATGACACCTCATGCTTTGACTTGAGTTTTAACAACGGGATGGTAGTTGATAGTTAGTAGAGCAAACCTTTACGAGGTTATGTATGTAGGATATCTAGTGTAGAGGTTCAATTTGATAATATATTGCAAAATGAAGACTATTTCGTTGAACCTAAACATATTGATTTTGTCTTTGCTTTGGGTAATTTTGAGCCACATAAGAATTTTAGGCTTATAGAGGGTTTGACGAAAATTCTTAGCTGTAGTTCTTAATTTATGTTTATCTATTTTGCAAAATCTTACAGATATTTTGACAGATCACAATATCGTCATCTCAAAACGGTGTTTTTATTGTTTCGAAATTACATATGAGTGAGGTGATGGTTGATTAACGAATTTAAATGGTCTTGGCATTTCAAAGTTAACATGACATTTTGATGGTGCCTTGATTATGACTTTGAGAAACCAAGAAGGACATTTATTCTTTTAAGGTTGAAATAACTTTTATGAAAGTTGAGTTGTTGACTTTATAACAAGAACCGTTAGAATAAGACTTCAAATTTTTAGTATTTTCTTTATTAGTGTTTTAATTAATTTTCTTTTATCTTATTTTGATTTTTAGGAATAAATAAAAATTATTGAAAATGAGGAGAAAATAAATTCCAAACATGTTGGGGGCTGCAACCAATGCTACCACATTGCATGATAAATGTCACGACCCTTAGTACTAATAAAGGCTTGGAAGTTCTATAGCTTAGGGCTTTTTAGTACAAATGATGCCACCAGTGTATTGTATGATTTTTTTAAAATGTGTTATTTTTTTTAATTTAAAATTAAAAAAAAATGATTTCTATTTTGGTGGAGCCATTCTTTATGACTCCACCAAGCCCTACATATATAGATATTATTAAGCCTTTTTTGTAACAGTTGAACTGGAAGAGAAGAAAAGAGAGAAATTGTTATGTTTAGTAGGAGAGCTCAAAAATTCTAATGAAGATGAATAACTCGGTGTTTTTGGTGTATATTCTTTTTGTATGGTGAAATTGTAGAAGGTGGTGTTGGTTGTGTATTTCAAGGTCTGTAGAGAGTAGGGTTGCAATTCAATACAATTTTGAAGCTGGAAGAAATGAAAAAGAAGATCAATGCAAAAATAGCTATTCGTTGTGGAAAAGCGATGTCTAGATTATTTTACAAGTTTCTAATCTCTATAGATTTGTTGAAATTTTGTGAGGTGTAATTGTTAGATGATGATGACTTGGGCACTATAATGGAAATATGGTGGTCGACTAGGAGTGAGAACCTCCAACCAATTGAATTATTTGTTGAGTTAGCCGACTTAGAGCCCATTGAGAATGATAGTCCAATAAGTCAACATTGCAAGTTTAACTTTGATCTTAATGTCGGATGGACAAATTAGTTGATTGCGGAGGGACATCGCAGATGCCCGAAAATCCAACTTATGGTGGGAGTTCATATAACAACTTTGCTCTAGGTCCTCGTTTACAAATACATCTAGAGGTCATATACACTGAGGTAGACATCAGAAAAGGGACCAATAACGATGAAGATTCTTATCAGGACGTTGAAGATTTTGGTGACCTCGATATTGATAAGGTTTTGGACGATATCGATGATGAAGGCCTAGAGGAGGTTAAAGATGCTCACACCCATTATTTCAATAGCCTGAGTCATGGCATTGTTTTATAGAATGACCCTGGGGGTAACATGTTGAGCGCAGATCCAGATGCAGTGCATGCATCCGAGTTCCCTAAGTACGTCGATATAGTTCCAGGACTGCAACAACCCCACACAACCAACCATGTTACTTACCTTGTTTTTTTGTAGCTTGACAAAGCTCACGATACAATATGGCCAACATTACTGATCCCCAACTATAAGTACTAGCACGATGGAAATCTTCTAATAGAAGTAAGTACTTTAAAAGGACCCTATTAGATGTGTTGTCCGGCATAAGTACTTGTAACGTGGTTTACGCAAGTGTGCGTAGTCGTTCAAGTAATAAGTAAGTAAAAATGAGTTGCTGTCTCCATAGAGACTGTATAAGCTTAACCAAATATTTGTAAAATTATAACTTCACAATTTGATGTAAAAATTCAATAATTTGGATGGTGATTATTAAACTAAGTAAAATAATTAGATGCAAAGATTTATCCCTATGCAATTGTAATCTAGATGCAATTTACCTAAATGTATGAATGAATGGCTTTAACAACAAAAACAATCAACATTAAATAGGCTAGGATAATTATATTAATCAATTTAATTTACTTTATCATGCTTAATGATGTTCGAAAATACTTCCACGATAACTCGATATTTCATGTGTTTGGAAACCAAATTAAGTCCTTTCGGAGTCTTTTACTTGGTTAGATATGCATTTTACTAATCATATTTTCTAAGGGTTTCTTAGCATTTATGTAAGGTCACAGGGACATTTACGTTTGCAATAGTTTAATTACATAAACCTAAAAATTATGCAAAGCAATAGAGCTAACTAAAGATATTACAAACCTCAACTTAGTCGGGTTTAAGGATCTAAATTGAACATTGCACTTTTCAAAAATGTGTCTACTAGACATCATCTGGTTAGGATTGCTCAGCTAATCTGAGTGCACCCAATTATGTATGAATGAAATGCATCATTATATTAATTGAAAACATGATTGACTAAGACCTAAACATGTTAAACATGAATAAAATAGATCTTATTGAATTAACATAATCATCCTAGCAAATAGGAATTAAAATATCATTGTTGATGTCCAAAACAATAAACTCAAAGCAAACATGATTAAAATAAATAACAAGAGGAAAGAGTAAACTCTATTCAGTTCAACAACCTCTTGGATCTATTCTGATTAACTCAGTTTAGTAGCCTTTGGGATCTATTCTGACTGAGGCGCTTCTTCGTTTTGGTTGATACTTTGTTTGCTAAGTGTTTAAGGGGTAGCCGGCTAATGAGTGCTTTTGACAAAGCTTTTGAGGCTAAAGAATGGAGGAGGGATGGACGGCTATGTAAGGGGAAAAGGGAAAAGAAATGGAGATGAAACTAGTGAAAGTGAGAGAGGAATGTTTAAGGATGAGGGTGAATGAGAAGTGAGGGATGGCAAGGTCTTTATAGGTGAAAGTAAGGGTTTGAGTGTACTAAAAATAGGTTTACATTTCCTTCCTTCCCTTTCTCATGTGGCCGACCATGCTTCAAAGAACAATGGATGACCAAGTCTTCTGAATTTGAAATTCAAGTTCAAGCTAAAAATAGCTATAGATGGACGGTTTCAACAAAGAAATTGTTGGGTTGAATTCTGATTATTTTCCAATTGTAAGGACCTTCAATTAATTATCCTGAAACATGTTTTAGGCGGCCAGCTTCAAGTGTCGAATTTAGGCTCTTACTTCCCTTGTTGGACAGTTCTTTAGTCCAAAACTTAGCAAACATGTCCATCTTTCCTCACCTTTTTTATTTGGTCAAGTAGTTAACCTTACGCCCCAAATTGCATGGTCTTGCCGTTCACATGGATAACTTGTACATGTCCATATTTTATTTATTTAAATCATGTTTCCAATGTACCTCTTACATAATGAAAAATACATACATTAAAAAATTAACATGAATTAATATAAAATATGTTTGAAAATCATGTAATTAAGCATAATTTCACATACTTTCTAAATTCATGTCTAAAATTGCTAATTAAGTAAAATTCACTTATTTCAATAATAATTACTCAAGATAAACACATTTATTAAGTAAAAGGTGGTAAAGCATATAGAAAAACCCTATATAATTTCGAGTTTACAGTACCCCCGATCAGTTGCATAATATGGGCTCGAGCAACGCAATCACCTCGTGCTCAGTGGTGGTGCTCGATAACTCCTTGAAATTTGCTCTAACAATCATGCCAATGTCAAGCACGTAAAACTTCATTCCCTATCACCAGGGGACCGTCCAAGCAATTTGTGGCATATTGCTGACGGTTCCAACACTTTACTTCGACCCATGACCACATCACCGTCAACTCGTAACCCAAATTGCATAGCGACATCCTCCAATGTGATCGTGCAATTCTTGCACGGCATAATAAAGGTGTGGGTTTCCGGTCACCACCGTTCAACCAATGCGGATATTAAGTTTGCCCTTAGGTCGAACCTCCGAATCAATGCAAAATCCCCAAATCCCACCAACTATAAGTATGGCATGATCCACTTGTTCGAATCGTACTTGGGAAAATGGAACTGCGACCTCAAAACCTGATACCCATCCTGTATGGTAAAATATGATAAATTAAGTGATTCTTCAATCTTTGCTAATACAAAAAAAAATTCAAATAATATCTCAGAAAAAATTAATGAAATTAAAGAAATTATATATTTTTTATTTTTTGATAAACTTTACACATTTAATTCTATCATTTAGTATAAAATTTAAAAAATAAGGAAACTTGTATTTGGCCCATGTATTCTTCAAATATTTTTTTCTTTAAAATAAATATATAAAAAATATGATAAATTATGTTGCCCCAAGCCTTTGGCTTTTCCTTTTTCCGTTTCGCCACGAGTTTTTAAATATTTAAAAATTACGATAAATTCGTATCAATTTAAAACATATTACACTTTATAAATAAAAAATTATGTAGGATAAAAATTATTTTATAGCGGGTATGATTATGCTCATTTTTTTTTCTAAGTAACTCTTTGCATCGAGGATCGTATCTCGTACCTATATAAGATGGTATATGGGTTGGACATGGATAAGGATGAATCTAGGATAAATAATATTTACATCTTTACCATTTCAACATAGTATTTCAAATTTAGTAAATACACAAATTTAAATCGCATAATATTTACAATTCAAAAATTCTAAGGTTAATCCTATTGTTTAGTGATAAGTGCAGAAACTTCAAAATCATTTCATTATAATATTAGAGGGAATGCATATGTATATGCCGTGGTAAGGCTGCAAACAAAAGAATAACTCAACTAATACATATATATATATATATATATATATATACCGATTTATAGACAAATACATATGTAAATAGTAATAACATACATATAAAGAAGATAAAAATAGTGGGAGAATAAAAAGGATTGCAAACAACTAAATAGAGATCAATTTTATGCAACTAATACAATTAAAAAAAACAATTTAACATCAAACAAGTAGAGCAAAATAACGCTAAGCAAGAAAACACTGAGAAACCAAAATGAAATATTTTTTATTTAATTTATAATTAATTTTACTATTTTGTTGATCCTCAATGAAGTGTTATCTATGATTAATTGAGAAGACATTTTAATATCTATATAATTTTTAAAAAAAATATATAAATTAAATATCATTATTTATTATATTACAATAACTACTTTTAATATAATACATGCATATCAAAATATTTTTACATACCTTACTTATATTTATTAACTTTAAAATAAATGCAACTCTTTATTTTTTCTCTTCTTCTACTTCAAAATTTTAAAGGGACCAAAGCCCCATCTTTCTTTTTAAAATGATAAATGTCTCTCTTCTCTTCTCTTCTCCCATTCTACTTTTTTAAAGTCATTAATTAAATAAACCATGACTAGTCACATCATTAATGTCATTGACGGAGCTAATGCAATGTGACTGGTTAATATATTTATTTTTTAGTCATTTAAATTTTTTTATTTTTTAAAAATGCTTTAATTTATTTTTTTACAAATTAATTATTTCTCTTTTTTTTTTCAAACTTTCTTTAGTTTTTGGTCATCTATTTCTTAATTTCTATTAAAAATGTCCCTTATCAAACTTTCTTTAAAAATGTCTCTTTGATTTCTTTAATTTCATATTATATAAATGATTTACATAAAAATTATATTTTACAAAATAACTATCAATTTACATAATTCAAAATTTATATTTTAAAAATATAATTTTACATTTCAAACAATCTACAATAATTTAACTTAACTTACAATATATAATTTTACAACACGAACAACTTTTTTAATACTAAAAAAAACTAAACGATTTTGTTCAAGATTGACAACGATGTGTCTTACTAACAAAACATAATTAAACAATCTTGTTCAAGACCGACAATATTGTGTCTTACAAATTGAAAAATAAATATTGTTTAACCGCAGTAGGAGTGACTTTCTTGGTGCTATTAAATTGTAGCCCAGATACTGTCGATATTGATGATCTCACCCGTGCGGTTTGATTTGGGATTCTTTAAAACCTTCAAGCATCTCGTTGACCCAGGAAATCCTAAATAATCCACCCATTGGCTGCATAACCAATTTGACCTCATTATTGTCCTACCACAGCCAACGGAAACACTTACATAACTAATTTAAACCCTTTTATCGAATAAATAATTGGCATCCAAAAATAACTATTAAATTTACCGGTGTTTGAGCTCCGCCGAATTATTGTTAAACAAAACACACCTTCAAATTAAAAAAAAATACTAAATAAACAAAAACACATATACATAAAAAAAACGCCCATCTCTCTCCCATTCATCCTCTAATAAAATATAAGTAATTTTTTTTCCTTCAACTCAGATTGATTTGCCATTGGGGGTTATATAAACCAATTTTGTCATACCAAAGAGAATGACTCCATCAAATAAAATAATATTCTTAAATAAAAAAGCACATTTAAAAAAACCTTGATAATAAAGTGGTGGCACCATTTAGAAGGGCTCTACCCAATAAAAAAAATATTTTTTATAACTTTTTATTGGGTTTGCTGACGTGGCATGTTGGTGGGGCTAAATTCTTTGACTCCACTATTTTTTACTATATATTTTAAGTAATTTACGTGTATAATTAAAAAAGTGGATTATTTTTATAATTAATCAAAATTTTAAGATAATTTATATAAAAAAGTCATGGGTTAGGTTTTCCGGAAGAAAAAGTTTTAGTATTAAATGGGAGGAAAAAGCTCACCTAAAAAGTCAGCCAAATTTCTATAAATAGGTGAATTGTTATTGTTATGTTAAAGCGCATTGGTTACGTTTCTCCTTTAGCCTTCATCACCTAAGCCCAAAGCATTGAATGCTCCAAATCGTGGACCACAACCACTGACATTATATAAACAAAATTATATCACTACGTGGGTGAATTTAGAAAAAAAAAACCGATAAATTTGTAATATGGTTAACAGGTCACTTAATTACTCTTTTTAGTTTAGTGATTTAATTATTAATTTTTTAATTTAGTTATTCAACTAACTGAGATTATTTTTTCCTCCATTTTGCATCAAGGGTGTTAAATCTCTAACATGACATGACAATTAAAAATTTAGTATAATTACAAATTTAATTCTTAATATTTATATATTATATTGATTTAATTATAATCTTAAAAAATTTAACACTTAAAATTTACAAATAATTTTAATTTGATCCAAAATTCACCTTCCTCCTGGGCTTCCGCCACTACCACTACAAGGCTTCCATTTTTCTTTGCATTTGAACCTAATTTATCATTAAATAATCATCCATTATTACATCCTTACCAAAACCATCACCATCAGGTTTCAACATTCGTTCCACTCCATTTACAGTCTGGTTTGTTCTCTGAGTTTATCAAGAGCCTCTGTGACATGGGATTGCTTTAAAACCTTCTGCTTTTCCTTTTTCTTTAAAACATCGAAGGTAGATGAAGGGTTGCCAGGCACTTGTTGGCAATTCGTTTTAACCAAGATATAATCTTCTCCTTTCCTAGATTGAGCGACATGCCTGTATCTCTTACTTGGCTTATTCATCTCTTTACTTATCAATGCTGCCAGAGGTACTAACTCATGAGCACGACACATGCCTACCATATCTTACCACCTCTCAAGGTTAATTAATGGCCCCCAAACTCAACAATCCATTGTTGCCCACTCAATCACAATCTCAAAACTACAAGCACCTTCTTCCAATTCACTTATTTATAAATATGAAATTCACCCCCTTTAATATGCACCTGTAGTCAACAACTCAAAATGTCAGCGTTAGAAACAAAAACACTTACAGCATGTTTGGTTCAATGTAATGGCATAGCCATTACAATCCTATTTCGTGGGCCCACCCTAAACACATGTTTGGTTCAATAGAATGCCCTATTACGGGCTTATTCCATTATGAGACTATGCAATGAAATGTCTGTTTTCTATTCTATTTATTTACCATTGATTACTCATTTGATGTTTAAGGAGACCTTCACGCTCCTCACTTTGCCTTCTCCCATTTTCTCACTTGAAAAAAGCGGACAGACAATCCTTTATCACAGCGTCAGGTAAAACATTTTCTCCTTCCGTTCCTTCCATATTCCTCTCTTCCAATTTTTTTGCCCTCTTTTTTCTGCTTTCTTTTTCTTTCTCTCAATAATGTTTAAGGAGATCCAAAGATTTCCCTTTCACCTCCTCAACATTTCGCTTCAAAATCATCCATTCGCTTCTTCGATATTTACAAGGCAATTCCTCCATCTCCCCCTTTTTAACTTTAAAATATTTGATTTTTTAAGTTATAGTTCTTTTTAACTTTTTGTCTTGTTTGTATAGCTTGCAAGCAAGGAAAAAATCGAGAAAGAATGAGCAAAACTGTAAGTTTAAGCTTTGTTTGTTTATTGAAATTTTGTTACGTGCACTTTTTTCCATGAAATTTAATATGAATAATTGTTTTAATTTGATTTAGGGCTACAAAATATATAATATCGGTAATGAAAATATATCGCAAAAAAAAGAACACACAGATTTTACGTGGAAACCCTTTCGAGAAAAAACCACAGGCAGATGAGAAGAAAATTCACTATGTCGAATTCGAATTATTACAAGAGGAATAGACTATGTCTATTTATAGACTTGTAAAGCCATATTCTAGTATGATTGAAACACTTTATCCTAATCAATATAAAATAGATGGAGTTTAATAAGGTTTAAAAAACCTTATGCTAAAATAAAATAAAAGAAGTCTAGTTCTATTTGGATATTACTTTTATTTTATTTTCTATCGTATTCTATTTAAATAAGAATTCGGGTCACTTAATTCTAACAATCTCCACCTTGACACGAATTCTCAATGAACAAGTTCTTCATCGCGAACTTTCAACGAACAAGTTCTCCACCTCTTCCATAAAACCCCTTAAGGGTTTAATTTCAACAATAAACACCAACCAAGTCTAAGTAGTGCTCAAACTTGGTTATAGGAAGTGACTGCAGGATTTTCATGAGTACTAATTTTGCTCACAACAATATCACCACGAGCACTAATATCACGAACAAAATGATACCGAACATCAATGTGTTTTGTTCTCTCATGAAACATTTGATCTTTGTAAGGAAGATGGCACTTTGACTGTCACAAAATACTGTACTGATTTGAAGGTCTTCATTGAGTTCACTAAATGGTCCCTTCAACCAAATAGCTTATTTATAAGCCTCAGTAATCGCCATGTACTCAGCTTCAGTGGTAGACAAAGCGACTGTAGTTTACAAAGTGGCTTTCCAACTAATTACACAACCTCCAACTGTAAAAACAAAACCTGTGAGAGATCTTCTTCTATCAAGGTCTCCAACAAAATCAGCATCAACATACCCAATGACTCCATCTCTAGTTCTTTCAAACTGTAGGCAAACATTAGTAGTACCTCGTAAGTATCTTAAAATCCACTGAACTGTTTTCCAATGTTCTTTACCAGGATTCGCCATGTATCTGCTAACTACACTGACTGCATATGATAAATCTGGACGTGAACAAATCCTAGCATACATGAGAGATCCCACTGCACTAGAGTATGGAACATGTGACATGTACTCAATCTCATCATCTGATTATGGAGACAAAGCTGATGAAAGTCTAAAATGAGCTGCTAAAGGAGTACTAACAGGCTTAGCACTCTGCATATTGAACCTACAAGGAACTTTCTCAATGTACTCTTTCTGACTTAGATACAATTTATTTTCTTTTCTATCTCTGAGAATTTCCATACCAAGTATCTTCTTTGCTGGACCTAAATCTTCCATCTCAAATTCTTCACTTAGTTGGGCTTTGACTTTTCTTATCTCTCCTTTATCTTTTGCTGCTATCAACATGTCATCAACATAAAGGAGTAGATATACAAAAGAATCATCATTATTTTTCTTATAGTAAACACAATCGTCAAAACTACTTCTTTTGAAATCATAAGAAGTCATAAAGGAATCAAACCTCTTGTACCACTATCTTGGTGACTGTTTCAAACTGTAAAGGGACTTTTTTCAGCAAGCAAACATAGTTCTCTTTTTCTAAGACTGTAAAACCCTCTAGTTGTTGCATGTAAATATCCCCCTCAAGTTCTCCATGCAAAAATCTAGTTTTAACATCTAACTGCTCAAGCTCCAAATCATGCATGGCCACAATACCAAACAAAGCTCAAATTAAACTATGCTTCACAACTAGGGAGAACACATCTGTAAAGTCCACTCTTGGATTTTGACTGTAACCCTTTGCAAAAAGCCTTGCTTTATATTTGGGTTCTTCAACTCCTGGAGTCCCTTCTTTCTTTTTATACACCCATTTACAACGAACAACCTTTTTATCTTTAGGAAGTTTTACAAGATCCCATGTTTTGTTTTTGTGGAGTGATTCCATCTCCTCTTGCATAGCAAACATCCAGTTTTCTGAGTCTTTACAATTAACCGCCTCAGAATAATTAGATGGCTCTTGATTTGCATCTATATCTTCAGCCACATTTAAAGCATAAGCAACTAGATCAGCGTCGGCATACTTCTTTGGGGGTTTAATTTCTCTTCTAGCTTTGTTTTTGGCTATAGAGTATTGTGGTGAAGAAACAACTCTATTCTCAATTTTTGTACTAGCTTGAGAAGTCGACTCTATTATAGATTCTGTATTAATCCGATGCTCCACCTGTTTTTGATTTTCTTTATTGGAAGATCTTTAAGAGATAAGTTAGGTAGCAGAGCAATTTCATCAAAAACAACATCTCTACTAATCACAACTTTTCTATTTTCAGGAGACCATAACTTATACCCTTTTACACCAGCTTTATAACCAAGAAAAATACATTTAATGGATCTCGGTTCCAATTTTCCATTATCAACATGAGTATACACTGGACAACCAAAGATCTTTAAATCAAAATAATTAGCAGGATTACCAAACCATACCTCTTGTGGAGTCTTTTTCTCAATGGCAATGGATGGAGATGAATTGATCAAAACACATACAGTAGAGGCTACTTCGGGCCAAAATGACTTTGATAAGTTGGTTTTTGACAACATACATCGAACCTTCTCCATGATCGTTCTATTCATTCGTTCTACAATGCCATTTTGCTGTGGAGTATGACGAACTGTCAAGTATCTTACGATCCCTTCTAACTTGCACAGTTCATTAAACTCATCAGAACAGAACTCTAAGCCATTGTCTGTGCAGAGGTGTTTTATTTGTTTTCCTGTCTGTTTTTCAATCATAGTTTTCCAAGACTTAAATGCGAAAAACATATCGCTTTTCTGCTTCAAGAAGAATGCCCAAACTTTTCTGGAAAAATCATCAATAAAAGTTAGCATATAATTAGCTCCACCTCTCGAAGGCACTCTAGATAGCCCCCACAGATCAGAATGAATATACTCCAATGTTCCCTTCGTGTTATGGATTCCTCTAGTGAATTGACCTCTCTTTTGCTTCCCAAAAACGCAGTGCTCACAGAACTTCAGTTTGCAAATTCCTTGCCCATCAAGAAGTCCTCTTTTGCTCAATTCTGCCATACCATTCTCACTCATATGCCCTAGGCGCATATGCCAAAGTTTAGTAATATCATCATCTGACAAGAAAGAGGAAGCGACAACTGCATCACCAGTAATAGTAAAACCTTGCAGAACATATAGCTTGGCAGTCTTTCTTTGCCCTTTCATCACAACGAGGGAACCTTTAGAAATCTTCAAAACCCCACTTTCAACTGTGTATTTGTACCCTTTTGAATTAAGAGTACGTAACGAAATTAAATTTCTTTTCAATTCTGGAACATGTCGTACGTCATTAAGTGTTCTGACAACTCCATCACACATCTTAACTTTAATCGTTCTAACACCTACTATTATACACGAAGCATTATTTCCCATCAAAACAACACCTTCAGACACTGTTTCGTAATTTGTAAACCAATCTCTATTGGGACTCATGTGGAAGGTGCAGCCCGAATCAAGGATCCACTCCTCGCTCACTTTAGAATTAATGACTGAAGCGACTAGAAGTTCACCATCACTGTAGTCTTCTACAACATCAACTTCACCGGAATTTTCTAGTTGTTTTTCTTTTTGATTCGCAGCCTCCCTTTTGATCTTATTCTGTAGCTTATAGCACTCAGATTTAATGTGCCATTTCTTCTTGCAAAAGTTACAAGTTTTACCTCTGTTTGAAGACTTTGATCTACCCTTAGATTTACCAAGAGGATTCCGTTCTTGTGTCATTCTACGATCATCATCAGCATTCCGATCTTGCCTCTCACGAACAATGAGACCCTCATCCTGAGAGTTAATTTTAACCACAAGATGCTTCATCTTATCATACGAGGTTAAAAAATCATAAACCTCATCAACTGTGAGAGACTCGCGGCTATATAAAATAGTGTATCTAAAGGTTGAATAAGACGAGGGCAACGAACAAAGTAGAATCGACCCTAAATCTTCCTTATCATACTGAACCTCTATGGCCTCCAAGTTTGAGAGAATTTCTGTAAACACTGTTAAGTGTTCATGCACAAATGCACCTTCCTCCAAACGATGAGCATAAAGACATTGCTTCATATGCAGCTTGCTGGTTAGAGTTTTCGACATGCATATTTGTTCCAGCCTTTTCCATAATCCAGCAGCGGTCTTCTCCTTCATCGCATCTTGCAAAATTTTGTTAAACAAATGCAGATGTAATAGTGTTAATGCCTTTCGATCCTTACGCTTCTTCTCTTCATCCATTAATGTTGAAGGCATCTTATCTATCCCTAGCAGGGCTTCCTCTAGATCCATCTGCGCAAGAACTGCTTGCATCTTAATCTGCCACAACGCAAATTTGGTGTTGCGATCCAACAGTGAAATTTCATACTTCAAATACGCTATTACCATGATCGAGATGAAAAAAAACCCGGAAGCTCGGATACTAATTTGCAAAATATATAATATCAGTAATGATAATATATCGCAAAAAATAAAAAATAAAGAACACACAGATTTTACTTGGAAACCCTTTCGGGAAAAAACCACGGGCAGAGGAGAAGAAAATTCACTAATGTCGAATTCAAATTATTACAAGAGGAATAGACTATGTCTATTTATAGGCTTGTAAAGCCATATTCTAGTAGGATTGGAACACCTTATCCTAATCAATATAAAATAGATAGAGTTTAATAAGGTTTAGAAAACCTAATTCTAAAATAAAATAAAAGAATTCTAGTTCTATTTGAATATTACTTTTATTTTATTTTCCATCGTATTTTATTTAAATAAGAATTCGGGTCACTTAATTCTAACAAGGGCAGTGCTGATGAATTGAATAGAGGATATTTTGATGATATGTCTGAGCTAAAATAATACGGTGGTAAGGTATTAACGGATTTGTTTTTTTTATATACATATAGGCTATATCATTTGCAAATCTGTTCAAATTAGTTGAATTGCAACTGATTTCTGAGTAAAATTAATGTTACTTTCTGTAAATATTTTAATTGTTAGTTTTTTTAGTAGATTGCACAGGCAAATAAGATTCTAATTCTCGGAATTGCAGTAAGGAAGTTTCCTGCCGTGGATGTTATATATTCTGATGGTAGAAAATCAAAGCTGCCGATTGTTTTTGATACAAGTGGCGTTGATGCTAGCAAGTTGGCTGTTCCTGAAGCATCTTTAGTCTGCCTATCATTTAGAGAAAACTCTCAGGTATGGTTTCCTTTTTTTATGTTTTTTTAGATTAAATTTATGTATTTCTTAGTGATGTTATAAATCTTCCATTTTTATCATGATAAGAGAATGTTGAATAGATAGTGCATTGCTTTAAAATTATGATAAGAGGCATATCAGCAGCTCCATGGCAATGGAGGGGTTAGCATTAAATTGCAATCATGAAAACAACAAAAACATGAGAAACAAAAGATGTTGTTGGTTGCTAACTTTGCTTTTCTCTTGTTTCTGGTTATTGTTGTTGGTGATGCATTTTAACTCCCTTTCCTTGTAAGGATATGGTCGATTCTTGAAGCAAGCCTTTTTATGACCCCTTTAGTGAGTCCAAGAGCGTACAACTATATGAGGTTCTATATTTCTGCTATGTAAGTTTTCATTTTTTTTTAGCATGTGTGGTGAATCAACTATTCTCAGTTTTCTGTTGCTAGAAAAAACTTATAGTTACATGCATCTGTAGTCAATAATAATAACAAACAAATAAAATAGTGAACAAAAATAAAAGATAACCATGCTAGTACGACTTATGAGTTGTGATCGTCCTATTTGAGCTTATAGCTCATCAGATCAGCTTATAATTAATAATGCAGTTGTCCTTTTATTTACTGTATTTGAATGAAAATTCTTGGCAACTAATTTTATGTTTTATATAAGTTATTTGTTAAAATGCTCGTGTTTGGAAATTATTATGTGTTGCTAAATGATGATATATTTGCTGTTATCATGTATATTTTATAGACTCTTGGCTCTTATGCTTGAATCCCCTTAAACGACTGCTGTAAGAGTATGCCCAAAGATCAATCACGAGATGGTTGTAACAACATACTTGATTTATCATGTTTATTAATATAAGGCTTTGCCATTATTATTTCAGTTTCATTTCTGTGTGCATAAATAAACTGTTTTATAATAATGTCCTAAGAATAATATGATTATTCTTAAAAGATCCTTAGTCAAGTATTATTGTTGGCTAGGACAATAATAATGCATTGAGACTAACATGTAGTTGATTGATGATAAAGAGTTGTCATTGATATCGAGTATCAGAATCAATGCATGAATGTGTGTGTTAGAGAACAACATATTGGACCGATCCGCTATGAGTATGTTTCTTGGATTATTATGTAATTGTCACAATATTACTCATAGTGATTAATATGTATATGATCCTCATACTTGAGATCATCATCATTCCAACATCGTGAGTTGTATATTTTGATATAGTCAAACGAACACTGTAATTGGTTGTTCTATTAAGACTAATGTTGGATATACCACAATCTATGTAGAGGGATATGGTTGATCAATATAGGATAAGTCCCTCCTACATAATAGGAGTAATATCTCAGGCCACTTGATTGAGTGAGACTAGAAATGCATGGCCATGCTCAAATAAGTTGATATGAGATGTCATACTTATTTGTATATCATAGTCTACTCAAGGTATCAAGAAACATAGGATGGACTATGCAAGTGTGACTATTCCATGACTTGTGTCTATTCTAAAGATATTGGACTTAAGGATTAATGCATGAAAAGTTAATCACAAAAGGTTATGTCGAATCATGACTTCTTGTAACTTAGGTAGCAATGATGCATTGCTAGATGCCACTCATTGTTTGTAATATTAGAATAGTTCTAATATTACTGCTAATGTTACAAGAACCTATAGGGTCACACCTTTTAATTGAAATGAACGGAGTAAAACATAGTTGGTATTGTGTCTGGTTGTCGCATGAATTAAATTAATTATAGAATTAATTAAATTCGGCAATCAAATTATTGAACATACTATATGTACAAGGATGTTGTACACATAATCAAGAACATAATTTTCTAATATATGATTTTGGTTCATATATATATAAATTTAAATAAATATAGTTTACCGAAATCTTTATTATAATTAACGTAATTATAATTTTCGGTTAAACGTTATTATATTTATTTAATAACGATTATTATGATTCGGATTATTTATGGTAATAAATATTCATTATGAATATATACCAATTAACACAAAGTTTTAAATATGGCAAGGGTAAAAACCCTAAAGGAGATATACATAGGCAATCCCGAAACCATAAAAGTGAGGCCTAGCAGCCGTCAAAAGTGATACTCTCTGAAAATAGTTTCTGAGAGATTTCCGTTCATTGTCAATTGGGTGGACTACGTAGAGGCCGACATCGTTAAAGGTTGCGGCTTGGTTCGATAGTGCTTCAGGATTCCCGTTGCCTTGGCGTCGCTGTCTACTCAGATTGAAGTTTCGGTAATTTCGAAACCTTTATCACCCCGATTCGTTCCTTACACATGGATCCATGGTATGGATCGCCGGTAAAATTTATTGTTCTAATTTTCCGCTGCGCCTTGGAGGCACCGGGCGATCCAACAACTGCTTCTTTTATTTATGAGGAAATCTAGTGACGGAGCGAAGGATGCTCTTCAGAGGCATATTGTTTATTCATTTGGTGATCATTATTACTTCCAAAAGGAACTTAAGATACTGAAACTTCTAGCTGGGTAATCAAAAGTTTCTTATATCCTAATCAATAACATAACTAATAATCATACAGTTCTATTTTGTTAGTATGAGAAGATGCTTTTTCACTTGTTTGAAGGTATATTTTCCTGCTTAACAAATTTGGTAGAATAAGATGGCAGAGCTTTGGTTTGGCAAAGTAAGAAGAGTTGCCATTGCTTTTTTATTGCACGAAAGTTCTTCTGGAGGAAAATAGCTAGTCTGACACTTTTTAGGTATCGTATTATCTTAATGGGTTAATTTCCATTTTTGCATTCAAGGGATACTAGTGTCCATTGAAAATAACAATGTGCTTTGTTGGAAACATGGTCCCCTTTGCTTTTTTTTTTTTTTTTAGATTTCTGCAACCAAACAAAGCCTTAGGTTTTCCATTTTGGGAGAGCGAGTGAAAAGTAAAGAAGTATCCTTATGCTAGTGTCAGTTTTATTTCAACTTCACTTTCTTATATTCTAATTTTGTGTCAAATTTAAGTTATATGCCTATCAATATCCCATTGATATTCCTTGCAGATACTTTTGGCTTACCTGAAGCAGCTTAGTTCTTACACTAAAAGCCTGTTGGCTCAACAGGATGAACAAGCTCTACTGTTTTTAATACAGAATGATACAAGATCTACTGGATAGACTTGTTCCTTTGCTTCTTCAGCAACTAGTGCAAGATTACAACAATTGGGTTCAACTCCAAAAGCAGCTGATAAATTAGCTTCTTTGTTCATATCAGCTAGTAAGCCTTTCACCCGTTAACTATTTTATTTTCCTTAATTTGTGTTTCTTTGTCTCGGTTAAGCCCATGATGATGAACCATATTCTTTTTAATCTGAATCAATGGCAACCAGTTTTAATCTAAGAAAAAAATAGGGAGGGGAGGGGGGAATAGCATATTCAGACATAATGGCTGGGGCTGGCTATTTAACAAATTAACGATCATATTTGCCAAATGTAGCTGTATTTTGTTCTGTCAGATTAAAGTGATGTAAGGAAGGATGTTAACTTACTACTGCTAGCAATAGTATTCGTTTTAATTACCTTAAATAATGATTTTCTTTTCTTAGATGTTCTAACCTTGCCTTTCTGTTAAATTATTAATACCATGTAAACTAGCAAAGGCAAGGCTGAGTAACTCAATAAATTTGATATTTCAGCAGAGAAGCATTGTTGAGATTCTCTACCTCAATAAATTTTGACATCTCTGGTTAGAAAGTGTTGGAATCTTTATCGCAATATGGGTTAAGTTTTGACATCATTTTATTATGATTGCGGATTGTCCCCAGTTGGTCTCTTTGGAAACATAGGAGATATTGCAACTTGACAAGATTCCAAGTGTTGAATATAGAAATAAAATATTTGTGCCTTTTCTTTTCGATGCTTCAGTGATCCTAATATTAATGGACAAGTAGAAAAATAAAAATTTCAAACTATTTATATAATTTTATTATGTTGGTACCAAATTTCAGACTATTTATACAAATGCTTCAACAATACTAATACCAATGGCGGACAAGAAGAAAAATAAAAAGATACATTTTTTTCTTTTCGGTGCTTTGTGCCTTTTTCTTTTTAATAAAAATTTTATGTTTAATACAATTTATTAATTTTAGATTATAATACAGATAAAAAAAATTATATAAAGAATTATGTAAATAACAAATGAAACTTGAGTTGAAACTATAAATTTGGGATTAATTTATAGGAAGGTAATGACACAAGTTATTATAGTCTAAATGAAACTTTAGATAAACCATAAAATTGAGATTAATTCACAGGAAGATTAGTTTATAGAAGATAATTAAATTATTTGTTTCGCTAATGATATTATAACACATTAAATATGCATTGCAGTTTAAAAATAATAAAATAATAAATTATTATTTTTCTAATATTATATATTATGATTTTTATTCATTCATATTTTAATAATAATTATATTAAGAATATTATTAAATTATATATTATTATATTTATTAAATTATATTTAATAATGATTATATTAAAGTTTGATTAAATTATTTATTATTTATTATTAAATTATATTTAATAATAATCCTATTATAAATTAATAACAATAACAATAATCATCTATATAACAAAAATTCTGTTAAGGGTATTCTGGTCATTTTAGTTTTTTTCCTTATGCTATTACAGCATCATTCCATTCAACCAAATACAAGAATACTATTACAGTTCTATTCCATTCCATTCAACCAAACAGTTGAATTACTGATTACAACTCTATTCCATTACAGCTCTATTCCATTACAGTAACCAAACGTACCCTTACTATCAAACAAGAAAGTGAAGGAAGGCGAAGTTACCAACAAATAATGATTGGTTTAGCGTTTCGTACAAATTGATTTTTTTTTTTTTTGGAGAAAGGTGAAGGAAGAGATGGAGTTGGAGGCGAAGATGGTAGTGGTCTTGAGAGAAGGGGAAGAGAATGGTAAATTTTGATGATTAATTTTTTAAAATTATGATTAAATTGGTATAATTTATAAAAACTTGAGAGGTAAATTAGTTATTATACTATTTCTTAGCTGCCATGTTTCTAAGGAAAAATAATAATATCAATTAGTTGGGTGACCAAACTAAAAAATAATAATTTAGTGACAAACAAAAAAGGAGCAATAATTGGGTGATTAAAAAAATTATAGGTAAGTGACAAAAAAAAAGCAATAGTTGAGTGACTTGTAATGTAATTTTCCATTATAAATTTATATTTAATCTTGAAAAAATGGCATTTTTAAAAAAATAGTGATTGGGTCACCTCTATTCTTAAATTGTCAATTCTAATATCTAAAATATTGGTATTAGAAAATTTTTATTATTGTGGGAGGTAATATTTATCTACATTTAAGTTGGATTAAGAAAATTATAAAAATATCTTTCTATAATTAAAATAAATTATATTTTTCAACAGTTCTTTAATCTTTTTATTTTAAAAAACTAATAAAAATATGCACCTAAACAAATTACATCAACAAAACTTTTAATTTACTATTAAGCTAAATCTTTAATTTAATACTTTATACATTTTAATTTTATTGTACACAATTTATTATTTTCATCAATTGTATATCTATATTTATACTTACTATTATTTAAGCTCTTAAACTGAGTTGGTGTTATTAGGTCGATTAGAGAAATTATAAAAATGACATTTTATAATTAAAATAAGTTATATTATTTGAGGATACTTTAATTTTTTTATTTAAAAAAATCAATAAAAATATGCATATGAGATTTGAACCTAAAGCAATTGCATTAGTAAAACATTTAATTTATCACTTCGCTAAAGCATTATTTTGATATTTTTATACATTTTAATTTTATTATGCACACTTTATTTTTTCCACCTATTGTATATTTATATCTACACTTACTATTATTTAAGCTCCTGATTGAATTGGTGTCTTCCTCAATTGGATCACCAACTCGGTTAGGGAAATTACATAATGTTATTTTGTAATTAAAATAAGTTATATTATTTAATGATACTTTAACATTTTATAAGGGTACTTTAATATTTTACTTAAAAAAACAATAAAAATACATATATGATAAGATTTGAATCTGAACCAATTGCATTAGTAAAACCTTTAATTTATCATTTAGCTAAAATTTTATTTTAATATTTTTATACATTTTAATTTTATTATGCATACTTTATTACATCCCTAATTGTATATGTATATTAATAATTTTTATTGGTTTTATTTAAAAAAACAATAAAAATATATATATGATAAGATTTGAACTTAAACCAATTATATTAGTAAAACATTTAATTTATCATTTAGCTAAAATTTAATTTTAATATTTTTATACATTTTAAGTTTATTATGCATACTTTATTATTTCCTTCAACTGTAAATGTATATATTAATAATGCATTTAATTGAACTGATATTAGAAATTAACTCGACTCTGACTTAAAATTGATAACAACAATGATAAACAATTTAGATATTTATTAATTTTAACATTATACATATTCTATTAATTACTATTAATTAATTTCAAGTTATATATATCATTATTATGGCTAAATTACCATTAAAAGCCCTTTTTTTAAAATTACGAAAATGGCCCGATATTTCAATTAATTACGGAAATAGGCCAAAAACCCCAAAAACGCGTCCACGTCAACGCATTGTCAGGGGAAAACGGGGAAACATGCTTCCCTTAGGAAGCGTTTTGTCCACGTAGGCAAAAAACGCTTCATTGAGGACTCGTTTTATGCCTACGTGGACAAAACGCTTCTTCAGGGAAGCGTTTTTCCCCGTTTAACCCCTAACGGTCAGATTTTTTGACCATTTTTTTAAATTTTTTGACCATTTTACCCCCCAACGGTAAAAAAAAACTATAAAAACCCCCTCCGTTTTACTATTTTTCACACACAAATCCTCTCCAAAATTTCTCTAAATTCTCTCAAATTTCTCTCAAAATTCTCTTAAATTTCTCTCAAATTTTCAACAATTTGCTCAATTTCTCTCAAATTTTCAACAATTTGCTCAATTTCTCTCAAATATTCAATAAATTGCTTAATTTCTCCCAAATTTGTCTTTAGTTTTTGCAAAAAAAAAAAAAAAAAACTCTTCAAAAATTTTAAAATTTCTCTTAATTTTCAAAAATTTGAAAATTTTGATCGTGTTAGCAATGGCTTCCGAATTAATTCGTCTTGATCCTACACACATCTCTGTCGAACAATTGAGAATGGTAAGTGTTTATTTTAATTTTAAATATTATTTAATATTTTTTTCATTTATGCAATTTTAATTAATTTTAATTTTATAATTATTTATTATAGCCAGTAGATCGGATGTTGCAATGCTATATCCGTAATATGTCTGCGCCTCCATCGCCGTTGATAAAGAATTACCTGCGTGAAGTGGGTTTTTGGCACGTGGCTACAATAGGCCGTGGACGCAAGTTGGACCCGAAACTTATCAGTGCGTTGATAGAGAGGTGGAGACCCGAGACGCACACATTTCATCTTCCATGCGGAGAGTGTACTATCACTCTAGAAGATGTGCGCTTGCAATTGGGATTACCGGTGGATGGGTACGCAGTGACCGGGTCCACTCAATCTGCTGATTGGGGTGCCGTATCTACGAGCTTTTGGGTGCTATTCCGGATAGAATCAAGGGAGGTCGGATTGAGATGGGTTGGTTACGAGACATATTCCCAGAGCCGGATGATGATTCTACCGAACTAAAATTAATACGATATGCTCAGACATATATTCTTCAGATTATTGGAGGTTATTTGATGCCGGACTTTTCCCGAAACCTTGTACATTTGAGGTAGCTACTAAAACTCGTTGATTTTACGGCAGCCGATGAACTTAGTTGGGGGTCTACCGTGTTGGCAACATTATACTGGGAGATGTGCGGGGCGACGGTTCCGAAAAAAGCCAAAATCGGAGGTTGCTTATCACTACTCCAATCATGGGCACGATATCGACTTCCATTTTTATGTCCTCGAGTGAACCACCCACATACATTTCCACTCATAACGAGGTAAATTTTATAATAGATTTTAGAATTATTAGGTAGATTTAAAATATAATTCTATGCTAAAAATTTATTTAATTAGGTGGAACCATTCAGCTAGTTATGTTGGAATACCGACCTCTCTAGAAGATATATGACTTCTATTAGACCAACGATCAGAAGTACAAGTAAGTATTATATCAAAATATGTATACTTAATAAAATAGTTATTTCATAAATAGTATTTAGTATTATGTATATAACTAATATTTTTATCATGTTCATATAATTTAAATAGACACCATACAAAGATCCGACAGTTCGGGCGGTAATTCCAGATGAATTCTTACAAAATCTGAGCATGTGGCATGTGAAGGCCCCAATGGTCACATATGCGATCGTTGAGATGCACCAATCTGATAAAGTATTGCGACAATTTGGATTCCGACAATCGATTCCCGTGACACCTGAGAAGCTAGATGATGAGCATGAAATCGACTTACGACAACTGAATACGAATTGGCCAAGATACTGGTCAAATTATATCGAAATATGGGAAAATTGGTATGATTATATACCAACTCGGGAACCGATCATCGTTCCAGAGTTGGCGTGTGTGCCGGAATACATGCCATGATTTAGAATCCATGGCAAGCCATATCTATTATCCAAAGAGGAGAGGCGACGACAAATACGTGTTGAAAGGGAACGACGGGGCCGTTTAAATCCAAGAAGAATGGATGACGACGCGAGCCAATCAATAGCGGCGACACAGCCACTGGGCCCATCAACAGCACCCCCACAGTCACCGGGCCCAACAGTTCAACAGACGACACCTACATCACAGCCTTTTCAGATGATGCCAGGTATGTACCCTAGCCCTATTATATATCCTAACCCTTATATGTTTCCTTTTTCTAGTCTCATGGCAGGTTGGAATGCATGGCCTGGTTCATCTCCGTTTTTGATTACTCCTGCTCAACCGCCGATCTATAGGCCGCCGTCGTATGAGGGATCGCACGAGTCGCCGTTGGGGAGCTCTTCTTTTTACCAATCCTCATTGCCTTATGGGATTCTACCACATTCGCCATGAATGATGCAAACACCTCCGGGTTCATTATTTTATCAAGGTTGTTCATCCTTCCAACACCCACAACCAGATCCCATACTGGAGGAACCAGAATCCTGGCCCGAGGAACCATAACACCCGGTAGAAGCTGAACGAAGGAGGAATCTGGCACGTAACCATCGGCGTCCCCATGTGGCACTGATTCCGACTGCCACCAACATTGATTTATTGTAATATATTTGTATAAACATTTTTTTATACATTTTCATTTAATATAATAAAAGATGTTTTGAATATGTTAATTTTAGTTTACTTTTCTATTTTTAACAAAAAAGAGAAGTTCTTTTGAATAAGGTAATATTGTAACCTCATATGATCATAAGCATTTAAATGCTTCAATATCATCTAATTCAACCTCATCTAATTAATTGTAACCTCATAACCACCTTTCACATCAAAATTTACAAAATTTATAACAAATAACATCAAAATCATACCTTAATTAGAACATTAAGGAGGAAACTTTAACACATCAAAGTTATTTAATAAACTAAAAGATCTTTTGAATATGTTACACACATCTCTGTCATTCATTCCGATTGGGACATGATCAACTTGTATGGCCTGGGTTCTTACACCATCCACACAATTTTGGTTGGTTGGTTGTTTCTCGGATATCCATATTGTTGCATATTCTACTTGAGCAAGGTCGACCCTTTGGTTTGCGATGCAGTTCTCTATCCGGTAACAACTTAAATGGAGCAAGCGATACAGATGGCCACTTACATTCATCTGGGACCGGTGGGAATACGTGTTTCTAGACATTGTACATATATTCTATTTTGTACACATCGTCTACATAACTCATGGGATCCAAACGCAGATTTTGACAAGCTGCAATTGCATGAGCGCATGGATAACGGAGTGCATCAAATCTCCCACAGTCGTAAGTCTTATTCTGTAAATGTACACAATATTGCCCACCGGCAATACCTTGGTTTGGTATGTCAAACTCTATTACACGAAACCATAGGTTGTCGCGATCGTGACACACTGTGTACATGGTGTTCGCCCGCGCTTTAGATTTGTTAATTGCTTGCAACACCTTGTGGCACCATACATGGCCTCCTTGCATTTGGCCTTTATAAGTTGCTGCTCGCTTTGGAAATAATGCAGCTAACCGAAAATACGTCTCTCGTACAACTGATGTTATCGGTAAATGACGCGTTCCTTTTAAAATAGAGTTTATGCATTCGGCCAGGTTTGTGGTTTGACCATATCGTAGGCCGCCGTCATATGCTTGTGTCCACTGTTCAAAAGGTATGTTACAGAGGTAGTCCGTGCCTTCTTCGTTAACTGAACGCAAAATCGCCAGCATCTCATGAAAACGGTCCTTACTTATCTTATACCCTGCCAATATAAGTTCATAGCGAAAATTACATACCACTCTTCCATTCAGAATAAATTGAATATTACAAATGAAATTAATTAAAAGATAATAAGTTTATTACCCATGTTGGTCACTTGCCGACATTCAGTTGTAGATCGATATTGCCCGTAGTAGTTAGACGTAACATGGCTTAGGCAATACCAATGCTCTGTGCGCTGCCATAGACTTTCTTCTCCCTCCATTGTAGATAATATTCTAGTGCCCCGATCAGATATAACGCAGATATCAGGTTGGGGGCAAACATGCCTCCTTAACCTAGATAGAAAAAAATCCCAGTCATCAGCTGACTCCCCTGGTGTTATCGCAAATGCAATTGGAAGGATTCTCCCACTACCATCCTGTGCTACAGCTAGCAATAGCCGATGGGTATATCTACCATACATAAAGGTACCGTCAATTTGTACCAATGGCTTGCAATATAGAAATGCATCTCGGTATTGCTTAAAGGTCCAGAAAAGACGCTTGAATACTTGGCATCCACGGAGCAATCGATCATTGTAGTATGTAGGTGCCGTTTGAAGGTCTGTTATACGACATGGGACGTATCTATCCAGCACCTGACACCACTGCCACAATTCATTATATAAAGCGTCCCACCCACTATGCATCTTCTCCAATGCCTTCTGCTTAGCTAACCAAACCTTGCGATAAGAGGGCGTGTACCTGGCTTGGCTACGTATATGGGAAATTAAGACCGCTACTGAAGTCCTGTGATCCTCCTTCAGCATCGGTAGTATTAAGCTAGCACACATACTCGAATCTATTTTAGGATGATCTTGTGAAACACCTGTCAACGAAGTATTAAGCTAGTACGTTAAATATTTTAACATTACGTATTAAATAATGTAACTTTACGTGTTAAATAACCTTAATTACTGTACCTCCAACACATGTATGTGGACCTTTGTACTTTTTCATCTCCCATGACCCTATCATTTTCCTCAACGAGGCCATGATTTTCCATGCACATGTCCCGTCTTTTATCGCACATTTGGCCTCAAACTTACCAGATTTGGATTTAACCACATTGTAGTTAACCCCATTCATTATGCTATGTTGTTTCAATGTACCAAGAAAACTATTCTTGTTTGAGAACTCCTTGCCAACTTCTAATTCGCTCGAACCCAATGACGAACTTGCACGGTCACGCCTTCTGTGTAGTAGATCTAGAAACTCCAACGCATCATCATTAGATAGATCGACATTATGCATGTGGGCAGGAGGCGAGTACGCCCTAAATCGCGGATCTTCTTCTTCTTCATCTGAACCCCCTTCAGCTTCGGTTGGCACAGGCTCTGGTTTAGAAAATAATGCAACTTTTGCACCATCAGGCCCGGGCTCTCGAGGTGGATCCACATCAGACTCATCATCAACCTACCATCAGCTGCAACGTACGAGGTCTCCTCGCCGGTGGACGTCATAGGGAGTACATCATCCCTTCTTCTGAATGTTTCATAACGTCCCCAATCAGATTTGGCTTGCCCACCAGTAAAAGTTGATGTTCCCCAGTACGTATTCCCAGCATCAGATATCGACTCACTGATGTGATATCCCATCCACTAACGGAGTGTCGTGCATGGGTTGTGTATTCCGTACTGCTTCCAAACACCGGAGCTTCTGTGTTTTACCACCCACTAACGGAGTGTCGGGCAGGGGGTTGTGTACTCCTCTCGAACAGTAGTAGATGTTGAAGCCTCAAATACATCATTTGAGGATGAAAATTGTACATATAACTCAAGATATGGTGCTCCACTAGCGAGATGAGTCTGAACCATTGCCTCCAAGCCACGAGCACCTCTGATGTCGAACGAGTCATATGTCATCGGATCATCAGAAGCACAAAATCGATACTTAATAGACAAAACTTTCATTGGCGTCGTACCAAAAATTTTACGCCTAATTCTTTTGCGAAGATCTGTCAATTCAATGTTATGGTTAAAAACTAGCCGCACTGTATTCTCCGATAAAAAAACAACACCGTTCTCGGTGTGACGAACCTCACCGTCATAGTAAATAACAGCACTAATACGTTTACTCATTTTCAATTTCTACTCTTCTTAACCTCTCAATTTTTTTCTTTGTTGTGAGTTATGCAATCTGAGAATGAAATTTGACTTATTTATAGCCTCAGGCCTAGTAGAAAATACTGTAGCAAAAGCGTGTCCACGTGGGAGCGTTTTCCATCACTTCTGCTGACAGTGCATCCTGCTTGAAGCGTTTTTGAAACTGTTTATTCAGAAACGTCTTCTCAAAATAATTTTTTCAAGAACTACTGTAGCAAAAGCGCGTCCACGTGGGAACATTTTCCACCACTTCTGCTGACAGTGCATCCTGCTTGAAGCGTTTTTGACACTGTTTGTTCAGAAACGTCTTCTCAAAATAATTTTTTCAGGAACTACTGTAGCAAAAGCGCGTCCATGTGGGAGCGTTTTCCACCACCTCTGCTGACAGTGCATCCTGCTTGAAGCGTTTTTGACACTGTTTGTTCAGAAACATCTTCTCAAAATAATTTCTTCAGAAACCAAATCAATTAAAAAAATAAAAAAATTATATTATTACTAATATATATTTTTTAATAAGCCTAAACCCTAAACTACTTAAAAATTAATCCATAAATAAACCTAAAAACCCTAAACCCTAATTAACTATAATCCCTAATTTATTTAATTTAAAAAAATAAATAAACCTAAAAACCCTAAACCCTAATTAACCATAATCCTTAATTTATTTAATTTAAAAAAACCAAAACCTATAATCCCTAATTTATTTAATTTAAAAAAATAAAAAAACCTAAAAACCCTAAACCATTAATCCTAAACCCTAACCCTAAAATAACTAATCCTAAACCCTAACCTTAAAACCAAAAAAAAATTCTAAACCAGCCCAAACCCTAACCTGAAAAAAACACGAGGAAAAACGCTTCCCTGAGGAAGCGTTTTGTCCACGTAGGCATAAAACACGTCCTCAAGGAAGCGTTTTTTACCTACGTGGACAAAACGCTTCCTTAGGGAAGCGTTTTTCCCCGTTTTCCCTTGACAATGCGCTGACGTGGACGCGTTTTTGAGATTTTTAGCCTATTTCCGTAATTAATTGAAATATCGGGCCACTTCCGTAATTTAAAAAAAAGGACTTTTTTAGGTAATTTAGCCCATTATTATTATATATTATTTTAAAATAATATTTGTGCCTGTGATAGAGTTTTTTAATATATAAAATTGTGGGGATAATTGAAACTGGACGGTGATCGTGAATGGTGATTGCGTGTGAAAGGCGAAAGGGTGGTAAAGACTATAGACGGGCTGTCGGGGTGGGTATGTGCTGGAGAATGGGGTCACTCTCTGACGCACCCCACGTGGCACCACTTTCTTTGGCTTTGGATAAAAGTTCGCCAACCAATGAACATTTTAAATTTAGAAAATCGAAAAAAGTAAATCAAATTTGAAAGAAATTGTAATATATTTATATGATTGGGTTGGTATTAAAAAAATATTTTTTATAGTTTTATTAATAACTTAAATTAAAAATTTTAAAATGAAAAAAATGATTAAGTCAAGAAATTTAATTTTTTAAGTGATATTGACATTATATATTATATAATTTTCATTCCATCCAAGTAACGTAATATTTATTTTACGTGATGAAAATCAAACCAAATTCAGCTGTATGAACATCAACCTTGCATCCAAAGTCAAAAGAGATGGGCAGCCATGCAATGCATCCACATGGACATTTCACAATCACGAGCATGCACCACTCAAAACATGCATGCAGACAATAATAGTATGTATGAATTATGTGTAACTTGATTATCTTTATAAATCACTAAGTTAGGCTTTGAAATAGAATTTTTGGGATATATGATATTCGTTCACCTTTTAATGTTGTTTTCTTTAGAAGCATTACTGTTAACCACAACTCATCGCTTTTAGTATTGATGTTTATCTCTGATAAAGTTAAAAATAGCGGTGGCGGTGAGATTAGTTACTGTAGCGGTGAAATTGGATATTATAGCGGTGAGATTAAAAACAAAGGTGGAATATGTGTTTGGATTCAAACGCAGGTGTAGCGGTGAGATGAGAATAGAAAATGACTTTTAAGGACATTAGAGTAAAAATTATATATAATAGAAGTTTTTAAAATTATTTAATAAAATATTAATTTCAAAAAATTAAAATCATATTTTTCTTAAGGTTAAATATTTATATATCTTTTGAATAATTAAAAATATATTTATCATAATAAAAAGTTTATATATTATTATATAATAACATAATTATTAATGCCATTACTTCCTATAATTACTGAATATAAATTTATAAACCTATAATAACATAATTACTAAATATAATTATGAAATTATTAAAAGCATGTGAATTTATAAATTTATTTAATAAAATATTAAAATGCATGTTATGATATTTTATTAAAGTTATTTTATTTTTAAATAAAAATATATATTAAAATTAAAAATTAGGTGAGAAAGAATCTTTTCTACTGCAGCATAAACCCCCAGTCAAAATATAAGGGTCCAGTGAGATTAGAGTGCTCCAATTGTGCTGATGCTATGTAATTCAAAGGCGGAAAAATGGTGCGTTTAGGCCAAAATCTCACCGCACTAGGGCCATTGGTGATCCAAAGGGGGCCTAATGCTTCAACATTATTAGGGTAAATTACCTAGCCGGTCATTCAATTTTTAGGTGCTTTCATTTTAGTCACTCAAATATTAAATCTCTAACAACGGTTAACTGTATGTGTTGTATCGTATTTACACTTTAATTCTAGTCATGTAATTTCTGGGTTGCTTTCATTTTAATCACCCAAAAAAATCATTTTTTAAGTATTGATCGGATAAAAAATTAAAAATTAAAATGAAAAGCGGTAGACACTAAAACAATACATTAAAAAATTTGTCATATTATACATGTTTACCCCATTGCCGAAAGTTCTAAATTTTCAGTTTTTTCAATATTGACAATTTAGAATTGTATTTATGTTTCCAAATTAAAATCAAATTAAATAACTCATCTTTAATAGTTATCTACAAAAATCAAAATTTATTTTGATTGTATGATTTTGAATCTTCCATGTTAACCTAAAAGCAAAGAAAAATCTTTGCAATTAATTAAATTAATTAATTTTATCTTTCATGCCAAACAAAATCCATAATTATTTTCATCACTTCTTTACTTAATCAAAGAACAAACAATTAATTTAATTAATTGTAAGGATTTTTCTTTACTTTTAAGAAAGATGTAAGATTATATTAGCATAAGAAATTTGAATTTTTTAGACAATTATTAAATATGAGATATTTGAGTTGATTTCATTAAGGATAATTTGAAAATGTAAAATAAAGTTTTAAACTTCAAAAATTAAATTAGTTAAATTAATTAATTTTAAACTTTAGAAGGAGATTAAAATAATTAATTTAATTAATTTCGATATGATAGTAACAAATCGGTTGACATTATTAATAGATAAAAAATTCAAAAATTCATTTAATTGATTTTGAAATTTAAAATTTCAAGATTGGAAAAAAAATTAGAATTTTTCGCAATGAGATAAACAAATACAATTTTAAAAATTTTTAATGCAATATTTTAGTTTCTACCACTTTTCACTTTAATCCTTAAGGTTTTTTCCACTCAAATCAAGACTTAAAAAAAATTTCTAGTGACCAAAATGAAAGTGACCTAGAAGTTGGGTGACCAAAATGAAAGTTTAAATATGATGTGAATATGATTTGGCGTATACAGTCATTCGCCATTAATGAGTTAATGCTTGGGTGACCAAAATGAAAACGCTCTAAAAGTTGAGTGATCAACTGGGTAGTCTTCTCAAATTATTATATTATAACACATCTATACTGTGGATGAGAAAGTTATGTTAAAATATATAAATTAAATAAATATTTAATTGAAATGATTAAATTGAATTACAAAGATTACAATATCCTACATCCAAATCTCACTATAATAATATTTTATATATGAAAATAAAAAGACAATAACACTCTTTGTAACAGCTCATTTTCAATGAAATCGGAATAGTGGTTTCGAGATTACAAATATGAGTCGAAAAGAAAATTTATTTTCATATTGTTGCATGGTTCATATTGTGATAGGAATGTTATATGAAAATACTGATAAGAAAATTTTACCGATTAAGTGATTAATTATGGGAAGGACCAAATTGCATAAAATGTAAAAGTTGAATTTTAGTAGCTATAAGTATTGATTATCTATGGAATTCAAAATTGGAGGTCCTTATATGGTAATTAGACCATTAAAGAAAAGTTAGTAGATATTTTTGGTGATTCATCCATGGAAAAATTAGAAAAGACTAATGACTAATTTGGAAATTAAAATAATTAAGAGATGATAAAAGAAATATCATCTTATTTTATATCATCTTCCCTAAAATTTGCGTGGAAACCCTAGGAGAGAGAGAAAAAAACTACTCAAGATTGGGTAAGTATTCAAGTCCGTTTTTAGTAATTTTTATATTTTTGAGATTGTGATAGTTTAATCTTTCTATTTTGGGGACTAATTGGAAAAGATTTCAAAGCATAGAAGTTGTGCCATGGATGAATATGCTGAAAATTTGAAATTT
This sequence comes from Gossypium stocksii, assembly GCA_020496765.1. Classification (NCBI taxonomy): domain Eukaryota; kingdom Viridiplantae; phylum Streptophyta; class Magnoliopsida; order Malvales; family Malvaceae; genus Gossypium; species Gossypium stocksii. The sequence goes on from CM035622.1 coordinate 72,689,436, forward strand.
TTGGTGGAAAATGAAAGGTTGTTAGTAGATAAACAACTTTTACAAAGAGAATTTTGGTGAAAATGTGATTTAGGGACTAAATTGAAAAGTTGTAAAACCCATGGAAAAATTCTAATTTTTATGAAATTCATAAGCTATTATTGTAATGTATAGAATTTTTCTAGGCTTGGAATAAGGATTAAATTAAAAGAATTTCATTTTCCGAGTCAAGGGACTAAATTGGAATTTATGAAAAATTTAAGGGCAAAATGGTAATTTTACCTAGAATGTAAATTGAACTCAATTGAATATTAAATGTGTTAAACTAATGTTAAATTTATTTATATAGATCTGGATAACTCAAATTCGAAGCTAGATCGAGGAGAAGAAAAAGTTTCAAATTAGTAGACTATAACACGAACAAGTGTCGAGGTAAGTTCATGTAACTTAATTGAACATGTAAATATGTTAGCATTGATGTTGTATGTGGATTGAATGTGGTATAAATTTATGTGAATTATATGAATGTTATAAGCGTAAGAAAGGATTATATGCTCGAAAACATTAGAAAAAGGGGTAAGTTCCGTTTGAATATAAAAATTCGATGGATATATGTGATTTCCTATATTAAATGTGGTCCTGCATATGTTGTAGACGGGATTTAGCTCAGACAAGTAATCTCTAATATAGCCTCTCGAGAATCCTGTTAATAGTTGCTACGAGCAACCTGATTGGTAGTGACCTTGCATGTGTTGCACACTAACGTAGCTCTTTGTGAGCATCTTGATATGATTCGATCGGTTGTGTTTCAGCATATGTTGTGAACACAAATGAAGCTCTTCGTGAGCATCCTGATATAGCTTGCTTGAACTCCTTGAGATACAGCTATCCGGTGCTCCTCTTACATGGCTCTTGGAGAGCAATCCTGATAAGCTTCTTGTGAGCTTTCTGATTAAAAGTTCTTTGTGAACTTCCTAAGTTGTGGCTCTAATGAGCACTCCTGAGATTTAGCCCGGATGAACAATTTTGATACTATAACAGCCCAGTTTGGACCCTAGTCAGAATAGTGGTTTCGGGACCACATATCTGAGTCAGAAAAATATTTTATTATTATTTTTCGTGTTTATGACATGTGAATTAGCATGTGTGAAAGTATCGTATGAAAATTTGGATGTTTGGTTGCTTAATTAGCAAAAAGTATTAATTTGCATAATAGATGAAAGTGGCCAATTGATTTAAAAAGTGCTTAAATTAGAGTGGTTGTTTAATATGAGGGTTTTATGTGGCAAATTGACCATTGAATGCATTAAATGACATTAGTGGCCATGGTTATTATGATTTTTATGTTTATAAACAAAGGGCAAATTAGAAAAGTAGAAATTATATGTTGATTAATAAAACAAAAACATAAAAATTAGCCATTTTGAGTGTTCATCCACCGAAAAAATAGAAAGAAAGAAGGGTTTTGAGCTTTCTTGGCATTCGGCACTCAATTTGACTAGATTGAGGTATGTTTCTGTAACGCCCTCTTACCCGAGACCGTCGCCGGAGTGGAGCTTGAGGTGTTACTAAACTTATTTCATCACTTTTTAAATTTTAAATCAACTAATTAAGTTTTCGTAGCAAGCTGCCTTTCTGTGTCATGGTCGCTTAAAAAATCATATCTCGAGTTACAAAACTCGAAATCAATATATTAAATTTTCCCTGAAACTAGACTCATATATCTATCTACTAAGTTTTTTCTAGAATTTTTGGTCAAGCCAATTAGTACAGTTTATTAGTTAAAGTTACCCCTGTTTCAGAACACGACTGCACTGACCTCTGCTTACTACGAACCACTTTTCTCTCTGTAAAAAATACGTATGACCATACCGTTTGTTTTTATTAAAACTAGACTCAATAAGGATTTTGAAAATATAAATTAGACCTCCTAATTATTTGTTTACAGTTTGTGGTGAATTTCCAAATTTGGAACAGGGGATCCAGAAATCGCTCTAGCACTGTTTCACTAAAACTCAAATATCTCATAACATATAACTCCTTTACCCGTTTCGCTTCTTCCATACGAAAGTAGACACATTAAGCTTAAATTTCATATTTAATTCATCACCTAGTTTGCTTTATACTATTTTTAGTGATTTTTCAAACTCACATCACTGCTGTTACAACATCCTATTTTATGACAAATTTTCACTTTTCTATGGAAATTCATGAACTATTAACACTTTGAACATACATGGTCTCATACATGATCTAAATTAACTATTCCAAGGACTAATCATTATCAGGCATTTTCTCAACCAATCCACAACCATATCGCAAGATTAATTACACAAAACAAGTATATTGCTATACATGCCATATTTGAGTTATACAAGCCATTTTACCAAAATAGTTCTTCGGATAGTGTGAACGAGCCTTCGACCTATCCCGATTCCCGAGCCGGCTTGTTCAAAACTACAATGAATGAAAAGGAGGAAGTAAGCATAAATGCTTAGTAAGTTCACATGCAAATAACAAGTAACATAACAAAGCGATTCTTCCAAACAACACTAGCATGGTATCACCAAAACATATATCACATTTCTAATCATCAATTGTCATCTTACCACATTATTGATGTTGTATCAAGTTTCAACCCGAGGGTTAAGTACATACCTATCCAAAGTATCCATTTCACAACACTTATCAAAATGATACTTGCCTCTCGAGTGTTCTTCCATTTTGCTAGAATTTTACCCGTTGAACACCTCGGAATATAACTCGGATACATGGATAATTTACACATAAGTGCCACATATATAATCAAGTAACCATGTAACCGGCCCATAAGCGAACTCGGACTCAACTCAACGAGCTCGGGCGTTCGCATCCATAAGTGAACTCGGACTCAACTCAACGAGCTCGGATGCCTAGTTACATCTCACGAACTCGGACTCAACTCAACGAGTTCAGACATTTGCATCCATAAGTGAACTCGGACTCAACTCAACGAGTTCGGATGCCCAACCATCCTAGTGACATGTCACTTGTATCCTAATCTATTCCTAAGGTTTAAACGGGATTTTCCTCAATCACATATCCTTGCCGTCTTCCACAGAATACCGAAACCAATACTCGGTAGCAATTTATATTTAACAAGTAGCACACATAATTTGCATATTATTCGATAATAACCACAAAGCATATATTTCATGATAAAAATCAGCATATCATATAAATAACATCAATTAACTTAAAGATAACGATTATGTTACATTATTTACACATGAACTTACCTCAATACCAAAATATCAACAATTGAGCCTATTCCTCGTAAACTTTATTTTTCCCTCGATCACGACTTGAATCTCATTTTTCTTGATCTAAAATAGCACATTTAGCTCATTTAATACTCAAATTTATCAAAATAGTCCTTGACACTAACTTTTTCAAAATTATAAATTTACCCCTAAACTTTTTCATATTTACGCTTTTGCCCCAAAGCTCGGAAATTAAATTTTATTTCAAATTCTTATGTTTTAGGACATGCTGATCATTTTTTTACCATTAGAAAGCTCAAATTCTAACTACAACATGCACTTATGAACAATTGGTATTTTTACCGATTAAGCCGTTCTACTCGTTTTTACTCAAAACCGAGTAGCACAAGTTGTCTAACATAATCTGAAACCTCATATTCTATCATAAAACATCAAAATACACAAATTTCACCTATGGGTATTTTTCCAAATATGAACCCTAACTTAAATTATTGCTAACATAAGCTTTATCAAGCTACCGGGATCGCAAAAACATAAAAATCATTAAAAACGGGGCTTGGAATCACTTACTATGAAGCTTGAAAATTGAAGAAACCCTAGCTATGGAGAGAGGGAGCATTCGGCAGCAACTAATGAAGAAGATAATCAATTTTGTGTTATTTTTCCCTTTTTATTTCATTTAATGTCCAAATGACCAAAATGCCCTTCCTTACTAAACTTTCAAAAATTCCCCCCATGTCCAATTTTTGTCCATGAACTTAGAATTTGGTCAAATTTCTATTTAAGACCTCCTAATTAATATTCCAAAGCAATTTCATACTAAAAACTTCTAGAATGCAAATTTTGCAACTTATTCGATTTAGTCCTTAATTTCAAATTAAGCACTTTACGCATGGAATTTCTTCACGAAATTTTCACACAATCATGCAATCATATCATAAACCTCAAAATAATTATAAAATAATTATTTCTATCTCGTATTTGTGGTCACAAAACCACTATTCTGATTAGGCCCTAATTCGGGATATTACAGTTTTAATTCAATTTTTGATGAATTTTGTGTTTTTGAGATCATTGCTTAGTCTACTATCAAGCCCATGTTGTAATTTGAAGAATTGTTGATAGTTATGAGATATACCATTGATGAAATGGTGGGCTTTGGGATGTTAGTTTTTGATAAATGGAAGATATGTGTGTAATTGATATGTTTGTCCTTGGATTTTAATGAATTTAGCTAAATTGGGCTAAGTTGAGAAGATAATATTTTGGAGGACTAAAATGTGAAATTTATGAAACATGTGGGCTTGAATAGACTACAGGAAAATTCGGCTAGGCCTTGTATAAAGAAATTTGGTGTATTTGATGATTTATGAAATAGGGACTAAAATGTCAAAATGTGAAAATGTGAGGGCTAAATTGCAAAATGCCCTAATTTTATGTTTATGGATTGAATTGATTGAGTGTGAGATTGAATAAATTAATTTTAATACCTATAGATCAAGAAAAACAGAATCCGAATTTGGATCGCGGGAAATCAAAAGTTGTCGAATAATCGACTAAACCGACAAACACACTTGAGGTAAGTTCATAAGTAGTAATTTCATTATAATGCTGTTAATTGCATTGATATTGGGTGAATTGAATTGAATGGAACCTCGGAGGAGGTGAAATTTATTGATATTGATGTTGTGGATGAGTTAGTAATAGAAAACGAGATTGAGAACTGTAGGATTAGTTTCGGAAGTTAGTGACATGTCACTAGGGAAAAATGTTGGCTTTGGGCCATGATATTAGCACTATGTGTGCTATAAGCATATTTATTTGGCTAGGGGCCATGGTATAGATGTTTCGGGAGTGACCTTGATTTGGCTACGGGACATGGTATAGATACTCCGAGATAAGTTACCTTGATTTAGTTACGGGCCATGGTATAGTTACTTATCAGATGTTATGTTCAAATGTTCGACTCTTAATCCAGATGGTTCAACGAATGAGCTACGATAATGCTTATAGAAGAAGTGGAATGAACATGGCCAGGTATGTATGATGTGTTTAGTTGTTGAGATAAAGTACATATGTGAGATAAGATGAATTGAATCAAAGAAGGATTAATTCAATTGAATGAGTAACCATGTGGTAAGAATGGATAAAGTTTGTATTATTTGTTCATGGTTCAAATTGATGAAATGGTTGTATTATTGTTGAGATTATGTGTCAAATTACTTGTTTATGACTTATTAAGCTTTAAAATCTACTTATTAAGCTTTAAAATCTTACTTGGTTTGTTTATTTTATTTTATAGATCATCGAAGCTACTGAAGGCTCGGTAATCGTCGAGGATCTTCATCGCACTATCCGAACTTATTTTGGTACCCTTTTGAGTTTGTGAATAGCTAAGTATGGCATGTATAGGCTAGGAGGTTTTGTTATATTTTTGACTTGTAAATAGGCTAAGCCATGTGATTTGGCTAGCTAAGTTTGTAAATATGGTTGTTTTGGTATGTGATAAGTGATGCAAATTTTAGCATGCCTTACAGTGTATGTTTGGCCTAGTTAAATATAGTCATTTTGGTATGAGCTAAATGATGAATTTTGGTAAGTTAGGCTCATGAATTAATATGGTATAAATGATCTTTGAAGTGATTGTTTGACTATGTTTATGTCTTGTGAAATGGTATAAAATGATATGAGTTTTGGTTGTTGATGAATTGGTTTTTAGGATGTATAGATTGGGTTTGAAATTGGCTAAAATCGGTTGGTATATGTTGCATATTTGCTTGTAGGTAAATGGCAAAAGTATGGAGTGAGAAAATGGCTTAAACCAAGCCTATTTCGTGTCACATGGCTAGAGCACACGGGCGTGTGGCTTAACCGTGTGACCCCTGTAATATAGTTGATTTGGTTAGAATGCGACACAAGCTAGACACACGACCGTGTCTTGTACCTGTGGGTGCAATTCAATAGCTTGATAAGTTTCACACGGCCTAGACACAGGGGCATGTCTTGTGGCCATGTGCACAAGTCAGTATGTATGCCCTGTTTTGCCACGGCCTGGACACACGAAGGTGTATGATGATCGTGTGAGGCATACGGCCTGGGCACACGGCCGTGTGACACGAATCCAAAAATTTTCATAAGTTTTCTTTTATCTTTTCTATCTTTCCAATTTAGTCCCTATGTTATTATTATAGCTTTATATGTTTGATTAAAGCATGAATTGATTGTGAATACCTAAAAATGTTTTGGATTATGTTGATAATATACTGTTCCGATCAGTGTTACACGTTCGATAACGCCCCTTACCTATTCCAGCGATGATTACGAGATAGAGGTATTACAGATACATGGCTCATAAGAGCATCTTGATAAGTTGCTCGAGAGTGTATACTCTAAATATGTGCCCAAAAGGGTACCCCTAGATGTGAATTAACGGATTTCTAAATTGTACACTTTGAGTGTACTACCTGAGTATCCATCGATATTTCAAAAATTTAATGGATAGTTCCCTTTACATGAGAAATGGTAAGATCAAAAGAAAAATGAAACGAGTGTATATGAAATACCTTGAAAGTTTTGACATGATAAGCTCATCTATGCATATTTGATATACATATGAATTACATGACTAACTTGTTTGATTAAGTGCATGTGTTTAGGCAATTTGCTAAATTTGTGGGAAGTATGTTATTTTATGCTTAATATTAATAAACATGATTGGTTAGTTTAATTCCTGTTATACAAACTTACTAAGCATTAAATGCTTATTATATTTTCTTTTCCCTATTTTATAGTGCTTAGAAGCCCATAAAGGTTAGAGATCGGTCGGAGTATCATCACACTATCCACCTGTTTATTTTGGTATAACTAGAAAACTTATTTTGGTATAATGGCATGTATAGGTTAACTTTGCCAATGTTGGTATGTAAATGGTTGTAATATAGTCATTGGAATGGCTAATGATAATATATTTTGATATCTTGCTATAGGGTATATCTTGTTTAATATATAAGCATATAGTATGATTTGATTGACTTAGAGTAAAATATAAATTTTCACTAAAAGGTAAGATTATAAATATGTACATGTACTACTTGTGTAGATATATCATGTTAGATGGTAAGATTGGCTACGTTATGATGCTTGAATTGGTTGATATATACTTGTAAGTTTTGGTGTAGGTTGATGACAAGTTTGGGTGAGAAAATAAAGCTAGGAAATGGCTTTATGTTGTCCACATAGGTACACATGGGCGTGTGTCTTGACCGTGTGTGACACGCAGCCTCGCACATGGGCATGTGGTTTGGCCGTGTGTCCCCTGCATCTTAAAATTGAGAAACAGAATTCTCAAAATTAGGTACACGGGCAAAGACACGGGCGTGTGTCTCAGCCGTGTGAAAAACATGGCCTAGTACACAAGTGTGTGTCATGGCCGTGTGAAACCTGTACCTAATTTTTGAAAATTAAATTGACCAGATGGCCTAGCACACAGGTGTGTGACTTGGCCGTGTGACCCATGCATTTAATTAAGTTGCAAGTCAGAGAGTTATACGGGTTATGGGCACGGACGTGTGCCCTATCTTGTATGCCACACGGCCTGAGACATGGGCATGTCACCTGGCCGTGTGAACCACACAACCTAGCTACACGAGTGTGTGACCCCTATATATAAGAAAAAATTTAAGATTTTGTGAAAAATTTCCTAAGTTCCCGATTTAGTCTCGACTTACTTCTAATGCTTAAATTGGGCCTCGAGGGTCCAATCAAGGGATGACACGATTAGTTTCGGATATGAATAGCAAATGACATAAATTAATTGTATTTATTCTGTAAACTCCAGTAATACTTTGTAATCCTATTCCGGTGACAAATATGGGTTAGGGGGTTACATTTATTGGTATCAGAGTTATGGTTTAGTCGATTTTTTGACTAACATAGTATGTATGGGTATAGCTATACATGCCATTTTATAATTTGTGATAGTGTGATATCTCTTGACCATTTTAAATGTATTTTTTTTTTCATATAGTGATGTCTTCCAATCAAGCTAGAGCTGAATCTGAGGAAGCTGAGAGTACTGCTCAGGCTTCCATACAACGAACTGTATCTAGTAGCAATAGGAGGCCTATATCTAAGGGCCGAGGAGAGGAGGCAAAAGCAACCTTCTTTGAATTGATGAATGAATGATTCACTGAATGTATGAGAATGAACCTTGCTATTCAACAACCTCCCCCACCTGCTCCCCAACCCGTTCTTGAGATGCCACAGAGTGTTGAACCTATTGGAATTGGTAAGCCTCCGGTTAATAAAATTTGGAAATATAGAGTAGAGGAATTCAGAGCCACTGCTGATGATGACCCAAAAAGAGCTAAATTTTCGTTAGAAAATACTATTTGGGTTTTAGATGAATTATCGTGTACTCTAGCCGAATGTTTAAAATGTGCAGTTTCCTTATTAAAAGACACAGCCTAGCATTGGTGGAATACCATAACTTCTGTGGTACTGAGAGAAAATAATACATGGGAATTCTTCTAGACTGAATTCAAAAAGAAGTACATTAGTCAGAGATTTCTGGATTAGAAAAAGAAAGAATTTTTAGAATTCAAACATGGAAGCATGACTGTATCTAAGTATTAGTGAGAATTTGTTCGGTTGAGTAAGTATGCCAGAGAATGGGTTCCAACCGAGGCTGATATGTGTAAACGATTTGAAGAGGGATTAAATGAAGATATTAAGTTGTTAATCGGAATCTTTGAATTAATGGAATTCGTGGTTTTGTCTAATCGAGCACACAAAGCCGAAGAATTGAGTAAAGAAAAGAAACAAGCTAAAATAGAAGCTCGAGTTTCTGGTAAAAGATTTATAAGCAAGTCACAATTGTCTATCTCGAATAAATCAAAGAAATATCATGATCAATCTACCACTTTTACGAGATATTCTAGAAAAAGAGTGGGGTTCACAACGCTCTAACCCGATATCCTTGTCTCCATCTGTAACCAGTGTTGGAAGTGTCGGTAATCCCAAATTGAAATATAAATATTGCAACAAATTTCATTTTGGGGAGTGTCATTTGAGAAGTGAAGCCTGTTACCGATGTGGTTCTCTTGATCATTTCCTCAAAAATTTCCCAGAAAGGATTGAAAAGGATACTGATCAAACTTCGAAGCCGAGTAATCTTGCCTCAAGAGGAAAACCACCTCGTTACCTCGACAATGTCAGTGGTAGCTGAGGTACTACAAAAGATTTAACAGTCAAATCTGAAGCACGAGCACCGGCAAGGACATATGCTATACGTGCTAGAGAAGATGCTTCTGCACCAGATGTTATTACTAGTATATTCTCTCTACTCGATACTGATATTACTACTTTAATTGATCCTGGTTCAAAGTATTCATACATAAGTATAAATTTGGTGTCTATTAAAAATTTACTTGTTGAGTCCACTGAATTTGTGGTTAAAGTTTCAAACCACCTGGGCTAATGTGTTATGGTGGATAAAATTTGTAAAAATTGTTCGTTGATGGTAAAGGGTTATTGTTTTTCTGCTGATTTGATGCTACTGCCCTTTGATGAATTTGATGTGATTTTGGAAATGGACTGGCTAACCCAGCATGATGCAGTGGTAAATTGTAAACAGAAATACATTGTATTGAAATGTTAGAATGGTGAGTTACTTCATGTTGAATCTGATAAATTGGATGGATTATCTACTGTGATTTCAGCAATATGAGCCCAGAAATATGTTAGAAAGGGCTATGATGCTTATCTTGCGTATGTGTTGGATACTAAAGGAACTGAGTCAAAAATTTAGTCAGTGCCGATTGTTTGTGAATTTCCTGATGTATTTTCGGAAGAATTACTTGGTTTAACTCCAGATAGAGAAGTTGAATTTTCTATAGATCTTGTTTCGGGAACTACACCGATATTTATAGCACTCTACAGAATGGCTCTGACAGAATTAAAAGAGATGAAAGAACAGTTGCAAGAATTGATAGATAGGGGCTTTGGTCGACCTAATTACTCACCTTGGGGTACACCGGTTCTGTTTGTAAACAAGAAGGACAGATCTTTAAGATTGTGTATCGACTACCAGTAGCTCAACAAAGTCAAAATAAAGAACAAGTACCCATTGCCTCGTATTGATGACCTGTTTGACCAGTTGAAAGGTGCCACTGTATTTTCAAAGATTAATCTCTGTTCTGGTTATTACTAGCTACGGGTGAAAGAATCAGATGTTCCAAACACAACTTTCAGAACTAGGTAGGGCACTATGAGTTTCTTGTGATGCCATTCGGATTGACTAATGCTGTAACACCCCTAACTCGTATCCATCGCTGGACTAGGGTTAAGAGGCATTATCAGACAAATAAGAACATTTCACAATCATAGATTGCACCACATCATATCATATTCAAACATCACTAATAAGTCCCTTTCTTAGGTCTATTAGACCTTAGACATGCTTTAGAAAGGGGTCGGGACTAAACAAAACAAATACGAAAATTTTCGAAACTTAAACATTTTTCAAAGTTTCAGAGGCACAAGCTTGTGTGACCAGGCCGTGTGCCTCACATGGCATTAGACATGCCCATGTGTCTAGACCGTGGCAAAACATGGCATATCTATTGACTTGTACCATACGGCCAATGACATGCCCGTGTGCCAGGCTGTGTGGAAACATGAAAGGTTACTGACTTGGGTCACATGGCCAGTCACATGCCCGTGTGTCTAGCCCGTGTACCTAATCGAAATGGCCACACACACCCGTGCCCAGGCCGTGTGCTAGGCCATGCCAAACTTGTGAGATATACTGACTTATGCCATACGGCCTACCACACACCCGTGTGTGAGACCGTGTGGTCTGCCCAGGCTCAATTTGAATTTTCCCTCGAGCAACATGGCAGAGACACATGCCCGTGTCCTTGCTTGTGTGGGCACAAAATAGGCCATTTATAAGGCCAATGTGCCACCCATTTAAGGTCCTTCCTACAAGCATCAAACAAGCACCAAATATACCATATTTTCAACCAATCTCAATCACAAAACATACACCATTCATATAAACTAATCATCAATCAATTTCATGAACATTACCTAAACCAAAACTTACCAAAATCATATAGTAAACTCACTGATTCAACTATAATCACTAACTCAATTTACCACATTCATTCTTATGCTAAATCATACCAAATTCTCAACCAAAAACAAACCAAATTGACCATATCATTTGGCCATTCATGAGCTCACCAAATTACCAAAACCAAGCCATAATTGCAACCATGATCAAGCCATATCACATGGCAAGATATATATACATAAATATATATCAAAAGATATCCAAATACTTCTAGCCTATACATGCCAGACTTTAATATGTACATTTTCAAAAGGTGCCAAAATCAAGTTCGATAGTGTGATAATGATCCTCAGTGATCCCCGAGCTCCTGATAGCTTCGATATTTATAAAACAATGCAATCACACACAAAGTAAGCTACAAAGAGCTTAGTAAGCCATATATAAAAAAAATCAATTAATGAATCAAGAATAATTCAATTCATTCATTTAGGATTTATGACCATTTCGCATATGCATTTTATGAAGCACATCATACTCATTTGCTCATATACACATCATATAATTCCAATTCATTTCACTTACACATATAGCATGTTTCACTTTCATGAATATCACATATCATCTTTTAATCTCAATTTAACTTATACTCACTTCTCATTTTCAAATTTATATACATTTCAAACGCACTTGAATCGGATACACATTTTATATATTCATTCATTTCTCAGAGTGCCTGTTGAACCATTCGGAAATCAAATAGGATACGCGAATAGCTCGAAAAACTCGTACAATGCCAATGTCCCAGACATGGTCTTACATGTAATTAAATATCGATGCCACTGTCCCAGATAGGGTCTTACACGAAATCAAATATGATGCCGATGTCCTAGACATGGTCTTACACGTAAAGCCAAATTGATGCCAACGTCCCAGATGCAGTCTTACATGAATACTCATATCGGAATCCTATGTCATGACATATGTATCCTAACTATTCCTAAGGTTCGTACGAGACTTTTCAAACATCGTTGTAATATCAGAACTTTCTCGAATTTTACATATTTGGCTCAAATAGCCATATATCACAATTCATTCATATATAAACAATAAATATTCAATTCAGACACATTTATTTGTATATCGACTTACCTCGTACGAATTCGGACGGAAATAAACGGCTATTCAATGACTTCCAATTTACCCTGATCTAAATTCGTTTTCTTTGGTTCTTGATATATACACATTCAAATTTAGCTCTTTTATTCACGAAGTCATTCAATTCAATCCATAAACATATATTTAGGGGATTTTATAATTTAGCCCTCTCATTTTCACATTTTGACATTTTAGTCCTAAATTTACAAAATCACAAAATACACATAATTTCTTTGTACACATGCTTAGCCGAATTTTGACTTAGCTTATATAAGCCCATATATTTCATTTTTTTCACATTTTAGTCTTAAAAAATACCATTTTCACAATTTAGCCTAAAATGCTCAATTTCATCAAAAATTCAAATACAAAACATATTAATCAAACACATATATTTCATTTTCTATTAAGAATCATCACAAAGCTTCTAATATCATCAATGGTAGATTTCAAAATCTTCATCAAATTCAGAAGTTGAGACATGGGCTTAAGAGAACACAAAGCAACGATCACAAAAACGTAGAAATTATCAAAAACCAAAACAAAAACATACCTTAATTAGCCAAAACCAAGGCCGAACCTAGCTTGCTCTTTTTCTTTATTTTTCTTTGTTATTTTCGGTAATGGATGAACATAAATGACTAATTTCATGTATTTTTTTATTTAATTATATTTATTTATCAAATACTAATTTTAACCTTAATGTTCTCATTAAAATTCCACTAACTAATGTCCAACCATGTCATTTCATGAATTCAATGATCCATTTACAACATAAGGACCTCACATTTAAAGAGACACATCAAATCGACACTTTTTTCATTTTCTACAAGTTAGTCCTTTTTATCAAAATTAAGTACATAAATGATCACATTTTTATACGAAAATTTCACACATATAAATTAACATACTTTAGGCACATAAAATAATATTTAAATATTTTTCTAACTCAGATTTGTGGTCCCGAAACCACTATTCCATGTAAGGTCTAAACCGGGCTGTTACAACTCTCTTCCCTTGGGGATTTTCGTTCCCGAAAATCTTACCGTTGAACAGATTCGAATATTGGTTTATCGTAGCGTCTTTGGGCTCCCACGTAGCCTCTTCTACTCCGTGTCGATGCCACATTACTTTTACTAACAGAATTTTCTTATTTCTCAATTCTTTAACCTTGCGAGCTAAGATATAGATCGACTTTTCTTCATAAGTCATATGAGACTGAATTTCTATTTCAAACGGAGTAATTACATGTGAAGGGTCGGATTTGTATCGTCAAAGCATTGATACGTGAAATTCATTATGGATCTTTTCTAGCTCAGGTGGCAATAGCAATCTATACGCAACTTGCCCAACACGCTCTATGATTTCATACGGTCCAATGAACCTCAGACTCAATTTCCCTTTTCTACCGAACTGAAGTACTTTCTTCCATGGAGATAATTTTAGAAACACTTTGTCACTGATCTCAAATTCAATATCTTTTTGTTTCAAATCTGTATATGATTTTTGACGATCAGAAACTGTTTTCAGGCTATCTCAGATTGTTTTTACTTTCTATTTTGTCTCTTTTATCAAGTCAACCCCATGTATGTTATTTTCTCTAAGCTCGGACCAATACAATGGTGTTTGACATTTTATACCATAAAAGGCTTCGTACGGTGCCATTTTAGTGCTCGATTGAAAACTATATTATAAGCAAATTCAATCAATGACAAATACTATTCCCACGTACCTTCAAACTCAGGAATGCAACATCTCAACATATCTTCAAGTATCTAAATAATTCGCTTAGATTGACCATCTGTCTACGAGTGAAAAGTAGTACTGAAATGCAATTTCGTACCTAAAGCCTCTTGCAGTTTCTTTCAGAACCGCGAAGTGAATCTCGGATCTCTATCAGACACAATAGACAATGGCATCCCGTGCAATCTCACAATATCAGAAATGTATAGCTTAGGTAAGCGAATAGTCTGATCATACCAGAATAAAATGGGCTGATTTCGTCAATCTGTCAACTACAACCCAAATCGCATCTTTCTTTCTCGGAGATAGGGGCAAACCCGAAACAAAATCCATAGTCACTTGATCCCATTTTCACTCGGGAATCATAATCGGTTGTAACAAACCAGATGGCACCTGATGTTTAGATTTAACTTGCTGATAGATTAAACATTTTGAAACAAAGTTAGAGATATCTCTTTTCATTCCAGGCCACCAGTAAAGCTGTTTCAAGTTGTTATACATCTTTGTACTTCTCGGATGTACAGATAATCGACTACTATGAGCTTCCTTCAAAATCATTTGAATCAATTCTGGATTTCTCAAAATGCAAATTCAATCTCAGAATCTCAAACAATAATTATCATTAATTCAGAATTCAGAATCATAATTCAAATCACGCTAAGCTCGTTTTGTTGTAATATCATTATCCACTATCTGAGCATCATAAATTTGTTGCCAAAACAAAGGCTTTACTTTCAATTTGGTTAAAACTGAACCATCATTAGACAGATCTAAATGAACATTCATCATTCGTAATGCAAACAACGATTTCTGACTTAAATCATCATCAACAACATTTGCTTTTCTCAGATTATAATCAATAACAAGCTCATAGTCTTTTAGCAATTCTATCCATCTTCTCTATCACATATTCAAATCTTTTTAAGTCATCAGATATTTCAGACTTTTGTTATCCGAATACACGTGACATTTCTTACCGAACAGATAGTGGTGCTAGATTTTCAAAGCAAATACAATTGCAGCTAATTCAAGGTCGTGTATTGGGTAATTCTTTTCATGTGGCTTTAACTGTCTTGAAGCGTATGCTATAACTTTGCCTTCTTACATAAAACACAATCGAGGCCATTCAATGAAGCATCATTATAAATGAAAAATTCTTTACCCAATTCTGGTTGTACAAGCACTGGAGCTTTAGTTAAAATAGTTTTCAACTGATCAAAGCTTTTTTGACACTTATTGGACCATTCAAATTTCACATCTTTCTGAAGTAATCTCATCAATAGAGTTGCTATCATCGAGAAGCCTTTTACGAACCATCAGTAATAACCAGCAAGTCATAGAAAACTGTAGACTGCAAACTTTAGACACATTTCTTCAGAGGCTTCCAATCCAAAATAGTTGAAATCTTGCTCGACATTTAATGAACCAACTTCACGTAACCAGAACTCACATTTATTGAATTTCCTGAATAGTTACTTATCACGCAAAGTTTGTAGCACAACTTTCAAATGCTAGGCATGCTCATTTTCATCATGCGAATAAATCAAAATGTCATCAATGAATATGACAACAAATCGATCTAAATACGGTCTGAATATTCTGTTCATCAAATCCATAAAAACAATAGGTACATTCATTAATTCGAAAGGCATAACTAAAAACTCATAGTGTTCGTACCTCGTTCAGAAAGTAGTTTTCAAAATGTCTGAATCTTTTACTCTCAACTGATAATAGCCCGATCTCAAATCTATCTTGGAAAACACGGTAGCTCCTTTCAACTGATCAAATAGATCGCCAATTCTGGGTAGAGGATATTTGTTCTTGATATTTACTTTGTTCAACTGATAATAATCAATACACATTCTCATCGTGCCATCTTTCTTTTTCACAAACAGAACCGGAGCACCCCAAGATGAAAAGCTCGGTCTTGTGAATCATCTATCAGTCAACTCTTGCAATTGAGACTTTAATTTTTTTAACTCGGTTGGAGCCATCCTATACAGAGCTATCGAAATTGGAGTAGTCCCTGACACTATTTCAATGCCAAATTCAACTTCTCGAATCGGAGGTAATCCCGGAAGTTCTTCAGGAAACACATCAAAGAATTTACAGACAACAAACACTGATTCAATTTTCTTTTCTATTACTTTTGAATCGATCACATAAGCAAAGTAGGCTTCACAACCCTTTTTCACATATTTCAAGGCTTTCATTGCAGATATCACAGCTGACAACCCGTTCAAATCACTGGACTCAATTCAGATTATCTCTTCATTTTTGTATCTCAAATCAATAGTTTTCCATTTGCAATTCACAATAGTATCATGCAATGCCAATCCATACCCAGAATTATATCAAATTCATCAAAAGGTAATAGCATCAGATCAACTGGAAAACAATTATCTCGAAACATCAACAGATAATTTTTACACACTTTGTCAACCAGGACACTTTTACCTAGGGGGTTCGATACTCTAATTACAAATTCAGTAGACTCTACAGGCAAAGTCTTATTGGATACTAAGTTAATACATATATACGAATGTGTAGATCTTGGATCTATCAATGCAATCACAGAAGTACTGTAAAGAGTAAAAGTACCTGTTATAACATCTGGAGACGAAGCTTCCTTACGAGCTCGAATGGCGTAGGCTTTGGCAAGTGCTCGAGCCTCGGATTGAACGACTGTATCTTTAGTAACTCTTTGGCTACCACTCACATTCCCCATATTTTTGAGAGGTCTACATCTGGATGAGGTGTTACTCGGTCTCGAATTTTGTACAATCTCTTGCTCAATAGACTCGGGACAATCTCAGATAAAGTGATCTAAAGATCCACCTTTAAAGTTGGCTCGATCATTCAATCTACAAGTTCTCAGATGTCTTTTACCATAGTGTCTACACTCAGGTCGATCGGATCAGATATTTCCAACACTTGTAACAGAAGTAGCTAGAGCTTTGAAGCTCGAATGCGATCTGACACGATCTCTGCTTGAATGCCACACATTAGCCTTTGAACGGATATAATCATCTTGAAATTTCTTTGACGCAGACTGAAATGATTTACTTACAAATCTCTTTCTCACATCTCTATATTCTAAATAAACTTTTCTTTTATCTTTCCCGAGTTCTTCATCTTTACATGCTCGATCAACAAGCACAACAAATTCTTTAATTTTCAGAATACCAACTAACAGATGGATATCTTCATTCAGATCACCTTCAAATCTTTTGCACATTATCTCTTTAGTTGAGACACATTCACGTTAGTCGAACAAACTATCGCTCGTATTCTGTAACGGACATACGGTCTTGTTTTAGCTCAAAAAACTCTTTTCGCTTTTGATTAATGAATCTCTGACTGATATATTTCTTACGAAATCCAGATTGAAAGAAATCCCAAGTTATTTGTTCTTTTGGAATAACGGAAATTAGAGTTTTCCACCATTGATAAGTTGAGTCTCTCAATAAAAAAAAGATACATTTCACATATTCATTAGGGGTACACGACATTTTAGCAAATACTCTAATTGTATTCTCGAGCCAAAACTTGATTCTCTCAGCATCGTCATTATTAGTGGACCTAAACTCTTCGGGCCCATATTTTTGAATTTTATCGACTGGAGGCTTATTTATCAGAATCAGATTCACAACCGGAGGTACAACAAAGGTCTGAGGGCGATTAGACGGGGGCAGAGGTTGTTGAGTAACCGGATTCGTATGAACAAACTCTGTAAACCACTCATTCATCATTTGGAAGAAGGCTTACCTTGCCTCTCCCTCGTGGCTACTAGTTACATTTCTCGAATCAGATGGCACTGCCCCTTGTGTGGGAGCGGGTGCATTACTCTCAACATCGTCAGCTACGGCTCTTTCGGGATCTATTACTATACGAAAAACACATTTTATTTGTCAAGGTTCATCACACTATCACATTTCAGATATATGGCATGGATAGCTAGACTCACATACGCTACGTTAGTCTGAGAATCGACTAAACCGTAGCTCTAATCCAACCAAATGTAACACCCCTAACCCGTATCCGTCCCCGGACTAGGGGTAAGAGGCATTATCGGACAAATTGGAACATTTCATAATCATAGATTACACATCATCATATCATATTCAAACATCACTAATAAGTTCCTTTCTTAGGTCTACTAGACCTTAGACATGCTTTAGAAAAGGGTCGGGACTAAATAGAACAAATATGAAATCTTTCAAAACTTAAACATTTTTTAAAGTTTCAAAGGTCACATGCCCATGTGACCAGGCCGTGTGCCTTAAACGGCATTAGACACGCCCGTGTGTCTAGACCGTAGAAAAACATGGCATACCTACTGACTTGTACCACACGGCCAAGGACATGCTCGTGTGCCGGACTGTGTGAAAATATGGAAGGTTACTGACTTGGGTCACACGGGCACGCCTTTGTGTCCCTGCCTGTGTAGGCACAAAATAGGCCATTTATAAGGCCAATATGCCAGCCATTTAGGGTCCTCCATACAAGCATCAAACAAGCACCAAATATACCATATTTTCAACCAATCTCAATAAAAAAACATACACCATTCATATCAACTAATCATCAATCAATTTTATGAACATTACCTAAACCAAAACTTACCAAAATCATATAGTAAACTCATTAATTCAAACATAATCACTAACTCAATTTACCACATTCATTCTCATGTTAAATCATACCAAATTCTCAACCAAAAAATACCAAATTGACCAATCATTTGGCCATTCATGAGCTCACTAAATTACCAAACCAAGCTATAATTGCAACTATGATCAAGCTATATCACATGGCAAGATATATATACATATATATGTATCAAAACATATTCAAATACTTCTAGTGTAACGCCCCAAAAAAATCTATCTTTTGATTTTGTGTGTTTTGTTATAAATAATGGTCTGCTTGAGTGGTTTAGGAGTGTTTGGGAGTCTCTGAGAAGCCCTGGGTTCGAGCCTTGGCTTTTGAAAAATTCTTGTTTTCTTACCTGTGGAACCTTGACTCTAGATTGTAACCTTTTAAGTATTTTTGATTGAAATATGACACAAAGAGCCTGTTGGTAAAGGGGTAAGTGGCGTGTCAATATTTCTAAGGGAGCTTGAGTTCAAATCTCATGTGGTGCAAAGGAGTATTTATTTTACTTCCTTGCTGTATGAGAAGTAAAGTTTGACTACAACTCTGCAAGGTGGAGGTTGATTTGGTCATTGAGGGATTTGTGGAGCAAATTAAGGAGTGGATTTGGGAGAGAATAAGGGATTTGAGGTTGGTAAGGGGTTGTGCCAAAATTGAACTCTTGCTCAAAACAGTTTCGGTTAAGGTGGGAAAGGTTGGAAGAGTCAAGGGTGGGAGTTGTTTAGTGGTCTTGCCGAATTAGGAGTGTCTTTTGGCAAAATCGGCATTAGATCACCTCTCTTGACTTGGGTGTCGAATTGGGATGTTTTTCGGTTGGAACTCTTACTTATTGTGGTGAATAGTGGTGGTTCTTTCTGGTTTTCCTCTCGGTTGTACTTGCATTTTTGTGCTCCCGTATTGACCTTTTTTCTTTGGTTAGTTGATTTCTTTTCCCCTCTTTCTCATCTGGTTTTTCTTTCCATTCTAGACCGATTGCTGCTATCTATTTCTCCCCTCTCAACACTTTCGGTTTTGATTCCACCTTCTCCCTCCCACAATCAGTTGTAGTCTCTAGGCCCATTACTTTGTCTATTCTCCTCTCTTTCTCTTTTGTTTCTCTGCTCTCTCTCAATTCTTCCTTTCACTGGTGGTGACCGAATACTGATTGGTAAGCCTCTATTTGTCTCTGCTCTTTTGGCTTTCTCCTCTGTTTCTCTAAATACCGATTCTTATCTTTTTCCTTCTTAATTAGGGAGTTCCTTCGGGTTTTAGTATTACTCGTGGCGGAAAGGAATTCGCTAGTATTTCAAAAACAATTGGAATCTTTCTCTCGTCTCCCGTTCAAAGGTAGTGCTATTCGTTGGTATTATATTGAACTGAGGCATTTCGGCTTGGGAGTTTTTTGTCTTGGCCGAATGTTTCTCTCCATTATTGTGGGTTGTGTTCTTTAGGGATTGGTAGGCTGTTCAACCCTTGTGTGTAAGGAATCGGATTAATAGATTCGCTTATCATGCATATAATCTTTGAGGGGTCTATAACTTTCTTTCGTTAGCATTCTAAATGGGCTAAAACCACGTTCGTTCAAACAAGGCGTTAATAAGTAATCCTTTGAACAAGTTTCGTTTAGTGTCTCTTTCAACTCGTGTGTTAAGTATTTAACCGAAGCTTCTTTTGTAATAGTGTAACACTCTTAACCCGTATCCGTTGCCGGATTAGGATTATACGGTATTACCGATCATATCACAGTTCAAACATTTATGCATTGCAGATATACTCCAAAATAATTAAAAATCACATAATTTCACATATCATTTTTAACTAACAGATATATATAATAAAATAAATTAATCAATTACTATATGGCATAAATAGAACAAAACCCAGAATTTATACTTATGCGAAACATATAATCCCTCATTATATTCATAATGAATATTAGACCAAGTTTTAGGTAAGCCACGTGCGCATATAAGTTTTACATATCATACATTGTTTATAAAATTTCATGCCTTCATTCGAATATGTATATACATAAATAAAGGCTGCTAAGCATATTTGGTTAAGGCATAATATCAAATGGTACTTTCGGTTTAGTAATTATCTAACATACAAGAGATGCAACATGTTACAAAGAGTTCAAGTGCACTACATCAATTTAATTTAATCTATTTCTAGACATAAATAACAATCTTTACGTAAACTCATAATTTAACCCATTAAGATTTTACTAAATAATTTATCAAGCAAGCACCCATACAGATTAATGCAAAGTAACATGGCTGAATATATATATATATATATATATATTATTAATGCCTATGTGCATAGTGTGCACTTACCCTGAAATTTATGGCTAAGTCTAACATTTTAATGCCCAGCAAAACAATTGACATGAACATTCATAAAATATTTTTCTGAAATCTCATACGTAACTAAAAATTCCCATTTCCAAAATACCTAACTAGACTTACTAAACATTATAACAAAGTATTTATTAAATCGAAACTAAGCTAAATAAATAAATTCTCATATGTACCGTATCTTCATAATAAAACACATCCAACCCATAGTCATTTATAAATTATGCCCCTCAAAGGATAGATCATTAACAACCATAATCTAAACACATATATCACTCAATCATTAGTCCTTTACCTCATTGCCGAAACATACATTCAAGCACTACCACTTATATGTATCATTAAATTTCTTCCAAAATGCACATGTGCCATAACCAAATATGCATGCTAACCGAAAGGAACCAAAAAGATAGTCCAACCAAGCCGAAACTAGGCATGGAAGTTAAGCCATTTTCGTATGGCCTTAATACATACACCTTTCAAAATAAACCATTTCCAAAGTTAGCTTATACATGCCATAACTTGAATTTGACTTATAAGGTACCAAAATAGTGGATAGTGTGATGAACTTTGCTGACAATCCCCGAGCTCGCAGCTTGACTCCCAAAATATATAAAGCAAGAACACACATATACATAGAGTAAGCTATTTGTAACTTAGTAAGTCATAAGCATATAACAACTCAATAATATATTAAATTCCTTAAAATTTAAACCAAACCAATTTACATAAATCAATACTATTCTTAATCTCAACTCATACATTCCATGAACCACATATTTTTAACCTAACTACCATTTGGCTGAATATTTACGAGGCTAAGTGTTACAAATTTTCATTCAATCTTCAAAGCAATTAACATTACACGTTCAAACATACTTCCACTATTTACACCAGCTCACCAAATGAATTTTAACATCATTTGCAAACTTCACTTATTAGGCCGAATACACAAGAACATATATAACCTCATATATGTACATTACTTACTTAGTCAAATATAAATGGTCACACATATGCACATAGAGAAGAATCGTTTCATGGATATTCAAAATTTTTTTTATCACAAGACCGAATTCACATACCAACCTCACACATATATTTTTCTTCCATTTCTATCATGCATGATTTAAATACATTATTCTAGATACTTACTTACCTTATCTCACATAGGTGACAAATTAATCCATACCTAACCATTTAGCTCTTTTTAACCCATCCATACACGATTTACCCTTACCTGATGAACCATTCAGAATTGGGTAAGACACTCGGATAATCACATATTATCGTACAATGCCAACGCCCTAAACGTGGTCTTACATGTAGCCACAAATCAATGCCACTGTCCCAGACAAGGTCTTACTCGCACACATATATCGGAATCACGTATCGATGCTATGGTCTTACTCGCACATATAAATCGGGATCCTATGTCATGACATATGTATCCTAACTATTCCTAAGGTTCATACGAGACTTTCAGACGTCGTAACCTGGTCTAAATGAATTCGGAAACTTTGATGTCAAGCTTACTTACATTCGGCCTTGGTTCATAACAATTCATACTTCTCATTATAGGATGTATATTTAGCACTTAATTAAATTTAAGTACGTCTATTTGCTTATGAACTTACCTCGGATTTAAGTACGTCTATTTGCTTATGAACTTACCTCGGACGATGTAAAACGGGACAGGACAGGACGGCTAGCCGACAACTTTCGTTTTCCCCCGATCCAAATCCGTTTTCTTTGGTTCTTGATTTAAACATATTCAAATTAAGCTCATTCAAATATATTTTCATTCAATTTAGTCCAAAAACACACAAATGGGCAAATTACCATTTTACCCCTAACATTTACACTTTTTACAAATTAGTCCCTATTGCACAAAACACAAAATATACAAAATTTCAATACACCCATGTTTGCTGAATTTTCCCATACATATACAAGTCCATATATTTCATCAATTTCACATTTTAGTCCCTCCAATTTTTATTTTTGCAATTAAGTCCTAATTACTCAAAATCATCAAAAATTCCCATACAAAGTATCCAAACCCAAAACATATCTTTCATATTTCATCATCAAATAACAAAAATCACAAGCTCTCATCAATGACATAACTCAAAATATTCATCAAAATAAAAAATTCAAGCATGGGTTTTGTAGTACTCGAAGCAACGATCTCAAAAACGTGAAAATTATAAAAAATCGAGCTAGACACACCGTAATCAAGCTAGAATATAACTGAACCCTAGCTCTTTGTTTTCTTTTCTTTCTTGCTAAAGTTTCGGCAATGGAAAGTATATGAGCACTTAGGATAATTTTATGATATAACATATATTATATAGTTTATAACTTGGTTTCCTAAATTACCCTTTTCAAATTATAACCAAGCCTTATGTTCTAAGCCCTTTTTTGCCACTTTAATAGATTAATGGACATGAGTTGGCATTCAATTTCATGCATTATAGTATATATATATACCCATAATATCTTATTATAAAAATAAAGCTTAAATTTACATATATGTATAACTTAAATAAAATAATATAAAAACTATACAATTGATACCTACCACCGTACCACTTATAAAGACATGGGCTATTTACAACTTAAGGGCTTCCATTTAAAAAGCCATTACCAACTCAGTCCTTACAATTAAAACAATCAAATTTTTAATTTATGCAATTAAGTCCTTTTATTAAATCGGACACCCAAACAACAAAATTAAATCACGAAATTTCACAGACATAAATTCACACAAAATAAACACAGAAAACAATTTAAAAATATTTTTTGACTCGGATTCATGGTCCTGAAACCACCGTTCCCGATTAGGGTCTAAATCAGGCTATTACAAATACGTTGGAGTGTATGTGGGCTAATTTATTTGTTATCGCAATAGGTGTGTAACAGTACCCTGTGATCGATAATCGGTGAAAAGCTGAAAAGTCGAAAAGGATGGCAATTGATGCCACACGGGCATGCAATTGCACGTGTGGTAAATCGAGCTTATGAATCATGGGCGAAAGACTATGAAGGCCACCATGAGCAATCTCATGGGCTTAGGCCATCATGGGCCACGTTGGGCCAAAATGGGCTTGTGGGCACTACACGGGTAAATCTCACGAACATGTGGGAATATTTGACCTAGCTGTGTCGCATACATGGCTAGGGTCGCTTCTTGACTTAGTGGGCCACACGGGCGTGTGGGACCACATGGGCCGTGTACATGCCAAATTTTGCTCGGCCCGTATAAAATAAAATCCAAAATTAACAACAAATAAAAAGTCTAAATTTTTAAAAGTCCATGACCCAAATCACTACCCAATTAACCTATTACCCAGTAAAACCCAAATTACAAGGCCTGATAGGCCTAAATACCTAAACTAGTTTCGGCTAGCCGAAACCCTAGGTGACCCTAGAGCCGTGTTTCTCTTCTGCCGATCACGTGCTTCCGTAGCGAGCCCAGCGCTCAAGGATCGGCTTTGCCCATTCTTTGTACTGAAGTAGAAACCTTCCCCTTGTTGACCTTCGCTCGACTTGTAAACATGCCCAAAAGAGAACAAAAACAACAGCAACACGCAAAGGCAAATGACAGAGGCAAAAAGGATAGCGAATACAAAAATTAGATTGTATTTTCATTTTCTTGTAAAAATCGACTATATAAAGAACCGAAGAATGATTGTAAAAGGGGTTACGATTTTAGAAATATAAAAAAGGAAGAAGCAGAAGTATTCTCCAAGAATTTTTCAATCTATTTTTCATTTTTATTCTACTGCATACATATAGAAAGGAAATAAAAATAAAAACTTTACCTTTCGGAGGACGATCAGAGTCCCAGATCTGAAAGGTCTTGGCCTTATTTTCGATTTTAGGAAGAGATTCGGGTGTTTTAAGGCTTAAATCCTGGTTTAGGGGTTTTTAAATAGCTGGTAAAACCTTTTTCGTAAACTCCGACCACCGTACACGGTGGCGGGTTTGACGGAGGATGGTGGTCCAATGACCAGAGCACAACCGGCCTTAGGCTGGTGCTCGGAGGGCCAATTTCCTTTCTTTTTTTAGGAGGGTTTTTGTTTTTTTGGCAAAGGCTGTTGAAAAAAATAAAATTTTGGGGCTCTTTTAGTATTTATACCCCCGGTGCGACGTCGTTTTGAATGATCTGCCCACGACCAAAACGGTGTCGTTTAATGCTATAACCCGCGTGCGTGACCCGACCTGGAGAGGATCCGCACGTTTTTGAGCATTGGTCTAATTGTGCTGTAGGCCCTTCCGCTTTCGCAGCGTCATACAGTGCAGTCCCTTGCCTGTTTTTTGAATTTAGCTACGTTTCTTATTATCGTTTCAATTTAGTCCTCGAACCATTAGGGGACTAACGTTCGAACGGCGTCGTGTTGAGGGTCTGGGATAATTTCCCAATGAGTCCCCACAAGTCTACGCACGAGTTAGTCTGGACCTTAATGGCCTGATATCTATTTATATTTTTAACCCTGGAATTTTAAATTAATTTTATTTTTGTCCCTAACCAACGCAGTGTTTTAATACTTGGAATATTTGTGTTCCCAGTCCTTAACTACCTGTATATAGTTCATTTTAATTCTTACCATCATCGTTTGATTTTGTTTATCTACAAATTATAAGATATATGTGTATTAGGTTTTATATTATTTCACATATGTATTTTATTTTAGACTTACCCATGTACATATATATGCATATTTTATTTCCTCTTAAAACTTTATTTTAAATTGTATTTTGCTCACTTTAATTATTTTCTATTATTTGTATGTATACATTTCATTCACGTTTAAATGTTTGTTTTATATATCATTATTTCTATTATTCTTATATTTCTTTGCACATTACAAATTTATGTCATATATATCTTGTTAATCATGTATAGACATTTTTTTGAATGGATTTCTTTTAAAATTCATTTTATATGTATTCTTTTGAGTATTATTTCTTTTGTTTAAAATTGCATTACATAACACCATTTTTGATATATAAAGTATTTGATTCAAAATCCATATATATATATATATATATATATATTTCTAATTTAAATCCTTATACTCGATTTTAAATCATAGTTTGTGTGTTTTATTGGTTTTCCATTAACGATTTCAAGCTCTTTTCTTTCTATTTATTTTAAAGTTTATTATCACATGGTTATGGAATTTCATTTGGTATTCATTGTTCATTTATGTTTTTATTATTGATGTGGATGTTCATGTAGTGGAATACTATATCTTCAAATAATTATTATTCGTTTTTAGAAGTAGCTTCGTGATATACTAGTCCATGATTATTGGTGGTGTTTACCATGCATATTAGGATCATAATTTCAACTCTAATTTTCACTCAATTTCAAACCAAGTATTTAATTTTTTTCTTTTAAAGAAAAATTAATTTAGACATCTTTTTGAAATGAGGCAATGTTTAGTATTTGGTAAATTGAGAAATTGTGCCCTAACGTGCTGGGTTACGATTTTTTTCGTTTAACCAAATAACTAAACAACCTTTCGAATTACATATTTTAAAAAAATCAAAAGATGAACTCGATATTAAAGGTTTAAGATCGCATCTCCTAACATGCTGGAGATGTTATTTCGTTCCTTTAAAACGAGGGAATCCTAGCGCTCAACTCAAACCAAATGCACTAAATCATTTTTAAATTTGCCAATAAAATTTGTGAAATAAGATGATATTTAGTGTTTGGGAAAATGGCATAATTGCGCCCTAACGTGCTGGGTTGTAATTTTTTGTTTGACCAAATAATTAAATACCCTTTTAATTGCATGTTTTAGGAATTGCAAGAGGATCTCGATTTTTGAGAGTTTTAAAGTGTTATGTCCTAACGTGCTGGGTATGGTATTTTATTCCTTCAAAACGAGTAAATCTTAAAATTCAATCCGAAGTGTTTAAATCACATTTTTTTCTCTATAAATTTCAGTATTATGACAATTATTAATCAAAATGGTACCAATTTTGGGTGATACGACGGTGCTAACCCTTCCTCGTACGTAACCAACTCTTGAACCCATTTTTTTTCTTCGCAGACCAAAGTCATATTTTTAATAAATTAAGATGTTTTATTAAAACGATCAATTTCAGGGTGACCTGATCACACCTCGAAAAAGGGTCGGTGGCAACTCCCAGTTTTTTTAAATCGATCTCGTTTTCCAAAATTTTAAAAATGGTTTCGACAGCTTGGCGATTCCACCTGGGACATTAAGAGTCAGGCCATAGATTGATTAATTTTTGTGTTTTTGATTGAAATTTTGGAAAGTGATTTTAAAGAAATCATGCTTCTATAGTTGCATTTGTGTGTTATAGTTTTGTAGAATAACTTTGCATTACATTGCATGGCCGTTGTGGCTGTACCCGTAAGTGGGAGTGAGAAGCTATGCCTTCGTGAGGTTTTCACCTCTGCATGGGCTAGTGGACCGCTTCCGGAACACATCCGTACCTATGTGCTTTGTGAGATTTTCATCTCCGCATGGCCATAGGGAAATGTGTTCCCCTTAACCAAACTCGATCCATATGAGCCTATAATGGGTAAGGATTGAGGAATCTGTGGGTTCAGGTACCGTTTCTCTTTATAACTAAACAGCATGTAGTGAACCATAAGCGCCTACCTTAGGTAGAGCCATGCCGGATTTTAGTGATCACCTAGTTAGGTGTTCCGATATTTTTGTTTATTTCATTTTAAATGTTATTATGTGATGCTAACTTGTTGTATTTGTTTTGTTCTTGATTGCATGCCATATTAAAAGGTGTCGATTCCCATTTGATTACTAAGAGAGCTGGTTATGGAAAGTAAATTTCTTGATAGGGTGGTGAACAATGCGACTGTCTGTGCTTGGTCAGAGAACTTGCAATTGGAAAAGGGTGATAATTTAGTTGAAGGACATATATCAGAGCTATGGGACTTTACTCAAATTAGTGTGACACAGAATGAACTTCAAGAATTGAGGGATATATGGGCTCGTTGGGGAAATGAGATGAAGCAATTGTTTTATGATAGCTATGGCGACATACATTATTTGCTTGATGTCAAGGTGGACAAGCATTTGTTTAGGGCTATGGCACAATTCTAGAATCTCGCTTATAGTTGTTTTGCTTTCGGCAAAGTGGACATGGTGCCAACTGTGGAGGAATATACGGCTCTACTTCGTTGTCCGAAGATTCAGGTTGATAAAGTTTACTCTAGATCTGCAAATGTCCCAACCTTTGTGAAGAAGTTGATGAAAGTTACTGGAATGAGTGAGCAGTGGGTGACGGCTCGAATACCACAAAAGGGTGATGGGAAATGCAGTCCTTGGGAAAATTTGAGAGATTTGGTTTTAGCACACCCTGGTGAAAAGAAAAGATTAGATATTTTTACCTTAGGTATCAATGGGCTGGTTATTTTCCCTAAGGCTTTAAGGCACATAGATGAAGCTGTTACAGATTTATTTGATTGATTGGATAAACAGGTCACCCCTGTCCCTGCAATTTTGGCTGAGACATTCAGGTCTTTAAGTGCATGTCGTCAAGCCGGTGAAGGGAGGTTTATCGGTTGCGCGCAGTTGTTGATGGTATGGTTTCATGGCCACTTTTGGAAAGTGGATAAGGTGTCTTATCGATTTTGTTTCAAGGATTATTCGCCGATTAAGGAGGAATCAATCATGACGAGGAGGGAAGATATATCGGAATCGAAATGGATGACGATACTTCAGAATCTTCAAGGAGATGATATCGAGTAGAGGGCTCCGTGGATGGTGCCTGGCGAGATTTTTTACAGATGCGGGAGCTTTAATTGGGTCCCTTTGTTAGGAATTTGGGGAGCTATTGGTTATGCCCCTTTGCTCGTGTTAAGGCAATATTGGTCAAGGTAATTTGTACCAGCTACACATGGGTTGGTTCACTCTGAGTTCTCGTATAAGGAAGAAAACTGTAAGAAGAAGGCTCAAGAAATTTTTAATGCCTGGAAGCAAGTTTGTCGGGTGAAGAGAATGGCTGAAGGAGTAATGATGACTCCTAAATATAATGAATGGTTAAGTAGGAGGGTCAATGATAATATTCTGGGGCCAAGTTCAGCGGAAGTTCGATCAGTGGAGGAATATTTGCAAGTAGCTCCATCAGAGTTGGAAATTATAAAGCAAGACTTCGAGAGACGTAATTTAGAGCTAGGGTAGAAAATAGAGCAGTTGGAAGAAGAGAAAATGAACTTGAGATTGGACATTGATATTCAGAAGTTAGAAGCTGAAAAGTTACAGAAAGGAAAGAATAGAGTTGAGGAAGATTTGGAGGATTTAAAGTTAGAGTATAAAAAGTTGCATGTTTCAGCGAAAAATGTCGGGCTAGGGAAAATTTCAGATCAGTGGAGGTAGGAGGTGCATGAAGAAAGAACTAAGGCTGAGCATTGGGAGAAGAAATTCAGGGAGGTTCAAGCACGAAACGAAGCTTTTGAAGGGAATATGTTGGAAAGTGAAAAAGAAAGAGATGAATTAAAAGCTACGGTGGTCGAGCTAGAAAAGTCTCTTCGCCTGCACCGAAACCGTAATTCTGTAATGGAATTAAAAGCAAGTCTAGGTAAAATTTAAGAAATGAAAGTAAAAGTTGAAAATTTGGAGGTAGTATTGCAAAATTGCCAAAGCCATATTGAGTTCCTAGAAGGGAATGAAGAGCGTTGGAAAGATGAGCTTCACCATTCTTAGAGTCAGGTCAGAGATAGAGATTCTATCATGGGGGAAGCTATAGCACAGATTCAAGAAGTGGCTGAGCACTTACAGCTGCTAGCAATACAGGCTGACACACTCAGTATAAAGTATGAACTGGAATCGGATCGCAGACGGGAGTTAGCTTCCTTGCTTAGGAATGTCAAAGTGCTAGGCATTAAGGCAAAGTTGTATTTGTAATCTATTTTATGTAAAGAATTTTGTTTTCTAATAAAGTTTTCTATAAGAAATTGAGTAAGAATCGATGCCTTTTTGCATTCATGCATTTCATTTGCATTGTATTACATTTTATGCATTAAAGTTCATAAAGAAGAATCTAATAAGTGGAAATTATTTTAGAAAGAGAAAGTTAATCTGGAAACTACCAAAAACCAACCAACCAAACACCGTTACGGTACCCGTACTCAGTCAAGAAACATGGATCAAAGGATAGAAAGGTAGGAGCAACTCTAGAAGGAGATACAAGATCAAATGAAAGAGCAGCTGGTGAAGATCCAGCAGGATATGATGGACCAAATGTTGGAATCATAGAGGAACATGATGAATCAGCTAACTCAGTTGTTGGCTAAGGGATTAGATAAAGGAAAAGGTCCTACGGTAAATACTAAAGAAAATGATAATTCACTTTATCCTCTAGGATTTACCCCAACTAATGTGCAGGCACAGCATGAAGCATACCCGCGTGGACCCTCTGTTACTATTAGGCCGCAACAACTTCAAGCGGGCACGTCAATGCCGGGGAATCATCAAACTGGCTTGAGTTCAGGAGATAACCCAATCAATATCCCTGATTTAGATGAGATAGCTGAAAGAGAGAGGTCAAAGATGAAACTACTAAAATAGTTAGAGGACAGGTGTAAATGGCTAGAGGAGAAATTCAAGGTGATGAAAAGCATTGATGGCTACCATGGGATCGATGCCAAAGATCTAAGTTTGGCCCTGGATCTGGTACTTCCGCATAAGTTCAAGACCCCAGAGTTTGAGAAATATAATGGGACTAGCTACCCTGAAGCTTACATCATGATGTTCTGTCGGAGAATGACGGGATACGTCAACAATGACCAGTTATTAATCCACTGTTTTCAAGATAGCTTGATCGGGTCTACAACTAAATGGTACAATCAGCTGAGCCGTACCCAAATTGGTTCATGGAAAGATTTAGCCCAAGCTTTCATGAAGCAATATGGTCATGTGACGGACATACCATCTGACAGTATTACATTGCAAAATATGGAAAAGAAGCCGAGTGAAAGCTTCAGGAAATATGCTCAACGATAGAGGGAGATAGTGACTGAAGTCCAGCCACCCCTCTTAGAGAAGGAAACGACTATGCTTTTTATCAATACCTTGAAAGCCCCGTTCCTCAACCACTTGTTGGGAAGCGCAACTAAGAGCTTTTCAAACATGGTGATGTCTGGGGAGATAATAGAAAATGCCATAAGAAGCGGAAAGATTGAAGCAGGAGAGAGTACTAAGAGATCAGTCACGAGAAAGAAAGAGAACGAGGTGAACAACATAAATGTGAATAACAAGGGTTATTCAAAACCCATCACTGTAAGCCACCAAGGAAGGTGACCACGGGTCATCAAAGTTCATCGAGGTAGGAACCTAACACAAGGCAGAATGCTAAAAAACTTCAGTTCACGCCTATCCCCATGTCGTACAAGGAGCTGTACCAGAGTTTATTCAATGCGCATGTTATATCCCCTTTTTACATAAAGTCGTTGCAACCCCCGTACCTTAAATGGTATGACGCCAGTGCCCAATGCGAATATCATGGGGGAATTATGGGGCATTCGATAGAGAACTGTACGAGTTCCAAAAAGGCGGTTGAAAGGCTCATTAGAATGGGCATAGTAAAATTCGATGATACACCTAACACAAAAGATCCGTTACCCAATCATTTTGATGAAAGGGTAAACACGATAGTCGAGAATGAGGGCAAAAGAATTAAAGCTAGCATAGCGGAAGTAAAAACCCCACTAAGACTGGTTTGGAAACAAATGGCGTATAGAGGTTTAATCGTACAAAACACAGAAGGAAAGCCTAAAGGAGCAGGAAAATACTACGAATTTTACGCTGATGAGGGTCATGATATCCAAGAATGCACTGAGTTCAGGATCATAGTGCAAAATATGATGGAAAAAAAAGAGATGGAATTCCATGAGGATATCGAAGGATCAAAAGAAGGCGAGATTTATGCCTCGGAAGAAGGATCAACAGAAAGGGTCTAAAGGGTTAACCATCCGTTGGTGATCATTTCGCGACCAAGGAACAATGAAGCAGAAGTACAAAGGGCACCAAGGGTCATAGTCCAGAAACCGATATCCTTCCTTTACAAGGATAGCAAAAGGGTTCATTGGAATTATGACTGCAACGTGACAATCTCGGGGGAGGAAAGCCCAGCTAGTGCTTCAGAGGTGAACCAAGATGTAGGTTTTTATACAAGCAGTGGGAGAGATTATGATCCCGCGAGTACAGAAACTGAGGTTGTCAAAGGAAAAAGCCCAATAGTCGAGCGAAGGAAAGAGAAGACAATCAGAGTTGAATCACCAGTCAATGAGCCGGTGACTGAAAATGAGGCTAAGGAATTTTTAAAGTTCTTAAAAGCACAGGGAATACAGCGTTGAAAAATAGCTACATAAGCAGCCGGCCCGTATCTCAGTGCTAGCCTTACTCCTGAGCTCGGAGACACATCGGAACGCGTTAATGAAGGTGCTAAACGAACCCTACGTAGCGAATGATATCTCTGTCAACAAGTTAGACTGTCTCGTCAATAACATCAGTGCCGATAATTTCATATTCTTTAATGACGATGAAATAACTCCTGGAGGAAGAGGATCTACAAAGGCCCTACACATAACCACCCGCTGCAAGGGGTATACATTGCCAGGAGTCTTAATTGACAATGGATCGGCATTAAATGTCTTGCCTCTACCCACATTGAACAGGTTACCGATGGATAGTTCGCATATGAAGACGTGCCAAAACGTAGTAGGGGCATTCGATGGGACGGAAAGGAAAGTAATGGGAAGGATTGAGATACCTCTTCTGATCGGCCCAAATACGTACGAGGTGGACTTTTTGGTGATGGACATCAAACCATCTTATAATTCCTTGCTGGGAAGGCCATGGATTCACTCGTCCGGGGCAGTACTGTAACGCCCTGATTTTCGGGATTTTTCGGGTTTCTGTGATTTTTGGTGAATTTTTAAAATTTTGGTGTTTGGGATATTACAATTGAGTTTAAATGTGTTAGTGGGCCTCTAGAAGGCCCAAGCCTAAGTTAAAACCCGGTAAAATATCAAGTTTGGATTTTAAGTGAATAGGAAACTTGGTTAAGTGGGTTTTTAAGAAAATCTTCGTAAATTATGGTACAAGAAGAGCTTTGGCAAAGTGGCAAGGTGGCGCCACTAAGTTCCTAAAAAAGTGGCACCTGGGAAGGAATTAAAGGTCCAGGGTTCAAGTTGCAAGGTAAGCGTATTATTACTTTTTAGTTTTTAGGCATGTGCTGGGCATGTGATCACTTAAATGAATTTCGGCAAGGGCCTTAGGGAGGTTGGGCCGATTGTTTTAGTTGATATTAGGGTTAGGTTCTTTTCTTTTTCTGCCTTGGAGAAATAGGGCTAGCCACCTGAAAGCTTTCACTTTCATTCATCCTTTTCTAAGTTTTCACAAAAGCCGAAAATGCAAACTCTTTCTCCTTTGTGCCGATTTCTTCTTCCTCTCCATCTCTTCCATTCTTTTCTTCCTTCTTGCTTTCTTTTCTAGCCAAAACCTTCTTATCACCTTACTCACCTTCTCTGTCGATCCCATCCTCCATTAAACCACCATAGCTGATTGCCATAAAAGCCAAAATCCCGAAAACTTATTTCTTGTGCTGATTTCTCCAAGCCAATTCCTTCTTTTCTTTTCATTCCTTTTGATCGTTTTTCATCTTCTTTAAACCCTTAGTATCTGTCGGCAACACTACTCCAAAGTTATAGCCTCAAATCATTATCTTCTTTATCACTCAAAAGCTGAAACCACCATAGATTTAGGAGCTTGTAGCCGAAACTTCAGATCTCCTGGATTTGAGTTCTACTATCGTTTAAGGGCTAGATCTACATCAGATCTGAGTAGAAACAGGAGGGAAATAGTGGTAAATGCTCATTAACCCAGATTTATAAGTTATTTTACAATTTAGAAAAAGCCGAAGTCCCTAAAATCTAGGGAGGCTGTCGATTGGGATATAGGGCCCTAAGGGTCATTAACCAATGATTTCTTTTGGTGATTAGTGTATACTAGAGGTGATTGATCGAAGGCTTGGATCTTTGGAATAACTAGACTTAGATATAGTCATCGGTTTTGGGCAAAGGTAAGATTTTGAAGGCTTTAGGGGCATTGGCTGAATATGGGTAAGTGAATATTGGGATTGTTTGTTGTAGATTTGCAATCTAAGAATTGTGGTAATTGATTGTAGGACATCGTGGGGGATCTCAGTAGCAGTCGTCGCAAAACAGGTTTGTATCGAACACCCTCTCTAATTTAATTCGGCAAAAGCCAAAATACCGAAATTTTGGTATTTCGTGGGCTTGTGAGTGTGCGAGTGCTCACAAGACATTTAGGAAACATTAGATCTGAAATTGCAATGTGGTAAGTTAGTCGTGTGTGAAATTTCGTGCACTTCAGTAATTGGGCCTTGATGGGCTAAAAATAGGCCCAATGGGCTTACGGGCCCGTATGGGTGAAAATAGGTAAATAATGTGTACTGATAGACTGTAGGTTCAAAATCGTTTAAATTGATAAATTGATCATAAAATTTGAACTAAATGGGCTTAATTTGTTAATAGACATTGTAGGGCCTATTAGGGGTTTAGGGCCCAATAGTTAAAACTGATAAACTAAGTTAAATAGACTTTTGCAATGACGGATGGATTATTAGTGAGTGTAATATGCATGAAAACCCTAAAAACTGATAGAATTACTGAAATACCCTTAGAGGTGGAAAATTACTATTTTCCCCCTAGGAGCAAAATGACTGTTATACCCCTAGAGCTAAGTTTGAGCAAAAAGCATGATTATACTGTTACTGTATACTGCATGCCATGTCATTATTATCTGTTGCATGGGACTGGGATATTGATGGAGGAAGTACTGAAAGTAGCTGGACCATGTACTGGAGGCTTTGCCTCAATTTACTAGTATCTGAGCAGCCATGCTGCAACTGTGGAGTGTAGGGCTGGGTGGGTTGAGTTATCCCCACATGGTGTGTAGGGCTGGTACGGGTGGAGTGTAGTGGCTAGATTTGGGTTGGGTTTGGGCTTGCATTCATGTTATTATCTGTTCTGTTCTGAAATGGGCCTATGGGCCATACTGTTATTTGAAAAGGACTAAGGCCCAGTTTACTGTAACTAATAGGGCTTCGGCCCAGTTAAAACTGAGACTGATTAGGGCTTAGGCCAATGGGCTTGAGCTAACTTGGGCTCTGGATGGGCATTCTTTACACATTGAGTTTTCCAAACTCACCCCTTTTCTTTCCATCCATGCAGGTGAGCCCTAGATGGTGGATTTGGAGCTGGGATGGATTCAGAGTGGCCACGAAGATTAAATTTCTGGTTTTCAATTATTTTTTATTATTTATTTAGATTATTTTTATTCTGGTTTCTGGGTTGTAATAAGGCCGCTTTATTTATTTTATTTTGGGTTTTTAATTCTTTACATATTTAATTTGTTTTAACTTAAGAATAATATTGTTTAAATTGTTTTTGAAATCAGATTTACTTGCTTTCAAAATCACATGATAAACAAACTATTTCCAAACCAAATGCACTCCCCAAAGAGTTTCAAAAGTCACCTTTTTAAATAAACCTTTCACGATCAGTAGTAAAGAGGACATTTTTAAGCAAATCAGGAATTTCTCTTAAAATAACAAACACGGTTTTGGTAAAGCTCACCCTAATCTTAGTAACTAGGTAACATGGTTAGATGTAGGTGATGTAACACACCAGATTTGGCCATAACGCCTAGGCCGGGTTTGGGGTGTTACAAGTACCGTCATCTCTCCACCAAAAATTGAAGTTGGTAACTGAGGGTAGGCTAATAACGATAAGCGCGGAAGAGGACATCATCACGTCCGTGACCAGTGGCACACCTTACATAGGGGTTGATGATGATGCAATTGAATGCTCCTTTCGGTCGTTGAAGTTTGTCAACGCAACCTTCGTCGTCAAAGGGAATAAGATCCCGACACCCAAAATGTCCAAAACCACAAGAATGGGCCTATGATTGACAGTAGGAAAAGGCGCATTGCTGGGAAAAAGACTCGGAAGGTACCTCTAAGGAAGAGTTAATACGCCGGTGCTAAAGGAAAAATGAGACCGCTTTGGCTTGGGGTATAAACCAAATACGAGACAAATGAAGAAAGACATAGAGAAGAAGCAAGAAAGGAGAAGAGCATGATTAAATGAGGGAGAAGTCAAATGGGAACCGATGACTTTTCCCCATATATCCAAAACGTTCGTGTCGGGAGGAACCATTTACCCCGAACGGAAGATGACAAGAAGAGAAGCAGCAGAAGAAATGAACATTAATGCCATAGCTAATGAAGAGAAGGAAGGAAATTTATCGGGTATTCGCCCGTATGGACCGGGGAGTGTTTTGAGCAATTGGACTGCAGAAGAGATCTCTGTATTCTTTAGGACTAACTTAGAGTAATGCTCAAAACACACTTATTGCTCTAGGCCTAGGAGTGATAAGAATCCTTTTGTGAAATAGGCCCATGTTCAACAATTTTTAAATTCAATGGAAATGCATCCTTTTGTCACACATTGAGTCAATATTCTTTTATTCTTTCATTCAAAATCATACTACACAAGCATTTATTCTTGGAATCTTTTGTTCTATGGATTTATTTTTGGCCCCCATCACAGGTCCTCAAATATCGGTAATATGAGCGACGCTACTGACGGCTCAAAGTCTTCTTTTGAACAAAATATGTGTTTGGAAGAATTCCAAAGTTTTGAAGATGACTAAAAATGTAGCTTATCCCCGGATTTGTTAAGGATGGTTGAACAAGGCGAAAAACAGATCTTACCCTACAAGGAATTAGTGGAAGTGGTGAGTTTAGGAGAAGATAAAGAGGTGAAAATCGAAACTGGTATCACCATAAAGACAAAACAAGACCTCATTGAATTACTCCATAAATTTAAAGATGTTTTTGCATGGTCGTATCAGGATATGCCTGGGCTAAACACTGATATCGTGGTGCATCAGCTACCCATAAAGGAAGACTGTAAACCAGATCAACAGAAACTCTGAAGAATGAGGCCGGACGTCTTGTTGAAAATAAAAGAAGAGGTCAAGAAACAGTTCGACGCTGGTTTCCTACAAGTAGTTAAGTACTTAGAATGGGTAACTAATATTGTCCCAGTTCCCAAAAAAGATGGAAATGTGCGAATGTGTGTAGATTACAGGGATCTAAATAGAGCTAGTGATAAAGACAATTTCCCGTTACCCCACATTGATACTTTAGTAGACAATACGGCAGGCTACTCACTATTCTTGTTCATGGATGGCTTTTTGGGGTATAACTAGATAAAGATGCATCCTGAAGACATGGAGAAAACCATATTTGTGACTTGGTGGGGAACTTTCTGTTATAAAGTGATGCCATTTAGGCTAAAGAATGCTGGCGCAACATATCAAAGGGCCATGGTAACTCTGTTCCACGACATGATGCATAAAGAAATCGAGGTCTATGTCGATGACATGATTGCGAAATCCCGAACAGAGAAAGAGCACATGCAAGTCATGCGAAAGTTATTCTTGAGATTGAGAAAGTTTCAACTAAAGCTCAATCCAGCGAAATGCACCTTCGGGGCTAGATCAAGAAAACTGCTAGGATTCATAGTTAGTGAAAAAGGGATAGAGATTGACCCGGATAAAGTCAAGGCAATACAGGAATTATCTCCACCATGCACCCAAAAGGAGGTTCGAGGGTTCTTAGGAAGATTAAATTATATCGCTCGATTCATCTCACAACTAACTGAGAAATGTGATCCTATATTCCGACTCCTCAAGAAACACAACCGGGTGTATGGGATGAGGAGTGTCAGAAAACTTTTGACAAGATTAAACATTATTTGTCTAATCCTCTAGTGCTTGTACCAACTAGTCAAGATAAGCCGTTAATACTGTACCTAGCAGTATTTGGGAATTCTATGGGATGCGTGCTCGACCAACATGATGAGTCAGGGAGAAAAGAAAAGGCAATATATTACCTTAGTAAGAAATTTACTGAGTGTGAGACAAGATATTCGCCAATCGAAAAACTGTGCTGTGCCTTAATTTGGACGACTCGAAGATTGAGACGGAACATGTTGTACCAGAAAACTTGGTTAATCTCTAAGCTGGACCCTCTAAAGTACATGATGGAGTCGACCACACTGAATGGAAGGATGGCTCGATGGCAAATCCTATTTTCTGAATTCGATATAGTCTATGTGAGTTAGAAAGCTGTGAAAGGGAGTGCAATAGCAGATTTTTTAGCCAGTAGAGCTCTAGAAGACTACGAGCCTCTGAACTTTGATTTTTCGAATGAAGATTTAATGTATGTGGCAGCTACTGAAGAAGATACCCAAGAGAGTCCTCTCTGGAGATTGAATTTTGATGGAGCTTCAAATGCTGTGGGAAATGGAATTGGAGTGGTCTTGATATCCCCAAGTGGAGATCTTTTCCCTTTACCAGCAAATTGGATTTCGATTGCACAAATAATATGGCAAAGTACGAAGCATGTATCATGGGGATCCGCACAACCATAGAATGCAAAATCAAGGTGCTAGAGGTGTGTGGGGATTCCGCATTAGTAATCTATCAGCTCAGAGGCGAGTGGGAAACAAGAGACTCCAAATTGATTGAATATAAAAATCTAGTTCTCGAATTAATCAATGAGTTTGATGATATCACCTTCTGCTATCTCCCTCGTGACGAAAATCAGGTGGCTGATGCCTTAGCTGTTCTAGCATCCATGGTCAAAGTGAATAAACCAAAAGATGTAAAGCCAATCCAGATGAGCATTTATGAAACTCTGGATCATTGCTACAACATCGAAGAAGAAGAAGAAGAGGAAAAGGATGACCACCCTTGGTACCAGGACATACTGCGATATATGAAAAATCACAAATACCTAGACCAAGCGACCGAGGATGACAAGAGAACATTAAGAAGACTGGCCAGTGATTATGTCCTGGATGGAGAGACCCTATATAAAAGGAGAAAGGATCAAGTGTTGCTAAGATGTGTAGACACCATCGAAGCAAAGAAAATCCTGGAAGAAGTCCATGAAGGTGTCTGTGGGACACATGCCAATGGGTTCATGATGGCCAGGCAAATTATGAGATTTGGGTATTACTGGTCCACGATGAAAGGAGACTGCATCAGTTACGCTAAGAAGTGCCATAAGTGCTAAATTTATAGAGACAAGATCTATGTGCGTCCTTCACCCCTTCTTGTTATGACTTCACCATGGCCTTTCTCAATGTGGGGCATGGACGTCATTGGACCAATTTCGCCGAAGGCTTCTAATGGTCATCGATTCATTTTTGTGGTCATCGATTACTTTACCAAATGGATAGAGGCTGCTTCATATGCCAATGTCACAAAGTCAGCAGTTAGCAAGTTCTTGAAGAAGGAGATCATATGTCGCTATGGAATGCCGAAAAAGATCATATCGGGTAATGCATTGAACTTGAACAACAGCACGATAGCAAAGGTTTACAGTCGGTTTAGAATTAAGCACCATAACTCATCGCCATATTGCCCAAAAATGAATGGTGTGGTAGAAGCGGCTAATAAAAACATCAAGAGGATAGTGGGAAAGATGACCGAGACTTACAAAGATTGGCATGAGAAGTTACCGTTTTCCCTTTTCGCTTATCAAACATCGGTCAGAACCTCCACCGGGGCAACACCTTTCTCATTGGTCCACGGAATGGAGGTGGTTTTACCCATCGAAGTTGAGATTCCTTCCCTTCGAGTTTTGTCAGAGCTGAAATTGGACAAAGTAGAATGGGTTCAAGCTCAATATGACCAATTAAATTTGGTCGAAGAAAAGAGGTTAAGAGCTATCCGTCATGGTCAAATGTACCAAAAGCGAATGATGCAGGCTTATAACAAGAAGGTGCGCTCTAGAGAATTCAGTGAAGGGGACCTAGTATTAAAAAAGATCCTTCCCATACAAAAAGATTTTAGAGGGAAATGGATGCCAAACTGGAAAGGTCCTTATGTGGTGAAGAAAGCCTTTTTCGGAGGAGCATTGATGCTGACTGAGATGGATGGTAAAGACTTGCCTAATCCTATAAATTCAGATTCGGTCAAGAAATACTTCACCTAAAAGGGGAGAGGCCAATGCAA
This sequence comes from Gossypium stocksii, assembly GCA_020496765.1. NCBI lineage: Eukaryota > Viridiplantae > Streptophyta > Magnoliopsida > Malvales > Malvaceae > Gossypium > Gossypium stocksii. Next base: position 72,729,775 of record CM035622.1, read on the forward strand.
AAACCTGCAAGGGCGCTTTGAGACCTCATTAAAAAAAAAAAGGAGAGGCCAAGGTGAAAACCCGCAAAGGGCACCTCGAGACCAAAGGGGTTTTGAACTGAAAACCCATAAAGGGCAGTTCAAATTTTGATAAAAACGGGGCATAGTCTTGCCATGCCTGAATAGACAAGAAGGAGGAATACTATCTTGGGGCATCAACAAAGTCTTCTAGTTCTTCTAAACACATATCAAGATTAAAAAGGGTCCTCGAGAAGTTGTTATAGAAAAGCTCAGGCTTTGATATCGAGGGCACCTGATCTTTGTCCTATTCATTGTACCATCTTTGGATTCTTTTTCTTCTTAAAAATATGTTCCTAGTTACCTTCCTTTGTATTTTTGATAATTTATTCAATTCTGATTATCTTCGATATAAGTTTATTTGTTACCCATTATTCATAAGCATGTTACATTGAAATAATGATTGATGAACTAACAATACTTTCACAAAAGAAGTTTTGCATATTACTCTGGAAATTTCTAGATGATGCAAGAAACTGAAACAGGACAATTGCTTAAGAATACCTAGGTGCAAGGGTTGGAGGTACTCGAGAAAATTAAGATTACCTCTTTTGTTCAAATGGTTGGATAAATTAAGCAATATTGATCCAAGAAAAGACCATTTCACAAAAATCGGGTTGTAACATTCGGGGAATGGTACAACGAACCAAATTGGTGGAAAAGATTCAAATCATACGAGTAGGGTTTGATTGATATTTCGAGAAGAACAAAGAGAAAATCTCGATAAACGAATGAGTGATGACATTCGAAATAGGAATCATTCTCATAACATTTTTGCATCATAATATGTTTAATTAGGAGCATTTGACTCATTTCGATCATGGTATCCTAATCAATAGGCATAAGCATACACCCATTCTACAGGTTATGTCCTTTAGGGGACAATGTAGAAAGTAGATTTGGCAATCCTTGTATTGGCAGGAAGCAGATCGAAGAAAGTAGATTTGGCAATTCCTGTATTGGCAGGGAGCAGATCGAAGACAACAGATTTGGCAATCCCTCTATTGGCAGGGAGCAGATCGAGGAAAGTAGATTTGGCAATTCATGTATTGGCAGGGAGCAGATCGAAGACAACAGTTTTGGCAATCCCTGTATTAGCAGGAAGCATATCAAAGAAAATAGATTTGACAATTCCTGTATTGGCAGGGAGCAGATCAAAGACAACAGATTTGGTAATCACTGTATTGGCAGTGAGCAGATCAAAGAATAGCAGATTTGGCAATCCCTGTATTGGCAGGGAGCAGATCGTAAATAACAGATTTGGCAATCCCTGTATTGGCAGGGAGCAAATCAAAGACAGCAGATTTGGCAATTCTTGTATTGGCAGGGAGCAGATCAAAGATATCAGCATGACGTCTCTGAAGTTACAGTGGAGCAGACTAACGATAGTAATCTTATTTCGTTGAAGTTCCAGTGGAGTAGATCGAAGCTATAATTTTCTTCTTGAAATTTTGTTGGAGCAAGACAAAATTCCTATGACCTTGAAGATGCAGTGGACTGAAATGAAGCTACTTGAAGAAAAGAAGCACAGAAGAGGTCGATATCCTACAAGACCAAGCAAATTTGGCCCTTTTGAAATCTTTGCTCTGTTCTTGTTACACGACAACAAGCAAAGAGGGGCAGCTGTACAGGCCAAATTTTGCCCGGCCCGTATAAAATAAAATCCAAAATTAACAACAAATAAAAAGTCCAAATTTTTAAAAGTCCATGACCTAAATCACTACCCAATTAACCTATTACCCAGTAAAACCCAAATTACAAGGCCCGATAGGCCCAAATACCTAAACTAGTTTCGGCTAGCCAAAACCCTAGGTGACCCTAGCGCCGTGTTTCTCTTCTGCCGATCACGTGTTTCCATAGTGAGCCCAGTGCTCGAGGATCGACTTTGCCCGTTCTTTGCACCGAAGTAGAAACCCTCCCCTTGTTGACCTTCGCTCGACCTGCAAACATGCCTAAAAGAGAACAAAAACAACAGCAACACGCAAAGGCAAACAATAGAGGCAAAAAGGACAGTGAATACAAAAATAAGATTGTATTTTTATATAAAGAATCGAAGAATAATTGTAAAAGGGGTTACGATTTTAGAAATATAAAAAAGGAAGAAGCAGAGGTATTCTCCAAGAAATTTTCAGTCTATTTTTCATTTCTATTCTACTGCATACATATAGAAAGGAAATAAAAATAAAAACTTTACCTTTCGGAGGACGATCGGAGTCCCAGATCTGAAAGGTCTTGGCCTTATTTTCGATTTTAGGGAGTGATTCGGGTGTTTTAAGGCTTAAATCTAGGTTTAGGGGTTTTTAAATGGCCGGTAAAACCTTTTTTGCGAACTCCGACCACCATAAACGGTGGCAGGTTTGACGAAGGATGGTGGCCCAATGACCGAAGCACAATCGGCCTTAGGCTGATGCGTCGTTTTGAAAGATCTACCCACGAGCAAAACGGTACGGTTTAATGCTATAACCCGCGTGCGTGACCCGACCCAGGGAGGATCCGCGCGTTTTTGAGCATTGCTCTAATTGTGCTGTAGGCCCTTCCGCTTTCGCAGCTTCATACCGTGCAGTCCCTTGCCCGTTTTCTAAATTTAGCTACGTTTCTTATTATCATTTCAATTTAGTCCTCGAACCATTAGGGGACCAGCGTTTGAACGGCGTCGTGTTGAGGGTCTGGGATAATTTACCAATGAGTCCCTGCAAGTTTACGCACGTGTTAGTCTGGACTTTAATGGCCTGATATCTATTTATATTTTTAACCCTGGAATTTTAAATTAATCTTATTTTTGTCCCTAACCAACGCAGTGTTTTAATACTTGGAATATTTGTATTCCTGGTCCTTAACTACCTGCATATAGTTCATTTTAATTCTTACCATCATCGTTTGATTTTGTTTATCTACAAATTATAAGATATATGTGTATTAGGTTTTATATTATTTCACATATGTATTTTATTTTAGACTTACCCATGTACATATATATGCATACTTTATTTCCTCTTAAAACTTTATTTTAAATTGTATTTTGCTCACTTTAATTATTTTCTATTATTTGCATGTATACATTTCATTTACATTTAAATGTTTGTTTTATATATCATTATTTCTATTATTCTTATATTGCTTTGCACATTACAAATTTATGTCATATATATCTTGTTAATCATGTATAGACATTTTTTAACGGATTTCTTTTAAAAATCATTTTATATGTATTCTTTTGCGTATTACTTCTTTTGTTTAAAATTGCATTGCATAACACCATTTTTGATATATAAAGTATTTGATTCAAAATCCATATATATATATATATATATATATATTTCTAATTTAAATCCTTATACTCGATTTTAAATCGTAGTTTGTGTGTTTTATTGGTTTTCCATTAACGATTTCAAGCTCTTTTCTTTCTATTTATTTTAGAGTTTATTATCACATGCTTATGGAATTTCATTTGGTATTCATTGTTCATTTATGTTTTTATTATTGATGTGGATGTTCATGTAGTGGAATACTATATCTTCAAATAATTATTATTCGTTTTTAGAAGTAGCTTCGTGATATACTAGTCCATGGTTATTGGTGGTGTTTACCATGCATATTAGGATCATGATTTCAACTCTAGTTTTCACTCAATTTCAAACCAAGTATTTAATTTTTTTCTTTTAAAGAAAAATTAAGTTAGACATCTTTTTGAAATGAGGCAATGTTTAGTATTTGGTAAATCGAGAAATTGTGCCCTAACGTGCTGGGTTGCGATTTTTTTCGTTTAACCAAGTAACTAAACAACCTTTCGAATTACATATTTTGAAAAATCAAAAGATGAACTCAATATTAAAGGTTCAAGATCGCATCTCCTAACGTGCTGGAGATGTTATTTCGTTCCTTTAAAACGAGGGAATCCTAACGCTCAACTCAAACAAAATGCACTAAATCATTTTTAAATTTGCCAATAAAATTTATGAAATAAGACGATATTTAGTGTTTGGCAAAATGGCATAATTGCACCCTAACGTGCTGGGTTGCAATTTTTAGTTTGACCAAATAACTAAATACACTTTTAATTGCATGTTTTAGGAATTGCAAGAGGATCTCGATTTTTGAGAGTTTTAAAGTGTTATGTCCTAACGTGCCGGGTATGGCATTTTATTCCTTCAAAATGAGTAAATCTTAAAATTCAATCCGAAGTGTTTAAATCACATTTTTTCTTTCTCTTCAAATTTTAGTATTAGGACAATTATTAATCAAAATGGTTTTGGGCGATACGAGGGTGCTAACCCTTCCTCGTACGTAACCGACTCCTGAATTTTTTTTCTTCGCAGACCAAAGTCATATTTTTAATAAATCAAGATGTTTTATTAAAATGATCAATTTCAAGGTGACCCGATCACACCTCAAAAAAAGGTCGGTGGCAACTCCCCGTTTTTTGAAATCGATCCCGTTTTCCAAAATTTTAAAAATGGTTTCGACAGGCCGCATAATGGGCTTTGGGCCCATTCATACTGTTATGTTTGTTGAGGTTACATGGGTCGCCCGAGACGACTGTGGGCCTTCTGATGGGGCGGTAAGTGTGCCTAGACCCATTCTGATGAAAATGACCATTTTACCCTTATAGGGTAGAAATGACCGTTATGCCCCTAGAGGTAACATGACTGATTTGCCTATGATATGTATGACTGTGAATGAGTATGACATGTTGTATACATGTATGATTTTATGACATAACATTTTGCATGGGGATGGGTTATTATGGATGGAGGAAGTGTTCTGTATTTATGGCTTTTAGCCATCTTGATTATGGCTTTTAGCCATACTGTTTATGGCTTTTAGCCATCCTGTTTACTGGCAACTTTGTTGCAATACTGATTGGTGCCGCAATCGGTGCTAATCCTGGTGTGTCTGGTTGCGTGGGTCGATTTATCCTTACATGGTGTGACTGGCGGGAAGGAGTGGTGTGTCTGGCTGGATTGGGGTGGGATTTCTATCTGCATTTTTACTTTGATACTGATTCTGTATTAGGGCTTAGGCCCACATTTATATTGTTTCTGATTCTGCTACTGTACTGGGCTAAGGCCCACTTGATACGGTTACTGTAATGGGCTCAGGCCCAAATTGTTATTGCATTCTGTATGTTTGGCTGGTTAAATACTAGGGGATTACACACTGAGTTTTCGTAAACTCACCCCATCTACTTTAACTGTATAGGTAATCCCCAATCGTAGGCGGTTCGGTGCGATCAGAGGACTCAAAGGTGGCCATACTTTCATTGAGTTTGTTTCAGAACTTTTTTTTTATTTCAGATTTATTTTGGGTATTTTATGTTGTAATAAGGCCTTTAGCTGGTTGATATTTTTAGTTCTGGAATTTTATTTTTCTTTGGATATAACTACTAGCATAACACCTAGTTTTTAAAAAGGAACAGTGTTTTTACAATACAAATGCCACTGTTTTTAAAAGACATGCTTTCGCTATAAAAGTAGGTTTGAAAATTTAGTAGTGTGCTAAAGAAAGTAACTTTTGATAATAAAGCGAGGTTCTTAATTAGCCTTTAATACATACAAGAGGATAAATCAAGTCGGGGTTTTTCAAACGAATTTACGATTTAAAGTAAATAACTTTTTTTAGGTCACTATTTAATCACAAAATGATTACTAGGTGCTGAGTCCCCAACGACAATGAGTTTAACGTTTCACTTCAATGTAACGCTGCCAGATTCTGCTGTAATGTCTATGCCGGGTTTGAGGTGTTACATCTAGCCTATACATGCCATACTTCAATATGTACACTTTCAAAAGGTACCAAAATCAAGTTCGATAGTGTGATGATGATCTGCGACGATCCCCGAGCTCCTGATAGCTTCGATATCTATAAAACAATGCAATCACACACAAAGTAAGCTACAAAGAGCTTAGTAAGCCATATATAAATAAATTCAACCAATGAATCAAGTATAATTTAATTCATTCTTTTAGGATTTATGATGATTTCAGATTTGCATTTTATGAAGCACATCATACTCATTTGCTCATATACACATCATATAATTCCAATTCATTTCACTTACACATATAGCATGTTTCACTTTCATGAATATCACATATCATCTTTTAATCTCAATTTAACATATATTCACTTCTCATTTTCAAATTTATACACATTTCAAATGTACCTGAATCAGATGCACATTTCATATATTCATTAATCTCTTGAAGTGCCCATTGAACCGTTCAGAAATCAAATAGGATATGCGGATAGCTCAAAAAACTCGTACAATGCCAACGTCCCAGACGTGGTCTTACATGTAATCAAATATCGATGCTACTGTCCTAGACAGTGTCCTACACGAAATCAATACGATGCCGATGTCCCAGACATGGTCTTACACGTAAAGCTCAAATCGATGCCAACGTCTAGACATGGTCTTACACGAATACTCATATCAGAATCCTATGTCATGACATATGTATCCTAACTATTCCCAAGGTCCGTACGAGACTTTTCGGACGTCGTTGCAATATCAGAACTTTCTCAGATTTCACATATTTGGCTCAAATAGCCATAAATCACAATTCATTCATATATAAACAATAAATATTCAATTCAGACACATTTATTTGTAATATCAACTTACCTCATAAGGATTCGGGCAGAAATAAATGGCTATTCAATGACTTTCAATTTTCCTCGATCTAAATCTGTTTTCTTTGGTTCTTGATCTATACACATTCAAATTTAGCTCTTTTATTCACGAAGTCATTCAATTCAATCCATAAACATATATGTAGGGGATTTTACAATTTAGCCCTCTCATTTTCACATTTTGACATTTAGTCCCAAATTCACAAAAGCACAAAATACACATAATTTCTTTGTACACATGCTTAGACGAATTTTCACTTAGCTCATATAAGCCCATATATTTCATAAAAAAATTCTCAATTTCATAAAAAAATTCAAATACAAAACATATTAATCAAATACATATCTTTCATTTTCTATCAAAAATCATCACAAAACTTCTAATTTCATCAATGGCACATTTCAAAATCTTCATCAAATTCAAAAATTGAGACATGGGCTTAAGAGAACACAAAGCAACGATCACAAAAACATGGAAATTATCAAAAATCGAAACAAAAACATACCTTAATTAGCCAAAACTAAGGTCGAACCTAGCCTGCTCTTTTTATTTATTTTTATTTATTATTTTCGGTAATGGATGAACATAAATGACTAATTTCATGCATCTGTTTTATTTAATTATCATTTATTCATCAAATACCAATTTTAACCTTAATGTTTTCATTAAAATTCCACTAACTAATGTCCAACCATGTCATTTCATGAATTCAATAGTCCATTTACAACAGAAGGACCTCACATTTAAAGAGACACATCAAATCATCACTTTAATAAATAGAAGGACACTTGTGCATTTTCTACAATTTAGTCCTTTTATCAAAATTAAGCACATAAATGATCACATTTTTATACGAAAATTTCACATATATAAATTCACATACTTTAGGCATAGAAAATAATATTTAAATATTTTTTTGACTCGAATTTGTGGTCCCGAAACACTGTTCTAACTATGGTCTAAACTAGGCTGTTACAAATGCACCTGCCATATTTATAGACTTGATGAGTTGAATTTTCAAACTGTATTTAGATATGTTTGTGGTGGTATTTATTGATGATATTATGGTTTACTCTCGAGATGAAAATGAACATGCAGATCATTTGAGAATTGTGTTGCAAACTTTGCGTGAGAAGCAATTATATGCCAAATTTAGTAAATGTGAATTTTGGCTACGGAAAGTTGGTTTTCTCAGGCATATAGTTTTTGCTGAAGGTATTAGAGTAGATATGAGTAAAATTTCAGCAATTGTTAATTGGAAACCACCAAAGAATGTCTCAGAAGTCAAAAGTTTTCTGGGATTAGCTGGTTATTATTGGAGATTTGTAGAAGGGTTTTCAATGATAGCTTCTCTGCTGACTCGTCTATTACAAAAAGATGTGAAGTTTGAATGGTTTGATAAATGTCAGCAAAGTTTTAACAAATTGAAAGCATTATTGACAGAAGCACCCGTGTTAGTTCAACTTGAATCGGGTAAGGAATTTGTAATGTACAGTAATGCATTATTGAATGGTTTAGGATGTGTATTGATGCAAGAGGGAAAAGTAATAGCCTATGCTTCTAGACAGTCAAAGCCACATGAAAGAAATTACCCGATACATGATCTTGAATTGGCAGCAATTGTGTTTGTATTGAAAATTTGGTGGCATTACCTATTGTGTGAAAAATGTCATATCTTTACTGATCATAAAAGTCTGAAGTATTTGATGTCACAGAAAGACTTGAATTTGATACAACACAGGTGGCTTGAATTATTGAAAGATTATGATCTTACTATTGATTATCATTTGGGAAAAGCAAATGTTGTTGCAGATGCTTTGAGTTGGAAATCTCTATTTGTTTTACGAGCATTGAATACTCGGTTGTCTTTGTCTAATGATAGTTTAGTTATAGTTGAATTAAAAGCTAGACCAACATTTCTGGAACAAATCTGTGAAGTTTAAAAATGTGATGTTGAACTATAGGCTAAACGAGTCCAATATGAATCAAATTTTGATTCAAAATTTCAGACTGGGTCTAATGGTTGTTTATTCAAGGGCAGAATGTGTGTACCAAAGATTTCAGAGTTGGTACAGAAAATTCTACATGAACCTTACAATGATACAATGTCTATTCATCCTGGTAGTAATAAAATGTACAATGACTTGAAGAAAATGTACTAGTGGCCGGGAATGAAATATGATATTTCCGAATTTGTATCCAAATGCTTGATATGTCAGCAAGTAAAAGCTGAACATCAAGTGCCCTCAGGATTATTACAACCAATCACGATACTGGAATAGAAATGGGAAAGGGTTACCATGGATTTTATATCAAGGTTATCCCTGTCCCCGAAGAAGAAAGATGCTATTTGGGTAATAGTTGACCGGCTGACAAAGTCTACACATTTTATTCCGGCATGTACGGATTACTCTTTGGATAGGTTGGCTGAATTATATATTACTGAGATTATCAGATTACATGGAGTACCAGTCTCCATTATTTCAGACAGAGATCTTCGATTCACATCCCCATTATTTCAGTACTGCATTCTATCCTCAAACTGATGGCGAGTTTGAACATGTCATACAGATTTTGAAAGATATGCTTTGGTGTTGTGTGTTGGAATTTGAAGGTAATTGAGAGAAGTATTTGCCTTTAATTGAATTTGCTTACAATAATAGCTATTCGTCCAGTATCAAAATGGCACTATATGAAGCTTTGTACGGTTGCAAATGTAGAACACCATTATATTGGACAGAGCTTAGTGAGAAAAAGGTATACAGGGTTAACTTAGTCCGAGAAACAGAAGAAAAGGTAAAGGTGATTCAGGACAACTTAAAAGCAATATCAGATCGCCAAAAGTCATCTGCCAATCATAAACGAAAAGAGATAGAATTTTAGGTCGGTGAAAAAGTATTTCTGAAATTATCACTATAACACCCTTAACCAGTATCCATCGCTGGAGGGGTTACGAGGCATTACTCGATAAATCTCAATTCCTAACAATCATGATCATGCGCATTTTAAACTCTTAACCCAACCATATATATATATACTTTTTTTTTTTATAAAAAAATTAATATAATCTAACTCATTTACTTCATAAGCATATTATCACATAAAGTACTTTCACACATATACATAAGCACAACCATTTATACATCAAAATAACACATACTTGATTTCACTTAAAATCTATATTCTTTTAACCAATTATACTCATGCAGCATAATACAAATAATAATAATAATAATAATAATAATAATAATAATAATAATAATAATAATAATAATAATAATAATAATAATAATAATAATACTCGTGTATCAATTTTGAAATAACTCATCTCACTTGCATTAAACCAATGTATAATCATATGGTGAAAATCACAGTTCATTTGGTAAATTTCCTTAAGCATGACCCAACTTAACTATGGCCAAATCCACACATCAACTAACCGTATCAAACACCAAATTTTTGTCATTTATCAATTAGCAATTTCATGTTATCAAGTATAACTCAACTAAAAATTTATACCAAACTAAACCTGAAAACCAAAATGGATTATTCATTTGGTACATTAAACTTAGCCAAATATAATATACCTATTGTTAACTCATTTGCATACACTCACTTACAATGCCAATCCACCAATTTACAAATTCAAATATTTTAACTTATTAGCTAATACAGAATATCATCAATGTTTAATGCATATAATACAAATGTTTACTTTTTATTTATTCACATAATGTTCATAGATTTTCTTTCACAATTGCCAAATTTGACTAACATCAATAACCAAAATTTATCAACTTATGAACACCCACACAATGTAACATATCATTAATATCTCATAGTCAAAACCATCAATCCATTCACCTAATCAACCATCAAATATAATCTACTTTTATATAAAGAATATAACCGAATTGGCAATTAATAGTTAAGATCAACCACAACATTCAATCAAAACATATTAATCAACTTAGCCCATTTAGTAAGCCATATTCGCATAGCTTACATAATTACAATTCAACCAAAATAGATTCAAAAGATAACCTAGCGTATACATGCCATACATTTCAAAATTCAACTTTTAAAAGTACCAAAATATTGATGATAGTGTAGATGACTTCGCTGATGATCCCAAACTTGTAATAAGCTTCCAAAATCTAATTCACAAAGAACAACATAAACACACACAGTAAACTTTCACAGCTTAGTAAGTTATAAGCAAAATAGATACTCAAATGACATTAACAACTAAATTTTTAAATGACCGAATTTATATACAATAATCACCAATACTTCCAATTTTATCTATACATGACACCATATATCATTCATGTACTAATACATATTATTCAAATTTACAATTATATATATATATATATATATATTCAATCTCAAAGATATTCATTACACCTACTATTACGTGTTCACAATTAACCAAATCTCCATTAACTTGATAATATATATATATATAACATATCATTTTATTCATAATCCACGCACTTTATCTTTTCTACTATCAATCACACATATTTAAGCTTAATAATATTAACCGCATAGGTTCGAGACATACCTGCATAATTTCAAACTTAGATATTGTATTTAATACCCAAAAATTTCAAGGCAATAACTCACTCGAATATCTCTGATAATTCCATAAAACCGCACACTTAGTGCTAATAATTATTTGAAATTATAAACTAAATTTGCAAACTTAGTGCTCAATAAGTAAGATCGCACACTTAGTGCTTGATAATTTAGAATCGCACACTTAGTGCTTGACAATTTAGAATTGCACACTTAGTGCTCGATAATTAAGCTTGCACACTTAGTGCTAATGTCATCTCCGTAACTAATTATATTTGCACACTCAGTGCTTAAATTCAAATACTCAATACACATCCATTTATTTTTTCTAAGTCTATTTGTATTCGGCCACCTCAATATTTTCCACATTTCAATTCGGCACATACTTATAAATTATATTTTTTTAAATCAACAACAAATATTTGCTTAATAACTTACCTCGAATATCGACGGACAGAAACTTTTGACTATTCAACGATTTTTGTTTTTCCCCGATCCACGTCCGATCTTTTCAGTTCTTGATCTATATAATTTCAAAATAAGCTCATTCAAATAGAATTTCATTCATTTTAGTCCAAAACACATAATTGAACAATTTACCAATTTATCCCTAACATTCTGCACTTTTACAAATTAATCCAATTTTCACAAAACACAAAATATGCTAAATTTGCATATATTAAGCTAGGGCTGAAAGTTCACTAGGCTTATACAAGTCTCCACATTTCATAAATTTCACAATCTAGCCCCACAATTTACTATTTTTGAAAATTTAATCCTAAATACTCAATTTCATCAAATTTCCAATACAAAATTTAATAATCTAACACATATCTTTTATTTTCTATCTTCAAACAAAAAATTAACGAAACTATTAACCATGGCAACTCATGAAAATATCATCAATTTCAAAATTTCAAGCATGGGTTTTGAAGTATTCATAGCAACGATCTCAAAAATGTAAAAATTATCAAAAACCGAAACCAAACTAACCTTGAATTTGGATTCACAAGTGCCGAATGTAAAAACCCTTTTTATTTTCTTCTTTTCTTTGAGTTTCGGTCTTCAAGATGAAAGAAAGATGAACACTTTCATCTTTTTGTTTTATTATTCATATAATTTTAATTAAATTTACCAAATTGCCATTACTAAAATAATTAAATCATACATTCACTATTACATGCATATTATGACTGGCCACTAGGATGAATTTTGGTCAATTTACACTATTTATACCTTAATTTAAGAAACCATCATCAATTTGGCACTTAGGCATGTAACCCCCAAATTTTTATTTTACGCGATTAAGCCCTATTTATTAAATCGGGCATTCAAATGATAAAATTTTAAAACGAAAATTTCACACCAGTCAAATTCATACATTCAGAAAAAAATAATAATTAAATATTTTTTGACTCAGATTTGTGGTCTTGAAACCACCGTTCCGATTAGGGTCAAAATTAGGATGCTACAACTCTCCCCCTTAGGGATTTTCATCCCCGAAAATCTTACCGGTGAATAGGTTAGGATAACGTTCTTTCATTGAATCCTCAAGCTCCCAAGTTGCTTCCTCGACCCCATGCTTATGCCACAGTACTTTCACCAACGAGATTTTCTTATTTCACAACTCTTTCACTTCGCGAGTCAAAATACGAATCGGTTCTTCCTCATAGGTTAAATCAGACTAAATCTCAATCTGTGACGGACTAATCACATGAGAAGGGTCGGATCTATATTGTCGAAGCATCGAAACATGGAAAACATTGTCCATCTTTTCTAACTCAGGTGGTAACATCAACTTGTACGTAACCGGCTCGATATGCTCAATAATCTTGTACGGCTCAATAAATCTCGGACTCAGCTTGCCCTTGCGACCAAATCTAAGTATTTTCTTCCACGGTGAGACTTTCAAAAAGTCTCGGTCACCAATTTGAAATTCTATATCTTTACGTTTCAAATCCGCATAAGATTTTTGACGGTCTAATGCTGCTTTCAAACATTCGCGGATCACTTTTACTTTTTGTTTAGTCTCTTTGATTAGATCAACCCCGTGTATCTTGCTTTCACTTAGCTCGGTCCAATACAAAGGTGTACGACATTTACGACCATACAAAGCCTCGTAAGGTGCCATTTTGATACTCGATAAAAGCTATTATTGTATGCAAACTCAATCAAAGGCAAGTGTCGTTCCCACGTACCTATAAACTCGAGAACGCAACATCTCAACATATCCTTAAGTATTTGAATGATTCGTTCAGACTGTCCATCTGTCTGGGGGTCGAAAGTAGTGTTAAAATACAGTTTAGTACCCCAAGCATCTTGCAGTTTCTTCTAAAAACGTGATGTAAACCTCGAATCTCTATCCGAGACAATAGAAATAGGTACACTATGTGATCGCACAATCTGAGAAATGTACAATTCAGCTAGCTTATCGAGTGAGTAATCTGTACGAATCGGGATAAAGTGAGCTGACTTTATCAATCTATCAACAACAACCCAAATTGCATCTTTCTTGCTCGGTGTCAATGGTAATCCCGATATAAAATCCATCGTGACTCGATCCAATTTCCATTCAGGTATCATAATCGGTTGAAGTAATCCCGACGGTACCTGATGCTCAGCTTTTACTTGCTGACATACCAAGCATTTCAACACAAAGTCCGAAATATTCCTTTTCATACAGTGCCACCAGTAGTACTGCTTCAAATCATTATACATCTTTGTGCTACCCAGGTGAAAAGACAGTCTACAATTATGAGCCTCGTTACAAATCATACGAATTAACTCAGGATTCTTCGGTACACATATTCGGTTTCTAAACTACAAACATCCATCAGCATCATCTTGAAATTCCGAGCTAACATTTGACTCACACTGATTCATTTTTGCTATCAAGTCATTATCCACTTTCTAAGCTTCATAAATCTGCTGAACAAATAACAGTCTCACTTTTAAGTTTGCTATAATCGCACCATCATCAGACATAGCCATATGTGCATTCATAGCACACAAAGCAAACAGTGATTTTTGGCTTAAGGCATCAGCAACCAAGTTAGCTTTTCCCGGGTGATAATCAATTACAAGCTCGTAATCTTTAAGCAACTCTAACCACCGTCTTTGTCATAATTTTAGATCTTTCTGCACCATCAGATATTTTAAACTTTTGTGATCGGAGTAAACATGACATTTTTCACCGAACAAGTAGTGACGCCATATCTTCAAAGCAAACACTATGGCAGCCAATTCGAGATTGTGCGTCGGATAGTTCTCTTTGTGCGGCTTTAACTATCTCGAGGCATAAGCTACAACTTTGCCTTCCTGCATAAGAACACAACCCAAACCATTCAAAGAAGCATCATTTAAGATAACAAACTCTTTACCTGATTCTGGTTGAACAAGCACTGGAGCTTTAGTCAACAAAGTTTTCAACTGATCGAAACTTTTCTGACATATTTCTGCCCACTCGAATCTAACATCTTTCTGAAGTAACTTTGTCAACGGAGTGGCAATCATCGAGAAACCTTTCACGAATCGTCTATAGTAACCAGCAAGTCCTAGAAAACTCCGAACTTCTGAAACATTCCTCGGGGGTTTCCAATCAAGTATAGCCAAAATCTTACTCGGATCAACTTGAATACCTGATGCTGAAACCACGTGTCCTAAGAAGCTAACCTCGTGCAATCAAAACTCACATTTACTGAACTTTGCATACAACTGTTTATCTTGCAAAGTCTGTAACACCAACCTCAAATGCTCAGCATGTTCAATTTCATTTCGTGAATAGATCAAAATGTCATCAATAAACACAACCACAAACCGGTCTAAATACGATCAGAAGATCTGATTCATCAAATCCATGAAAACGGTAGGTGCATTAGTAAGTCCAAACGGCATTACTAAGAACTCATAATGCCTGTATCTCGTTCGAAAAGCAATCTTTGGTACATCAGAATCTCTAACTCGCAACTGGTAGTAACCCGATCGCAAATCTATTTTCGAAAACATAGAAGCCCCTTTTAACTTATCAAACAAGTCATCAATCCGCGGCAATGGATACTTATTATTGATAGTCACTTTGTTGAGTTGCCGGTAATCAATACACATTCTCATCGTTCCATCTTTCTTTTTCACAAATAGGACTGGCGCACCCTAGGGAGAGAAACTCGGTCGCGCAAAACCTCTATCAGTCAATTCTTGCAATTGTGCTTTCAACTCTTTTAATTTAGTAGGTGCCATACGGTACGGAGTTATCAAAATAGGAGTCGTTCCTAGTACTAACTCAATACCAAACTCTACCTCTCAAATAGGTGGTAAACCTGGCAATTCTTTAGGAAATATGTCCGGATACTCGCACACAATTGGTACAGATTCAATATTCTTATCGGTTACTTTACTATCAAGTACATACGTAAGGTAACCTTCGCAACCCTTTCTCACATACTTCTGAGCTAAAATCGAAGATATCATAGCCGGTAAACCATTCAAATCAGTGGACTCAATTAGAAGCATCTCATCATTTTGGCATCACAGATCAATAGTTTTTCGTTTACAATTCACCACAGCATCATGTATGGTTAACCAATCCATACCCAGAATTATATCGAACTCGTCGAATGGCAATAGCATCAAATCAGCTGGAAAACATGAATCTCGAATCATTAGGGGGCAATTCTTGCACACTTTGTCCACTAACACATACCAGCCCAGGGGGTTTGATACACGAATCACAAACTCAGTAGACTCAACAGGCAAAGTCTTACTGGATACTAATGTTTCACACACATAGGAATGAGTTGACCCGGGATCAATCAAAGCAATTACACTAGTGTGATAGAGAGTGAATATACCAGTAATAACTCAGGGGATGAAGCCTCCTATCGAGCACGAATGGCGTATGCTCTGGCAAGTCCACGAGCTTGGATCTAACTGTTGTGTCTGAAATCCCTCTTTGAGTACTACTCCTACCTCTCATGTTCCTAGGTGGTTTACCCCTAACTGCAGCGCCACTCGATCTCACACTCTGAACATTATCTTTCTCGACTAGCTCCGGGCAATCCTGAATGAAATGATCTCGTGAACCACATCTATAACAGACTCTATTATTTTACTTGCCCTAACACTCACCCACATGCCGTCTTCCACATTGTTGACACTCTGGTCTATTTGGTCGAGTATTACCAACACTTACAATCGAGGTGGCTGGTAAACTCATTGGTGGTCGATCTCATATAGAAAGCCCGGCAGTAGTCTTAGATCGGTTACTATCATCTCTAAACTTCTTTGGTGCCAATTGAAAAGTCTTACTCATTGACCTCTTGCGGGAGTCTCTAACTTCAAACTCAGCTTTTCTTTTCTTTTTCCGAAGCTTTTCGACTTTGCAAGCTCACTCGACAAGTACTACGAACTCTTTTATTTCAAGTATGCCGATAAGTAATTTTATGTCTTCATTTAGCCCTTCTTCGAATCTTTTACACATAGCAGACTCGGTTGAAACGCACTCCCGGGCATAACGGCTGAGTCTTACAAATTTCTGCTCATATTCAGTAACAGTCATAAGAACCTATTTAAGCTCAAGAAACTCTTTACGTTTCTGATCAACAAATCTCTGGCTAATATATTTCTTGTGAAACTTAGTCTGAAAGAAATCCCAGGTGACCCGTTCTTTTGGCACAACCGAAACCCAAGTGTTCCACCAATGATAGGCAGAATCACGTAACAAGGACATAGCACATTTCAGACACTCATCGAGAGTACATGATAGTTCTTCAAATACTCGAATAGTGTTATCGAGCCAAAATTCAGCCCTCTTAGCATCATAATCATCTGTGGCCTGAAACTCTTGGGCCTCGTATTTTCTAATTTTATCAACAGAAGGCTTACTTAATCTCACAGGATCAGTAGTCGGAGGTACCATAGGCATCAGAGGTGGGTTTTTTAGATTCGCGGGTTGTTGAACAGCCGGATTTGTCTGGATATATTGAGTAAACCACTCGTTCATCATGTTATAAAAGGCTTGTTTAGCCCCATCATCATGGTTACTCGCATTCGGTCAAGAATCAACCGACATTGTCCCTTATGTGGGAGAATGTGCTACACTCTTGACATCATCCGCTACTATTCGATCGGGATCAGGATCCATTTACTCTACGAAAAACATGATTTTAAACGTCAGGAGTCATCACACTATCACAGTATAAAATATGGCATGTATAGCTAGACTCACACGCACTACGTTAGTCCGAGAATCGACTAAACCGTAGCTCTGATACCAATAAAAATGTAATACCCTTAACCCGTATCTATCGTTGGAGGAGTTACGAGGCATTACTCAACAAATCTTAATTCCCAACAATTATGATCGTGCGCATTTTAAACTCTTAACCGAACTATGTATACATACTTTTTTTTTCTTTTCTAAAAAAAAATATAATCTAACTCATTTGCTTCATAAGCAGATTATCACATAAAGTACTTTCACACATATACATAAGCACAACCATTTATACATCAAAACAACACATACTTGATTTCACTTAAAATCTATATTCTTTTAACCAATTATACTCATGCAGCATAATAAAAAAATTAATAATAATAATAATAATAATAATAATAATACTCGTGTATCAATTTTGAAATAACTCATCTCAATTGCATTAAACCAATGTATAATCATATGGTGAAAATCACAGTTCATTTGGTAAATTTCCTTAAGCATGACCCAACTTAACTATTGCCAAATACACACATCAACTAATCGTATCAAACACCAAATTTTTCTCATTTATCAATCGGCAATTTCATGTTATCAAGTATAACTCAACTAAACATTTATACCAAACTAAACCTAAAAACCAAAATGCATTATTCATTTGGTACATTAAACTTAGCCAAATATAATATACCTATTGTTAACTCATTTGTATATACTTACTTACAACGCCAATCCACCAATTTACAAATTCAAATATTTTAACTTATTAGCTAATACAGAATATCATCAATGTTTAATGCATATAATACAAATGTTTACTTTTTATTTAATCACATAATGTTCATATATTTTCTTTCACAATTGCCAAATTTGACTAACATCCATAACCAAAATTTATCAACTTATTAACACCTACACAATGTAACATATCATTAATATCTCATAGTCAAAACCATCAATTCGTTCACCTAATCAACCATCAAATATAATCTACTTTTATATAAAGAATATAACCGAATTGGCAATTTATAGTTAAGATCAACCACAACATTCAATCAAAACATATTAATGAACTTAACCCATTTAGTAAGCCATATTCGCATAGCTTACATAATTACAATTCAACCAAAATAGATTCAAAAGATAACCTAGCTTATACTTGCCATAACCTAGCTTATACATGCCATACATTTCAAAATTCAACTTTTAAAAGTACCAAAATATTGATGATAGTGTAGATGACTTCGCTGATGATCCCGAACTCGTAATAAGCTTCCAAAATCTAATTCATAAAGAACAGCATAAACACACACAGTAAGCTTTCATAGCTTAGTTAGTTATAAGCAAAATAGATACTCAAATGACTTTAACAACTAAATTTTTAAATGACCAAATTTATATACAGTAATCACCAATACTTCCAAAATTATCTATACATGACACAATATATCCTTCATGTACTAATACATATTATTCAAATTTACAATTATATATATATATATATATTCAATCTCAAAGATATTCATTACACCTACTATTACGTGCTCACAATTAACCAAATCTCCATTAACTTGATAATATATATATATATATATATATATATAACAAA
Source organism: Gossypium stocksii (assembly GCA_020496765.1). Classification (NCBI taxonomy): domain Eukaryota; kingdom Viridiplantae; phylum Streptophyta; class Magnoliopsida; order Malvales; family Malvaceae; genus Gossypium; species Gossypium stocksii. The sequence continues at coordinate 72,748,873 of CM035622.1, forward strand.
TCGTTTTATTCATAACCCATGCACTTCATCTTTTCTATTATCAATCACACAGATTTAAGCTTAATAATATTAACCACATAGGTTCGAGACATACTTACACAATTTCAAGCTTAGGTATCGTATTTAATACCCAAAAATTTCAAGGCAATAACTCACTCCAATATCTCTGATAATTCCATAAAACTGCACACTTAGTGCTAATAATTATTCGAAATTATAAACTAAATTTGCACACTTAGTGCTAGATAAGTAAGATCGCACACTTAGTGCTTGATAATTTAGAATCACACACTTAGTGCTCGATAATAAGCTCGCACACTTAGTGTTAATGTCATCTCTGTAACTAATTATATTTGCACACTCAGTGATTAAATTCAAATACTCAATACACATCCATTTATTTTTACTAAGTCTATTTGTATTCGGCCACCTCAATATTTTCCACATTTCAATTCGACACATACTTATAAATTATATTTATTTAAATCAATAACAAATATTTGCTTAATAACTTACCTCGAATATCGACTGACAGAAACTTTTGACTATTCAACAATTTTTGTTTTTCCCCGATCCACGCCCGATCTTTTCAGTTCTTGATCTATATATGTAACGTCCTGATTTTCAGGATTTTTGGGGCTAATGAGATTTTTGGTGAGGTTGGGAAATTTTGTGTTCTAATTGCTAAAATGGTGTTTGGATGTGTTAGTAGGCCTGTAAGAAGCCCAAACCTCGGTTAAAAATTGATAAATATAGTTAAGTACGTTCTAAGTAAAAAGGGGGAACTGGGTCAAGAGGGCCCTTAAGAAAAATTGTGTAAAATATGTCGCAAAAGGGAGCCTTGGTAGAGTGGCAAGGTGGCGCCACTAAGATCCTAAAAAAGTGGCGCCTAGATGGGTATTGAAGGACAAGGGTTTGAGTTGCAAGGTAGGCTTATTGCTCTTCTTAATTTTTAAGCATGTGCCGGACATATAACTAATTTAAGTAGGAAATTCGACAAGGGGCTTTAGGGACTTGGGCCGATTGCTTTAGGGAGATTATTAGGGTTTCGTCTTTTTCTATTTTCTGTCATGAGAGTTAGGGTTAGCCACCTTAGGTGTTATTATTCTCTTTTCAGTCAAAAAGCCGAAATTTGCCTCCCTAAGAGCATCTAGCCGATTTCTTCATCTTCTTCTTCTCTATCATCGTTTTTCCTCTTTTCTTTTTATCCTGTTGATCTTCTCCTTTGCCGAACACCCTATCATACTTAGCTCTGCAATTTCTTTCGATTCCATCCCTCCAAAAATAGCCATAGCCGATTGCTCAAAGTGCTAGAAATCCCGAAAACTGCTTCCTTTTTGCCGATTTCTTGTAAGCTGAATTACCCCTATTCTTTTCACCTGTTGTGGCCGATTACTACATTCCCTTGAGCCACATCATTGTCGACACCATCACCCAAACTCATAGCCCAAATCGCCATCTTCTTCTCTAGTTGAAAAGCCGAAATCACCATTAGTGTAGGGAGATAGCCGAATAGTTTAGATCTCAAAAATAGGGGTTCTACTAACGTTCAAGAGGCAGATTTACATCAGATCTGTGTAGGAATCGAAGAGAAACCATTGGTAATTGCTTAATACCTCAGATCTGTTCAATATTTCATGTGTTGGAAAAGCCGAAAGTCTCTAAAGTTAGGGACTTTGTCGATTTGGACTTTTAGTAAATCAAGTGGTATTTTTCTTTGTTCTTTTGAGTGATAGTTAGCGAAGAAGGTGATCAAGAAAGGAGTTGAAGGCATTGGTATCATCAGATCTAGATTTTGTGCACCTAGGTCGTCAGAGGTAAGTTTTCATGGCCATTAAGGGTATGGCCGAATGTGGTAAGGGATTGTGGCTTTGGTTTTTTGTGGATCTACTAATTAATTGATTAGATATTGGGTTGTAGGAACTGTCGCATAGGAGATCTCGTTGGTGAAACCGCAAAACAGGTGTGTGATTCTAAACCCCTTCATTGTGCATGTTGGCAAATGCCGAAAAGCTGAAATGCCGAAGATCTGGCATTTCGAGGGCTTGTGAGAGTGCGAACGCTCACAAGTTGGTAGGGACACGTTGGATATGAAATCGGTACTGAAGGGAGAGCTAACCACGAAATTTTGGGCGTTAGGTAAGTTGGGCCTCGGTAGGCCGAATATGGGCCCAATGGGTAATTTGGGCCCATTTGGGGAAAAATGGGTTTAAGGTAATAATATGAACTGTAGGCGTAAAAAAATAGTTAAAACAAGGTAACTGAATATGAAATTTGGACTAAACGGGCCTAATTGGCTAAACGACGTAATAGGGCCATTAGGGGTTTTAGGGCTTAAAAGCTAAAACTATTAAACTGAGTTAACCGAATTTTCTGTAATGACTATGGGATTAGTAGAGACTGTAATAAGCATAAAAACTGTAATATGAGAGCAAAAATTACTGCAAAACCCTTAGGGTGAGAAATTACTGTTTTGCCTCTAGGTAGAAAATTACCGATATACCCCTAAGGCTAAAACCGACTGAACTTTTTGACATGACTATTACTGATACTGCATATCATGATGTATGTATGTCTGATGCATGGGATTGGGTTTGATATTGGAGGAAGTGTGAGTGGCACTGCCACGTTACTGAAAGGGGCTACGCCTCGTACTGTTTCTGAAAGGGGCTTTGCCTCGTATACTGTTTATCTGAATAGCCATGCTGCAACTGTGGTGTGTGGGCTGGGTGGGTCGAGTTATTCCCCACATGGTGTGTTGGCTGGTACGGGTGGTGTGTAACGGTTGGTGGGTTGAGTAGTCTCCCCAATTGGGTTGCATTCATACTGTTATACTGTACTGTACTGTTATGGGCCTATGGGCCAAACTGTTATCTGAATAGGGCTTCGACCCAGTATCTGTTATAAGGCTTTGGCCCATTTTACTGTTATCTGAATAGGGCTTCGGCCCAGTATCTGACTGAGACTGGTTAGGGCTTAGGCTCAGTGGGCTTGAGCCAATGTGGGCTTTGGATGGGTTCTGCACACACTGAGTTTTCCCAAACTCACCCTTCTCTTTCCATCCTTGCAGGTGAGCCCTAGATCGTGACTTGGATGCTGTGAGGGATTCAGAGTGGCCACCAAGACTGAACTCGCATTCTAGTTGGTTATTTATTTTAATTACTTTTCTATTATTGGTTTTATTTTGGTTATGGGTTGTAATAAGGCCGCTATAACTACTTTATTTGGGATTTTCAACTGTTTTATTTCTATCACAAATATACACTGTTTTCAAAATTAAACAAACAATTTCTTAATCAACCTGATATTACCGATGGCTAAATAAGATAATAAGGTTAAAATGAATCGCGTAACAAGGGGAATAGAGATTAAAGTTAAATAATTATTGAAACGGGAGTTTTCAAAATAATCGAGCATTGCTTTCCAAAACTCACCAATGGACTTAGTAAATAGGGCGGCGTAGGATAGTCTAGGTAATGTAGCACACCGGACATGGCCATAACGTCTGGGCCGGGTTTGGGGTGTTACAATATAATTTCAAAATGAGCTCATTCAAATAGAATTTCATTCATTTTAGTCCAAAACACATAATTGAACAATTTACCAATTTATCCCTAACATTCTGCACTTTTACAAATTAATCCAATTTTCACAAAACACAAAATATGCTAAATTTGCATATATTAAGCTAGGGCTGAAAGTTCACTAGGCTTATACAAGTCTCCACATTTCATAAATTTCACAATCTAGCCCCACAATTTACTATTTTTGAAAATTTAATCCTAAATACTCAATTTCATCAAATTTCCAATACAAAATTTAATAATCTAACACATATCTTTTATTTTCTATCTTCAAACACAAAATTAACCAAACTATCAACCATGGCAACACATGAAAATATCATCAATTTCAAAATTTCAAGCATGGGTTTTGAGGTATTCAAAGCAATGATCTCAAAAACGTAAAAATTATCAAAAACCGAAACCAAACTAACCTTGAATTTGGATTCACAAGTGCCGAATGTAAAAACCTTCTTTATTTTCTTCTTTTCTTTGAGTTTCGGTCTTCAAGATGAAAGAAAGATGAACACTTTCATCTTTTTGTTTTATTATTCATATAATTTTAATTAAATTTACCAAATTGCCATTACTAAAATAATTAAATAATACATTCACTATTACATGCATATTATGACCGGCCACTATGATGAATTTTGGTCAATTTACACTATTTATATCTCAATTTAGGAAACCATCGTCAATTTGAAACTTAGGCATTTAACTCCCAAATTTTTATTTTATGCGATTAAGCCCTATTTATTAAATCGGGCATTTAAATGATAAAATTTAAAACGAAAATTTCACACTAGCCAAATTCACACATTCAGAACACAGAAAAATAAGAATGAAATATTTTCTAACTCAGATTCGTGGTCTTGAAACCACCGTTCCGATTAGGGTCAAAATTGGGCTATTACAATCACCCTGGATGAAAGTACTCTAGTTTGGCCGTAAAGGAAAAATGAGTCCACGATTCATCTGGCCATATGAGATTATAGAAAGAATCGAACGTATTGCGTACTGATTAGCATTACCACTAGAACTTGACAGAATTCATAATGTTTTTCATATGTCTATGTTATGACGGTATAGATCAGATCCTTCACATGTAATTTCTCCGACAGAAGTTGAGATTGAACCCAATATGACATATAGTGAAGAAGCAATCAAAATCTTGGCACGTGAAACAGAAGTTTTAAGAAATAAAAAGGTAACATTAGTAAAAGTTCACTGGCAACGACATGGTATAGAAGAGGCTACCTGGGAACCGGAGGATACTATGAGAAATCAATACCCAAATCTTTTTACTGGTAAGATTTTTGAGGACGAAAATCCTTAAGGGGAGAGTTGTAGCAGCCGATTTTCAGTGAAATTGGAAAAGTGGTTTTGAGACCACAAATCTGAGCCGAAAAGAAAAATTATTTCCATATTGTTGGATGGTTCATATTATGATATGAATGTTATATGAAAATACTGATAAGAAAGTTTTATCGATTAGGTGATTAATTATGGGAAGGACCAAATTGCATAAAATGTAAGAGTTGAATTTTAGTAGCTATAAGTATTGATTAGCTATGGAATTCAAAATTGGAGCCCTTATATGGTAATTAGACCATTAAAAGAAAAGTTAGTAGATATTTTTGGTGATTCATCTATGGAAAAATTAGAAAAGATTAAGGACTAAACTGGAAATTAAAATAATTAGGAGATGATAAAAGAAATATCATCTTCCCTAAAATTTGCATGGAAACCCTAGGAGAAAGAGAAGAAACTACTCAAGCTTAATTGGGTAAGTATTCAAGTTCAGTTTTTAGTAATTTTTATATTTTTGAGAACGTGATAGTTTAATCTTTCTATTTTGGGGACTACTTTGAAAAGATATCAAAGTATAGAAGTTGTGCCCTGGATGAATATACTAAAAATTTGAAATTTATGGTAGAAAATGAAAGATTGTTAGTAGATAAACAACTTTTACAAAGAGAATTTTGGTGAAAACATGATTTAGGGACTAAATTGAAAAGTTGTAAAGCCCATGGAAAAATCTAATTTTTGTAAAATTCATAGGCTACTATTGTAATATATAGAATTCAGCTAGGCTTGGAATAAGGATTAAATTACAAGAATTTCATTTTCTGAGTCTAGGGACTTCATTAGAATTTATGAAAAGTTTAGGGGTAAAATGGTAATTTTTTCTAGAATGTAATTTGAACTCAATTGAATATGAAATGTGTTAAATTGATGTTAAATTTATTTATATAGATTCGGGTAACTCAATTCAAAGCTAGATCGAGGAAAAAAAGTTTTGGATTATTAGACTTACACACGAACAAGTGTCGAGGTAAGTTCGTGTAACTTAATTGAACATGTAAATATTTTAGCATTGATGTTGTATATGGATTGAATGTGGTATAAATTTATGTGAATTACATGAATGTTATAAGCGTAAGAAATGATTATATGCTCAGAAACGTTAGAAAAATGGGTAAGTTTCGTTTGAATATAGAAATTCAATAGATAGATGTGATTTCTGATATTAAATGTGGTCTTGCAAATGTTGCGAATGGGATTTAGCTCGGACGAATAATCCCTAATATAACCTCTCGAGCATCCTATTAATAGTTCTTGCAAGTAACCTTATTGGTAATGAACTTGCATGTGTTGCACACTATCGTAGCTCTTTGTGAGTGTCCTAATATTATTCGATCAGTTATGTTTCGACATATTAGGAACACAAACACAACTCTTCGTGAGCGTCCTGATATAGCTGGCTTAAACTCCTTGAGATATGACTATCCGATGCTCCTATTACATGGCTATTTGAGAGGAATCTTAATAAGCTCCTTGTGAGCTTTTTGATTGTTCTTTGTGAACTTCCTAGGTTGTGGCTCTAATGAGCACTCCTGAGATTTAGCCCGGATGAGCAATTTTGATACATGGCTCATAAGAGCATTTTGATAAGTGGCTCGAGAGTGTATACTCTGAATATGTGCCTAAAAGGTACCCCTAGACATGAATTGACGAATTTTTGAATTGTACACTTTCAGTGTACTACTTGAGTATCCATCGATATTTTAGAAATTCAATGGATTGTTCCCCTGACATGAGAAATGGTAAGATCAAAAGAAAGATGAAACGAATGTATATGAAATTCCTGAAAGTTTTGGCATGATGAGCTCATCTATGCATATTTGATATACATATGAATTAGAAGACTAACTTGTTTGATTGAGTGCATGTGTTTAGGCAATCTACTAAATTTGTAGGAAGCATGTTTTTTTATGCTTAATATTAATAAACATTATTGGTAAGTTTAATTCCTGTTATACGAACTTCCTAAGCATTAAATGCTTACTAGATTCTCTTTCCCTATTTTATAGTGGTCGAAAGCATGTAAAGGTTGGAGATTGGTTGGAGTATCATCACACTATCCACCTGCTTATTTTGGTATAACTAAAAAACTTATTTTGGTATAATGGCATGTATAGGCTAACTTTGCCAATGTTGGTATGTAAATGGTTATAATATAGCCATTGGAATGGTTAATGATAATATATTTTGGTATATTTCTATAGGGTATATCTTGTTTAATATATAATCATATGGTATGATTTGATTGAATTAGAGTAAAATATAAATTTTCACAAAAAGGTAAGATTACAATCATGAATACATGTACGTGGGTGGATATATCATGTTAGATGGTAAGATTGGCTAGGTTATGATGCTTGAATTGGTTGATATACACTTGTAAGTTTTGATGTAGGTTGATGACAAGTTTGGTTGAGAAAATAAAGCTAGGAAATGGCTTTATTTTGTCCACACGGGTAGACACACGAGTGTGTGGCTTGATCATGTGTGAACACGGCTTGGCACATGGGCAAGTGGTTTGGCCGTGTGTCCCGTGCATCTTAAAATTGAGAACAAAATGCTCAAAGTTGGACACACAGGTAAAGACACAGGCATGTGTATTAGCTATGTGAAAAACATGGCCTAGTACACAGGTGTGTGTCATGGCCGTGTGAAACCTGCACCTAATTTTTGAAAATTAAGTTGACCACATGGCCTAGCACATGGGCATGTGACTTAACTGTGTGACCCATGCATTTAATTAAGTTGCAAGTTAGAGAGTTACATGGGTTATGGACATGGGCGTGTGTCCTACCTTATATGCCACACAGCCTGAGACATTGGCATGTCACCTGGTCGTGTGAACCACACGGCCTGAGTAGATAAGCGTCTAACCCCTGTATATAAGAAAAATTTTGAAATTTTGTGAAAAATTTCCTGAGTTTTTGATTTTGTCCTGACTTACTTCTAATGCTTAAATTGGGCCTTGAGGGTCCAATTAAGGGACGACATGATTAGTTTTGGATATGAATAGTAAATGACATAAACTAATTGTATTTGTTTTATAAACTCCGGTAATACTTTGTAACCCTATTCTGGTGACGGATACGAGTTAGGGGTGTTACACTCTTATCATAATATTTGTTGACTTTCAGTCATTTCTCAACTGGGTTGGTCTCTTGTTGACTTGTGACACCAACTAAGTCTTTAGCATAAGAAATAATACTAGATTATGACACACCTATGTTGTGAGTAAAAACAAATTTTCCAATAAATATTGTTGGAACCTACTGATGATAATTGCAAATAGTACAAGTTGTGCAAATAAAAGTGCTGGTTGTAGTGCCAATTACAGGTGGCACTAAGACAAGAATGAAGAAAAACTCAAGTGAACTATTCACACAGTTTGGTCTCACTACGTCTATGAAGCCTAACTCAATAAGATAATCCACTTTCCTTAAATCCAATATGACAAGTGATTCAAGTCTTATAACACTTCAATATAACAACCACACTTTTGTATCTAAAGATCTATATCAATCACATCTAAGTTCCCTTCAAAACTTAGGTTGTAAACAAAAAAAAAAAAAATTGTTTACACTCTCAATGCACTCCTAGTAAAAAGTTCCTCAATGAACATATAAATGCTATAAATTCTCAATACTAAACCTATATTGGTCTCTCCAAGTATATAAGAGTTCGAGACTTGTTAACATACCAGGTTAATTACAATTAATTCTCTTATAAAAGTGAAGCTAAAAACAACATATACAATAAAATAATAAAGTCTAGGATAATGTTGAATCGTTGGAGATAAATCTTCAATGTAGTCCCTATCCAATCCCCTTATTTTAAGGGATCTGATTGCCCATAAGCAAGTTATCATTTATAGTATAAATATCACACAAAAATATATAAAATTCAATTGGTAGTGTCCACAAGTATATGAGTCAAATTGTAATATAGTAATTGTGTTATGATAAAACACAGAAAATTATTCTGAGTATCGTACCCAATAGAGGATGGAATAAATCTATCGAAAATCTCTTTATAAATAAGTCTAAATAGTAAAAATAAATCCTATATTCTGACAGATGATAAAATAGATGAATAATATAAATTAAACAATTTAATTAAATAAAAAATAAAATAAACAAACAACTAAACGGAAAAAAAAACCAATCAAGAAGATTAACTCATTTTAGGTGTAACACCCCAAACCCAACCTAGATATTATGGCTGAATCTGGCGATGTCACATGATAGGGTGTTTGAAAACTTTGTTGTTGCAATAACACCATTTCTGTTTAATTACTCTTCTTTATCTCTTATTAGTTCCAAAACTCATTTTATTTATTTAACCGATAGTTTTAAACATAGTTTGTTGCGGAAGCTCTAAAATTGTTTTAAGTAAACCATGTGTTTTGAAAACTTTTGCTTTTTGAAAAATCTAGTTTTTTTTACGTCTAGCAGTTATAAATCCGTTATGCAAATCAAATAAAAACCAAAACAACAAAAAAGTCCATAAGTCCAAATTACATCTAAAAATTTAAGCAATAATAATAAAATAAAACCCTAAATCAGAAATCATAAGTCATAAATGATAGATTAGAAACTGTGGTCACCGTCGAGTCCTCCACAGCACCAATCTGTCTAAGTCTGGGGCTTACCTGTACACATTAAAAAGAAGAGGTGAGCTTACGTAAACTTAGTGTGTAATCCCCACAGAAATCAAACAAATAGTAAACAGTCATACACAGCCTGGGCATAAACCCTTTTCAGTATTAGTGGTAGTTTGGGCCTTAGCCCATTTCAATAATAGTATTAGTCATGCATAAAGCCTTAGCCCATCACAGTAGCAGAATCAGATATACAATATACAGTAATCAGAGTCCTACCCAACCAGCCTCTACACACCATCTCCGTTCATCCCTACACTCCATGTGGGGTTTAAAACACCCACCCATCCCTACACTCCAAATAGTACTGAATGCGGCACATAATCAGTAAATTGCAGCTGAGCTGCCAGATATTAGACTTAAGAGCCTGTTAGTACACTTCCTCCAAATAATATCATCCCAACCCAATGCGATGTAACATACAATAAATGTCATGAGATCATAGGACTATCAGTTACACATACAGTTTAGTATTCCTGTATATATATAACATGCTTAGTACATATATCATACAATTAGTTTCACACATTTAAGGGTCTAAGTAGTGCTTATCGACCCTACAATAGGTTCACAACTGACTTGGGCGACCCGAGCAACCTTAGCAAACATTATAGAAAAATGGGATCACACGCTCATATGGACTACCCATGTGGACTACCCATGTAGACTCATACGCTCGCGTGGCCCACATAGCCCAAATCAGTCTAGCCCGTGTGTTACACACGGCCTACCTGACCATCACATGGTCATGTCTTGCATGCATGGCCTTGCCTCATCGATCACACGCCCGTGTCCTAGCGCACGGCCTACCACATGGGCGACCTGATCGTGATCTCGAGTGATGATGATGAAGTAATAAAAATCTGATCGTACCTGGAACTAACTATTATCACAATAAAAAGGCAAGTGCACCTATCGAGTAGTAGTATAGTTAGTGGCAAGACAGGAATATCGAATCCAAGGAACTATGAGTACTAGTAATGACTTCCTTCCTATTATCTAGCCAAAAAATAAAGGGGGTTTTGTTTCTAAATTAACTAATCTAAACTAAACAGAAAAGAAATGGCAAGGAGTAAAGAGAGAGATTCCTTTTGGGAAAACTGATTGATTATGGCAATATCTAAGGAAGAATCCACCTAGACTTCACTTGTTATCTAACTCTGAACTAGATGATTTCTTCATTTGACTTGATCCGTAGAGATCCCTAAATTATGTTAGTACCTCCGTCGAGGATAAGAACAACTAATCCTTGGTTGATTAACCGAAATCTCTTTCTAATTAAAACCCCTAGTCTTGCATTAACTCGATTTATGGCTCCCAATATTAGATTTGACTCTAATCCAACAGATTTCGTCGTCCTATGTCTAGGATTGCAATCAACTCTACTTAATTATGTTGGATCTACTCCTATGCAGGGACTTTTGCTCCTCTACATAAGCACAATTGACTTACATCAATATCCTGAAAATGTCAATTTAAGAGTTAAAAACACAATTAAGAACAAATAAAATATTTATCACACAGTTCAGATAACAATAACAAGATTTGTCTTAGGTTTCATCCCCCTTAGATATTTGGGGTTTTAGCTCATAATTATAAAAGAAAACATCTCAGAAGAAATAAAATAAGAAAACATAAGAAAACCCAAAACTCCTGAAAGGATTGAAGAGAGATCCTCTGTCTTGATGTAGATCCTGGCTTCTGAGATGGATCAATCTGCTTCCCTTCGAGTAATTCTCTACCTTTAACTCCCCGTCTTGGTGGGAATAAAGCACACCCTTGTAGTTGTCTCCTAGGGTCTTTATATAAAGTTTTGGAATGCCTTTCTTAGCCCCTAAGTAGCCTTTTCTGAGTGAAATTGAACTTCCTCACGATAGGGACAAACCCGTGTGCCACGCCCGTGTGGATCGACTACCAGGTCATGTTCGAGCCTGTTAAAGTGGCACGGCCTTGTGACATAACCGTGTGGCAAACCTCCAGGGCATGTTGATTATTGAGTTGGGCCTAATTTGCCCGTTTTTGTCCCGTTCCTTGCTCTTTTTTCTTCCTTATGCTCACCTAACTATAAAACATAAAAGAAAAGGATTAGGAGCCCCAAATTCTACAAATTCAATGATAATTCATCCAGAATTTAGGCTAAGCATGGGGTAAAAATATGTATGATTTACGGTTTATCAAATACCCCACACTTAAGCCTTTGCTTGTCCTCAAGCAAAATCTTAACTCACAATTAAAAATCATTCTTCTCAAATTATAAATCTTATCAATAATGTTTGAAACTAATCCAGAAATAATCATACAATGAAAATTCAACCAGAAGAACATTAAAGTCTCAAATACTCTAAGTTGAAAATTTTATCACAGAAACATAGGTTTTCTCCATTCTCCTAAGTAATTACCTTCTAATCAAAATTAACAAGAGTTGACATCCTCACTAAAGATTCACTCTATCCACTTGAAGTGTTTAGGGTTCAAAAATTAAGCACTCATTAGTCAGAACTTTACAAACTTGAAAACGAGAACAAAGCTAGATAATAATTCAACTCAAATGTCGACAAAAATAGGGATCAAAATAATTGAAGGTAATTCAAAAAATGGGTTATAGGTTAATATTGAGGGTAAGAATAGGTTGTTAGGCTCAATGGGGTTCACTAGGGGTTAAGTTGTAGAGGTAGGCTTTTATGGTGTAAGTGGGTTAGAACCTAGGTGCCTTTATCATTTCGGTATATCAAATCAATGATGTGGTCTCGACATGTATAATCGAAGCAAGTTCTAGAATAACAAATCAATATTGACTCACTCAAAGCAACAGTAAAAGTGAGCACGAAAGGATGTATGCTCTAAAGGCTCAAAAATCTCACCAGAATTATGGCTTTTGATGTCAATCCTGAGAATTTGAAATCTCAAGATAACATTTAAAATTAGGGAAAATAACCTAGAAAAAATTTAAATTCTAAAAAATTTCAACTTATCATGCTTGATTCCTTAATGTCTTAAAGTTTGAATAATCAAAGCATAAGTACCTATGTCTTAATTCTCAACATATCAATAAAAATCATAAATCAATCAGAATTATTTCCTAATAAGAGATTGAGATTAATGTAGAGAATGAAAGTGAGAATTCGAAATTTGAGAACAATGCAAAATGTTAGTGGTAAAATTTTCAGGGGTTTCAAAGATAATACAAAGAATGAAAGTGAGTTTCCCCTCACACTTAAGATGTACATTGCCCTCAATGTACAAAGATACATTAGTAGCAATAGAAGCATATGATCATAAGATAGGGAGAGAAGTGAAACTCCCTGAATTTTGGATGGAACCCTTGAATTGTGAAAGCTGACTTTGGAGGAAGGAATACTTGAAGTTCATGATTTTGGGTGACTGGAAAAATTAAGCATAATTGTGTAAAATTCAAGTATTACTTGATAGGGATTTAAGTGCAAAATAAAAGGACAAAGAGGAATAAAAAGTAAAGAAAATAAAAATGAAAATTAAAAATTAAGTAATGGTAATTTGGCCCCACGGCCATGGTGCACGCCCGTGTGGTGCTTGGGTTGGCCCGTGTGTTTCGTGGTCTTATTGGTGTGGCCACAGTTGGTCGGCACGGGCGTGTCCCTTTCCCATGTTAATTTCTTAGTGTCGGCCACGGCTTATTGGCACAGGCGTGTTGGGACACACGACCATATAGCACGATCGTGTCTTTTGGTGTTCACTTCTCCCACAGTCGTGTTTGGAATCACACTCCCGTGTATCAATTGACAGGTTTGGCCACAGCAGTATCACACGGTTGTGTTTCTTCCCATGGGGTGTCCACGTCCTTAGGCACGCCCGTGTGTCTAGTCGTGTGGTCCTAGGGGATTTGCGGTATAAGGGGTTAGTTATGCATCTAAGAAAATCAAACTTGTTAGTGCTCGGGTTGCCTCCCGAGAAGTGCTTGTTTATAGTCTAACCTCGACTTTTTACCTACACATTTATGAGGGATTGTGGAGCCTAAGCTTATCATACTTAAAGTCGTCACCCTAATATAGTTTGATTCGATGACCGTTTGCCTTAAAAGTGCCTTGAGTTTGATGTGTTACCTCAATTGTGTCGTAGGGAAGAACACTTTGGACTATGAATGGGCCTGACCATCTCGATTTTAGCTTTCTAGGGAATAATGTAAGCCTTGAATTATACAGTAAAATAAGATCACCAGGCTTAAATTGTTTATGCTGCTTCAGACGAGCATCATGTTGTCACTTTGTGATTTCCTTGTATAAGCGTGAGTTTTCATATGCATTGCAATACCATTCGTCTAACTCGTTTAGCTGTATGAGCCTTTTTTCACCTGCAAGATCAGGGTCGAGGTTTAAAATTTAATGGCCCAAAACGCTTTATGTTCTAGCTCAAAGGGTAATGACAACTTTTTCCATAAATGAGTCTATAAGGCAATGTTCTTGTGGGAGTTTTGAAAGCGGTCCTATATGCCCATAAAGCGTCATCTACTTTTATTGCACAATCTTTTCTATTTGCTTGTACAGTTTTCTCTAAGATACATTTTAGCTCTCTATTAGCTACTTCAACTTGTCCACTGGTTTGAGGGTGGTAAGGGGTGGCTGTTCTATGGTACACTCCATATTTCTGTAAGACTTTTTCAAACTGAGTATTGCAGAAATGTGTTCCCCTATCACTGATAATTGCTCTCGATGTTCCAAATCGAGAAAATAGTTTTTTAAGGAATTTTACTACCATTCTAGCATCATTAGTAGGTAAGGCTTAGGCTTCTTCCCATTTAGACACATAATCAACTGCTACTAAAATGTATTTATTTCCGAATGAACTAGGGAATGGACCCATGAAATCTATGCCCCATACATCAAATATTACACATTCAAGCATATATGTCAAAGGCATTTCATCACGTTTAGAGATATTACCTGTTTGTTGACATTTATCACAAGAAATAGCATACCTGCTGGCGTCTTTGAATAATGTGGGCTAATAAAAACCTAATTCGAGTATTTTAGGGGCGGTCTTAGTTCCACTGTAATGGCCTCCTGTTGATCCTGAATGGCAGTGTTCTAGAATCTAGTTTGCTTCAGTTATTGTGACACATCTTCGTATGACTTAGTCTACACAAATACGAAAAAGAAAAGGATCTTCCCAAAGTAGCTTTTCACATTAGTAAAGAATCGCTTCTTTTGCTGATGTGTTAACCCTTTTGGGATTATGTTTCCAACTAAGTAATTTGCGATGTTAGCAAACGAAGGTACCTCAGAATCAGATATGGCTAAGAGTTGTTCTTTAGGGAACGAGTCGTTTATTTCAGCTTCATCACGTTCTTTGAGATGTGGGTTCTCAAGTCTGGAGAGGTGATTTGCTACTATGTTTTCAGCTCTTTTTTTGTCTTGTAGTTCCAAGTCGAATTCTTGCAATAATAAAATCCATCTTATTAGTCGAGGTTTTGCATCAGACTTTGTAACACCCTGGATTTGGGCCTAGAAGTTTTGGGCCTTGAGCATGGGATCGGTTGAAGGCGGCTTATAATATTTTGTTGTACATGAAATTTCATAAATAAAGGCTTGTTTCAATGATTGAGGGTCCTAAGAAGTGTTGGAGAAGTCCTAGGTTCAAACCTGGACTCTAGCAAAAATTTTGGTTTTAGGTAAATTAAACCCTAGGTGTAAGTAGGTAGCCTTAAGAATATTTTTGGTTGAAATTTGACACAAGAAGCCTAGTGGTAGAGTGGCTGTGGCGTCATTAGCAAGGGGGAGCAAGGAGTGTGGCATCATGAGCAAGGGGGACTTGGGCTCAAATCCCCTTGCAAGCAAATATTTATATATTTTGCTATATTGGGACGACAAGAGTTGGTGTTGAATTTAAACTCTAATGATAGGGGGATCCCACATCGGGAAGCTAACATAAGAGTGGTTGCGAAGCTGGCTTTAAATAGGGAGAACCATGAGAGGAGTAAAGGTACCTTTCTTGGCTGATCCCTTTCGCTTTATGGCGGGCTCGTTTGGGTTGGGCATCGGCTAAAAGTGCTCGGAGCACGGATGAACTCCAGTATCCTATCAGGTGTGTATTTCTCACTACTCTAGCTGTAGGACGACTACTTCGGGCCGCGATAGGCCGAAAGGGGCCATGTGGGCCCAATGGGCCTACGGGCCCAATTGGATAAGTTGCTTGATTGTGTAGTAAATATTAGACTAGATTAGGTGAATCTCATATCTGTGGCTAGATTTGGGCTAAAAGGGCCACACGAGCGTGTGGGCCCATTTGGGCCGAGAATGGGCTTTAGGCCCATTCGCATTGTTATCTCTATTTAGAATACTTTAGTTTACCAAATTACTGAAATACCCTCGACTTGTAAAATTACCGAAGTACCCTCGATTTACAGAATTATCGTTTTACCCCCGATTTACAAAATTACTGATATACTCTTGATTGACGAAATTACTGAAATACCCTTGGTTTATAAAATTACTAAAATACCCTTATAGGGTAGAACTACTGTAATACCCCCGATTTATTAAAGTAGTGTTTTCTCCTAATTTGTAAAATTACCGTTTTACCCCTGATTTGTAAAATTACCATTTTACCCCTAATTTGTAAAATTACCATTTTACCCCTGATTTGTAAAATTACCGTTTACCCTTGATTTGCAAAATTACTGAAATACCCCTTTAGGGTAGAATTACCAAAATACCCTTGTAGGGTAGAATTACTGAAATACCCCTGTACGGTAGAATTACTGAAATACCCCTGTAGGGTAAAATTACTGAAATACCCCTGTAGGGTAAATTACCGAGATACCCATGTAGGGTAGAATTACCATTTTGCCCCTAAGGTGTTAAATGACTGTTTTGCCCTTGTGGGCAAGTGACTGACTTGGACTGTGTGTTTGACGGATTTGATTGTAAATATATGTTGGTGATATGAATAACTTGATCGTGATTGTTTGATTCAAATATGGGCATGACATTCTGCATACATGACATGTTGCATGGGTTGGGATTTTGTATGGAGGAAGATCTGATCTGTTAGGATCCCATGGTTGCTTGACGACTGTGGATCCACCGAAGGCTTAAGAGCCGTATATTCATACTGATTTGATATGGTCGCATGGGTTAACTGAGACGATTGTGGACCGATTGATGGCTGAGTGGCAATCATGTTAGCGAAGGCTGTGTGCCGTTATTGTGGGCTTCGTATCGATATTTTGGGCTTCGTGTCGTTATTATGGGCTTGTGCCATTATCGAAGGCTGTGTACCGTTATTGTGGGCTTCGTATCGATATTGTGGGCTTCGTGCCGTTATTATGGGCTTTGTGCCATTACTGAAGGCTTTGTGCCAATATCACAGGCTTTGTGCTGATTATAGACACGTTACTGATGGTTTTGTGCCACGTATTCTGTTAAGTGGCTTTGCCACGATATCTGATTCTGGTGGCTCTGCCACGATATACTGTTACTGGTAGTAATGCTGCAACTGTGGTGTGTGGGCTGGGTGGGTCGAGTTATTCCCCACATGGTGTGTTGGCTGGTACGGGAGGTGTGTAGCGGTTGGGTGGGTCGAGTAGTCTCCCCACATATATTGGGCTTTACATTCATCATGCATCATTCACATTCTGATTCTGATTTTGTTAATTGATACTGATACTGATTCTGATTCTGATTCTGATTCTGATACTGATACTGACTCTGATTCTGATTTTGATTCTGATTCTGATTCTCATTCTGATTCTAGTTCTGATAATGTTTTCTGATTCTGTAATGGGTTAAGGCCCATCTGGTGCAGTCTGTTATAATGGGCCAAGGCCCAATTGATACTAGAACTGTGGTAGGGCAAATTTTTTAATTCTTTTACATGATTGACTGTTCGTATTTGCTGTAGGGGATTACACACTAAGTTTTCCAAACTCACCCTTTCCTTCTATCCTTGTAGGTGAGCCTTAGATTGGTGGACTTAGAGATGGGAGGGATTCAGAGTGGCCACATGGACTGAACTGATGGTTTTTAATTAAGTTAATTATTTCAATTTAATCTTAATTATTTTTATTCTGATTTTGGGTTTGTAATATGGTCATTCTTATTATTTTTATTTTTGGGTTTTTAATTATTTTTAATTTGTTTTTAGCTTAAGTATGGTATTGTTTAAATCGTTTTGACATCGGTTAGCTCTAAGGCGAGTTTTTATAAAAGTTACTTGTTTTTAAAATATCACGATAATCGAGCAAAGCTTCCGCAACGTAAACGTTTTGATAAATGAATATCTTGAATAAACTTAAACTTAATTTGTAGATCGTGGACAAGTCATTAGCTTAAAGTGTGGCAATGGATGTGTGCATGTCTAGGATTGGATCTAGAAAGAGGTTGGTACTTAGGCAGTGTAAATGACTCACCTCCTCTTCTCTTGAATCCTACCTGGTGCGTAGTATCCATTCACTTTAAGCCATAACAAAGAAGGTTTGATTTTTCGATACTTAACTGTTTTTAAATAACATGTTTTCGCAACTACAAAGGTTTACAAGTTTTCACCAGTTTCCATAAGAATTTTATAAAGTGGTTAAACAATGTTTTGATTATTACAATGAATCACATTTTGGAAAAATAAAACTAGCTAAGGTTTTATACAAGTTTAACGGTAAAAGTTTCTAAATATTAAGAAGGGTTTTCAATGAAAACATGGTTTTCTTAAAAAACTTCAATGTGACACACCAGACTTGGCCGTAATGTCTAGGCCGGGTTTGGGGTGTGACATTTAGTGGTATTAGAGCCAAGTTGCAACAACTCGGCTGTGGATTGGGTTTTCAAAGTTTGAAATTCAGAAAATTATTTTCAAACATGTGGTATTTCGAGGTATTTCGCTTAAAAAGTGTGGCACATCGAGTTTCCGGCGCCGAATCCGTAAGTCTTCTGAATACTTTTGTCTGTTTAGAAATTGAAGTACCAGGGATTCTTTAGATACTGGTTTGAATTTAAATTTGGAGGTAGAGTTGCAACACCCTGAATTTAGGCCTAGAAGTTTTGGGCCTTGAGCATGGGATCGGTTGAAGGTGGCTTATAATATTTTGTTGTACATGAAATTTCATAAATGAAGGCTTGTTTCAATGATTGAGGGTCCTAAGAGGTGTTGGAGAAGTCCTAGGTTCAAACCTGGACTCTAGCAAAAATTTTGGTTTTAGGTAAATTAAACCCTAGGTGTAATGATAAACGATAAATTATACATATTTTTACCTCATGTTTAGCCTATATTTTGGATGGATTATCATTAATTTTGTGAGAATTGGTGCTCTTAATCTTTCTTTTTCATATCTTATACTCAGTAGAGCATAGGGAAGAGAAAAGAACGAAAAACGGGCCAAAAACCATGAAAATGGGCCAAAATGAGTAATCAACACGGCCCAAGGGGTCATCACACGGCCGTGGCACACGGCCGTGCCACACGAAGACTACATGGTCCAGCCCTCGACAAGCACGGCCAGGGCACACGGCTGTGCCACCTCAACAGTCCCGAACACGGTCTCTTGTCGAAATCACACGGGCGTGGAACACGGGCGTGTTCTAGTCGTGAGGAAGAGGAATTTCACTCGGATTTGGATACTTAGGGTCTAAGAAAGCCATTCTAAACTCTATATAAAGACCCCAAGAGGCAACTCTAAAGATATACTCTTTTCTATCAGGAAAGAGCGCCATATTTCTGCCAACACAAGAAGTGAAAGCAAGGGATTACTCCAAGGGAAGTAGATTGATTCATCCCAGAAGCCAGAATTCTACATCAAGATAGAGGATCTCCCTAAATTCCTTCAGGGGTTTTCGGGTTCTTTATGTTTTGTTATCTTAATTCTTCTGAGATGTTTTCTTTCTTTATTATGAACTAAACCCCTCAAATACTTGAGGAGGATGAAACCTAAGACGGATCTTGTTATTATTTATTCTTGAGTTATATGATAAATACTTGAGTTGTTCTTAATTATGTGTGCTTAATTCTTGTGTTAATAATCCTAGGTATTAATTCAAGAAACGGATGTGCTTAAAACAGAGGAGCAAAAGTCCCTGTGATAAGAGTAGATCTACCATAATTAAGCGTAGTTGCATGCAACCCTAGACATAGGGCGACATAAATCTGCCGGATTAGGGTCAAACCTAATATAGGGAACCATAGATCGAATTAATGCAACCTAGGGTGTTAATTAATAAAGAAACTTTAGTTAACAACCTAGGCCTAGTTGCTCTTCGCCTCTACGGAGGGTTTAGCATAAATTAGGGATCTCTACGGATCAAGTCAAGTGAATAAATTGTCTAGCTCAAGAACCAATAACAAGTGAAGTCTAGGTGGATTCTCCCTTAAGTATTGCTTATATCAATCAGCTTTTCCTTAAAGTTTTCCCCAATTTACTTTTTGTGCACTTTTAGTTAGTTTTAGAATTAGTTTCAACCAAACCTCTTTTATTTTTAGGGTAGATAATAGAAAGGAAGTAAGTATTAGTACTTTTGGTTCCCTTGGGTACGATAACTCGGTCTTGCCGCTAAACTATACTACTGTTCGATAGCTGCACTTGCCTTTAATATCGTGATATTAGTTAGTTTTGGGGTGATCAATTTTTATAAATTTTATTACTTAATATCGCGAGTCATATCAAGTTTTTGGCGCCGTTGCCGGGGAACTGAAATATTAAGAAAACTCGATTTCTATTACTTTAGCTATTACTATATTTATATATTTTCAGTTTTTATTTTATTTTATTATTTTTCTTTTATTTTATTTTATTCTATTTTTCTTTGTTTTTATTCTTCTAGGTATTTCTAGTTTATGACTAGAAACAACCCAGCAGGACCATTACTTTCTGACGAAGATTTAGAGGCAACAGTTTGCAGAAATCGCAGAGAGATCAGACGAAGCCTACAATATCCAGAACAAGATCAAGAACAAAGACCAGAACCTATAGAAGAGGTGGAAGCAAATCAAAACATTCCACCACCTCCCACAATAGTCGCGCCACCAGCAAATCAGGAAGAAGCTCCTCGCACTATGTATGATTATGCTAAACCAAGTTTGGCTGGTACCCAAACTAGCATTTTTAAACCTACTATTGCTGCTAATAATTTTGAATTAAAGCCTAACACTATTCAGATAATGTAGCAATTGGTGCAGTTTGATGGTTTACGGGATGAAGATCCAAATTCCCATATAGCCAATTTTTTGGAACTTTGTGATACCTTCAAAATTAATGGCGTTTCTGATGATGCAATTAGTGTAAGGCTATTTCCATTCTCTTTTAGAAACAAAGCCAAACAGTGGTTAAATTCTTTACCACGAGGCTCAATCACCACATGGGAACAGATGACAGAAAAATTTTTACTTAAATATTTTCCTCCAGCTAAAACAGCTAAATTACGAAACGATATCTCTTCTTTTGTGCAGATGGATTTAGAGACACTCTACGATGCTTGGGAGAGGTACAAAGATCTTTTGAGAAGATGCCCTTATCATGGCCTACCTTTATGGCTACAAGTTCAAACCTTTCACAACGGTTTGAATCCTTCAACAAGGCAAATGATCAATGCCGCCGTAGGAGGAACAATCAATAACAAAACACCAGAAGCAGCTTATGAATTTATTGAAGAGATATTGCTGAATAACTATCAGTGGCAAGTCATAAGGACAAAGCCGACAAAAGCTGCAGGAGTTTATAATATTGATGCTGTCTCTATGCTTACTAATCAGGTAGAACTTTTAAATAAGAAGTTTGATCATTTTGTTGGTTCTACGCAGGCACAAGCAGTAATGCAGTGTGACACAACTCAGGCAAATATGTTCACTCCAAACTACTCACCTTCTGCCAATGGTACAGAAACCGAGCAGGCCAATTATATGGGCAACAATTTTAGATCTCAAAATAAGCCATATAGTAACACATATAATGCAGGTTGGTGAAACCATCCCAATTTTTCTTGGGGAGGACAAGGGAATCAAAGACAACAACCCCCACATGGATTTCAGCAGCCACCGCCGCAACAGGAGAAAAAGCCCAACCTTGAAGAGATGTTTACCAAATTCATGGCCATGTCAGAAACCTGATTCCAGAACACTGAAAGGCATTAAAGAACCAGCAAGCATCAATCAAAGGCTTTGAGAATCAAATTGGTCAACTCGCCAAGTTAATATCAGAAAGACTACAAGGTGGACTTCCAAGTAACACTGAGACCAATCCTAAAGAGCAAGTTCATGCCATAAATACAATAGATGATGAGGCATTAACCAAAGATGACCCAAAGTTATGCGAGGAACCTAAGGTGAGTAAAGGTAAGGTAGAGGTAAGCAACAACAAGCCAGACATCAACGAACACAAGCCTCGTATACCATACCCAAGAGCGCTACAGAAAGACCGCACAGATGAACAATTCGGTAAGTTTCTTATGTGACAGCCCTAGTTCGACCTTAGCCGGGAAGCGGTTTCGTGACCGCTAAACCGAGTCCTTAAAATAGTTAATATTGATTTTCAATGCTTAAATTATGTGTTAATTGCATGTGTGGAAGTTGTGGATTTGAATTTGACAAAGTCAATATAAATTTATTGAAAAGGGTTTAGTTGAAAAACTTAAAAACTTAGCTAGACAATTTTGGAATGACTAAAATAAGATAAGATAAAAACAAATGGATTTGCATGTCAATATTCCCCTAGAAGAAAGTGGCTGGCCATGCATTAGACTTCATTGGTTGTGACATTATTTTATAATTTATAATTTAAGTTAGTGGGATGATGTCATAAGAGAAAAATAAATTAATGAAAGAAAAGAAAATTGAGGGAATTGTTGTTCTTTTTGCCGTGAATTGAAGAAGGAAGAAGGGGGAAAGTTTGAAGCTTCCATTCGGTCATACTTGGCTAAAATCTAAGGTAAGAAATCTTGTTAGTTTGTTTAAAACTTATGAATTCAAATTGAATGGTAAGCATATGGATTAGCCCATGCATAAAATTTTGAGTTGGGGGTATAAACCCCATTCGGTCAAAGCAAAACCGTAAAAGGATTTTGGCTAAATTTGAGTTCTATTTTCATGTATGACAATATGGAGTCTTGAGAAGTGTTTTTAGTTTTAAAAACTTCAAGAATTCATGAAGGCATTGTTTAAATTCTATTAATCTTGTTTTAGATGGTACTTAAATCAAAGAAAGCATTCGGCCTTGAGGATTAAATAACCGTATAAGTATTTTGATGTTTTTAATGTAATATTTGTTGTTTAATTAATAAGTAGAGCTATTTGAAGATGGGTTTATATGCTAGTGTTTTGTTTTCTGTGGGCACCCTTAATAGCAGAATGAGTTTTGGGATAGTAAGCCAATAGCTTTCGGCTTTAAAAATATATATATGTATATAATTATACATGCATGTTTTGTAATTCGGTTGTAGTTAGCAATTGGTGGTAAGTTTTGTGATGGCCGAATGAAATTTTGAGAGGTTGAGAAGTTGAATAATAGGTTTTAAAATAAATATGTTTATGTGTACAATGAAGTATGTTATTGAATTTGAAATAAGTTTATTATGGGTATATTTTTGGGCCATGGCCGAATAGGATTTGGAAATCCATTTAAGGAAGTGGTACCTTAAATAGGTACAAATACTTGTAATTAAATAAGGCATTTGTGTGAATATATATATAAATTGATCTCGTGAGATGCATTCGGCATGTGGATGGTGATTGTGAATTGTGGACCGGTTAAAGATAGATTTATATAATTAATGTATAGTTGAATGCCGAGTGACATCAACCTTTGGGTACATACCTATCTAGCTATAGTTTAACTGTAATGTAATTATGCTTGGCCGAATGTAGGTGTGATAAGGGAATTTCGTTGTATGTCTTGATTGAAATGAAAGTGTGATTACCAATAGTGATGTGTGAATAAAGTTGATATGATTGTATTGTTTATTTAAGCTCAAGAGCTTAAAGGGGCAACTTCAGACAAAGGGAAGGCCAAGGTCACGGAATAGTCAATTCGAAGTTTCTCGAAAATATACGAGGTAAGTTCTTGAGTAACGAATTTTTATTTATGATAAGATGAAGTCATAACGCATATGTATATAATATGAACTTAATGGTAAATCATATGTTCGAATGATAAATTTTTTTTGGGGATGGAAGTTTGAGTAATTGTATGGGAGCCGAATACAAAGGTTGAATCTTATTGTACTTAGATGTGTAATTGTGATCTTTGCCTACAAATAGTGAACCGAATAAAGCATGGATGTAGTATGCCGAAATCTTGTGTAATTGTTTTCAAAAAGGTTATTTAGAAATGACACGATATGTAAGCTTATAGGTGCAAGTATAAATTGAGTTGATAAGCCGAGCTTAGTCTCGAAGGGCTTCCGAGCCAAAGATAAAGCCGAGCTTAGTCTCGAAGGGCTTCCGAGCCAAAGTTAAAGCCGAGCTTAGTCTCGAAGGGCTTTCGAGCCAGAGTTAAAGCCGAGCTTAGTCTCGAAGGGCTTAAAGCCAGTGATAAAAGGATTCAAGTTTGGCCTCGAAGACCATTCGTGGTGAAAATGGGATATGGGTCGAATGTATAAGCTCACCTATAAGTAATATTGCCTTAGTTTTAACGAATGCGCCATTTAATGTAAGGAGGGCAGGTATGCATTCTGTACTCTTTATGGTTTAGAATATCATTAAGAATGATTCATTCGAGCCTGGTAAGGATCTGTGAACTAACGTTGATATCCTTTGTATGTTTAAGAAATCAGATGTTGAATTATATATATATAAATACATATGTGTGCTCGATTGGTTTTGCAAAGAAGGAAATTAAAATACTCGGCTATAAATGAATGACTTTAATTGCCTTGCGTTTTATTAGATGAAAATAGTAAAAGAAATCCATATTTGGAAAACTTGCTAATCGTGATTTTACGATAGCTGGAAAATCTTTTAGTAAATCAAAAGAAAGATTTTGGACTGTTATTTCTTTAACAAATCCCCATTCAATACTTGTTATATCAAATGGTTCATGATTAAGCCTAAATTTTATAGTAGGGAATTTTTCTCCTAAATGATTTGTAAAAACATAGGCTTGTAAAAAGTATTCAGAAAAAGTTTTTCTAAATTGAATTTGCTGGTTGCAAATTATACTGTTTATTTTTGTAAAAATTTCTACAGGTAAAATTTTTCTAGCTTTATTAAATAAACATCTTCTAAACATTTTATTTATAACAGGACTGTTTGTCCCATTATCAATAAAATATTGAAATATATCAAGAAGATTATTTATCTCCTTAATATCCATATAATCTACATAACAATCTTCCCATTCTCTATATAAAACTGATTTTAATAAAAGATCATGGGCTTTATTTTCTTTAGTTGTTTTTTCAACTAAAAATTGAGAAAAATTAGTAAGAGCTCTTCGAAAATTTGCTCTTTGTTCTAAAACATGGGTTTTCCATATTTTATTAATATAATTATAATATTCCAGTGGTAATCCTGGATTATAAAAATCATTTATTTCAGAGAGCGATTGTTGGGATAAAAAGTTTTCTGCTCCCGTAATAATTTCAGCATAACTGGTTTGAAATGCCGAATTAGGATCTTGTGACCATTGAGATTGACATACCGGGTTTGGCGTCAATGAAAATTGAGTTCCAATTGGTTGTCTTACCATTGGATATGGTACATAATATCCCTGATTAGGATAAAATTGTACTTGTGGAGGCATAGGAACAAATCCTTGGTTGGATTTTGTTATTTTCCCTTTGTTGGGTTTATGAACAGTATTCCATTCTCCCATTAGAGGTTTTTTACCTCTATCCATAAGGCCTGCTAAGAAAATCAGCAAGAATATTTTCATCACTTTTTATATTTATGACTTGAAAATTAAAATTACATAACTCATTATACCATCGTATCCGTCTTGGTACTGTTTCTAAACTGTTATTAGTAAGAAATTGTTTAACAGCCTGATTGTCTGTTCTAATAATAAAATATTCGGATGCTAAATATATCAAGAATTTCTTTATTCCTTTCTTTATTGCTAATAACTCTTTTTCATATATAATATAATTAATTTCATTTGGTTTAAATTTTCCTGAACTATAACCACAAATTAATTCTTCATTTTTTGTTTTGGCTTTTAATATACAACCCCAATGTTTATCAGAAGCATCTGTTTCTAAAATTAATTTATCACCCTGTTTAGGTAAATAAACTTTTGGAATATAATTTATTTCTTCTTTTATTTCTTTAATAATTTCTGAATCTCTTTCAGTCCAATCAAATGTTATTCCTTTCTTTAGTTTTTCATATAACTTATCTAATTTTTTAGATAAATTAGGAAAAAAGGTTCTTCCATAATTAACAATTCCTATAAATTGCTGAAGTTGTTTTAGATCTTTAATATTATCAGGAAATTCCTTGATTTTTATTATAATATGATCCTGTAATTTAAGACCATCTTCAGATAATATTAATCCTAAAAATTCTATTTCAGTTTTTTCTAATTCTATCTTTTTAGGACTTAGTATTATTCCATGTTTTATGAATTCTCTAGAAATGATGTTTAGATGTTTTCTATGTCTTTCTAGAGTGTCTGAAAAAATTAATATATCATCAATATAGACTACACAAAATTTCTTATATTTCTTAAAAATAGAATCCATCCATCTTTGAAAAATCTGTGGTGCATTACACAGACCAAAAGGCATTACATTCCATTGAAAATGTCCATTAGGTGCACTAAATGCTGTTAAAGGCCTAGAAGCTTCTGTTAGCATAATTTGCCAAAAACCTGATTTACAATCAAATTTACTAAAATATTTAGCATGTTTTGCTTGATTTATGAGTACCTCCTTTCTTGGAATAAAATACCCATCAAAAATAATATTTTGATTTAATCTTTTATAGTTAATAACCATTCTAGCTTTTCAGCTATTGGTATTTTATTTTGATTGTAAACCTATACAATCTAAACGATAAACCTATACCTTTATCAGACTATGAAAAAACTATAGATGATTGGGCACAGTCTATGACTATTGTTGTTAATAATAATAGCAGTAGTTGGACAAAAGAAAAATTTTTAAATTATTTTGTAGGAACTTTCCAAGGAGATGTTTTGCAATTTCTCCGTCGTTGGGAAGAATTTGAAAAAGGGAAACAACAAAAGGAACAACTTATTAATCAGATAGGTACTCCTAAGGAACTATTAAAAGGTTTAACTTTAATTCTAAAAACAGAATTTTGTGGCTATACTGATAAAAAAGATCAGGACAGTCAATCTAGTTATATATTATCAAAAATAAAATTATGTGATATTAGATATTTAGAAGAATTTTCTAAAAAATTTCTTCATGAATATCAAAAGTTAAAAAATAATAACATAGAATTTTGGAAAAACCAATATTTCCATAAATTACCCCCACCATGGGATGAAATTTGTATAAATAAATATGCTTCTTATCTAGAAAAACATAGTAAACTAGCTGGTATAGATAAAGAAAATATAGATAGTATAGGAAATAGGATTAATTTCGCTAAAGAAAGAATTACTTTACACTGTTTACAGAGTAAAGCTGCTAAACAAGTTAAAAATAAATTAAGTCATAGGTATTGTACAAAATTATTAGAAGGCGAATGGGAGTTTGGTTGTAAACCTATACAATCTAAACCTTATAAAAATTATAAAAATAAAAAATATAGGATGATAAGGTGGAAACCAGGAAATAAAAAATATACTGGTAATAAAAATGATAATAACAAAAAGAAAAAATTTGTAAGAAGAAAAACTTCTAAAAAACCTATAAAGCAACTTTGTAAATGTTTTATATGTGATGAAGATGGTCATATAGCTACAAATTGTCCTAATAAGGGAAAAAATGCTAGAAAAATGATTAAAAATCTTGAAGAACAAGATTTAGAAATATGTTTTAGTGAGGAAATAAATCCTACTGAAATCTTATATGAAATAATATCAGAAACTGAATCTGATACTGATAATGAAGAATATATTTTTATGTTAGGACATAATAATCAATTAGAAGAAATTCCTAAAACTGAACAACAGGATATAAAATTAGGAAATTTAATAGGAGAAGAAAAAGACTTCTCAGAAGAAATGCTAGAAAAGATAACTAAAAATCATATTTCTAAAGAAGAAATATATAAAATATCTAAGTTTAAAATATGGTCACAAAGACATATTGAAAAAATTAGCGGTAATACAGTCGCTAAAGATACAAAAGGTGGATTAACTGAAATCCCTTTATTTACTAAAGAAAAAATTAAGAGGATTAGAAAGAAATATCCTCAGGTAAGATATATACATCTAGGTATAATTATGATCACGATTAGAGCTTTATTTAGAAGGGGTCATGATGTACCTATAATAGCAGTTTTATTAGATAAAAGATTTGAAAATCCAATAAAAGCACTTATTGGAGGTATTCAATCAAATTTATATAATGGAGTAATAGGATTTAAGGTAAAACCGAATTACTTTATATCCATTACAGACCCTCTAATAGAAGAGTGTCTTTGTTTAAGAATTCAGACAAAAAATTCTGATATTAAGGATTTAGCAGAGGATCTTGCAATAAGCTGGACTGCTATTAATGAATATACTAATACTGCAGAGGTAGAAATAAAAGAAGTCAATAATAAAATTATTGAACTTTTTGAACCAAATAAAATTACTACAGAAATACAACCTAAATTATTACATTTAAAAGATCTTTCTATTCCAAAAGACTGGATAATAGGAGATATAAATAATGCGAGTACTTCAAAACCTGTAAGTACTATAGAGTATATAGCCTCAGGTGATAAGTTATATTTTAAAAATAATCTGTTAACAAATACAGATGATAATTTAGTTCTACCTTCAACTTCTCAAATAGAGGAAGAAGAAGATAATAAAAGTACAACATCCTCTACACCGATAGGTATGAAAACGGTTCATATCCCTATCTTTCCTACTGAACCTAGTAGAAATACTAGAATAGAAGATATACAAACTTTGGTAAAAAATACAAAAGACTGTATTTATATTGAAATAATATTAAAAGAAAAATTTCTTTTACATGCTTTAATCGATACAGGTGCTACAACAAGTAGCTGTAAAATGAATGCTATTCCTAGAAAATATTGGAAACCTGTAAAAAGGCCAATAAAGGTTAGTGGTATAGATAACAATAAGACTTTAGTATATTATAAAGCTAGGAATATACCAATTTACATAAATAATGTAAAATTTGTAATTCCAAAATTATTAGGATTCCCCGAAATGAAGGGAGATATATTATTAGGCAATGATTTCATAAAACAATATTTACCATTTTCTATTTATAAAAAATCAGTTATACTATCTATAGAAAAGAATTCTATAGAAATACCTATTGTTCAAAATCCTAACTTTAATTGCTGATTTTCTTAGCAGGCCTTATGGATAGAGGTAAAAAACCTCTAATGGGAGAATGGAATACTGTTCATAAACCCAACAAAGGGAAAATAACAAAATCCAACCAAGGATTTGTTCCTATGCCTCCACAAGTACAATTTTATCCTAATCAGGGATATTATGTACCATATCCAATGGTAAGACAACCAATTGGAACTCAATTTTCATTGACGCCAAACCCGGTATGTCAATCTCAATGGTCACAAGATCCTAATTCGGCATTTCAAACCAGTTATGCTGAAATTATTACGGGAGCAGAAAACTTTTTATCCCAACAATCGCTCTCTGAAATAAATGATTTTTATAATCCAGGATTACCACTGGAATATTATAATTATACTAATAAAATATGGAAAACCCATGTTTTAGAACAAAGAGCAAATTTTCGAAGAGCTCTTACTAATTTTTCTCAATTTTTAGTTGAAAAAACAACTAAAGAAAATAAAGCCCATGATCTTTTATTAAAATCAGTTTTATATAGAGAATGGGAAGATTGTTATGTAGATTATATGGATATTAAGGAGATAAATAATCTTCTTGATATATTTCAATATTTTATTGATAATGGGACAAACAGTCCTGTTATAAATAAAATGTTTAGAAGATGTTTATTTAATAAAGCTAGAAAAATTTTACCTGTAGAAATTTTTACAAAAATAAACAGTATAATTTGCAACCAGCAAATTCAATTTAGAAAAACTTTTTCTGAATACTTTTTACAAGCCTATGTTTTTACAAATCATTTAGGAGAAAAATTCCCTACTATAAAATTTAGGCTTAATCATGAACCATTTGATATAACAAGTATTGAATGGGGATTTGTTAAAGAAATAACAGTCCAAAATCTTTCTTTTGATTTACTAAAAGATTTTCCAGCTATCGTAAAATCACGATTAGCAAGTTTTCCAAATATGGATTTCTTTTACTATTTTCATATAGAAATTAGTAGTTTTATTGGTATTGCTGAATATGAAAGATTTTTTCAGCCATATCAAATTTGGACTATTCAAACGATGTTTGGAGGAATAAACCTCTCATCGGTTGATGAAGATAAAGATCACTTGTCAAAAACCATTGACATGTGTTATAATAATTTTTCAAATTATCAAGTCCAAGCCGGAATTGATTTAATGCTTAAAGCTCAGTATTTACTCCAACATAATACTTATGTCCTCTGGACTGATGGAAGAAGAATACTGGCGTACAATACTGAAAGACCTCATCAAAACCGTGATGAAGATTCTCTACAGCTGTTAAAAAAGATAGCTGAAATGGAGATTGATGATTATCCATTAACGATGGAAATCAAGGACACGTGGGAAAGTTGGAACTCACCACCAGTCTCACCGGATTCATTACATCTAGATGAAATAGAAGAAATGAATCTGACAAATATCCAAGAAGGATAATCCCGAGACTAGACACGTGTAAAAATCCAAAAAGGAGCATTTAATTATTGATGGAGACTTGCAACTATCTCATTAAAAAGATGTTGATGGAAGATGATGCAAGCCATGATGCAGAGATGATGGAAGCAACCATTAATGCACGCAACCATCAAGAAAGCGACAAATAAAAATGACTACGTGGAAGAAACCATCGAGTCAATATTTATTACGTCCTTATCAGGATATTTTCGGATTTGAATTGTAAATAAATTAGAGTTCAATTCTTACACTATAAATAGGCATTGTTGTAGCCTAAACAAGGCATCGATTCCTACACCAATTCATAGTATAGTTTTCTTAGATTTTGCCTTTTGTAAACTTTCTTTCAATAGCCTTTTGTAAAATATCCTTTACTATCAATAAAACTCTTTGTAAAAATTATATTCCGCTGTATTGAGCCACCATAGTCTCCCCCGTTATTGGTATTAAATTTGGACTATTCAAACGATGTTTGGAGGAATAAACCTCTCATCGGTTGATGAAGATAAAGATCACTTGTCAAAAACCATTGACATGTGTTATAATAATTTTTCAAATTATCAAGTCCAAGCCGGAATTGATTTAATGCTTAAAGCTCAGTATTTACTCCAACATAATACTTATGTCCTCTGGACTGATGGAAGAAGAATACTGGCGTACAATACTGAAAGACCTCATCAAAACCGTGATGAAGATTCTCTACAGCTGTTAAAAAAGATAGCTGAAATGGAGATTGATGATTATCCATTAACGATGGATGAATTTTATGTTTTAGTTAATACCCATAAAATTGTTGTTCTTCAAGATTTGAGACTATGGTGATATATAAATCCCAACTCCCCCGTTAGGATTCCCTTCATTTCGGGGAATCCTAATAATTTTGGAATTACAAATTTTACATTATTTATGTAAATTGGTATATTCCTAGCTTTATAATATACTAAAGTCTTATTGTTATCTATACCACTAACCTTTATTGGCCTTTTTACAGGTTTCCAATATTTTCTAGGAATAGCATTCATTTTACAGCTACTTGTTGTAGCACCTGTATCGATTAAAGCATGTAAAAGAAATTTTTCTTTTAATATTATTTCAATATAAATACAGTCTTTTGTATTTTTTACCAAAGTTTGTATATCTTCTATTCTAGTATTTCTACTAGGTTCAGTAGGAAAGATAGGGATATGAACCGTTTTCATACCTATCGGTGTAGAGGATGTTGTACTTTTATTATCTTCTTCTTCCTCTATTTGAGAAGTTGAAGGTAGAACTAAATTATCATCTGTATTTGTTAACAGATTATTTTTAAAATATAACTTATCACCTGAGGCTATATACTCTATAGTACTTACAGGTTTTGAAGTACTCGCATTATTTATATCTCCTATTATCCAGTCTTTTGGAATAGAAAGATCTTTTAAATGTAATAATTTAGGTTGTATTTCTGTAGTAATTTTATTTGGTTCAAAAAGTTCAATAATTTTATTATTGACTTCTTTTATTTCTACCTCTGCAGTATTAGTATATTCATTAATAGCAGTCCAGCTTATTGCAAGATCCTCTGCTAAATCCTTAATATCAGAATTTTTTGTCTGAATTCTTAAACAAAGACACTCTTCTATTAGAGGGTCTGTAATGGATATAAAGTAATTCGGTTTTACCTTAAATCCTATTACTCCATTATATAAATTTGATTGAATACCTCCAATAAGTGCTTTTATTGGATTTTCAAATCTTTTATCTAATAAAACTGCTATTATAGGTACATCATGACCCCTTCTAAATAAAGCTCTAATCGTGATCATAATTATACCTAGATGTATATATCTTACCTGAGGATATTTCTTTCTAATCCTCTTAATTTTTTCTTTAGTAAATAAAGGGATTTCAGTTAATCCACCTTTTGTATATTTAGCGACTGTATTACCGCTAATTTTTTCAATATGTCTTTGTGACCATATTTTAAACTTAGATATTTTATATATTTCTTCTTTAGAAATATGATTTTTAGTTATCTTTTCTAGCATTTCTTCTGAGAAGTCTTTTTCTTCTCCTATTAAATTTCCTAATTTTATATCCTGTTGTTCAGTTTTAGGAATTTCTTCTAATTGATTATTATGTCCTAACATAAAAATATATTCTTCATTATCAGTATCAGATTCAGTTTCTGATATTATTTCATATAAGATTTCAGTAGGATTTATTTCCTCACTAAAACATATTTCTAAATCTTGTTCTTCAAGATTTTTAATCATTTTTCTAGCATTTTTTCCCTTATTAGGACAATTTGTAGCTATATGACCATCTTCATCACATATAAAACATTTACAAAGTTGCTTTATAGGTTTTTTAGAAGTTTTTCTTCTTACAAATTTTTTCTTTTTGTTATTATCATTTTTATTACCAGTATATTTTTTATTTCCTGGTTTCCACCTTATCATCCTATATTTTTTATTTTTATAATTTTTATAAGGTTTAGATTGTATAGGTTTACAACCAAACTCCCATTCGCCTTCTAATAATTTTGTACAATACCTATGACTTAATTTATTTTTAACTTGTTTAGCAGCTTTACTCTGTAAACAGTGTAAAGTAATTCTTTCTTTAGCGAAATTAATCCTATTTCCTATACTATCTATATTTTCTTTATCTATACCAGCTAGTTTACTATGTTTTTCTAGATAAGAAGCATATTTATTTATACAAATTTCATCCCATGGTGGGGTTAATTTATGGAAATATTGGTTTTTCCAAAATTCTATGTTATTATTTTTTAACTTTTGATATTCATGAAGAAATTTTTTAGAAAATTCTTCTAAATATCTAATATCACATAATTTTATTTTTGATAATATATAACTAGATTGACTGTCCTGATCTTTTTTATCAGTATAGCCACAAAATTCTGTTTTTAGAATTAAAGTTAAACCTTTTAATAGTTCCTTAGGAGTACCTATCTGATTAATAAGTTGTTCCTTTTGTTGTTTCCCTTTTTCAGATTCTTCCCAACGACGGAGAAATTGCAAAACATCTCCTTGGAAAGTTCCTACAAAATAATTTAAAAATTTTTCTTTTGTCCAACTACTGCTATTATTATTAACAACAATAGTCATAGACTGTGCCCAATCATCTATAGTTTTTTCATAGTCTGATAAAGGTATTTTAGTTAAATCTAAATATACACCTCCTTGAGCAACATTTCTTTTATTTAAATCATCAATCCTATATGGTATAGGTTGAGTAGATGTTTCTCCTGGGTTTTCAGGCTTGACATCATTAGTAGCTATAGTTTCAAATATTCTAGTCGTTTCTTCGACTAGCTCATTATCTTTATTAAAAGATCTCAGATAATCATCTTTTTGAATATCTGATTCTAATTTTCTTTTACCATAAGGATCTTTTTTATCCTTTTCCTTAGGTTTCGGTATATATGGATCTGTGTTGTCAGTATCCATGGGTTCCG
The DNA here is from genome assembly GCA_020496765.1 of Gossypium stocksii. Lineage (NCBI taxonomy): Eukaryota > Viridiplantae > Streptophyta > Magnoliopsida > Malvales > Malvaceae > Gossypium > Gossypium stocksii. Next base: position 72,782,777 of record CM035622.1, read on the forward strand.
GTATTTCTATATTTTCTTCTGTTGAAGTGTTTTCTTCATCAGAATTATAGCTAGTTGCATTAATTTCTTCTGAAATCATAGAATTATTATCTTCTGATTTATTATCTTCATTAGAACTACTACTACTTTCTGTAGTATCATAATTTAACATATAATGATAATTAAATATTTTAAACAGACCTTTATGTTTTTCATAAAGTTCTTCTATTAATTTTAAATATTCTACTCTTTCATAACTATCATTAGTAGTAGAGAATTTTATTTTCCAATGTTCTATTAATTCTTTATAACACTGGAAATCATGTTTTTGTTGTTTTGAATTTTCTCTTTTTTGTTTTTCTTTTTTAATATTATTATTAGTATTAGACTCGTCCGAAGAAGTTTGGTCTTCCTCAGATAAAGCTAAAATAACATTACTATTACCATAGTATAATGGACCTAAATCCATTTCTTGGTCTTCACTTTTGTTAGTGAAAACATTATCTAATTTATTATTAATATCTGTTAAAAGTTCCTTAGACTCGTTGTTCAAGTCTAACTCTGTTACTTTACTAATATTATCAATTTTACTTTCAATATTATTAACCTTATTATATAACTTATTAAAATAAACAGAAGTTATATCCACAAGACTATTGATACCTTTACTAAGAGCCGAAATGTTGTTTTCATTTTTGGGTTCTATATGCATAGTATGATTACAAGTTTTATCTTTATATAAACAATCTATCTCTTCCATATTATTTATCTTTGGTACCTAAAACCGTCCGTTATCTTAATATGTCTTTAACAAAGGCCTTAAACACGTCCTCCCTGGACTTAAACAGGCAACAAAGACACAACAACAGATATATGGGTTTTAAGATAAATAACTATGAAATAAACAGAATTGAGAACAAAAGATAGAAACTTACAATATTACTATGATATATTTGCTTCCAAGTATCGTTACTCCGGCCCTCTGATACCAATAACGGGGTATTTTATGGGTATTAACTATAAAAGATTAAACCTATAAAAGATTAAACCTATACAAAAAATAAACATAAATCTTGTTCTTCAAGATTGTAAACCTATACAATCTAAACCTTATAAAAATTATAAAAATAAAAAATATAGGATGATAAGGTGGAAACCAGGAAATAAAAAATATACTGGTAATAAAAATGATAATAACAAAAAGAAAAAATTTGTAAGAAGAAAAACTTCTAAAAAACCTATAAAGCAACTTTGTAAATGTTTTATATGTGATGAAGATGGTCATATAGCTACAAATTGTCCTAATAAGGGAAAAAATGCTAGAAAAATGATTAAAAATCTTGAAGAACAAGATTTAGAAATATGTTTTAGTGAGGAAATAAATCCTACTGAAATCTTATATGAAATAATATCAGAAACTGAATCTGATACTGATAATGAAGAATATATTTTTATGTTAGGACATAATAATCAATTAGAAGAAATTCCTAAAACTGAACAACAGGATATAAAATTAGGAAATTTAATAGGAGAAGAAAAAGACTTCTCAGAAGAAATGCTAGAAAAGATAACTAAAAATCATATTTCTAAAGAAGAAATATATAAAATATCTAAGTTTAAAATATGGTCACAAAGACATATTGAAAAAATTAGCGGTAATACAGTCGCTAAAGATACAAAAGGTGGATTAACTGAAATCCCTTTATTTACTAAAGAAAAAATTAAGAGGATTAGAAAGAAATATCCTCAGGTAAGATATATACATCTAGGTATAATTATGATCACGATTAGAGCTTTATTTAGAAGGGGTCATGATGTACCTATAATAGCAGTTTTATTAGATAAAAGATTTGAAAATCCAATAAAAGCACTTATTGGAGGTATTCAATCAAATTTATATAATGGAGTAATAGGATTTAAGGTAAAACCGAATTACTTTATATCCATTACAGACCCTCTAATAGAAGAGTGTCTTTGTTTAAGAATTCAGACAAAAAATTCTGATATTAAGGATTTAGCAGAGGATCTTGCAATAAGCTGGACTGCTATTAATGAATATACTAATACTGCAGAGGTAGAAATAAAAGAAGTCAATAATAAAATTATTGAACTTTTTGAACCAAATAAAATTACTACAGAAATACAACCTAAATTATTACATTTAAAAGATCTTTCTATTCCAAAAGACTGGATAATAGGAGATATAAATAATGCGAGTACTTCAAAACCTGTAAGTACTATAGAGTATATAGCCTCAGGTGATAAGTTATATTTTAAAAATAATCTGTTAACAAATACAGATGATAATTTAGTTCTACCTTCAACTTCTCAAATAGAGGAAGAAGAAGATAATAAAAGTACAACATCCTCTACACCGATAGGTATGAAAACGGTTCATATCCCTATCTTTCCTACTGAACCTAGTAGAAATACTAGAATAGAAGATATACAAACTTTGGTAAAAAATACAAAAGACTGTATTTATATTGAAATAATATTAAAAGAAAAATTTCTTTTACATGCTTTAATCGATACAGGTGCTACAACAAGTAGCTGTAAAATGAATGCTATTCCTAGAAAATATTGGAAACCTGTAAAAAGGCCAATAAAGGTTAGTGGTATAGATAACAATAAGACTTTAGTATATTATAAAGCTAGGAATATACCAATTTACATAAATAATGTAAAATTTGTAATTCCAAAATTATTAGGATTCCCCGAAATGAAGGGAGATATATTATTAGGCAATGATTTCATAAAACAATATTTACCATTTTCTATTTATAAAAAAATCAGTTATACTATCTATAGAAAAGAATTCTATAGAAATACCTATTGTTCAAAATCCTAACTTTAATTGCTGATTTTCTTAGCAGGCCTTATGGATAGAGGTAAAAAACCTCTAATGGGAGAATGGAATACTGTTCATAAACCCAACAAAGGGAAAATAACAAAATCCAACCAAGGATTTGTTCCTATGCCTCCACAAGTACAATTTTATCCTAATCAGGGATATTATGTACCATATCCAATGGTAAGACAACCAATTGGAACTCAATTTTCATTGACGCCAAACCCGGTATGTCAATCTCAATGGTCACAAGATCCTAATTCGGCATTTCAAACCAGTTATGCTGAAATTATTACGGGAGCAGAAAACTTTTTATCCCAACAATCGCTCTCTGAAATAAATGATTTTTATAATCCAGGATTACCACTGGAATATTATAATTATATTAATAAAATATGGAAAACCCATGTTTTAGAACAAAGAGCAAATTTTCGAAGAGCTCTTACTAATTTTTCTCAATTTTTAGTTGAAAAAACAACTAAAGAAAATAAAGCCCATGATCTTTTATTAAAATCAGTTTTATATAGAGAATGGGAAGATTGTTATGTAGATTATATGGATATTAAGGAGATAAATAATCTTCTTGATATATTTCAATATTTTATTGATAATGGGACAAACAGTCCTGTTATAAATAAAATGTTTAGAAGATGTTTATTTAATAAAGCTAGAAAAATTTTACCTGTAGAAATTTTTACAAAAATAAACAGTATAATTTGCAACCAGCAAATTCAATTTAGAAAAACTTTTTCTGAATACTTTTTACAAGCCTATGTTTTTACAAATCATTTAGGAGAAAAATTCCCTACTATAAAATTTAGGCTTAATCATGAACCATTTGATATAACAAGTATTGAATGGGGATTTGTTAAAGAAATAACAGTCCAAAATCTTTCTTTTGATTTACTAAAAGATTTTCCAGCTATCGTAAAATCACGATTAGCAAGTTTTCCAAATATGGATTTCTTTTACTATTTTCATATAGAAATTAGTAGTTTTATTGGTATTGCTGAATATGAAAGATTTTTTCAGCCATATCAAATTTGGACTATTCAAACGATGTTTGGAGGAATAAACCTCTCATCGGTTGATGAAGATAAAGATCACTTGTCAAAAACCATTGACATGTGTTATAATAATTTTTCAAATTATCAAGTCCAAGCCGGAATTGATTTAATGCTTAAAGCTCAGTATTTACTCCAACATAATACTTATGTCCTCTGGACTGATGGAAGAAGAATACTGGCGTACAATACTGAAAGACCTCATCAAAACCGTGATGAAGATTCTCTACAGCTGTTAAAAAAGATAGCTGAAATGGAGATTGATGATTATCCATTAACGATGGAAATCAAGGACACGTGGGAAAGTTGGAACTCACCACCAGTCTCACCGGATTCATTACATCTAGATGAAATAGAAGAAATGAATCTGACAAATATCCAAGAAGGATAATCCCGAGACTAGACACGTGTAAAAATCCAAAAAGGAGCATTTAATTATTGATGGAGACTTGCAACTATCTCATTAAAAAGATGTTGATGGAAGATGATGCAAGCCATGATGCAGAGATGATGGAAGCAACCATTAATGCACGCAACCATCAAGAAAGCGACAAATAAAAATGACTACGTGGAAGAAACCATCGAGTCAATATTTATTACGTCCTTATCAGGATATTTTCGGATTTGAATTGTAAATAAATTAGAGTTCAATTCTTACACTATAAATAGGCATTGTTGTAGCCTAAACAAGGCATCGATTCCTACACCAATTCATAGTATAGTTTTCTTAGATTTTGCCTTTTGTAAACTTTCTTTCAATAGCCTTTTGTAAAATATCCTTTACTATCAATAAAACTCTTTGTAAAAATTATATTCCGCTGTATTGAGCCACCATAGTCTCCCCCGTTATTGGTATCAGAGCTTTTATCTCATGTTTTGAGATATGCTTGTAAGTAAATAGTAACATGACATGTTCATATTCGGCCAAAGGAGGTTTAAACATGAGTTGTTAATATTATGCCCTTTATTTATTTTGATTGAATTACTTAAGTACTTACTAAGCAAGTAATTGCTTACTCTGTTGTCCCTGCTTTCGATTTTGTAGATCTAGATCGGAAGCTACGGTCTCGGGAGTTCCAGAATTGAAGTCATCTACACTATCACTCATCTTTTGGTACTGGTAACTAAATCTAGGAATGGCATGTATAGGTTGACTTTTGGTGTTCAAACAAGCATCTTTTGAATTTTGTAACTAAATTAGGCCATGCGAAAATGGCTCTCTTAAGATTTTCACTTTGATAGTTATGTAATAATTCGATTATTTTATACATGAATGGTTGTGAATGCATGTTTGGAAACTAGTCTTGAAGTATGTCATACTTCTAATATGGAACTATATGAAGTAAAAGTGATGAAAGTGACTAGGGATGAGTTCATTTCGTACATTGTTTTGAATGCGTTAAATTGGTTTAGTTGTGTTCGGTTGATGAGCTTTTGCGCAACTTTTGTCAATTATATTGATAGGTTTAGTAAAGGATCTTCTTTTATTATCATGCGGTTTTTCAAAGAAATAGTCTGGTGATGCCTCTCGACCCTCTTGCGATGGGACCGGGTCTAGGGGTGTTACATCTTAAACTCTTAAAAAAATTACACATTAACTTACCATTTGTTGAAGCAATTTTGCAGATGCCAGACGCGGTTAAATTCTTAAAAGAACTCTTGACAAACAAGCGGAAGCTAGAGGAGAAATCTCATGTGGAATTAAATGCAGTCTGCTCAGCTATTCTACAAAATAGACTACTGACCAAACTAAAAGATCTAGGGAGTTTCACTATCCCTTGGTTACTTGGTAGCCTAGAGGAAAAAAATGCTTTAGCTGATTTAGGGGCAAGCATAAACGTCATGCCTTACAGCCTGTTTAAACAACTAGGTCTTGGAACCCCTAAGAAAACCAAGATGAACATTCAACTAGCTGATAAAACTATTAGGGCACCTAAGGGAATAATTGAATATGCACTTGTCAAAATTGATAAATTTATATTCCCAGTTGACTTTGTTGTTTTAGACATTGACGAGGCTAGCAATGTACCCTTAATTCTAGGGCGACCCTTTTTAGCAACTGCTAGAACAAAAATTGATTTAGAAACAGGTGAACTCAAATTACGAGTAGGTGATGATACAGTCACCATACGAGATCACAACTCAGTTAAAACTACAGATAAGAATAGAGATTTGAGTCCCTGTAAAAACACTAAACTCACCACACAAACTTCTATGCAGGACGCACTCCACATAAAGACAACACAAACACTGGCAAATTCACCTCCAGGAGATGAACCAGAAAAGCGAATGCTCTAGATCAAGGAGCTAGATGAGTGGCTGAACTTTCACGAAAAGCCCAAAATATGCCACATCAAAATGAAGCATCACCAAGACGACCCTCAAGGACAAACAGATCAACTCAAAGTAGGAGATAAGGTAATTTTAGGGGAAGACGATCCACGAAGCTCAAATTCAAAAGAACATACAAGTGATACACCTTACTTCACGGTAATGAAAGTCTTTCCATACGGCACAATTGAGGTAACTCACCCAACCCACGGTACTTTCAAGGTAAACGGCCATCGGCTTAAATTTTATAAAGGTGAGAATTCTATATATAACAGGGAGGAGCTTCAGCTCCACGAAATCCCTTCGTGATACATCCAGGTAGAGTCGAGCTTAGAATCTAAATAAGCGCTTCTCGAGAGGCAACCCGAGCACTAACTTAGTAATTTTCGTCTATTTTGATTTTAGTATTTTTTTATGCATCCACTAACCCTTTTTAATGCAGAGATTTAGGACCACACGGCCAGTCCCACGGGCGTGCCCCAGGCCGTGTGAACACTTCAAACAGAGACACGGTCGTGTACCGAGGCCGTGTATAAACAGAGCACAAATTTTCCCAAAACACGGGCCACCGATATCTCCCCACGGCCGTGCTACATGGCCGTGGCAACCCTGCAGTATCAACACGGGCTTACACAAACACCCGCACCCGTGTCTTCAGACCGTGGAAGACACTGTCAAACTTCACACGGCCGTGGAACATATCACACGACCGTGTGAAACACGAACATGATCGCACATGGCCGTGTATCCCATCACACGACCATGTGAGTGACGAAGAACCGATCTCCCACGGCCGTGTACACATTCCCATGGGCGTGTACTTTGAACCAGGCGAACCAAAACCCCCAGATTTCGAAAGACACGGGTAAAACACGACTCACACGGGTGTGTGACATGCCCGTGCGACCCAAAAACTATAAATAGGGGCCACTATTCATTTCATTCCTCACTCAAAACCTTCACATCCTCCTCCCCCAACTACCATAAGCGCCGCCACAGCCCTCAAAACACCACAACCCTCGAAATCAGCCAACCCACGCCCGTCCAAACCCGACCCACGACTGTGCAACCTTATACTTGGTTCTATTTTCTCATTTTTCTCATTTATTTTTAGTTATATTTCATTTTTTTCTATTTAGTTAAATTTTACTTTATTCTAAATTGTTAATTTAAGCATGGAATTAGTTATATTATGATGAATACTCTAGAATAGTATAGAATATATTAGGATTGCATGCCATTTAAATTCATTTATTGTATGCCACTTAAATTCATATTTGCATGCCATTTTTCTCATTTATTTAGTATAAATACATACTCATATTTCTTAATTTTGTTACACATTTCAAAATGATTAATTTCTACTATTCAGGTTAATCCTCATTTTATATTTTCTTAGGAACATTATCATTCTAATCTACATTAGGACTAATGCTTGTTATTTTATTTCAAATACTATGTCGTCATCACGCGGTAAGAAAACTATCCTCCCCGTCTCCAATAAACGCAAGGGGCCAAGGAGTTCATTAGCAAGACCCACCTCCGAGGCTCGACATCCATTCATCACATTTTCCCAAGCCTCGCAGGAGGAGCATTATCAACTACTTCGAACCCGCCCCATATCCATGAGCCGCTGTATAGATTGGGCCGGCCTCGAGCAGATACATTTAGTGGACGATGTCCAAGCCTTACTCATGACCAAGCCATGGGAGTAGTTCTTCCAAATTATCGAGCACACCTACTTAGAACTTACTTTAGAGTTTTGCTCCACCTTTCACCTCCAGACTGTGATGACCAGATTTGATGATTCAGGGACACTCCAATTCTGTCTAGGAGGACTCGTGCGACACCTCAGCGTGCCAGAGTTTGGCACAACACTTGGGATCTACACAGAGCAATTTATGGCAGACGAAGACTTCCCCAACCTTTCTCGCCGTATCCATATCCAGCCCATCGACTGTTGGAACGAAATTGCCCCGGGACGTCAGACATATAACCCCAGCGTCAGCAAGGTGACCGCCCTCGTTCTCTCTCTGAGGTACATTCATGCTCTCCTTGCTCACACTCTTACAGGTAGACGGGAGAGCACAGGCGTCATCAACACTCACGATGCCTACTTCCTATGGTGTACGGCGAATGGACACGTCATCGATCTAGCATACTTCATAGCGTACACCATGCAGCATCATACAGAGAGGCACCGCAGAGGCGTCTTATCCATGGGGCCCTACATCACACACTTGGCTCGGTATTTTAGACTCCTCAACACCTTAGCCCAGACATCCTCCTACACACTGATCGATCAGATGTCTCCCCAAGGCATCGCGACTATGTTACATATGAGGATGATCGAGAGAAGGCCAGGAGGCACACCCATTCAGTTCCGTCTTGTTCAAGAGGGTGAAGAGCCAGAGGACATTCCTAACGATGTCCCACCAACGGAGGAGGACGCACCCACCGAGCCACCACCCCCTCGCCGCCCATCTCATGCAGCAGCCGCCCACGCTGACTTATCTGAGTGCTTCTCACAGTTCAAGCAGCAATGCTTTCGGCACCTCGATTATATCGATGCCACCTTAGAGCAGATATGCCAGCATCTCAACATCACTCCACCACCGCGTGATCCACATGAGGATTAGAGATATCTATTCCTCTTAATTTTATTTTTTACGTTATTTTACTTTATTCTGACTTTTGAACACTGATCTTTATTTTTCCCTTTTCTTCTAACTTTATTCTCCTTTTTATGTTTTATTTTATTTTCTTTCTTTTTCATTATTTGAATTTTAGTCTTTTTAGTATTTTGCTTTATTTTATTTCTTTTCCTAACGGCCAACCCTTAACAAGTAATTTCCATTGCTCTAAATTCCCCACGACTAATAAATACTTGTACAGTTTCAAAGGAGCCTTACAGCTCAAATCTCTACAAAAAAAAGGGAACACCTCGCCACAACTACCAATTCTTCCAATCTCCATCTCACTAATCCATCCAAAGCAAGGAGTTTCATACCTCCCCCTATCTTATGATCCTATGCTTTTATTACTACTAATGCTATCTTTGTACATTGAGGGCAATGTACATCTTAAGCGTGGGAGGGAAATCTATTTTCAAGTCTTTACACTCTCTTTGAAATCCCTGAACTTTTTTAACATTTTGCATTATTCTCAATCGCATTATCTTCAACCTCCTATTAGGAATTAATTTTGATTGATTTATGATTTTTATTGATATCTGAGAATTAAGACACAGGTACTTGTACTCTGATTATTCAAACTTTAAAACATTAGGGAATCAAGCATGATAAGTTGAAATTTTTGATAACCCCAATTTTTTTCATAAGTTCTTTTCCTTAATTCTAAGTGTTATCTTGAGATTTGAAATTCGCAGGATTGACATTAAAAGCCATATTCTGGTGAGATTTTTGAGCCTTTTGAGCATACATTCTTTCGTGCTCACTTTTATTATTGCTTTGAGTGAGTCAACACTAATTTGTTATTCTAGAACTTGCTTTGATTATACATGTCGAGACCACATCATTGATTTGAAATACCGAGATGATAAAGGCACCTAGGATTTAACCCACTTACTCCACAAAAGCCTACCTCCAAAAATTAACCCCTAGTGAACCCCATTGAACCTAACAACATTTTCTTTAACTTACCTCTAATATTCACCTATAACCCATTTTTGTTGAATTCCATTCAATTACTTTGATCCCTATTTTTGTCGAGATTTGAGTTGAACTTATTATCTACCTTTATTCTCTTTTCCATATTGCAAAGTTATAAAATTTCAATGTATTATACTTGAATTGTTCTTAAAAAAATGTATGTTCAGTTGTAATTTGTAATAATTCAAATAGTTTTTGCATATTTCTATTTTAAGGCTACCAAGACAGAAACGATGTTGTTATAAGAACTAGCTCTAGAAATATGTTCCAGTGATAGAGATTTTTCTAGTTAGATAATTTTTCAATTCAATCTCGATTCTAACCCTCTTTTGCAGCCTGTGACAACACCCCTAACCAAGCCCTATTACAACCATTGAAAGACCTTTTGATCGATGTATCATGTCAATCTATAGTGGTGGAGATGTGATTTTCTTACAAGCTTATGGTAATAACTTTTCAGGTTGACTAGAGAGTACTTAATTTTTGAACCCTAAACACTTCGAGTGGATAGAGTGAATCTTTAGTGAGGATGTCAACTTCTGTTTATTAAGATTAAGAGATAATTACTTAGGAGAAGGGAGAAAACTTATGTTTCAATGATAAAATTCTCAACTTAGAGTGATTGAATCTTTAATGTTCTTCTGATTGAATTATCATTGTATGAATACCTGTGGATTAGTTTGAAACATTAGTGATAAGGATTGTAAATTGAGAGGAATGTTTCTTAATTAGGGATTAAGATTTTGCTTGAGGACAAGCAAAGGCTTAAGTGTGGGGATATTTGATAAACGATAAATTATACATATTTTTACCTCATGTTTAGCCTATATTTTGGATGGATTATCATTAATTTTCTGAGAATTGGTGCTCTTAATCTTTCTTTTTCATATCTTATACTCAGGAGAGCATAGGGAAGAGAAAAGAACGAAAAACGAGCCAAAAACCATGAAATTAGGCCAAAATGAGTAATCGACATGGCCCAAGGGGTCATCACATGGCTGTACCACACGAAGACCATACGGTCCAGCCCCCGACAAGCACGGCCAGGGCACACGGTCGTGCCACCTCAACAGTCCCGAACACGGTCTCTTGTTAAAATGACACGGGCGTGGCACACGGGCCTATTCTAGTCTTGAGGAAGAGGAATTTCACTCGGATTTGGATACTGAGGGTCTAAGAAAGCCATTCTAAACTCTATATAAAGACCCCAAGAGGCAATTCTAAAGATATACTATTTTCTCTCAGGAAAGAGCACCATATTTCTGCCAACACAAGGAGTGAAAGCAAGGGATTACTCCAAGGGAAGCCGATTGATTCATCCCAGAAGCCAGAATTCTATATCAAGACAGAGGATCTCCTTAAATTCCTTCAGGGGTTTTCGGGTTCTTTATGTTTTGTTATCTTAATTCTTCTGAGATGTTTTCTTTCTTTATTATGAACTAAACCCATCAAATACTTGAGGGGGATGAAACCTAAGACGGATCTTGTTATTATTTATTCTTGAGTTATATGATAAATACTTGAGTTGTTCTTAATTATGTGTGCTTAATTCTTGTGTTAATAATCCTAGGTATTAATTCAACAAACGGATGTGCTTAAAATAGAGGAGCAAAAGTCCCTGTGATAAGAGTAGATCTACCATAATTAAGCAGAGTTGCATGCAACCCTAGACATAGGGCGACATATATCTACTAGATTAGGGTCAAACCTAATATGGGGAACCATAGATCGAATTAATGCAACCTAGGGTGTTAATTAATAAAGAAACTTTAGTTAACAACCTAGGCCTAGTTGCTCTTCGCCTCAACGGAGGGTTTACCATAAATTAAGGATCTCTGCGGATCAAGTCAAGTGAATAAATCGTCTAGCTCAAGAACCAATAACAAGTGAAGTCTAGGTGGATTCTCCCTTAAGTATTGCTTATACCAATCAGCTTTTCCCTAAAGTTTTCCCCAATTTACATTTTGTGCACTTTTAGTTAGTTTTAGAATTAATTTCAACCAAACCTCTTTTATTTTTAGGCTAGATAATAGAAAGGAAGTAAGTATTAGTACTTTTGGTTCCCTTGGGTACGATAACTTGGTCTTGCTGCTAAACTATACTACTGTTCGATAGGTGCGCTTGCCTTTAATATCGTGATATTAGTTAGTTTTGGTGTGATCAGTTTTTATAAATTTTATTAGTTAATATCGCGAGTCATATCATGTAAGTAGGTAGCCTTAAGAATATTTTTGGTTGAAATTTGACACAAGGAGCCTAGTGGTGGAGTGGCTGTGGTGTCATTAGCAAGGGGAAGCAAGGAGTGTGGCGTCATGAGTAAGGGGGACTTGGGTTCAAATCCCCTTGCAAGCGAATATTTATATGTTTTGCTATGTTGGGATGACAAGAATTGGTGTTGAATTTAAACTCTGATGATGGGGGGATCCCACATCAGGAAGCTAACAAAAGAGTGCTTGTAAAGCTGGCTTTAAATAGGGAGAACCATGAAAGGAGTAAAGGTACCTTTCTTGGCTGATCCCTTTCGCTTTATGGCGGGCTCGTTTGGGTTGGGCATCTGCTAAAAGTGCTCGGAGCGCGGATGAACTCCAGTCTCCTATCAGGTTTGTATTTCTCACTACTTTAGCGGTAGGACGGCTACTTCGGGCCGCGATGGGCCGAAAGGGGCCATGTGGGCCCAATGGGCCTACGGGCCCAATTGGATAAGTTGCTTGATTGTTTAGTAAATTTAGACTAGATTAGGTGAATCTTATATCTGTGGCTAGATTTGGGCTAAAAGGGCCACACGAGCGTGTGGGCCCATTTGGACCGAGAATGGGCTTTAGGCCCATTCGCATTGTTATCTCTTTTAGAATACTTTAGTTTACCAAATTATTGAAATACCCTCGACTTGTAAAATTAGCAAAGTACCCTCGGTTTACAGAGTTACAGTTTTACCCCCGATTTACAAAATTACTGATATACCTTTGATTGACGAAATTACTGAAATACCCTTGGTTTACAAAATTACTAAAATACCCTTATAGGGTAGAACTACTGTAATACTCTCGATTTGTCAAAGTACTGTTTTACCGCTAATTTGTAAAATTACCGTTTTACCCCTGATTTGTAAAATTACCATTCTGCCCCTGATTTGTAAAATTACCATTTTACCCCTGATTTGTAAAATTACCATTTACACCTGATTTGTAAAATTACCATTTTACCCTTGATTTGTAAAATTACCATATTCCCCTTGATTTGTGAAATTACCGAAATACCCCTTTAGGGTAGAATTACCGAAATACCCGTGTAGGGTAGAATTATTAAATACCCCTGTAGGGTAGAATTACTGAAATACCCCTGTAGGGTAGAATTATCGAAATACCCTGTAGGGTAGAATTACCGAAATACCCCTGTAGGGTAGAATTACCATTTTGCCCCTAGGGTGTTAAATGACTGTTTTGCCCTTGTGGGCAAGTGACTGACTTGGACTGTGTGTTTGACGGATTTGATTGTGAATATATGTTGGTGATATGAATGACTTGACCGTGATTGTTTGATTCAAATATGGGATTGACATTCTGCATACATGACATGTTGCATGGGTTGGCATTTTGTATGGAGGAAGATCTGATCTGTTAGGATCGCATGGTTGCTTGACGACTGTTGATCCACCGAAGGCTTAAGAGCCGTAGATTCGTACTGATTTGATAAGGTCACACGGGTCGCCCGAGACGACTGTGGACTGATTGATGGCTGAGTGCCAATCATGTTACCGAAGGCGGTGTACCGTTATTGTGGGCTTCGTATCGATATTATGGGCTTCATGCTGTTATTATGGGCTTGTGCCATTATTGAAGGCTGTGTGCCGTTATTGTGTCCTTCGTATCGATATTGTGGGCTTCGTACCGTTATTATGGGCTTTGTGCCATTACCGAAGGCTTTGTGCCAATATCACAGGCTTTGTACTGATTATAGACACGTTACTGATGGCTTTGTGCCACGTATTCTGTTAAGTGGCTTTGCCACGATATCTGATTCTGGTGGCTCTGCCATGATATACTGTTACTGGCAGCAATGCTGTAACTGTGGTGTGTGGGCTGGGTGGGTCGAGTTATTCCCCACATGGTGTGTTAGCTGGTACGGGAGGTGTGTAGCGGTTGGGTGGTTCGAGTAGTCTCCCCACATATATTGGGCTTTACATTCATCATGCATCATTCACATTCTGATTCTGATTTTGTTAATTGATACTGATACAGATTCAGATTCTGATTCTGATACTGATACTGACTCTGATTCTGATTTTGATTCTAATATTGATTCTCATTCTGATTCTAGTTCTGATAATGTTTTCTGATTCTGTAATGGGCTAAGGCCCATCTGGTGTAGTTTGTTATAATGGGCTAAGGCCCAATTGATACTGGAACTGTGGTAAGGCAAACTTTTTAATTCTTTTACATGACTAATTGTTCGTATTTGCAGTAGGGGATTACACACTGAGTTTTCCAAACTCACCCTTTCCTTTCATCCTTGCAGGTGAGCCTTAGATTGGTGGACTTGGAGCTGGAAGGGATTCAGAGAGGCCACATGGACTGGATTGATGGTTTTTAATTAAGTTAATTATTTCAATTTAATCTTAATTATTTTTATTCTGATTTTGGGTTTGTAATATGGCCACTCTTATTATTTTTATTTTTGGGTTTTTAATTATTTTTAGTTTGTTTTTAGCTTAAGTATGGTATTGTTTAAATTGTTTTGACATCGGTTAGCTCTAAGGCGAGTTTTTATAAAAGTTACTTGTTTTTAAAATATCACGATAATCGAGCAAAGCTTCCGCAACGTCAACATTTTCATAAATGAATATCTTGAATAAACTTAAAATTAATTTGTAGATCGTGGACAAGTCATTAGCTTAAAGTGTGGCAATGGATGTCTGCATGTCTAGGATTGGATCTAGAAAGAGCTTGGTACTTAAGCAGTCTAAATGACTCACCTCCTCTTCTCTTGAATCCTACCTGGTGCGTAGTATCCATTCACTTTAAGCCATAACAAAGAAGGTTTGATTTTTCGATACTTAACTGTTTTTAAATAACATGTTTCCGCAACTACAAAGGTTTACAAGTTTTCACCATTTTCCATAAGAATTTTACAAAGTGGTTAAACAATGTTTTGATTATTACAATGAATCACGTTTTGGAAAAATAAACACTAGCTAAGGTTTTATACAAGTTTAACGGTAAAAGTTTCTAAACATTAATAAGGGTTTTCAATGAAAACATGGTTTTCGAAAAACACTTCAATGTGACACACCAGACTTGGCCGTAACGTCTAGGCCGGGTTTAGGGTGTTACAGACTTAGTTAAAAGATAGCGAAGGGCGGAATGATCAGTATAAATGAAGACTTTAGACAGTATTAGATATGGTCTAAATTTGTCGAACGCAAAAACCACAGCTAACAATTCTTTTTCTGTAGTAGTGTAGTTCTTTTGTGCTGCTGTTAGAGTTTTGCTAGCATAGTAGATTGGTTGAAAATGCTTGTCTCTTCTTTGTCCAAGAACTGCACCTACTGCAAAATTACTTGCGTCACACATTACTTCAAAAGGTAAATTCCAATCAGGTGCAATTATAATTAGAGTATTGGTGAGTTTCTCTTTAAGAGTGTTAAATGCCTCTAAACATTCCTGATCAACATTCAAAGGTAAATTTTTTTCTAGTAATTTTGTTAATGGCTTAGTTATTTTAGAAAAGTCTTTAATGAATCTTCTATAAAAACCAGCATGTCCTAAAAAGCTTCTAATTGCCTTAACTGAACTATGGGGAGGTAGTTTTTCGATGGTCTTAACTTTTGCTTTATCTACTTCTATCCCTTTACTGGAAATTTTGTGTCCTAGCACAATACCTTCTCGTACCATAAAATGACATTTTTCCCAATTGAGAACAAGATTTTTTTCTTCACATCTTATCAAGACTCGTTCTAAATTTTGAGGCAAAGTTGGAAAGAGTTACCGAATACCGAGAAGTCATCCATGAATACCTCCATGATATCTTCGACAAGTTCATTAAAAATTGCTAGCATGTAACGCTGAAAAGTAGCAGGAGCATTATATAATCCAAAAGGCATTCTACGATAAGCAAATGTACCATATGGACAAGTGAATGTTGTAACACCCCATACCCAGCCTAGAAGTTAGGCTCGAGTCCGGCGTGTCACATTGAAGTGTTTTTCGAAAACCATGTTTTCAATGAAACCCTTCTTATTTAAAACTTGTTGCCAACTAAAAATTGTGTTCGTTTATTTTCAAAACATGGTCAACTAAAAGTTAATCCCTTTTAAAAAACATTATTACCTTTAAAACCTTCTTTGTTGTGGAAGCTTAATTTAATTAGTTGCGGAAGACGTAGTGTTCGAAAACAGTTAACATTTTGGAAAACCGCAATTCACCTCTAGTAGATATAATTCAAAGTAAATAAAAACCTTAAAATAAAAATCCAGAAATTATAAAAGGCTTTATTACAACCCAAACCCAAAATAAAGTACTTAAGAGTAAGTAATCAATACAGAAAGCATAAGCTGTGTGTGGCCTTCTCCTAGTACCTCGCAGCTCCATCCGTCTAAGGCTGGGGATTACCTGCATAGTTAGTGAACGGGGTGAGTTTTATGAAAACTCAGTGTGTAATCCCCTACTACAAATACAAACAGTCAGTCATGTAAAAGAATTAAAAAGTTTGCCCTACCATAGTTCTAGTATCAATTGGGCCTTAGCCCATTATAAAAGGCAGTACTCGATGGGCTTTAGCCCATTACAAAATCAGAGACATTATCTGAACCAAAATCAGTATCAGAATCAGAGTTAGTGTCAATATCAGAATCAGAATCAGCATCAGAATCAGAATCAGAATTAGAATTAGAATCAGAATCAGAATCAAAATCAAAATCAAAATCAGAATCAGTATTAGTATCAATATTAGTATCAGTATCAGTATCAGAATTAGAATAAGAATGTGAATGCAATGCCAACCTAGTCCAGCCCTACACACCACTCGTACCAGCCCTACACACCATGTGGGGAATAGCTCAACCCACCTAGCCCTACAAACCACAGTCGTAGCAGAGCTGCTAATACATATGTCGTGGCAGAGCCACCAAAATCAGATAACATGGGAAAGCCACTTAACAGAATACGTGGCACAAAGCCATCGATAATGAGTCTATAATCGGCACAAAGCCTTTGGTAATGGCACAAAGCCCACAATAACGACACAAAGCCCACAATATCGACACCAAGCCCATAATAACGGCACACAGCCTCTGGTAACATGATCGGCACTCAGTCATCGATCGATCCACTGTTGTCTCGGGCAACCCATGCGACCTTATCAATTCAGTATGAATATATGGCTCCTAAGCCTTCGGTGGATCCACAGTCGTCAAGCAACCATGCGATCCTAACAGACCAGATCTTCCTCCATACAAAATCCCAACCCATGCAACATGTCATGTATGCAGAATGTCATGCCCATATTTGAATCAAACAATCACAGTCAAGTCATTCATAGCACCAACATATATTCACAGTCAAACTAGCCCAATCATCACACAAGTTAGTCATTTACCCACGAGAGCAAAATAGTCATTTTACTCTCCAGGGGTAAATCAGTAATCCTACCCTACAGGGGTATTTCGGTAATCCTACCCTACAGGGGTATTTTGGTAATTTTACTCTACAGGGGTATTTCAGTAATTCGATAATTTTACAAATTAAGGGTATTTCGATAATTTCGCAAATCAAAAGTATTTCTGTAATTTTGTAAATCGAAGGTAAAATGGTAATTTTACAATCCAGGGGTAAAATGGTAATTTTCCAAATCAGGGGTAAAATGATAATTTTACAAATTAGGGGTAAAGTGGTAATTTTACAAATTAGGGGTAAAATGGTAACTTTACAAATTAGGGGTAAAATAGTATTTTTATAAATTAGGGGTAATTCAGTAATTTTACAAATTAGGGGTATTACAGTACTTTTACAAATCGGGGGTAATTTTGTAATTTTACAAATTAGGGGTATTACAGTAATTTTAATAATCGAGGGTAATTCGATAATTTTGCAAATTAGGGGTATTTTCGTAATTTTATAAATTGAGGGTAATTCGATAATTGTACAAATCAGGGGTAAAACGGTAATTTTACAAATCAGGGGTAAAACGGTAATTTTACAAATTATGGGTAAAACAGTAATTTTACAAATTAGGGTAAAATAGTACTTTTACAAATCGGGGGTATTACAGTAGTTCTACCCTATAAGGGTATTTTAGTAATTTTGTAAACCAAGGGTATTTTAGTAATTTTGTAAACCAAGGGTATTTTAGTAATTTTGTAAATCAGGGGTACTTTGGTAATTTTGCAAATCAAGGGTATATTGGTAATTTTGCCCTACAGGGGTATTTTAGTAATTCTGCCCTACAGGGGTATTTCAGTAATTCTACCCTACAGGGGTATTTCAGTAATCCTACCCTACAGGGGTATTTCAGTAATCCTACCCTACAGGGGTATTTCAGTAATCCTACCCTACAGGGGTATTTTGGTAATTCTACCCTATAGGGGTATGAGATTCACATAATATTGTCCAATATTTACTACACAATCATACAATTTATCTGATTGGGCCCACAGGCCCACATGGCCCATTTTGGCCCGAAACAGCCGTCCTACAGCTAGAGTAGTGAGAAATACACACCTGATAGGTATCTGAAGTTAATCCACGCTTCGAACGCTGCTATGCCCAGAAGCCAACAATAATCGCACCCTTGACTCCCCAGGGGGTGTCGATCAACTACGGTCACCACCACCGTGACCCAACGGCATACAGATCAATGAATGATCCATCGCCTAACGCAAACGAACACGCCACAACGTGAAAGGGATAAGCCAAGAAAGGTATGCTTACTCTCCTAATGGTTTGCTCTATTTAAAGCCAGCTCCTCACCTGTTCTCATGATAGCTTCCCGATGTGGGATTCCCATCAATCCCCCAAAAACTACAGCATTAGAAAATAATCAACCTTTGCGTGCCAAGGGATTGGAACTAAAGTCCTCTCGATAACCACGCCACGCCACCACCACTGGGACACAAGCTCCTTTGTGTCATAAGTCCAACACATTTAACTTTAAAGCCCACCTATTCGCTTCTAGATTTATTTAAAAGAAAAACCAAAATAAATTGCAAGAGCCAAGACTTGAACCTTGGACCCCTTGCTTCCTTGTCCCCTAAGTGGTTCTACTTTGCCACTACACCTCACTCCTTTTTGTGTCTTATTTTACCCTAATTTATTTATGAGTCATACCACTTGAGACCAGGGTTCCACTAAGGCTAAAAATCAAAATTTTTCCTATGGCCTAACTTGAACCCGAGACTTCATAGTACCCTCTAAACACTCCAAAATCACACATTTGAATTATTTAAACCGCCTTTTAACCGATCCAAAACTCAAGGCCCAATACTTCTAGGCCCAAAATTTGGGGCGTTACAAATGTCGTCTTCTCTTTATCTTTAGGAGCTATCGGGATTTGGAAGTAGCCAGAAAGTCCATCCAGAAAACAGTAGTACATATGTCCTGATAGTCTTTCTAACATCTGATCAATGAAAGGTAAGGGGAAGTGATCCTTTCTCTTTGCATCGTTCAATTTCCTGTAATCAATACAAACCCTCCAACCTGTGACAATTCTTGTGGGAATTAATTCATTCTTTTCATTAGCAATGACGATCATGCCACCTTTTTTAGGAACCACCTACACAGGACTTACCCAAGCACTGTCAGAAATAGGATAAATAATTCCAGCATCTAGAAGTTTAATTACCTCGGTTTTGACCACTTCCTTCATTTTGGGGTTCAGTTTCCTTTGAGCTTGCATACATGGTTTGTATTCATCCTCCATCAAATTTTTGTAGGTGCAAAAGGAAGGACTGATTCCTTTGATGTCAGAAATTTTCAAGCTATGGCTCTTTTATGTTTTTGTAACACTTGAATTAATTCATCTTTTTTCCTTAGGTTGCAATTCTGAGGCAATAATGACTGGTAGTGTAGAATTGTCTCCCAAAAATGCATATTCTAAGTGCTTGGGTAATTGTTTGAGATCTAATTTGGGAGGTTCGACAGTAGAGGGTTTCTGTTTTAGCTTATCTTTGATTTCAATACCCTCATAATCTATTTGTCTTGAGGGAGATTCATTGGAGTTTAGCTCAGTTATTACCTTTTCCATTTTAGTGGTAACTTCGTGCTCTCCTCTACTTTGAACGAGACACAGTTCCAATGTGTCTTTAAGAGTGATTTCCTAAAAAGAATCTTGAATAGAGAGATCAATAGAATCAATAAAATAACAGGAATCATCTTGTTGCCTAGCAAATCGCATGGTATCATAAATTTTAAACACAATCTCTTCATTGCCTACCCTAAGCACAAGTTTACCATCTCTTACATCAATAACAGCTCTGGCAGTAGCTAAAAATGGTCATCCTAGAATTAAGGGCACCTCAACATCCTCATCCATATCTAATACAACAAAGTCAACAAGGAATATAAATTTGTCTACCTTGACTAATACATCTTTAATGATACCCCTAGGATATTTAACAGATCTATCAGCTAATTGAATACTCATCCTAGTGGGTTTTAGTTCCCCTAAGCCTAGTTGTTTGAACATTGTATAGGGCATCAAGTTAATGCTAGCACCTAAGTCTGCTAATGCCTTTTCAATATTTAAATTACCAATAAAATAGGGAATAGTAAAACTTCCTAGATCTTTTAATTTTGTTGGGAGTTTATTCTAGAGAATCGGTGAACACTCTTTGTTAAGTTCCACTGTAGACAGCTCTTCAAAGTTCCTTTTGTTTGTAAGTTCTTTCAAAAATTTTGCATATGTCGACATCTGTGAAATAGCTTCAACAAAAGGTAAGTTAATGTGTAACTATTTAAAAAGTTCAAGAAATTTACTGAATTGAGCGTCCATGCGGTCTTTCTTCAATTTTGCTGGGTATGGGATAGATGGTTTATATCCCTTGAGTACTGGTGCAGAGCTTTCTTTGGGTTCGGCTTCCTCAACTTTTTCCTATTCAGGCTCTTGTGATACCCTCTTTTCAGGTTCAACTAGTGTTTTCCCACTCTGTAGTGTAACAGCTTTAACGTGCTCTTTAGATTTAGTTGTTGTGTTGCTAGGTAACCCACCTTGTGATCTTTCAGAAATTAGCTTAGCGAGCTGGCCTATTTGAGTTTCGAGTCCTTGGATGGATGCTTGCTGGTTCTTCAGTGCTGTTTCAGTGTTATGGAAATGGGTTTCTGACACGGCAATAAATTTTGTGAGCATCTCTTCAAGGTTCGGATTTTTTTCTTGTTGGAACGGTAATTGTTCAAATTCCGGAGGGGGTGGTTACCTTTGATTTGCTTGGCCTCCCCATGAGAAATTGGGATGATTTCTCCAACCTGCATTGTAGGTGTTACTATAAGGGTTATTTTAAGATCTAGAATTATTACCCATAGAGTTGGCTTGCTTGTTTTCCATGCCATGTCCATAGGAGGAGTAATCGGGATTGTACAAGTTTCCTTGAATTGAGTCACACTACATCACTGGGTGTACCTGCGTAGAACCAACAAAATTATCAATCTTTTTATTTAAACGTTTTACCTGATTAGATAGCATCGCGACTGCATCAATATAAAAAACTCCTGTAGCTTTCTGTGGATTTGTTCTCATCACTTGCCATTGATAATTATTCAGTGACATCTCTTCTATAAACTCATAAGCTGCTTCTAGTGTTTTATTATTGATTGTTCCACTGGCGGCTGGTCGATCATTTGTCTTATTGAAGGATTCAAATCATTGTGAAAGGTTTGAACTTGTAACCACAGTGGTAATCCATGGTGAGGGCACCTTCTTAGTAAGTCCTTGTAGCTTTTCCATGCATCATAAAGTGTCTCTAAATCCATCTGTACAAAAGAAGAGATATCATTCCATAGCTGGCGGAAAATATTTAAGCAAAAATTTCTCAGTCATTTGTTCCCATGTAGTGATAGACCCTCGTGGTAGAGAGTTCAACCATTGTTTGGCTTTGTTCCTCAAGGAGAATAGGAATAGCCTAAGACGAATACCATCATCAGAAATGCCATTTATTTTGAATGTGTCACATAATTCCAAAAAGTTGGCTAGATATGAGTTAGGATCCTCATCTTGCAAACCATCAAACTGAACTAACTGCTGTATCATCTAAATAGTGTTAGGTTTCAGTTCAAAATTATTTGCAGCAATAGTAGGCCTAACAAAGCTAGATTCAGTGCCTGCTAAATTAGGTTTAGCATAATCGTACATAGTACACGGAACAGGATTTTGCTCGACAGGATTTCCGGCTACTACAGGGGGTAGTTGATTATCCTGGTTTGCTTCCATCTCTAGAATAGGTTCAGGTTCTTCTTCTTGTCCTTGTTCTAGATATTGTAGACTTCTTCTTATCTCTCAGCGATTTCTGTGAATTGTAGCTTCTAAATCGTTGTCAAAAAGCAGTGGTCCTCCTGGGTTTCTTCTAGTCATAAACTAGAGATACCTGGAAGGAAAGGAAATTTCAGTGAATAAAAATAAAAAAGGCTGGAAATAAATAAAAGTAGTAATGGCTAAAGTAATAGAAATCGAGTGTTCCTAATATCTTAGTTCCCCGGCAACGGCGCCAAAAACTTGATCGTGATCTCGAGTGATGATGATGAAGTAATAAAAATCTGATCATGCCTGGAACTAACTATTATCACGATAAAAAGGCAAGTGCACCTATCGAGTAGTAGTATAGTTAGTGGCAAGACCGGAATATCGAATCCAAGGAACTATGAGTACTAGTAATGACTTCCTTCCTATTATCTAGCCAAAAACTAAAGGGGGTTTTGTTTCTAAAGTAACTAATCTAAACTAAACAGAAAAGAAACGTCAAAGAGTAAAGAGAGAGATTGCTTTTGGGAAAATTGATTGATTAAGGCAATATCTAAGGAATAATCCACCTAGACTTCACTTGTTATCTAACTCTGAACCAGATGATTTCTTCATTTGACTTGATCCGTAGAGATCTCTAAATTATGTTAATAACTCCGTCGACGATAAGAACAACTAATCCTAGGTTGATTAACTGAAATCTCTTTCTGGTTAAAACCCCTAGTCTTGCATTAACTCAATCTATGGCTCCCCATATTAGATTTGACTATAATCCGGCAGATTTTCATTGTCCTATGTCTAGGATTGCGATCAACTCCGCTTAATTCTGTTGGATCTACTCCTATGCAGGGACTTTTGCTCCTCTACATAAGCACATTCGACTTAAATCAATATCCCGAAAATATCAATTTAAGAGTTAAAAACACAATTAAGAACAAATAAAATATTTATCACACAGCTCAGATAACAATAACAAGATTTGTCTTAGGTTTCATCCCCCTTAGATATTTGGGGTTTTAGTTCATAATTATAAAAGAAAACATCTCAAAAGAAATAAAATAACAAAACATAAGAAAACCCAAAACTCCTGAAAGGATTGAAGGGAGATCCTTTGTCTTGATGTAGATCCTAGCTTTTGAGATGGATCAATTGGCTTCCCTTCAAGTAATTCTCTGCCTTTAACTCCCCGTCTTGGCGGGAATAAAGCACACCCTTGTAGTTTCCTCCTAAGGTCTTTATATAGAGTTTTGGAATGCCTTTCTTAGCCCTTAAGTAGCCTTTTCCAAGTGAAATTGAACTTTCTCACGACAGGGACACGCCCGTGTGCCACGCCTGTGTGGATCGACTACCAGGCCATGTTCGAGCCTATTAAAGTGGCATAGTCGTGTGACACGACCGTGTGGCGAACCTCCAGGCCGTGTTAATTATTGAGTTGGGCCTAATTTGCCCCTTTTTAGCCCGTTCATTACTCTTTTCTCTTCCTTATGCTCACCTAAGTATAAAACATGAAATAAAAGGATTACGAGCACCAAATTCTACAAATTCAATGATAATTAATCTAGAATTTAGGCTAAGCATGAGGTAAAAATATGTATAATTTACGGTTTATCACGACTACACGCCCGTGTGGCGTCGACAGTGTAATTTTTCAGCTTTTTGTCAAACCCTATTTTCTACTTTTCAAGTACACACCTAGTTTTGATAGATGGTAAAATGATCCCTGAGTACTCCTGAACTTATAATTGATTAAAAGAACCCCAAAATAAGTGTTCAGAACAACTTAAAACCAAACCCAAAGTGACGAACAATGCCCTTTAAATGATTAAGAATTTTACCTATGGATTAGCAACAGAAACTCGTACGTCTACCACGCCAATTAGAAATCCTAGTACCTTGATCTTCTTCTAAACACATCATTAGTCTATTAATCCCCTAAACTATCATTCCCCACAATCAAAGGAAAAAGAAACATGGAAAGAAAGACTACTTACCAGTCGACAGAGCAGGGATAGTTCAGTAAAGCAAAAACGAATGAATCAAGAAGGGTAACCAACAATTGAAACGAAAAAAACAAAGGAGGTGAAAGAAGGATGGCGTCAAAAAGTTGGGGAAGAAAAGGAAAAATGTCAGAAGCAGTAAGAAATTTTTAAAAAAGAAAATAGTAGAAAAACTATACTGGAAATATAACACCCATAATTTCACTCCCACTACATTACAACCAACTACCTAATCCCCTAAAAATTCAGCCACATCCACCCCCATCAGTATTTAAACTCTATCGAAACACAGTCCCATAATCCAACCAAAAATAATGCTAATGCCAAGTCTCGATCTCAAGACCTCCAACAACCTAACACTCCACTTAACCACCAGAGCAGCAGGCCCATTCTGTTAAGTACTTACAAAGTTTTAATTAAAAGCCTACTGACCAAAGATAGGGGTTTATTCATAAAAATAACAAAATTTAACCCAAATGAGGCTTGAACTTGGGACCTCACACACACACCCAAAACACTTAACCACTAAAGTAGACAGATATTTTTGTCAAAAATTCACAAAAACTAAAACTAAAATTTTAGGGCGTTACATTAGTAGTTGTAATTAACTTTAGATTAAGGTTTGAAAATGGATTAGCTATCAATTACCAATTATTACCCCTCGGCCTCTAACTGACTAATCAATTGGTTGATACTTACTTATCTCCCGACCTCACTTTCTCAACTTGGATAAATTACATTTTTCTCAACAAAACTTATCTCTCGATCTCATTTAATCTATGATTACTTCTTACAGTTTTCAAGCCTAAGGTTTAGGAACAAGTAATCTATACCGACTAATCCTTTCGAGAAACCCTAAATTCTCCATTAATCACATCCCATCCACTCGTTAATCTTCCCTAAGGGATTTAGCCACTCATGTTATTCATAATCCCAAACTCAATTAAAATGAACAGGTAAAAAACACGACTAAATTGAAAGAGAGAAAAGACGATAATGATCTTTGATTTGATGTCAAGTAAAGAATAAAGTAGAAAACCTCTCGATTAGTCGTCGCTTGCGAAGGCAAATAAACTGAAATACTTTGACTAAATAAAATAACTCTTACATCAAAACTGATTCCAAGAGAAAAGAACAAAGAGTTTATGAAAAGAAAAGAAAACTAAATCTAATCCTACTCCTAAACTACGAGTGTTTTTGAAGGCATTTCAGATGGCTTTGTTACATCAAACCCCTAAGGTTTTATTTATAGGAGTGTTGGTGTAACAACCTATTTTTGAGTCTGATCAAAATGAGTGGTTCTGGGACCACTTAACCGAGTAAAAATATTATTTTTATTATTTTAGATAGTTTTATAGCATGATAGAATTACTGTACGAATATTTTGTAAAGAAATTTTACCGTTTGATTAGTTAATTCGGTAAATAGGACTAAATCATATAAAGCGATAAGTTTGAGTTCTATTGCATATATGGCTTAATTGACTTTGGTTTTATTAATAGAGATCCTTGCATGGTAAATATATCATGACTTTTATGTATGGACGGTAATGGTTTTTTTAAATGGTTTTATTTGTTAATTCACTAAGGTAAAAATAGTCATTTGGTTAATATATGTTATATTAGTAAAACAAAATTAAATTACGGCTTTATTTCTTCCACCAAAAACCGCTTATTAGAAAAGAGAGAGTTGATCTTCACATTTTTAGGGTTCGGCTACATTGATCCTAAATTAAGATTAAGGCAAACAAACCTTGAAACTTGACCAAGGGAAACGAAAGGTAGACGAGTAGATATCGGGTATACGAGCTAAATCGAGGTAAGTTCGTATAATTAGAATCGAACTTGTTTGATAATTATAATTACTAATTTTAATGTTATATAAATGTATAATGGATTATAAAATCTAAATGCTTATTGAATACATGTTTAAATTGAATACTGAGTCCCGTTTGAACAGTAGAAAGTCTTAAGATACAAGTGACATGTCACTAGGGCTACCGATTGGTTGAGCTCCTACATTTGTTGCGGACTCACCACAGCTCATGGGCTTACATGTTTAACCTTCGAGCTTACCGTTTAGCCTTCAGGCTTACATGTTCAGCCTCCGGGCTTACCGTTACCGACTCAGGAGGAGCATACAGTACATGGCTCAAAAGAGCATATACGATGAATTGACGGATTTACAAGTTTACATATATACAATATTTGTGTATCACCCGAGTATCCCTCGATGTTCTCCAAAGGTTTAATGGGCATTATATCGATGTGTATTATAAGAAATATATGTTACATGATTCATAAGAGATTATTTGTTATATGGGGTACAAGATACATGGATTATATGTTACAAGTACATGTTTATATGATATATGTTACAAGAGATACAAGAGGTATATGATTTTAAGACATATGTTTACATGATACATATTACATGCTATACATAATTAATATGTTATATGAGAAGTATGATATGTATAGATAAATTTTTACATGGTTATATGATTTTATGCTATATGAGTATTTGATAAATGAATGAATTGATACTTGAATTATGGCTACATGAATGTTATATGTTTGTTTCATCTTTGGAATGGATGAATACATGGTTGTTATATGACTAACATGTGTGTGATGGTTGAATAGGCATTGGGGACATATGACTTGGTTTAGTAATGTTGTTTACGTTTTAAATGTTGATTCGGTAAGTTTAAATTCTATATTATATGGGCTTACTAAGTTTTTTATAAAGCTTAGTCCGTTTGTTTTTCCTGTGTTTTATAGATTTCAGAAGCTAGCTCGATTTTGGACAAAGTCAGAGATTGCCATCACACTATCCAAACAAGCTTTTGGTACTTTTGGATCATTATAAATGTTGTAAATATGGCATGTATAAGCTAGTTTATAAGTTGATGTATGTGGCTATCTATGTTTTTAATGTGGTATGATTTTGGCATATATTCAAGCTATGTGATATGGCTTGATTTTGAAATAAATGTTTTGGTAGGAAGACTTATTTGATATGTCCTTTATATGGTATGTGAATGTTTTGGAAATGGTATGATAATACATGCTTATGGTAAATGATTGACTTTGGTTAATATGGAATTGTTTGTATTATGGCCTTAAATAAATTGTTATATGGTATGTTTTGGGAGAGAATGAAATGGACATGTTGGTATAAGATTTCTTATGTATTAAGATGAGATTATGCTATGTATGGAATTGATAAGATTGAGATATAAAATGTAGGTATTGACTTGAAATGGATACTTGAAATGTATACATGTTTGTGTCATTTATGTGGCATTGAAATTGGTTGGTCAAGAATGGTATATGATGTATTTTGAATTGGCTGAATTGGTTAATGGTTTATGCCTATAAATGTTGTGAAATTGATGTTTTAGGTACTTGACCAAATGGGATGTCAAATTTGCTTAAATCAAGCTTAATTCGTGCCACATGGCCAAAGCACACAGGCGTGTGACTTGATTGTGTGACCCTACACCTTAGTTATATTGGACAGAATGCCTTATGGCTAAGACACAAGGGCGTGTCTTGTGGCCGTGTGCACAAGTCAGTATGTATGCCCTATTTTCACACGGCCTGAACATATAGGTGTGTTTGGCAACTGTGTGAGGCACATGGCCTGGGCACACGGCCGTGTGATCCTATTTCAAAAATTTTCTTAAGTTTTTTTATACGTTTTAGATCTTATTAAATTAGTCCTTATTGTATAATTGAAGTTTTATATGTCTGTTTTAAGCATATTAAGATTATGTATGATTGATATTGCTGAAATGAGTTAATGTTTGATAAAAGTTTAAAATTACACTGTTCTAATATGAGTTACAAGTCCAGAAATGCCCCTTACCTATTCTGGCGATGGTTACGGGATAGGGGTGCTACATTTTTTTGGGATCAGAGCTATGGGTTAATCGATTCTAGGACTACCATAGTGTATACGACTCTAGCTATACATGCCATATTTAACTATGATAGTGTGATAATCTCCTGACATCTTCTGAATTATGTTTTATTTAGTAAATGGATCCAAATCGAGCAATAGCCGGCGATGTTGAAAGTAGTGCGCTAGCTCCTGCTAAAGGGACTATGCCTACTGAATCGAGCCCTACTATGGGCAGTCAGGGAGAAGCTAAACAAGCTTTCTTCTAAATGATGTCTAAATGTTTTTTCGAATTTGTGTAAGCAAACCCGGGTGCTCCACAACCTCCACCCCCTCCGGTTCCCCAACTTAACCTTTAAAATATATGAGGTACGAATCCTTTGAGATTTAATAGACCACTTGTTGATAAAATACAGAAATACAGAGCCGAAGAATTTCGAGCTTCAGCTAGTGATGATGCTGAGCTGGCAAAGTTCTAGCTTGAAAATATGATCAGGGTCTTCGATGAACTATCTCGTACACCAGATGAATGTTTGAAATGTGCTATTTCCTTATTACGAGAATCATCATATCAGTGGTGGAATACCTTAATATCAGTTGTTCTGCATGAAATAGTTAATTGGGATTTCTTTCAGACCGAATTTCGGAAGAAGTATATTAGCCAACGATTCATTGATCAGAAAAGAAAGGAATTCCTTGAGCTAAAACATGGTCAAATGACTGTAACTGAATATGAAAGAGAGTTCATACGACTCAGTAAATATGCTTGTGAATGCATCTCTACCAAAGCCATTATGTGTAAAAGGTTTGAGGATGGGTTGAATGAAGATATCCAATTGTTAGTCAGAATTCTCGAGTTAAAAGAGTTTGTTGTTCTGGTTTATAGGGCTTGCAAAGCCAAAGAACTTGCTAAAGAGAAACGAAAAGCTGAGTTTAAATCTAGAGAATCTAGAAAGAGATTTGCGAGTAAGTTGCATCAGTCTAGATCGCAGAAGTCAAAAGGCTATCATCCTCGTTCCACTGTTTCTACGGGTGTAACAATCAAAGATAGAGATGCAAGATCATTTAATCTGAAGCCCCAGACGACATTTATTGCTAGTGCAGGTAATGTGAGAAATTCGGGACTTGATTGCAAGCATTGTAACAGAAAGCACTTTGGTGAGTGCCGATTGAAAAGTGGAGCATGTTTTAGATGTGGGTCACTAGTTCATTACCTCTGAGACTATCCAGAGAGATCTACTACTGTTAAAGAGTAATCTATAAAAGTTAGCAATACGGTTACCAAAGGTAGACCACCCCAAAATGCTGGGAATCAGAGTGGAAACCATAGTGCTACACTAGATTCAAATGTTAGATCTGAGACACGCGCTCCTGCTCGAGCCTATGCTATATGTACCCATGAGAAAGCCTCGTTCTTGATGTTATTACTAGTACTTTTTCTCTTTTTAACATTGTTATAGTTGTATTGATAGATCTTGGATCAACTTATTCGTATATCTGTATGGAACTAGTGTTTAAAAAGAGTTTACATGTTGAGTCTATAGAATTTGTAGTTAAAGTATCGAATCCGTTAGGCAGGTCAGTGTTAGTTGATAAAATTTGTAAGAAATGTCCATTAATGACTCGGGGATACTGTTTCGTGGCTAACTTGATGCTCTTACCATTTGATGAGTTTAATGTGATACTGGGCATGGATTGGATGGATATGCATGATACGGTTGTGAATTGCATACGAAAGAGTATAGAGTTGAAATGTTAGAACAGTGAAATTTTTCAGATTGAATCAAATGATTCGAATGAATCACCGATTGTGATATCTGCTATGCGAGCTCATAAATATGTGAAAAAGGGCTGTGATGCATTCTTAGCATATGTACTGGATACTAAGTTGTTAGAAACGAAGAGTAAATCTGTATCGGTTGTTTGTGAATTTCCAGATGTATTTCCACAAGAGTTACTAGGTTTACTGCCGATCAGAGAAGTCGAATTTGGCATTGAGTTGTTACCGAGCACTACACCAATATCGATAGCTCTGTACTGGATGGCACGAACCGAATTAAAGGATTTAAAAGCACAGTTGCAAGAATTAACAAATAGAGGCTTTGCAATACCTAGCTTCTCACATTGGGGTGCCCCGGTGTTGTCCGTGAAAAAGAAAGACGGGTCAATGAGAATGTGTATCAATTAGTGACAATTGAATAAAGTGACTGTAAAGAATAAGAATCCTCTATTGCAAATTAACGATTTGTTTGATCAGTTAAAAGGGGATACAGTATTTTCAAAGAATGACCTGAGATCGGGTTATTACTAGTTACAGGTTAAATACTCAAATATACCAAAGACTGCTTTCAGAACACGGTATGATAATTATGAATTTTTAGTTATGCCTTTTGGTTTGACTAATGCTCCTACGGTGTTTATGGATTTGATGAATTTTATTTTCAGACCGTATTTAGACAGATTTGTTGTCGTGTTCATTGACGATATTTTAATCTATTCTTGTGATGAGACGAAGCATACCGAACATTTGAGAATTGTGTTACAGACTTTGAGAGATAAGCAGTTATATGCTAAATTCAGCAAATGTGAATTCTAGCTTCGGGAAGTCAGATTTCTGGGTCATATCGTTTTAGCAGAAGGCATCAGAGTTGATCCGAGCAAAATATCTGCGATATTAGAATGGAAACCATCGAAGAATGTATCTAAGATTAGAAGTTTCCTGGGTTTAGCAGGTTACTATTAGAGATTTGTTAAAGGAGTTTCGATGATTGCAGTACCGTTAACTGATTACTTTAAAAAGATGTGAAATTTGAATGGAATGATAAGTGTTAATAGAGTTTCGAGCAGTTGAAAGCACTGTTAACAGAAGCATCGGTTTTAGTACAACCTAAATCAAGTAAAGAGTTCATAATTTACAGTGATGCATTGTTAAATGAACTTGGTTGTGTATTAATACAAGAAGGAAAGGTTATAGCATATGCTTCTCGGCAGTTGAAACCACATGAGAAGAATTACCCGACACATGATCTTGAATTGGCCGCCATAGTTGTTGCATTAAAGATTTGGTGTCACTATCTATACAGTGAAAAATTTCGAATAATCATAGGTCACAAAGGCTTGAAATACTTGATGTCACAAAGAGATTTGAATATGCGAGAACAGAGATGGCTTGAATTACTGAAAGACTACGATATCGTGATTGATTATCATCTGGGAAAAGCTAATGTTGTAGCTGACGCTTTGAGCCGAAAGTCCCTATTTCCTTTACAGGCTTTGAACATGCAAATGATGTTATGTGATGACAAATCTATTTTAGCTGAATTAATGTAACGCCCTAAATTTGGGCCTAGAAGTATTGGGCCTTGAAGTATTGGGCCTTGAGTAAGGGAACAGTTTAGAGACAACACATAAATATTTAGTTGTGTAAGCAAATGGAATAAATGCATGGTTGCTTTAGTGGATAAGTTAATTAGGAGTGTTTCGGGGTCTCTGAGATGTCCTGGGTTCAAGTCTAGGCTCTAGCAAAATTTTAGTTTTTCTTTTTAGTAAGCCTTGGCTCTAGCTTGTAGGCCTTATAAATAATTCTAGTTGATTTATGTCATAAAAAGCCTAGTGGTCTATTGGTAAGTGACGTGAGGAGTGGTGCATGAGGTTTGAGGTTCAAGTGTTGGCGCAACAAATGGGGGTATTAATTTTGCTGCCCAAGCCGTGTAGGAGGTGGAGTTGGACTGAGATTCTGAGTTTGAATTGGTCATGAGGTGGTTGGAAGTAATTCCAATTGGATGTTCAGTGATTTGTGGAGTGAATCATAGAGAGATAATAGGAGATATTTTGGGAGGATGTGTTTGTGCTGTATAGGGACTTTAGGTGTTCAATTTTGGTTGCTATCTAGTGTTCTTTCGTTTTTTCATTCTTCAGTTTTGGTTTTGGGTAAATTCTGTGCAATTTCGCTATCTCTTTGCATTTGTACAATTTCTGCCACTGTCGAGTCCTTTTCATTCTCTACTTTAGGGTAATCGAACATTTCTTGTAACGCCCTAATTTTCGGGTTTTTCTTAGATTTATCATTATCGGTTAAAATGTTTAAATGCTAGTAATTAGGTGTGTGATGCATGTCTGGGGTGTGTTAATGAGCCTATGGAAGGCCCATGAGTTGGTTGGAAGCTCGGCAAAATTTTGAATTTTCGTCTTAGGAGTTAGGGGATCAGTGAAAATAAGGGTCTTAAGGAATTGTGTGCGAAATATAGCACAAAAGAACCAGTGGTAGAGTGGCAAGGGAGACGCCACTAGGTTCCTTAAAAGGTGGCGCCTAAATGAGCTTAGAGGTCAAGGGTTCAAGCACCAGAGGTTGCGAAGGTGTTGTTTATTTTTAAGCTTGAGCAGGTAAGAGTTTGAAGCCGAGTGGAACTCTGCTTGGAGGAGATTTGAACCGGTCAAAGGAGCAAATCGTGGAGGAGGTTTAGGAGCAAATCTAGGAAGTTCGAATTTTGAAGGGAAGTAGCCGATTGTGGGACTTTGCAAGTGTAATTCGGCTAGGGGGATTAGTGTTAGCATTTTCGGCAATTAGTGCTAGTTGGTGCCGAATTCTCCGTAGTACCTTTAGGGTTTGTGCCGATTTCACTAAGAGTCTTTTTGAGGTTCTTGAGCTTATTGTATATAGCATTAGAGAATTTTTCTATTTTCTCTCTTTTGCTATTCAATCTCCCTTTTCTTCTGTTAGCCGCAACCTACTCCTACCCCAAGCATCATTGCCGAATTCCCTTGCTTGCCGAAACCACTTCCTAGTATTCTCCTTTTCTTTTGTTTTCTTTTACGTTGATACCCCATACCGGTCTCATTCCATCCCACTTCCCTGTTAGACTAAAGCACCTTTCTTCTTCTCTTTTTCTTCAAGTTCCTGTCGACAGCACTAAAACCGAAACACTTTTGCTTTGCCGAAAATCTTGTTGATCGAAACCTTTTTCTCCTTAATTCTCTGGTTGGCTGAATCTAATCTCTTCTCCCTCTCCTCTTTAAACCTCTGTCGGCACCTGCAAGAAATAGAAGCCGAACACTTTGTGACGAGTATTCTTTTATTAACCGATTACCCTTTCTCCTACCAATTATTCAATTAGTCGAATTCTTATCCCTTCATCCCTTGCAATTGCGGAATCACTCCTCTCTCTCAATTCTTTCTCTGTCATTAAAGCAAGTGGAACGGCTGTGGTTTTGGATTTAGGTCGGTAAGTTTTCGTGATATTATTTCGTTATTCTTTTCAAGTATAAGGCTAGATGCCGAAACCCCTTAGGGGGAGGTTCACGTTTCTAGACTAAGGGCCCTATGGCTTTTCTCTTTGGCTTTTGTGCGTTAGAGTGGACAAGAGACGTTCAGCAAAGGAGGCTATTGTGGATTAACGCGGTTGGACACAGTGATCTAGTCCATAATCGAAAGGGGTAAGATTTCGATGCTTAGGCTATGTAGGCCGATTATGGTAAGGGGTTTATAACTCTTTGATTATCGATTATTAGGCTAATAGTTAGCGTTCGGTTGTAGGTTCTTCATACGTGGATTTTGCCAACGTTTCATCAGTAACAGGTGTGTAACGTATCTCCATCATAGACTAGGATGGCTAAAAGCCGAAATAATCGAAACTGTGCTAAGTGACCAATCAATAGGGACCGAAAAATCAGGCTTGAAAGGAAATAAGAGTAACCGAATACTCTATTGTGGTCACATTGGGAATTGGCGATAGCGAAATTGCAGAAGGTGCAATTTCGAGCATTTTGGTAAGTTGGGCTGCAATGGGCCAAGGCGGGCCCAATGGGCTTCCGAGCCCAAAGTTTGAATATGTTCATAAAAGACTTTCTGGTAACTTGAATAATAAAAACTTGGTAAAGTCGGTAAACTAAAACCTAAAATTGGGCTTAACGGGCTTATCGACGATAATGGACATAGTAAGGCCCATTAGGGGATCTAGGCTAAAAAGGGCAAAATCAGAAATTTGGCTTAAGTGGACTACCGTGGTTATTTAGGGACTGCTAATTTATCAGACTTGCATAAAATCTCTGAAAATATGAAAAAGGACTAAAATACCCTTAAATATGGAAAATTACCAAAATACCCCTAGGTGTAAAAAGACTATTATACCCCTAGGGTCAATTCTATATGAAAGGTATGATGTTATGTATCTGCATGAGTTAATTATTAATATGAATATATATTTGATGCATGAGATGCTATATGTTGCATGCTAGTATGATTATCTGTTGCATGGGGTATGGGTTTATGATGGAGGAAGCGTTCTGGCAGCCTCGCTGCAATCTGGTGGCCTCGCCACATATTTTCTGGCAGCCTCGCTGCAATCTGGTGGCCTCGCCACAATATTTATATCTGGTGACCTCGTCACAATATCTGGCAGCCTCGCTGCAAATATATCTGGCAGCCTCGCTGCAAATGTTATCTGGCAGTCTTACTGCAAATTATATCTGGCAGCCTCGCTGCAAATATCTGTGGTGTGTAGCGGTTGGGTGGGTCGAGTAGTCTCTCCATATGGTGTAAGGCTGGTACGGGGGTGTTAAGGATGGATCTGGGTTGGGTTTCTGTTTGCATAATGCTTATATCTGATCTGTTTCTGTTATGGGCCTTTTGGGCTTGACCTGATTCCTGTAATGGGCCAAGGCCCAATTAAATCTGTTTCTGAGGCTTGATCTGTTTTGGCCTATGGTTGAGATAATGTTGCACACTGAGTTGTCAAACTCACCCTTCTTAATTAATCCCTGCAGGTAACCCTCAACCATAGTGGGCTTGGAGCTGCGAGAGATTCGGAGTGGCCATAGCGACTGCAATAAGACTGGTTTTCATTTATGTTTTAGTATTTTAATTTTTATGTTAATTTTTGGGTTTTAATTGTAATAAGGCCGCTATTAAATTTTCTTTTTGGGTTTTAACTTTCTAAAGGATTTGGTTCGTACTTTATTGAAACTGCTAGATATAGGCTGCGCGGGTTTCCAAAACCTTAATAACGTTTTCAAAATAACGTTTATAAAATTTAAACAATCTTGAATAATGACAACTTAAAGTAGTTTTAATAAGAACTTTTCTCACCTTGCTAGTTTTACAAAATATCACCCATGTCTCAACATGTTATAAAAGGTTATAAGCGTAGTTTAGGATCATGTGACGCACCAGATCTGGTCATAACGTCTAGACCGAGTTTGGGGTGTTACATTTAGTGGTATCAGAGCCAGGTTGCAACAACTCGGCTGTGGAACGGGTCTAAAAATGAAGGTTTTCAAATAATCAAAATGAAGATTTTCAAAAGATCATGATTTTTCAAAAATTATTTGGAACTAGTTTTGATGAACTCCTTTTCAAGCATAAATGATTTATTTTCAAAGAAAACAAAAATTTATTAAGTTTTTCTATGAAATCTTTCGAAAGAGTGGCACACCGAATCTCCGGCCCAAGCCTGTAAGTTCTCTAAACTTTTCTGATTATTTCTGAAAACTCTTATTGCATGCCTGACTAAAGACTTTATTATGATACTTTAGCTAAGGGTATTACTGAAACTGTAGAGACTCTGATAGGTAGACTGAGACTGTAGCTAGGCTACCGCGAAAGAAGATAAACTCTGAAACTCTATTTATTCATAAGACATCTGTAATAAACATTGAAATATTAATCTGACTCCTAAAATTTCTAAGCAGAAAGTACGAAATGAGTACACGAGCAGCTCGTGGTAGGGACCGTGGACGTGGCTGAGGTAGTGCACGAGCTGAGACTTCATCTTCGGGTCATGCGCCAGCAGCTGGTATGCCGAGACCACCGGCAACAGAGGTGGAATCCCATGATAGGGGTGTAAGGGACGATGCCCTATCACAAGCGATGCTTCGTGTTCTGGAAAGGGTTGCTGGGACAAGTACCGGTAATGGATTTCGGGGATCCATTTCTGAGCGACTCCGAACTAATAGGGCAGAGTTCTTTAGGGGTGTGTCTGGTGTAGCCCCAAATGTAGCTGAATATTGGCTAGAGGCCATAGAACGAATCATGGATGATCTGGATTGCTCTATAGAGCAGAAGCTGAAAGGAGCCGTGTCGCTGCTTAGAGATGAAGCTTATCAGTGGTGGCTCACGGTAAGAGATGGAACTTCAGATGGTGAGGTAACATGGGAGCTGTTTAAGAAAGCCTTTAAAGGGAAATATGTTGGGGTTAGCTGTGTGGACGCCCGTAGGAAGGAGTTCTTAAACTTGGTTCAGGGGAGTAGGACAGTATCTGAGTACGAGGCTGAATTTCTGAGGCTGAGCCGATATGCTTCTGGGATAGTTGCTACCGAATATGAGCATAGCGTACGTTTCGAGGATGGTCTGAGGGATGAGCTAAGGGTACTGATCGCTCCACAGAGGGAGCGTAACTTTGCTGCTTTGGTTGAGAAAGCTAAGATAGCTGAGGAAGTAAAGCGTACCGAGAGACAGAATCGTGAAAAGGATAGAAACCGCTTTCGGAGGGATTCTGGACCATCAGGTGGGGCTAATAGGAATGTTAAGAGGGCAAGAGTGGCAGAACCAGTGCGAGCGGTGCCAATGAATGCTGTCAGACCGCAGGGTTGTAGGAGTGGTGGTAAGATACATATGGGCGAGTGTCGGAAACGTTCTGGAGCCTGTTTTCGATGTGGGTCGATGGAGCATAGGATTAAGGACTGTCCCGAAGAACCGGACCAAGGACAGGTTATGGCTCAGAGGGTTGCTCAACCAGTGAGGGGTGGACCACCAGCTCCGAGGGGTCGTGGGCAAGGTAGAGGCAGAAATGGTAATGGTCGAGGACGAGGAGCACCTGGCAGGGGTGCTGGTTTCGCTGAGGCTCGTCAGCCAGCACTAGTTTATGCAGCTCATCGCCGAGAGGAGGGTGATGCTCCTGATGTCATAACTGGTACGTTCTTGATTTCTCGTATGCCATTCACTGCGTTAATAGATGTTGGATCTACCCATTCTTATGTTGCATGTGCCATATCTGGGTCGCTGGGAGTGCGTTCTGAGGAGACAGTGAGTGGGGCAACTGTACTAAGTCCTTTGGGTCACTCGGTTAGGGTAGACAAACTGTATAGAGATGTACCTATAGAGACTCAAGGAAAAATCTTTTCTGGAGACTTAATAGAGCTACCTTTCGGAGAATTTGATCTCATCTTGGGAATGGATTGGCTTGTAAAGCATAGGGCTACTTTGGATTGTGCTGCGAAACGAATGAGGCTAAAGACTGCAGAGGATAGGAAGTTTTGGTGATAGGTGAACGTAGAGATTATTTGTCCAATGTGGTGTCAGCATTAAAAGCTGAGAAGTGGATTCGTAAAGGATGTGCGGCTTATTTGGCATTCGTGGGTCAAGTAGGAACTGAAGAACTAACTGTGGATCAAGTTAGAACTGTTAAAGATTTTCAAGATGTTTTTCCAGAGGAGCTTCCCGGTTTACCTCCGAATCGAGAGGTTGAGTTTGGGATCGATTTGTTGCCTGGTACGGCACCAGTGTCCATTGCACCTTACAGGATGGCACCAAAGGAGTTGGTGGAGTTAAAAGCGCAGATTCAAGAACTGTTGGATAGAGGTTTCATTAGGCCAAGTGTGTCTCCGTGGGGAGCACCAGTGCTTTTCGTTAAAAAGAAAGATGGGTCAATGCGGATGTGCATTGATTATCGGCAGTTGAACAAGCTGACGATCAAGAATAAGTACTCGTTGCCTAGAATCGATGATCTGTTCGACCAGCTTAGAGGAGCTTCAGTATTTTCCAAGATTGACCTTCGATCTAGGTACCATCAATTAAGGGTGAAGGAGGTGGATATTCACAAGACGGCATTTAGAACTCGTTATGGTCACTATGAGTTCTTGGTTATGCCATTTGGGCTGACCAATGCACCTGCAGCTTTCATGGATCTAATGAATCGAGTGTTCCAGCCATACTTGGATCGATTCGTGGTCGTCTTTATCGACGATATTTTGGTCTATTCTGAATCTGAAGAGAAACATGATGAGCATCTCCGTATTGTGCTGCAAGTGTTAAGGGAAAAGGAGCTTTATGCGAAATTTAGTAAGTGTGAGTTCTGGTTTAGGGAAGTAACCTTCTTGGGGCATGTTGTATCAGCTGAGGGTATTAAGGTGGACCCTCGAAAGATTGAAGCAATTCTGGAGTGGAAACCACCGAGGTCAGTGGCAGAAATTCGAAGTTTTCTGGGTTTAGCTGGATACTATAGAAGGTTTGTAGAAGGATTTTCTGTGATGGCAGCGCCATTGACAAAACTCGTAAGGAAGGGAGTACCATATATTTGGACCGAGCAGCAGCAAGAAGCTTTTGAGAAACTAAAGAAGGTTCTGACCGAGGCACCTGTACTGATTCAACCAGAGTCTGGAAAAGATTTTACCGTGTATAGTGATGCATCGCATGTTGGGTTGGGCTGCGTGTTGATGCAAGAGGGTAAAGTGGTTGCTTATGTATCGCGACAGCTTAAACCTCATGAAGTGAACTATCCTACCCATGATCTGGAGTTGGCAGCAGTAATCTTCGCACTTAAAATCTGGCGACATTATCTGTATGGAGAAAGGTGTATTATATACACAGACCATAAAAGTCTTAAGTACTTGTTGACTCAGAAGGAGCTGAATCTTAGGCAACGGAGATGGATCGAGTTGCTTAAGGATTATGATTGTGCGATTGAGTATCATCCAGGCAAAGCTAATGTGGTGGCTGATGCCCTAAGTCGTAGAACTGTATCTGATCTGAGAGCTATGTTTGCTCGTTTGAGTCTGTATGACGATGGTAGTTTGTTAGCAGAATTGCAAGTAAGACCGACCTGGGTGGATGAGATTAAGGAAAAGCAGTTGAGGGATGAGTCTCTGGTTTCTCGATTTCAGCAGGTTAAAGATGGGAATACTTCTGAGTTTGGACTTAACAGTGAAGGAATTCTATGTTTTCGCGGTAGAATCTGTGTTCCGAAGGATTTTCAGCTGAGGCAAGCAATTCTAAATGAAGCTCATAAAGGGTTGTGTGCTATGCACCCTGGAGGTAATAAGATGTATCATGACTTAAAGGAGTTGTATTGGTGGCCTGGACTGAAGCGAGAAGTAACAGAATTTGTGGGGAAATGTCTGACTTGTTAGCAAGTGAAAGCTGAGCATCAGTTACCTTCTGGACTTCTGCAACCAGTGAAGGTACCACTCTGGAAGTGGGAAAGGGTGACCATGGATTTCGTAAGTGGATTGCCCTTAACGCCATCAAAGAAGGACTCGATTTGGGTGATTGTAGACAGGTTGACTAAATCTGCTTATTTCATCCCTGTACGTGCTGATTATTCGCTTCAGAAGTTAGCCAAGTTGTATGTGGCAGAGATTGTGCGACTGCATGGGGTGCCAGTGTCTATCATTTCTGATCGAGATCCTAGATTCACATCTCGGTTCTGGCAAAAGTTGCATGAGGCATTGGGAACGCGACTGAACTTTAGCACGGCTTTCCATCCTCAGACTGATGGTCAGTCAGAAAGGGTTATTCAGATTCTGGAAGATATGTTAAGAGGTTGTGTTATCGACTTTCGAGGCAATTGGGAGGATTATCTACCGTTGGCAGAGTTTGCGTATAATAACAGCTTTCAGGCTAGTATCCGTATGGTACCTTATGAGGCACTGTATGGGCGTAAGTGTCGTTCACCTAGTTGTTGGACCGAATTGGGCGAGCGGCAAGTTCTTGGACCTGAATTGGTAGCAGAGACTGAGGAGAAGGTCAAGGTGATAAGGGACCATTTGAAAGAGGCATCTGATCGACAAAAGTCTTATGCAGATTTGAAGCATAAAGAGATTGAGTATTCAGTAGGTGATATGGTTTTTCTGAAAGTTTCGCCCTGGAAGAAGATACTAAGATTTGGTAAGAAAGGCAAGCTAAGTCCGCGATTTATTGGGCCTTATCGGGTTCTTAAGCGAATAGGTCCAGTGGCGTATCAGTTGGAATTACCTCCGGAGTTAAATAGAATCCATGATGTGTTCCATGTATCCATGTTAAGACGATGTCGTTCTGACCCTACCCATATTCTACCAGTTGCAGAAGTGGAGGTACAGCCTGATTTGACTTTCGAAGAAGAGCCGGTGCAGATTCTGGATCGAGACGTGAAGGTGCTAAGAAGAAAATCAGTTCCGTTGGTGAAGGTACTTTGGCGTAATCATGGCAGAGAGGAAGCTACTTGGGAACCAGAGGAGGCAATGCGTCAGCAATATCCTCATTTGTTTGGATAAGGTAAATTTCGAGGACGAAATTTCTTTAAGGAGGGTAGAGTTGTAACGCCCTAATTTTTGGGTTTTTCTTAGATTTATCATTATCGGTTAAAATGTTTAAATGCTAGTAATTAGGTGTGTGATGCATGTCTGAGGTGTGTTAATGGGCCTATGGAAGGCCCATGAGTTGGTTGGAAGCTCGGCAAAATTTTGAATTTTCGTCTTAGGAGTTAGGGGATCAGTGAAAATAAGGGTTTTAAGGAATTGTGTGCGAAATATAGCACGAAAGAACCAGTGGTAGAGTGGCAAGGGAGACGCCACTAGGTTCCTTAAAAGGTGGCGCCTAAATGAGCTTAGAGGTCAAGGGTTCAAGCGCCAGAGGTTGCGAAGGTGTTGTTTATTTTTAAGCTTGAGCAGGTAAGAGTTTGAAGCCGAGTGGAACTCTGCTTGGAGGAGATTTGAACCGGTCAAAGGAGCAAATCGTGGAGGAGGTTGAGGAGCAAATCTAGGAAGTTCGAATTTTGAAGGGAAGTAGCCGATTGTGGGACTTTGCAAGTGTAATTCGGCTAGGGGGATTAGTGTTAGCATTTTCGGCAATTAGTGCTAGTTGGTGCCAAATTCTCCTTAGTACCTTTAGGGTTTGTGCCGATTTCACTAAGAGTCTTTTTGAGGTTCTTGAGCTTATTGTATATAGCATTAGAGAATTTTTCTATTTTCTCTCTTTTGCTATTCAATCTCCCTTTTCTTCTATTAGCCGCAACCTACTCCTACCCCAAGCATCATTGCCGAATTCCCTTGCTTGCCGAAACCACTTCCTAGTATTCTCCTTTTCTTTTGTTTTCTTTTACGTTGATACCCCATACTGGTCTCATTCCATCCCACTTCCCTGTTAGACCAAAGCACCTTTCTTCTTCTCTTTTTCTTCAAGTTCCTGTCGACAGCACTAAAACCGAAACACCTTTGCTTTGCCAAAAATCTTGTTGATCGAAACCTTTTTCTCCTTAATTCTCTGGTTGGCCGAATCTAATCTCTTCTCCCTCTCCTCTTTAAACCTCTGTCGGCACCTGCAAGAAATAGAAGCCGAACACTTTGTGACGAGTATTCTTTTATTAACCGATTACCCTTTCTCCTACCAATTATTCAATTAGTCGAATTCTTATCCCTTCATCCCTTGCAATTGCGGAATCACTCCTCTCTCTCAATTCTTTCTCTGTCATTGAAGCAAGTGGAACGGCTGTGGTTTTGGATTTAGGTCGGTAAGTTTTCGTGATATTATTTCGTTATTCTTTTCAAGTATAAGGCTAGATGCCGAAACCCCTTAGGGGGAGGTTCACGTTTCTAGACTAAGGGCCCTATGGCTTTTCTCTTTGGCTTTTGTGCGTTAGAGTGGACAAGAGACGTTCAGCAAAGGAGGCTATTATGGATTAACGCGGTTGGACACAGTGATCTAGTCCATAATCGAAAGGGGTAAGATTTCGATGCTTAGGCTATGTAGGCTGATTATGGTAAGGGGTTTATAACTCTTTGATTATCGATTATTAGGCTAATAGTTAGCGTTCGGTTGTAGGTTCTTCATACGTGGATTTCGCCAACGTTTCATCAGTAACAGGTGTGTAACGTATCTCCATCATAGACTAGGATGGCTAAAAGCCGAAATAATCGAAACTGTGCTAAGTGACCGATCAATTGGGACCGAAAAATCAGGCTTGAAAGGAAATAAGAGTAACCGAATACTCTGTTGTGGTCACATTGGGAATTGGCGATAGCGAAATTGCAGAAGGTGCAATTTCGAGCGTTTTGGTAAGTTGGGCTGCAATGGGCCAAGGCGGGCCCAATGGGCTTCCGAGCCCAAAGTTTGAATATGTTCATAAAAGACTTTCTGGTAACTTGAATAATAAAAACTTGGTAAAGTCGGTAAACTAAAACCTAAAATTGGGCTTAACGGGCTTATCGACGATAATGGACATAGTAAGGCCCATTAGGGGATCTAGGCTAAAAAGGGCAAAATCAGAAATTTGGCTTAAGTGGACTACCGTGGTTATTTAGGGACTGCTAATTTATCAGACTTGCATAAAATCTCTGAAAATATGAAAAAGGACTAAAATACCCTTAAATATGGAAAATTACCAAAATACCCCTAGGTGTAAAAAGACTATTATACCCCTAGGGTCAATTCTATATGAAAGGTATGATGTTATGTATCTGCATGAGTTAATTATTAATATGAATATATATTTGATGCATGAGATGCTATATGTTGCATGCTAGTATGATTATCTGTTGCATGGGGTATGGGTTTATGATGGAGGAAGCGTTCTGGCAGCCTCGCTGCAATCTGGTGGCCTCGCCACATATTTTCTGGCAGCCTCGCTGCAATCTGGTGGCCTCGCCACAATATTTATATCTGGTGACCTCGTCACAATATCTGGCAGCCTTGCTGCAAATATAGCTGGCAGCCTCGCTGCAAATGTTATCTGGCAGTCTCACTGCAAATTATATCTGGCAGCCTCGTTGCAAATATCTGTGGTGTGTAGCGGTTGGGTGGGTCGAGTAGTCTCCCCATATGGTGTAAGGCTGGTACGGGGGTGTTAAGGATGGATCTGGGTTGGGTTTCTGTTTGCATAATGCTTATATCTGATCTGTTTCTGTTATGGGCCTTTTGGGCTTGACCTGATTCCTGTAATGGGCCAAGGCCCAATTAAATCTGTTTCTGAGGCTTGATCTGTTTTGGCCTATGGTTGAGATAATGTTGCACACTGAGTTGTCAAACTTTCCCTTCTTAATTAATCCCTGCTGGTAACCCTCAACCATAGTGGGCTTGGAGCTGCGAGAGATTCGGAGTGGCCACAGCGACTGCAATAAGACTGGTTTTCATTTATGTTTTAGTATTTTAATTTTTATGTTAATTTCTGGGTTTTAATGTGTAATAAGGCCGCTATTAAATTTTCTTTTTGGGTTTTAACTTTCTAAAGG
Source organism: Gossypium stocksii (assembly GCA_020496765.1). Lineage (NCBI taxonomy): Eukaryota > Viridiplantae > Streptophyta > Magnoliopsida > Malvales > Malvaceae > Gossypium > Gossypium stocksii. The sequence goes on from CM035622.1 coordinate 72,826,212, forward strand.
ATTTGGTTCGTACTTTATTGAAACTGCTAGATATAGGCTGCGCGGGTTTCCAAAACCTTAATAACGTTTTCAAAATAACGTTTATAAAATTTAAACAATCTTGAATAATGACAACTTAAAGTAGTTTTAATAAGAACTTTTCTCACCTTGCTAGTTTTACAAAATATCACCCATGTCTCAACATGTTATAAAAGGTTATAAGCGTAGTTTAGGATCATGTGACGCACCAGATCTGGTCATAACGTCCAGACCGGGTTTGGGGTGTTACATTTCTAGTTACAGTTCGGGTTTTCTTATTTTGGTTCTTCTGTACCCCTATCGATTCTCTTCTTTTCCTTTACTCTCATCATAGCCGATTTTCTCCCCCTCAATCTCCCCATATTTTGTTGATCGGCTGCTTTTCTCTCCCTCTTTCAATCTTAGCCGAAAGCATCCTTCTCTTCCCCCTCTCCATTTTCTTTACTATTTTCCCTTTCTTTCTCAATTTTGGGGCTGAATATACACTTCTTTTGGTTTTAATCTTTGGCTGAAACATTCTTCTTTATTCTTCATTCTTGGTGTCGGTCCTGACATCTACTCTCAGGTTCTTGGAAACGAGTCTATTCAGCCGATTATTTCTTTCTCTTATTGCACCGATTTTTGTGTCTTCCTTCTACAGTGTCAATTTTGGTGGTAATAACTGAGGCTCAGTTCCTCTCTTGTACTATTTCTTTCTGTCATGAACAACTGTTCTTCTTTCTCTTTTGTCTAACACTTTCCCTTTCGCTATTGACATTATTAGGGTAGTGGGTGGACACTTGGTGTTAGGAGGCCGATTGTTCTCTTCTCTACTCTCAGGTTATACTTTCGGTAAGTTGTTCACGTTTGGTTCAATCTATGTGCGTATGCCATGTTGGATAGTTAAGTGTGTTTGGAATGCAAGTTGTCTCTATAGTAGTTCATAATTGGTTTTTCGAATTGCATTAAGCGCGGGATACTCTCTCGTTCAATCAAGGCAAGTATCCATATCTTTTCAGGATTAACTGTTAAAGGACGGTGATTAACCCTATTGATTAAAGAACAGACGGAGTAGTTTGATTCAATATAGGTTCATGTTCGTTGGCTTCTGTGCTTTTTGCAATCAGGTGTGTGGGTACTAACGCCGCTTAAACCGTAGAACGGTAAAAGCCAAAAAGTCAAAAAGCTAAAAAGCTAAAAGATTGGGCTTTAAGGCCACATAAGCGTGTGAATGCTCATGTGAAGAATCGAGTCCACGAAACATGTGCATGTGTCTGTAAAGGCCACCATGAGCGACCTCATGGGCTTAAGCCATTTTGGGCCACGTTGGTTCGAAATTGGCCATGTCGGCCTAATGGGCTCGTGTGCCCCACACGGGTAAATCTCACGATTATATGGGAATATTGGACCCAGCTGTGTCGCGCACATGGCTAAGGTCGTTTCTGGGCTTAGTGGGCCACACGGGCGTGTGGGCCTACATAGGCCGCATGATGGGCCTTGGGCCCATTTACACTGTTATGTTTGTTGAGGTTTCATAAGTCACCCGAGATGACTGTGGACCTTTTGATGGGTCGGTAAGTGTGTTTAGACCCATTCTGATGGAAATGATTGTAATACCCCTGTAGGGGAAAATGACTGTTAGGTTCCTTATACTATGTATGACTGATTTGCTATATGATATACATATATGACTATGATTGAGCATGAGATTTTGCATTCACGTATGATGTTGTGACATACATTCTGCATGGGGATGCGTGATTATTGACGAAGGAAGTGCATGGCTTCTAGCCATCCTGATTATGGCTCTGTCCCATCCTAATTATGGCTTTTTAGCCATCCTGTCTATGGCTTTTAGCCATCCTGTTTATGGCATGTAGCCATCTTATTTACTGGCAGCTTTTCTGTGACATCGATTAGTACCGTAGCCGGTGCTAATCTTGGTGTGTTTGGATGGGTGGGTCGATTCCATCCCCATATGGTGTAACTGGTGGGATAGAGTGGTGTGTTTGGCTGGATTGGGGTGGGATTCCTGTTGGATTTCTACTCTGTTTATTGATACTGCATTGGGATTAGGCCCACCTGATTCTGTTTTTGATTCTGTAATGGGCTCAGGCCCACATGATACTGTTTCTGTAATGGGCTCAGGCCCAGATTGTTATTGCATTCTGTATGTCTGTCTGATTGTATATTAGGGGCTTATACACTGAATTTTCGTAAACTCACCCCACTGTTTAACTGTACAGGTGATCCCCAGCGTTAGGCAGATTGGTGCTGCAAGAGACTCGGAGGTAGCCACACTACTGCTCTTGTTTTCTTTTATTGGGCTTTTACTTAATGTTAAATTTCATTCTTGGTTTTTATTTGTGTAATAAGGCCTCTCCAATTTTCTAGCTTTTAATTGGGTTTTTATTTATTATGATTTATATCTGGTAGAAGTAGAATGCAGTTGTCCAAGCGATAACTGTTTTCAAAACATCACGTTTTCGTAACACTGTTGAAAAGCTTCCGCAACAAACAATATTTTAAAAGTAATGATGATTTAAAATGGTTAACAAATGACTAAGATAATTTAAGAATTAACAAAGAGGCTTTAACCTTCAAAAGAGATTTTATCAGTAAGAACAAGTTTTCGAAAAACACTCCAATGTGAAATCGCCAGATTCGGCCACAACGTCTAGGCTGTGTTTGGGTGTTACAATTAAAACCTAAACCAGAATTTCTACAACAAATCTGCGAAGCTTACAAAATGATACCGAGTTACAAGCTAAACAATTTCACTGTGAGTCTAATTTTGACTCTGAATTTACTGTTGGAATGGATGATTGTTTAATGTTTCAGAATAGAATTGTATACCGAAAGATACTGAGCTCATTCAGAAAGTTTTACACGAAGCACATGCTAGTCACTTTTCTGTTCATCCGGGTAGCACTAAAATGTATAATGATCTGAAACAGTTGTACTAGTGGTCTGGAATGAAACGAGATATATCAGAGTTTGTATCGAGATGTTTGATCTGTCAACAGGTTAAAGCTAAAAATTAGGTACCATTAGGTTTATTATAGCCAGTGATGATTCTAGAATGGAAATAGGACAGAGTTACAATGGATTTCGTATCGTGATTGCCCCTGACTCCGAAAAATAAATATGCAATCTGGGTTATCGTTGATCAATTAATGAAATCTGCTCATTTTATACCGGTACATACAGATTACTCCGTGGATAGATTAGCCGAATTGTACTTGTCAGAGATTGTGTGATTACATGGTGTGCCATTGTCTATTATCTCCGATAGAGATCCGAGATTCACATTGAGGTTTTGGAGGAAATTGCAAGAAGCTCTGGTAACAAAAGTACAGCTTTTCATGCTCAGACAGATGGTCAGTCTGAAAGAGTTATATAGATTTTAGAGGATATGTTACGATGTTGTATCCTTGAATTTAAAGGTAGCTAGGAGAAACAGTTATCTCTAATCAAATTTGCGTATACTAACAGCTTTTAGATGAGTTTGAAAATGGCTTCGTACGAAGCACTATACGGTCGTAAATGTCGAACACTATTATACTGGATAAAATTGAGTGAGAAAAAAGATATACGGGGTTGAGTTGATCAGAGAAACTAAAGAAAAAGTGAAAGTGATTCACGACAGTTTGAAAGCAACATCTGATAGACAAAAATCATATGCGGATTTGAAGCGTAAAGAAATAAAGTTTCAGGTCGAAGACCGAGTATTCTTGAAAATGTCACCGTGGAAGAAAATTCTTCGTTTTGGCCAAAAAGGAAAGTTAAGTCCGCGATTTATCGGGCCGTATGAAATTTTTGAAAGAATAGGGCTTGTAGCCTATCGACTATCGTTACCATCTAAACGTGAAAATATATATGATGTCTTTCATGTTTCGATGTTACATCGATACAGATCAGATCCGTCACATGTGATATCTCCTGTTGATATGGAAATACAGCCTGATTTATCGTACAATGAAGAACCAATTCAAATTCTGGCCCAAGAGATCAAAGAGTTGAGAAATAAACATATAGCACTTCTGAAAGTTTTTTGGTGTAAACACGGGATAGAGGAAGCTACGTGGGAACCCAAGGAAGCTATGTGAAAACAGTACCCTAACCTGTTTACCGGTAAGATTTTCGGGAACGAAAATCCCTAAAGGGAAGAAGATTTGTAATATCCTATTGTTTAGTCTGATCGGAACGAGTGGTTTCAGGACCACTTAACCGAGTCAAAATATTATTTTTATTATTTTAAATAGTTTTATAGCATGATAGAATTACCATATGAAAGTTTCATAAAGACGTTTGATTAGTTAAATCAGTAAATAGGACTAAACCACATAAAGCGATAGGTTTGAGTTCTATTGCATATATAGCTTAATTCACTTTGATTTTATTAATAGAGGTCCTTGCATGGTAAATATATCATGAATTTTATGTATGGATGGTAATGGGTTGTTTTAAATGGTTTTATTTGTTAATTCATTAAGGTTAAAATAGTCATTTGGTTAATATATGTTATATTAGTAAAACAAAATTAAATTATGGCTTTATTTCTTCCTCCAAAAACCATTATAAGAAAATAGAGAGTTGATCTTCACATTTTTAGGGTTCGGCTACATTGATCCTAAATTAAGATCAAGACAAACAAATCCCGAAACTTGATCAGGGGAAATGAAAGGTAGACGAGTAGATATCCGGTATATGAGGTAAATTGAGGTAAGCTCGTATAATTAGAATTGAACTTTTATGATAACTATAATTGCTAATTTTAATGTTATATGAATGTATAACGGATTATAATATCTAAATGCCTATTGAATACATGTTTAAATTGAATAGCGAGTCCCATTTGAACCGTAGAGAGTCGTAGGATACAGATGACATGTCACTAGGGCTACCATTCGGTTGAGCTCCTACATTTGTTGCAGACTCAGCACAGCTCATGGGCTTACATGTTCAGCCTTCGGACTTATCGTTACCAGCTCAGGAGGAGCATACAGTACATGGCTTGAAAGAGCATATACGATGGATTGATGGATTTATAGGTTTACATATATACACTGTGTGTGTATCACCCGAGTATCCCTCGACTTTCTCCAAAGGTTCAACGGGCATTATACCGATGTGTATTATAAGAAATACATGTTACATGATTCATAAGTGATTATTTGTTATATGGGGTACAAGATACATGGGTTACATGTTACAAGTACATGTTTATATGATATATGTTACAAGAGATACAAGAAGTATATGATTTTAAGACATATGTTTACATAATACATATTACATGGTATACATGATTAATATGTTATATGATATGTATGATATGTATAGATACATTTTTACATGGTTATATGATTTTATGCTATATGAGTGTTTGATAAATGAATGAATTGATACTTGAATTATGGCTACATGAATGTTATATGTTTGTTTCATTTTTGGAATGGATGAATACATGGTTGTTATATGATTAACATGTGTATGATGGTTGAATAGGCATTGGGGACATATGACTTGCTTTAGTAATGTTGTTTACATTTTAAATGTTGATTCGATAAGTTTAAATTCTATATTATACGGGCTTACTAAGTTTTTTTTAAAGCTTACTTCCTTTGTTTTTCCTCTATTTTATAGATTTCGAAAGCTAGCTTGATTTCGGATAAAGCCGGAGATTGCCATCACACTATCCAAACAAGCTTTTGGTACTTTTGGATCATTATAAATGTTGTAAATATGGCATGTATAGGCTAGTTTATAAGTTGATGTATATGGCTCTCTATGTTTTTAATGTGGTATGATTTTGGCATATACTCAAGCTATGTGATACGGCTTGACTTTGAAATGAATGTTTTGATAGGAAGACTTATTTGATATGTCCTTTGTATGGTATGTGAATGTTTTGGAAATGGTAAGATAATACATGCTTATGGTAAATGATTGAATTTGGTTGATATGGAATTAGTTTGTATTATGGCCTTAAATGAATTGTTATATGCTATGTTTTAGGAGAGAATGAAATGGTCATTTTGGTATAAGATTTCTTGTTTATTAAGATAAGATTATACTATGTATGGAATTGATAAGATTGAGATTTGAAATTTAGGTATTAACTTGAAATGGATACTTGAAATGTATACATGTTTGTGTCATTTATGTGGCATTGAAATTGGTTAGTCAAGAATGGTATATGATGTATTTTGAATTGGCTGAATAGGTTGATGGTTTATGCCTATGAATGTTGTGAAATTGATGTTTTAGGTACATGACCAAATAGGGTATGAAGATGGCTTAAATCAAGCCTATTTCGTGCCACACGGCCAAAGCACACGGGCGTGTAACTCGATCGTGTGACCCCTGTACCTTAGTTATATTGGACAGGATGCTATACGTCCAAAACACACGGGCGTGTCCTGTGGCCGTGTGCACAAGTCAGTATGTATGCCCTATTTTCACATGCCCTGGACGCATGGGTGTGTCTAGCAATCGTATGAGGCACACGGCCATGTAACCCTATTCCGAAAATTTTCTTAAGTTTTCTTATATCTTTTATATGTTATTAAATTAGACCCTATTGTACAATTGAAGCTTTATATGTTTGTTTTAAGCATATTAAGATTATGTATGATTGATATTGCTTAAATGAGTTAACGTTTGATAAAATTTTAAAATTACACTCTTCTAATTTGAGTTACAAGTTTGGTAATGCCCTTTACCTATTTCGGCGACGGTTACGGGATAGGGATGTTACAGTTGGAAGCCTGAATTAGGTCTTCAACATGTCCTAAGTCTTCGTATAAATTTGATTGTGTGGACTAAAATAGCCTCGAAATACTGGCACCATGTCGAGGCTATGTCACGCCATTCAAAGTCTATGGTGTGATATGACATACAAAGTGTGCCTCCTTTGGTTCGTTTCATTCTTTGACGACTTGAGAAGCTTGAACATCACTCATCCCTTGCTTCTACGTCAATTGGGCTTATAATTCATCATCTTACACACTCAATTACATCAATTAGAACTACCTAAGACCTGCGGCGGCCTAATAGGTCACAACATTCACAAAATGTGTTTAAAAAACACTTATTTTATTAACTTTTACTACTAACTACTAAATACCAAAAACGTAATAATAAATACTAAAAGTGCTACAAAACAAGTTCTTTAAGTGCGGAAATAGACTGAAATTACTAATACATCTGACAGTAGGTGAAATACCACCACTTAAGTATTTGCTTGTCCTCAAGCAAACTAAATAAAAACAAACTAAAAACTGAAAACAAACTAAATTAAAAATAAGAGATGAACATATAAGAAAGTAAAATGCACTTGAGCTAGCTTGATAAAATAAATTGGACATAAAATATATTAACAAGATAATATAAATAAACAAATAACTCTAGAGATATACACAATTGACTCCCAATTTTAAAAATTAGACAACTTAGTTCAATAAATTACAAAGCAAAAAAATAAAAACTATTAAGTATAAGTTTCCATCAAAACAAATATACAAATATACAATTATGTTTAAATGAATATAAATGGTAAAAATATTAATCCTTGGCACAATTTTGTCCATATAAAGTACCAACTAAGTCACATAGAACTTTTCAGCTTGGAACGTTCTGTGGCTTAGGTTGGGTTGGAATTCAATAACAAGCTCGGTAGAATGGCTAAGGACGAAAGTAGTTTGGCACATTGTATTATCCCCGATACTCCCCCGAGTATACATATAGCTCACCACCTTATATCCACTTCTCTCACCTTCCTTATTTCTCCATTTACTAAGGCCTAGTATAGTATTCATGAGTACAATCATTTGAGCTTGTAAAATTTTTTTTCAAACAAATGTAAGAGTGCTTTTTTTCCAGCTCACTTAGCTTTTTTTGTTTCATCACAATTTCTCAATTGGCATTTTGGCTTATTTTTTTTTCCTGCAAGTTCAAGAAATCTTATACTCATTATACAATACAATTCCTTAGTTCACTTATTCTTTTCTTTTGAAACCACCGTGATGTATCTACCTAATCCCTTAATATGAATGGTCGAACGTCTAAATCTATTTAAGGACTAAAAAATAAAAGATCAAATAGAATATATAATAGGCTTAAGGTTTCATTTATGGTTTCATCAAGAAAATGGATTAAGGCTCAAAATAGGTATTAGGGAAAATATTTATGGGATAGATTTTCGACTCAAAAAATTGTCTACCAAATAATGCCTTAAACTGTCCCTAGGTAATTCAATACATGAATTAAATCGGCCAAGTCTATAAATTTCTATAACCTATAATTCAACTAAACATGCATGTTATTTATACATCTATTTATCATCTGGTATACTTAACATCTTAAATCTATTCACAATGTAATAAATTGAACTAATTTGTTTAAAATTAGAAAATTTAGAATAAATTATTATCAAACTAAATTGACAATTTATCCACAAAATCCTACTAACATGCTCCTAACCAAATCACTTGTATTTCTACAAGTTCAAACACATAGAAAACATTCAAAAATAAAAATTTAAAAAACGACTAAAAACCAGAAAAACAAAACAAAATAACAAAAAAAATATATAAATTTTTAAATTTAAAAATTTTTAAAAATTTCCTAAGTCACCCTCCACACTTTATTCGTCACATTATCCTTAATGTGTAATGAAAGATCAAGGAAAGAGGTTACTCGATTGGCACGATTTGTGCAACTCAATTGTTGGGACTACTCCTTTCGATTTTGGCTCACAATTGTAGTGCCATAAAAAATTATGGGGTTCCTACAAAGAAAAACTAGAACACACAAATATATATATAGAGTACTATATCCTAACTAATTAAAAACTAAAAAAAATAAAAATAATCCTGAATAAAACTAAAATACAAAGTCTAAATATAAAATAAGATGTTCAGAACTAGTCGGAATCAAGCTTTGACTCCTCCACTAGCTTCCAAATTCTCCTATTCTTTTGCCTAGCATGATTGTCTTTGTTGTTGTCATTCAGAATCAATATGTGATTGTTTTTCATCCTTGTTGTTGATTCTTTCATTTCAGCATCTCGATTAATGTTTCTTTGCATTATAGTATGCTTATTGCTTGATGTTGACCTCTCAACTACGCTCCTCATTTGGTTTGTTACATTTCCATTTGCGGTTGTGATTTTGAATGGTTGCAGGTATAGTGCCATCCACAAAGGAGTTTTTATGCCATATCTCTGAGCTCAGTATTCTATGATAAGCTTGAAGTAGGCAATACCCTACTTAGTATATTTAAGATCTGCTTGAATGTAGCCTCTCATTGAAGTAGCTTTGTGACGACCTAATTTTTCTATTTTTGGCTTTTTGTAAAATTGCGGTGATAAAATATTTGAATATGTTTTTGCATGAATTTGATGCAAACATTCGTTGTTTAAGTGGTTATGTACTCTGGGGTTTGTTGGGAGGTCCCAAGTGTAACACCCCTATCCCGAGACCGTCACCGGAATAGGTAAGGGGCATTATCGGAATAGATAAACGATAAATTATACATATTTTTACCTCATGTTTAGCCTAATTTCTGGGTGAATTATTATTAATTTTGTGAGAATTGGTGCTCTTAACCCTTCTATTTCGTGTTGTATACTCAGGAGAGCATAGGGAAGAGAAAAGAACGAAAAATGGACCGAAAAGGAAGAAAATAGGCCAAAGTGTGAAAACGGCATGGCCCAAGAAGTCACCACATGGCCGTGGCACACGGCCGTGCCACACGAGGTCCAACATGGCCCAGCCCCGACAAGCACAGCCAGGCCACATGGCCATGCCACCTCAACAGGCCCGAACACGGCCCTTATCGAAACCACACGGGCGTGTCCCTGTCTTGAGGAAGTACAATTTCACTTGGATTTGGATACTTAGAGGCTAAGAAAGGCATCCCAAAGCTCTATATAAAAACCTTAGGAGGCAACTATAAGGGTGTACTCTTTTCTCCCTAAAAGGAGTGCCGTATTTCTACCAACACAAGAAGTGTAAGCAAGGAATTACTCCAAGGGAAGTCGATTGATTCATCTAAGAAGCCAGGATTCTACATCAAGACAGAAGATCTCCCTAAATTCCTTCAGGGGTTTTGGGTTCTTTATGTTTTGTTATCTTATTTCTTCTGAGATGTTTTCTTTATTAATTATGAACAAAACCTCTCAATTACTTGAGGAGGATGAAACTTAAGACAGATCTTGTTATTATTTATTCTTGAATTATATGATAAATACTTGAATTGTTCTTAATTATGTGTTCTTCATTCTTGATTTAATAATCCTAGGTATTAGTTCAAGAAACTGATGTGCTTAGGCAGAGGAGCAAAAGTCCCTGTTTTAAGAGTAGATCTACCATAATTAAGCGGAGTTGCATGCAACCCTAGACATAGGGCAACATAAATCTGCCGGATTAGGGTCAAACCTAATAGGGGGATCCACAGATCGAATTAATGCAACCTAGGGGTGTTAATTAATAAAAAAAACTTTAATTAACCACCTAGGATTAGTTGTTCTTATCCTCGACGGAGGTATTAACATAGGTTAGGGATCTCTACGGATCAAGTCAAGTAAAGAAATCGTCTAGTTTAAGAAGTTAATAACAAGTGGAGTCTAGGTGGATTCTCCCTTAAGTATTGCTCATATCAATAAGCTTTTCCTGAAAGTTTTCCCCAATTTACTTTTTGTGCACTTTTAGTTAGTTTTAGAATTAGTTTAAACCAATCCTCTTTTATTTTTAGGCTAGATAATAGAAAGGAAATAAGTATTAGTACTTTTGGTTCCCTTGGGTACGATAACTCGGTCTTGTCGCTAAACTATACTACTGTTTGATAGGTGCGCTTACCTTTAAAATCGTGATATTAGTTAGTTTTTGGTGTGATCAGTTTCTATAAATTTTATTACTTAATATCGCAAGTATCAATAGTTAATAAGATTTAGACAATAAGTCCCTATTGGAGATCTATAAGACCTCAAACATGCTTTAAGATAGGGTTGGGACTAAACCGAACACATTCATAAAATTTAGAACACATGTAAAATTTTCCAATTTAAGGAGGTCACACACCCGTGTGACCAGGCTGTGTGCCTCACACGAGACTCAGGCATGCCCATATGCCCAAACCGTGCCAAAACAGGGTAGCTTACTGACTTTTTGTCACGGCTACAAGACACGCCTATGTGTCTTGGCCGTGTGGGTCTTATACCCAATACTGGAAAATCAATACGGCCATAAGGCACGCCTGTGTGCCTTAACCGTATGGCACAAAGCAGACTTGAAATAAGTCACATTTTCCACCTATTTTAGTCAATTTCATAAACCTACCAAAACTCAATTGGTATAAAAAAAACCAACCATTTATAAACCTAAAACATTCATTTATACAATCATACCATTCATATACAAGTCTATAGCCAAAGAGTGACTATTACCAAGATAATATTCAAAAGTAACTAATAACTCAAAATCCTTCAAGGCACCAATTAAACTTACCTTTAATCCTTTAATTCATAGTAAGTTGTCCATTTCTTTAAGGACATTCAATCATCAAATTCATACCAACATTAGCACCATTTACAAAACCAAAACAAGGTATACACCATATTTAAACCACATCACATGGAAAATATATATATATACACACTTCAAAATTATGACTTAAACCTTCTAGTCTATACATGCCATATTTAAACTTGGTACATTCAAAAGATACCAAAATCTAGGTCGATAATGTGGTGACAGTCCTCGACTATTCCCGAGCCCACTATAGCTACGATATTTATAAAAACAGTTGAAAGAATAAACAGAGTAAGCTATAATGAGCTTAGTAACCCAAATACAAAATTATACAATTCATAAGCGTAATAAGATAAACATTTCCACAGATAATTCACAAATCAGATTTACTCAATTAATACATGCTTTTAGTTCACCCAATTAGCATACCTTTTGTTCTCGGGAATTTAATACAAAATAGACATACTTGATTTAGACACATATGGTATACATTCACTCATTTCTCAGAATTACTCCTCATATCATTCAGAAACGTTACAGAGTTCATATAGGCCTTATACAATGCCGACGTCCCCAACGTGGTCTTACATGTTATTCAATATCAATGCCACTATCCCGAACAGGGTCTTACACGAAACATATACGATGCTAGTGTCATAGACACGGTCTTACACTCAATTCTCTAATCAATACCTGCGTCCCGGACGAGGTCTTACATGATATTATTTTACCATTTCTTGTTCAGAATAACTTGGAAATACACGTCAGGCCCTCATGGCCATCCAAATACAGTTTATAAATCAAGAATTTATAACGGACATCAATATAACACATATTTGTATTTTGACTTACCTCGTACAGATTATAATGGATTCAAGTTGACTATTTAACGATTTTGGACTTCCCTCGATCTAAATCCATTTTCCTTTGTTCTTGATCTAAATGAATTCAAATTCAACCATTCAATCATTTATTTCATTCAATTTAATCCATAAATACAAATTTAAGGCATTTTACACTTTGGTCCCTAATTCACAAAAACATCAAAATTCACAAATTTCTTTTATACTATTTTAGCTGAATTTTCTTGGCTTTCATTTGAGCCCATAAATCACATTTATTTCTCAATTTAGTCCTCCAAAAATCTCATTTTCACTAATTAGCCCATATAGCTCAAATTCATCAAAATCTCATGTCAAAACATGTTTATTCAATACCTAACGATCATACTTCATTCAATTTCACCACAAAGCTTCAAATATCAACAATGGCACTATTCATCAACTTCATCAAAAATAAAAATTGAGACATGGGCATGAAAGATTTCGAAGCAGCGATTACAAAAATGTAGAAATAATCAAAAACTGATCAAAACTCGTACCTTAATCACTAATCCAAAGTGCCGAAATTGTGAAAGCATGAACTCTTCTTCTTTCTTCTATTTTCGGCAAAAACAAAGTGGAAATGGCCATGTTTTTGTTTCATTTATTTTCGTATTAAACATATAATATCAAATTTCTAATTTTAACCTCCATTAAACATTCATAAAAACATATGTAGTAAGGTCATTTATGACCACTGAAACCTTCAATGGTTTAATTGCCACATAAGGCCATTAAATCAAAGGGCATATCAAAAACATATATGCAATTATGACATGCTAATTTTATCACATGTGCAATTTAATCCTTTTTCATAATTAAGCATAGAGATAGATAAATTAAATCACAGAATTTTCACTGATGCTAATTCAGATAACACAGACACAGAAAATAATATTAAAATATTTTTCAGACTCGGATATGTGGTCCTGAAACCACTATTCCAACTAGGGTCCAAACCGGGCTGTTACACCAAGTTCAAGTCTAGACTTGGGCTAAATTTTGATTTTTATTTAGTGAAAGCTTAACTCTTGGGTAATAGGCTTAAAAGAATTTCTTTGAGAAAGCTTACCAAAATGGGCCTACTCGTCTGGTGGTTAAATGGAGTGTTAAGTGGCTGGAAGTCTGGGATTCGAATCTCTGCAAGGGTAAAAGGTTTAGTTTGCTGAAATTTTCGGCTAGGAGTTTGAGTTTTACTAAAAATTTGAGTTAAGGGGTTTAACAATTCCTGTCAGTATTACTTCTTCTCTTCTGCCTCATCTTATATTTATTTCTTTTTCCTTTTTCCCCAAAAGTTGCTGTCGATTTCATCTTCTCCCATCTCTATTGACGAATTTCTTTATTGTTTCTCCCTATAACAATTCTTTTCTTTGTGATTGTTCTAACATTCTGCGTGGGTTCGTGTTTTTGGTAAGTGATTCTTCCCACTTTTGGTATGATTACAGTTGATTAGGGCATTAATGGGTATTTGATTACTATTTAGGGGATAATCGAGGTTCTAGGGGTCTCTAACCGGCATTCTAAACAGCGAGTAATCGTCATTATTCATTGGAGGTAAGTGAATCTCTCGTTTTAGGATTTGTCTGTTCTTAACTGTTCAATTCAAGAGACTAAAAATTGGACGTTCTATTGTCAACTATAGGTTTGGGGGTGCTTAAGGGTGATTGTATTTCGAAAATGAACCAAGTATGTACCTTTAACGCACTAAAAACGCGATTCGATGAAAGCTAAAAATGAGACCGTCGACGCCACACGAGCGTGTGGACTGCTCGTGTGGAGGCCTTGTACGAGACACAACGGTGTGGTCGACAAAGTAGGCCGTGCGCGTGTCATACGGGTGCGACGGACACGGGTGTGTAAGGCTGTCTAGGCCGTGTGCGAGGCACGGGCTAGGGCAAATGGGTCGTGTGGGCTACACAACCAAACTGGCGTTTGGGGTTTGGGCCAGGTCATGTGATCCAACAGGAAAGGCCTAATTGGGTCGGGTGGGGCACACGGGCATGTGTGCCCACACGAGCAGGGCACATGGGCGTGTGAGCCCATTAATTTGAACTGTTCTGAAAGGTTCCACGAGTCGCCCTAGTTGACTGTGACCTGTTAAAGTGGTCAGTAATCATTACTTAGGCCCTGTTTTGTGATATGATATTGAAATGTATGCTAGCATGTTATATTAACATGTGTTATAATACTGATCTGAACTAATATGAGCATAACACGTATGATTTTTTTACTATATGATAGCATGTCATGACATCATTTATGTTGCATTGCATTGGGTTGGGTTTGATATTGGAGAGAATGAAGACTGAAAGGCTTTTAGCCGTATATCTGGTAGCTATGCTGCATTGATTTGATGTGTGCCGTTTTACAGTATCTCATGGTGAGTAGGGTTGGATGGGTCGATTATATCCCCATACATGGTGTGTAGGGCTAGGTGGGTCAATTTTATCCCCACATGGTGTGTAGGGTGGACGGAGATAGTGTGTAGGGTTGGTGGGTATGGTCTGTTTCTGATATGATATGCATGCGTTATCTATATGGGCTAAGGCCCGATTATATTTGATCTGACTATGTTAAGAGCTCAATCTCGATTAATGACTAATTGACTGACTTCTGATGTATGCATGCTTTACTGTGGGGATGTACACACTGAGTTTGCGAAAACTCACCCCTTCATTTTAATTGTCTGTCAGGTAATCCCCAGTAGTAGATGGATTGGTGCTACGGAGGGCTCGAAGGTGACCAATGATGGACACTTTGTAACAGCCCATTTTATACCCTAGTCGGAACGGGTGGTTTCGGGACCACTTAACCGAGTCAAAATATTATTTTAAATGCTTTAATATGTTTTACTGAATGATAGATATATGGTGTGAAAGTTTCGTATTGAAATTTTACTGTCTGATCGGTTAATTTGATAAAAAGGATTAAATCGCATAAAGCGATAAATTAGAGTTCTATTTTATAAATGGCTTATTTAAGCATGGCTTTATAAAAGGAGGTACTTGCATGGCAATTATGCCATTTTTAATTGGAGTGGTTGGTAATGGACCATTATGTCCATGTTTTATAATGTTTTATAATTATTTTACAATGGTTAAAAATGTCATTTGGCTTTATTATATGTTTTAATTAATAAAACATGAAAAAATGGCTTTAATTTTCTTCTCTTCCACCGATTCTTCAAACAAAAATAAGGGTTTAAAGGCTTTGTTTCATTCAGCTACTATTTTGCTAAATTGAGGTATGTTTTGACTTCGGTTTTTAGTGATTTTTATGTTTTTGAGATCGTTGCTTCATATATTAGTCGACTCGTACCTTAATTTCTGATTTTGATTATGTTTTTAAAAAATGCCATTGATGAATCCTTGATATATTGATAGATTTTGATGAATTATTGTATATTATGTGAGAAAATACAAGAATTTTAAAGTAAATTTTGATGAAAATGAGTTTAAGGATTTAATTGCAAAAAGATAGAATTTTTGAGGTTAAATTTGTGATTAATTAAAAGATATGTACTTGTACAAGTCCCTTGAATATTCGGCCAAGGGAAATTTAGGGATTAATTGTGTAATTTGCTATTTTGTGTTAAAAGGGCTAAATTGCAAAGTGTTGAAAGTATAGGGGCTAAATTGCAAATATGTCAAAATATATGTTTTTGGATTTAATTGAATATATGAGTTAGTAAATAGTTGAATTTGATTTAATTTAGATAAAGACGATCGAATCCCGGAACTTGATCGGGGAAAACGGAAAATAGACGAGTAAATACGAGATTTCGAGGTAAGTTCGTATAATGAAATTTAATGTGTTTATGTTTATAATTGTTGTTAATGGAATATATGACATATTAGTTGATTGAATAGCCTATTTGGATGTGTACATATGAAATTGAAATGAAATTGTTACAAGTGAGAAATAAATACCGAGCCCCGTTAGAACCGTAGAAGTCGATAGGATACAAGTGACATGTCACTAGGGCTACAGGGTGGTTCGAGCTCCTGCATTTGTTGCAGACTCACCACGTGCTCATGAGCTACAGGTTTATCCTTCGGGATTACATGTTCAGCCTACGGGCTTACCGATTATCCTTTGGGATTATATGTTCAGCCTCCGGGCTTACCGTACAGGCTCGAAAGAGCATATATGACGCATTGACGGATTACAGGTTATATGTATATACACTGTGTGTGTATCACCCGAGTATCTTTCGATGTTCTTATAAGTTCAACGG
Source organism: Gossypium stocksii (assembly GCA_020496765.1). NCBI lineage: Eukaryota > Viridiplantae > Streptophyta > Magnoliopsida > Malvales > Malvaceae > Gossypium > Gossypium stocksii. The sequence goes on from CM035622.1 coordinate 72,842,864, forward strand.
GCAATTACCGATACATGTTACATGAAGATTGAATGATATATGTATTACATGTTATATGAGACATGAGAATTACATGGATTATATGGTATAAGTTATATGAAATACATGTACAAATATTTGAGCAATGATATGATACATGAATGTTGTGGTTGGTACATGAATGAATTTACATGTTACATGAACTAACAAGTGTATGCTTGTGAAATAGGCAATTTGAGTATATGAATTGAATTGGCATTGTTGTTGTAATTATCGCATTGATTCGGTAAGGTTTAATTTCTATATTATACGGACTTACTAAGCTTTAGAAGCTTACTCTGTTCATTTCTTTCACTGTCTTATAGATTCGGAAGCTAGCTCGATAATCAGACGAGTCGGAGATTGCCATCACACTATCTATCAAACTTGGTACTTTTAAACCTTTTGTAAATGAAATGGTCATGGCATGTATAGGCTAGTACTTTTGTGAACATGATATGTTTTGGGAAATGATCAAGCTATGAGATGTGGCTTGGGTCATATGTGTTTATAATCAAGTATTAGAGTTATTCTTTGGCTATATGTGCTTATGGAAAGATATGTGATTTTGATGAGACTATAAGCTTGTATAATTGATATGTATATATGTGTGGATGAGTGCATGGAAATGGTCATTTGGGCCTTTGAGTTGGTGTGCTTGATTTATGAATAAATTGAGATGATTTTGGGTCCATTTTGTGCTTGAAATTGGTATGTCTTAGGTTGGTAGAATGGCATGAAATGTTGTTGGTTAATGGCTAGTAGAAATGACCCATATTGGGTGGCAAATTTGGCTTAAACCGAGCTTATAACGTGCCACACAGCCAGGGAACACGGGCGTGCGCTTCGACTGTGTGTCCCCTGCACCTTAATGTTTTGGTTAGTTTTGGTACACGGCCTAGACACACGGGCGTGTCTGGTAATTTGAAGCCGTGTGAAATTTGGCAATATAGTCACACGGTCTGCTCTGTTTTGTACACGGGCGTGTCTGGCAGCCGTGTGATATTTGACAGTTTCGACCACGGGGTAAGGGCACGGGCGTGCCTAGGCCGTGGGCGACACACGGCCTAACCCTATGGGCGTGTTGGACAGTCGTGTGGGATAAGTCAGATTCGACCACGGGCTGAAAGGTTTGGGCGTGTCTAGAGGGACACGGCGGTGTGTGAAGAACACGGGCAAGGGACACGGCCGTGTGTCCCTAACTTTGAAAATTTTGCAAATTATCTCCTATATTTTAGCATGTTTCCAATTAGACTTCCAATAGTTATATGCATCCTTTTATGATCAATTGAAGCATGCTCTAATGACAGATGATACGTGATGGTTCTTGATTAAAAAGTTTTAAATTTTTACTGCTCCGATAAATGTTACAAGTCTGGTAATGCCCCTTACCTACTCCGGCGACGGTTACGGGATAGGGTGTTACACACTTTACTAGACTCCTTGTTTTAATTACTGGTTATTCATTATTTTGTTATTTTGGGAGTTTTTATGTATTTTGGACCTTTGAACTATTTTAATTTTTACTTGGGTTTTAAAACTGAATCATAATTTTTATTATTGTTAATGATCGTGATGTGATGAAGTAATAAAATTGATCGTAACTAGAATCTAACTATTATCACGATAAAAGGCAAGCGCACCTATCGAATAGTAGTATAGTTCGTGGCAAGACCGGAATATCGAATCCAAAGAACTAAAAGTACTAGTAATGACTTTCTTCCTATTATCTAGTCTAAAATAAAGACAGAGTTTATGTAAACTATTAACTTTAAACTAAACTAAGGATGCGACAAAAAGTAAATTGAGGAATTGCTTTGGGAAAACTGACTAATAAAGATAATATATAAGGAAGAATCCACCTAGACTTCACTTGTTATCTAACTCTGAACCAGACGATTTCTTCATTCGACTTGATCCGTAGAGATCCCTAAATTATGTTAATATCTCCATCGAGAATAAGAACAACTAATCCTAGGTTGATTAATTGAAATCTCTTTCTAATTAAAACCTCTAGTCTTACATTAACTCGATCTATGGATCCCCATTTTTGATTTGACTCTAATCCGGCAGATTTTTGTCGTCCTATGTTTAGGATTGCGATCAACTCTGCTTAATTGTGTTGGATCTACTCTTAAACAGGGACTTTTGCTCCTCTGCATTAGCATATTCGACTTAAATTAATATCCCGAAAATATTAATTCAAGAATTAAAACACAATTAAGAACAAATCGAATATTTATCATATAGTTCAGATAATAATAACAAGATTCATCTTAGGTTTCATCCCCCTCAGGAATTTGGGGGTTTAGTTCATGTTTATAAAAAGAAACATCTCAGAATAAAGAAAATAACAAAACATAAGAAAGCCCAAAACTCCTGAAAGGATTGAAGGGAGATCCTCTGTCTTGATGTAGATCCTGGCTTCTGGGATGGATCAATCGGCTTTCCTTCAAGTAATTCCCTGCCTTCTACTCTCCGTCTTGGCGGGAATACTGTACACCCTTGTAGTTGCCTCCTAGGGTCTTTATATAGAGTTTGGAATGTCTTTCTTAGCCTTTAAGTAGCCTTTTCTGCGTGAAATTGAACTTCATCATTACAGGGACACGCCCGTGTGACACGCCCATGTGAGTCGATGTTGGGCCGTGCTCAAGCCTATTAATATGGCACAGCCGTGTGGGTTACCGTGTGCTGAACTCTAGGCCGTGTTGTTTCCTTACTTTGGCCCACTTTCTCCTTTTTTGGCCCGTTTCTTGTTCTTTTCACTCTCCTATACTCTCCTAAGTATAAAACATGAAATTAAAGGATTAGAAGCATCAAATTCCACAAATTCAATGGTAATTCATCCATAAATGTGCTAAATGTGGGATAGAAATATGTATAATTTACAGCTTATCAGTTAACTTTTAAACTGCGACACCTCAAATGCATTTTATTAACTAATCCAAGATTTTTCTTATGAATGAATGATTTCGAGCTTCCGCGATAAAAAAAAGATAATAACCAGAACAAGCTTTGATAATCAAAATGGTTTTCCAAAAACACTATCAGATGATGCCACCAAATTTGGCCATAGCGTCTAGGTCAGGTTTCGCGTGTTACAAGCTTGGTCTTCGTTCTTTTTAGACAATTGATTTGTTGGCTTGACGTTCTTTGAAAGGTTTTCACTTGGGGGTGGTTGTGACCATTGGAACTCTTTAATTCTATATTTCTAAGTCACTCGGATTACCAATTTCCCACGTTTTTTGCCGCATGCTATTTGATATTCCAAGTATTATCATATTTTTTAGATTGATTCTTCTAATATTTGCTTCTTTGGCTGTGATAATCTACTTCTTGCTTGTTTTGTCTTCTTTTTCAGATTCCATCTACACCCCGTCTTACTGCCATTCAATGCTATTCCTTAAGTAGCTGATTTATTCTAGGATAAAGAGAAAAGAATGCTATACTTGAAAGAATATTGATCTTGGTGGCTTGGAGGGTAATGGCTATTGATAACGACATTATGAAGAGGTGTTCTAGGGCTTAACTTGGTGTGCAAACTTGGGGAATATCTCTAAATATTGTGTCAAACCAATATCGAAAAGTTTTCGAAAATGGCCTACATGTCATACCATAGAAGGGCATGGCGCGACACAACACCTATTCTGTCCTCTATTCTTGCTTTAATCAAGGATGTGTTGTGCCATGGGGGTTATACGCTGCACCACACAACAAAGTTATGGGTTTTTAGGTTCCAAGGGGTTGTGTCGTGGCATGGCTTTGGCACATTGTGACAAGGTCCTTATTTAGCTCCTCTGAAACTTGTCAAGGTCGTCTTATTGTCTGTAGTAGCCTCCAAATGTCTCTTAGCTCTTCCATAGTTCCTGAAAACCTATTTTCTTCCAATTTTAAGATGAAATGTAAAAATAATTATCCTAAAATCTAACTTCTAATGAAATATTAAAGCTAATTTACATTATGTACAAGTTAATTAAAGTTCAATGGTTTAAGAATTATGTTTTGCTACCAGACTTGTCTGATAGTTCCCTAAATTTCACCATTGACTTCATCCATTGGTCTCACCCATCTTGGCTCTCCTAATTGCTCCTTTTCTTACCGGGATCTCACCATTTATCTCTTTCTCTCAAATTTCGAGCACCTATCCTCACACAATTTGGAGTGTACCTTCGATCGAAGTCGTTAGGGGTTAAATTGAATAAAAGGTAACATTCATCTGTTGGAAAAAATCCAATTTGGAAATGATTTTCTTGTACAAGGAAAAATAACAAAAATTAAAAACTGACTCGGTTTGTGATATTTATAGCAATAAACCTTAATCGAATTCGCACATATGTTTTTGGATAAGCAAATCTTTGGTGTTTTTTGACTTTTAATCAAACAATCTTCTCCGCTATTCTTATACCATGACCTGCTTCGAGTGTGGGCTTAAACTAATTGAATCAAAACACAAAACTAGAAAATGTTTTCTTTTTGGAGTGAAAATAGAAATTCTCTCTTCTATAATAGAAATCGAGAAAATTTTATTCGAAAAAATATATTTATAAGTTGAAAATAAATTCTCTTTATTTTTCAGTAGAATAACAATCTCTCAATAGTTATCTCAATAGCTCTACTGGTGCCATATATTTATAGGAAGTGAAGGTAGAGCCCTTGTAGAGTTGTAGAGGTTTATTTTAAATAGAAAAACAACATCCTACTTAGATTAGGAGAGAGGTGAATCATTCACCCTTGTATTTCTACTAGGGTTGTGATCGTGACCTCGAGTGATGATGATAAAGTAATAAAATCTGATCGTACCTGAAAACTAACTAATATCATGATAAAAGGCAAGTGCACCTATCAAATAGTAGTATAGTCAGTGGCAAGACCAGAATATCGAATCCAAGGAACTATGAGTACTAGTAATGACTTTCTTCCTATTATCTAGCCTAAAAATAAAGGGGGTTTTGTTTCTAAATTAATCTAAACTAAACTGAAAAGAAACGACAAGGAGTAAAGAGAAGATTGCTTTTGGGAAAACTTATTGATTAAGGCAATACCTAAGGAAGAATCCACCTAGACTTTACTTGTTATCTAACTCTGAACCAGATGATTTCTTCATTTGATTTGATCCGTAGAGATCTCTAAATTATGTTAATACCTCTGTCGAGGATAAGAACAATTAATCCTAGGTTGATTAACTGAAATCTCTTTCTAGTTAAAACCCCTAGTCTTGCATTAACTCGATCTATGGCTCCCTATATTAGATTTGACTCTAATCTGACAGATTTTCGTCGTCCTATGTCTAGGATTACGATCAACTACGCTTAATTGGGTTGGATCTACTCCTATGCAGGGACTTTTGCTCCTTTACATAGGCACATTCGACTTAAATCAATATCCCGGACATATAAATTTAAGAGTTAAAAACACAATTAAGAACAAATCAAATATTTATCACACAGCTCAGATAACAATAACAAGATCTGTCTTAGGTTTCATCCCCCTTAGATATTTGGGGTTTTAGTTCATACTTATAAAAGAAAACATCTCAGAAGAAATAAAATAAAAAAACATAAGAAGACCTAAAACTCTTGAAAGGATTAAAGGGAGATCCTCTGTCTTGATGTAGATTCTGGCTTCTGAGATGGATCAATCGACTTCCCTTCGAGTAATTCCCTGTCTTCAACTACCCATCTTGGCGGGAAAATAATGTCCTCTTGACAGGAGAAAAGCACACCCTTGTAATTGCCTCCTAGGGTCTTTATATAGAGTTTTGGAATACCTTTCTTAGCCTCCTAAATAGCCTTTTCCGAGTGAAATTGAACTTCCTCAAGACAGGGACACGTCCGTATGCCACACCCGTGTGGATTGACTACTAGGCCTGGCACGACCGTGTGGCGAACCTCTAGGCTGTGTTGATTACTAAATTGGGCCTAATTTGCTTGTTTTCGGCCCGTTTCTTGCTCTTTTCTCTTTCTTATGCTCTCCTAAGTATAAAACATGAAATAAAAGGATTAGGAGCACCAATTTCCACAAATTCAATGACAATTCATTCAGAATTTAGGCTAAGTATGAGGTAAAAATATGTATAATTTTGTTTTATCAAATACCCCCACACTTAAGCCTTTGCTTGTCCTCAATCAAAATCTCAATTCACAATTAAAAATCATTCTTCTAAACTTATAATCCTTATTAATAATGTTTCAAACTAATCCACAATACAATGAAAATTTAACCAGAAAAACATTAAAGTTTCAAACACTCTAAGTTGAGAATTTTATCATAGAAACATAGGTTTTCTCCCTTCTCCTAAGTAATTACCTCTCAATAAAAATCAACAAGAGTTGACATCCTCACTAAAGGTTCACTCTATCCACTCAAAGTGTATATGATTCAAGAATTAAGCACTCTTTAGTCAACCTGAAAAGTTATTACCATAAACTTGCAGGAAAATCAAATCTCCACCACTATAGATTGACATGACACATCGATCGAAAGGTCTTTCAATGGTTGTAATGGGGCTTTGGTTAGGGGTGTTGTCACAAGCTGAAATAGAGGGTTAGAATCGAGATTGAATTGAAAAACCATCTAGCTAGAAAAATATCTATCACTAGAACATATTCCTAGAGCTAAACCTTATGATGACATCGTTCTGGATTGGGTAGCTTATAATAGAAATATGCAAAAAAATATTAAACTATAACCGAAATATGAATTATAGTTGAATTAACTGTATATACACTTTTTTTTGAACAAATCAAACATTTAAATTAAATATTTATAAACTTTACAAACTGAAAAAAAAAGAACAAAGCTAGATAATAATTCAACTCAAATCTCGACAAAAATAGGGATCAAAATAATTGAATGTAATTCAACAAAAATAGGTTATAGGTTAATATTAGAGGTAAGTCAAAAAAATGGGTTGTTAGGCTCAATGGGGTTCACTAGGGGTTAATTTATGGAGGTAGGCTTTTTATGGAGTAAGTAGGTTAAACCTAGGTGCCTTTATCATTTCAGTATATCAGATCAATGATGTGGTCTCAACATGTATAATTTAAGCAAGTTCTAGAATAACAAATCAGTATTGACTCACTCAAAGCAATAATAAAAGTGAGCACGAAAGGATGTATGCTCAAAAGGCTCAAAAGTCTCATCAGAATTATGGCTTTTGATGTCAATCCTGCAAATTTCAAATCTCAAGATAATACTTAGAATTAGGGAAAGTAACCTAGAAAAAATTTAAATTCTCAAGAATTTCAACTTATCATGCTTGATTCCCTAATGTCTTAAAGTTTGAATAATCAAAACATAAGTACCTATGTCTTAATTCTCAACATATTAATAAAAATCATAAATCAATCAGAATTAATTCCTAATAGGAGATTGAGACAATGCAGAGAATGAAAGTGATAATTCGAAATTTCAAAAAAATGCAACAAGTTAGTGGTATGAAATTCAGGGATTTGAAGAGAATGCAACGACTGAAAGTGAATTCCCCCCCACTTAAGATGTACATTACCCTCAATGTACAAAGATACATTAGTAGCAATAGAAACATAAAATCATAAGATAGGGAGAGAAGTGAAACTCCCTAAAATTTGAATGAATTTGTAGAGACGGATATTGGAATTGTAAGAGCTGGCGATTGTGGCAGGGTTTTCCCATTAAATATGGATATGAGCTGTAAAGCTCATTTGAAACTACGATAGCATAAATAAGTGTTTAGGGATTTAAGTTAAGCATAATTTTCTCATTAGGGAATAGCCGATATGAAAATAAAATTGAAATCTAAACTAAAATAATCAATAAACATAAAGATCGAAAGAAAGATAAAGAAAATTTTAAAAGTTCTAAAGAAACATAAAATGCGAGAGAAGGTAAAAATAAAGATCAAGAAAGCAAATAAAAAATAAGATAAGAGGAATAGAGAGTTCTAATCCTTAGATGGTCCGCGAGGTGGGGGCGGTGGTGCAAGATGGAGTTGCTAACAAATCTGAACTAATGTTGAATCAATATGGTCAAATCGTTGAAAGCATTGATGCTGGAATTGGGTGAACTGCTAAGAAGTGATGTAGCCTAAAGCTGCCGCATGAACTAGGAGGCGAATGGGTGGTGGCTTAGTAAGTGGCTCCTCCGGTGGTGGGACATCATTAGTAATGTCCTCGGGGTCCTCCTGCTTAGCAGAATGAGCTAACTGGTACTGAGGAGGGTTACTCCCACATCGGCGCTGAATCATCCTCATATGTAGCATAGTTTGGATGCCCTGTGGGGACATCTGGTCGATCAGTGTATAAGAGGATGTCTGGGCCACAGTGTTAAGTAAGCCAAAGTGACGGGCCAATCGTGTGATGTATGGGCCCATCGAAATCACGCCTCTGCAGTGTCGCTCCGTCTGGTGTTGGATGGCATGGACAATGAAGTAGGCGAGGTCAATCACGTGAATATGCGCTATGCTCCATAAAAAGTAGGCATCGTGGGTGTTGACGAGGCTGGTACTCTCTCGTCTACCCGTCAGTGTGTGTGCGAGTAGGGCATGTATGTACCTCAAAGATGGGGCGAGAACGGTCAGTTTGGAGCGATTGGGGTCGTATGTGAGTTAGCCAAGGACTAGGGCGTGCTAGCAGTTGACTAGAGAGATGTGGATGTGGCGGTGGAGTTCTGAGAGATCATCTTCCTCCACAAATTGCTCAGTGTATAGGCCTAGTGCTGCACCGAACTCTAGTACATTGAGTTGACGGGGGAGGCCTCCTAGATGGAATTGTATCATTCCTGGATCATCGTGTTGGCTGATCACTGTCTGGAGATGGAATGTGGAGCAGAACTTGAGGGTAAGCTTGAGATAGGGAGGCTCTATGATTTGAAAGAACTGGTCCCATGGGTTCATCATTAATAAGTCCCGGACCTCATCAGCTAGCTGGACCTGCTCTAATGCGGCCCAATTAATGCATCTCCCTACTCCGAGGGGTCGTGCCTGGAGTATTTGAAATAGTTCTTCTTAGGAGTTCTGCGAGAATTGGAGGAAGGGGTCAGACTTCAGCGGTGGGTCTAGAAGAGGAACCACCAGGTCCCTTTCACTTTTTGGAGGTAGGGACAGCAGCTTTCTTTCCGTGAGAAGACGACATGATTTCTAAAATAAAACAAAACAGAAAAAGGTATGCATTAGTCCTAAAAAAAATTGGAAATAAAGATAGGAATATTCATAAGTTCTTATTTACAACTTAAACTAACCAAGAATTCTAGATAAGTGGCATAAAAAATGACCTCGAGTGATGATGATAAAGTAATAAAATCTGACCGTACCTGAAAACTAAATAATATCACGACAAAAGGCAAGTGCACCTATCGAATAGTAGTATAGTTAGTGGCAAGACCGGAATATCGAATCCAAGAAACTATGAGTACTAGGAATGACTTTCTTCCTATTATCTAGCCTAAAAATAAAGGGGGGTTTTGTTTCTAAATTAATCTAAACTAAACTGAAAAGAAACGACAAGGAGTAAAGAGACAGATTGCTTTTGGGAAAACTGATTGATTAAGGCAATACCTAAGGAAGAATCCACCTAGATTTCACTTGTTATCTAACTCTGAACCAGATGATTTCTTCATTTGATTTGATTTATAGAGATCCCTAAATTATGTTAATACCTCCGTCGAGGATAAGAACAACTAATCCTAGGTTAATTAACTGAAATCTCTTTCTAGTTAAAACCCCTAGTCTTGCATTAACTCGATCTATGGCTCCCGTATTAGATTTGACTCTAATCCAGCAGATTTTCATCGTCCTATGTCTAAGATTGTGATCAACTCCGCTTAATTGTGTTGGATCTACTCCTATGCAGGGACTTTTGCTCATCTACATAGGCACATTCGACTTAAATCAATATCCCGGACATATCAATTTAAGAGTTAAAAACACAATTAAAAACAAATCAAATATTTATCACACAGCTCAGATAACAATAACACGATCTGTCTTAGGTTTCATCCCCCTTAGATATTTGGGGTTTTAGTTCATACTTATAAAAGAAAACATCTCAGAAGAAATAAAATAACAAAACATAAGAAGACCGAAAACTCCTGAAAGGATTGAAGGGAGATCCTCTGTCTTGATGTAGATTCTGGATTCTGAGATGGATCAATCGGCTTCCCTTCGAGTAATTCCCTATCTTCAACTCCCCCTCTTGGTGGGAAAATAATATCCCCTTGGCGGGAGAAAAGCACACCCTTGTAGTTGCCCCCTAGGGTCTTTATATAGAGTTTTGTAATGCCTTTCTTAGCCCCTAAGTAGCATTTTCCAAGTGAAATTGAACTTCCTCACGACAGGGACACGCCTGTGTGCCACGCTCATGTGGATCGACTACCAGGCCGTGCTCGAGCCTATTAAAGTGGCACTGCCGTGTGGCACGACCGTGTGGCGAACCTGCAGGCCGTGTTGATTACTGAATTGAGCCTAATTTGCTCGTTTTCGGCTCGTTTCTCACTCTTTTCTCTTCCTTATGCTCTCCTAAGTATAAAACATGAAATAAAAGGATTAGGAGCACCAATTTCCACAAATTCGATGATAATTCATCCAGAATTTAAGCTAAGTATGAGGTAAAAATATGTATAATTATGGTTTATCAGGTTGCCACCCCTTCATGTTTTATGAGGGCTTTTGGGCCTTTCTCACATCGGGTCCAATTATGAGTACTTCCTAGGCCTTTTTGACCATGTACTCTGTAACATGATTCAACTCAATTTAGTAAAAAGTTCCCGGAATAAACATTAATATTTACATATTAAATAATTTTCTCATCCCAATTATGCTTCAGCAAAATTTTGAATATTGTACCCCCAAGTAAAATTTTGACGATTTTACTTTTAGTAAAATTTTGAGAAAATTCGTTCAATATGTCACAACTGAACATGTTCACTATGACCGAATGGTTTATTTTTATTTTCGGGCTTCAAAACAGTCCAAAAACATGAACTTATTCTTACATCATTTTTTTAAGTAATCCTATATATGAGTGCAAATTTCCATTTCCATTTTCATTTTTGGAAACCTACATTCATTTCCAAATGATTCCATTTCTCCAGTTCAGGGAAAACCATAATCAATCTTAAATGCTTCCCATTTCTTTTTTTCTATTCATTCTGTTCATTTTTATTCAAACACACAATTCAATTCTGGTTTCAATGAGCTAATAGAGGGACTGATTAGACATATGTAGTTGAGGCTCAAATGATTTATAATTAAGTTCCAATTTTCCACCTATTAATTATAAACTCATTTAGTCACAAAGCCATTCCACTATAGTATCATGACTGAGCTCTCCTTAACGACATACCATTACGAAAGCATCTACTCAGTGCTGGTCCAATGAACTTGTCATAAGTGTGTTACCCTCATAGGATATCCTTGATCTCTTTCGGAATCTATTTTCTAATATGATCCTATTTTATCTCATGGTAACCATTACATCATCTTTCAAGAAAAGTCAATCACTATCAAAAAGTGATCAAATCATCCATCACAAAGATGGATGACCTGTGGCCATGTTTGCTTTTATCAACCATGTAATGCCAGTGAGAGGATATCATTTACCCATGACTTGGGCTATCAATTTCACTGCTGTGAATGACACTACATAATACAGAAGTCATACACCCAATACACTAGCTTTTGGTTTCTTATCTATTTGAACTCAGGCTTTTACTTACATCTAAGTGTACAAGTCATGCATACGTAGTCCGCCATCCACTCATGATTTAGGTATGTCACACTATGAATTTCACAAGTGAATAAATCCATAAATGAATTCAAGATCTATTCTGCTTGAGTCCTGTCTGATGTACTGTTAGTCAAGTCAGTCAAATTTATGTCTCTATCTTTTGAGAGTCATCCGCTTTGATGCCCAGGACAAGGCATCTGCCCAATTGGACTTGAGATGACATATTAGTCTTTAAATTGATTTCCTCATTTCCAATTAGATTAAGGACATGTTTGGGTTCATCTGCTAATACAAGCTATCTTTTTGTACTACGATTCGACCAATGAGTAATGTTTGCTTCTATTTTTCTTTGCGTGCAAAAACCATTTGAGGAAAATAATAAAAATATATTAATTTAATTCATGAATAATTTTATTAATCAATTTGTTCGAAAAAATTACAGGTGTACTTAGACGAAAATACTACACTTAGGGCACTAGATTCAACAGTCTCCCACTTGCCCTAGTGAAGTAGATGTGCCATGTTTCATATTCTTATGCCTTCTATATGTCTCCGAAAGAGCTCTCTAGTTAAAAGAGTCTTGGCAAAACAAATCCCTAAGGTTTTTCCTCAAATGTTATCTTTGACTACATCTACTATTCCATCAAACACTACTGTCTCCCTTAATGTGTTATATCCTGATATGGTTTCTTTTAGGTTTAGCTATATCTGCACTGTTACAGTGCTATAGCTGTGCTATAGCTTTTCCATACCTCATTTTTGGCCATTTATAGTGAAGTTAATGGTGTAAGCCTAGTTAACCTTTATTCACACTATGGAATTGCCGTTTATCACACTATCAGACTATAAAAGTGATATAGTTATATACACATGTTACAATACTTTGCTATCTTTGAATTGCATGTTTTCCACATAGTCTAAATTAGTTACACGACCATGTGACTCATGCACACATGGATTTTAGTTTATCACATAGCCTAGCCAGACAACCCTGTGATCTTTGACAAATTTTATGTGTTTTAGGTTCACACGGGCTCAATCTCTCATATGGCTTGGCCACACAACCATGTGACCTTTGTTTACTAAAATTTCTATACTTTTTATTAACTTTACAATTAGGTCCTTATTTGATCTTGATAAACCGTAATCTATACATATTTTTACCCCATGCTTAGTATAATTTTGGATGAATTATCCCTTGAATTATGGAATTTAATGCTCGTAATCCTTTAATTTCATATTTTATACTTAAGTGAGCATAGGAGAGCAAAAGGAACGAGAAATGGGCCAAAAATGGAGAAAATGGGCCAAAGTAAGAAATCAACACGACCAGAGTTCCTCACACGAGTGCACCACACGGGCGTGCCATAAGGGTGTGTCCCTATCGTGACGAGTTTCAATTTCACATGGTAAAAGCTACTTAGGGGCTAAGAAGGGTATTCCAAAGTCAATATAAACACTTTAGAGGAGGACTAAAGGGGACACACAGAGTAGAAGGTAGGGAATTACTCAAGGAAAGCAGATTGATCGATCTCAAAAGCAAGGATCTACATCAAGACTGAAGATCTCCCTTCAATTCTTTTAGGAGCTTTGGGTTTTCTTTATGTTTTGTTATTTCCCTTATTTTGAGATGTTTTCTCTTTTTATTATGAACTAAAACCCTAAATACCTGAGGGGGATGAAATCTAAGACAGATCTTATTATTGTTATCTGAACTATATGATAAATATTCGATTTGTTCTGAATTGTGTTTTTAATTCTTGAGTTGATCTTTTAGGATTTTAATTGAAGTCAAATGTGTTTATTCAGAGGACCAAAAGTCCCTGTTTAAGAGTAGATCCAATACAATTAAGTGGAGTTGACCGCAATCCTAGACATAGGCTGAGGAAAATCTGCCGGATCAAAGTCAAATCTAATAGGGGGATCTATAGATAGAGTTAATGCAACACTAGCAGTTTAATTAGAAAGTGATTTCAATTAATAAACCTAGGGTTAGTTGTTCTTAGTCTCGACGGAGATAATAACATAATTTAGGGATCTGTATAGATCAAGTCAAAAGAATAAATCGTATAGTTCAGAGTTAAATAACAAGTGAAGTCTAGGTGGATTCTTCCTTAGGTATTGCTTTTATCGATCAAGTTTTCCCAAAGTATTTCCCCAACTTATTCTTTGTCGCGTCTTTAGTCAGTTAAAATTTTAGTTTACAAACAACTTCCCTTTATGTCTAGGCTAGATAATAGGAAGAAAGTTATTACTAGTACTTTTAGTTCCTTGGATTCGACATTCCGGTCTTGCCATTAACTATACCACTATTCGATAGGTGCGCTTGCCTTTTATCATGATAATAGTTAGTTTCTAGGTATGATCATTATTATTACTTCATCACAATCACGATCAAATTTTTGGCGTCATTGCCGGGGAACTAAAATTTTAGGACCACTATTGTTTGACAGCGATTTAGAAGCCACAGTTCGCAGAAATAGAAGAGACAGAAGGCGAAGCTTACAGTACACAGAAGAAAAGCAAGAGGACATAACCAACACTACTGAAGATATGGAAGCAAACCAAAATAATCAGCTACCTCCTGTGGTAGCCATAGATCCTGTGAATCAAAACCCTGTTCCTCGTACTATGTATGATTATGCTAAGCCGAATTTAGCTGGTACTAAATCTAGTATTGTTAGGCCTGTTATTGCTGCAAATAATTTTGAACTGAAACCTAACACTATGCAAATGATTCAACAGTTTGTTCAGTTTGATGGTTTGCAGGATGAGGATCCTAACGCACATTTAGCTAACTTTTTGGAATTTTGCGACATATTTAAAACCAATGGCGTTTTTGATGACGCCATTCACCTTCGGTTATTTCCCTTTCCCTTGAGAAATAAAGCTAAACAGTGGTTGAACTCTCTACCACGAGGGTCTATCACTACTTGGGAAAAAATGATTGAAAAGTTTTTATTTAAATATTTTCTGCCAGCTAAAACGGCAAAGTTGAGGAATGATATCTCTTCTTTTGTGCAGATGGATTTAGAGACACTTTATGATGCTTGGGAGAAATACAAGGATTTATTGAGAAGGTGCCCTTACCATGGGTTACCTTTGTGGCTACAAGTGCAAACTTTCCACAACGGTTTGAATCCCTCAACAAGATAGATGATCGATGTAGCTGTCGATGGAACCATAAAAAACAAAACACCCGAGGAGGCTTATGAATTTATAGAGGAGACGTCACTAAATAATTATCAGTGTCAAGCCATGAGAATAAAGCCACAAAAAGTCGTTGGTGTTTTTAATGTCGACGCAGTCACAATGCTGTCAAATCAGGTAGAGCTCTTAAATAAAAAGATCGACGGTTTAGTTGGCTTTACGCAGGTACATCCAATGATGAGGTGCGATTCAAATAGAGGTGGAATGTACAACACAGATTATTCATCCCACGATCCTAGCACAGAAAATGAACAAGCCAACTATATGGGTAATAATTCTAGATCTCAAAACAACCCTTATAGTAACACTTATAATACAGGTTAGAGGAACCACCACAATTTCTCGTGGGGTGGTCAATGAAATCAGAGACCACCACCCCCTCTAGGCTTCCAACAACCACCTTACCAGTAAGAGAAAAAGCCAAACCTTGAGGAAATGCTCACAAAATTTATCTTAGTATCAGAAACCTATTTTTAGAATACCGAGACGGCACTTAAAATCAACAAGCATCAATTCAAGGCCTCGAAATCCAAATAAGTCAGCTTGCTAAGCTGATCTCTGAACGACCACAAGGTGGTTTGCCGGGCAACACAGAAACTAACCCAAGGGAGCAGCTCCATGCCATCACTGTGCATGACAAAGAGGGGTTAGCTGAACATAAATCTGAAGAGAAGTAAGAAAATGTGGTAAGTAATGGTAAGATTGAGGTAAGTCATGGTACACAAAAATCGGTAAGTAAGGAGTAGGAAAGACCGCACAGATGAATAATTCGGTAAATTCCTTAAACTTTTAAAGAAATTACATATTAAGTTACCATTTACTGAAGCTCTTTCGCAGATGCCAAACGCGGTTAAATTCTTAAAAGAGCTCTTGGCAAACAAGCGGAAGCCGGATGAGTCATCGCATATAGAACTGAATGCAGCTTGCTCGACTATTTTGCAAAACAAGCTACCTAACAAACTGAAAGATCCAGGGAGTTTTACGATTCCTTGTTTAATTGGTAGCTTAGATGTTAAAAATGCCTTGGCTCATTTAGGGGCTAGTATTAATGTAATGCCTTATAAACTGTTTAAACAACTAGGTCTTGGGAAACCTAAACAAACTTTGATGAGCATTCAAGCTGATAAAACCATTAGATTTCCTAGGGGTATAATTGAAGATGTGCTTGTTAAAATTGACAAATTTATAGTCCAGTAGATTTTGTTGTTCTAGACATAGATGAGGATAGCAATGTGCCATTAATTTTAGGGTGACCCTTTTTAGCAACTGCTAGGACCATCATTGATGTAGGCACAGGTGAACTCACACTTCGTGTAGGCGATGACACAATTACTCTGCAAGCTCGTAACTCTAATAGAACTTTTAATGATAAATATATTATTACGAGTTCTTGTAATAAGAATAATCCCACTGCTCAACCCCCTTTGTAGGATACTCTTAGCGAAAGTACAATTGAGCCACATTTGAGTTCATGCTATAATAAGGGAGCAGTTCATGAAGTGCGAATGTTACGGATTGACGAACTAGACGAGTGGTGAAACTATAACAAGAAGGAAACAAAAATATGCCACACCGAACAAAAGCATCACCATGATGACCCTAAGGTAAAGAAGAATCAATTCAAAGTAGGGGATAAGGAATTATTAGAGGAGGAGGACCCTCGAATTTCAAATTCAAAACTTCATATAGATGACTCATCTCCCTTCAGGGTAATGAAAATCTTTCCCTATGGTACAGTCGAGTAACATATAAAGAATTTGGCACTTTCAAGGTAAATTATACTCGATTGAAACCTTATTTTGAAACTAAAATGGATAGTAGGAGAGAGGAGTTTCAACTCCTCAAACCACCATGACTATGCGAGCTTGAGAAAAGTTGAGCCTAGACTCTAAATAAGCGCTTCTCGGGAAGCAACCTGAGCACTAACATAGTTAATTTCTTTAAGTTAAGCTTTTACCATCTAAATTATAAATTGAATTCTTGAATGTAGGCTTTTCAGAACCACACGGCTAGGCATACGGGCGTGCCTGAGGCCGTGGACACACCATGGGTGGAGACACGACCGTATGGAAATAGGGAAATAATCTTCCCGAGACATGACTTTTGAAAAATCGCAACGGCTTTGCGATGTGGTCGTGGGTGAACCTGCTAAATTAACATGAGCTTGCGACACACCCGTGTCCCTAAGCCTTGTTTAAAGCTGAGAAATTAGGACAGGCGTTTGACATGCCCGTGCCTAAGACCCGTGGTCAAACCTGCTAATTAAACACAGGCGTGGACATCATACACGGGCATGGGAGAAGCAAATAAACCAGGACACGACCGTGTGACACAGTCGTGTGCACTAACATATCAAGATAGGCCTGGGCTACTAAGACCTGTCGGTGCTGTTAAGGCCAAAGGAAGTCCATAAGGGTGTCAGAAGGACACATACTAATGGTTTTACGATAGCCAAGCTAATCATGAGGTTCGGGTACTGCTGGTCCACCATGGAAGGGGATTACATAAGTTATACTGTAAATGTCAAATTTAGGAAGACAAGACTTATGCGTCTCCTTCATTTTTCTCACAGACTTTCTCTATGTGGGGCATAGATGTTATTGGGCTAATCTGGTCAAAAGCTACTAGCCGACATTGAATCATTTTTGTGGTCATCGATTACTTCACTAAGAGGGTAGAAGTAGCTTCATATGCCAATGTTACAGAGTCAACAATCATCAATTTCCTAAAAAAAAAACCAAAACAAAAAAAGGATCGTGGGGAAAATGACCGAGACTTGTAAAGATTGGCATAAGAAGTTACCATCTACCCTCTATGCTTGTCAAACATTGGCCAAGACTTTTGCTGAGGCAACACATTTCTCATTGGTTTATGGAATAGAAGCAGTTTTGCCAATTGAACCCAATCGAAGAAAAAAGCTAAAAGCTATCCATCATTATGACAAAGAGCTTCATCCTAAAGAATTCCACGAGGGGGACCTGATATTGAAGAAGATCCTTCCTATACAAAAGGACTTCATAGGAAAGCGGATGCCAAACTGGGAAAGACCTTATGTAGTAAAGAAGGCCTATTTTGGAGGAGCATTGATATTGATCGAGATGGATGGCAAGGACATGCCTAACCCAGTGAATTCAGATTCAGTCAAGAAGTTTTTTACCTAAAAAGGGAGAGGCCAAGGTGAAAACCCGCAAAGGGCACCTTAAGACAAAAAAATAAAAAAATAAAAATCTAAAAAAATAATAAAATAATAAAAATCAGAAAAAGGAGAGGCCAAAGTGAAAACCCGCAAAGGGCTCCTTGAGACCAAAGGGGTTTTGAGTTGAAAACCTGAAAAAGGCGGCTCAAATTTTGATTAAAAGTGGGGCATATAGTAGTCTTACAATTCTTGAATTAAGAATGAGGAAGTATGTTACATCTTGGGGTGTCGACAAAGTACTCTGGATTCCCTAAACACATATTGAACTCAAAATGGTCCTCAAGAAGTTTGTACAGAGAAGCTCAGGCTGCGATGTCTGGGGCACCTAGTTTTCATGTTACCCATTTTGAATTTGTTATCTTTGATTACTTTATTCTTTTTAAGATACGCCCCCAATCAATTTCCTTTTATTACCTTGGCTATCTTTGATTAATTTAATTATTTCGAGTTATACTCCTAATTAATTTCCTTCTTGTCCATTATTATGATCTTTTTCAAGCATTTTGTATTGAAATAATGATTAATGGACTAATAATACTTTCATAAAAGGTGTTTCGCATATTACTCTAAAAGCTTCTAAATAATACAAGAACCTAAAATAGGACTATTGTTTAAAACTCACCATGCTTAAGGGTTGGAAATATTTGAAAAGAAAGAGTCTAAATTGAGACTATCTCTTCAGATTTTTTGTCAAAAATATTGATTGAACAAAACGACAAGATATCATGTCGGTGATAAAGCTTCAATGAACAAACAAGTAATGTTCACCAAGTATTAAGGGGAGATCATTCTTGGAAAAGGAAATTCTACATTCATGCATAAACACCTGGTCATGAGACCCAGGGAACGATGTAACAGCCCAAATTGACCGAAGAAGATTCAAATCTTATACCCTTGAATTGCAGTGGGAATGTGTAACAACCCACTTTTAACCCTAATCGGAATGAGTGGTTTCGGGACCACTTAACCGAGTCAAAATATTATTTTTATTGCTTTAGTGTGTTTTACAGCATGATAGACATATAGTGTGAAAGTTTTGTATAGAAATTTTACTGTTGGATTAGCTAATTCGGTAAAAAAGACTAAATCGAGTAAAGCGATAAACGTGAGTTCTATTTAATAAAGGGTTTATATGGCTTTGGTTTCATTAGTGCAAGTCCTTAAATGGTTATTTTACCATTTTAAAAGCTAGTGGACACTTTTGCCCATATTACTATTGATTTTATAATGGTTTTAGTAAGGTTAAATTTGAATTTTAATTATTATATGTTATATTAGTAATTAAAAACACAAAATGGCCTTAATTTTCATTCTCTTCCACCGATTTCATAAATAAAAACATAGGGTTTTTAAGCTTTTGAATTCAGCGAGCTTTGATTCATCAATTAAGGTACTGTTTTTGATCCGTTTTTAATAATTTTTACGTTTTTGAGATCATTGCTTCGTATACTAGCCGACCCGTACCTCAATTTCTAAAATTGGTTGTGTCTTTGAAAAATGCCATTGATGAATCCATGTTGTTTTAATAATTTTTGGTGAATTATTGAAAGTTGTTTTGAAATATACAAGTTCTACAAAGTAGTTTTTGATGAAAATGAGTTTTATGGATTTAGTTGAAAAGAAATAGAATTTATGTGGCTAGAAATGTGATTTTATGAAAGATATGTGCTTGTATAAGGTATAAGGATATTCGGCTATGGTGAAGTGAGGGATTTATTATGTAATTTGCTATTTTGTGTAAAAAGGATTAAATTGTAAAGTGTTGAAAATATAGGGGCTAATTTGTAAATATACCAAAAATACATGTCTTTGGATTAAATTGAATATGTTTGTGATTAAATAGTTAAATTTGCATTAATATAGATAAAGACAATCAAATCCCGGAACTTCATCAGGGAAAACGAAAGGTTGACGGGTAGATATCGGGAAATTGAGGTAAGTTCGTATAATTAGAATTGAATTTGAATATGTTTATAACTATTGCTTAATTGTCAAGTGGATGTATGAGATTATTGGATTGAATTGCATATTGGTTATACATATATGAAATGACATGGAAATGTTTAAAGATTACAAATACGATCTAAGTACCGAGTCCCGTTTGAACCGTAGAAAGTCATAGGATACGAGTGACATGTCATTAGGGCTATAGGGCGGTTCAAACTCTAGCATTTGTTGTGGACTCACCACAGCTCATGAGCTATATGTTCATCCTTCGGGATTACATGTTCAGTCTTCGGACTTACCGTTCAGCCTATGGGCTTACTAATCATCCTACGAGATTACATGTTCAGCATTCGGGCTTACCGTTTCAGGCTCAAAAGAGCATACATGATGCATTGACAGATTACAGGTTATACGTATATACACTGTGTGTGTATCACTCGAGTATCTCTCGATGTTCTTAAGGGTTCAACGGGTAATTACCGATACAGGTTACATGAAATTCTAAAGATATATGTATTACATGTTATATGAGATTTACATGGATTATATAAATTGATTTACATGAATTACATGTTATAAGTATTAAAGTTATGCTTATGATACATGAATGTTGTATCTTATACATGAATAGTTATGAAATTACATGGACTAACAAGTGTATGCTTGTGAAATAGGCAACATTAGTATATGAATTGAATTGGCATTGTTTATGTGTCTATCTAATTGATTTGGTAAGTTTAATTTCTATGTTATATGGTCTTACTAAGCTTTTAAAGCTTACTCTATTTTTTATCCCCTGTTTTATATATTCAAAAGCTAGCACGATATTCGGATGAGTCGGAGATTGCTATCACACTATCCATCTAGCTATTTGGTATTTTTGGATCTATATATTTGAAATGGTCATGGCATGTATAGGTTAGTTACTAAGTTTATGTTTATGGTTAGCTTGTTAATAAAAATGATATGTTTTGGTACTAATTCAAGCTATGAGATATGGCTTGCTTTGTAAATGTTTAATCCATTTTGAATATTTTATATGAAGTGTTTATATGGTAAGATATGTGATGAATATGAGAAGTAGTGATGTTGATTAATTAGCTATGGAGTTGTGGAATGTTTTGGTATAAAATGGTATGTATTTGGCATATGTTTATATAGTGATGAATGGTTGTATTTGAGCATGAAATGTTGTGGCTAGTATGGCTATGTATTGCTTGTAGGAATTGACCCATTTTGGGTGGCAAGAATGGCTTAAACTAAGCCCACCTTGTGCCACACGGGTAGAGCACACGGGCGTGTGACTCAGCCGTGTAACCCCTGCTCCTTAAATGTTTTAGGTAATTTTGCATACGGCCTAGACACAGGCGTGTCTGGTAATCGTGTGGTAACTGACAGCGTTGGCCACGGCCTGGACACACGGGCGTGTCTAGTAACTGTGTAGGATTTGGTAGTGTTGGCCACGGTCTGAGTGAACTGGGCGTGTCTGGTGGAGCACGACCGTCTTGGTATGCACGGGCTAGGGACACGGCCGTGTGTCCCTATCTTGAAAATTTTCTCAAATGCTCTCCTTATCTTTCACATGTTTTCAATCTAATCCTAAATGAATATGTGTATGGTTATATGAGCTTTAAAGCATGATTGGATATATGATTATAGAACTGTATTGTGTTTTGAAAAGTTTAAAAATTTTACTAAATTTGATCTGAGTTACAAGTCCGGTAATGCCCCTTACCTATTCCAGTGATGGTTACGAGATAGGGGTGTTACATTTTATTGGTATCAGAGCTACGGTTTAGTCAATTCTAGGACTACCGTAGTAAGTTTGAGTCTAGCTATACATGCCATGTTTATGAAATGTGATAGTGTGATATCTCCTGACATCCTCTGAAATCTATTTTATATAGTAATGGATCCGAATCGAGCAATAGCCTACGATGTTGAAAGTATTACGCCAGCACCTACTCAAGGGACTGTGCCTTCTGAATTGGGCCCTATTTTCTTCTATATGATGTCTGAATGGTTTGGTGAGTTTGTGTGAGCAAACCCGACTGCTCTACAACCTCCACCCACTCAAGTCCCACAACCTAACCTTGAAAATATATGGGTTATGGATCCTTTGAGACTAAATAGACCTCCGGTTGATAAGATATAGAAATATGGGGCCAAAGAATTTAGAGCTTCAGTGAGTGATGATGCTGAGAGGGCTGAGTTTTGGCTTGAGAATACAATCAGGGTTTTTAATGAATTAGCTTGCATACCTGATGAATGCTTGAGATGTGTTATTTCTTTGCTACGGGATTCTGCATATCAGTGGTGGAATACCTTGATATCGGTTGTTCCACAAGAACGAGTTAACTGGGACTTCTTCTAAACAGAATTCAGAAAGAAATATATTAGCCCACGATTCATCGACCATAAAAGAAAAGAGTTTTTAGAACTGAAACAGGGTCGAATGTCTGTGACTGAGTACGAGAGAGGGTTTGTACGACTCAGTAAATATGCTCGTGAATGTGTCTCTACCAAAGCAATTATGTGTAAATGATTTGAAGATGGGTTAAATGAAGAAATACGATTGTTAGTTGGGATACTTGAGTTGAAAGAGTTTATAGTTCTAGTTGATCGGGCTTGTAAAGCTGAAGAACTTGCTAAAGAAAAACGGAAAGCTGATTTTGAGTCCAGAGAATTCAGAAAGAAAATTGCGAATAGGTCACACCAATCTGGATCCAAGAGATCAAAAGACTTTCATCCTCGTTTTACTACTTCTACGGGCATATCCATCAAAGAAAGAAATGTTAGATCTTCTCATTCGAGACCTCAGGCAACCTCCGTGGTTAGTGCGGATAGTGTGAGAACTCCTGGACCTAATTGCAAGTACTGTAACCGGAAGCATTTTGGAGAATACTGATTGAAGAGCGGAGCTTGTTTCAAATGTGGATCGTTGGATCATTATCTGCGAGATTGTCCTGAAAGATCAATAGCTAGCAAAGAGCAGTCGACAAAGACAAATAATACTGTGACCAAAGGCAGACCGCCCCAGAATACTAGGAATAGGAGTGGATCCCGCAATGCTTCCTAAGATGTTAATGTAAGATCTAAGACATGCACTCCTGCTAGAGCCTATGCAATACGTGCAAGCGAGGAAGCCTCGTCGCCTGATGTTATTATTGGTACTTTTTCTCTTTATAACACTGATATTGTTATGTTGATAGATCCTAGATCAAGTCATTCATATATCTGTATGGAATTAGTGTTTAAAAAGAGTCTACATGTTGAGTCTACAGAATTTGTAGTTAAAGTATTAAACCTGTTAGGCAAGTTAGTGATAGTTGATAAAATATGTAAGAATTGTCCATTGATAACTCGAGGATATTATTTTCCGGCTGACTTGATGCTCCTTCCATTTGATGAGTTTGATGTGATACTGGGTATGGATTGGTTAAATATACATGAGGTAGTTGTGAATTGCAGACAAAAGAGTATAGAGTTGAAACGTCAGAATGGTGAAATTCTTCAGATTGAGCCAAATGATTTGAATGAATTGCCGATAGTTATATCTGCTATACGAGCTCATAAATATGTGAGAAAGGGGTGTGATGCTTATTTAGCATATGTGTTGGATACTAAAGTGTCAAAATCGAAAATTGAATCTGTACCAATGGTTTGTGAGTTTCCAGATGTCTTTCCAGAAGAGTTACCGGGTTTACCGCCGATCAGAGAAGTTGAATTTGGTATTGAGTTGTTACCGGGTACTACACCGATATCGATAGCTCCGTATAGAATGGCACCGATTGAATTGAAAGAGTTGAAAGCACAGTTACAAGAATTAACAGATAGAGGCTTCATAAGACCGAGTTTTTCACCTTAGGGTGCTCCTGTATTGTTTGTGAAAAAGAACGACGGGTCAATGAGAATGTGTATTGATTATCAGCAGTTGAATAAAGGAACCATAAAGAATAAATATCCTCTTCCGCAAATTGATGATTTGTTTGATCAGCTAAAAGGAGCTACGGTATTTTCGAAGATTGATCTGAGATCGGGTTATTACCAATTACGAGTTAAAGAGTTAGACATACCAAAAACTACTTTTAGAACATGGTACGGTCATTATTAATTTTTAGTTATGCCTTTTGGGTTAACTAACGCTCCTGCAGTGTTTATAGGCTTAATGAATCGTATTTTCAGACCATATCTAGACATATTTGTTGTTGTATTTATTGACGACATTCTGATCTATTCACATGATGAAATAGAGCATGCTGAACATCTGAGAATTGTGTTACAGACTTTGAGAGATAAATAGTTATTCGCTAAATTTAGCAAATGTGAATTTTGGTTTCGAGAAGTTGGATTTCTGGGTCACATTGTTTCTGCGGAAGGCATAAGAGTTGATCCCAGTAAAATATCTACAATTATAGACTGGAAACCACCGAGAAACATCTCTGAGATTAGAAGTTTTTTGGGATTAGCAGGTTATTACCGAAGATTTGTGAAAGGATTTTCGATGATTGCAGTACCGTTCACTCGAATGCTACAAAAAGATATGAAATTTGAGTGGACGGATAAATGTCAGCAGAGTTTCGAATAGTTGAAAGCTTTGTTAACCGAAGCACCGATTTTAGTTCAACCTGAATTGGGTAAAGAATTTGTGATCTATAGTGACGCATCGATAGTTGAACTGGGTTGTGTATTGATGCAAGATGGGAAAGTTATAGCGTATGCTTCCTGACAGTTGAAACCGCACGAAAAGAATTATCCGACGCATGATCTTGAATTAGCTGCTATAGTGTTTGCATTAAAGATTTGGTGACATTATCTATATGGAGAGAAATGTCGAATCTTTAGAGATCATAAGAGTCTAAAATACTTGATGTCCCAAAAAGATTTGAATATGTGACAATGGAGATGGCTTGAATTATTGAAAGATTATGAGTTTGTAACTATCATCCAGGAAAAGCTAATGTTGTAGCTGATGTATTAAGTCAGAAATTTTTATTTACTCTGCGGGCTTTGAATACTTATATGAAGCTTTGTGATGACGGATCTATTGTAGCCGAGTTAAAGGCTAAACCGATGATTCTACAACAAATCTGTGAAGCTCAGAAGAATGATCATGAACTGCAAGCTAAGCGACTTAACTGTGAGTTAAATCCTGATTCTAAATTTTCTATTGGGGCTGATGATTGTTTAATGTTCCGAAATAGAATTTGCATACTGAATGATAGTGAACTTATTTAGAAAATTTTGCACGAAGCACATGACAGTCGTTTTTCAATTCATCCGGGTAGCACGAAAATGTATAATGATTTAAAACAACTATACTGGTGGTCGAGAATGAAAAGGGATATCTCTGAATTTGTATCAAGATGTCTGATTTGTCAACAAGTTAAGGCTGAACATCAAGTACCGTCAGGTTTATTACAGCCTATTCTGATTCCGGAATGGAAATGGGACAGAGTTACAATGGATTTTGTATCAGGATTACCCCTGACTCCGAAGAAGAAAAATGCAATCTGGGTCATCGTTGATAGATTGACCAAATCTGCTCATTTTATACCGGTACGTATAGACTATTCTCTAGATAGGTTAGCTAAATTGTATTTATCAGGGATTGTATGACTACATGGTGTACCATTGTCTATTATTTCTGATCGAGACCCGAGATTTATTTCGAGATTCTGGAAGAAATTACAAGAAGCTTTGGGAACGAAATTGAATTTCGGTACAGCATTTCATCCCCAGACTGACGGTCAGTCTGAAAGAATTATTCAGGTTTTAGAAGATATGTTACGGTGTTGTATTCTTGAATTTGAAAGTGGCTGGGAGAAATATTTACCCCTGACTGAATTTGCTTATAACAATAGTTTTCAGACAAGTTTGAAAATGGCTCCGTATAAAGCACTTTACGGTCGTAAATGTCAAACACTGTTGTATTGGACTGAGTTGAGTGAGAAAAAGTTACACGGGGTTGATTTAATCCGAGAAACGAAAGAAAAAGTAAAAGTAATTCGCGGTAATTTGAAAGCAGCGTCTGACAGACAGAAATCTTATGCAGATTTGAAAGGAAAATAAATAGAGTTTCAAGTCGGAGATCATGTATTTCTGAAAGTGTCACCGTGGAAGAAAATTCTTTGTTTTGGTCGAAAGGGAAAGTTAAGTCCTCGGTTTATCGGGCCGTATGAAATTGTGGAAAGAATAGGACCTGTAGCTTATCGACTATCGTTACCGTCTGAACTCAAAAAGATTCATAATGTGTTTCACGTATCAATGCTTTGTTGATATCAATCTGATCCATCTCATGTCATCTCTCCTATTGATGTAGAAATATAGTCTGATTTGTCGTATACTGAAGAACCGATCAGAATTCTAGCTCGAGAAATTAAAGAATTAAGAAATAAAACTATAGCACTTGTAAAAGTTCTTTGGTGTAAACACGGTATAGAAGAAGCTACGTGGGAAATCAAGGAAGCTATGCAAAAACAATACCCTAACCTGTTTACCGGTAAGATTTTCGAGGACGAAAATCCCTAAAGGGGGAGAGTTGTAACAGCCCACTTTTCACCCTAATCGGAATGAGTGGTTTCGGGACCACTTAACCGAGTCAAAATATTATTTTTGTTGTTTTAGTGTGTTTTACAACATGATAGACATATAGTGTGAAAGTTTCGTATAGAAATTTTACTGTTGGATTAGATAATTCGGTAAAAAGGACTAAATCGAGTAAAGCGATCAACTTGAGTTCTATTTCGTAAAGGGTTTATATGGCTTTGGTTTCATTAATGAAAGTCCTTAAACGGTTATTTTGCCATTTTAAAAGCTAGTGGACACTTTTGTCCATATTACTATTGATTTTCTAATGGTTTTAGTAAGCTTAAATTTGTCTTTTAATTATTATATGTTATATTAGTAATTAAAAACACAAAATGGCTTTAATTTTCATTCTCTTCCACTGATTTCATAAAAAAAAACATAGGGTTTTTAAGCTTTTGAATTCAGCAAGCTTTGATTCATCAATTAAGGTACGGTTTTTGATCCGTTTTTAATGATTTTTACGTTTTTGAGATCATTGCTTCGTATACTAGCCGACCCGCACCTCAATTTCTAAAATTGGTTGTGTCTTTGAAAAATGCCATTGATGAATCCATGTTGTTTTAATAATTTTTGGTGAATTATTGAAGGTTGTTTTGAAATATACAAGTTCTACAAAGTAGTTTTTGATGAAAATGAGTTTTATGGATTTAGTTGAAAAGAAATAGAATTTATGTGGCTAGAAATGTGATTTTATGAAAGATATGTGCTTGTATAAGGTATAAGGATATTCGGCTATGGTGAAGTGAGGGATTTATTATGTAATTTGCTATTTTGTGTAAAAAGGATTAAATTGTAAAGTGTTGAAAGTATAGGGGCTAATTTGTAAATATACAAAAAATACATGTCTTTGGATTAAATTGAATATTTTTGTGATTAAACAGTTAAATTTGCATTAATATAGATAAAAACAATCAAATCTCGAAACTTGACCAGGGAAAACGAAAGCTTCACAGGTAGATATCGGGAAATCGAGGTAAGTTCGTATAATTAGAATTGAATTTGAATATGTTTATAACTATTGCTTAATTGTCAAGTGGATGTATGAGATTATTGGATTGAATTGCATATTGGTTATACATATATGAAATGACATGGAAATGTTTAAAGATTACAAATACGATCTGAGTATCGAGTCCCGTTTGAACAGTAGAAAGTCGTAGGATACGAGTGACATGTCACTAGGGCTATAGGATGGTTCGAGCTCCTGTATTTGTTGTGGACTCACCATAGCTCATGAGCTATAAGTTCATCCTTCAGGATTACATGTTACGTCTTCGGACTTACCGTTCAACCTACGAGCTTACCGATCATCCTACGGGGTTACATGTTTTGTATTCGGGCTTACTGTTTCAGGCTCAAAAGAGCATACATGATGCATTGACGGATTACAGGTTATACGTATATACACGGTGTGTGTATCACCCGAGTATCCCTCGATATTCTTAAGGGTTCGACGGGTAATTACCGATACAGGTTACATGAAGTTCTAGAGATATATGTATTACATGTTATATGAGATTTACATGGATTATATGAATTGATTTACATGAATTACATGTTATAAGTATTGAAGTTATGCTTATGATACATGAATGTTGTATCTTATACATGAATGGTTATGAAATTACATGGACTAACAAGTGTATGCTTGTGAAATAGGCAACATGAATATATGAATTGAATTGGCATTGTTTATGTGTCTATCTAATCGATTCAGTATGTTTAATTTCTCTGTTATACGGGCTTACTAAGCTTTTGAAGCTTACTCTATTTATTTATCCCCTGTTTTATAGATTCGGAACTAGCTTGATATTCGGATGAGTCGGAGATCGCTACCACACTATCCATCTAGCTATTTGGTATTTTTGGATCTATATATTTGAAATGGTCATAGCATGTATAAGCTAGTTACTAAGTTTATGTTTATGGTTAGCTTGTTAATGAAAATGATATGTTTTGGTACTAATTCAAGCTATGAGATATGGCTTGCTTTGTAAATGTTTAATCCATTTTGAATGGTTTATATGAAGTGTTTATATGGTAAGATATGTGATGAATATGAGAAGTAGTGATGTTGATTAATTAGCTATGGAGTTGTGGAATGCTTTGGTATAAAATGGTATGTATTTGGCATATGTTTATATGGGGATGAATGGTTGTATTTGAGCATGAAATGTTGTGGCTAGTATGGCTATGTATTGCTAGTAGGAATTGACCCATTTTGAATGGCAAGAATGGCTTAAACCAAGCCTACCTTGTGCCACACGGGTAGAGCACATAGGCATGTGACTCAGCCGTGTAACCCCTGCACCTTAAATGTTTTAGGTAATTTTGCACACGGCTTAGACACGGGCGTGTCTGATAGCCGTGTACTAATTGATAGTGTCGGCCACGGCCTGGACACATGGGGCGTGTCTAGTAACTGTGTGGGGTTTGGCAGTGTTGGCCACAGTCTGAGTGAATTGGGCATGTCTAGTGGAGCATGACCGTGTTGGTATGCACGGGCTAGGGACGTGTGTCCCTATCTTGAAAATTTTCTCAAATGTTCTCCCTATCTTTCACATGTTTTCAATCTAATCCTAAATGAATATGTGTATGGTTATATGAGCTTTAAAGCATGATTGGATATATGATTATAGAACTATATTGTGTTTTGAAAAGTTTAAAAATTTTAATGATTTTGATTTGAGTTACAAGTCCGTAATGCCCCTTACCTATTCCGACGATAGTTACGGGATAGGGGTGTTACAGAATGGATTGAAAAAGATTCAGATCCTATACCCCTGAGTTGCAGGGGGAGAGTCTGAAGATAGTACAAACCTTATGTCCCAAAGGTACAGTGGAATGAACCTTGAAGTTAAAGTGGGGTAAACTTGTTTAGCAGAATATGATTGTTTCTTCGGATTTTCTGTCGAAATACCAGCCGAACTAGATGGCAGCGTAATACGTCAATGATAAAGCCCTGGTGAAAAACAAGTGATGACACCATAAGCATTAAAAAGGGATCATTCTCATGACATTTTTGTATTCATATATCATTCATAACATGTATAGTTAGGAGCATTTGATTCATTCTGGTCATAGCATCCTAATCACTCGACATAAGCATAGGCCCATGAAATCGATTCTACAGGACATGTCAGAGTACGATGTAGCAACATCGGTAAATCCACAAATCTTATCTCCCTAAAATAACAAGTGGAGTAAACCAAAGATGGCGAATCTTATCTTTCCAAGGTAGCAGGGGAGCAGATTTAAGCCACCAGCCTTATCTCCTTGAAGTAGCAAGGGAGCAGACTGAAGATTGTAGATCTTATCTCCTTAAAGTAGCAAGTGGAGTAGATTAAATATGGCGAGTCTTATCTTTTCGAGGTAGCAGGAGAGCAGGTTTAAGCCACCAGCCTTATCTCCCTGAAGTAGCAAGGGAGCAGACTGAAGATTGTAGATCTTATCTCCCTGAAGTAGCTAGTGGAGTAGATCAAAGAAGGTGAATCTTATCTTCCCGAGGTAGCAGGGAAGCAGATTTAAGCCATCAGCCTGACCTTCCTGAAGTAGCAAAGGAGCAGACTAAAGATTATAGGTCTTATCTCCTTGAAGTATCAAGTGGAGTAGATCAAAGATGGCGAATCTTATCTTCCCAAGGTAGTAGGGGAGCAGATTTAAGTCACCAGCCTTCTCTCCCTGAGGTAGCAAGGGAGCAGACTGAAGATTATAGATCTTATCTCCCTAAAGTAGCAAGTGGAGTGGATCAAAGACGGTGAATCTTATCTTCCCGAGGTAGCAAGGGAGCAGATTTAAGCCACCAACCTTATCTCCCTAAAGTAGCAAGTGAGTAGACTGAAGATTGTAGATCTTATCTCCCTGAAGTAGCAAGTGGAGTAGATCAAAGACAGTGAATCTTATCTTCCCTAGGTAGCAGGGGAGTAAATTTAAGCCACCAGCTTGATCTCTCTGAAGTAGTAAGGGAGCAGACTGAAGATTATAGATCTTATCTCCCTAAAGTAGTAAGTGGAGTAGATCAAAGATGGTGAATCTTATCTTCTCAAGCTAGCGGGGGAGTAGATTTAAGGCACTAGCCTTATCTCCCTAAGGTAGCAAGGGAGTAGATTGAAGATTGTAGATCTTATAGTAGATCAAAGACGGCGAATCTTATCTTCCCGAGGTAGTAGGGGAGCAGATTTAAGCCACCAACCTTATCTCCCTAAAGTAGCAAGGGAGCAGACTGAAGATTGTAGATCTTATCTCCCTGAAGTAACAAGTGGAGTAGATCAAGGATGGCAAATCTTATCTTCCGAAGGTAGCAAGGGAGCAGATTTAAGCTACCAGCCTTATCTCCCTGAAGGAGGAAGGGAGCAGGCAGAAGATTTTAGATCTTATCTCCCTCAAGTAGCAAGTGGAGTAGATCAAAGACGGCAACTCTTATCTTCCCGAGGTAGCAGGGGAGCAGATTTAAGCCATCAGCCTTATCTCCCTGAAATAACAGTGGAGTAGACTGATGATTTTTAGATCTTATTTCCCTGAAGTAGCAAGTGGAATAGATCAAAGATGGCAAATCTTATCTTCCCGAGGTAACAGGAGAGCAGATTTAAGCCACTAGCCTTTTCTCCCTGAAGTAGTAGTGGAGTAACCTAAAGATTGTAAATATAATCTCCCTGAAGTAATAATGGAGTAGATCGAAGACAACATATCTTATCTTCTCGAGGTAGCAAGAGAGCAGATTTAAGCCACTAGCCTTATCTCCCTGAAGTTGTAGTGGAGCAGACTGAAGACAATGATTCTTATCTCCTTGAAGTTCTAGTAGAGTAGATCAAAGCTACAAATCTCTTCTCCCTAAAATTTTATCGGAGCAGATCGAAGCACCAATTCCTATACCCCTGAAGATGTAGTGAGATGGAACAAGGTTACTTGCAAAAGAGGAGCACCAAAAAGTCAAGATTCGGCAAGACCGGGCAAGATTGGTCCTTCTTCATAGCCTTTGCTCCATTCTAGTTACACGATAACGAGCAAAGAGGGGTAGCTGTAATAGGCCCAATTCACCCAAGCCCATACAAAAACCAAAAACCAAAAAATAATAACCAAATGGCTAAAGTCCATTACATTAGGCCTAAAAATAAAGAGCCTAATTACAAAGCATTAAACCTAAATTACTAAACCCAATTACAGCCCAATTAAACCCTAATACCTAGGCCCAGATTAAACCCAACAACATGGCCCAAAATAATTTCAACGAACCAAACCCTAGATCCTCAGCCTCTAGCGCTGCGGCCATTCCTCCCACGTGCGCCACCACCGCTAGCTGACCTTCCATACGTGCGAAAAAAATGGAAACGACAACAAATAATAGCACCAATAACAAAAACCATAGTGAAAAAATAGGAACAAAAAATGTATTTGTTTTTTCTTTTCTTTTCCTCTTTCGACTATTAAAAAGCCACTCAAAAAAATGTATTGGCTTCTTGGCTACACCTGAAATATCAATATACAAACAAAGTGATTTTAAGCAGATTCAAAAAAGCTGATTCCCTTTTTATGTGTGTTTAGTATTCAAAATAAATAATAGGAAAGCTTACAGTTGTTTGCTCCCTCACCACCATCGAAGCTATCACGAAAGCCATGGAGACCCTTTAGGGTTCCGTTTAGGCTTCGCTCCAAGTGGAGAAACAAGGGCCGAAAGGCATTTTTATTTTATTTTCTATTTTCATTTGTTTTTTTTTTTGGCAAAAACACCAAATTTGGTTAGGGTTTAGAAAGGAAAACAAAAAAAAAAGGGATTTTAAAATGTTTTTAGCTCCGGTGCAGCGGAGCTATGGCAGAGCTACCGCACGAGCTTGCCAGCGTCCAAGCCGGAGGGGGGATGGTTCAGAGAAAAAGAAGGAAGGCTTCAATTTTTTTTTTTGAATTTAGGGCTGCAATAAAAAAAATGAAAAAAGGAGTTTAAATAGCAGCATGAAACACTGTCGTTTCAACCCCTCCCCAAGGCAACCAAAACGATGTTGTTTTAAGAGGGGGATCCGTGCGTGTGACCCAACCAGGGAAGGATTCGTGTGTTTTTACTTTATGGGATATTTGTGCAAAAAGCCCTTCCGCTTTTGCGGTGCACTACAATGTGATCTTTTTTATTTTTTTAATTTGGCCACATATCTTTATTTCTTTTCAATTCAGTCCTTAGATCAATTTTAAGTCCTAAACGCCGAACGACTACGTTTTGATGGACAGGGGATATTTTCTCCTTTGGTCCTTGCTTGTTGTCGCACGTTGCATTCTGTCCCCTTTTATCTTTTTTATTTATTTAATTTTTTCTTTTAATTTTAGTTAAATCATGGTTAAGCCCTTTTTATTTTAACTATTTTATTTATCCATTTATTTATTTACTTCTTTAATTATTAATTATCCTTTTTATTTTATTCATTTATTTATCCATATACTTTCCTATTTATATATTGTTCATTCATTTATCCATTTTATCCTTATTATTCTTTTATTTTCTTTCATTAGTTATATACTTTACTTGTATTTTTGTTATTATTAATTTTTTGTCTATTATTTTATCTATTCGTCTATTTATTACTCTTCTATTAATACCTTAAAAAATTTTAACTATTTTTTACTTGTAGTTGTATTTTTACCATTATTATTATCATTTTTATTATTCCATAAATTTCATTACAAATTGTATTTTAAAATGGTTCACGAATTTCTAATACTTTTATAAATGATTTTCTCTCATATTATTTATGTCTTTATGTTATTTATTTCTTCGTTTCTTTAAGTTGGTATCGCCCCTTTCTGTGCATGCCTCGATATTATTACTATTGTTATTATTTATGTAACGCCCTAAATTTTAAGGTTTTCGAATTTTGCTTGAATTAATTTTTGCATGTCTTGATGTGCTGAGTTATGTTTTGAGTGTGTTTAGTGGACCTTTAGGAGGCCTAAGTTTAAGTCTAAGGCCTGGTAGAATTTTAAATTTTGGTCTTAGGTGAGAATAGACTTTGGCTAAGTGGGCTTTTAAATAAATGTTGTGGTTTTAAAGCACAAGTGAGCCTGTGATTAAGTGGCAAGGTGGTGCCACTTAAAGCACAGGGAGGTGGCGTGTGGTAGCTTGTGAAGGGAGCTAAGGTTCGAATCCCCTTGTGTGCAAGGTAGTTATTTTGTTTTACTGCATGAGCATGGTAAGAGGTGGACTCAAAGTTAAATTCTGAAGGAAGGAGTTTGAATGGCTCATGGGATTGGATTAAGGAGTGATAAGGGGAGATTATCAAGGAGAAAATTGAGGAGTTGAGTGGGGAACAAGAGTTGGCCGATTGAGGGAGTGTTTGGAGGGCATATTCGGCTAAGGGGTCAAGGGTAATGTATTTTCAGCAATTAGTATGTGTGTATGCCGAATTCTTCTTGGGTACTTTTGGGGTCTTGGTTTTTCGACATTTTGGTAGGTAGGTGCCGATTTTCATTCTTTGGAATTTCGGGATTTGTAGTAATTCATCTCTTTTCTTTCTTCTCCTCTTTACTTTCTCCAAAAGCTGAAAGTCCCTAAACCCCAATCTTCTCTTGGTCGATTGACTAAAGAGCCAAATCTACTCTCTTCTTTCTTTTCTTCTTTCTCTTCTTCTTCTTATTCTTCTCCTTTTCTCCATTGATTGAATTGATCTCCCTAAAACCTATTCTGGGCGACTTCTTAAAAGCCGAAATCCTAAAACATTTAGCCTCTGTGCCGATTTCTTCTTTGGCCAAACCTCTCCATTTCTTTTCTTCTTCTCAAGCCAAACCTCTTCTTCTTGTCTCTATTTCTCTATTATTCCCTCTCTTGCACTCTCTAGTAGCCAAACCTTATTGTCCATTTTGCAAATGATTTTCCTTGGCTGAATACTTTAGATCCCCTCTCTAACTTCAGGTTTTGAGTCGATCCATAAGAGATCAAAACTTGGTCTAAGGTAAGGCGACTAAAATGACACTAATTTTATCAAACGGATTCTTAGGGTAAGTATTCCATTCCTACTTTCTTTTCTTTCAAGCGTTTTATGAAAAGTCAAAACCCCTATCTCCTTGGTGCTATTCAGTTTTGGGCCCTTGTTAGTAGGCCGATTTAAATCCCTTCTTTTGTAATCGATTGTGTTTCAGCTTTTAGTGGAGAGGGATCTCGTTAAGGGTGGTTAAAAGGGAAGCAATCTAGATCTAGATCTATTTGTAGATCTCAGCTAAGGTAAGTGGTTATTAGGTCATTTGATTATGGCCGAATACTTCAAGGGTAGATGTTGATAGTTGTAAATCAGATTATGGATTTGACATAGTGTTTAAACTAATGTAGGTTGATCATTCGAAGGATCTCGATGTAGTTCGCAAACAGGTGTATAACACGACACCCTCTAGTAGCTTAGATCGACAAAAGTCGAAAAGTTAAAATGCCGAAATACCGGTATTTCGAGGGCTTACGAGCATTTGAGTGCTCGTGGGTCAGTACGAAATCATGAAATTGGTAATTTGGACTGTAAGGGTTGTTGTGCGCATTTTCGTGCACTTAGATTGTTTTGGGCCACGATGGGTCGAAATTGGGCCCAATGGGCTTACGAGCCCATATGGGTAAAAGTATACGGTAAGTGATTTTTCATAAACTAAATCTAAATCTGCGATAATATGTGTAAGAATTAGACTTAACGGGCCACAATAGCTTGTGGGCTCTCTCTCGGGCCGATTAGGGGTTTTAGGGCCCGATGGTACTGTATGAATAAATGGACTATTTGAGTCACTTGGAGCGACGTTAGGCCTACTAGAAGGTCGTAGTAAGCATAAAACCTAAAAATGTAGCTAAATGACCAAAATACCCCTAAAGGGTGAAAATTACCATTTTACCGTTAAATGCTAAATGACTGTTTTACCCCTAGAAATAGCTGACTGATTTTTCTCGTTTGACCTAAATAGTGGAATTCCTTTCTAAAATTAAATTCATGAGTTTTAAAGACTTATTCTCGAGAATTAGAGATGTTACATCCTAACTCACTGGATGTGTCATTTTGTTATCCCGAGGTAAGATTTCTAAAAACAAAGGCAATATTCCGTATTTTGGAAGATTGAAAGATCGTGCCCTAACTTATTGGGTTTTGATTTTTCTCTGTTAACACAAATAATTGAATATCCTTTTAAAATGAAAATGCATGAGTTTTGAAATCAAAAGAAAATCTTATTCTCAAGGGCTTAAAATGTCGTGTCCTAACGTACTGCATGTGACATTTTTTTACCTCGGGAGAAGAAGGTCTTTAGCATCCACATCGATTTATTCAAGCATTTTTTGTAAAATTAACATTAATAAAAAGGATCGTACTTTAAAATTTTTTTAACTTTTTGACACTAAGACATTAATTAATCAATTAGATACCAATTTTGGGCTTTACGAGGGTGCTAATCCTTCCTCGTGCGTAACCAACTCCCAAACATGTTTTCTCGAATTTCGTAAACCAAAATCGATGTTTTAGTAAATCAAAATGTTTTATTAAAATCTCAAGGTGACCCGATCACACCTCGAAAAAAGATTAGTGGAAAATCCATTTTTGTTTTAAATTTGCTTCGCATTTTTCAAAATAAAAATGGTTTCGACAATTTTAATACACAACTAGTCAAAATAGTTCACCTAACACACACCAAATTTTGACTTTTCATTTCTTTTGTCTCATCATGGCTTCACATGGCCAGCCAAGTCAATTTAAAGGGCCTAATTGTCCTTAAAGACCCCCAATTTCAGTATTCTAGCTATTCAACACTAATTGCTAACAAATCACAATTTTGCCCTTTATGCGAGTTAGTCCTTTTTCACGATTAAGCCTTCAATCGCGTAAATTAATTCATCAAAAATTTCGTGCACAATTATAAAAATACTACAACATATAAAAATTACTAAAATAATTTTCTCAAATCTTGGGTAAGTGATTCTAAAATCACTATTTCGACTAGGCCCAATTTCAGGCTGTTACAGAGTCGTGTTCACCCTAAGTAACCTTAGTCGAGGGGTTGGAACACATAGACTCACAAAGGCATTCGATTTGCCCCAAAATTAGATTTTGGTGAGTTAGGGCCATACGCCCGTGTGCTCCGGCCTTGTGGAGCAATCTAGGCTGTGTAGGGATCTTAACACCCGTGTAAGGGGAAGCACACGGTCGTGTGACAGAGGCAAACGGTCATTTGACAGGGGCACACACCTGTATGGTGTAGGGGCACGATCGTGTGACCAGGCTATGTAACTCACTGTTCAGTTTCTCTAAATTCAAATGTAGGGCTGACACAGCCGTGTGAAGGTGTCACATACCCGTGTGGCCATCAGACACAACCATGTGCCCTATAACGCATGCCCGTGTGGAATCCGTGCGCCCTAAATCAGTCACATAGCCGTGTGTCCCGAAGCTCAAACCTGTGTGGGAACCCTAATTTCCCAAATCAGTCACGACCGTGTGTCTCATAACACATGCCAATATAGAAGCCCTAATTGCCCAAATCATTCACACGGCCATGTGTCCCATAACACACGTATGTGTGAAAGACCTAATTGCCCAAACAAGTTAGACGGCCGTGTGTCCAAGGAACACGGCCTTGTGGTTTTTGACAAAAATCGCTAAATCGGCCATACGCCATGTGGCACCCAAAATTAATCGGATACCCTAGTTTACAAATCCGCACGACCGTGTACCTCGGCACATGCTCGTGTGGCCACCAAAGCAACCATAAAGCCTCTTCGAAACAGTTCGAAAACTTTGATTTGGCCACCAGAATTGTCCCCAATCCTTTTTGATAGCTATACAGCCAAACCACATCAAAACAATAAGTTTACAATCATCTAATCGACATTATCGATTTTCAAAGAATCAAATATAAGTTTACGAATAGAAAAGAGGAGGGTTTAAATCCTACACCTGTTTTGATGTCGTAGAGATCGACAATGGAGTGAAAATTCTTGAGACCACAAACAACTCATCTCCGAGAATTGTTTTGAAAAAACAAAAAGTATAGAAGGAGGTGAAGGAGGAAAGAAATGTGAAACAAAAAAAAATGTCCTCATCCAAATAAAAATCAAATCTGAATAAAATAAAAATATAATAACTAAATATTTACTAATTTAAAACCAGCCTAGAGAAAAATAAATAAAATAACATCCCCTTGTCATTGCAAATAATCGAACATAAGACCTCCAACACTCCAACACTCCACTTAACCACCAGACCAGCAG
This sequence comes from Gossypium stocksii, assembly GCA_020496765.1. NCBI lineage: Eukaryota > Viridiplantae > Streptophyta > Magnoliopsida > Malvales > Malvaceae > Gossypium > Gossypium stocksii. Next base: position 72,880,737 of record CM035622.1, read on the forward strand.
ACCCATTATTGACACTAAATTGCACAACTTCACTTATGTGTATGTCCTCCACACTGTCCCTATGCTCAAGACCCAAAACTTCTAGGCCCAAAATATAGGGCGTTACACAGACGTACCGAATATAAAAGAAACAAGCCAATAACTTATGCCATAAGCAAATGTAACATTAATAATTAAACAGATTAAAGAAAGCAATAATGGATAGACTGTAAACAAAAATTTGAAATTCAAATACCAAAGAACATAGGACTTAGTACGAACCAATCAAGAATAATGGTACTAAAAAGAATAAGAGGTTGCAAGAATCAAAATAAACTAAAAACTTTTAGACCAATAAACAGTAGAGCAAGAAAAATCATAAATAACAATTGAAACAAACTTTGCTAGACTAAATATGGTATTCATAGACATAAAAAAAACAAATGGAATAAGAAAAGTAGTAGTAACACAATATAATAAAATGTAACTAAATAAGAAATAAAATTTAAACCAAAAATAAAATCAAAGCAAAATAGAGCAAAGAAATAAAGATAATAATAGGAATAAAAATAAATCATGAACAAGTAAGAATAATAAACAAATAAGTAAAATAAATTATAAACAAATAAGTAAAATAAATTAAAAACAAAGAATGGGTAAACAATGGGTAGTGACCAGAGTAAAAGAGTGTGGCAGTGATGGTGGCGAAAAGTGGCGGCAAAAAGTAGTGGTGGTGTGGAGGTGTTGAGGGAGAGCAGTTTGGTGACAAGGGGGCTATTGGGGTCGAAAGGGATGAAGGGGAGATGGAGAAGAGAGGGGAGTTGTAATGCCCCAAAATTTCTAATTTTGTTTTTGCGCATGGGTGACAAATATATGTCTGCTTTAGTGGCTAAGTGTTCTGGGTGTTTGTGGGAGGTCCCAAGTTCAAGCCATGACTTGGGCAAATTTTGGTATTTTTTTGAATTAAGCCCTATCTCTGGTCAGTAGGCTTTTAATTAAAAGTTTGTAAATAGTTAATAGAATGGGCTTGTTAGGCTGGTGGTTAAGTGGAGTAATGGTGTGAAGGAGGTCCTGTATTCGAGTCTTGGCGTGGGCATTATTTTTGCTTTTTCGTTTAAAAAAAGGCTTTGTGTTAGACTAAAAATCTGAGTGGTGGGTGGTTGAGATAATGTAGGTAATGGATTGAGAGAATCAATTTTCCCCAAAAATCCTCTCTGTAATCAACGTGTCTCTTACCCTCCTTTGTTTCTTCGATTTTTTTCAATTTTGTTTGTCTCCAAAGCTGAATTTCTGCACCTTTTTCCTTCCCCTTTTTCTTTAATGCCTTCATTATTTCATATCCTTTCTGCACAAGTTGGACTGTGCACGTTTGGTAAGTCTCCATTGTTAGTGAACTTTAAATATTTCTCTAAACTCTATTAAGAAGGGTTTCCATTTTAACAACAACATAACGTGAGGATAGGGTTTCTTCTTGTACTAATTTGTAATCGATTGATCCGAGGAGTTGGGGTAAGTTTTCGTCACTTTAAGGATGAGTATCTCATTTTGGGTTTAACTTAGCTCGGTTTTTTAAGTGAATAATTAAATGAAATATTGGTTACTGATTGGTATCGGAGTGCTCGAGATTGATTAGGCGACAAAAATGATACAGGTGTGTACTTGATTACGTAGAAAATGAGGTTTCGGTGAAAGCCAAAAACATCACTGTCGACGCCACACGGGCGTATGGTCGCCCATGTGGTAGGCTGTGTGCCCTGACACGGGTGGTTGATCAACGAGGCTAGGTCGTGGTGAAGGACATGGCCGTGTCTGACACACGAGCTGGACTTAATTGGACCGTGTGGGCCAACAGGCGTATGGGTCCACACGAGCATGTGGGTCCACACGGGTAGTCCACAAAGGTATGTGAGATTTGGCCAGACTGTGTAATCCATATAGCCAAAGTTAATTTTGGTCGTGTGGGCCCACACAGGTAGACCACATGAGCATGTGAGCTTGTTTTTACTGAATTGAATTCTAAGGTTGCACGAGTCGCCCAAGTCGACTGTAAACCTACTATAGGGTCGGTAAGAACTATTTAGACCCCTAAATGACTGAAACTGATTGTGTGATTTATGTATTGAGCATGTCAATATTATGCATGTATATTGATCTAAATGTATGTACTGATAACTATGAATAAATCATATCATTTATTGTATGTTACATTACATGGGGTGGGGATGATGATATTGGAGGAAGTGTACTGAAAGGATTTAAGCCTATTGACTGGCAGCTCAACTGCAAAATATATTGAGAGGCTCTTAAGCCTATTGACTGACAGCTAAGCTATATTATACTGATATGTGTCGCATTCTATATAGCTTGTAAGTATAGGGATGGGTGGGTGTTTTAAACCCCACAGTAAGTATATGGATGGACGGAGATGGCGTATTAGAGGCTGGTAGGTAGGTTTCTGTTTTCTGTTCACTGCATACATGGCTGTTACTGTGATGGGCTAAGGCCCGAATGAATATCTGTTACTGTACTGAAATGAGCTAAGGCCCAAACTACTACTGATACTGTAAAATGCTTAGGCCCCAGACTATACTGAATGTTTTCTGTGATTTACTGTTATTGGTTTTCTGTAGGGATTGCACACTGAGTTTATGTAAACTCACCCCTTCTGTATTATCTGTATAGGCAATCCCCAGACTTAGACAGATCGGTGTGGTGGAGGACTCGACGGTGGCCATGATTATTAAACCTTATGTTTTATGATTTAATGTTTTATAATTATATTTTTATGGGTAATTTTGATGTAATTTTGGAACTTTTGGACTTTCTTTCAATTTGGGATTTTATTTGGCTTTATAGATCTATAACTACTAGAGTTAGGAAAATTCGATTTTCATGAAAGTTAAAGATTTCTCTAGAACACATGAACACTTAAATTGGTTTCAAAGCATCCGCTATGAACAGTGCTTTTCTTAAATTAATTGATTAAATGTGTAATACAGATTTTGGAAATTAATACGAGATAAGGAATAGTAATAACACAAAAATGCTTTTCTTGTAACAACTTAGTTTTCAAACGCACTAGCATGTGACATCGCTAGATTCAGTTGTAACGTCTTGGTTGGGTTTGGGGTGTTATAGGAGGTCAAAAGGGTGGATGGTTGTGGGGATTTGTAGGGTGAACGGTGGGAGAGGAGAGGTGTAGAAGGTGGTGCGTCGAGGTGGAGTGGGGTCAAAAGAGGTCGGCGGCTAGGGTTGAAAAGGGGAGGAAAAAGACAAACTAAGAAAAAAATAAAGTTCGGGCTAGGGTTTAAAGGTTGGCATGGTCGTGTAAAGGCTCGTGTTGGGCCACACGGCTGTGTCACACACCTGTGTGGCTTCGTTTAGTCCGTGTGCGATAAAATTTTTAAGCCCAGTCTTCAGATAGCCTCAAACATGCCTGTGTGTCCAGGCTGTGTGGGATATACGGCCGTGTCGTATGGCTGTGTGCAACCTCCTTTGCTTCTCCCATGCTCGTGTGACCTTCTTCACGCCCATGTGGCTCAGCCATGTCTCACACACGGTTGTGTGCCTTGCCCATGTAACTCTCTGAGTTGTTCTAAAATTGAAAAATTAGCTTTAGGTTTCACACGGCCTAAGACACGCCCGTGTGTCCAGGCCGTGTATGCCATACGGTCGTGTTGCACGGCCGTGTGGACTATTGTAGACCGTGTCTCTGTCGATTTTTTGGAAAATTAAGTCCCTATTTCCACCGTTTCGCCAGACAGTGTAACTCACTGTTGATTTTTTTAAAATTTTAAAACTAAGTCTTTAGTGTAATACCTCGAAATTTTCTACAGTAAGAAAGTAAGATAGTATCTTGATATAGTAAAATAAAGAAATAAAGTGACAAAAAGGGAAATTTTGAGTTATGTCAACATTGGGAAGTATATTATGAAATTTTAATTCAAGAAAGGATTAAATCGTAAAAGTGAGAAAAGTTTTGTTGCCCAAGAGTAAATACTCAAAAATTGAGGGGTTAAAGTGTAAATATGAAAAGTTAAAGGACCAATAGTACAAATATTTTATGGGTGGAATGATATAGAAACTAAGGAAAATGGATGAATTAGGACCAAATTGAATAGGTGAAGAATTATGAGGGACTAAATCGCAATATTACCAAATTAAGTGATGACTCAAGGATGGAATTTTAAAAGATCATAAAGGGTAAAATGGTCAATTAGTAAGAGAGAGAATTCTAGAATGTAATAATTATGTTAATGATATTTTAAATTAATTAATTAGATAAATATTATTTTATTAATATTTTAATAAGATATTTATTAATATTTTATTATTGTTTATTTAGTATATATTCTCTTCATCTTTCTATACATGCACCCACGTTAGAAGAGAAGAAAAGAAAGAAAGTTTTCTTTTCTTTACAATTTGTTTCTTTCACCAAAAATTCACCATTTTCACTTAGAAATCAAAAGAATTTCCATAGCTACCAAGAGAGTAAAATAATAAGAAGACAATGGAAAGCTAGAATATCAAGTTAGATTCAAGAAATAGAAGCTAGAGGAGAGAGAAAATGAAGTTAAAGATTGAAATCATTAGGATAAGGTAAGAACTTTAAGATTTCATATATTTTAATTAAAGTTTTCTTATATAAGGTAATATCAAAAGCATGAAAATAATGTTAAAGTAGAGCTTTCTTATATATGGTTTTATGTTATTGATGTGTTAATGAAGGGAAATAAGAGAAAGTGATGGGAAATATTGTAGAGAAAGGAAATAAGGGTGTTGTAAACTCGATAATTAATATCTTGCACTAAAACAATTTTGGACAGCAGCAGTTGTCTAACTTTGAAAAATCACCAAAAAATATGGAAATTGAATTAGAGGTTGAATAAAATATGAAATTAAATTTTGTTGAGTCTAGTTTTTCATGGAAAAAATAGTGCAAGCAATGGAATTGAAATTATGAGATATAGTAAATATTTTGAGACAAGATTAGAATGATTTCGAGTTCCCCTGTTTTGACTTTGGAAAATCATCAAAAATTGTAAAAATATAATTAGGGTGCTTAAATTTATATTTTCAAAATCCTTAATGAGTTGATTTTCAATAGAAACAAATGAAAACATCATTCAAACCCCATACTAAGAGATAATTAATTTTTAATAAAGAAAGGTTAAAATTGTCAAACAACAGAACAGAGATAAATTTGAAGATTTAACTATACTTATTGGCTACATTATAAATTCTTAAATTTTTATGGTAGAAATATATTTGAGTCTAGTTTCAAAAAGGTCAAGCGGATCTTAATTTCGAATTCTTTAGTTTAAGATATAAATAATTTAGTGACTATGACTCAAGTGGATAGCTTGATATGAACATATAAGTAAATAGTGAAATTATATATATTAAGGATGTGGAATCGAGAGGAGGAGGAGGAAAATATATTTGAATATTTAGCTAGCATGAGTTACTTTAAAAATGGCTAATTTCAAGTTTTAGGCTCAGGGACTAAATTAAATATAAGTAAAACTTTAGGGGAAATTTTGTAAAAATGTAAAAAATGACCAAATTGAATTAAATGAATCGTTTTATTGTCTAAATTAATATATTGAAAGAGATTATTAATATCAAGTAGGTTTAGAGTTTTAAGTTTATTGTAAGATGATATTATAAAGTAATATTAATGTTAGTATCAAATTGTGAAAATAGTTAAAATATTAGGGTTTGGTATTAAATTTCTATTTTATTAAGGGTTGGATGATAGCGTAGAATATTTGGATAAAGTGTTAATTGAGAAAATTAGTTGATTTGATTAACTAGTTAAGAGACTAAATTGTAGAAGTTGTAAAAACTGGGGTAATTGTGAAAATTTCAAACTTTATGTATTTAAGTGAAATTAGGGAGTTAAATTTAGTTTAAAGTAGAATTTGTATGAAAATATAAGATTAATTGTGTAAAAATAAAGTTAGTCTTGGTTTAGAGACTAAATTGGAAATTAGGCAAAAGTTGAATAAAAATTAAAATATTCAATGTGAAATTGTATTGTATTAAGGATTTTTAATTGTTTAATTTCCGTAGCTGAGATGGTGCCGGAGACCTCGACTAAGAAAGAAAAAGATAAAGTTAACAAGGGGTAGCTCGGAAATTACGGTTTGTTTTTCTATAATTCGAATCTAGTTATTAATTGTTATAATTTTTATTTAATGTATATGGTAAGTGTTAAGGTGAGTAATTGATATTTGATAATTGAATCAAATGGATTGAATTGGTAGATATATATATATATATTAATTGGAAACTGAAAGTGATTGTATTGAACTAAATGATTTATTGTGATATTGAATTGAAAATATGAGAATTTGTGATTGATATGAATATTGAGTGAAATTGGAAGTGTTTTGAATTCCCTATTAACTAGTCGAGCTAGTCGGATATAGTTGGCATGCCATAGGATTGGAAGTCTTTAGAGATACTTCAACCTTGAGTCGATGAGACACTGGGTGTCAACTATTGCTTCGAACTATTCGATGAGGTACTGGGTGTCGTAGTAGTATGTTTGGTTGGATCCGTGTATCCGTTTGAGTCCGAGTCATGTTAATAGGGGTAAGTAAATGAATTGGTAAATTGAATGTTATTGAATGATTTTGAATATGAAATGGAATGAGATATTGAATTGAGATATGAAAATGAAAAGTATGAAACAATGGTTGCATGAAATAAATATTAATGCAAAGAATGAAATGGATATTGATATAGTGAAATGATATGTAAATCAAAATGAAGAATATGAGAAATGAAATTGATATAGTGAATTGAAAATAAAATGTAAAATGTGTTGTAAATACATGGAATGCATGAGTTAAATATTCATGAATTGAATATGGAATGGATAGTGTCATTGTTCAACTAATTTGTGTTCATATTATGAAAAGCTATCTGGATAACAAATGATAAAGATTGCATATGTTATAAATGAATGCATGTGAAATTTTTATTTATGTGATAATTGAGTATGGTATATAATGATGTATTTATGAATTGAGTATTGTATGACTAATGCCATTATACAAATAAATATAGTTTGATATGAGAATGACCATTTATATAGTAATTGTGTGAATTAGGATATTGTTTAATAAATGAAAAATGATAGTTATGACACTAAACATAAGTAAGTTCTTATAATTTAATTTTGCCTATTATATTATATTCTATTGTTTTTAAATATTCAGATTATAGAAATACCACTTAGTTTTTACTCAGTGTACAGTTTTATTTTCCGTGCACAGATTAGGTACAGTGATTTTAAAGAGCTGTCATTAAGGTTGTCGGCATCCATCTCATCACATCTCCAAGTGCCAAGATGGTGTGTTTCAAAATTTTGGAATAGAATGGCATGTACTTAGGAAGATCAAGTGTGTTTCAAGTAGTAGGGACTAAAATATAAATTATCTAAATTTATTTTTAATGTTCAAATATATTAGTGATTAGCCAAAGTCACCTTGGCACCAAATGTAATATTCCTATATCAGGTTCTCGGGTCGAATCGGTATAGGGATGTTACATTTAGGATCCACACGGCCAAGGACACACCGTGTGTCTAGCCGTGTCAGTCACACGGCCATGTCGCCAGGCCGTGTAACTCACTGTTAAAGCCCTTGGTGTGCACACGGCCTGGGACATGCCTATGTGTCCAAGCCGTGTGGGTAAAAAACCTACATTTTTATTTATTTAATTAGTTTTTAAAGAATACCAAGAAATAAAAATAATAGAATTAGCAATGTTAATACTTGGGTTGCCTTCTGAGAAATGCTTATTTAAAGTCTAAGGTCGACTTACCTTGTGCGCACAATTACAAAGGTTCACAGAGCTGAAGCTCCTCTCTATCACCTCTAAAATCCTCACCACTATAAAGTTTAAGTCGATGATCATTTCCCTTGAATGTGCCATGTGTTGGATGACTTACCTCTATCGTACCATATGGGAAAATGGTGTGTACTATGAATGGACCTGACCATCTTGATTTCAGCTTTTCGAGAAACAACTTGAGTTTTGAATTATATAAGAGAACAAGATCTCCAGCTGCAAATTGTTTAGGTTGCTTCAAACGAGCATCATGGCATAACTTTGTTGCTTCTTTATATAATCGCGAGTTCTCGTAAGCATTGGCTTGCCACTCATCCAATTCGTTCAGCTGCATCAATCTCTTCTCACCTGCAAGTTTGAGATCATAGTTTAGGAATTTTATAGCACAGAATGCTTTGTGCTCTAGTTCAAACGGTAAATGACAACTTTTCCATAAATGGGTTTGTAAGGAGATGTTCCTATGGGTGTTTTAAAAGCAGCTCTATAGGCTTATAAGGCATCATCTACTTTTATCGCCCAATCCTTCCTATTTGACTCTACAGTTTTCTCCAGGATACGTTTCATCTATCGGTTTGCAATTCAACTTGTCCACTAGTTTGAGGATGATAAGTGGTAGCTATTCTATGATGCACTCCATACTTCTTAAGAACTTTATCAAATTTAGCATTACAAAAATGAGTACCCCTATTACTAATAATTGCTCTAGGTGTTCCAAATCGAGAAAAGAGCTTCTTAAGAAATCTAACTACCACTCTAGCATCATGGGTAGGTAAAGCTTGAGCTTCTACCCATTTTGACATATAATCGACTACTACTAGAATGTATTTATTACCAAACAAACTAGGAAATGGGTCCATAAAATGGATGCCCCGAACATCAAATATTTCACATGAGAGCATATAAGTTTGAGGCATTTCATCATGTTTAGAAATATTACATGTTCTTTGGCATTTATCACAACATGTAACATACGTGTTTGCGTCCTTGAGCAGTATGGGCCAATAAAAACCTGATTTAAGTGTTTTATTTGTTGTCTTAGTCCCACTGTAATATCCTCCTGTTGCTCTTGAGTGACAGTGTTCCAGGATCTTACTCGCTTCTAATTTTGAAACACATCTCCAAATTACTTGATCTGCACATAACGAAAAAGAAAAGGATCCTCCCAAAAATAAATTTTCACATAGGCAAAGAATATCTTCTTTTGATGATCTGACAACCCTTTTGGTAGGATGTTAGTAGTTAAGTAATTCGCAATATATGCAAACCAAGGTACTTTAGAGTCGGTTATAACCAAGAGTTGTTCCTCAGGAAATGAGTTATTTATTTCATTCTCATTAAGCTCCTTGAGATGTGAATTCTCTAGCCTAGAAAGATGATATGCTGCAAGATTTTCAGCTCCCTTCTTATACTGGATTTTCAAATTGAATTCCTGCAATAATAAAATCCATCTTATGAGTCGAGGTTTTGCATCTGATTTAGTTAGGAGATAATGAAGAGCTGAATGGACAATGTAAATGAAAACTTTAGATAATATCAAATATGGTCTAAATTTATCAAATGCAAAAACCATAGCTAGCAACTCTTTTTCTGTAGTAGTGTAATTTTCTTGTGCAGCTGTCAACGTCTTGCTAGCATAATAAATTGGTTGAAAATGCTTGTCTCTTTGCTGTCCCAAAACTACACCTACTACAAAATCACTAGCATCACATACTAGTTTAAAGGGTAATTCCAATCAGGTGCAACTACAATCAGAGCATTAATTAATTTTTCTTTAAGAGTATTAAATGCTTCTAAACAATCCTGACTAAAATTGAAAGGCACATTTTTTTCTAGGAAAATTGCTAAAGGCTTAGCTGTTTTACAAAAATCTTTAATAAACCTTCTATAGAACCCAACATGTCCTAAAACACTTCAAATAGCCTTAACTGAACTAGGGGGAGGTAATTTTTTAGTGGTTTCAATTTTTGCTCTATTGACCTCAATCCCATTCCTAGAAATTTTATTGCCCAACACAATTCCTTCTCGAACCATAAAGTGACATTTCTAGCAAGGGGATTGAGAAGCAAATGTACTATATGAACATGTAAATGCCATTTTTTCTTGGTCCTCAAGAGCTATCGGGATTTGAAAGTAGCTAGAGAGTTCATCTAGGAAGCAATAATACATATGCCCAGATAATGTTTCCAACATTTGATCAATGAATGGCAAAGGAAAGTGATCTTTTCTCGTAGCATCGTTTAACTTCCTATAGTCAATGCAAACTCTCCACCCCGTGACTGTTCTCGTTGGAATCAACTCGTTCTTCTCGTAGGCTACAACAGTCATACCTCCCTTCTTAGGAATAACTTGCATAGGACTCACCCAAGTATTGTCAGAAATAGGATAAATAACTCTAGCATCTAGAAGTTTAATTACCTCGGTCTTAACAACTTCTTTCATGTTAGGATTTAGTCATCTTTGAGCTTGCAGACAAGGTTTGTATTCATCCTTCATTAAAATTTTATAAGTGCATAAAGAAGGATTGATCCTTCTAATGTCAGAAATCTTCAAAGCTATGGCTCGTTTATGCTCTTTCAATACTTGTTATAACTCATCTTTCTCCTTTCGCTACAAGTCTAAAGCAATAATCACTGGAAATGTAGAATTTTTTCCAAGGAATGTATACTCTAGGTGATTTGGTAATTGCTTCAGTTCTAATTTGAGAGGTTTTTCAATAGAGGGTTTTAATTTTGATTCATCGTTTACCTCAATGCCCTCATAATTATTCTATCTCAGTGAAGACTCATTAGAATCTAAATCAATTTTTATCTTACCTATCACAACAGTATTGTGATCTACCACCTCTTCTTGGATAAGACATAGTTCCAATGTGTCCTTATGAACAATTTCCTATAATGAATCTTGAATAACATGGTCAATAGAATCAATAAAATAATAGGAATCATCTTATTCCCTAGAAAATCGCATGGCATCATAAATTTTAAAAATAACCTCTTCGTCACCTACCTTAACCACAAGTTTACCATCGGTTACATCAATGACAGCCCTAGCAGTAGTTAAAAAAGGACGAATAAAATTAAAAGCACCTCAACACCCTCAAAATCAATAAGGAATATGAATTTATCTACTTTTACAAGGACATCTTCAATAATACCTCTATGATATTTAATAGATCTATCAGCTAATTGAATACTCATCCTAGTGGGTTTTGGTTCCCCAAGACCAAGCCACTTGAACATTTTACAAATTAATGCTAGCAACTAAATCAACCAATGCTTTTTCAATATTTAAACTACCAATAAGACAGGGAATAGTAAAACTTCTTGGATCCTTCAGCTTAGTTGGTAGTTTATTTTGAAGAATAGCTGAACATTCCTCTTTGAGTTCCACAGTGGATAGCTTTTCAAACTTCCTTTTATTTGTTAATAGCTCTTTCAAAAATTTTGCATATGTCAGCATCTACGAAATAGCTTCAACTAAAGGTAAGTTAATATGCGATTGTTCAAAAAGTTTAAAAAATTTACCGAATTATGCATCCATGCTGTCTTTCTTCAACTTTGCTGGATATGGGATCGGTGGTTTATATTCCTTAAGTACTAGTGTTTCACACACTTCAAGTTTTACCCCTCGTCCTTTTCTTTATCATATTCTTGTTGCAGCTTCTTCTCAAGTTCAGCCAACACTTTCCCATCCCTTAGTGTAACTGCTTTCACATGCTCTTTTGGGTTGGGTTCAGTGTTACTAAGTAAACTACCTTACTGTCTCTCTGAAACTAATTTCGCAAGCTGTCCAATTTGATTTTCGAACCCATGAATTGACGCTTGCTGATTTTTCAAAGCCATCTCAGAGTTTTGAAAATGGGTCTTTGACACTGAAATAAATATTGTTAACATCACTTCAAGGTTCGGTTTCTTCTCTTGCTGATAAGGTTGTTGTTGAAAACTTGGACGGGGTTATGGTCTTTGATTTCCTTGACCACCCCATGAGAAATTGGGATGGTTCCTCCAACCTGCATTAAAAGTGTTACTATAAGGATTGTTTTAAGGTCTAGAATTATTACCATATAGTTAATTTGTTCATTCTCCATGCTAGGACCGTACGGTAAATATTCTAAATTATTTATTCCACCTCTATTTGCATCGTATTACATCACTAAATGTACCTGCATAGAAACACATAAGCCATCAATTTTTTTATTCAAAAGTTCTACCTAATTCGATAACAAGGTGACCACATCTAAATTAAAAATAGTGACTGCTTTTGTTAGTTTCATCCTCATGACTTGCCACTGATAATTATTTAGTGACATCTCCTCTATAAACTCATAAGCCGCTTTAGGTGTTTTATTGTCCAGAGTACCACCAGCGACTGCATCAATCAATTGCCTAGTTGAGGGATTCAAGCCATTGTAGAAGGTTTGAACCTATAGCCATAGAGGTAAACCATAGTAAGGGCACCTTCACAATAAATCCTTATACCTCTCCCATGCATCGTATAGGGCTCTAAGTCCATTTGTACAAAAGAAAAGATATCATGTAACAACTTGTTTTTAGTTAAGTCAGAACAATGGTTTTGGAACCACAAATTTGAGGTCAAAAAATTTATTTTATTATTATTTTCATGTCTACAGCATGATAGCATGATTTTGTACAATTTTTGTGAAGAAATTTTATCATTTGAGTGTTCATTTCGATAAAAAGGACTAAATCGCAAAAAGAGCAAAAGTGGTGTTTTAATAGTTTAAGGTATTATATGGCTATGAAATTAATTAGTAAAGGTCCTTATCTGGTGAATAATCCATTAATTTACTTAGTGGATACTTTTGGACATTAAATGGATGATATTAATGGTTTTTCATTAAGGTTAACTAAATAAAACAAACAAAATGTTAATGCTATCATCTTCTTCATTGCCAAAATTCAAGAGGAGAAGAATCATATTTTTAGGTTAAAGCATTCGGTCATTTGCAACCTTAAATGTAAGTTTGTTTTTGTCCCATTTTTAATAATTTCTACGTTTTTGAGATCGTTGCAACTAGGTCTAGCTAACCGAAGGACTATTTTTCAAAACTATTAAAGTATTTCAATGTTGCATTTGTTGAATCTATGTGTTCTTTGATGATTAATGATAGATTATGAATGTTTGCTGATAGGTTAGCAAGTTTTATAATGTGAAAATGCAAAATAGGGATTGATTTGTGAAAATGTGTGGTTAAAAGTGTGAATAATTGATAAATATGGGCTAATAGGGACCTTATAGTAATTTGGCAAGCATGGGTAAGGGCTTAGTTGCATGAATTTATGATTTTGTTAAATGAGGACTAAATTGTAAAAATGTGAAGTTTTAGGGGAAAATGTGTAAAATTATCTAAATGTGTATTTTAGACTAAATTGAATAAAAATATGATTGAATAAGTTGATTTTGACTATATATAGATCAAGAGAGGAGGAATTCAAACTTAGATCTGGGAAAGAGCAAAGTAATTGAATAATCGACTCATTTCGTCATTTTTACATCCAGGGTAAATTTGTATGTTAATAAGCATTGTTAAATTATGTTTTTAATACTTTACTATTGAATTAAACTGTGATTGTGATTCGAAATGAGCTTGCGGATATGATCGGCAAAGATTCGAAAGTGTGAAGCCCCGTTTAAACCTTGGGAATAGTTTAAGATACGAATGTCATGACATTAGTGTTATTGTGATTATATGATCCGGGTGCTGGTCTCGTACATCCTACTGGTGGCTGGGTTTTCGGTATGTGTTACAGTACTTGACAGCTTGTATGAGCAGCACCGTGTAGCTACGTCTTGATTGACAGCTTGTGTGAGCAGGCCTGTTGTTAGCTCGTGAATGAGCATGATGTGTGATACAATATTGAGATAGCTTCAGCTATATATGTGGCACTAAGTGTGCAATGTGTTCTCCAATATCCTATAGTAATTTCGAATGGTTCAACGGGCATGACCAAGATGTGGATAGAAGTAAGACCGATACAAGTGGAACAGGTATGCAGGTAACCTATATAAGCATTGAATTAAAGTGATTTGTGACCTTCAAGTTTAGTAATGAATTGAACAAAGGAAAGGTTTGTGGATCGATATGATTAATACCATGTTATGCGTATTTTAATTGAATTGTGTTTATCTGGTAAGTTAAGTTTATTATCATACGAGCTTACTAAGTTATAACGCTTACTTCATTTTATTTTCTATGTTTTATAGTGTATTTAAAGCTAGCTCAGATTTGGGGATCATCAAAGACTTTATCACACTATCAATCTTCTATTTTGGTATTTTTGAACTTGTGTATATAGTGATATGGCTTGTATAGGCTATGTGGTTATTTTGTTAAATGCTAGTTATGGATTTTAGCCATTTGACTTGGCTTGTATTTGGAAAGTATTTGGTTTAGTATGTAGCCATGTGAGATGTCTTATTTTGGTTGTTTTGGTTGTGTTAATATTTATGCAAATGGCCATGTTGATATGTGATGCATAATTGTGTTAGAAATGTTTGGTTATGGATTGGCATTTGAATGATTAAATGGTTGAGGTTTGAGATAAATTAAGCATGTGGTTAATGGCTAGTAAAGCATTGGTATTGGTATATGTTTTGAATAGGTAAATTATAGTGAATTGAGTATTGAAATTATTGGACTTGTAATGGCATGGTTTATGCTTGGTTGAGATTGTTTTGGCTGCCAATTTATACCTTGATGTTGTGTCACATAAGTTAATGTAGGTATGTGCAATTTGGGTGGAAAAATGGCTTGGTAAATAGCCTATTTTTGTCCACACGGGCAAAGACACGGGCGTCTATCTCAGCTGTGTGTGACACACAGTCAGGTTACTCGGTCGTGTGTCCCCTGTATCATTTAATAGAAGCAAGTAAGTGTGTTACACAGCCTAGACACATGGGCGTGTGATTGGCCGGTTGACCCATGCAGAGAGTTACACGGGATAGGACACGGTCTGGGACATGACCATGTGGCTCCATTTCAAATGTCCATACGGCCTGTGACACGGGAATGTCTAGTGGCCGTGTGAGACACACGACCTGTTCACATGAGCGTGTGTCCCCTATTTTGAGAAATTTTTCCAAGTCTCCTAAAATTATCTTGAGTTATCAGTTTAGTCCCGAACCACTTCTAATGCATGTTTTGGGCCCCGTAGGCTCGTTTAAGGGATGATGTTATTGTATATGAATGATATATGTTATTGATTGATAATTATATGAGAAATGAATATCAAATTATGTTATAAGTTTAGTAATACCTTTGAATTGTGTTATAAGTATAGTAATACCTCGTAACCCTATTCCGGCAATGGATACGGGTTAGGGGTGCTACATATCATTCCCAAGAATATCTGGCCCATTTGTATGTATATAATAAACTAGTTTGGTGGTTTCAAAATTATGTTATGCATGTTTGATATCATTTTGGACCTTGTGACATTCATACTTTTGATAGGGAACATTTAGTTTTATAAATTTTAGAGATAATTTGGTGCATTTTAATGTTTTAAACATGAGATTAGTGTTTTAGAAGTGTGTGGAATATAATGTTTCTTGCTAGTAGGTAGATTGTGCTTGGAAACAGTTACTTGTATTTTCAGTGATTG
Source organism: Gossypium stocksii (assembly GCA_020496765.1). Taxonomy (NCBI): domain Eukaryota; kingdom Viridiplantae; phylum Streptophyta; class Magnoliopsida; order Malvales; family Malvaceae; genus Gossypium; species Gossypium stocksii. The sequence continues at coordinate 72,896,207 of CM035622.1, forward strand.
GCACCGCAACATTGAACTAGGGACGTCGCGACTTGAGTTGTTGCACTATAATTTAATTATTCTTGTGGTGAATAGCATGACTAGGTATAAGCTACGTATGCAATTCATATTATGTGGACATGCGGTTTAATCTAAATAAACCCCACTTGTGTGTGTTTTTTTTATTAGAATTAAGTGTCTCATGTTCTTAATGTTATCGGTAAGCTAAATCCTAACTGCGAAGTTATAGGTTGTTTATTAATAAGGGAAATAATTTAAATGAGCTTCTTTTAGTTATTGCCAAGGTAAGAAGAGAGTGGTTGCTAGGTGCAAGGTTAGCAACTATAGCTAATTTATTAAAGTGCACTGAAATTATCTTTGCATCAATGATCAAAGTTTTAAATCAAAACTAAGATTTTACCTTTGACTAAATCTTCATCCTATGTTTTTTTTTTCTTATATTTGATATTGTTATAATTTTAATTTAGTTCTCTTTTTTAATATTTAACACCTTCTTAATTTTATTTTACTTGTTTTATTTAAAGAAAAAAAATTATAACTATTCTATGAGAATTTGACTCTACTCGTTGTTGTATACAAAGATTTATATTATAAATTATTTTATTTTATTTTATTTTTGGTTATTTCAACACCCATCAAATTTTAGTGTTATTGCTGAATATTGGTGTCAATAATTTTATTTCTTTTTAATATCCTTAGGCTTTGGTCATAGCTGCATATTCACAACACTTCGAATTTAGACAAAGCACCACAAGAAGAATGGATAAGGTAAATGTTTATTTTCTTGACAATCCAATTTCTGAACTAACCTCTGTTGTTCAATAATTGGTTGCAGAAAATTCTCAACAAATGAAGGCTTGTGGGATTTATGTTGATTATGGTTATTATACTAATATGTGTCCCATATTTCAAGAAAATTTGTTGAGCGTGCCAATAAAATTAGAGGATTTCTTGGTTGGCCAATATGGAGATCTTATCCCTATGCCAACACTTATAATCATGGATGGACGGATAATTTAGATTTTGGCTATGAATTTAGGCCTCATGCTCCGATGCAACCATCATCTTTTAAGCAAGCTATGCCTCTTAAGGATGTTGTTAAATCAAATGTTACTAACACAATAATTTCAATAGAAGACAAGGTAATTTCAATAGGAGACAAGAGTGAGCATTTAGAACCTAGAGAGGTAAGTCAGTCAACTGGTGACTACAGAGAGTATATTAAAATCTCAAGAAGGCATTGAAAAAGAGGTGGTTTCTCCTAAGGAATCAACTAACTAACCTAATATCGATGAACCAAAGTTGTTTGTGATAAAACCTCTTTTCCTAGAAAGATTTGTCAAATGTAAAGAGGAAGAGGAGGAAATTCTTGAGAATTTCCGCAAAGTCGAAGAGCAAATAGATATTTGTTGAGGTTAAGGATAACATAATAGTGCAAGATGATAGCTATTTATTGAGCCTATGTATATTGATTTTATCTTTGCTCCAAATAGCTTTGAACCTAACCAAAAATCGAGAGTGCTGGAATTTCTCCCACCAATTTTTTTGTTTTAATGCTCAATTCACTTTTAATCATTTTGCACTTTCTATGGGTTATGTTAAATAATCACCATCCCTTCAACCCAATCAAATACTTTTATTCTATTGGAACTATAATTGAGTGTGAGAATGGTGGGTTAAAAAATGGAAAAAAGGGGAATCAATGCTTCAAAATTTTCTGGAGTTTAAATTTGTGCTTAATGTTAGACTTTACTAAGTCAATGTATTATTAGAACCTTTCGATAGTGAAATAACATTTAAGAACATCTAGATAAAGACATTAAACAAAAGTGTTGACGGAGAGACATCTTCGTGGTTAAGTATTTTTAATTTTTCATTTTTATGTAGTTATTTTTTTTAGGTTGCATACCACGTTTAATTTTAGATCTATTGCATCTTTTATTTATTTATTATGTTTTACGTTGAAATAATTTCGCTTTAAATTTTTTGAAGTATTTTTCTTTGTGTAAGACCAAACAAGAGAAGCAAAGCAATCATTAAACAAAGCCTCCAGACTGAGTTGGCAAAAAAACGTTGCGAAGCGAAAAGACAAATCTTCGATCCATAAGAAGATAATTAAATTAAAAAATGTTCGGATCCTATTCAAACTATGTTGCAAGTTGCTGGTGTTCCAAACTTTAACGCAAATAAGTTTACCTCTCTTAGATTAGTATTAAAAATGATACATCTGAATAACTAAACTTAAACCAAAATAAATGTATACAACTCCCACATTTGATGGGACATAAACTAGATGAAATAGAGATTGAAAACCTACAAATCATTTACACATAGCAAATGACAAACTCGGAATCTTAAAGTTCCTTCGGCCTTATCCTTGTTATTAAGATAGAGACACCTTGCTTGTAAGTTTATTTTATAAATTTGCTAGTAATTATAATTACTTTTTATTTTTTCTTTTATTTTTTTAATATTTTTATGAAAATACATGTCAAATTTGTAAATTTTAATTTAATTACATATATTAACATTGAGATAAATTTATTTTTATTTTTATATTTTAATCGATTTCTTTTACATTAAAGCAATCTAAATAATAATAAATAATTAATTTTTCATAATAATAATTTAATAAATTCATCTAAAAGTTAATATATAATTGAATTAAATATAATTAAATATATTTTATTTTAATTAAAGTCAAACATAATTTTTATAAAAAATTAAAATTTATTTAATTTTATATTACTTTAGTTTTTTTTCATATATATGGAATAGGAAAAATTTTATGAAATAGCTGAGATAGGAAATTATTTATTGAAATAAATGGATCATACAGTAGAGATGGTGAAGTCGACAGGTGGAACCGGCTTCAAAGCGGAAATCTCCAGGAGTCAACGTTGGAGGTGCCAACTTCACCTCATCATCCTTTTCTTTTTTTCAATTTTTATGCTTCACATGATTGGCTGAGAAATTTCAGTTCACATGCATTTTAACGTGATTGACTAATGACTCACTATGTTGAAGGTGGAGATTATTACTTTGATTCTTTGAAGTAATTGGAAGTGTAGCCTACTAAGATGCTGAAATTGGTTCAAACCTCCAGCAAAGACGTTAAGAAACCACATGTGGCAAGAGACGAAATCTTTGCCGAGTAAACTGTAGTGATCATAAGGGCAAAGCCGACACCAAATCTGACGGTGCATCTTCCGATCGTTAGGATGGCGTAGTTTTAGGCATAGCCTAATAAAATTATGCCAGTCAAGAAAATTATCGAGGCTAAAGTGATCATATAACGGCGTACAACGTAATTAGATGTTCTTCCTGCTGCTAAAGAATCAAGCAGAGCGCATACGTTAAGAATTTCCGCCCGCACTTCAACTTGGACATCACTGATTTTCAAATCCTCTTCTATAAAAAAAAAAAAATCATTGCTCCACTCTCGGCAGTGGAAATCTAAAAGTACTTTTAATTTTGAGTTTTTATTTTTGTACTTTCTTAAATTAAGTTTTTCTGAATATATATATATATAGATATATATATATCTCGAACAACAATGTTCATTGCCCAGTAAAACATAACATCAGCATGCAAAGATTAAACATCTATGCAACTTGAAGAACAATCACTTGAAGAACACCCATAGGCATTTTGTTTCAGTTCTCATACAACTCAAGCCCACTTTTTCCTAGAACCACTCCTATTAATATTCAGCTCATTTCACGACTTCTCTAACCGATCTTCTAATAGTTATGCATACAACTTTTCATGGGAAGAAAATTTAATCTAAATTACCATTCAGGTATAAGTACTTGTTATAGTACTTGCTATTACCGACCCGATGCTCGATTACCCTATTGAGTCCTGACCCATACTCTTTGCAGTTTGCACTTTAAGTTTACTACTCTTTGCAGTTTGCACTTTAAGTTTACATATGAGGTGTTTGCACCCTTCTATGAAACCACACGATGTGGATTCACACCACCATGTAGGCGAGCCCACACCTATAAAACACGTGTTAACCCTAGAGTAGGGTACGTGTCGGCATGCATGGGGACTTATCTATGACATCACATCCAGGAACAATAACCATATAATATAAATACACAATTTAACCCATCTGAAGGGGAAAAACACTAAATAGCACTTAACAATTTGGTGCAGTAAATGTGGACAGACTTCCAATCTTCAAATCTTCAAATAATATGAAAACCAAGATTACTCACCCTAACAAGAATTTCCTCACCAATTTTCCAGCAAGCCAGGTAGGAGGTTCTGGCACTGGCAATCAACCCAATAAAATAGACCTTTTTGCTAGTTGGTTTGCTAGCCGACTAGAGAATTTGGGTAATTTAGGCCATGTAGGTGCCTTCAATTCTTTTGATCTCAATACTCCCTTTGGTCAGGGACCATCATTTTCCTCTAATCAGGAAGTACCGCCACAACAATTTTTTAGTTTGTAGGAGTAGCTAAGGATGATGAAGGAATAGATGGGTCAACAAAGTGTTATGTTTGAACAACAACAAGTGTTTCAAAAGGAGTTGTTAAGACAGAACAAGGAGTTAAGGAGGAAGATGTAGTTTGACAATTTTGATCTTTAGGATCATGTCACGCCTATCCAGGAAGAGGTTGTGGGAGCACATGCAAAGCTATGATAGAAAAAAATGGATGCTTTGTTAGAGATGTACGATTATTGGATCCTGATGTACAAGATATAGACTGATTGTTTTGTTCTAACAACCCATTGTCTCCTGAAGTAGCAGTTGTGAGCCTACCAACTAAGTTTAAAGTTCGAAAAGAATTATTTGAAGGCAGGGGGGATCCTCGAGCACACATTATGCAGTACAATAATTATATAAATGTGTTGAGGGCTTCTGATAAAGCAAAATGTAAAACTTTTTCAACGACTTTTAGAGGAAGTGCTAAAGATTGGTACTTATCTTTATCATAGGGCTCTATTCAAAGCTTCTCGCAGTTGGGTCAGATATTCTTGGGAAGATTTCAAGCTCATAGGAGAATAATGAGCACTCCTATGGGTTTAATGTCAGTGAAATAGAGGGATGGAGAATCTTTGCAAGGTTATGTCAAAAGGTTCCATGCAACTACATTAAACATAGAGAAATTGGAGAACTAATGGGCCATTGATGTTTTCATCATGGGAGTCCAAAACGAGAACATACAATATTTTTTTACTGATAATAAGTCATAGAATTTGGTAGATTTGTATGAGAGGGCTCATAAGTTCGCTTAAGTAGAGGAAATTAAGATGACAACTCGTAATACTTTCCATAGGTCTGATAGAAAATTTAAGGGTCACTAGAGAGTTCATAATCAGCAAGGTCCTCCTTCTTAGAGTTTATGTGTACAAAGTGGGGGACAACAGAGGAACTATTTGCAAAATGAATCGCCGAGTGCATTTTAGTGACCACAGGTTGAACACACAAGAAGATACATTCCTTATGGAAAATTTGAAACTTATACTCCCTTAAATGCTTCACGTACCTATATTCTTAGCCAGGTCAAGAATTTGAGTACTTTACCAAGCCCTCCACCCATGCGGTGCAACCAATCAAGATCCAACTCGAGGGATAGGAGAAACTTTCATAATGACGAGGACCACAAGATTCAAGATTGTTTCATTTTGAAAGATGCTATAAAGGAGGCAATTAGAAATGGCAAGTTGAAGGATTTTGTGGTTTAGGATGCTTTGACATCAGCTCAGAGTTCTCGGAGCACTGATAAGGGAAAACAAAAGGTTAGAGACACAATACATGTGATAATTGGTATTGATGAAAAGTAGGCAACCTCTAACACGAAGGGAAAGGCTCATCTTCGAAGTGTGATGTCTGTTAGTTCATTAAAGAAGTAGTGTCAACAAGAAAAGTGGAAGGTAGAATTTAATGATAAGGATGAGGATTCGGTGTGTGATAAGGAAGGGAATGATCCAATAGTCGTGTTAGCAACTATAGCAAGATTTGAGGTGAAAAGAATCTTTGTTAAAAGTGGAAGCATTGTAGAGGTATTGACTTGGGATGCATACCAGAAGATGGGGTTGAAGGAATGTAACACCCCTAACCTCTATCCGTCACCGGAATAGGGTTACAAGGCATTGCCGGACAATACGCATCATCCACATACACAATACATACATTTATGCATTCATAATCAAAATCCATTCAACACATTCACATTGTCCCTTGTAAGACCCTATGAGACCTTAAAACATGCTTGGAAGAGGTTCAAGACTAAACTGATTACATTTGAAAACTTTGGGAAACTTATAAAATTTTCTAACATACAAGGGTCACACGCCCGTGTGAACAGGCGGTGTACCTCACGCAGCCACTAGACACGCCTGTGTCACATTCTGTGTGAAAACAGGGCATACATACTAACTTGCACCACACGGCCGAAGACACGCCCATGTGCCACGACCGTGGGAGATCTGGAGGAGTTACTGACTTGGGTCACACAGCCAGCCACACTCCCATGTGCCACACACGGCCAGTAGACATGCCTATGTGTCTAGGCCATGCCAAACCTATAGGATATAATGTCTTAATTCGAAGGCCTACCCCAGGGGACACACGGCCGTGTAGCATGACCATGTGTCGCACACGACTAAGACACATGGGTGTGCTACTGGCTATGTGACCCAAGTCAGTAACTCCTCCAGATTTCCCACGGTCGTGGCATATAGGCGTTTCTCTGGCTGTATGGTGCAAGTCAGTATGTATGTTCTATTTTCACACGACCTGTGACATGGGCGTGTTTGGTGGCCATGTGAGGTACACAGCCTGTTCACACGGGCGTGTGACCCTTGTATGTTGGAAAATTTTATAAGTTTCCCAAAGTTTTCAAATGTTATTAGTTTAGTTTCGAACCTCTTCCAAGCATGTTTTAAGGTCTCATAGGGCCTTATAATGGACAATGTGAATGTGTTGAATGGATTTTGATTATGAATGCATAAATGTAAGTATTGTATATGTGGATGATGCATATTGTCCAGTAATGTCTTGTAACCCTATTCTTACGATGGATATGGGTTAGGGGTGTTATATTTTATTGGTATTAGACCTACGGTTTAGTCAATTCTAAGACTAACGTAGCAAGTGAGAGTCTAGCTATACATGCCTTATATATAAATTGTGATAGTATGATGATTCCTGATAGATTAAAGTGTGTTTTCATATGGTAAATGGATCCCGATCAAGCTTTAGCTGATGATGTGAAAAGTAATGCGCCCGCTCCCACTTAAAAGGCAGCGCAATCTGACTCTAGGCCTGTATCTACTAGCCACGAGGGAGAGGCTACACAAGCCTTCTTCCAAATGATGAGTCAGTGGTTTATAGAGTTCGTTCAAATGAATCTGACTACTCAACAACCTCCACCCGCACCTGTTCCTCAACAAATCCTTGTTATTCCTCATAGTATTGATCCTCTATGATTAAATAAACCACCTATTAATAAGATTCAAAAACATGAGGTTAAAAAGTTTCGGGATACTGTTGATGATGATACTGAGAGAGTTGAGTTCTGGCTCGAGAACATGATCCGAGTGTTCGATGAATTGTCCTGTACTCCTGAAGAATGTATCAAATGTGTTGTATCTTTGTTAAGAGATAATGTGTACCATTGGTGGAAAACGTTGATATCAATGGTTCCTAGAGAACAGGTTTCCTGGGAATTCTTTTAATATGAGTTCTAAAAGAAGTATATAAGTCAGCGGTTTCATGATCAGAAGCATAAAGAGTTTCTAGAATTAAAATAAGGCCAGATGACTATCACTGAGTATGAGAGAGAGTTTATACATTTAAGCAAGTATGCTCGAGAAATGTGTCTACTAAAGAGATCATGTGTAAACGGTTCATTGATAGACTGAACAAGGATATAAAATTATTAATCAAGATTCTTGAATTAAAAGAATTTGTGGTTCTGGTTGAAAGGGCTTGTAAAGCCGAAGATCTTAGTAAAGAAAATAGAAAAGCTAATTTTGAAGCAAGAGATTCAAGAAAGAGATCAACTAGTAAATCTTATTAGTCTGCATTGAAAAAATATCCAGACTCGTTTAATCATTCTAATGCATCTGTGGGACATTCAAATAGGGATCATGAAAAGTAACCTGTGAGTTCTAAAGCTCAAGCTACATCTATTGCCAGTGTTGGTAGTGTGAGACAAAACTGACCCGGGTGTAGACATTGTTGGAAACGGCATATCAGTGATTGTAGATTGAATGATCGGACCTGTTTTAAATGTGGATCATTGGATCATTGGATCATTTCATTCGTAATTGTCCTGAGTTGGCTGAGCAAGATATAGTACAAAATCCGAGGCTGAGTAACACTGCAACTAGAGGTAGACCACCCAGAAATGTTCTTAATGTGAGTGGTAGTCAGAGAACAACCAAAGACTTTACTATGAGGTCTGAAGCTAGAGCACCTACACGAGCCTATAATTCACAGTCGCGAAGTAGCGTCATCTTCAGATGTTATCACTGGTACTTTTACTGTCCATGATACAAAGTTAATGCATTGATAGATCCAGGATCAACTCATTCATATATATGTGTGAATGTAGTATCCAGTGAGGCTTTGCCTGTAGAGTCTACTAAATTTGTAATTAGAGTATCGAATCCCTTAGGTAAGTGTGTGTTGGTTGATAAAGTGTGCAAGAACTATCCATTGAAGATTTCAGATTTCTGTTTTTCAGCCGATCTGATGTTGTTACCATTTGATGAATTTGATAAAATTCTAGATATGGATTGGTTAACACTACATGAGGCTATAGTAAACTATAAACGAAAGATGATTGATTTGAGATGTTAGAATGATGAAGTTATTCGGATAGAGTCAGATGATTTGAATAGTTTACCAGTAGTGATTTCATCAATGTTAGCTCAAAAATATGTGAGAAAGGGTTGCGAAGCTTATTTTGCTTATGTGCTTGATACAAAAGTGACTAAAAAGAAGATAGAATTAGTGCCAGTTGTGTGTGAATATCCGAATGTGTTTCCTGAAGAGTTATTGGGTTTACCATTGATCTGAGAGGTTGAATTTGGCATTGAGTTAGTGCTGGGTACAATGCCGATATCGATAGCTCCGTACAAAATGGCACCAATAGAATTAAAAAAATTAAAAGCTCAATTGCAAAAACTAATGGATAGAGGTTTTGCAAGACCGTGTTTCTTACCCTATGGTGCTCCTGTATTGTTTGTGAAAAAGAAAGATGGCATGATGAGAATGTGTATAGACTATCGACAGTTTAACAAAGTGATGATAAAAAATAAGGATCCTCTGCCCATAATAGATGATTTGTTTGATCAGTTAAAACGGGCTACAATGTTTTCAAAGATAGATTTGAGATCAAGTTATTACCAGTTGAGAGTTAGAGACTTTGATGTACCAAGGACAACTTTTAGAACGAGGTATGGTCATTATAAATTTTTAGTTATGCCTTTCGGATTAACGAATGCACCTACTATCTTTATGGATTTAATGAACCGAATTTTCAGGCCATGCATAGATTGATTTATCATTGTATTCATTGATGATATTTTGATGTACTCTTGTGATGAATCTGAACATGCTGAACATTTGAGAATTGTATTACAAACTTTGAGAGTTAAACGGTTGTAGGCAAAATTCAACAAATTTGAGTTTTGGTTATGAGAGGTCAGTTTTCTAGGACATATAGTTTCAGCTGCAGGTATCCGAGTTGACCCAGTCAGATATCTGCAATAGTAGATTGGAAGCCTTTAAGAAATGTATCCAAAGTCTACAGTTTTCTGGGACTAGCTAGTTATTACCGAAGGTTCGTGAAAGGATTTTCTATTATTGCAACTCTGATGACAAAATTGCTTCAGAAAGATGTTAAAATCAAGTGGTCAGATAAATGCTAGAAAAGTTTAGAGCAGTTAAAAGCTTTTTTGACTGAAGCTTCATTGTTAGTTCAGCCTCAATCGGGTAAAGAATTCATAGTTTTTAGTGATGCATCATTAAATGGTTTGGGTTGTGTTTTGATGCAAGAAGGTAAAGTTATATCTTATGCCTTAAGATAGTTGAAACCGCATGAAATGAATTACCCAATGCATGATTTGGAGCTAGTAGTGATTGTGTTCGCGTTGAAAATTTGGCGTCACTATTTGTTTGGTGAGAAATGCCACATTTATACTGACCATAAAAGTTTGAAATATTTGATGACTCAGAAAGATTTGAATTTGCAATAGCGGAGATGGCTTGAATTGCTAAAAGATTACGAGCTAGTGATAGACTATCATTTGGGAAAAGCAAATGTTTTTGCTGATGCATTAAGCTGGAAATCTTTGTTTTCTCTACGTGCAATGAATACGCAGTTGGCTCTATCTGACGACGGCTCAGTTGTAGCTGAGTTGAAAGCGAGACCATTGTTTTTGCAACAGATTGGTAAAGCTCAAAAAGTTGATAATGAAATGTTAGCAAAACGAGCTCAATGTGATTTGAACCTTGATTCAGAATTCCAAGTTGATGCTGATGACTGTTTAAAATTCAGAGGCCAAATATGTGTTTCGAGAAATTCAGAGTTAATTTGGATGATTTTGAACCAAGCACATAGTAGTCATTTATCTATTCATCTGTGAAACATGAAAATGTATAATGATTTGAAATAGCTTTATTGGTGGCATGTCATGAAGCATGATATTTCAGAGTTCATTTCTAAATGCTTGATTTGTCAGCAAGTTAAAGCTGAGCATCAGGTACTGTCTGGTTTATTGCAGCCGGTTATAATTCCCGAGTTGAAATGGGATAGAGTAACTATGGATTTTGTGTCGGGATTGCCCCTATCTCTGAGAAAGAAAGATGTGATCTGGGTTATAGTTGACAGATTGACAAAATAGGCTCATTTTATTTCGGTACGACCGAACTATTCACTTGAAAAGTTAGCTGAGATGTATATCTCCAAGGTTCTGAGATTACATACAGTACCTATTTCTATTGTTTTGAATAGAGATCTGAGGTTCACATCAAGGTTTTGGGAGAAACTGCAAGATGCACTGGGTACAAAACTATATTTTAGTACTGCATTTGACCCACAGACGGATGGTCAATCCAAGCAAGTTATACAGATACTCGAGGATATGTTGAGATATTGCATTCTTAAGTTTGAAGGTACGTGGGAAAAGTATTTTCCGTTGATTGAATCTGCGTAAATGTTGAACACTGTTTTACTGGACTGAGCTAAACGAGAATAAAATTCACGGGGTTGATCTGATTAGAGAGACTAAAGAAAAAGTAAAAGTAATTCTTGATAGTTTGAAAGCAGCAGCGGATCAATAAAAATCTTACACAAACTTGAAACGGAAAGATATTGAATTTCAGATCGGGGATAAAGTGTTTTTGAAAGTTTCACCATAGAAGAAAATACTCAGATTTGGCAGAAAAGGAAAATTGAACCCGAGATTCATCGAACCTTATGAAATTATTAAGCGAGTTGAATCAGTGGCATATCGATTAGCATTACCATCTGAGTTAGAAAAGATTCACAATGTATTTCATGTATTAATGCTACAAAGATACAGATCTGATATCTCACATGTCATTTCCCCTATTGAGGTTGACATTCAGTCAGATATGTCTTATGTTGAAGAACCGATTCGAATTCTAGCTCGTGAAATCAAAGAGCTGAGAAACAAGAGAATTGCATTAATGAAAGTATTATGGCATCGGCATGGGGTTGAAGAAGCTACGTGGGAAACCGAAGATGCTATGAGAAATCAATACCTTAACCTATTCATTGGTAAGATTTTCGGGGACGAAAATCCCTAAGGGGGAAGAGTTGTAACAGCCTGATTTTTGTTAAATCGGAACAATGGTTTTGGAACCACAAATTTGAGGTTGGAAAATTATTTTAATATTATTTTTGGTGTTTACAGCATGTGAATATATATGTGTGAAAATTTCGTGAGCTAATTTTATCGTTTAATAGCTTAATTTGAGGAAAATGACTAAATCGCGTAAAAATGCAAAAGTGGCATGCTATAAGTTAAAAGTGTTTAATTGCTATGATTTATTAAATGAAAGGTCCTTATGTTGATATTATACCATTGATAGTGGGAATGGACATAAATGGGCATATATTAGGTGATTTTATAATGGTTTCTTAAGGGTAAAATGGTAAATTATGTGTTAAGTATAATAAAACAAAACAAAATTAAAATAGTTGTCATCTTCATTAATATTTGTAATAGGGCAATTTTGCCCGATTAAAATCCAAACCAAATAAAAAACATAAAACCAAATTATAAAGTCCATCAAAAGTCCAAATGCCCAAAACAACGGACCCAAAATACAAAAATTATCAGACCCAAAATACATGGCTCAATGGCCCAAAATTAAACCTAGGTTTAGCAGAACTAGCAAACCCTAGTAGCAAAGAACGCCGCAGCCCTGAGCCTCTAGCGCCGTATGGCCTCCGTGCGCAACAGACAAGCTCTCACCTCTGTACGTACCAACAACAACAAGGACGGCCTCCAGCACACCCGTACCTGCAAGAAGAGACAAATGCCAGCAAATACAACAAAACAAGAAATATATTGCATTTTTCTTTTTATTTTCTTGCAAATCGGTTATAAAAGACCAAAAATCACCTTTGTAATCTCTCCGGCACGAATTGAAAATAATATAGAAGCATTCACGTAATTAATAGCAAAGGTTGCTCTTTATTTTGATTTTGCATTTTTGAAACTATTGTCTTATTTTTCTTTTCTTTTATTTTCATTTTAAAAAAAACAAAAGAAAGGAAAGGGGAAAGAATGTGCTTACTGGAGTACCCTGCGACTGGGTCATCGTTCCTCGGTTCGTTATCGGAGGTCTCCTCCATTTTGGAATCGGACCCAAAAAAGGAGATGAAGGGAAGCCCTTTCTTTCGGTCTTTGCGGACCCAATCGGAGTGGGGCTGAACGGCCCATGCCCGTGTGTGCCTCTGGCCACCAAACCCAATGGTGGTGCAGCGGTGGCAGTGGGGAGTTGCAATCGGCACCTATGTTCGTCGAAACCCTAGCAGAGGGATATCAAAGCTTTTTTTCTTTTTTTTTTCTTTTCTTCATTTCACTAAATGTTTTTTTTAAGCAAAAAAATCAGATTTTATAACTAAATAAAACGGTGCTGTATTGCCATACCCGTATGGACTGACCCGATGACCTAACCCGAGTGTAGCTTGACCCGCGCGTTTTTGGTCTTTGAGGGTTTATTGCATGATTGGTCCTTCTTGTTCGCGCAAATATCCGATTGAGTCCTTTGTGCATGTTATTTCTTTTTTAAATTTATCCCGGGGATTCGCGCGATATTGCAATGCGATTCGCGCCTAAACGCAGCGTTTCAGGAGCTGCTTTATTTCCAGTTTCAGTCCCTGTGCTTCATGCGTGCACTTCATCTGGGTCCTTTTATTGTTTTTAATATTTGGTTTTTAGATTCTAAGTTTCGTTTTAATTTTAATTTAGTCCTTGGCCTGTTTTAATTTATTTATTTACTCATTTTCCCTTTTACTTCTTATTATTATTATTGTTATTATTATTATTTCTAACCTTTTTCTTATTTTACCTATTTAAACCTTTTATTTTCTATTTATCTAAACTTTATATATGTATTATTTATATTATATTTACATATTATGTATTTTAAATACCTTTCATTTATTAAAAAAATAAAAATAAAAAAGACTTTTACATGATTCTCATTTCAAATATATGTATTTCAAATTTCACACATTTCCATTTAAATACTTTGTTTAAAATTGTATTTGGCCCATTTTAATATTTTCTAATAATTATTTGTATATATATCTGTTTTAATTGAAATAACTTTTACTAATGTTTAACCTTTATATTGTTTCATGTAGGAATTTTATTTTAAATTTACCTATGTATATGGATATTTTCTTAGGAATATAGTTATATATGTATATAGCTTGCTTTAAAAAATTATTATTATATTTTTGGTCATTGTCAAAACCTTGTATGTTAGTTATTTTAATTTCCAATTGCAAAATTCATTTAAAATCTTTATGTGGTATTATATTCCTTTTTAATTTGTTCTCTTGTATGGAATTATTTGTTTATACGACATCATTGCCTTGTATTATTATTTTGTGCTTGATCCTATGCTTGTGTTTCTTGCCACTGTATTACGATTCAAATTCCAACATATTAAAGCCTTTAGTGGATGCATCATTTTTTTAGCCCGAGTAAATTAAACAAGTTCACTTTTTAAATTAACTTTTTTAATTGCTTATTCGATGATTTCTCAAAAATAAGGCAATATTTCGTATTTAGAAATTTGAGAAATCGTGCCCTAACGTGCTGGGTTGCGATTTTTCGTTTGACCAAATAACCGAATATCCTTTTTAGATTTCACTTGTCTTCTCTAATTTAAAAAAAAATAAAATAAAATAAGGCAATGCTCTCTGTTTGGAAATTCGAGAAATCGTGCCCTAACGTGTTGGGTTTCGTTTTTTGGTTGGACCGAATACGTGAACACCCTTTTTGCAATTTTCAAATGTACGAGTTTTTAGAACAAGATTTGATCATAGTTTCGAGGGTTTAAAGGATCATGTCCTAATGTGCTAGATGTGATACCGTATTCCTTTGAAACGAGAGAGTCTTGCCATCCAATTTAAGCCGTTCAAATGCTTTAAAAGAAATCGTATTTCAAAACTTCCCGACATAAGGACATTTTTAATCAATTTGGTACCAATTTTGGGCGTTACGAGGGTGCTAACCCTTCCTTGTACGTAATCGACTCCCGAACCCGTTCTCTCAAGTTTCGAAGACCAAATTAATTGTTTTAATAAATCAAAATGTTTTTATTAAAATAATTTAAGGTGATCCGATTGCACCTCAAAAAAGGTCGGTGGCGACTCCATTTTTGAATTTTAAAGTCGATCCCCGTTTTTCAAAAAAAATGGTTTCGACAATATTCAATCGAAATTGAAAAAGAAAAAGAAGCCATTTTAGGGCTTTGATATTCAGCTAGCATATTCCTTGATTAAGATCAAGAAAGAAAGAAATCGGATTTAGATCGAGAGAAATAGAAAGTTGTCGAGTAGTCGATCCGATCCGTTCATCATAAATACGAGGTAAGTTCCTATGCAAATAAATTTTTTTAAATTGAATTATTTATGTTTTATTATTATTGAATTGCTACAAATGTTGAACGAGCAAATATGAGCAAGAATCGATGAAGTTACAATATCCAAAAGTCCCGTACGAACCTTAGGAATAGTATAGGATACAAATGTCATGACATTAGGTTATCGAGATGTGATTACATATAAGACCATGTCTGAGACATTGGCATTGTATTGTGATTACGTGTAAGATCATGTCTGGGACATTCACATCATATTGTGATTTCGTGTAAGACCTTGTCTGGGATAGTGGCATTGATATGTGATAACATGTAGGGCCATATCTAAGATATGGCATTGTACAAGCTTTATGTGATTACCGAGTATCCTTAACGATTCCAAATGGTTTAACGAGAAAATTAAAGTCGAGAAAGAATGTGTGAGTGAGTTAAGTGACTCAGGTACATACGAGATTCATACGAGTATTAAAAAGGGAAGTCTTTGATGAAATTATAAGTAAAATTAAATAAGTATTCATTGAGAAAGGTTTGTGAGCTTTTATATGCTTACTCATATTTTGCCTATTGATGGAAATGATTTTGATTCATGTGGTAATTTATTTGTGTATGGCTTACCAAGCTTTTAAAGCTTAATTTGTGTGTTCTTTCCCTATTTTATAAATAATCGAAGCTAGCTCGGACATCGGGGATCATCGAGAAATGTCATCACACTATCAATCAACTTGTTGGCATATTTTTGAATGCTTTGTAAATATGGTATATGGCATGTATAGGCTAGTGAGTTGATGATATGTCTTGAGATATGATATAGCCACGAGATTTGGCTTGCTTTTGATGTAAATGTTGGTGTGCATTTGGCCATTTAAGTTGGCTTAATTTATGAGTTTGGTAAGTGATATTTGATGAATTTATGGCCTTGAGTTTTGGCATGTTTTGTATGGTTGTTGTGATGGTTATAAGTTTGCTAAATTAGCTAATTATCGTGTATTAATGTTTGGAAAATGGCATGCTGTGGATTGGCTTGTTGATAATGAAATGGTATGTTTTAAAGTATGAAATAGATGAAAAGATAATAAGATTATGTATTTGGAAGTTAGGCGAAAATTGTTGATTATAACACATTAATGTGATATGATTTTGTTATGAATTCAGTAGTGAAATGGTTGATGATAAAATTGCATGAATTGTATACAAATTGGCATGTTTTGGCTTCCTATAAATGCATGGTACTATTTTGGTTGCTAGGTGTGCATGAGAAAAGGGTGGCAAATTGGCTTTACAAATAGCCTATTTTTGTCCACACGGGCAGAGACACGGGCATGTGTCTCAACCGTATGCAACACACGGTCATGCTACATGGTCATGTGTCCCTTGAGGTAGCCCTTCGAATTAAGGCATTATACCCTATAGGTTTGCCACGACCT
This sequence comes from Gossypium stocksii, assembly GCA_020496765.1. Taxonomy (NCBI): domain Eukaryota; kingdom Viridiplantae; phylum Streptophyta; class Magnoliopsida; order Malvales; family Malvaceae; genus Gossypium; species Gossypium stocksii. The sequence goes on from CM035622.1 coordinate 72,912,750, forward strand.
AGACACACGAGTATGTCTACTGGGCGTGTGTGGCACACGAACTGGCACATGGGCGTATGGCTGGCCATGTGACCAAAGTAAGCAACTCCTCTAGATTTCCCACGGCCGTGGCACATGGACATGTCTCCGGCCGTGTGGTGCAAGTCAGTATGTATGCCCTATTTTGACACAGCCTGTGACACGGGCATGTTTGGTGGCCGTGTGAGGTATACGGCCTGTTCACACTAGCGTGTGACCCCTGTATGTTGGAAAATTTTATAAGTTTCCCAAACTTTTCAAATATTATCAGTTTAGTCCCGAACCTCTTCCAAGCATGTTTTAAGGTCTCGTAAGGCCGTATAAGGGATAATGTGAATGTGTTGAATGGATTTTACTTATGAATGTATAAATGTGTATGTATTGTGTATGTGGATGATGCGTATTTCCTGGTAATGCGTTGTAACCCTATTCCGACGACGGATACGGGTTAGGGGTGTTACAAGGAATAAGCTTTGAAGAAAGTAAACCCTTTCTATGGTTTTTTGAACCATCCAGTTGAGGCAAAAAGATATATTAGCTTTCCTGTTACCCTAGGGGATGGCGAGCACACCACCACAAAGCATCTTCAATTCTTTGTGGTAGACCATCCAGTGGGTTGCAATGCAATCTTTGGGCATCCAATTATGAGTATGACTAAAATGATGGTTGCAACTTTTTGTATGAAGATTAAGTTCCCTACTAGGATAGAGATAGGTTTCATGAAATCTGACCAGCAAATAATTATGTAGTGTCATATATTGTTAGTTAAATAAACACGTGAATAGGTACCGTGGGGTCAGATTTCACAATAGATAGAAATAGCTAGTGAAGTTTTAGATTTGGATAGTTTAGATGTTAGAAGTGAGGAGAGAACTCAAAAGCCAAAAGCAACAAAGATCACAGAAACTTTGTAGTTATTTTATGATAACACAATGAGTTGGTAAGGATTTCATTAGCGTTGGCAGAAGAAGAAAAACAAGACTTGTTTCAGTGTTTAAGAGTGAATTTAAACATTTTTGCATGGTCAACTACAGACATGCCTAGTGTGGATCCTTAAGTGATTGTTCATCGGTTAATTGTGTCTCCTGAGGTAAAGCTAGTCAAATAGAGAAAAAGAAGGTTTGCTTCACAAGTTGTGGAGGCCATTAGACAGGAGGTTGGAAAGCTTCTTTTAGTGAGATTCATTAGGGAAATGGCGTACCTCGACTAGGTATCAAATGTTGTGGTGGTAAAAAAGGCCAATGGAAAGTGGAAAATGTGCATTGATTTCACCAGTCTTAACAAAGGTTGCTCGAAGCATAGTTTTTCTTTACCCTCAATAGGCAGGCTGGTAGATGCTCCTCAGGCCATAAATTCATGAACTTTATGGATGCATTCTCGGGTTATAACCAAATTTCTATTGCTCCATAAGATCAGGATTAAACAACCTTTGTCACAGAAGAAGGCTTGTTTTGCTATCAAGTTATGCCTTTCAGGTTTACGAATGCATGTTCAACCTACAAGAGATTGGTTAATAAGATTTTAAGAAATCAAATTGGTTGCACTGTTGAGGTCTATGTTGATGACATGTTGGTGAATAGCTCTACTTTGAGGGTGTATATTCAGGATTTGTCTGAAGCTTTTTCTATTCTACGAGCTTATAACATGAAGTTAAATATGGAGAAGTATGCTTTTGGTGTGAGAGGAGAAAAATTCTTAGGCTTCCTAGTTTTAGAGTGAGGTATAGAGGTGAACCTTGAAAAGACATGGGCCATTCTAGATATGCCTCACTCGAAGACCATTAAAGACATTCAATGCTTAATGGGGAGGGTGGTCGCTTTAAACAAGTTCGTCGTTTACCATTCTTTAAAGCATTAAGAACTTATTTTAGTTAAATAAAGGATGCCAAGCTACTTTTGAAAAGATCAAATTGTATCTAACGTCTCCACCACTTTTTATGTCACCTCGAGTGGTAGAGACTTTTTATCTTTATCTTGTGACCTCTGAAGAAACGGTGGAAGTAGTTTTGATCAAGACAAAGGATTCACCAATTTCCAGTGTATTATGTTAGCAAAGTGCTATAGAATGGTAAGCAAATGTATTCAAAGATATAAAAGTTCATATTTGCTTTAATAATGGAACCTCACAAGTTGAGACCCTACTTTTAAGCTCATCTCGTGACTGTCATGACAAATCAACCTATCAAAGATATTATGTCTAAAGTAGACACTTCAAGTCGAATAACCAAATGGGGTATTAAATTGGTAGAATTTGGAGTAGAATATGCCCTGAGGACAATGATCAGAGCTCAGATTTTTAGCCAATTTCATGATGGAATGTTCTTTTGACAGATCATTAAACCCTACATATAACTTTTAATTTCAAACACTATTATTCATACAAGTGATACATGGAACGATGAAATTGTGCAAGTGTACACAATTGCAACAAGTAATAAAGTGACAAGTAAATGTTGAGTTATCGTACCCACAGGGACTGTGAAAGAAAAATATTTATGAAATGTAAATCAAACACTTTGGTGATGGGAAAATATTTTGTTTTGAAGAAGTGATTTAAAAACTAAAAATTAACTAAGTAATAGAAATAAAAAGTAAAAATTCCAAAGTATTAATCCAAAAGGATAAGTTTTAATCAATATGACATAATTGTGCTAGATCAATTACATTTCTTAACATAGAATTACTAAACCCATGTTCATGTTGTTACAAATATTTTCACGATAACTTGGTAATTTGTTAACTACTACAAATACATACTTACTAAATTAACCAATCTCTTGAACATTTTTCAATGTCAATTGAAACAATTAATCAATTTTCATAAGCACATATAAGATTAAGTGAGGTAACAATATATTTCTATACTGAAACAGTTTAACCACAATAATCTTGCAAGTTATACAAGGCTAATGTACCACTTATAACCGTTGCTAATTTAACCTTTAGCTACCTTAGAAGATTAAACTTACACCCTATACCCAGCCTAGAAGTCTAGACCGAATCCAGGATGCTACATTGATCACTGAAGTAATCGTGAGAAAAGTTTCACAGAAATAAACCCATTTATTACTTAAGTACATTTATTTCATAGCAAACCAAAAACTAGTAATTGCTTTAAAATTCTGTCCGAAAAGTTACCAGTCTAAAATAGACGAATATAGCATATAATGAAAATTGTACCACAATATTATAAAACCTTACAGTTTAAAATTAACCAAATAATAAAGTCGTATCAGAAATCAAAAACTGATACTCCATACTGTTGAAACTGTCTGAGACCTCCGTGTATCGAGTCTAGCATAAAAAATCAGAATGGTACCTGAAAGGGGAAACAAAAGGGGGATGAGCTACTCGAGCTCAATGTGAGATCAAACCAGTTAAACTACAGAGACGGAAACAAGGATAGAAACAAAAAGCCTGGAAGTAGTTCAAGTTTAGTTATGAAGTAGAACTAACTTACAAAACTATTCAGAACCAATCGATATATGCAAAGCAAACTTACCGATTAATGACAGTTGAGCATATTCGCCCAAAATCAATATACCATAGGTACTTTTCGGTCACATGCCATTCAGATACAGTAGCAATAATTCACAAGTCAGTCACACAGTCACAATAACAATTTAGTCAAACAGTTGCAGACAGAGTCTACAGAATTCACATAGGCACAAGTGCCTTTCAGTGGAACAGTAACACATTCAGTCATGGTATCAATAATTCTCAACCATTCACAAGTTTCAATTCAGTCAAACAGGTCATTCAGATGTATATAAATGCAAATGAGTTATAAAATCCCCACCCATCCAGCCAACACACTTCTCTGTCCCCTATCACTCCTCATAAGAGCTTTAACCTTGTCCCACCAATCACTCCACTCAGGACCTTGTAAGGTTCATCCAACCCTGCACTCCAACTGATGTCATATCGGGTTGCCCAGCAACGATGGCTATCAGGATTGTCCATGATCCTCTGCATATTAGGGCTACCCTTGACCCTCTGGGTATTAGGGCTAACAGTGTGCAACTAAACTACCAGTCTCATATATTACGTAGAAAAGCTAGTGTATAAGCTGTACTGTGCAATACGATAAACTGCAGTATAGACATGCAGTATGAACTGCCAGATCAAATAGTAGTACGTAGCGTAGCTAACATACATGCGGTACAATGCAATGTAGTAATCTACTATACCAATTTCAAAACACGACTGTGTGAGGGTCTCACACACCCGTGTGCCCACCAGACACGGTCGTGTGTTTCAAAACACTTGCCTGTGTAGGATCCCTAAAACCCTAAATCAACTACACGACCATGTGGCCAAGCCGTGTGACTTCAAATCCCAAATCCCTAATTCCTAAACCCACACGCCCGTGTGCCCAAGGGACATGGCCGTGTGAATTCTTACAAAATCCCCTAATCAGCCACATGCCTGTGTGGCCAGGCCGTGTGGCACCCAAAATTGACTAGAAACCCTAATACCCAAATCCACATGGCCGTGTGCCTCGGCACACGCCCGTGTGGCTATCGAAAAGCTCACAAAACCACCCTAAATCATCCCTAAAACTACCATTTAAGCCACCATAATAGTCTCTAACCTTTGCCTTATCAAAGTACATTAGAAAATAACAATTTCCTCTCACTTCCATCGTCTAAGAACCCTCCAAATCCCTCGGGTTAACATATGCACAAGACTTGTCGAAAACAGAAAATTTAAAACTAAAACTATATAGACAAGGTTAGATTCCTACACCTGTTTTGAAGTTGAAGAGATCAAAAGAGGAGCGCAACTCTGGGAATCGAAGACCGATTGTTTTAGAGAATTATTTTGACAAACAAAAAGTAAGCAGAAAGGAGAGGGATGAGGAAACGTGAAGAAGAAAAAGAAGGGAACGTCCAACCAAACTAAAAAAAATTAAAATAATAATTAAAATAAAAAATAATCACATGCTAATATAAATAACCAAATAAAATTAAATAACTATTCTCAGTTAAACAAACTACTAACTATCAATATACTAAAATAAATAGTCCAAATCGCACACACTAGGACTCGAACCCACAACCAGGAGGTTCACTAACACTCATAACTAGACAGATGTGTGCAACCTCCTCTCTTCCCTATGCTCAAATCCCAAAAATTCTAAGGCCAAAATTTGGGGCGTTACAATTTCAATACGTTTAATAATTATTTCATCCGTTACCTTGCATTTTATAATGCAAGTGGACAGAATGCAATCAATCTAACACGAATTAATTTAAGACATTTTAATTAGAACAAGAACAAAAACAAAACAACTATTCATATTCATGATCACAACATAAACAAGAAACTTAAAGAAAAGGGAACTAGGAAGCAAATTCAGTATTTCTTTGAAGCCAGACTAGTGCGCTCCTCTTCTTCTATGCTTGTTGTGTTGAATCGAGGCCTCTATGAACAATTGAATGATTCTATTCCAAGGTGGAAGAATGCTTTTTTCAAAAGAGAAATTGCCAAGGGAAATGAGAAAGTAAGGAAGGAGATGGAAGAAAGAAAAGCAAGTAAAAGAGAGAGATGTGTGGGAATTAATGTTGTGTTGAATGTGGTGGCAAAGTTGGTATTTATAAGTGTGAATGGCTGCTAAAAATAGCAAATAATTAGCATCCACACACTCGTCCTTGGCCAGCCATACAACAAGCAAGTTTAAATGTTTCAAGCTTGCTATTTTAAGCTAGAGGCAAATCTTCAAAGGCACAAAAAATAGAGGGGTTTGAATGGAGTTTAAGGAAAATTTGAGGGCAATTTTGCAAGAATAAAAATAAAAAAAAATTCAGCTGATTGGGTCAGCTTATTGGATGGTTTTGGGCTACCATTTCTCTTGTTAGATTAGTCTTATTTTATTAGCAGAATTGGGCCATTTTCTCTTTCAGGAATTATATTAATTTTTAACCCAATTAAATTTGGATAAAAATTAAATATAAAGTATATACAACAATAATCATTTGGATCGTCCTGGCCTGAAAAAATATTCAGCCTTGCTCTTGGTTCACTCAATGCAAAAATTCCTCTAACGGTTCAAGCCTTTCGAGGCGTTTACCGAGCCAATTTTCACATTTTGTGCAAAACTATCGAAAATAAACCAAATTTGCAAAAATTTATTACAAAAATAATTAAAATTCAATATGTTTATAATTTAAGTGCAAATTAATTATTTTATAATTAAAGTGTGAATTTTGACAAAATTTACTACGAAACTGCATGAATTAGAGCTTAAAAGGTGCTAAAAAAGTCTATTTATTTTTGTGTTTCCAATACAATAGCATGTCATACAAATTTTTGGAACTTTACTTGATGAATAATCATCTTATTTCATTATAAATATGCATTTGGTTCTAAAAAAAATTATGTTGATTATACAAGATGTAGTAGTTAGCTTATCACGCGGACAAACAAGCTCAACTACGAAACCAAAGTGTTGGACTATTTATGTAGATGGCTTAATAGCGAAGACATGGCCACGGGCAGGTCTTCTCTTTGTAGACCCTGGCAAGAATGAATGGTAGTATGGTTTTTCCTTTAGCTTCCAAGCTTCTAACAACATTGTCGAGTATAAGGCATCAATTTTAGGACTACTGTTGGCTCTACAATTTGGGGCAAGGGAATTGATAATACACACTGATTCTCAGCTGGTAGCAAAGCAAATGAATGAGGAGTATAAAGTAAAAGAGCCAAGCCTAAGGAAGTACCATGCCATAGCTGCCCAGTTACTCACTCAGTTTGATAAAGCACAAGTTAGACAATTATCTAGGACAGAGAACATCAAATTTGACATTTTTTCTAAGTTAGCATGCTCAATTACTATCAAGCAGAGAGGAAAAATTCTGTTAGAGCATAGAGTCACACAAGCTGTGACACTCATCAACTGCTCAATCTAAACCAGGAAGAAATATGGATAACCCTCATTGTACAAGTTCTAAGAGGGGAAACTCACCACTTAAACAGAAATGAGTCTCGCTAAAATTTAGCTTAAGACTGCAAAAAGGAATGATTTATAAAAAAGGCTAATCCCAGTCACTTTTGAGATGTCTCACTTCCATAGAAGCTGAGTATGTTATGAGAGAAATACATGAGTGGATATGCATCAATCATCTAGGTGGGAGGCTATTAGCATAGAAGGTTCTTAGGCAAGGGTATTACTAACCAACTATATAGAAAGATGCACACCATATGGTCCGTGTCCTGACAGAAACATGATCAAGTGCAACGATCACCAGCTAAACATCTATAAATAATATCTAGCTCTTGGCCATTTCTAACTTAGGGGATAGATATTTTGTGTAACACCCCAATTCTAGCAGATCTAAAGTTTTGGGCATATAGTAGCAAATAATCTGTATGGCGTGGTGTTATCCGCCTAAATAATCATTTTGGCGCATACGTATGGGCATATAGTAACCGCCACTTGAGTTAGTAAGAATTTGGTTTCATGGTATTCTGCTATATTAGGGAGACGTTCATGTTAAGGGATAAAGGAGAAATATGGGATGAGTATTTATCAAAGGTATAGTATGCTTGGTTTGTATGGAATACTATGTTAGTTAGACTTTAAGAAATATGGTTAGAAACGAACTATATAGTTTTGCCTAATAAGTTTGATGAAGGGAACCGATTTATATTTTTCTCAAAAATCGTAGGCCAATAAGAAGGCAAGTTCTAATATGTATAATACTTGTTAAATTCCACTAAGCAATATGAGTCATATTTATATGTGAAAGTGTGTTATAAACGGGGTTCTTCTTCCTCTTCTTTAAATAGAGTTTACAGATACCTTTCTTAAGTCTAGATGTATCTCTTTATCGATAATCGAGAAGCTAAGGTTATGTCATGATCAGTGGCTACATTGTTCTTAAGTAAGTATTACTATTCTGCATGTTAAATTTTGAAAGAATAAGTCTATAAGAGATTCATGAACAGTAAGATGTAGGTATAAGGCTTTACATGGGAGTTGTCAGTGCTCGAATTAATGGTAAATTGTATACGAATGAGTCTAAATGAAGACCTTATGTTCTAAAAGCAATGGTGGTTGTTGGTTCGAGATGGATACCTGAGTCTAGAATTTTAAACTACTGTTAGTGAGAATTAGGTGAGTTTTATGTTGACCCTTGCATTCATACTATTTATATTAAGAGATACCTATAGGAAATTGATTGAACTATGAATCTAAAACTATGAAAAGTATAGTGTGTATATAGGTAGTGGATTTGATAATTTCAAGTCTATGATGATTGGTGTACAAGTATTGAAACATCGAAGTTTGGCTAAGTACATTTATGTTTTACATGCATGCTATGAGATGTGTGTTCTTATTGGGTGTATGTTAGTGAAGTTCAATATTGAATTTAGATTGTGCCAATGCATGAAGAGTCTATCAAGAGAGTATGTATCTATTCATCACGGTAGTGTCTGATAGAGTTTGTTAAGACTAAAAACATGAACTTTGATATGAAATCTGAAGGAAAAGTCCATGGCCATGACACCCTCTGAATAAGAACTATAGAATGGTGATTACCAATGGGGTTCTTTACGTGTCCCTGGATGATGATGGGCAAACCTCATGTAATATGGGTTTAAGCAAATCTATATCATAAACACGACAGCTAAAAGTAGTTTTTGTGTTGAACTTTGAAAGAATAGTTTTTTTTTTTGAACTCTGAAAGGAATGCCTTTGTGGAAAATTTTGAATGAAACGCCCTAGTGGCATTCTCTATATAATTACTTGCATTGAGTGTTCTGTTAAGCCTATGTGGCATGAACTATTAGGAATATCTGGTAAGGTATGTATTTGAGTGTCCATCTTTATGGTAAGATATGAGTAAGTTCTAGTAGTTATGTAATAAGTATGACCAATATAAGGTATTCATATGCTCTGGAATAAGAGTTTAATAAAGTCGTAAAGGTTCTATAAAAAAGAAATGTGCATTTGTTGTTGAGAAGGGTATCCGCCTTAATGAAATGTAAATATAGAAAGTAAGTGGTATCGCTTTTTCTTCTAAAATTATTCTAAATTTGAGTTAATGTTATTTTGAATTATGAAATTTTGATATACCATAATGTGGAGCTCATCTAGATGTTATATGTAGTGAATCATCATTATGGATATATGTATAGAACTAACTCAGAGTGTGTCTGAGTGTGAACAAATAGTATGAAATTCTGTGTAAGTATCCGCTAAATATATGCATTCGTCCAAGATAATGCTAGTAAGCAATTGTTTGAAATAAGAGTATGGGTTCAGGTACGAATTATTTGAAGTGGTTTCTAATGGTATGCTTTGTTAAGTAAGTATTATGGGATAAGGGATCTATCAAATGATTAGAAGGATTACTCAGTTAACAAGATATGGAAGATTAAGTATAATAAAGGCATGATAACTAGCGTATAAAGGAATGATAACACTATGTTGGTATCAACCGAAGTAATTGGTTCAGAATATGGTTGACACATAGTAATTCATACAAGATTGCAAAGTATCCATAAAGGTATGGTTATAGTGGGTTCACAAAGTACTCTTTTACTTACAAGGTTTGTTATTGCTTTTTAGTTATGATGAGAAGAGGCTTCGCCTGAAGGCACAACGCTAGGAGTACACCAAGTTGGTGGTAGAGTGGGCTATTATGCATATAGCGGATTTGTGGTGTAGTCTTAAATAAGCCTTTTAAGTCTGTGTTAAAATAATTTCTAGCTTGTAAAGATTTGTATCAAATCTAATGTAATAATTTATTTATTATATATTTTACTTTAAATTTCCAAATGTTAAGGTTTTTTTTTGGAACTTCAAATAACAAGTTTTAAATAAATGAGAAATTGCAAAAGTTTTTGTTAAAGTTTTTGTACCGTTTGGCACCCGAGATTCGAACATTGTGAATCGGTCGAGTTGATGGCGTTACATTTTAGGTCCGTTTCAATAGCTACAGCTTAGAAGAAATTCATAGTTGTAGCTGTGGACTATTTCATTTAGTGGGATAGAAGCTGAAGCTCTGGCTACAATCACAGAGAGACAAATGGAATCTTTTCTTTGGAAATCCATTGTTTGTAGGATCGATATTCTAGTTCATTTTATAATAGATAATGGAACCTAATTCCAAAGAAAATTCAAAAACTTCTGCAAGGACCTATAGATTATTCTCGCTCAAAGCTCTGTGAAAACTCCTATAACAAATGGTCAAGTAGAAGTAATGAATAAGAATATTATAATAGCTCTAAAGAAAAAGGTTGATGAGGCCAAAAGGGCCAAGTTAGATGAATTACCAAGAATTGTCAGCAAAGTAAAGCCTATTGGAGTTCTTCCATTCCTATACAAATTTATCCCAAGCAGCTCCAGAAAGAAAGTACACATCAAAGTCTAGTTGAATACCTTTGAGGACGATGGAGCATCAAAGTTCACCTTGCAAGCATCAAATGGACCACCAACTACTTGAGCGTGCAATAGTAAGTTATATTTTAAATCTAGTAAGTAGTCTTGAAAACTTTGAATGGTATCATCTTTATACTTTTCCAAAGCCTCTTCAAGATTCTTTGCCAGATTAGCCAAGGCAAGTTTTTGTTGCTTATCCATGCCTTTCATGGTCGCTTCCAAAATGGTCTTATTAGCTCGCTCACTTGTGATCTCTCCATGAAGCTTTTCTTATCTTTTTCAGTGATAGAGAGATGCTCTTGTAACCTCTTATTTTGTTCCACTAATTTCCTATTTTCCTCATCCAAATGCTTATGTAGTTGATAAGCCCTTTCCAATGCTACCATGCTAGACTGATAATTATTTTCACATTCTACCTTATTTATTTCTTGTTCTACAATACCATCAATGAGCCCTATGCTATCCATTCAGCCAATGTTATTTAAAGAGACAATATAAGATCCTTTAAGGAAAGTTTCTTTTCACAGCTTGACGATGCAAATGGACAAACATGCTCTTTCATTTCTTTAGGCATGGAAATTTTCCACAGTTTTTTCACCTCAGTAGGGCTACAAGGAAAATTTTGCATAATGAGGTGCCTGCGCCATGGAAATAATGTATGTGTCTCCCCCTAGAAGACATTAATGTATCTTCAGTGGGTGTTCTTGGTGGTGGTGGAAGTTCAGCGGGAAAGCCAAAGGGAGAAGGAATCACAGCAGGGATAGTAGCAATGGGGGTCACATCGCTAGATGTTGTAGCATGATTTTTCACTTTCTTTGGATGAAGCTCTCTTATAGGGCTACCTTTGTCTTCGCTGCCCAGAACAATATTGGTAGCTCTAGCAGTAGTTTTTTTTGTTTCTTCCTACTAGCTGCACTTCCTTCCCCAACAAAAGTACTAGAGAGACTACCTCGTACATTTTTCATAAACAACCAAACGTCCATGTATTCGTCGATCTCCCTTGATAAAATTGTAGATTCTCCTAAGCTTTCCTCAATAGTGCAAACTATGCCTGGATCACCAATAAGTGCATCATCAGCTCCAACAATTATCATAAGTGGGTTTGTACCACTTTTTAGATTCCTTGAAGGTTTAGAGGACCATGTACAAGGCTTTAGTTTAAAAAAGGAAATACCCTCACGGTGTCCGCACCATTATTATCACCAATGGGTTGCCATCCATTGGGAATCATATTTAAGAGACAATGTTGAAACACATTCCTAATAGTCAATACTTTCTCCAAATCAAGTACGCAACCCTTGTGAAGTCTATAATACTTACCCCACCCTACTTCAGATATAACCTCTCATTTTGTTAGGCACATGCTCTTACTAGGTATCAACAATTCAGTTGGAAAATCAGCACCAATTCCAAAATTGAACTTCACTTGTATGCCTTTATAATGGTTTAGGTTAGGTGAAGGTTCTAAGACCAGTTCAAAATTATTGATTCCACATTTTTTACGAGAAGAAAAATAAAATAGGCCCACCAAACCTCCTCAATTGCATGTTTTCAATTTGTACAAATTCTGGAAAATGACGATTAATGGAATTTCCTCTCACCAATTACATTCAATAAAATATACCATTATAACCCACCATAAAAATCTAGATAACTGCCCAGGGCTATCCTGTACTCATTGAAAAGATGGAAAAATAAGGGGTGGAGTGGTGAATGGAAACCCGCTTTTATTATGTGTAATGGAAGTAGGAAACTTCCATCGGTGGCGTCGCTTAATCATTTCAATCCTTCAGTGACTAAGAAGTCATAAGAAAAATTAGGTAGTTGAATTCCCCAACCAGCAAAAACACGACTCATTTCTTCCTCTTTGGGGTTACAAACATTAGTTTTTGCCTCTACCAGATAATCTACTTCACAGTGTTGTGAAAAGATGCCCTGAAGAAGACAACCACTTCCTCTCGCCCTAACCATTGTGTTCAAATAAACTTATAAAAAAATCACAAGAATGATGGGAATTTTAAGAAAATTACCTCTAAAATTTTTCTTCTCAACGGTAGCTCTTCTACTAAAATCTCAAATTCAAACTGTTTAATTTTTAGGGTTCAGGTAACCTTCTCTTAAAAGGGTTTTACACTTTAACGATTCATGTATCTGAGAATAAAAGCACAATTAGCTATGTACAGCTATATTACTTCTCAACATATGGCAAAGTGTACGTGACAAGTTAAAGTAAAAAGCTTACATAATAAGCTTCTCCTTCTGTGATCTCTCATCCCACGAAGTCAGGTTTTAAGAAGAGTCACTTTATAACTCTTTTTTGAACCAGATGGAGGACAAATTGCTATAGTACTCGCTATTACCAACCTGGTGCCCAATTAACTGGTTGGGTCTTGAACCATACTCGTTGCAATTCGTACTTTGAGTTTGCGTGAAGTGTTTTCACCCTTCTATGAAACCACACGTTGTGGGTTCGCATCATAGTGTAGGTGAACCCTTACCTAGAAAACATGTGTTAACCCTATAGTAGGGTACGTGTCGGCATGCATGAGGATCTACCTAGGACATCACATCCATGAACAATAACCATACTATATAAATACACAATTTAACCCATCTAAAGGGGGCACATACTAAAAAACACTCAATAGTACTAAATAAAATAAATTTAGGAATTCTCAACAAATATGGATCCTAATTCTTTTTGCATTTTTTGTCATGCCTATTAGATCCTCTTATTGAACACTTGAGAGCTGCTTTGTACCGTCTCAATCCTTCCATGAAATGCATGAAAGTCAAGATAGAACAAGCAAAGGTGGAGTCCGCACCTAGAGGTGTCGAATTCACATTGGCACTATAGATATGGTATATTTCGCTAAATAATTTCAAAACCAAACTATTTCCATAATTTTTTCTTATTTCATATATATATATATATATGGAAAAAACCTAAAACTGTAATTTACAATTACATTTTACCATATTATAATTAAAAATAGACAAATAAATTAATTAATTAGAAATTACATAGATAACGATAAATGTATGGTTGTTATTTTATTTAAATTATGCTTAATAAATAGATCTGAAGAGGACTTATCATATTTTCTTTCAACCTGAAAAGATAAGTGAATATTCTAGAAACTATAGGAGATAAGTGTATTTTACATGAAACATGAGGAAGGTAAGTCTCTTTTTTTTTTTTTCTTTTTTCCATTTGCCTTAACCTAGCTGTCACCTTCAACATATCATTTCTTGACATCTATTTGGTCAAATTCCAGCACCAAATCGACATTGACTCCATTTTTCTCTTCGATGGATTTTTTAAAACCATGAAAATCTAAAATCAAATTTTGAATCTTTCACATAAGAAACCGGTAAATTCATTTGAGTTCAAGTTTATAACATCAACCAACTTGCAACACATTTTTAGAAAGGATTCAAGCATTTTTAGGTTTAATTGTCTTTTTATGGATTGAAAGTCTATCTTTGAACTTTACAACACATTTTAGAACACATTAATCCAAGTTTAAGATCTCAAATTATGGTTGTTTTAGTGAAAATAGTGAAATTTAAAAGTTGAATATGAACTAATACGTGTATTTTTAGTTGAAGGCTTTGGAAATATCTTTAACGGCAAATTGTTATTCTTTAGACTTAAGTTTTAGGAATTTTGTTACTTAGAATTTTATTAAGATATTAAATATTTATTTATTATTCATTTAATTAGATTTCGATTATTTAATATTTGTAAAACTGATCATTTAATTAGCTTTGAAAAGTTTATTATTGCGTACATAAAAGAGGCTTGGCTATAGACAAATTAGACAAATTTGAATTAAGTTAAATTTGTCTATTAACTTTGCATGAAACAAGTTTAATTTGAAAATTGAGTGACTCTTCTATTATTTATGTAATAGGTCTAATCTGCCTGGACCATAAACTATACAAAAATAAAACAAAATATAAAACAAACAAAAAACCAAGTAAAAGTTTAAAAAATCAATGTCCATTTACAAGCCCAATTACAACCCAAATAAAATCTAGCACTCCAAGCCCAAATTAAATCCAATATCAGGCCCAATCCCTAACCCAATTTACAAAACCCCAAAACCTAAACCTAGTTTCAAGAACCCTAGTGCGACGCCCAGCCTCCATCAAGCCACTGTCAGTGAGCGAATCCTGCCCCTATTGATGCCATACATACCTACAAAAATGCAATGGACAGTGAATAATTAGTACACAAATCAGGGATCTTGTATTTTTTGTTTGATTTTATTCTGGCTATAAAAGCTGAATGTAACTAATGCAAGGGAAAAGAGAAATAAGAAAAAGAGAATACACAATCAAAAAGGGAAATACAGAGAAGTCTTTTTTTAGAAGGTGATTTTGGGTTTTTACGTTCTCATCTAGTTCCTCTTTTGTTTGATTTCTTTATTTTATACATATACGAAACATAAAAAAGAAAAGGAAAGGGAGTTTGCTATTTGATTTGCCAGAAAAAGAAGGTTTTCGACCCTCCGATCGCTATATACGGCGGTGCCGATGACGGTGTGCACGGCAGCGCACTGAACCAAAGCTAGGCCGAAAATCGCCTAGGTTGAGAGAGGGAGAGAGTTTCTTTTTTTTTTCTTTTTGTGTGAGGGCTGGAAATGAAGATTTAAAAAAAAATTGGGTTTTTATAAACCATGAAAACGACACCATTTCATTTGGGGCATTTTAATACCAAAACGATATCGTTTAATCACACAACCTGCGCGCGTGACCCAACCTAGGGAGGATCCACGTGTTTTTTATTACTGGGCAATTTGCGCATTTGGTCCCTCCTCCTTTACTGACCTTTCAAATCGGTTTATTTCTATTTTTTAAATTTTTCCCCATGACTTTTGTCTTTGATTCATTTTAATCCGCGTCGAAACGATGCGTTTTGAGGACTTGGGATAATTGCCCAGTCAGTCCCTCTTTTTTTGTGCACATTCCGTCTAAATCCTTCTGTGGGTTTAATGTTTTGTTTTTATACTTTAAATTTTATTTTGATTTCAATTTGGTCATGAGTCCTTTTAACTCTAATTTTTTTATTATTTTATTTTTATCCTTTTTTATGTTTATTTTTTTAAATGTTTTTTTTTTTGTTAGCATTATTATCTATTGATTTAGTCTTAGTTTTTAACCAAATATTTTATTGATATTCAATTATTTATTCATTCTATTTATTTAATATCTCCTTTGTTTCATTCTTTTACAATTGTTTTTTATATTTTCTTTTATTTTGCCTTTGTGTTATCTATTTTAACTGCTTTCTATTTTTCAAATGTATTTCAAAATTTAGATATTATTATTATTATTATACATTCTTTTTTGTACTTACTTATTCGTTTTATTTTCATATTACTAAAGTTTTGTAACATTATTGTCATTATTATTAACATTATGTTTTTAATTTATGTTACACTATACTTATTTATTTGTTCAGTATTAGTTCTTTTAGGTTCCAAAGTTTTAGTTTTTTTAAACTATTATCTTTCTTCTATTTTGGCTCATTTATTTTTATTTTCGCCCCTTTATGTGTGCCCCTTTATGTAAATTGTAACTTTTACTCGTACATCACTTTTTTCTACCCAAATTCATAAAAAAGGGATTTTTTTAATAAAGGTAATATTTTGTATTTGAAAATTCGGGAGATGGTGTTCTAACTTACTGGATTCCAACTTTTCTTGTTTGACCTAAATTATGGAAAATCCTTGTAAAATCAAATGCATGATTTTTAAAGGCTTAATCTCGAGAATTCGAGATGTTGTGTCCTAACTCACTGGATGTGACATTTTATTGTCCCGAGGTAAAAATTTCTAAAAACAAAGGGAATATTCCGTATTTGGGGAATTCGAGAGATCGTGCCCTAACTTAATGTGTTTCGATTTTTCTCTGTTAACCTGAATAATCGAGTATCCTTTTAAAATTAAACTACATGAGTTTTGAAAATCAAAAGATAGGCTTATTCTCGAGGATTTAAAATGTAGTGTCCTAACGCACTGGATGTGACATTTTATTCCTTCGGGGTAAGAGGGTCCTAGCCACTCGATTTATTCAAGCATTTTTTTTAAATAAAAAGGATCGTATTTTAAAATCTTTTTAAACTTTCGACATTAAGATATTAATTAATCAATTTGGTACCACTTTTGGGCATTACGAGAGTACTAATCCTTCCTCGTGAGTGATGGGTGTCAAATCCACCAAAATTAATTCCTACTAAATAACTCTAAACCGTAGTAAGAGAGATAGTAGGGTCGAATCCATAGGGATTGGATATGTAATCAATTTCTTTGTTCACTTATGAATAGAATGTCGTCGTATCAAGAGGTCGTGGCAAGTGTCGTGCCTACAACTCCAGACGTACCTGCAAAAAATAAAATAAATACGTAAAGCGGGGGGTTGAGAACGTTTAAGAAAGTAAAATATTCTAAAATAAGCAATTGATTAAATGAGAGGTGGGAATAAATTAGAAATATGTCAACCAAATAAATAGCCTTAGCCTTAGACTCAATAAATTCCGTGTCATAATCGATCCCCGAAAATGGTTCTTCTCCTCCAAACGGTAAGCTGGTTATAGTGATTAAGAACGTCCTAACCACCAATTCTTCCTCTCGTAGTTGGTCTCGGTACGTCCTACAAACCAACCCTTACCGATTACCTAACCGAGATACACGTGTTCCCGATTGAAGATCTCGGTAGCCTTGTGTTTTGAAGAACCCAACTCAAATCAACGACCTCAACCGCATGGGTCGTTTAAACTCCATCACTTCTTCCTTGATTTGTTCTCAGAGAATCGAATACAGCACAACCGACTCGTTTCTCCAACTTTCAGCAAACATGACTCCAACCCAACGTGCACTTTGGCTTGAATTCGAGTTTTACTTTAAGGGATGATTAGGCTATCCCGATACTTAGGAAAAAGGTAAATACCAACTTGAAGGATATTATTTAGCGCGAATTCATTTCTCACGATTTTGGACCGGAACGAACACCGGCCTAAAGCTAAGATAGGAATTTAGTGTAGCATGAATTTAATCATGCTTATAGTTGTAGAAGGTGATGGGGTTTGTATTGATAAACCGTAAATTATACATATTTTTACCTCATGCTTAGCCTAATTTCTGGATGAATTATCATTGAATTTGTAGAATTTGATGCTCCTAAACCTTTAATTTCATGTTTTATACTTAGGTGAGCATAAGGAAGAGAAAAGAGCGAGGAACGGGCCAAAGAGGGCAAATTAAGCCCAATTCAATAATCAACACGGCCTGGAAGTTCGTCACACGGGCGTGTCACACGGCCGTGCCACATTAACAGGCTCGAACACAGCCTAAAAGTCGACTAACACGAGCGTGCCACACGGGCGTGTCCCTGTCGTGATGAAGTTCAATTTCACTCGGAAAAGGCTACTTAGGGGCTAAGAAAAACATTCTAAACTCTATATAAAGACCCTAGGAGGCAACTACAAGGGTGTGCATTATTCCCGCCAAGACTAGGAGTTAAAGACAGGGAATTACTTGAAGGAAAGCCGATTGATCCATCTCAAAATCCAGGATCTACATCAAGACAGAGGATCTCCCTTCTATCCTTTTAGGAGTTTTAGGTTTTCTTATGTTTTGCTATTTTCTTTATTCTGAGATGTTTCTTTTTATAATTATGAACTAAACCCCAAATATCTAAGAGTGATGAAACCTAAGATATATCTTGTTATTGTTATCTGAACTGTGTGATAAATATTTGATTTGTTCTTAATTGTGTTTTTAATTCTTAAATTGATATTTCCGGGATATTGATTTAAGTCTAATGTGCTTATGTAAAGGAGCAAAAGTCCCTGCATAGGAGTAGATCCAACACAATTAAGCGGAGTTGATCGCAATCCTAGACATAGGACGATGAAAATCTGCCGACTTAGAGTCAAATCTAATATGGGGAGCCATAGATCGAGTTAATGCAAGACTGAGGGTTTTAATTAGAAAGAGATTTCGGTTAATCAACCTAGGATTAGTTGTTCTTATCCTCGACGGAGGTATTAACATGATTTAGGGATCTCTACGGATCAAATCAAATGAAGAAATCATCTAGTTCAGAGTTAGATAACAAGTGAAGCCTAGGTGGATTTGTCCTTAGGTATTGCCCCCATCAATCAGTTTTTCCAAAAGCAATCTCCCAATTTACTCTTTGTCATTTCTTCAGTTTAGTTTAGAGTTAATTAGTTTACACAAACCACCTCTTTATTTTTAGGCTATATAATAGGAAGGAAGTCATTACTAGTACTTTTAGTTCCTTGGATTCGATATTCTGGTTTTGCCACTAGCTATACTACTATTCGATAGGTGCACTTGCCTTTTATCGTGATATTAGTTAAGTTTCCAGGTATGATCGATTTTATTACTTCATCTCATCACGATCATGTATGAAAGGTGAAGGAAATGGATAGGGAAAAATATTTGAAAAGAGAATTAGAACAACTTTGTAAAAAGCAAGAAAAAAGTATTCCAATTCTCAATTAAAATAGGAAAAACAAGACAAAGAGGATAATAGATTTCCAAAGAGAAGTAGGAAAACTCAATTAATGGATGATTTTTCAAAGAACCAAATGCCCCTATTTATATACATGGATTTACTAAAAATAGCCTAGCTAAATTAAAATAAAATAAAATTAAACAAAAATAAATAAAATTAAAACTAAAACTAAAATAAAATATCTTCCTATTTTTAGTCTTTTTACAAAGTCAAAATATGACGAATCCTTAGCTTCCTCCATATTTTTTATTTGGCCCCATTTCAATGATTATGTTTCGACTTGGCCCTTTTTTGCTTGTTTTTGATCAATCGTGCCCCTGAAAAAATTAAGTCATAAAAATTACCAATTTAGCAGGGATCGATTCAGAAATAAACCAAAGTAAACATAAGAAACCATGCAAATTAATATGTTTATCAGTGCGTAAATGACTCCCAAGCCCGCTTTCTCGAATCTTGTAGACAAAAATCATTGTTTTAAATAATCAAAATGTTTTATTAAAATGACCAATCTCAAGGTAACCCAATCACACCTTGAAAAAAGATTGGTGGTGACTCCATTTTCATTTTCTAAAAGTCGATCCCTATTTTCAAAATAAAAATGGTTTCGACAGTTTATTTTTGGAGTTTGTTACTTTCAAGTCTTTCAAGGAGTTGCAAGTATACAAGCTTCAAGCTTGATTACCAACACTCCTCAAAATCCTTCTTTTAAGGGTTTCATAAAAAGTTCATCTGATTATTGGCATTTTTAACCATAAATTGATTAAGGGTTTTATAGGAAAACTATTTATCCATCTTTTGTCTTTTATTTTTTGAAATTATCCTAAAATCTTAGGTTTTCACAACACTTTCCTTACTTTAATTCATGATTTTGACCATCAAATCAATATGAGGTAATGAAAAAAGCTTTTTCTTATCCTTTCATTCCTTCCCATCATTGGAATCTCCCAAAGTCTCCTCAACAACCTTAATTTCAAAATGAACCAAATGTAAGCCTCTCATTTTTCTAGCATCTTCTTTTTTACTCTCTCTTTTCTAATTTCCTCTGTGTTTCGTAGGCCTTATAATGGGCCCTCTCAAATTTATTTATTCATTTATTTTTGTGGCTATTGATTGTAGATGGATTCAAAGGTAGGTATTGTTGGTGATGGGTGGTAGAAATGGAAGGCAATGGGTTATGTTGGGAAGTCTCGGTTGGGTTCAGTTATTGTAGAATTAGGTGTTGGGTTTTTTGTCTCAGGTTAGAGATGTGATCTGCTGATAATCAAAGTGGAAAACGAAGCTTTTCCAACACACTTAAAGAGCTTTTTCTCGAGTAAAATAGTGTTTTTAGCATAGTTTTCCTTTATTTTTGTTATTTTAATATTTTTGGGTAATAAGTGAAAATGCCTCCTTTTTGTCTCATTTTCTTACCCAAATTGGTTGATAGCAACGTTGGGAGTCCTAACATGTGTATGAGTACTGTAGAGACATGTCAAAGGTTGAAAATAAGCAAGAATGGCATCTAGGAAAAGGGTATTATGATATCCAACCCTGCAATCGTGATACGTCTGACAGTGTAGAAGACCAAGGAGACCCTTCAGTGGTATTGCAATATCTACCTTTCAAGGAAGACCCCAAGTTCAACACTGCCCGAGATATCGCGATATCCTCTTCTAGGTATCGCGATATCGCCTTCGTCAGGAGGACAAACTTAGACAAAAAAGGCAACCTTTGTCTACCCAATCCACCAATCACATTAGACCTATGTAGAGGCATTTTTGGCATCGAAAAGTCATCCAAACACCCTTCAAAATAGCCAAAAAATTTTAGACAAAAATTTTTGGCATTTTTGGCATCGAAAAGTCATCAAAACACCCTTCAAAAAGTCATCACATTAGCTTAGTTTAGGTTTTATTTTGCTCTAGGTTTTCTTTAGTTTTCTTTACACTTTTTCTAGGGTTTTTATCTTTTCTCTTCTTCTACCTTAGATTAGACTTTATTTTCTACATTTACTTCTTTTTCTTGTTGTTCTTGATGTTAGTTAAGTTAGTTAACACTGTCGCTAAGGTTTATTTGCATTTCCAATCCATGTACTTTGCTTTCAAGACTCTTTAATATTTAGTTTAATGTATTTCAGTTTATTTTACTTTAAATATTTTAAAGCTTGTTCGTTTTATGTTTCTTGCCTTAGATTTTCTTGCTAAATGCTTTTTGTTTCATGCTATTTAAGTTTTCTTGCATAAAAATATCAACTTTCATATGTTTCTTATACTTTAATTTCATGGTTGCCTTGTTTTTCATTGTTAAGTTTATTTTCTTCACTTTAAGCATGAGTAACTAGACCTTTAAGGAAGTTGGTTGATGGAGATGTGGATAAACTAAAATCTTTGGACAAGGACTAAATCGTAACAAAATTGGACTAATTTGATAGAACTAAGAACTTAAGTAGTGATGCCCCTAAGAGAATATCAAGATAAAGTGAAACTGATGGGTAATCTTATCGCGCACCCGGTTATTAGTCCCAGATTAATCGGCAAGATCAAGAAATAAATTGGACCTAATTCGTCTAAGTTGATAAAATTCAGATCAAGAGATAAAATGGAGCCACTTAATAATTTAAGCAGTTTACATCTCGAGATTTGGTGAACCACATTGAAGTCAACCAACCCTTATTTTTGATTTGCTGGATAGTCCCTTTAGTTTACATTTCTTGCAAATTAGTCCACTACTTAATTTTATTGCAAAATCTTCTATTATGAATTGTCGTACTATAAAATCATGTTAGTAGCCATTTACTCTATTTGTATGCTAATCGTTGCTCAATTGCTTTTTCCTTTGGGTTCAATACTTGGAATACTTCAGTGTTTCATTGTAACACTATAAATATTATAATTAACAATGTATGCTTGCAGTAAAACTGGAAACATAAAAAATTTATAGACCTTTTCATACCCATTTTTTACTTAAAATTGTGCAGTTTCGATAAAATTCTTGTCGAAAAATAATTAATTTTATTAAAATAATTAAATTTTATTAAAAATATGAACATACCAAATTTTATTCAATTTTATAATTATTTTTGGTGAATTTTGATTATTTTCGACAGATTCGCACAAAGGGCAAAAATTGGCTCAGTAGACACCGCTAGAAGTACAAAATCGAGAAGCAATTTGAAGTATCGAGGCGAATTAATTTCCAGCCCAAGACGGTCCAAATATGTGTATTAATTCATAATATAATTAGTTTTAATTTATGCCCAAATAAAATTTGGGTTAAATAAATTATTTCTAATTAATTATGGGAAAAGGGTTCAGTTGAACCGCACCGGTAGAACCGAATTAAGTGAACCAAACCAGCCACCAATTGGTCAGCCCAGAACCGTCCATATGCTGACCTAAATCAACATTTTAGCTGATTAAATGAGCTTGCAAAAAGACCCTTGAAAGACTTCCAAATTGCATTCAAACCCCTCATTTAATTATGGATTTTCAGATTTGCCCCAGGTTATATTTAGCAAAGTTGAAAGCCACCAACTTTGCCATGTGTGTGGCCGGCCAAGAGGGGCTCTTTGGCTGCTGAAATTTGCTATTTTTAGCAGCCATCCTCAGCTATATTAACCCCCTTTTGCTGCCCATTCAAATCATCTCTCAACACTCTCTCATTCTCTCACAATTCTCTTCTCCTCTCTCACTTTTTCTTTCCATTTTCCCACTCATTTCCCCCTTCTTCTTGTGCTGATTTTTTCTCTTGAAAAAGAGGTGTTTCTTCAGCCATTTTGAGCAACAATTGAGTGTTCGTAAAAGCCTTGACCGGTAGAGACAACAAAGGAAGAAGAACGGAGCAAACTAGTCACGCCACGGAAAAACACCAGATTTGCTTCTTGTTCCCTATCTATTTAAATTTTGTTTTTTTTTTATGATGAACATGCTTATGAATATTCATATTGTTGGAATGGTTAATTTAATCAGCTTAGCTTGAATTTAATTCGTGTTGGGTTGATTGCATTTCGTCCTCTTAAATTATTAAAATTGTGTTTATGTTGTTATAGGCCTCAGTAAAGTGCTTGATTAAGTAACATCATGCCTAAGTTATTAAATGCATTGAAATTGTAATTAATGGACACAGTACTTAATCAGTGCATGTTTGTTCTTCTAAGGAAGCTGAAGATTAAATTAGCCTTTGGTGATACATATGCCTTGCATAACTTAGATTATTGTGATTAAATTATTTCAAGGTAGGGACACCTTGTTACCTCACATAGTCTTTATTTTTTTATTAAGATTTGTTTAATCATCTTGACATAGGGATATGTTAAGGAGATGAACGGGTTTTGGTAAACAAATATGTTCATAAGTTAGAAAATTACCGAGTTGCCTGAAATTATCATGAACAGTATAAACATAAGTTTATTAATTCTAAGTTAAACAAATATAATTAATCCAACACAGTTATGTCATCTTGATTAAATCTTATTTGAAATCGTGCATTAGAATTTCTTTGTTTTATTTTAATTATTTTATTTAATTTTTAACCCTTAGTTTTTAATCATCTTTTTAAAACCAAAATATTTTTCATCACCAACGTGTTTTACAATTAATTTCATAAATAGTCCTTTTTACAGTCCCTGTGGGTACGATAACTCGACATTTAATTGTCACTTTATTACTTGTTGCAATAGTGTACACTTGCACATTTCCGTCGTTCCAAAAACCATACCTTAACATTAGTTTCATAACTTCATTGTTGTAATGTGCACGCGCTTAACCGGTCAATATGTGAGCTGAGGGTTAGAGCTGTCGAGAGGTTCTAGAGTTGGATGGTGGTGGTAAAGAGATGTTAAAGGACTATGGATGGAGGGTGTGAGTTTGATGATGAGTTTAAAATGGTGATGGACTTGGTTAGTAGTAAGGATGGTGGTGTTCTAATGTGCCAAAATTTTAATTTTTGATTTTGTGAATGTGTGACACAAATGTCTGTCTGCTTCAGTGGTTAAGTGTTTTTGGGTGTGTGTTAGAGGTTCCAAGTTCAAGCCTTACTTGGGTTAAATTTTGGTATTTTTTTTTTTAATAAAGCCTTATCCATAGCCAATAGGCTTTTAAGTAATTGTTGGTAAGTTTATATCAGAATGGGCTTGCTGGTCTGGTGGTTAAGAGGAGTGTTGGGATGAAGGAGGTCCTGTGTTTAAGTATTGGTATGGGCATTATTTTTACTCCTATTTTTGGCTAGAGTTGTGCAGAACTGGGTTTCTGAAGTAGTTGTGATGATGGGGGTAAGTAGGAGAAATTCTAGGGATGAGGGAGTTATCGGTTTAGTTGGGATTCCTTTGGGAAATTCCAGCATTCTCTTCCTTTTCTGCCATCTTTTTTTCTTTTTGCTCAATTTTTGTTTTCTTCAAAACCGAATTCTACTTCTTCCTCCCTCACCCTTGTCGTTTTCTTTTTGTTTTTCTCTTTCTCAATCGTTCCTTTATTGTGCAACCTCGTTCCCATCTGTTCGGTAAGTGGAATAAGCTGGACTTGGTTCTCGTTTATTAACTCCTTATTTATGGGTGCCATTAATGTTGATTAGGGAAAAATCGAGGACTCGTGGTCACTAGTTGGAGATTTAGTTGCGTAGAACTGCTGTTGCTTGATTGAAGGTAAGGTTTTATGAGTTTTGGGTTTAATCTCTCGATTTGGTTTCATTTAAGTTTTGTTTCACACTAAATTTGGGTGTTGGAATATCGATTTTTAGGTTTGGAGTGCTTGGGTTGCTTTAGCGTCAATTTGATACCAGGTGTGCACCCGATTACGTAGAAAACAAGGTTTCAACAAAAGCCAAAAACCTCACTATCGACACCACACAGTTGTGTGGTCACCCGTGTGCCCTAACACGAGTGTGTGATCAACAAGGCCAGGCGTGCACGAAGGACACGGTTGTGTGATGGCCAAGTAGGCTGTGTGCGACACACAGGCTAGACTATTTTGGGCAGGTGTGTGGGCCCACACAGTTAGTCCACACAGGTGTGTGAGAATTTGGATCAGGCCTTGTGATCCACATGACCAAGGCCAATTTGGGTCGTGTCGGCCACACGGACGTGTGGGCCCACACAGGTAGGCCACATGGATGTGTGAGCCTCTTTTTACTGAACCGATTGCTAAGGTTGCACAAGTCACCCAAGTCGACTGTGAACCTACTGTAGGGTCTGTAAGCTTTATTTAGACCCTTAATTGTGTGAACTGAATAATTGATGAGTGGACTGAGCCTGATAAACTGTATGCCTATATGCCTGATTACTGTTATATATATGTTTACTGATAGTTGTATAAAAGCATGTCATCTATTGTATGTTTGCATTGTATTGGGTTGGGTTGATTATATTTAGAGGAAGTCTACTGAAAGGCTCTTAAGCCTAAAATCTGACAGCTTAGTTGCAAATTACTGTTTATGTGTCGCATTTGGTACCACTTGTAGTGTAAGTATAGGTGGGTGATTTCATCCCCACATGGAGTGTAGGGTTGGACGGAGATGGTATGTGGAAGCTGGTTGGGTAAGACTTTCTACTGGATACTATATATCTGTTACTGATGCTGTGATGGGCTAAGGTTCTTGTGTATACTAATACTGATACTTTGATGAGCTAAGGCCCTTGTGCATACTGATACTGATACTGAATTGGGCTAAGGCGAAGACTTTTTAACTATGCACTATGTTTACTATTGTTTATTTTCTACGGGATTACACACTGAGTTTACGTAAACTCACCCCTCTTTTTTTAATGTGCACATGTAATCCCCAAATCTAGACAGATCGATGCAGTAGAGAACTTGACGGTGGCCATAGTTTTGGACTTTTACGATTTTTAATTTATGATTTACAGTTTACTTTTGGTTTATTGGGATGTAATTGTAGGACTCTTTAGGACTTTTGCTAAAATTTGGTTTTTTTTTTTGTGGAAATTATAACTGCTAGTCGAAGAAAGTTCGGTTTTCAAAAAGCTAAAGTATTTTCTAAACTCATGATTACTTCAACTGCTTATTTTAAAAGCTTCCGCAACGAGAAATGTTTTAAGGCAAATGATTTAAATGAGTAAAGTGATTTCTTTTAGGACTAATATGAGATAAAGAAAACTAATAACATGGAAATGATTTTACTGTAATAACTTACTTTTCAAACACACTATCATGTGACATTACCAGATTCGGTCATAACATCTAGGCTAGGTTTGGGGTGTTACATTTAGTGGTATCAGAGCCAGGTTGCAAAACTCAGCTGTGGACTATGGGTTTTAAAACTTGACTTTTAAAGAACTGAATTTTAACGATTTGAAATGTTTTTACTGAGTATGTGATACACCAAGTCTCCGGCGCTGATCCTGCAAGTATTCAGAAACTTATATCTATTTAAATTGGAAGTGCTATGATATTCTGAAACTACTATAGGTAGTGTACTGTAAAAATACTCTAGTTAGTATATACTGAAAATTGTAGTTAAACTGAAACTATAGTAAACTGCTAGAGACTGCGACATACGAGAACAAACTCTAAATTACTGAAACTATTTACATAAAACATGGCTGGAGCAGTAGAGGGGCTCGAGTTGAGTCCTCGTCATCTGGTAACATACCGAATTTGGATACAAGTGAAACGCCAGTGTCGCTTGCTATTGAGACTGGGTCTCAAGATCGCATGGCTGGGGACAACGCACTGCCCAGGCTATGCTCAAGATTTTGGAAAGGGTCGTTGGGCCCAATACTAGATCTGGGGGCCAAGGGTCAGTTACGGAACAACTCCGGTCCAACGGAGATGAGCTCTTAATGGGTGTCACTAAGTCGCCCCTAATGTGGCTGAGTACTAGATTGAGGCCACGGAAAAGATCATGGTTGATCTAGATTGCACCTCCGAGCAGAAAATAAAGGGTGCAATCTCACTGCTGCGAGAAGAGGCTTATCAGTGGTGGCTTATTGTTAAGGACGGCACTCAGCTCGAACATCTAACCTGGGAGTTCTTTAAGACTACCTTCTAGGGAGAATATTTAGGAGCCAGTTATGTGGACGCCCGTAGGAGGGAATTTTTGAATCTGATAAAGAGAGATCGATTAGTGGCTGAGTATGAGCTAAGTTGCTGAGACTAAGCTACTATGCGTGAGGTATGGTAGCATCTGAGTACAAGCAATGTGTCCACTTTAAAGATAGCCTCAGAGATAACATGCGGGTTCTAATAGCTCCGCAGAGGGAGTGGGAATTTTCTATACTAATTGAGAAGGTGAAGATCGTCGAGGACGTTAAGCGCGCTGAGCGCCAAAACCATGATAGAGAGAGGTTGGAACAAAAGGGATTCAGAGCCCTCGAGTTCTGTACAAAGGCCAGAGCTGATGGGCCGATTAGAACTGGGCCCCCTGCTGCTCCTGTTGGGATGTTGCCTTCTGCAGATTGTGGTAGACGCCATTAGGGCAAGTGTTGGAGGAGGACTGGAGCGTGTCTGAGGTGTGGGTCATTAGATCACCGTATCATGGAGTGTCCACTGAGGGTTGATTAGATGCAAGCTTAGGGTACTGGTACTGCATACCTATAGAGGGTAGCACAACAGCCATCGAGAGGCCATGGTCAGGCTAGGGGTGGTAATGGTATGGGCCGTGGGTAGAGAGCATCGGGTAGAGGTACTGGACAGGCTGAGGCTCGGTAGCCTGCTCTAGTTTATGCTACACACTGTTGAGAGGATGGAGACGATCCGGATGTCATCACAGATACGTTTCTTATTTATGATGTACCTTATATTGCTTTGATAGACATAAGGTTGACTCACTCATACATAGTTAGGAATATATTTAAAAACTTGAGGATCTCGGTTGAGAGCACTACGAGTGAGGTTACTATACTGAGTCCATTGGGGTTGTCCATTCGAGTTAATCAACTATTTAGAGACATCCCTTTAGAGGCTCAAGGGGCAATCTTTCTGGCTAATCTAATGGAGCTTCCATTTGGGAGTTTGACCTAATTCTAGGGATGGACTGGTTGGTCAAGCACCGTGTCAGCTTGGACTGTACGACTAAGAAAGTCGTACTAAGAACTAAGGAGGATAATGAGGTAGTCATGATTGGAGAGCACTGGAATTTTTTGTCTAATGTGATCTTTGTATTGGTGGCAAAAAAGTTGGTTCACAAGGGATGTGAGGCCTTCTTAGCCTATTTAAGTGTTTTTGATTCTGGGGATTCTATAGTTAAGGACATCAGAATGGTAAAAGATTTTCTAGACGTCTTTTCTAAGAAGCTACTAGGCTTACCTCTGAATCGTGAATTGGAGTTTGGGATTGAGCTCCTTCCTGGTATAGCTCCAGTGTCCATCGCCCCCTATCGAATGGCACCAAATGAGCTTGTGGAGCTTAAGGCTTAGATTCAGGAGTTATTAGATCGTGGGTTCATTCGACCTAATGTGTCTCCACAGGGAGCACCGGTTCTGTTTGTAAAGAAGAAGGATAGATCCATGTGGATATGTATCGACTATCGATAACTGAACAAGTTAACCATTAAGAACAAGTACCCACTACCGAGGATAGATGACCTGTTTGACCAGTTTCGAGGAGCTTCGGTATTCTCTAAGATTGACCTTCGATCTAGGTTTCATCAGTTGAGGGTCAAGGAGACTGACATACATAAGGCGACATTTAGGACTCGTTATGGTCACTATAAGTTCTTAGTGATGCCATTTGGACTGACTAATGCACCGGCAACTTTCATGAACTTGATGAATCGAGTATTTTAGCCTTATTTGGATTGGTTTGTGGTGGTGTTCTTTGACCACATACTGGTTTATTCGAGGACTGAGGATGAGCATGATGAGCACCTTAGAGTTGTTCTTTAGACTTCGAAGGAGAAGCAACTTTATGCTAAGTTTAGCAAGTGTGAGTTCTGGTTACGTGAGGTAACATTTCTAGGACATGTGGTTTCTGTTGAGGGGATCCAAGTTGATCCTCGAAAGATTGAGGCTGTGTTGGAGTGGAAGCAGCCTAGGAACCTATCTAAGATTTGTAGTTTTCTAGGACTGGCGGGCTATTATCGTTGATTTGTTGAGGGCTTCTCACTAATTGCAACACCCTTAACTAAGCTGCTACGTAAAGGTGTACCGTTTGACTGAACTAATGCGCAGCAAGAGAGCTTTGAGAAGCTTAAGGCTATACTAACTAAGGCTCCTATGTTGATACAGCTAAAATCTAGAACAGAGTTCATAGTATATAGTAATATGTCACATGTCAGTTTGGGATATGTGTTGATGAAGGATGGTAAGGTAGTAGCATATGTATCTCATCAGCTTAAGACGCATGAGGCAAACTATCTGACACATGATTTGGAGTTGGCCGCCATGGTATTTGCTGTGAAAATCTGAAGGCATTATCTGTATGATGAGAAGTGTGTCATCTATACTGATCACAAGAGCCTCAAGTATCTCTCTACTCAAAAGGAGCTGAATCTTAGGTAGTCTAAATAGATTGAGCTACTTAAGGATTATGACTGCACCATTGAGTACCATCTGAGCAAGGCCAATGTGGTACCCAATGCACTGAGTCATAGAGATATGATGGATTTGAAGGTGATGTTTGGTCACCTAAGCTTATTTGGTGATGGTAGATTATTAGTCAAGCTTTAGGTTAAACCGACATAGATTGAGCATATTAAGGGTAAGTAGTTAGAGGATAAGTCTTTGGGTCCTCGATTCTGACAGATTGAGAGCGGTGGCACCATAAATTTTGGGTTGAACTCTAAGGGTGTGTTGTCTTTCTGTAGATGGATATGTGTGCCGAATGACCCTGATTTGAGACAGTCCATACTGAGAGGCGCATAATAGCCTTTTTGCTATCATCCTGGCAAAAATATGATGTACCGAGACCTCCATGAGTTATATTGGTGGTCAAGTCTGAAAAGGGAGGTTACCAATTTTGTGGCTAGATATTTGACTTGCCAGCAAGTTAAGGCTGAGCATCAGTTACCTTAGGGTTTGCTGTGGCCAGTTAAGATTCCTCTTTGGAAATGGGAGTGAGTGACTATAGACTTCATTAATGGGTTGCCCCTAACACCCACTAAGAAGGATTCAGTATGGGTCATTGTGGATCGATTGACCAAGTCCGCCCACTTTATACAGGTTCATACTGATTATTCTCTGCAGATGCTGGCGAAGCTTTATATTTCAGAGATAGTGAGACTTCATGGAGTACCAGTTTCCATCATATCTGATAGGGATCCTCACTTCACATCTCGGTTTTAGAGAATGCTACATGAGGCTTTGGATTCAAGGTTGGACTTCAATACTACGTTCCATCCTCAGACTGGTGGTCAATTTGAGAGAGTGATTCAGATACTGGAGGATACGTTTAGAAGCTGTGTTATTGATTTCCGAGGTAGTTGGGAGGATTATCTACCGCTAACGGAGTTTGCCTATAATAATAGCTTCCAGTCTAGCATCCAGATGGCACCTTACGAGGTTCTGTATGGTCATAAGTGTCACATTTCTTTATGTTGGACTGAGTTGGGTGAGCGACGTGTTCTAGGTCCTAAGTTGGTTTCTGAGGCAGAGGATAAGGTTAGACTAATTCGGACCATCTGAAAGAAGCTATGGATAGGCAGAAGTCCTACGCATATTTGAAGAGAAAGGATATTGAGTATTTTGTGGGAGACTTTATGTTCTTTAGTGTCTCGCCATGGAAGAAAATTCTGAGCTTCGGTCGTAAGGGCAAGTTGAGCCCTAGGTTTATTAGACCTTACTGTATTCTAAAGCTAGTGGGACCAATTGTTTATCAGTTGGAGCTACCTTCGGAGTTTGATCGGACTTATAACGTGTTCCCTGTCTTTATGTTGAGGCGCTACCACTTTGATCCTACTCATATTGTCCCTATTGAGGAGATTAAGGTTAGACCAGACTTGAACTTTGAGGAGGAGCCAGTTCAGATTCTAGACTGCAACGTAAAGGTTTTGATGAGGAAGTCTATTCCATTAGTGAAGGTGTTGTGGCTCGATCGTATGTCCCCTACACCTTGCATGGATAGCATTAAATGCCATTAGTTTCTCCCACGGGCATGAGACACGGCCGTATGTCTCAACCGTATGGAGGACATAGCCAGCACACGGGCGTGTGCCACAACCGTGGGAATGATGACATCAGAAATAGAATATCCAGGTTTTTCACACGGGCCACGACACTGGCGTGTCATGGCCGTGTGAAGGACACGGGCTGGGCACACAGGCGTGCGCCAAGCCGTGTCAAAACCCCTGTAGGTTGATGTTGGAAAATAAATCTATACGGGTGAGGGGCACGGGTGTGTCCCTCAATGGTTCAGGCCATCTGAAGTACACAAGCTATCAACACGGCAGTGTCTAGAGGTCACACGGGCGTGTCGCCCTTCCACACGGGTGTGTGCCCTAGTTATAGTGGATTTTCTTAAAAGATTTCTAAATGTCTGAAATGGCCCTGAGTTGTTTCTAAACCACGAGTTAGTAGGTCATTGTTCGAAAAAGTTTCAAATTGGGGCATATTTCAGTTGCTTAAAATTGATTGTTTTGCATGAGTTTTAGTTAGGTAATACTTTGTACTCCATTCTGGCATTGGATACGGGTAAGGGGTGTTACAGTTTCATCTTTTCACCTATTAATTACATACTTATTTAGTCACAAAGTCATTCGACTATAATAATGTGATTGATTTCTCCCTAATTACATATTATTATGAAAACTACTCAATAAGTGTTCGTCCAATGACCTTGTCATAAGTGTGTTACCGTCATAAGATATCCTTAATCTCTTTAGGATAAATCTTTCTCTCAATATGATCCTAGTTTATCTCATAGTAATCATTACATCTTCCTTCATGAAAAGTGAATTAATATCAAATGGTAATCAAGTCATTTATCACAAGGAAAAATGACCTATGGCTACGTTTACTTTTCATCTATCATGTAATATCGATGAAAATATATCATTTACCCATTAGTTGGGCTGGTTATTTTACTATTGTGAATGATGTTATATGCTATAAAAGTCGTATACCCAATGCACCAACTTTTGGTTCCTTATCTATTTAAACTTAGGCATTACTTAAATTAAAGTATACGAGTCATGCATACATAGCTAATCATCCACTTAGGATTAATGTATGCCACACTATGAATGTCACAACTAAACAAATCCATAAAAAAATATAAGATCTATTCTACTTGGGTCATGTCTGATGTACTGTCAATCCAATCAATCACAACTATATCTCTATCTTTTAGGAGTCATCTGCTCTGATGCTCAAGAAAAAATATCTCCCCAATTAGAATTGACAGGCGACATATTAGTTTTTTAATCGGTTTGTTAATTTTCGATTAGACTAAGGACATGTTTAGGTTCAACTATTAATACAAGTTGCTTTTTCGTATCACGGTCCAACCACGTAATACCTCCTAGCATTAGTTAAACATTAGATAATCAGTGAGCTTATATTTGCTTCTATTTTGCTTTTCATGGAAAACATTGAGGACAATATACAAAGGGTACTAATGTAATTAATGGATATTTTTATTAAACCAATTTGTTCAAAAATACAAGTATACTTAGATGAAAATACTACACTTAGGACACTAGATCCAATAGTTGCAACAATGAGATGAAAATACTACACTTAGGACACTAGATCCAATAGTTGCAACAATGACAATATTGGGTGAGGGTTTATGTATGGCTCAAGTTTAAAAATTCCAAGTTTCTAATTTGTGTTTGGACTCAAGTCATTCAAGACAAAAAGTGAAAAAAAATCAAAATTAAAATAAAATTCAACCAAATCAAAAACAATAAAATTTGAATCATAAAATTGAAATAAAAACCAAATGATAAATTTATAATATAATCAAACTTGAATCCTCAAAATTCAAAATGATAACCTAAATTAACTTGAATTAAAAAACTGAGTTGATTCTAATAAAATTAAGTTACAACAATAGTATGTCACTTAGATTTGTATGAAGAGAAATATAACTAACCTTTTATAATAAATAAAAAAGTAGTCAAACAATCACATAAAGGTTATGAGTTATTGTTAAGGCAATATCAGCTAAATGTTCCTAAATGGTACTTGATAGTGTTAACTACTAACTACCATTAAGGTGGTTTAAGTACTTGCCTTATTTGGTTTGAGAATTTGATGAAGAAAATCTTTAAACCTATTTATGTTCCGTGTTAGTGAATATACTATAGTCCATCTATGGAAACCAATCATTGGTATTTAAAGATTGAATTGGATTCAAGTGAATCAAATCAACCCTTGGAACATAGAGGATTGATCTAGATTGTGTGTTGTTTTGAAAATCATATCTTCAATTGATCGTGCTTGGAAAGTTGTAATCGTAATAGTTATTTTCAAGGATTTACTTTATATTCACTTAGTTTCTATGTTAGCAGGTTGAAATTAATATATGCTTTAAGGCTTCTTTAGGTTTTGTATGAGAGTTTTTTTAGTGTATTCTAATATATTCATTTGAAGAACTGTTTTGTGAAAGAGTGCAAACTTTTATTGTAAATATTGTTGAGTGTTTACTACCCAAATTCTTAGAGGGAGGATTTGGAGCTGAGAGTTCTAGTCTTTAGACAAAAATGTGAGATCTCTATACTTGGGGAGTGATAGAGTGTAAATCACTTGTATATGTAAACAAAGATAATGGAATTATTCACTGAGCTAGACTCCACACACGTAGGGAAATTAAACTGCATAAACAAATCCTTATTGTTATTTGTTATTTTGTTTGAACATGTAACAACCCTTACTAGTCTTCGTCGCTGAATTGGGGTTACAGAGCATTGCAGTACAAATTAGGACATTTATCATCAAACAGAAACAAAAGTATAAAATAAATTATAATAATCAATAGCTTATAAAAATCAGCGTAAAATACACTTATGGGCCTTAAATCGAGCTTATGGGGCCCTAAAATTGGTTTGGGAACAATTAGGGACTAATTTGAGTCAAATAGAAAAATATGCAAAAATTTAAATATTTTAGAAATAGAGGTCACACGGCCGTATGGCCAAGCCGTGTGGAATAGCCCAGGCCGTGTAGCTTCCCCACACGCTAGTATAGTCAGACCGTGAAACAAACTGTGACTGTGTGAAGTATCCTGCACCTAAAAATTAATAAGACACATAGCCATGTGGCCAAGCCGTGTGCACCTTAAAAACCTTCCAAAACAAGGCAAAACTTTCATCCAACACTTAGGTTCTAAGCCAAATCAAAATTAACCATTTCCATACTTCAAAAACACATTTAAACAAGCCTAAAATATGCCAAAACAATCAACCTAAGTGTCTAACCAATGTGTCCTCATTGACACCACAATTCAATTATCAACCTCAATTCACATGACACATCAACTAATTTGCATTCAAATTCATAAGTTCATATATAAAATTCATAACATACTTATCATTTCTTCTTAGTCATCCACATTCATTCATACCAGGATTCAAACACTTAAATAAGGTTTATATCACATAACCAAAACAACTTTATATAAACTTCTTCCATCTTTTGAGCACGATCGGATAAAACAAAAAAATTCTCGAATCTCAGTTCGTCCGATCAACATTATAATTTCATCATTTAGTTGATCTTCAAAACAGATGCACTTTTCTTCTTTATTTGGTGCAATTTCACGGGCATACTTACTGAGATACACAAACTCTCTCTCTCGTATTCAACTACTAATTTATTTCCTTGCTTAAATTGAAGAAATTCTTTCTTTTTCTTATCTAAATATCTTTTGCTAACATATTCTTTCTAAACTCAGATTGAAAGAAATCCTAGGTAATTCTATCTTTCGGTACTACTACTGCCAACATGGTCCACTAACTTTAGCTGGATCATTAGGGGAATTGGCAAGTTCATCAAAAACTCGTTGATTATTTTTGAGCCAATACTCAGCTTTAGTTGGATCATCTTCTCTTCTACCTCTAAATTCTTTATCCCCACTCTTTTAGATTTTATCAACAGGAATTTGTTTACTTGTTTCAGTTGTTTGAGGAGGTGGAGGTTGTTGAGCCATAGGGTTGGTTAGCATAAATTCCGTGAACCATTGACCCATTAAATCGAAGAAAACATTTTTAACTTCATTTTCTAACATTGGTGGAATCAGTAAACCACGAATCGTTTCTTGTTTATTAGTTGGAACATTACTGTTAACTTTATCAGTGTCAATACGATCAGATTATGTCAACATCTTTATAATCTATACAAAAAACAAGGGTTCGATCAGATCAATAATATCACACTATCACAAGTTTATATGTTCAATTCAAGAATTGACTAAATCGTAGCTCTAATACCACTAAATGTAACACCCCTAACCCGTCTCCGTTGCCGGATTGGGGTTACAGAGCATTATAGTATAGATTAGGGCATTTATCATCAAATAGAAACAAAAATATAAAATAAATTATAACAATCAATAGCTTATAAAAATTAGGGAAAAATACTCTTACGGGCTTTAAACCGAGCTTACAGGGCCCTAAAAATGGTTTGGGAACAATCAAGGATTAATTTGAATCAAAATAGAAAAACATGCAAAAATTTAAAAATTTTAGAAATAGGGGTCATACGGCCATGTGGCCAGGCCATGTGGAATAGCCCAGGCTGTATGGCTTCACACATGGCCGTGTGGCTTCCCCACATGCTCGTGTGGCCAGATCATGTAAATAACTCTAACCGTGTGAAAAATCCTGAACCTAAAAATTAGTAAGACACATGGCCATGTGGCATAGCCCAGGTTGTGTGCACATTAAAAAGCTTCCAAAATAAAGTAAAACTTTCATCCAACACTTAGGTTCCAAGCCAGATCAAAATCAACCATTTCTATACTTGAAAAACACATTTAAACAAGCCTAAAACATGCCAAAACAATCAACCTAAATGCATAACCAATATGTCCTCATTGACATCACAATTCAATTATCAACCTCAATTCACATGACACATCAACTAATTTGCATTTAAATTCATAAGTTCATGTATAAAACTAATGCCAAACTTATCATTTCTTCTAAATCATTCACATTCATTCATATCATGATTCAAACACTTAAATAAGGTTTATATCACATGACCAAAACAACTTTATACAAACATATTCACACCAAGATTAAAGGCACATCACAAGTAAGCTTATACCAAGCTTAAAACATAACATTTGTAATAAGTATCTAAACCTATACAAAAACACCTATTACATGCCATATAACCCAAATTAAACATATCAAAATTTATCAAAATATATATGGATAGTGTGATCTTCAAGTTGATCTGATCGACTGACTCTACAAAACGTTCTCTACAAGGAATAGAAAAGAACACGAGTAAGCTTCACTAAAGCTTAATAAGTTCAACGGTTAAAACAATAAAGCTTACTGAATTAAGTATAATAATTTTAATAACAAGATTAAAAGTCAGAGTCTCTTGTCAACCACAATCCACAATAGGTGTTTTATACATAAATAAGTATGAGATCATTCACTATCAAGCCACAATGCTATCAGGAGATTCATGAATAATTGTTTAAAAATTCAATAATAAGACATTTAACACAAGAAACATTGCCCGATGAATGACATACGGATAAGAGTACACAATTATCCACCCGAAACATGCCAAACGCTCCAAAGAGCCAATCCAACCGATAACATGCCTCGGCACCAAGTGCCTAGCCCGTAGGCTAACATCCCTTTCATAACACGCCTCGGCATCAAGTGCCAAGCTCGAAGCCTTTACATCCGGCCCCAGTAACACACCAGAAACACTGTAAATATAACACGATAGTCCACAACAAATGTTAGACTTTGGTATTGTCAGTGAATAGGAAATAAATAAGAATCATCATCTCATCTCAAACCAATCCCGAACGACATGTACTATAACTGGAAACACAAAAATTTACAAGCTTTTTCATACCCTTTTTAACTTCAATTCATGCAAATTCAGTTAAATTCTTGTCGTAAAATAATTAATTTTTATAAAATAATTAAACTGTACTTAAATTATGAACACGCTGAATTTTAATTAATTTTATAATTATTTTTGAGTAATTTTGACTATTTACGATAGAATTACACAAAGGGCAAAAAATAGCTCAGCAGACACTGCTAGAAGCACAAAACCGAGAAGCAATTTGAAGTATCAAGGTGAATTAATTTCCAGCCTAAGACGGTCCAATTATGTGTATTAGTTCATAATATAATTAATTTTAATTTATACCCAATTTAATTTGGGCTAAATAAATTATTATTAATTAATTATGAAAAAAAAGTGGTCCAGTTGAACCGAATCGAGTGAACAAAACCGGCCAAGAAAAGGACAGCCCAAAACTGTCCAAGTGCTGACCCAATTCAGCTCATTAGCTGATTATTTAAGCTTGCAAAAAGGCCCTTGAAGACTTGTTCAAGTTGCAATCAAACCCCTCCACAATTGGTGGCTTTGTAGATTTGCCCCAAGCCAAATTTAGCAAAGTTGAAGCCATCAACCTTGCCACATGGGTGGCCGGCCAAGGGGTGGCTCTTTGGCTGCTATTTTTAGCTAATTTTAACTGTCATATTCAGCTATAAAACCCCTCCTTGGTTGATCATTCAACACATCTCTCATTTCACATCTCATTCACTCACATCTCTTCTCTTTTCTCTCACTTTCTTCTCTCATTTTCCCATTCAAAGTTCCTTGCTCTTTTGCCGATTTCTCCTCTTGGGAAAAGGGCTTTCTTCAGCCATTTTGGAGCAACAATTGAGTGTTCATAGCAGCCTTGATCGGCAAGGACAACAAAGAAGGAAGAACAGAGCAACCTAGTCAAGCCACAAAAAACCACCGGATTTGATTCTTGTTCCCTACCTCTTTAATTTTTTTTGTTGTTATGATGAACATGTCTATGAATATTTATGTTGTTGGAATGGTTAATTTAATCAATTTATCTTGAATTTAATTCGTGTTAGGTTGATTGCATTTTGTCCTCTTAAATTATTAAAATTGTGTTTATGTTGTTATAGGCCTCGGTAAGATGCTTGATTAAGTAAAATCATGCCTAAGTTATTCTTGCATTACGATTGTTAGGTAACTAATGAATTAATTATTTAACCGGATTGAAATGGTAATTAATGGAC
The DNA here is from genome assembly GCA_020496765.1 of Gossypium stocksii. Taxonomy (NCBI): domain Eukaryota; kingdom Viridiplantae; phylum Streptophyta; class Magnoliopsida; order Malvales; family Malvaceae; genus Gossypium; species Gossypium stocksii. The sequence goes on from CM035622.1 coordinate 72,950,820, forward strand.
ACAGTACTTAATCAGTGCATTTTTATTCTTCTAAGGTAGTTGAGGGTTAAATTAGCAACGGTATCTGACGATACAATTGCCTTGCATAACTTACAAGATTATTGTGATTAAATTGTTTTAAGGTAAGGATATTTTGTTACCTCACATAGTCTTTTATGTGCTTATTAGATTGAGTTAATTGTTTGAATTGACATAGGAATATGTTTAAGAGATTATTTCAATTTAATATGTATGTATGTGCAATAACATGTTTGCTTATTAAGATTTATTGAATCGATTGAATTGACATAGAGATATGTCCAAGAGATGAATGGATCTTTGTAGGTGAGTATGTTCATAAGTTAGCAAATTACCAAGTTGCCATGAATTCATTCGTAACAACATAAACATAAGTTTAATAATTCTAAGTTAAGAAATGTAATTAATCTAACACAATTATGTCATCTTGATTAAATCATATTTTGAAATCGTGCTTTAGAATTTTTATTTTTCATTTTATTTATTTTACTTAGTTTAAAACTTTAGTTTTTAATCACCCTCCTCAAACAAAATATTTTTCTTCACCAATGTGTTTTACTTAGCATTCATAAATAATTCTTTTAACAGTCCTTGTGGGTATGATAACGTGACATTTACTTGTCACTTTATTACTTATTGCGATTGCGTACACTTGCACATTTCTGTCGTTTCAATAACCTATTGGCATGTCAATCGTATTCTATCCTATGTTCTTCGGCTCAAGAGATATTATTGCTAAACCAAGTCAAATAATTTAGTATTCTCATTCATACTAATTTAATATCGAAATATTTAATTTAACAATCAACAACTAAATTCTCATTTAATTTATATTGTAAAATATATCAAAATAAATCGAACGAACTTATCAGGGCTAAACTGTACTAACGATAAAGATTCAGGGACTATTCAGCTACTTTCCCTTTTTTCCTCAATTATCTACTTGTTCTTGATCTATGATATAATTTTTTCAATTATTAGCCTCAATTTCATATACTATTCAATCTAATACATATAACTTCCTATTTACAATTTTGCACATTGGACCCCAAACATTTACATTTTATTCAATTTGGTATTTAAGACCAAAACAAGCTTATTTCACATAATTAAACTTTATACCCATTATAAAAAAATTATGAATATCCCAAATCGGCCGTCACATGCTAAAATTTCACAAGAAAACCATGTCCAATTTAATTCATTTTCAATTAAACCCTTAAACTTGAAAATTATACAAAATCACTTAACAAAATATTTCTATTAAACACCTATGCATCGTATTCTACCAATTAACATCCAAATCATTTAAACTCACCAATAGTATATTTTCTATACTTTTCTAATTTCACAAATTAGTCCTTGTACTAGCTATATTAAGTTACAACGATCTCAAAAATATAAAAATTATCAAAATTGGGCAAAAATTTACATACCTTGCAATTAGATTTTAGTCAAGCCAAAACCAAACACCTTCAATGGTGTTTCTATTCTGATTTTTAGGTAAAGAATTCCATTAAGGAAGATGATACTATTCTTACATATATTAAATTTAAGTTTTAGTTAATAAAGTACTTATCTGCCCTTTTAATAAAACATGCAAATTTAACAAACATCTAACCTTAGCCTCCACTAAAATTAGAATAGGTATAATTATCATTTAAAGCCATAACGTCAAAGTTTAATAGTTATTTAACACTTTTAACTAATAAATATCAACTTTCGCAATCCATACGATTTAGTTTTTTTTCTTTAATTAACTAACTAAACGTCAAAATTACCTAACCAAATTTTAATACACCTATATAATCACTTCGTAAATATTTTTATTAAATATTTATGGGCTCAATTTATAGAAACGAAGTCCAGATACCTCATTTTCTAAAACCACTTAACTAATTATTCAATTAACTAAAATTATCAATTCAAAATTTACTATAATACTATGTTTAACTCCTAAATATTAAACAATAATATTTATGGATTCTCTCGTCGGATTTATGGTCCATAAACTACTATTTTCAACACCACTAAAAAACGGGCTATTACAACACAATTTTCATAATGATGAGCTATAATAACCACTGCAATTTAACACTTCCATTATAATTTACATTTTAAATAAACAAGCAGCAATAGTTATCATACGAAAAAAAAGAGAAAAATATTAAGATTTTTTATTTCCTTTTGCCTCCTTGTAATAAAAATCAATAAATAAAGTATGAGTAGGCCTAAAATAGTTAAAAAATGGCCCATAGCGATATCAGGCTTAACATGAACAACCAAATTATTGGTAGTTTGTGGAACAGGCACCACAAAAAATAAAGCATTGGCATATTAGATGGATTGGCTTAGCATTTTCCTTATCCTCAAGAATCTATGCAAGCAGAGCATATCATATTATTTTAAACAATAAATCAATTAGAATTTTGTAAGTAGTAAAGAATTCTTCTCTGCTGAGGCAGTGAAGCAAAATCAACCCCCTCAAAGAAAGGAGCCCAAAGCAGTGAATAAAGAGAGAAATGTTACAGAATCTTAAATTCTTAGAATCCACCCCACAGCTACTTCAACCTCCAACTTCAGCTGCCGCTCTCCCACAGCTCCATTCCACTTGTTTTCCCATTCTGAAACAGTTCAAAATTTCCCGACGAGAGCTTACAATTTGTAGCAACTCCTCACTGCTTCTTCTCTTAGGTTCTCAAGTCCTTGAGTCTAAGGCAAAGGCTGAAGAAAGTTCACCCAACGACAATCAACAGGAGGAAGAGAATGTTGTTACCCCTAATCCTAACTGCAGCAACAAAGTTCCTACCCAACGAGCTTTTCTTGATATAGCAATTGATGGAGAGCCCGTTGGTCGCATTGTTATTGGACTATATGGAGATGATGTTCCGGTAGGGGCAGCCAGGTTTGGTAGTATAGTTAGTGGAGCTGCTGGAATTAGCTACAGACGAAAAGAGTTCGTTAAGATTATGCCAAACTACGTGCAACACGGTGGGTTGAGATCATATGGTGTTGATGCTGAGCTTGCCAAGAGAAGTGGAAGCAATCTGGCCGTTGAAAATTTGCGGGAGGAGTGGGCGAGAGAGTATGAAAAGTGTCCAGGAGTTAAGAACTTGGCTGGAACAGTGAGCATACTGGTGAGGGATCCCTCCAAGCCGCCTCCCAAGCTAAAGTTGGTTGCACGAAAGGGGAAGCTGGAGATTGATGAAGAGGAGATTGGAACCGAACCTAATGGCACAGAGTTTGTGATTTCTATCATGGATTCACCAGAACTGGATGCTTCAGCTCTTGTAATTGGACAAGTGTTGGATGGAATGGAGATTGTAAAGAGAATTGGACAAGTCAAGACTGTTCAAGAGAACACTGCTTCTCCTTATTTCAGGTATGCTTTCCAACTCATGGCAATTTGATTTTTTTTTTAATTGAATGTGATCTGCCTCAGAGACGTTGATTCAACATTTCTTTGGGAGTTGGGACCATTTAGACTAAAAATAGATTCTTTGTGTTTGGTGAGCAGAGTGGCCAAGCTAATAGGCGATAAAAGAGCTGTTGTGGCAGAAAGAGGCTTCAATCGCCCCTACGCAAAGGTGGTAATCAACAACTGTGGCTTGATGGACTGAATCAAATCTCCTTTGCATGCTTGCTTTCTCATACTGTTTCAATTTTTGAATGAAGGGTGACCCGTTCTATGGTTATGAGATAAATACAAGTATTTCTACAATTGTATTTCTAATAAACCCCCATGAAATTCTATCAATGTCAATTGCCCAAATTTTGATAAACTCATAAGCTCTAGTGTGATAATTGCCAAATCAAAGTCCGGCTTTGATCTCAGCAAGAGTTTAGCTAACAATGTGTACAATATATTGGTATGTTAGCAAATGGGTAGAATTAGAGACAGACATACCTCATCAAGTTTAGGCAGAGTCACGCTCTTTGCTTGGGTGTTTGGTTATCTACAATATTTTCTGGAATTATCTTATTTCACATGTTTACTTTGTAAAATCGAATTTGTATTAAATCCAATTCAAATTAAAATTAATTGTTCATAGGTAGATCAGTTAAATTCCCAAATGTAGTATGTTAAATTTGTTTTAAAGAATTTAAAAGTAAGGCAGATAATGAGATATATAAACTTTTTATCTACAAAAGTAAATTTAAATAATAGATATTCGAATTTGATTTCATTATATATAGAAGTAGAACAGAGTTATATAATGAATATTTGAAATTAATATCTAAATCATCTCTAAATTCATGGATAATAATTAAAATGTGTAATGATTTTTTTAGCTTTTCAACTTTATAAAAAAAAAGGTTATTTTGGTTATCCATTCAATTTTCATCTCTTTTAACCGTATTGTTTGTAAAATCACTTAAAATGGATGAAAAAAATTAATGCTTGTTAACTTTGCTAACGTGATATATACTTGAATTGTCATTTGAACACCGTGTCAACAATTAGTTAATTTTTAAAAAAATTATAAAAAATTATTTTTAAAAAATTAAAAATTATAAAAAAACATATTTATGTATGTTACACGTAAATATATTTTTCTTATAGTACGTGAATATGTTATTAATTTTTTAAAAATTAAGATATATTAAATTACATCAACATGTTAATAATAATTAAATTATAGTAAATTCATTGATTGAATCTTAGCTCGGTTGCTATTAGTATTCTTGTTTGTTTAAGAAAACATGGATTTAAGTGCGTTGAAATGCGTTTATCTTCCTATTTAAGAGTTGAAGAGGAGTTATAGGTAGTTTTAGACACTATATCAAAAAAATATTTATGACACATCTATGATGTGTGTGAAAATAATTATGTAATAAATTCATTAAAAATTAACATGAAAATTAAACATGATTTTGGATGAAATGATTGAGGGTTAGGGAGTGAATAGTATGGAGTCTTGGGTTCAAATTCCATTTAAGGGTGTGAATTTTTTGGTTTCATACGAATTAACTGACCACACTGAATTAACTCGGTTAACTAGTTGGTCACCAGAATTAATTTAGTTGGAGGTCAATTCCAATTTTTTTTTAAAATTTGATTATCAATTAATTCATTTCAAACCGGGTAATTAATCAATTTAACCGATTGACCAAAATTAATCATATTATATATATATATATATATATATTATATCTACAAGCCCAAACCCAATATATTATATATAAACCCAATATGTATTATATATCTAAACTCCAATATATATAAATTGAATAGATTTATAAACTAAATAGGTCAAAGAAAAAATATTATAAAAAATAAAATAAAATTTATAAAATTATTGAGGTAGTTTTATGAGGAGTGCCAAAGAGCAATGCTAACACTGCTCAAACTCATGAACCTGACATATGTAAACTTTGGTAACAAAATCCTTGAGTTTTAATCTTTTGTTGATACTTTGGACATGTGTAATGTAACATTCCAAAAATTGGGTTAGAAGAAATTACATTTTGAAATCAAGAGTAGTAATCCCTCGATTTTGAGTTTAGATTTTGGAAATTTTTATAAGTAATTGATTTGGTTTAGTGGTTGGGCATTTTGGCTATGTGAGTGAGGTTTTGGGTTCAAATCTTGTTTCTAGAAATTTTTCTATTTTGCTTAAACCCTTACCTTAGACTGTGTGGTTTATAAGTTAATTGTGTACAATTGACATCAAGAATGAGCTTGTTGGTTCAATGGTTAAGTGTTTATATACCCTTAGTCTTGTGTTCAAGTCTCAGTAAAAGTTATAGGGATGCTTTTACTAAAATGCCTTGTAGGGTAGTTTATTTTAGTTAATTAAACTTTCCTCAGAACAAAAAATCTCTTTTTCTTTTCACTTTGTTTTCATATTTTATTTCTAATGTTACCCTTTGCTTCCTTCTTCAATGTTTCAGTTTTACCGTTTCAAGTTCATTTCTTTTTGCTATGTTACGTTACATTGTTTCTATATAGGGTCTGACTTGTCCTTTCTAGTTCAATTCGTTGGCTGGTAAGTTCGATTTGAAATTTTAGTGTCGAAAGTTCTTTGACGTAACTTCGATTCTAGAATGTTAGTTTTTAGCAATTTGACTTCGAGTTAACCGTTTGTTGAACAATTACTTGTCATTTAGGGAGAAGAACTCTTCATTATTATTTTTGCTTTGAATCTGTATCAGGTGTGTACCGAAAACCCCTTCTTCTTTGAATTTTAGTCATCAAAAAATGGGACTGTCCACGCCACACGGCCGTATGCCAGGCCATGTAACTTACTATTCAGAAAAATTGGAGGCACACGGGCCTGTGCCCAGGCCATGTGTATGGTTCTGAATTGTGCAGGGTTCACACAGGCCAGTGACATGGGCGTGTGTCCAGGCAATGTAACTCACTGTTTATAAATTAAGATAATACTGGCAAAGTATACGGGCATGTGCCAAACTGTCTAAATTGTGTAGAGTCACACAAGCTAGTTCTCTAGGCCGACTAATACCACACGGGTGTGTGAAACAATATTTGGAATTTTTCGCTTGGGCTACAAGCGTCATTCGAAACGGATGCAAGCCTACGTAGGGTCCGTACGATTTGAATTAGACTATATAACTTGATATCTGATAATCTGACAATGAACAACTTGGGAACGGTACGTATGTTTGCTATGTTGAACCTAAGTACATAGAAACTGTCAGAACGTAGTGTGCTATTATATAATGTATGTGAATTATCCAAGTACGGTCTATATTCTGTTAAGTTTACAAGTATGCCTCTATGTTACTCTGTTCATGAAGAATATACGATATTTGAATATGTTGGATTGATTGTTACTGATTTTGACTAGTAACCATGCATGTGACTTCATGGCAAATCTGATATGATCTGATGATGTTTGATAAATCTGTCATACAAAACATGAACTCCAATACCTACTAATTCTATTATTGAATGATAACATTACCTACATGCTCATCATTCCGATTCTGTATATGCATGTCATGACACATTGCATGGGATTTTGGTTGATGTAAAAGGAGGAAGTTTCTGGTAGTTTAATAATCTGCATAATCTAGTGCTTTATCCACAATTCTGTTTTGGCAACTTGACTATGATATAGTGGTTTGACCACGTATATCTGGTCTAGTAGTTTCAACTGCAAATATTCTAGTGGCACTGTCCATAGTTATCTGTTGGTGTGATCTAGCTAGACGAGTTCTGGGGAACTCTATTTTGGTGTGTAGGGGAGTTGGGTAGAATGTTTTCTGATCAATCTATATTCTGATCTATTTGAAAAATCTTACATCTGTATAAACATACACGTTCTATTCTACTCTATTCCGTTCTACTCAGTTCTACTCTACTCTATTCCATTATGTTCTGTTCCACTCTGTTCGGTTCTGTTTTGTTAGATTTGTTTTGTTCTACTCTGTTTTATTTTGCTTTTTTCTGTTGTACTACCTTTTTCAAATCTCTGTGATACTTTAGATATGTTTCGTACTGGTTATACAACTGCTGTTAGGTTTTTTTATGTTACTATGATTTATATATTACACTCTGTTTGTTTGTATTTGAGTTCGGTTATACGCGGTGCTTGGTAACTCACCATTTGTCTTACCTTTACATGTTCAGGAAAACATCTGATTTAGGATCAGAAGGCGTACGAGAGCTCAGATTGTTTTACACTAAAATAACTACGATTTAATCTTTTGGGTTTGTAATCTGTTTTGGACTTACCTGTTTCTTTTAAATAATATCGTCAGTATCTGCCAAGTTCTAAAATGAAACTATAAAATCACCTAAATCGACTAAAATAAATTTCTTGTTTTCAAAGTTAAAACTCTGAAAAGAAATCAGTTTTTAATACGTTAGTATAACCCTTCCAAATTCAACTTAAACTTCTAAGTCGAGTTTGAGGTGTTACATGCAAACTCATCTATGATATCCAAAGTGTTTATAGCAACTTATCTTGAAGCTCGATTTGGATTTGATCAAGGAAATCGACTTTCCTGTTTTGAAGAGACTAGATCGAATCAAGTAAAATGGAAGCATATCCTAAAGACTTAAGAGTTATATTGAACTTATTGAATTAATCAGGATATTAATTCTGTAACACCCCCTAACCTCAAACTATCGCCGGAACAGGATTACAGAGCATTACCAAAACTACTGAACATTGACAAATAATATGCAGTTAAATATCAAACAAAATATAAAATAATCTTATAGTCCCTTATATGGACTCTCGAGACATAAAAATACAAATTAAAAGAGGTTCGGGACTAATTTAAGTACTTAAGGAATTTTTGAACAACTTAAAGTTTTCTCAAGTACAGGGCTCACACACCCGTGTAGGATTGGGGACACACCCGTTCGACCCCATGACATGCTCGTGTTGATGAACTGTGTGACTCAACACGGCCGTGGTGGTTTGGGACACGCCCGTGTCCCTTACCCATGGAGCATTCTGATTTTCTCACATGGCTAAGTCGTACCCCGTGTGCTTAGCTCGTGGACTATTTTGACTTCGCATTTTAAGATGCAGGGGACACACGGCCAGATCATATGCCCCTGTACTAGTCGTGTGTCTCACACAGTCTAATCACAAGCCCGTGTGCCAGGCCGTGTAGACTCTATATGAGCTTTAAATACTAAACTATCCTCCTTGCACAATTTAAACCAATGCAATGTGCAACCAATATCACAATCAAGTCATTTTCACATTTAAAACATCCATAACCATACATTAAACATTGACTCACTAATTACTTAATAAATATTCATAATATCATTCAAAATTAAACCTATACTTCATTGATTCATCTCAAGATTTATGTTAATCAAATCAAAACATTTTATTAATAACTCATACTATTTACCAACTTCAACTTAGTATTTCATACCAAATCTACAATTAATTTACAAAACACAAATATAAGTGACCAAAACTAACCCTAGTACATGCCACTTTACTTAAAGTTAGATCACGTCACCAAAATTTGTAACTCAGGTCGGGAGCGACTTGGATGTTGAACCGAATCTTACTTTGCCTAGCCTGCGCACGGAAACAACCGTACGCTGAGTATTGGAAATACTTAATGGTATTACCATAACTCAAATTATAATAAAGATAAAATATCATAAGCATTCATAATTAGATAGTAAATTATATACACACACATATATATACCCTAATTCCATAAATCGTTTATAACAACTTCATCAAATAATTTCATATATCATTAATAAAGATTTCAAACAAATCACAAATCTTTGGATTATTTCTCAATCACATATAGTATTTCAAATCACATTTTAACTTTGTATATTTCATGAACCTTTGGTTCATGCATTCAATCTCATATCATAAATCTCATTTCATAATTTATTTCACACTTTATTTCACAAATTCACTTTCTCATTTCTTTCAATAGCTCAATCACATTTATTCAAAATTTGTCATTTCACTTATTTACCCCTATTAACTTGACTCGGACCTTGGCGGATACATGGATCCAATCAAACACACCAGAATGGCGACCAATGCCTCATCGGATAGTTCAAAGCAAATAAGTGACGACCAACGTCTCATCGGCTAAGCCATAGTAAAGTGGCGACCAACGCCTCATCGAATCTATCCGAAGCAATATAATGACACACCAAGTGTCTCATCGACTCGAGGTTAAAGAATCCCTAAACTTTTCAAATCCTATGGCATGCCAACTATATCCGACTTAGCCCGACTAGTTAATAGGGTATCGAAGTCACACATTAATTTACTTTCACATTCTTTTTTATCACAAATCACTCAATTTCAATTTCCAATTCATATGCTTATCAACTTTACTTAGTTCAATCATATATTTCAATTTCACACACATAAATATTTTCATCAATCAAAACCGTTTCACATTCAATTCAAATAGTAATACTTACCTTAATTTTTATTTTCCAAACACATACATTGAAATTAAACTTTAATAGTAGATAACTTGAATTATAGTAATACTAACTCGAATTTCTCGTATTTATTCCTCGTTCACTTTCTCTTTTCCTTTCAATGCTAATGCTTCGGTTTCTTTGTTAGCTACGAAAATATAAATAATTATTTTATTAATTACAGCAACAATTTAATAATAATAGAATTTCCATCAAATTTTATAAATTATTTTCAATTTAATCCTAATTGACTCATTTACATTCCTAGTTTAATTCCTACTTTATTTCCATTCAATTTCTTCCCATATCTCACTTAACTATCAAATGTTCATATTAGAACCCTAACTCAAACTCTCTTTCAACTTAGTCCCTCAAACACAAAATTTATAATCTCATTTACAAATTAATCCCTTAACTACTTCTAATCAATAATTCTATCAATTAAGCCCTTAATTCAACCATTTGTCCAACATAAACTTTACTCAAAAACTTAAAAACTTCCATAACTTTAACTTAGTTTCATCAAAACTTAATTCTAAAGCCTTTAAAACATCAAAACTTAAGAAATAGGGCTTAATTACTTACCTTTTAAACTTTCAAGCTTCAAATCTTGAAATTCTCCTTTTTCTTTTCTTTCTTCTTTCTTTCTTTCTATTTTCGAATAGTTCTCTGCTTCTTCTCATATGTTTTGTTTCTTTTAGTTCTTTTTATTATTCATTTGTTTTATTTATTAAATAATAATAATTATAAAATATCTATTTTATAACTAATTATTTACATACAGCTGTACACACCCAATATAATACACATGTAATTCATCATTACCATACACTTGTTTTACTTTAATTTATCATGCAATATAATATAATAATTATTTGAATAATAATAATTAATATAATTACAAAATATCTTTAACTTATAAATTAAGAAAATATACAAATATATTACAAGTGTATTAATATATTATTTACACATGTATTTATCAATTTTACACATTTGTCACCATCTTATGTATTAAAAAAAAATAAAATATCCTAATTTTATGATTTAATATAAACTTAATAATAACTAATTGATTAATAACAATTTTATAAAATAAAATCCAAGAAAAATCTTAGATTTTTACACATTTGTCACCATCTTATGTATTTAAAAAAATAAAATATCCTAATTTTATGATTTAATATAAACTTAATAATAACTAATTGATTAATAACAATTTTATAAAATAAAATCCAAGAAAAATCTTAGATTTTTAAACATTTGTCACCATCTTATGTATTTAAAAAAATAAAATATCCTAATTTTATGATTTAATATAAACTTAATAATAACTAATTGATTAATAACAATTTTATAAAATAAAATCCAAGAAAAATCTTAGATTTTTCTTCAATTTGCCGCCTCAACCCATGTTAAATGGCTTATTTGCCATTTTAGCCCTTTTTAGTTTCTATTAATCTATAATTCAACTTTTATTCTCTTATTCAATTTAATCCTTTTTCCTAAATTCTCTTAATTAAGCTATATTCACCTAATCAAAACTTAATTAATCACACAACTATACACACAAATATTTCTATTAATTATTTTCTAACTCGGTTTACTAAGACGGAGACCCTATGACTCGTTTTTTGGTGCCCGTGAATTTTGGGTCATTACAAATTGTAATTGATCTAGTATGTTAGCAATTCTCTATTCCCTATAAATTGAGGAGATTTGTATAGGTGATAGACTAATCCGTGAGCTCTTATTTCTGTTCGTCATGGAACATTTTTTTGGAGTGCATTAACTATAAAATCAAGTATTTTACTTGGTTTTTATCCTAAGTTTTCAAGGGGAAACTTATAAGAGAGTGATCTAGATTTTTGTTGATACAAAATAAAACAAGGAAGGAGGACAAGGAAGAGGTCAAAGTGACACTATGGAGGATAGTTCACCTATAAAGGCCAAGAGCCGGAACAAGGACAAGAGCTCAAGTTAATTGAAAGGGAAAATATTCAGAGTAACCATAGGATGTTCAAGGGTCAATCCCCTATTCATAGTTTTCTAAAGTATTTATAGGAAAGGTCCCCCTGTCCATTGGTATGACCTTGGCTAGTGATCTGTCGTAATTTGATAGATCAAAATCAGGCTCTCCATTACATTAGAAGAGTTTGTTCTCAAGCAATTTAGGTGCCTTTTCTTTACTTTTTTTGATTTGTAGCTTTTGTTTTTAACACATATGTAACACCCCCATACCCGACCCAAACATCAGGTCAAAGCACCGAAATGTTACATTCGTTGCCAAAGCAACTTCGACAACTACACAGCAATTAATAATTATAAAACTCAAATTATATCAAAACACTTGGAATAACTTATGTACATTCCGTATTCTATAACCAAAATATCAAATTCATACTTTTTTCAAGCCTTGGTGATGTGATGAGATGAGATGCATTGAAATCCCAACCTGAATCTAAAGCTTCAATTCAATCTTCCACCTACGCATTAAGCTCGTGAAAGCTTAGTAAGTACCCAGGAAATCAAATCACATTTTTACCTTGATTTCTATATATTAAAAATATTATTACTATTAAAATTCTTGAATATATCTTAATAATCAACTTAATATATTTTAACAATCAACAGATCAACCTGTATTTATAGGATTCATTATTATCATAATTCACTACTTTTATCTTTTTCATGGATTGATAGGAAAAAAACTTTTACTAGTCTAATTCACTACATTATCACTTCACAGTTTCACAGAAATTGTTATCAGAATACTTTACTTGTCATCTCATTGTGCAACAAGAACTTTCATCAGAACTTGTTTACCATAACTTTTTATTTTATAATTATCTTTTATTATTCAATAGAGGCCCAACATAGACTTAATAGAACGCATAAGATATACGAAAACAATACAGTAATGCACTGAAATGCGCATTCAGAACAGAGAGCACACTAAATTTTCCTTAATGGCATGCCATCTATATCCTATTAGTTCTCATTTCATCTACTTAGGAAATTATATTAGAATCAATTTCATTTCATTATTTCGTAACAAAATTTAAATACTTAGGACTTATTTAATTTAGTCCACATTGTAACAATTCAAAAACAAAATTTCAAACTTTCTTTAGTACATATAACATATCTCACTACTTAATAACAATTCCATAATTCACTGCTACAACTTACCATATTTCTCACATGTTACTTTTGCATATTTTGCATATTTTTCAATTTAGTCCTTTTTTATTTTTCATAATTCTTTCATTTCACTAAAATAATTAACATAATAAATATAATTTAATAATTATTTCTATTATTCGCTATTCTTTTTAATTCGGTCTCACTCTCACTTTTCATACATATACTATTTCATTGCACTTTCTTACACATTTTATTTAATGTTATATTTCACAATTTAACTACAATTTTACTTTTTTTTTTCAATTTAATACTTATCTTTCCACAACTTAAAGAACAATTGTTATTTGAATTACAATAATCATGTATTTTTGCATTCTCAACTACATTCTTCACTTATCAAATAGTTTCTTCTAAACTTTCATAACTTTTTAATTTAGTCCCTTTTTGCCATAAAAGTCCAATATTCACTAATTAGTCATATTAAATCAATGTTATTTCTTTTTACATTTAATCACATAATTTATATTAATATCTTGTATCACATATCAATTTCTATGTATTTCACTTCTATTTTTTCATCCACATATTTTCTCAAGTTTGACAATTTAGTCCTTGCCATCATAAAAATTCCATACTTTTCTACAATTTCACTTCTACAATTTGTTATGCATATTTCATCATCTCATAAGACATGCATTAAACTTTTATCATATTTTCCTTATTCACATATTAAATTATTTCACATTTTATTTTACTAATTTGCCAAAAACGTCACCAAGTCTACATTTTAATCCTTAAATAACAAGAGAATTCATGGGTACTTAACCTTTTTAAACTTCAAATCACTTGCTCTTCCTTTTCCCTCATCACTTGATTCATTTTCTCAATCTCTTTCTTCAACATCATATCAAAACATATAACTTTTCATGAGTAATCTTCACTTTAACATCTTTTCTATACTTTTCTAACAAAATTAAACTTAAAAACAATATGAAGCCTTAACATTTATACCTTGTTCTCTTGGAATCAAGCCTTAGCTTATTTTCTCTCTCCTTTGGGAGTTTTAAAAGCAGTTCTATAGGCCCATAAAGCATCATCTACTTTCACCACCCAATCTTTCCTGTTTGACTCTACTGTCTTTTCTAAGATCCGTTTAAGCTCTCGATTGGCTATTTCGACTTGTCCACTAGTTTGAGGATGGTAAGGGGTAGCTGTTCTGTAGTGCACTCCATATTTTTTAAAAACATTATCAAACTGAATATTACAAAAATGAGTACCCCTATCACTAATAATCGCTCTAGGTGTTCCAAATCAAGAAAAGAGCTTCTTTAGGAATCTTACTACCACTCTAGCATCATTAGTAGGTAAAGCTTGGGCTTCCACCCGTTTCGACATATAATCAACCGCTACTAAGATGTATTTATTCCCAAATGAACTAGGGAATGGACCCATAAAATCAATACCCCATACATCAAATATTTTACATGAGAGCATATATGTTTAAGGCATTTTATCGCGTTCAGAGATATTACCTGTTCTCTAGCATCTATCACAAGAAGTAACATGCCTGTTAGCGTCCTTGAACACTGTGGGCCAATAAAAACCCGATTCAAGTGTTTTATGTACTGTCCTAGTCCCACTATAATGTCCTTCGGTTGGTCTTGAATGGCAGTGTTCCAAGATTTTAATTGCTTCTGACTTCGTAACGCATCTTCGAATGACTTGATCTGCACATATACGAAAAAGAAAAGGATCCTCCCAAAAATAGTTTTTCACATCGGTAAATAATCGCTTCTTTTACTGATGTGTCAACCCTTTCGGTATGATGTTAACCGCTAAGTAATTCGTAATGTCTACAAACCAAGGTACCTCAAAATTAGAAACAACTAAGAGTTTTTCTTCAGGAAACGAGTCATTTATATCGGCTTCATCTAGTTTTTTGAGGTGTGGATTCTCAAGCCTGGAAAGGTGATCAGCCGTGAGATTTTTAACCTTTTTTTTATCTTGTATTTCCAAATCGAACTCCTGCAATAATAAAATCCATCTTCTTAGTCGAGGCTTTGCATCAGACTTAGTTAAAAGATAGTGAAGAGCGGAATGATCAGTATAAACGACAACTTTAGACAAAATTAGATATGGTATAAATTTATCGAATGCAAAAACCACAGCTAGTAATTTTTTTTCGTGGTAGTGCAATTCTCTTGTGTGGCCGTCAAAGTCTTGCTAGCATAGTATATTAGCTGAAAATGCTTATCTCTCTGCTGTCCAAGAACTGCACCTACTACAAAATCACTCGCATCACACATTAGTTCAAAAGGTAAATTCCAATCAGGTGTAATTATAATCGGAGCATTTGTTAAATTTTCCTTGAGAGTATTAAACGCTTCTAAACAATCCTGATCAAAATTGAAAGGTACATCTTTTTCTAGTAATTTCGTTAAAGGCTTAGCTA
Organism: Gossypium stocksii; assembly: GCA_020496765.1. Lineage (NCBI taxonomy): Eukaryota > Viridiplantae > Streptophyta > Magnoliopsida > Malvales > Malvaceae > Gossypium > Gossypium stocksii. Next base: position 72,966,341 of record CM035622.1, read on the forward strand.
TTTTAGAAAAGTCTTTAATAAATCTTCTGTAAAAACCAGCATGTCCTAAAAAGCTTCTAATAGCCTTAACTAAATTAGGTGGAGGTAATTTTTCAATAGTCTCAATTTTTGCTTTATCTACCTCTATCCCTTTACTAGAAATTTTGTGACCTAACACAATACCTTCTTAAACCATAAAGTGGTATTTTTCCCAATTAAGAACAAGGTTCGTTTATTCACATCTTATTAAAACTCGTTCTAAATTTTTAAGGCAAAGATGAAAAGACTTACCGAATACTGAAAAGTCATCCATAAATACCTCCATAATATCTTCCACGAGTTCATCAAAGATGGCCAACATGCAATGCTGAAAAGAAGCAGGAGCATTACATAATCCAAAAGGCATTCTACGATAAGAAAAGGTACCATATAGACATGTAAATATTGTCTTTTCTTGATCTTCAGGAGCTATCGGGATTTGAAAGTAGCCAGAGAGTCTATCTAGGAAGCAGTAGTACATATGCCCTGACAGCCTTTTCAACATTTGATCAATGAAGGGCAAGAGAAAGTGGTCTTTTCTTGTGGCATCGTTCAACTTCCTATAGTCAATGTGTGACAGCCGTAATTCGACCCTAGTCAGGAAATGGTTTCGTAACCATTAGACCGAGTCTCAATATTAATTAAATGCTAAATTTCATGTCTAATATATGTGAATTTGTTGTGTGAATAATTGATTAATAATTTGGTGCCGTTTGAATGTGAAATTTATTGATTTGGACTTATGTGTAAAATTTTGAAAATGTTTGTGGAATATTATAAGGGAACCGAATTGTTGCATGGCTTAAAGGTTAGGAGTTGCATGTCAATTCTCCATTTTGTTGACTTAGTGGCCGGCCATGATGATTTCATGGCATAAAATATGTGTTTTATATTATTATAATAATGAATTATGAAATAACAAAAATGGGGGAAAAAGAACAAATTATATTTTTATCCTATTTTGTTCTTCATTGCCGAAATTGGGAAAGAAAAAGGGAGAAGAAGAAAGCCTAACATTCGGCCATTTTAGTTCTTAATCTAAGGTATGTTTGAATGGATTTTTGCCAATTCGTTATGCATCTGAGATGGTTGTTACCTAGATTACTCTACCCATGGTCTAAATTTTGAATTTGGTGGTGTTATATGCATTCGGCCATGAAGGAAGTAATTGAATTTATGAATGCTTTGATGATTTGCGGTGGTGATGGTTGTAAGTTGGGTTTTGAGCTAGTAGAAACTTTGTTTTGAGGCTTATGTGAGTGATTACATTCGGCTATTGTGTTAATTGATTAAAGGAGGTAGTTATTTGTTAAAATTAGCTCATTTCCATGGTCGAATGTTGAAATTGTCCAAGGAATGGTTTAGTTGAATGAATAAATAGTAGATGAGAGCTTTTGGTTATGGTGATTTGTAATAATATGATATGTATGTGTTTTATCTTGTATTCTTGTGAATTAAGCTTGGCTAGAGCAATTCCTAGTTGGTCCATGTCAAAATTTAAGTTTTGTTGTGTTTTGAGTATACGGTCATGAAAGGAACTTGAAGTAATGGTTGTGGGCTTCATGTCTTAAATTAGGAAATAATGCTAAACACTTATCCATGCATTATAGGTTCGTTAAATGATCCTTTGGTTAATGAATAGAATAACGTGAGTTAATGAAGATGTTTGGAGGTGTGAAATTGTTGTTTGTGATAATTGAATTTGAAATGCTTTGGATAACTTTAGAAGAGCATTCGGCTATGGTCATTTGCTATGAGTCCTATAAGTGCAAATTGGAGAAACTATGTACAAGTGATAATTATAACTATGTTGTAATTAAATCTTAGGTGTATTAAGTTAATTCCTATATATGTATAGGATCCATATGTACTTTGATTTCCTTAAAAAGTCATTCGGCTATAAACTATAATAGTAAGACTAATTAAATATCAAGGGTGCCGAGTTTATGTTCTAATGATGGATGATTCTATTGAATATGTGCTTGTTTAGTCATTGATGAAATGCCGTGTACTTCTTGTGTTAGACTAAATAAAATTTGACTTTTTGATAAATGGAAAGAATGATTAAATCACTTTATTTGTTTAAATCAAAGCTCAAGAGCAAAGAGGATCAAAATCGGATAAGGGAAAGGAGAAAGTAATAGAGTAGCTGGTCTACAACCATTCGGACATACCGAGGTAAGTTTTGAGTGTATTCCCTTTGCACATACCCGAATATGATATGATACATTTAAGTTGTTAGCCTTACAACTAGTTTCATTTCACTTTGTTAATGATATAATTATGGAATTTGATGGTATGAATGAGGTAGCCGAATGCATATGGTGAACCTAAGGAAAAATGTGATTAGCTTTTGCATGTGGAAATCTTATAATAAGCTCTATAAGACCGAATTGTGTATAGAATAGAATGCCCTAGGTATTTGGCAAATTGATTATGGAGAGATGCTATATGTGGATGTTTTATCTATGTGGAATGTATTTAATGAATTGTAAGGATGATGTGTCTAATATGACACATGCGAATATAAACAAATATTACCCGGGAATCCAAATATGATAAATTTCAGGCCTTTGTGCCTAGCAGGCTTATGCCGGTGATACTTTCAGGCCTTCGTGCCTAGCAGGCTTATGCCGGTGATACTTTCAGGCCTTCGTGCCTAGTAGGCTTTGTGCCGGTGATACTTTAGGGCCTTTGTGCCTAGCAGGCTTTGTGCCGGTGATACTTTCAGGCCTTTGCGCCTAGCAGGCTTCGTGCCGGTGATTTTTAGTATGTGTAAGATTATGGGGAATTTCAATTTAACAGTGGTAAAGTATGAGTGTAGTACTAAGAATGCCAGGTATGTACATTTGTATTAATGTAATAGATTAAGTTAATATGTAACCGAGTATGTTATGAGATATTTAAGTCCGATACTCCTTAAATGATTTACTTTGCTTTGGTATGGTCCAAATACGAAACTTGATGGTATGTTCCCCCTATATTGCTACGGTATACATACATTCGGCTATGAATGATGTCTTTAGGGTAATGGAAATTTGGAGTCATTAAATGGTAAGAAATCAATTGAAGTTAATTGTTGATATTTTTACTTTTATTTACCCATGTAAATAATTGTGTATTAGGCCAAGTAGAAGGATTTTAAGATTGAGCCTTATTATGTGACATATTATGTGTTTTGAAGCATAAATTGCTTAGTTTACTCAAAACTTACTAAGCTCGTTGAAGCTTACTCTATTTACTTTTATGTTTCTTTTGTTTATAGACCTTAATTGAAGCTGCGGTTCGAGGGATTCAAGTCCAAGTCACTCTCACTATCGTCAATAGATTTTTCTCTTTGGTACCTTTGAAGGTTTAAACTTAACTTCCCAAACAATGGCATGTATAGACTCAAATTCTCTATTTTGACTTTTCAACCCATTTTAATGCGTGTATCCGAATAGCCATGCGAAAATGGCTTATCAAATTGCCTTATAAATGTTCATGAATGGAGCATGTTATGGTTGAATATGGATGAGTATAAAAAAATTATGCATATGGTTATAAATGTGGTGTGCATTATATCTATCTAGAGGTATAATTGAGGTAAGTGTTAATAGCATGAATCGAGGTGATATTTATTATTAACCTTAGAAATGTTTAAGTGTAAGTGTTTGAAAGTTAATTACCTATAAACAAACTTACATATTCGACTAGATACTAAGATAAGGTTTCGGCTAACTTGTATGTGATACCTTCTGTATGTTTAATGTGTATTAGTTAAAGTTAAATTCTAGTTCAATGTATGAGTATATATATGTGGGCAATGTATTCGGGTTAGGAATGCTTGAAATCTTAGTAAATTCATTTTTGGACTAACGCGTGTTTGTTCTGTAACGCCTCTTAACCCTCCTTCGACGGGTAAGGGTTTTGGGGTGTTACACAATGCATACTCTCCAACCTGTGACTGTTCTTGTGGGGATCAATTCATTCTTCTCGTTGGTAACCACAGTTATGCCTCCCTTCTTAGGAACAACTTGCATAGAGCTTACCCAACTACTGTCAGAAATGGGATAAATAACTCCAGTATCTAGAAGTTTAATTACCTCAACCTTGACAACTTCTTTCATGTTAGGATTTAATCGTCTTTGAGTTTGCACGCACGGTTTGTATTCATCCTCCATTATAATTTTGTGGGTGCAAAAAGAGGGGTTGATCCCTTTAATGTCAGAAATTTTCCAAGCTATGGCCCTTTTATGTTCATTTAGTACCTGTAGTAATTCCTCTTTCTTCTTAGGTTACAAGTTCGAAGCAATAATCACTGGTAGTATGGAGTTATCTCTGAGGAATGCATACTCTAAGTGATTGGGTAATTACTTCAGTTCCAGTTTGGAAGGTTCTTCAATAGATGGTTTTTGTTTTAATTTATCATTCACCTCAATACCCTCGTACTTTATTTGTCTTGGAGAAGGATTGTTAGAGTTCAAATCAATTTTTACCTTCTCCATTTCAGTAGTAACTTCATCCACCTCCTCACCTTAGATGAGACACAGTTCCAACGTGTCCTTAAAAGTGATTTCCTAAAAAGAATCTTGAACAAAATAATCAATAGAATCAATAAAATAATAGGAATTATCTTGTTCTCTAGAGAATCACATGGCATCATAAATTTTAAAAATGATTTCTTCATCACCCACCCTTAGCACAAGTTTACCATCCCCCACATCAATAACAGCTTTAGCAGTGGCTAAAAATAGGCGTCCTAAATTTAAAGGTACATCAACATCCTCATCCATGTCAAGCACAACAAAATCAACAGGGAATATAAATTTATCAACTTTTACAAGCACATATTCAATGATACCCCTAGGATATTTAACAGATCTATCAGCTAATTGAATACTCATCCTAGTGGGTTTTGGTTCCCCAAGACCTAACTGCTTGAACATTTTATAAGGCATCAAATTAATACTGGCACTTAAATCAGCTAATGCCTTTTCAATATTTAAACTACCAATTAGATAAGGAATAGTAAAACTTCCTGGATCTTTCAGTTTGGTTGGCAGTTTATTCTGGAGGATAGCTGAACATTCCTCGTTGAGTTCTACTGTAGACAGCTCTTCAAACTTCCTTTTATTTGTTAAAAGCTCCTTCAAAAATTTTGCATACGTGGGCATCTGCAAAATAGCTTCAACAAAAGGTAAGTTAATATGTAACTATTTAAAAAGTTCAAGAAATTTACCAAATTGTGCATCCATGCGATCTTTCTTCAACTTTGTTGGATATAGGATGGGTGGTTTATATTCTTTAAGCACAGGTGCTACACTCTCTTTGGCTTTATCCTACTCATCATGTTTCTTATCAGACTCTTGTGGCAACTTCAATTCAAGTTCAGTTAATACTTTCCTATTCTTTAATGTAACTGCTTTCACATGCTCCCTAGGATTGGGTTCAGTATTACTAGTCAGCTACCTTGTGGTCTATTAGATATCATCTTGGCAAGTTGACCAATTTAATTTTCGAGTCCTTGAATTGATGCTTGCTGGATTTTTAGTGTTGTTTCAATATTCTGAAAATGGGTTTCTAACACCAATATAAATTTTTCCAACATTTCTTCAATGTTCGGTTTCTCTTCCTGCCTAAAAGGTTGTTGCTGAAAACCCGGAGGGGGTGATGGCCTTTGATTCCCTTGACCTCCTTATGAAAAATTTGGGTGATTCCTCCAACATGCATTGTAAGTGTTACAGTAAGGATTATTACCCATTTAATTCATCTATTCGTTTTCCATGCCATGTACGTAGGGGAAGTACTCTGGATTGCTTATACCACTTCCACTCGTGTCACATTGCATTACTAGATGTACCTGCATAGAACCAACCAAACCATCCATCTTTCTATTCAAAAGTTTTACCTAGTTAGAATGCATGGTGACCGTGTCAACATTAAAAACACCAACGGCTTTTGTCGGCTTTGTCCTCATGACTTTCTACTGATAATTATTCAGTGACATCTCTTCTATGAACTCATAAGCCTCCTCAGGTGTTTTATTATTTATTGTTCCACCGACAGTTGCATCAATCATATACCTCGTTAAGGGGTTCAAACCATTGTGGAAAGTCTGAACTTGAAGCCATAGAGGTAACCCATGGTGAAGGTACCTTCTCAATAGGTCCTTGTATCTCTCCCATGCATTGTACAGTGTTTCTAGATCCGTCTACACAAAAGAAGAGATATCATTCCTCAACTTTGCTGTTTTAGCCGGTAAAAAATATTTAAGTAAAAATTTTTTGGTCATTTGGTCCCAAGTAGTGATAGACCCTCATAGTAGAGAGTTCAACCACTGTTTAGCCTTATTCCTTAAAGAAAAGGGAAATAACCAAAGGCGAATGGCATCATCAGAAACGGCATTAAATTAAAAGTATCACAGAATTCCAAAAAGCTGGCCAAATGAGTATTTGGGTCCTCATCCTGCAAACTATCAAACTGAACAAACTGTTGTATCATTTAAATAGTGTTAGGTTCCAGTTCAAAATTATTTGTAGCAACAGCAGGTCTAACAATACTCAATTCAGTACTAGCTAAATTAGGCTTAGCATAATCATACATAGTACAAGGAGCAGGACTTTGATTCACAGGAACTGCAGCTACCACAGGAGGTAGTGGATGATTTTTCGCCATCTCTTCTGTAGTATTGGTCGCGTTCTCTTGCTCTTCCTCTATGTATTATAGACTTCACCTTATTTCTCTTCGGTTTCTATGAGCTAGTGCTTTGATCTCACTGTCAAATAGCAAAGGTCCTGACGGGTTCCTTCTAGTCATAAACTAGAGACACTTGTCAGAAACAAATAACAGAGAGATTAGAAAATAAAAATTAAATTAAAAAAATAAATTACAATAAAAGTAAAAATGGCTAAAGTAATAAAAATCAAGTATTCCTAATATCTTAGTCCCTGGCAACGGTGCCAAAAACTTGATGGTGATCCCAAAACTAACTATGATCATGATAAAGGCAAGCGCACCTATCGAACAGTAGTATAGTTTGGTAAGACCAGAATATCGTATCCACAAGGGCTAAAAGTACTAGTATTAACTATCTTTTTATTATCTAGCCTAAAAATAAGGGGATTTGTTTTTATTCTAAACTAATTAATTAACTAAGAATGCATAGAGAGTGAGTTGGAAAATTACTTTTAAAAAACGATTTAGAGAGACAATACCTAAGGAAGAATCTACCTAGACTTCACTTATTATTCAACTTTAAATTAGACGATTTAATCACTTGACTTTAATTTATAGAAATCCCTAATTTATGTTAATATCTCTTTTGAGACTAAAAACAACAAACTTTAGGTTAATTAATTGAATTTTTTTTTCTAATTAAAACCTCTTTCATTAACTCGATCTTTGGATTTCCCTATTAGATTTGACTCTAATCTAGCAGATTTTTGTCGTCCTATCTCTAGGATTGCAATCAACTCCGCTTAATTATTTTGGATCTACTCTTAAACAGGGATTTTTGCTCTACTGAATAAGCACATCAAAACTTGAAGTAATACCGTGAAATATTAAAACAAGAATCAAGAATACATAATTAAGAACAAATCAAATATTTAACATATAATTCAAAAAATAATAAGATTCGTCTTAGGTTTCATCCCCCTTAGGTATCTAGGGGATCTAGTTCATACTTATAAGGGAAAACATCTCAAAATTTGGAAAATAACAAAACATAAAGAAACCCAAAAACTTTGAGGAAATTGAAGGGAGATTTTTAGTCTTGAAGGAGATTCATGCTTCCGAGATGAATCCAACGACTTTCTTCGAGTAATTCTTTGTTTTCTGCTTTATTTGTCCTCTTTAATCATTTCCTAGTGTGTTTAAATAAACTTTGGAATGCCTAAAATACCTAAAAATTTGCCTTTTTCGAGTAAAATTGAAACAGGGCTCGATAGGGACACGGGCATGTGGTCTACCAGTGTACGAAGGCTCAGGCCGTGTGCAATACTGAGTAGGTTTGAAGTCGACACGACCTTGAAACATGAGCGTGTGGCCAGTCCGTGTGTCTCACACGAGCATGTACTGAACCCATGTGAAAGTGCCTAGGCCGTGTCGTATGCTGAAATTAGCCCATTTTGTCTGATTTTGGCCCGTTTCTCGCTCCTTTCACTTTCTTATGCTCACTTAAGTATAAAACATAAAATTGAAGGATTAGACCATCAAGTTCATTAAATCATAAAGTAAATCATCCAAAAATATACCAAGCATGGGGTTAAAAAGTGTTACTTTTACAGTTTATCAGCATGACATTTATTGTATGTTGCATTGTATCGAGGTGGGTTAATGATGTTTGGAGGAAATGTCTGAAAGGCTCTTAAGCCTGTTATCTGGGAACTCAGATGCATATTTCTAATTATGTGCCACATTTTGGTACAACATGGTGTGTAGACATGGATGGGTGTTCTAAACCCCCCACATGGTGTGTAGGGATGGGTGGGTGTTTTAAACCCCACATGGTGTGTAGGGATGGTCGAAGATGGTGTGGAGGCTAGTGGGTAGGATTTTGATTATGTTACTGCATATTGTATCTGATATGGGCCAAGGCCCTAATATATATCTGAGACTGTATCTGTATGGGCTCAGGCCCCAAACTGTTTATAACTGATTACTGATGTTAAACTGTGTGCATGTTATCTGTGGGGATTACACACTGAGTTGCGAAAACTCATCCTTTTCTGTTTAATCTGCACAGGAAATTCCCAAACTTGACAGGTCAGTGCAGCTGAGGACTTGACGGTGGCCACGCGTAAATTTTAGACTGTCTTCCGTAAATTTCCTGATTTTATTACTTGTTTGGGCATTCTCATATAATTTGGACTTTATAGACTATTCGTTTTAAATTTTGGGATGTTAATTGCTTTCATGGATTTACTACTTTAATCACAACAAAATACAATTTTCTTAAAATGAATGGTTAATAAAGCTTCCACTAAAAAGTCACGTTTTAGGACAAATCAATTAATAAGTTTTTTTTCGAGTTAAATTAAAACTACTGAACCGGACCATTTTTAACTTGATTACTTTGACTTTAAATCCCATTCCATGTGACATCGCCAAATTCGACCCTAACGTCTAGGCTGGGTTTGGGGTGCTATATTTAATGGTATCAAAGTCAGGTTACAAAACTCGGCTGTGAATTTTGATTTTTAAAAATTTATTTTCAAAGAACTGGTTTACAAAAGATTTTAAATGATTTGACTGAGTATGTGGTACACCGAGTCTCCGGCCCCAATCCTGTAAGTTTTTTGTATACTGATAGAACTGAATTGATATTATAAATATATTATACCAGAAAGCACTATTAGTTAGTGTACTGTGAGACTGTAGGAAATCTGATAGGGACTGCGATATGTGATAACAAACTCTGAACTTCTGATACTGTTCTGCATAATAATAAATATCGAAACTGTAACTAATTTATAAAACTGTTAATGTAGATAAGTTTTGAATTCTACGATGAGCATACGAGGTATCTATGGACGGGGTACAAGAGGCCGTGGTAGAGGTCATAAAGGGATTCAAGCTGGGTCCTCGTCATCTGGCAATATATCTAATCTGGATACTAGTGAGATACCGGTGTCACCTGCGACTAGGTCTTAAGATCGCATGGCTGGGGACGACACATTGTCTCAGGCTATGTTGAGGATATTAGAGAGGGTCGCTAGGCCCAATACTGGATTTGGGGGTTGAGGGTTGATTACAGAACGACTCCGGTCCAATAGAGCTGAATTATTCAGGGGAGTCACTAGAGTCGCCCCTAATGTGGCTGGGTATTGGATAGAGGCTACAGAGAGGATAATGGATGACTTGGACTGTACCCCTGAGTAGAAATTGAAGGGTGCAGTCTCTCTGTTACGTAATGAGACCAATTAGTGATGGCTGATAGTTAAGGAGGGCACTCAGCTTGAACGGTTGACTTGGGTGTATTTTAAGACAGCATTACAGAGTAAGTATGTGGGAGCCAACTACATCGATGTTAGGAGGCATGAGTTCCTGAATCTCACGCAAGCTGACTGATTAGTGGCCGAGTATGAGGCCGAGTTTCTGAGGTTGAGCCGCTATGCGCGAGGTATGGTGACGACTGAATATGAGAAATGTGTCCGTTTTGAAGACAGTCTTAGGGATAATCTAAGGGTCTTGATTACTCCACAGAGGGAGCGAGAGTTCTCTGTACTGGTTGAAAAGGAAAAAATCGATGAGGAAGTTAAGTGCGCTGAGCGCCAAAACTGAGACCAAGAGAGAGGAAAGAATAAGAGGGATTCGGAGTCCTCAAGTTGTTCACTGACACCTAAGAAAAAGGCCAGATCTGATGGGCCAGTTAGAGTTAGGCCCACTGTTGCACCTATTGAAATTTTACCTTGTGGGCATTGTGGTAGACGCCATCCGAACGATTATTGGAGGGCGACTAGGGCATGTGTAAGATGTGGATCTACTGAGCACTGCATTCGAAAGTGTTCGCTGAAGGCCACTCGAGTGCAAGCTCCGGGTTCTGGTACTGCAGAACTGCCGAGGGTAGTTCAGCAGCCACCTAGGGGTCGTGGTCAGGTTAGGGGTGGTAATGGCATTTACCGTGGACAGAGAGTACTAGGTAAAGGTGCTAGATAGACTGAGGTGAGGCATCCCACTCTTGTTTATGTTGTTCGTCAATGAAAGGACAGAGATGCTCCAGACGTCATCACGGGTACATTTTTAATTTATAATGTACCTTATTTTGCATTAATAGACATAGGATCTATACATACCTATGTAGCAAGCACTGTGTCTAAAACTTTGGGGATTCTAGTTGAGAAAACTTCTAGTGAAGTGACTATTTTGAGTCCTTTGGGGCAATATATCCAAGTTAGCAAATTGTATAAAGACGTTCTATTAGAGGTTCAAGGGACAATATTTCTGGCTAATCTAAGGGAGCTTCAGTTTGGGGAGTTCTACTTGATTCTGGGAATGGACTGCTGGTCAAGCACCGAGTAAGTCTGGATTGTATGACAAAGAGAGTCATTTTGAGAACCGAGGAGGACAATGAAGTAGTTGTGATTGGGGAACGTTGGGATTATTTGACTAATGTGATCTCTGCGTTAGTGGCAAAAAAGTTGGTTCAGAAAGGATGTGAGGCGTTCTTGGCCTACGTAAGCATTTCTGATTCTGGGGAATCTTCTGTAAAGGACATCAGAACTGTAAGGGATTTTTTGAATGTCTTTCTTGAGGAACTATTGGGTTTGCCTCCGAGACAAGAAGTGGAATTAAGGATCAAACTTATTCCGGGTACAACTCTAGTGTCCATCGCTCCCTACCGAATGGCACCGAAGAAGCTTACGGAGCTTAAGGCTCAAATTCAAGAGTTTTTAGATCAGGGGTTCATTCGTCCCATTGTGTCTCCGTGGGGAGCTCCTATGTTTTTTGTGAAAAAGAAAGATGGGACAATGAGGATGTGTATTGACTACAGATAGCTGAACAAGCTAACGATTAAGAATAATTACCCACTTCTGAGGATTGATGATTTATTTGACCAGTTCAAAGGGGCTTTTGTGTTTTTCAAGATTGATCTACATCCAGGTTATCATCAGTTGAGAGTTAAGGAGACTGATGTTCATAAGACAGCATTTAGTACTCGATATAGACACTACAAGTTCCTAATTATGCCCTTTGAATTGACTAACGCACCAGTGGCATGTATGGACTTGATGAACTGAGTGTTCTAGCCCTATCCGGATCAGTTTGTAGTTGTGTTCATTGATGATATTTTGGTGTATTCTAAGACTGAACACGAGCACGATGAGTATCTTAGAGTGGTACTAAAGACTCTTCGTGACAAACAGTTGTATGCGAAGTTCAGCAAGTGTGAGTTCTGGTTCTATAAAGTGACTTTTTTGGGACACATAGTTTCTGCTAAGCGGATTCAAATTGATCCTTGTAAGATTGAAGCTATGTTGGATTGGAAACGGCCAAAGAATGTATCTAAAATCTGTAGCTTTTGGGGGTTGGCAGGTTATTATCGACACTTTATAGAAGGGTTCTCCCTAATCACAGCTCCGTTGACTAAGCTTCTGCGTAAGGGAGTTCTTTTTGTCTGGATCGATGCACAGCAAGAGAGCTTCGAGAAGCTCAAGACTATTCTGACTTAGGCTCCTGTCCTGATACAGCCTGAGCCTGGTAAAGACTTTGTAGTTTACAGGGATGCATCACATGTCGGTTTGGGTTGTATGTTGATGCAAGAGGGTAAAGTGGTAGCGTTTGCATCTCATCAGCTCAAACCTTATGAAGCAAACTATCCGATGCATGATTTGGAATTGGTTGTCGTAGTATTCGCTTTGAAAATTTGGAAGCACTATCTATACTGTAAGAAGTGTATTATCTTCACTGATCATAAAAGCCTCAAGTGTCTCCTTACTCAAAAGGAGTTGAATCTTAGGCGGTGTAGATGGGTTGAGTTGCTTAAAGATTATGATTGTACCATTGAGTACCATCTCGGCAAGGCTAATATGGTGGCCGATGTGTTGAGCCGTAGAGCTATGATATGTTCACTCAACTCAGCCTTTTCAACGATGGAAGTTTATTGGCGAAACTTCAAGTTAAACCGACATGGGTTGAACATATTCAAGGTAAACAGTTGGGGAATAAGTCTCTTGAGTTGCGTTTTTGTTAGGTGAAGAATGGTGGCACTGCTGATTTTGGGTTAAACAGTTATAGGGTACTATGCTTCTACGGTCGAATTTGTGTACCGAGTAATGAGGATTTAAGACAGTTGATTCTAAGGGAGGCACATAGTAGTCCTTATGCTATGCATCCCAGCGGAAATAAGATGTACTGAGATCTTCGAGAACTATATTGGTGGCTAGGGTTGAAGCATGAGGTTACTGTCTTTGTTGCTCGTTGTTTGGCTTGTCAGCAAGTTAAGACTGAGCATCAGTTACCTTCGAGTTTGCTACAACCGGTTAAGATACCACTATGGAAATAGGAGCGAGTAACAATAGACTTTGTTAACGGGTTGCCTCTAACACCCACTCAGAAGGATTCTGTTTGGGTCATCACGGATCGATTGACCAAGTTTGCTCACTTCATCCTGGTTAGAACAGACTTTTCTCTTCAGAAATTGGCTAAGCTCTACATATCGGAAATAATGAGATTGCATAGGGTACCTGTCTCTATCATTTCTGATAGGGATCCTCGTTTCACATCTCAATTTTGGAAGAAACTACATAAGGCTCTGGGTTCAAGGTTGGACTTCAACAATGTTTTTCATCCTCAGACAGATGGTCAATCTGAGAGGGTGATTCAGATATTGGAGGATATGTTGAGGAGCTATGTTCTTGATTTTTGAGGCAATTGGGAGGAGTATTTTCCATTAGCGGAGTTTGCGTATAATAACAGCATCTAGTCTAACATTCAGATGGCACCTTACGAGGCACTATATGGTTATAAGTGTCGCACTCCTTTGTGCTGGATTAAATTGGGTGAACGACGTGTTTTGGGTCTTGAGTTAATTTTCGAGACAGAGGATAAGGTTAGGTTGACTCGGGATCATTTGAAAATGGCTTCAGATTGACAGAAATCCTATGCAGATTTGAAGAGAAAGGATATCGAGTATTTTGTGGGGGACTTGCTATGTCTCAAGGTCTCGCCATAGAAAAAGGTTCTAAGGTTCGGTCACAAGGGTAAGTTGAGCCTTAGGTTTATCGGGCCGTACCAGATTCTGAGGCCTGCGGGACCTATCACTTATCAGTTAGAATTACCTCCAAAATTGGATCGTATTCATGATGTATTCCACGTCTCGATGTTGAGGTGCTACCGCTTTAATCCCACGTATATTTTCCCTGTTCAGTAGATTGAGGTAAGGCCAGATTTGGCGTTTGAGGAGGAACCGGTTCAGATTCTAGAGCGTGACGTAAAGGTTCTACTAAAAAGTCTGTCCCCTTAGTGAAAGTGTTGTGGCGGAATCATAGCACTGAGGAGGCTATGTGGGAGCCTGAGGATGTGATACGTCAGCAGTATCCTCATCTGTTCTGATCAAGTAAATTTTGAGGCCAAAATTTTCTTTTATGGGGTTAGAGTTGTAACGCCCCCAAAATTCATATTTTTATTTTTATGAGAATATGACACAAAATATCGGTCTGCTTTAGTGGTTTAAGTGTTTTGAGTGTATGTGAGAGGTCCCAAGTTCAAGCCATGACTTGGGTAAATTTTGGTATTTTTATGAACAAAGCCCTATCTCTAGTCAGTAGGCTTAAGTTTAAATGTTTGTAAAATATATCAAAATAGGCCTGCTGGTCTGGTGGATAAGTGGAGTGGTGGTATGATAGAGGTCTTACGTTTGAATCCATGCGTAGGCATGAAAATCTTTTGTTTTTTGCTAGGCTTTATGGAGGAGTTTCGAGTTTAATAGAATTCTGATTAGTTGGTGGTTAGGATGTGTTTGAGTGGGGGGTATCAGAAGATTAGGGGGGATTCTTTTTACTTTCTCTTTGAAAAGAATCACTTTTCCCTCTCTTTTGGAAGTTTTAACGTTAGCTTTTTCATCCTTGCCGAAAATCTGCTTCTTCCTCCCCCTTTCTCTGTTCAATTTCCTTTTCAACTCTGTTATGCGTTTGTGCTTGAGTGTTGGGTCTTGTTCGGGTCGAGTTTCAGCTCTCGTTTTGGTAAGTGAGGCTTCTCCTCTCTTTAACTTGTACTTTTCTAACTCTAATTTGGGGGTTATTAGTGTTCAGCAGTAGCATATCATGGAGATTAAAGCCCCTTCGTAATGTTTCATAGCGAATAAATTAAAGTTTCGCAGTAAGTGTTCATCGCTTTATGGATGAGTATTGTGGTTTCTGGATTTCGATTAATCGTAAATAAGACTAATGTTGGAGTTGGATTGGTCAATTTTTATGTACTATTCGTCTTGGGTGTGGTTTTAGCAGCAAACGATATCAGCTACGTACCCGAAATACAGAAAATAGGGTTCAGTGAAAAGTTGAAAAATAATCTATCGATGCCACACGGGGGTGTGGTCCCCTGTGTGGTAGGCCATGTGAGGGGACACGGCTATATGATCGACGAAACCAGGCCTTGCGCGAAGGACACAGCCGTGTGATGGTCAGATAGTCCGTGTGTGATACACTGGCTAGACTGAATTGGACCGTGTAGAATTCTGGGCCAAGCCGTGTGATCAACACGGCTAAGGCCAATTTGGGCCGTGTGGACCACACGGGTAGGCCACATAGGCGTTTGAGCCCATTTTTTTTGAAAAGTTCTGTAAGGTTGCACAGTTCGCCCAAGTTGATTATGGACCTACTGTAGGGTCGGTAAGCACTAGTTAGACCCCTATATGTGTGATCTATTTGTCTAATTTCTGTACTAAGCATGAATATTGATTTGAATGTATGGACTGTTAATTACATAATAGCATGACATTTATTATATGTTGCATTGCATCGGGGTGGGTTGATGATGTTTGGAGGAAGTGTCTGAAAGGCTCTTAAGCCTGTAATCTTGTAGCCCAGTTGCATATTTCTGATTATGTGCCGCATTTCGATATAGCATGGTGTGTAGACATGGATGGGTGTTCTAAACCCTACATGGTGTGTAGGGATGGATGGGTGTTTTAAACCCCACATGGTATGTAGGGATGGCCAGAGATGGTGTAGAGGTTGGTGGGTAGGATTTTGATTTTGTTACTGCATATTGTATCTTATATGGGCCAAGGCCCTAATGTATATTTGAGACTATATCTGTATGGGCTCAGGCCCCAGACTGTTTATAACTGATTGCTGATGTTAAACTGTGTACATGTTATCTGTGGGGATTACACACTGAGTTGCGAAAACTCACCCTTTTCTATTTAATCTGCACAGGAAATCCCCAAACTTGACGGGTCAGTATAGTGGAGAACTTGACGGTGACTACACGTAAATTTTAGACTGCCTTTCATAAATTTCCCGATTTTATTACTTATTTGGGCATTCTTATGTACTTTGGACTTTATAGACTGTTTGTTTTAAATTTTGGGATGTTAATTGCTTTCATGGATTTACTATTTTAATCACAACAAAATACGGTTTTCTTAAAATGAATGGTTATTAAAGCTTTCGCTAAAAAGTTATGTTTTAGGACAAATCAATTAATAAGTTTTTTTTTTCGAGTTAAATTAAAACTATTGAACTGGATCGTTTTTAACTTGATTACTTTGACTTCAAATCCCATTCCATGTGACATCGCCAGATTCAGCCCTAACATCTAGGTCGGGTTTGGGGTGTTACATAAGTTGCATGCAAGAAATGTCTTGTACAAATTCAATACTTTATTGTTATGCTTCTTATTTGTCAACATATTCCAAGGGTCGTCTTATACATGTTTTTTGTGTTTGCTTAAGGACAAGTAAAGACTTTGTTAAACTAAGCCTTATTGGATTATATGTTTTGATATAACAAATTAAATTGTTTTTGAATAAAAAGTAAATTTGAGAAATTTGATAAGATCAAGTTGAAAAAGTTCCACTTGAGTCAAACATTTTAAAATATGTTTTAACCATTTTCAAACAAGTTAAAATTACTCATTGATAAAAAGTATCGATACTTCTTTTCTAAGTATCGATATTTTACAAGATATCGATACCCCTCTGATAATCAATACCAAATTGACATTCTGCCATTTTCAAACTTTAGTAGGTATCTATCCAATATTGATACTTTTTTTAAAGTATCGATATATTTTCTAAGGTATTGATTTCCTGCTCTAACGGTCACTGAAATCAGCATTAATTCCAAAAAATATCAATACTCTTTTAGTAGGTATTGATACTCGTTGCTGTAGGTGAAGTTTATGATCTGGCATTTCATTTCCAATGGCTATATTCAGTTCTACAACCACCACAATGATTGGAAACCAATTAGAGGATATAAACATCATCTTCCAAAAGTTTATCAACAAAAAGAGACATGTGCATATCTTAAACATCAATCAAAACAACCTAGAGTTTAATTCTTTCATACCTTTTCTTGTAAACACTTGTGAGCTTTCATTGTATTCATTTAGCTCAAGTGTTCGTTTTTGTCTTAGTGCTTAATTGGCAAACATCCTGATCTTTTAAGGATTATTTCTTTGTTTGTTTGTTTGTTTCTCTTTGAGAAAGGGTTTATTCTTAAAGTTTGGGTGGAAACCTTAAGGGAGTTGTATCTTAAGATTTTTTGGTGTAAGTCTTAAAAGAGATTGTAAGGTTAAACATTGTCCTTAAAAGTTGTCAAATTAGTGGATTTAGAGAAAACCCTTAGTTGTGGAAAGCTAAGGTAGTGGAGTAGGCAATTGGGGCTGAACCACTATAAATCCTTGCGTTCTTTACTGCATATTTTTCTTTGCTTCCACCAAAATTTTTAAAGGCCAATCACCCCCTTCTTAGCATTTTCAGTTGTCCCATCGAGTCAATAGAATTAAGTGTAGGGGAGTTTGATTTTTCATAATTTGATACATCAAATTAGGCTCTCCAATACACTTGATGAGCTTATTCTCAAGTAATTTAAGTGTTGTTTATATGTTTTTTTATTTATTTTTAGTTCTAAACATTAATAAACGTTCTTATTTAATTTTACACCATTTTGAGAACCTAACAATTTGATTGAGTTGGTGTCAGGAGACAATAAGGACTTAAACTCAAGGACAACGTCATTTAGAGTGAGTATCATGACACCAATGCCATGGAAGTTGTTATATCCCCAAACGTGTTGAAGTGAAGAAATTAAGTCCATTTCTAATGGTATCGCGGCACCAATGGATGGGTATCGCGACAGCAAAACCATCAATATCCTAATTTAGCTAATGTTTTGGGTATCGCGACAATGAAGGTTGGGTGTCGCGATACTGCTACCTAATGGGTGAAAAACTACAGGGGTAATATTTTGTTCAAATAAGCTTAAGTCTTTTTTTTCATTTAAGGGAATGATGGTCAATGTTAGGTTAAAAGCTAGTATGCTATAAATACTACTTTATAAGCTTTGAATGATAATTTTTATTGGCTAAACATTTCTCCTTTATGTTTCATAGTTTTAGGTTAGGTTTCTTTTCTTTTCATTTTTAGGCTGAACATTTTACAGAAAATATTTTCATCCTTTTCCACTGTTTGTTTGGTGGAAATTGAATTCCCATCATAAAAGCTTCTCCAAAACATGAGAAAAGAACGCTTTATTTTAGGAAAATGTCTTACCATTTTCATTTGGTAAGACATTTTCCAAAGTTTTTCTCTTCAGTAGTAAACGTAACCCAAAGCCTCTTCCCCTTCCCCCTTCCTTCCCACCTTGATCTAGTGCTTGTCGCCAGCCAACAATGGTTCTCAACACCAATCGTTAGCATTCATCTTTGATTTTCCTCCTTTCCTCTTTTCATTGTCAAAATCTACACTACACCAATCGACGATGGCATTCATCTTCCTCTCTCGAAGGTAAGAATGAAAAGGAAGGAATATGTAGTTGTTTTTTAGCAACAACATGTTGTTTTGGCCCAATTGGTTGCTGGCTAATCCCTCTTTTTTATTTTTATGGTTTTTGTTATTTTTACGTTTCATCTTCCTTGAACTATGCAAGTTGGATTTTTGTTGGTGGTAACAAAATAATTCGAATATGGTAATGGTGGTAGTGGCCAAGACACAACTAATGAGCAAAAAATCAAAGTCTTTAAGTTCACACGTTATTTGTCCAAATGGGATTAGTGGGCATGATTTTGTTTTCTTTCCTTTCTTTAAATTTTCTTCCAATAGAAATCAATTTTGTTTTCTCATTTTTCTTGGGGGTAATAAAGAACCTTTTTTTCTAATATAAATCATTTATTACCTCGAATTTTGATCCATTATGGTTCTTTTTTCTCTATTTACCCTTCAATAATAATTGATCTAATGAATTAATTGCATGATTTTTCTTCTCTTTTAGTATTTCATTTCGATGAATTATTGTTAAATACAAACAATTATAATGGAACATAATGTTAAAAATGCTCTTTTTGAATGTTTATTTGGATGCTTTTAGTTTGCTTGTAAACTTTTAGGTAATTCAGATTCGTGATGCAACAATAATTTGGTTAGTAATTTCCTGATAACCTGCTGCAGAAGTTACGGATGTTATTGTCTTGGACATAATATTGTTTCAAGTTAAAATGATCTGGTTCAACTTTTTGCTCTCTTTTAGTATCAATATGAAATTATATTTTTTATTTTGTAAGCGAGTAATGTAATCTGAACCGAAAGGGTACTTCAGTTTATAGGGTGTAGTCAAGCTCAAACCATCCGGAACTCGATCTGAAATGCAAGGCTCGAAGCTCAACTTGAGTTTGACTGAATTTTACTTTTATAGCTAAAGCAATTTGAGATAATAGTCGAACTGAATGAGCCTCAATTAAAGTGAAATATAAACTCAGTTTTTATACTCAAGTTTGGATTCAAATTGAAACAATAGTAATTAAAAAGAAAAAGATCGATTAAGCTCTTAAACTACTTGACTCAAATACTCAAATTCAACTCTTTCACTAGCTCAAGCTTGAGTTGACGATGGTCAAGATGAATTCAAGTTTTTCAAGCTGAAGCCAAATAGCTTTTGTAATACAAGTGTTTCTTTTGCTCTCTCTGATCTATTAAGGTTGGAGGTTAGATTTTAGTGCTCTTAAAACCCGAAACTTAAGTGGTTTTGCTTGTTGTGTTTGTCACTTCTTGCTTTAATGTCTCTATCTATCTTTCTTTTCTTAATTTTGATGTTATAGGCTGTAATTGTTTTTGTTTGCAATAGTTTGTCATAGGCTTATGAAGCATTTTTCTTCATTAACATCAACTTCCTTAGTTTTGGACTCTATATTCATTTTATTTTTAAGGTAGTGTTATACTAAATGATATCCCTTCATGTAATAACAGACAAATAACAAAACCATATATGATATTGTAAATAGATTCATGATCACAACAAGACAGCTAACACCTTTGTATTTTCCAAAAGAGAATCTAATCATTGATTTTAGTATAAATTTACATTTGTTTGTTGGTTTGTAGGTGTATTTTGATTCAACTGAATGATAGTGTTTAATTTTGTGTCCTAGGTAATCACTCCCCTTTTTCATATGTATTATAGATCATTTGTTTGTTGGTTCGTACATGTATTTGTGTTGTTGTTACAAGCATTTCTTTTTTATGCATTTTGAATTGGCTCAAGTTTTCTTATACTTCTTTCTCATGCTTATTAATTTCTAATTTCAATGATTGTTTTCTGACCCTATTTGATTGATTATCTTTTATGTCAGGCAGCTCACTACTACATCAGTTGGTGTTTCTTTGTTTGAGATATTCCTTTAGTGTATTTGATTATCTTTAGTGTATTTGACTATCTTGTGGGTCGTAAATCCAACTTGATAGCTTTTTTAGCTAAAAGTACGAAACATAGAAAATTTTGTCTTCAAAAATTTTCTCAATGTTGAAAATATTGATGCTTTAATATGGTGTAGTACTAATTATGTTGTGTAATACTAGTTATGCATTTGGAAAATATTGTAGTTATCATGTGATGTACTACTAATTATCCACCTGGATAATATTATTAATTTGTAGTATTAATTGTGGTTTGAAAGTTAATTTATTATTATTTAATATTTATTTTTTTATAACACAATTAGTAATCATCTATTCGCTTTGGTTGTTTTCAATTTTTGATTGTTAATATTCTAGCTTAGTAATTCAGTACTATTATATATTTAATTTGATATATTTATTTATAAATAAATTATTGCAATATATATAAAAATAATATAATATATAAATTTAATAGATATAAAATAAACTCAATTAAACAATGAAAAAATAATAAATTCTCAAATGTATATTTGTTTTATTTTAAACAATTTTCCTAAAATCTTTTCAGGAAACAGCCAAACAATAGAAAATATTTTACACAGATTCATCCAAACACCAGAAAATATCAACTTTTCCAGAAAAGTAAGACATTTTCCAGAAATCATTTTCCAGAAACCATTTTCAATCAAACAAATGGACCCTTAGATTAGGTTTAGAATAGATTTTATTTTTGTTGTTTCCTATTTGTTCTTTTATTGTCGAAGACTATGCAAAAGGAAGATGATCAAACTCTTGGGCTTTATTGGATTTCCATCAATTAAATGAGCATTTTCTTAAACCCTTTACCTTTATTTTATGCTTACCATGTGTTTGGTAAAATGCTTGTTTAGATTTAAGTTTGATTATGTGCTAAATTGGTTGACAGATGGTTGATTGGTTATTTGTTAGTTTAAGTTAATGTTTGTTCGTAATTAATTGATTTTTCAATTATATCGAAATGTTTAATACGTTAGAATTGACGCCTCTAGTGTAAAATCTAGATAAACGAGACCGAGAAAAGAGTTTATCTTTTGATAGTTTGATATAATTATGCCAAATAGTGAGACCGAGAGGAGACTATATGCCTAGGTGAGACCGATAGGAGAACCTAGGTGGTATCTTTTAGTATAGGATGAGACTGAGAGGAGATCTTTAGCTAAAAGTGACAAAGAATATAACCAGTATATGTTTATTAGCTTACTTAGCGAGTAACGAATCAATCAACCACTGATTTATCATATTCATTGTCTACAGTAATAAGGAAGAAAATTAGATTAGTTTGTTTAATTGATAATTTTAATTTATTTTATAAACAATTTATTTTTGAATTTGCAGTAATAATTCTTAACTTGATTAGATTAGAAATTGTTTAACTTGTAATTAATTTGATAAACACATTTACCAACTTGAAAATCTTTTGGGTTCAATCCTTAGAATACTCGTGTGTTCCATTGTAACACATATAAACATTACAATTGACTTGTCACACTTGGGGTAAAGTTGCCAGATATTAAGTATAATAGTGTTGATTCATAGCCCCCGTATGCATGCACCAGGGCTAAGAATCAACACAAAAACAATCAATAATCTAGCGGTATACTACAAGTGTGACATGTTGAGTTGTAATATTTTTGGTGTTACATGAAACACTCGAGTATTCCAAAGATCGAACCCAAGAGAGTTCGAGAACTAAGTGATGCCTAATTGACAAGCATACAACAAAGAAATTTAGCTAACTACTCATTAAGTTCTATATTATAGTAATTCATGATCAGGGTTAATTAAGCTAAGTAACTACCTAACATTAACAATGATCAAATTGTAAAACTATAAAACTACAAAATTAGCAATCAAATAAATAACAGTGGTTAGTTGACTTCTATGTTGTTCATTAGTCTTTGGGTTGAGGATCTAAAAAGACAAAACTTCTAATTCACTTAATTTTACCTTTCAATCAATATTTTACAAATTTAACGATTTAGTCCAATTTATCTCACCAAACTAAGTTGGGATAAACGAATTGATGCTCAAAAAGATATCCTTTTGGTCTCACCTATCTCTATGTCCCTTAAAGGCATCAATTCTAAGTTTTAAAGTTTATTCAATTTAGTTTTGTTTTTTACAATTTAGTCCTTGTACCAAAAATTAACCAAGCAACATTCAATCAACCAACCAGCATAAATTTAGTTACCTAACATGATTTCCATACAAAAAGCAACCCAATGAACATTCAAAGCATACATTAGATTAAGCACAAAAAGTAGGGATAAGAAAGCTTA
The DNA here is from genome assembly GCA_020496765.1 of Gossypium stocksii. NCBI lineage: Eukaryota > Viridiplantae > Streptophyta > Magnoliopsida > Malvales > Malvaceae > Gossypium > Gossypium stocksii. The sequence continues at coordinate 72,989,000 of CM035622.1, forward strand.
GTAGTTTCCTGATGGATGCCTGAAGGAGAAGATATAGACAACATAGAGGTGAGAAAAATATCAGCAAAGATCAAATTGTAAGCCTTTGAAAGGAAAATAAAGCTGAGCTATATTGAAACCCTAGGATGAAATTGAAAATACAAGCTAATGTTTGAGTACTAAAATGTAAATAACACCAAACTACAGTCACACTAATAACTAACAACTAAAAACCAAAAAAGTGATAAACTAAAATCCTAAAAAGATGAAGATAAAAGAACTAATTAGCTAAAAAGAAGATAAAAAAAAGTGTGTGTAATAATGCTAAAGGTGGCTCCTTTAAAGTTATTAGCCAACAACTTAATACAGACCAAAATTTTTGACAAAAGTGCCCAAGATGCTGAATTTTGATTAGGTTGGTGTTGGAAAAAAACCACCCCTGCAACAAATTTTCTCCTTGTCCAATCTCGGTATTGCGACACCCAGGCTTCGATGTCACAATACCCAAAACATTATCAAAATTGAAGGTCTTGGGGTATCGGTGTTTGACCGCGTGCACATAAAATAAACGATTTTATAAAGCAAATTTAAAATGCGATTTTACTACAAGCAGATAGTGTCAGTTGTAATATTTATAATTTCGATGGAACACGAAGTGTTTTAAGGGGTTGAACCCAAAGGATTGCCAAGTGGGTAAATGTGTTTATCAAGTTAATAACAAGTTAAGCAATTACTAATCTAATCGAGTCGGAAATTATTAGTACAAGTCTAAATAAAATTGTTTATAAACTAAAATTAAACTATTAATTAAACTAACTATGCTAAACTTTCTTCCTAATGTCTTAAAAAATGTAAATGATTAAATTTCTTCCTAATTTTGATTGGTATGGCCGTTGGACAAAAACTACCCCTGCAGTCATTTTTTTGTTGCGTCAGGTAAGATATCGCAATACCCGGTTTTGGGTATGGTGATATTCAGGGTTGGGTATCACGATGCCCAAGTCAGTATTGAAATTTGGGGCCTTGTGGATCTTTGTATTGCGATACCATTGTAGGTGGCCTCTATTCTCCTCATTATAGCGCTGTCAATGGTATCATGACTTTCATGCTTTGATATCGGGATACCCCCTTTCTAGGTGATGTTTTCTTCACGTTCTGGCCATCACTGACTCCCTACAATGCTCAATCAACTTGTTAGACTCTCCATGGAAGATTAGCCGATTTGGGTCTAAAAAATGACTTAAAACTAATAAAAACAATTTATTAACAACAAAACTAAAAATTTAAAAAAATATATAAAAGACACTTAAATTTCTTGAGAATAAGCTCATTAAGTGTAATGGATAGCCTAATTTGATGTATCAAATTATGGTACATCAAACTCCCCCACACTTAACTCTTTGTTTGTACTCAAGCAAACACACAAAACATGCAAAAAGATGACTCTTAGACTAATCGGACAATATGGTAAAACATCAAACTTGTACGAGAGTTACCTCATATACAACTTAAGAGTGATATCTAGTTAACTTAGGTAGTCTTAATGCAAACTGTCGAAACCATTTTTAAGGGTTTGAAAAATGGGGATCGACTTTAATAATGAAAACGAAAATGGAGTCGCCACCAATCCTTTTTGTTTAGGTGCGATTAGATCACCTTATGAAACATTTTGGTATTTTTTTTAAAAAAAGATTCTGGTCTATAAAAATTTGAGAAATCGGGTTCGGAAGTCGGTTACGTAAGAGGAAGGGTTAGCACCCTCGTAACGCCCAAAAATTGGTACCTAATTGATTATTAAATGTCCTGTGTCGAAGATTTGAAAAGGTTTTAAGGTATGATCCTTTTGATTTTGTTTTTAAAAACTTATAACTTTTTTAAAAGACATTCAATTATTTGGATAAAAGAAAATGATCGAATCTCAGTAAGTTAAAGCACGACCTTTCAAATTTCCCAAACATCAAATATCTTTCGTTTTTAGAAATCCCTATCTTGAAATATCAAAATATCACATCCAGTAAGTTAGGACGTAACATCTTAAATTCTCAAAGATAGTTTTTATTTGAAAATCACACGTTTTAACTTGAAAAGGGTATTTAATCATTTAGACTTAATGAGAAAAATCGAAGCCCAGTAAGTTAGGGCACGATTCCCTCAAAACTCCCAAATGTCAAATATTGCATTATTTTAAGAAATAAAGTTTTGGATAAAAAGCGGCAAAAAAAATATTTTCAAAAATAATTACTTGAATAAAATATAACATTAATACATTATAAATACCAAAGAACAATTCACTAAAATTACAAAACATATCAACAATTAGCACTAATATAGACAATTAAGTAAAAAGAATGATGTAACATAGCAAATAATGTGAGCAATATATTGCAATGCTAAGGTAAATAAAGATGACAGATTTTAATCCTAAGAATATGAATAATCAAATAAAAGATATTGAGTAGATAATAACAATAAAAAATCTATGAAAAATGAAGAAATAAATCTTATAATTTACACTCAAGATTGAATATATATATAAAATAATAATAAAATAAGGTAAATAATATATACAAAACAATAATATACTATATATATCATTTTTTTTAAAAAGGAAGTATAAAAAATGATATGGGAAAATCTAAAATGGAAAAATATATGTATATAATGACATAAATAATATATTTTTAAATAAATAATACTATATATAAAACTTTAAATATATAGAAAATATATATAAGGGATAACATATAATATAGTAATATAAGATATATATACATAAATGATTTTCATATTTAAAATATACAATATATAGAAAATTTTATATTAATGATAAAACAATTCAAATAGCATATAATATACAAATTTATAAATAATATAAAAATAATATAGAATTTAATAAAATATCCTAATAAAAAATAATTTGATATAATACTAAAATTCTTAAATAAAATATAAAAGAGAATTAAAAATCAAGGAAACAAGGATTAAATAAAAAATAAAAAAGGTTGAAAAACGAAGATGAACAAAGAATAAAATAAGAAAAAACCGCAGAAAATAAGAATACAAGAGGGAGAGAAATTTGAGTGAATGCTCTCAAGAGTTCTTATTGCTCCCAAAACTTAAGTGTTTTACAATGAAGAGAGAGGCCTCTATTTATAGTTGAGCCTCCCCAAATCCAAAGGTACAGATCAATTACATCAATGGTTAAGATTAAAGGGTATCTTCAAATTAAATCTCTAAGATACCAAAATCATATCTTCTAAGATTGCATATCATATCTTCTAGGATTGCATATCATATCTAATATTTGCATATCATTTCTAAGATTGCATATCCTTGAAGATTATGTTTCCATATACGTCAAGCTTGTAGATGGACCTTCAATCTTTTCAAGTAATGGGCCATTTCGATCGAGCCAAATGATATATTTTGGACTGGGCTTGGACTTTGTTTTATTATTTTGGGTTTATTATTTTTTGGTATGGGCCCGGGCTAAATTGGCCTATTACACAAACATAATTAGTTCACTAAGTTTAAGTATTGAGGCAATTAAAACAAATTTATGTTTAAGTGTTATTCATTAAAATAAATTATGTAGATCACTCATATATTTTTAAAAGGGCATATTCGTTCAAACAAATGCAAGCAATTCATGAATTATTGTGTTAGTGAATTGTTTGGGTCCTAGAGGTCTTCTAGGCTTGTAGCGTTTTAAGGCTTAAGACGGTTTGGAGTTCAAACAATAAGCACTCAAAATGGGTTTAAGCACTAGAAACGGTTAAGCACATGACATTGTTCCCTACTCACCTCCAATTTATTTACAAAACCACCTCCTTATTTCTCCTTCCCCCGCCTACCTTATTTCTCCAAAATTTTAGACAATATTACGTTATATTAATATGTACAAAATTAGTAAATGTGAACCGAAAGATTTTGCTTTTCGAGCTCAAGTTTTATTTCTTTTTAAGCTCTCTTTTTTTTCTTTTTGCGACCTTTCATTCACAATGTTCTCTTCTCTCTCTCTCTCTCTCTCTCTCTCTCTCTCTCTCTCTCTCTCTTTAACGTACTAAATCACATAATCTCTTTATTTTCTTTTACTGCATACAAAACTGCCATAACATTTCTACCTACCTTTAATGTCTATGCTCTGACATCTATTACATAGTGCATTTAAAAAAAATAGAGAAATAGAAGGGTTGAGTACTTGAATCATTTAGGCTTAAGGCTTTGATATTAAGGTTACTAGGAAAAGGATGCTAGAGGCTCAACAACATGGGAAATAGAGGTACATAGCAAAAGGTAAGCTTTTAGGCTCTAGGCTAGTTTAAACAATAGTCTTTCCCAAATTATTCACACAACACCAATTCTATTAAGCACATAACAATTTAAATGAATAATTAACATTTCAAATCATTTATTTACAATGATCCATATACTTCATTCATCCTATAGTACACTTTATACATTTTCATTTAAGGTTATTACCTCTAATCTATTATACAAATTAACTAATTGAACTAATTAGTCCGCAATAAGACCATCAAATTAACTAATTAGTCAAAATTTACATGCTTGGCAATTCAACATACTTATTTGATATTTACAACCCATGGCCTATTACCCAATTATTGTCCAAGCACCATGCAAAAATAACAAAATCAAAGAAAAACAAGAAAAATGTTTTTGAACTTTTTTTTTGAAAATTTTGCAAAAATAGGAAAGTGCAAACGAAACACACAAAGATAAAATCTATGTACACCCCCTACACTTAAGTTACACATTGTCCCCAATGTGTCCTAACTAAAGATAAAGTTTAAAGAGAATCCATTTATCCAATGTAAATGCAGAAAAATGGTGGAGTAGTTCTCACACTTCATTGAAGCTCTTAATGTTGTGTAACTCTCGGTGGGTAGACCTACATAAAAAACAAAACAAAACAAACACACCAAAAGAAAAATATCCACTAAAAATAAAATAAAATAAGAACTAACAAAAAGAAAACTTATCAACTTTTGGACAATCTGTATCCCCTCCATAGAAGAACTAGGAGGTCCTCGACACTTTGAATCATTGCTTGTTCTTCATGACTAGAATAAGGACCCCCTTGGTGTTTGAACATATTGTTGCTATCTTATTTTTGACCTTCTTGATAGCCACATCACGAACCACTTTCTTCCAAAGCCTAACCAACTCTAAAGCTCATTTCGAGGAACTATAGTGTAACGCCCCAAGTTTTTAAAAATATTTTTGTAATCCATTGACACAAATATCTATCTGCTTCAGTGGTTAATTATTCTGGGTGTGTGTGTGAGGTCCTAAGCTCAAGCCTTACCTTGGGTAAATTTTGGCTTTTTTCTATATGAATAAAGCCTTAACTGTGTTGAATAGGCTTATATTTTATTCTTTGTAAAAACATAACAGAATGGGCCTAATGGTCTAATGGTTAAGTGGAGTGTCAATATGCAAAAAGTCTTGTGTTCGAATCTCTGATGTGGCAAGGATATTATTTTTGCTACAAAATTTCAGCTAAAGTTTGTGTTTGACCGAAAATCTGAGTAGTGGGTAGTTAATGGAGAGAATTAAGGAGAAAAAGATTGGGGGTTAACAGTTTCAATCAATACTGCTTTCTTTTTTAGCAAATTCGGCTACCCATTCTCCCTTACTCTTTTTGCTGCCGATTCCCCCTCCCTTCACTCCATTTTGCTATTGAAATTCCTTTGCTTTCTCTCTTATTTCGACTATTTTTCCTTTCTCTCTTTCAATCGTTCTGCTATTCACCTTTAGGGGCGCTCGTGGTAAGTTTCTGTTTCACTTAACTCAAATGTTACTCTGATTAAGTGATTAAGTGGTATTTCACTACTGTTTAGGGGTCAATCAGAAGGCTGGAATCAATATTTCATCGAGTTGATTCCAAGTGGTGAGTATTCTGGTAGCAGTAAATCAACTTTTTATTTCGGGATTAGTTGTTAAGGCTCTTTTTTTGGGTTTCTAAAAGGTTGAATATTCTGATTATAAGTATTGGTAATATCGGGTTTGCATATGCAGCAAAAACAAACCAGGTGCATACTCGATTACACAAAAAAGGGAATCAGCAAAAGTCGAAAAAGCTTTCTGTCGATGCCACACGGCCGTGTGGTAGGCCGTGTGAAGGGACATGGTCGTGAGATTGACAAGGCTAGGTCGTGCACGAAGGACACGGCCGTGCAATGGCTGGGTGAGGCCATGTACGATACACGGGCTTAACCAATTGGGTCGTCTAGGCCACACGGGTGTGTAGGTCCACACAGGCATGTGGAATTCTTGGAAAGCCATGTGATCCATACGGCCAAGGCCATTTTGGGCCATGTGGGCTACACGAGCATGTGGGCCCACATAGGCAGGGTACATGGGCGTGTGAGCCCATTTTTCTGAAATGGTCTGTAATGTTACACGGGTCACCCAAGTCGATTGTGGACCTATTGTAGGGTCGGCAAGCGTTACTTAGACCCCTATTTATGTGATTTGATTATATGATATCTGTTTGAACTGAATGCATGATCTGTTATTTGCATGTTTGCATGTCATGTATGGCATGTTGCATTGTATCGGGGCAGTTTGATGATATTTTAGAGGAAGTGTCTGAAAGGCTTTAAGCCGTTATCTGGCAACTCAGTTGCACTATTCTATTTATGTGCTACAAGTCAGCACAGTATGATGTGTAGGAATAGGTGGGTTGATTTTATTCACACCTGGTGTGTAGTGCTAGACGGAGATGGTTTGTAGAGGCTGGTGGGTAGGATTCTGTTATTCTGATCTACATTTTGTATCTAATTGGGCTAAGGCCCTAATTTATATCTGATTCTGCATCTGTGTAGGCTAAGGCCCGAACTGATTCTGCAATGGGCTCCGGTCTCAGTCTATTGATTTCTGATTTCTGATGATTACTCTGTATGTATGATATCTGTGGGGATTACACACTGAGTTGTGAAACTCACCCTTTTCTGTTTAATTTATTCAGGTAATCCCCGGTATTAGATGATTGGGTGCAGCGAAGGACTCGACGGTGACCACTACTTCTGCCTCACGATAGATTTACGGTTTTATACTTATCATGGTTTAAATTTTTATTTGGGAATTTTGATGTAATTATGGCCGTTACGGGTTTTTGTTTAAATTTGGGATTTGCAACATTTTATGATTTTTACAACTAGTAGTAGGAAAACTCGGGTTTTCAAAATAAATAAATGTTTTATCAAAATATTCACAACTACACAACTGTTATGATAGCTTCCGCATAGGTTAACATTTTGGAAATAATAAACTAAATAGATGGCACAATTTGAAAACTAGTGTTAAGATAATGGAATGTTTTAAACGAGAAATGAGGTGATAGTAACGATACGATTTCAAAAGCACTATCATGTGACATCACCAGATTTAACCATAACGTCCAGGCCAAGTTTGAGGTGTTATATGTAGTGGTATCAGAGCTAGATTGTAAAACTCGACTGTGGATTTGAGTTTTTAAAAGTTTGGTTTCAAAGAATTGATTTACAAATGATTTTTAAAGGAATTGAATGAGTATGTGGTACACCGAGTCTCCGACGCCGATCCTGTAAGTGTTCTGAAACTCTGTTTAGATTTGTCTGAAAATACTACTAGCATATGTTGAACAGCCATAGGTAGTATATTGTATTGAAAACACTCTAGGTAGTATAAACTTAAAACTGTAGTAAAACTACGATTCACGATAACAAATTCTGAACTTTTAATAAATATCAAAACTGTAACTGATTCATAAAACTATTAATACAGATGATAAACCATGATATATACATATTTTTTATCCCATGCTTGGCATATTTATGGATGATTTATCATTAGATTTATGGAATTTGATGTTCCTAAACCTTTAATTTCATGTTTTATACTTAAGTGAGCATAAGGAAGAGAAAAGAGCAAGGAAAGGGCCAAAAATAGACGAAATGGGCCGAAATCAATATTCAACACGGCCTAACCATTTTCACTCAGGTAAACCATACACCCGTGTGTGACACACAAAATCGCACATGGCATGAGTATCCTCACACGGGCATGTCACACGGGCGTGTTCATGTCGAGCCCTATTTTAATTCTACTCGGAAAAGGCTAATTTCTGGGTAATCTGGGCATTCTAAAGTCTATAAAAAAAACCTAAGGGGAGGAACAAGAGGGACAGAGAGTAGAAAGCAAGGAATTCTCGAGGAAAATCAATTGATTCATCTCAGAATCAAGGATCTCCATCAAGGCTAAAGATCTTTCTTCAATTTTCTTCAGGGTTTTTAGGTTTTCTTTATGTTTTGTTGTTTTCCCAATTTTGAGATGTTCTCTTTTACAATTATGAACTAAATCCCCTAAATACCTTAAGGGGATAAAACCTAAGACGGATCTTGTTATTCTTTTCTGAATTATATGATAAATACTTAATTTGTTCTTACTTGCGTTATTAATTCTTGTGTTAATATTTCAGGATATTAATTCAAGTTGAATGTGCTTATTTAGTGGAGAAAAATTCCCTATCTAAGAGTGGATCCAACACAATTAAGCAGAGTTAATTGCAATCCTAGACATAGGACAACGAAAATCTGTCGGATTAGAATCAAATCTAATAGGGAAATCCATAGATTGAGTTAATGCAATACTAGGGGTTTTAATTAGAAAGAAATTTCAATTAATCAACCAAGGGTTAGTTGTTTTTAGTCTTGAAAGAGATATTAACATAAATTAGGGATTTCTACGGATCAAGTCAAGTGAATAAATCGTCTAGTTCAGAGTCAAATAACAAGTGAAGTCAAGGTGGATTCTTCCTTGGGTATTATCTTAATCAATCGATTTTCCAAAAGTATTTTCCCCAATTCATTCTTTGTCACATTCTTAGTAAATTAATTAGCTTAGTTTAATTAGTTTAAAACAAATCCCCTTTATTTTTAGGCTAGAAAATAAAAAGAAAGTTAATCTAGTACTTTTAGTCCCTGTGGGTTCGACATCCCGGTCTTCCATAAGCTATACTATTGTTCGATAGGTGCACTTGTCTTTATCGTGATAATAGTTTAGTTTTACAGGTTTGACCATTATAAATATCACAATCAACAGACTCCAGATTACGATAAGCACATGGGGTACTCATGGACGGGGTACTAGAGGCCATGGTAGAAGCCATAGTAGAGGCCGTACTAGAGCTGGGTAGAGGTCGTACTAGAGCTGGGTCCTCATCATCTGGAAATCTATCTAATTTGGATACTAGTGAGACACCGATATCACTGCGACAGAAACTGGGTCTCAAGATTACGTGGCTGGGGACGACGCACTGTCCCAGGCCATGCTGAGGGTATTAGAGAAGGTTGTTGGGCCGAACACCAGATCTGGGGGCCAAGGGTCAATTACAGAATGACTCCGGTCTAATGTGACAGAGTTATTTAGGGGTGTCACTGGAGTCTCCCCTAGTGTGGTCGAGTACTAAATGGAGGCCACGGAAAGAATAATGGACGGTCTGGACTTAACACCTGAGTAGAAACTGAAAGGGGCTATTTCTTTGCTTCACGAAGAGGCATATCAATAATGGCTGACCGTTAAGGAAAGCACTCAGCCCGACCAATTGACTTGGTATTACTTTAAAACTATGTTCCAGAGTAAGTATGTGAGGCCAGCTACATTGATGCTAGGAGGTGTGAGTTTCTTAATCTCACTCAGAGAGACCGTTCAGTAGTGGAGTATAAGGCGGAATTTCTAAGATTAAGCCATTATGTGTGAGGCATGGTGGCGACTGATTATGAGCATTGTGTATGCTTTGAGGATGGTCTCACAGACAGTTTACGAGTTCTGATAGCTCCGAGAAGGGAGCGTGACTTTTCTGCTCTAGTTGAGAAGGCAAAGACCGCCGATGAGGTAAAGTGCACTGGGCACCAGAACCGGGATAAAGAGAGGAGCAAGAATAAGAGAAATTCGGAGCCCTCAAGTTTGGTGATGAGGCCTAAGAAAAGGGCCAGATCTGATAGGCTAGTTAAAGTTGAGCCCCATGCTGCACCTGCTGGGCTTTTACCATTTGGGCACTATGGTAGACGCTATCCAGGCGAGTGTTAGAGGACTACTAGGGCGTGTTTGAGATATGGATCTACTGAGCATCGTGTTCGAGATTGTCCGTTAAGAACTGATCAGATGCAAGCTTCGGTTACTTGTACTGCACAATCGTCAAGGGTAGTTCAGTAGCCACCTAGGGGCCGAGGTCAGGCTAGGGGTGGTAACGGCATGGGCCGGGGATAGAGAGCACCAGGCAGAGGTGTTGGACCGACTGAAGTGAGGTAGCCTGTACTGGTTTATGTTGCTCATCGTCGTGAGGACAAAATACTTCAGATATCATCACGAGTACGTTTTTAATTTATAATATACCTTATTTGGCATTGATAGACATAGGTTCTACACACTCTTACGTAGCTAGTACTGTGTCTGAAACCTTGGGGATTCCAGTTGAGAGTACTTCTAGTGAGGTAACTATTGTGAGTCCGTTGGGGCAATCTATTCTAGTGGGTAAACTGTTTAGAGACGTCTCGTTAGAGGTTCAAGGGACGGTATTTCTGGCTAATCTGATGGAGCTTCTATTTGGGGAGTTCGACTTGATTTTGGGCATAGACTGGCTAATTAAACATCGAGTAAGGCTGGACTGTACCACAAAATGATTGTTTTGAGGACCGATGGGAGCAATGAGGTAGTTGTGATAGGGGAATGATGAGATTATCTAACGAATGTGATCTCAGCTTTGGTAGCGAAAAAGTTAGTGAGAAAAGGATGTGAGGCATTGTTGGTCTAAATCAATGTTTCTGATTTTGAGAACTCTTCGGTTAAGGACATCAAAACTTTGAAGGACTTTCCAGATGTTTTTCCTGAGGAACTACCAGGGTTGCCTCTGAGCCAAGAGGTGGAGTTTGGGATTGAGTTGATTTCAGGTACAGCTTCGGTGTCTGTAGCGTCCTACAGAATGGCATCGAGGAGCTTACGGAGCTTAAGGCTCAAATTCAAGAATTGTTGGATCGAAGGTTTATTCGTCCGATTGTGTCTCCGTAGGGAGCACCTGTGCTATTTGTGAAAAAGAAAAATAGGATAATGAGGATGTGTATCGACTACTGACAGCTGAACAAGCTAACAATCAAGAACAAGTATCCATTTTCGAGGATAGACAATCTATTTGATCAGTTCAGAGGGGCTTATGTGTTTCCTAAGATCGATTTACGTCCGGGATATCATCAGTTGAGAGTTAAGGAGGCTGATGTGCATAAGATGGCATTTAGGACTAGATATAGACATTACAAGTTTCTAGTTATGCCCTTTGGTTTGACTAATGCACCAACGATATTTATGGACTTGATGAACTTTGTGTTCTAGCCTTACCTGTAGCAATTTGTGGTGGTATTTATTGACGATATTCTGGTGTATTCTAAGTCTGAAGATGAGCATGATGAGCATCTCAGAGTGGTACTACAGACTCTCCGTGAGAAACAGCTGTATGTGAAGTTCAGTAAGTGTGAGTTCTGGCTCTAGGAAGTAACCTTTTTGGATCATGTGGTTTCTGCTGAGGAGATTCATGTTGATCCCGGTAAGATTGATGCTGTGTTGGATTGGAAACAGTCGAAGAATGTGTCTGAAATCTGTAGCTTTCTAGGGCTGGCAGGGTATTACCGACGCTTCATAAAAGGGTTATTTTTTATCACAACTCTATGACTAAGTTTCTGTGTAAGGGAGTTCCTTTCATCTAGACTGATTGACAACAAGAGAGCTTTAACAAGCTCAAAACTGTTCTGACTCAAGCTCCTGTTCTGATACAGCCTGAGCCCGGTAAAGACTTCATGGTATACAGTGATGCGTCGCATGTGGGTCTGAGTTGTGTTTTGATATAAGACGGTAAGGTGGTTGCTTATGCGTCTTATCAGCTCAAGATGCATGAAGCTAATTATCCAACGCATGATTTGGAATTGGTAGAGGTAGTCTTCGCTCTAAAAATTTGGAGGCACTATCTGTGTAGTGAGAAGTGTACTATCTACACTGGTCACAAAGCCTTAAATATCTCCTCACTCAGAAGGAGTTAAACCTTAGGCAGCGTAGATGGATTAAACTGCCTAAGGATTATGACTGGACCATCGAGTACCATCCTGGTAAAGCCAATGTCGTGGTCGATGTGTTAAGCTGTAGAGCTATGATTGATCTGAGAGCGATGTTCGCTCGACTTAGTCTTTTTGACGATGAGGGTCTGTTAGCTGAAATGCAAGTTAAACCGACATAGATTGATCAGATCAAAGGTAAATAGATGAGGGATAAGTCTCTTAAATTGCATTTCTGTTAGGTTGAGAGTGGTAATACTACTGATTTTGATATTAACAATGATGGGGTACTTTGTTTTCGCAGTCGAATTTATGTACCGAATGATGGGGATTTGAGACTGTCGATTCTGAGGGAAGCGTATAGTAGCCCTTATGCTATGTATCCCGACAGAAGCAAAATGTATCGAGATCTCCGAGAGTTATACTGGTGGCCAAGGTTGAAGCGTGAGGTTACCGACTTTGTTGCTTGCTATTTGACTTATCAACATGTTAAGGCTGAGCATCAGTTACCTTCGGGTTTGCTGCAGTCAATTAAGATACCGATGTGGAAATGGGATCGAGTAACGATGGACTTCATTAGTGGGTTGCCTCTAACACCCATTAAGAAAGATTCTGTCTGGGTCATCGTGGATCGATTGACAAGTTTGCTCACTTCATCCCAGTCAGGACAGACTTCTCTCTGCAAAAACTAGCTAAACTCTACATATCTGAAATAGTGAGACTACACGAGGTACTTGTCTCGATCATCTCTGATAGGGATCCTCGCTTCACGTCTCCGTTCTGGAAGAAACTTCATAAAGCTCTGAGTTTGAGGTTAGACTTTAGTACTACTTTCTAACCTTAGACAGATGGTCAGTCAAAGAGGGTGATTCAGATACTGGAGGACATGTTGAGGAGCTACGTGATTGACTTTTGAGGCAGTTGGAAAGAGTACTTACCGTTAGCGGAGTTCCCCTACAATTACAGTTACCAGTCTAGTATCTAAATGGCACCTTACGAGGCCCTGTATGGTCATAAGTGTCGCACTCTCTTATGCTGGACTGAGTTGGGTAAGCGACGTGTACTGGGTCCGGAATTAGTTTTAGAGATTGAGGATAAAGTCAGACTAATTCGGGATCAATTGAAAGTGGCTTCTAATAGGCAAAAGTCCTATGCCGATCTGAAAAGAAAGGATATCGAGTATTCTGTGGGGCCTTAGTTTTTCTCAAGGTTTCGCCATGGAAGAAGGTGCTGAGGTTCGGTCGCAAGGGCAAGCTAAGCCCTCGGTTTATTTAGCCGTACCAGATTCTGAGGTTGAGTAAGGCCAGTCGCGTATCAGTTAGAGCTACCTCCAGAGTTAGATCACATTCATGATGTTTTTCACGTCTCGATGTTGAGACACTACAGCTTTGATCCTACGCACATTGTTCCTATGAAGGAGATTAAGGTTAGACTAGATCTAACATTTGAGAAGGAGCTGGTTCAGATCCTGGATCGCGACATTAAGGTTCTTTGAAGGAAATCTATCCCTTTGGTGAAGGTGCTATGGCGAAATCATAGCACTGAAGAGGCCACGTGGGAGTTTGAGGATGTGATGCGTCAACAGTATCATCATTTATTTTGATCAGGTAAAATTTTGAGGTCGAAATTTTCTTTTAAGGGTAGAATTGTAACACCCCAAGTTTTTAAATATGTTTCTATAATTCATTGACACAAATATATGTCTGCTTCAGTGGTTAAGTGTTCTAGGTGTGTGTGTGAGGCTCCAAGTTCAAGCCTTACCTTGGGTAAATTTTGGCTTTTTTTATGAATAAAGCCTTAACTAGGTTGAATAGGCTTATATTTTATTCTTTGTGAAAACAGAACATAATAGGCCTGCTGGTCTGGTGGTTAAGTGGAGTGTCAATATGCGAGAAATCTTGTATTCGAATCTCTGCTGTGGCAAGGGTATTATTTTTGCTACAAAATTTTGGCTAGAGTTTGTGTTTGACCAAAAATCTGAGTAGTGGGTAGTTAGTGGAGAGAATTAAGGAGAAAAAGACTGGGGGTTAACAGTTTCAATCAATACTGCTTTCTTTTTTTGGCAAATTCGGCTACCCCTTCTCCCTTCACTCTTTTTGCTACCGATTTCCCCTCCCTTCACTCTTTTTTATTGCCGAAATTCTTTTGCTTTCTCTCCTATTTCGATTATTTTTCCTTTCTCTCTTTTAATCATTCTGCTATTCACCTTTAGAGGCGTGCGTGATAAGTTTTTGTTTCACTTAACTCAAATGTTACTCTGATTAAGTGATTAAGTGGTGTTTTACTACTGTTTTGGAGTCAATCAGGAGGCTGGAATCAACGTTTCATCAAGTTGATTCGAAGTGGCGAGCATTCTGGTAGCGGTAAGTCAACTTTTCATTTCGGGATTAGTGTTTAAGGCTCATTTTTTGGGTTTCTAAAAGGTTGAATATTCTGATTATAAGTATTGGTAATCTCAGGTTTGCGTAAGTAGCGAAAACGAACCATGTGTGTACTCGACTTTACAGAAAATGAGAATTAGCAAAAGACGAAAAAGCTTTATGTCGACACCACACGGCCGTGTAGTAGGCCGTGTGAAGGGACACGTTCGTGTAATTGATGAGGCCAGGCCGTGCATGAAGGACACAGCTGTGTGATGGTCGGGTGAGACCATGTGCGACATACGGGCTCAACCAATTGGGCCATATGGGCCACACAGGCGTGTGGGCCCACACGGGCAGCCACATAGGTATATGAGCCCATTTTTTGAAATGATCTGTAAAGTTGTATGAGTCGCCCAAGTCAACTGTAGACCTACTGTAAGGTCGATAAGCGTTACTTAGACTCCTATTTATGTGATCTGATTATATGATATTTGTCTAAACTAAATGCATGATCTGTTATTTACATATTTGCATGTCATGTATGGCATGTTGCATTGTATCGGGGTGGGTTGATGATATTTTGGAGGAAGTGTTTGAAAGGCTTTAAGTCGTTATCTGGCAGTTCAGCTGCACTATTTGTTTATGTGCCATATTTCGGTATAGTATGGTGTGTAGAGATGGGTGGGTTGATTTTATCCCTACATAGTGTGTAGGGCTGGACATAGATGGTATGTAGAGGCTGGTGGGTAGGATTCTGTTATTCTGATCTACATTTTGTATCTGATTGGGCTAAGGCCCTAATTTATATCTGATTCTGCATCTGTATGGGCTAAGGCCCGAATTGATTCTATAATGGGCTCCAGCCCCAGTCTGTTGATTTTTGATTTCTGATGATTACTCTGTATGTATGATATCTGTGGGGATTATACACTGACTTGCGAAACTCACCTTTTTCTGTTTAATCTGTTCAGGTAATCCCCAGCATTAGATGGTTTGGTACAGCGAATGACTCGACGGTGACCACTACTTTTGCCTCACGATAGATTTACGATTTTATACTTATCATGGTTTAAGTTTTTATTTGGGGAACTTTGATGTAATTATGGCCATTACGGGTTTTTGTTTAAATTGGAGATTTGCAACATTTCATGGTTTTTACTGCTAGTAGTAGGAAAACTCGAGTTTTCAAAATAAACAAATATTTTATCAAAATATTCACGACTACACAAATGTTATGATAGCTTCCACATAGGTTAATGTTTTGGAAATAATAAACTAAATAGATGGCACAATTTGAACCAATGTTAAGATAATAGAATGTTTTAAACGGGAAATGAGGTGATAGCAATGATACGATTTCAAAAGCACTATCATGTGACATCGCCAGATTCGGCCATAACGTCCAGGCTGGGTTTGGGGTGTTACATATAGCCTCGGGCATCACAAACTCAATGTCACCATAAGCCATAGAAACTCGAGCTTCAATTTTTGTTTCGAACTTAAAATAGGTATGTTTGTTAAGTCCATCGATTGACTCATCTTCAACAACAAACAGAAAGTGCGTCAGCTCCTCCACACTTTCACTTGATTCTAGTTTAAGCTCATCTTCTACATCTAACACTACTACTCCTACTTCTACATTAATTGGAGTAAAGACACATTCTTCGTTTCTCGTAGTTTTGTTAAATGCACAATGGATAATCATAGGCACATATTATGGAATTCTATTAGTATAAGTTAGTCAAGTTGAAATAGATTCCTAATTATCTTGGAAGTGTGTTCACATTAAGATAGCATTCTCCATTAAGCCTGGGTGGTAAGTTCCGTCTAAAATGGGATATGTGGCTAAGCTCAATAGGCCAATGTAAATTCAACCATGCCTCTTATGCTAACACATGTCTTCTTGGTGGAAGGATATAATAATCTTAATTGCAAATGTGAGGTTTTAATCTAGTTAGTGTTAGAGCTTGTAACCACTTATTATATGAGGTGTTAAAATAGTAGATTATTTCTTTGAACAAGAATCTAAAAATGTAAAGAAGATGAACTACAAAAACATATTATTGTGCTCTTCATCAGCGTTTGAAACAATTGACATTGCTCGTAGCATTGCTACTAAAACTACTCAATTTTACTCGCAAATATTGTTCTAAGTTGTTTCAAAAAATATTTAACAAATGCTTTTTCTTTTTTATCATTTCAATACCATCACAAATCACTCTACTTTCATTATCATGATGTTTTTAATTTAGTCTTGATATTGTATTATTTATTATTTTTTGTCTTCTTTCAAACTTCCTTGAACTAAAAACAAAGAAGAAGAACATGGTAATGTATTATTGTATGTGTTTTGTTATAGTTTGAACTTGTTTGAATTAAAAAAATCTTATTTTTTTAATTTAGTAAATCAATTGAACTAACTGAAATTAATTCAATTTGATTAATAAATTTTAAAAATTTTCGATTTAGTTAATCGTTAAAAAATTTAAAATTTTAATTAATGGTAATTTAATTTAGATATTAATTGAATTGACTGTTTGAACACATTTAATTTCAATGTATACATACATATATATTTTTATATTTTATATGAATAAATAAAAATATTTTTAAAATAATACATATTATTTTATTAAAATAATAATCTTTTAATAATTTAAAAATTGATTTAAAACTCATAACAATAACAACTATAGATACTAATTCATAATTCAAATCTTCATTCTCTATTACTACAACTTAACCCACCATGCTTTATTTATAAAATAATTGTAGCATTCATGATAATAAAAAATCATGATTAAATGGAAATAAACTTAGCAAATAATAAAAATGAAAAAAATAATTCGTTAAAATTATTAAGGGTATACGATTTTATGTTAAACTAATAAAATTGTGAATTGGTTGTGATATTAATTTTTTTATAAAAATTTAAGTTAAAATCAATTTAAAAGGAACGATAACATTGCCAAAAACAACTATAGTAAATTTAAAAAATCTTCGACTCCATATTATTTTATTTTCTAATAATAGATTAAATGATTTGCATTTCTTTTTAGCATCAACATAATAGTTGTTCTTTTAAAAACTAGCATTTTAAGATGTTTTAGATGAGAAAATTTTCAAATTTTAGACAGTTTAAAATATTAGCATTTTAAATGCATCATTTTTTTTTGGATAAATATTTTTTTAAAATTTAAATTTTTAAATTTTTTAAGTTAAAAAATATTATAAAAAATAATATATTATAAATAAATAATATAAAATACAATATGGATGATTAGAATGATAAAAGGGATTAATATTTGATATATGATGGATGCATAGTTCTCATGAACCATAAGGTTTTTTTTTTTTTTTTTTTGGTAAAGTACAAAGCAAGTAGACTTGTAATATATGTTATTATGACCATCGTTTTATGAGTCCTGAGAAAGCTGCGAGTTTCGCCAAATGTTTGACCTCTACGTCATCTGGGAAGTGGACCTCAGCCTCGAAGGTTCATATTCCTTGTTGTAGGAGACGGATATCTGCGAGTAGCAAAGCCAATTCTCAATGGACCTAAAGTTGGCCAAGAGCATACTTTCGCCATGTCCTGCTCGGGAAGGAGATGATGCAATTTTGGAGTTGGAGTTGCGGGAGCCGGCTAAGAATTTGAAATATGAAAAGTAGTTTGTTGTGGGTTTTGGTGATATGCTGGAAAAATGTTGGGAAAGTTAAAAGGATGAGGGTGGAACCAGCAGTAATCGTCACTGCTACGCCGTATTTTGAGTTGTTGGGATTATATTTGAACGAAAGGGTAAGGTGGTGAGCGGATAGAGGGCCATCTTGTAGAGGTCTAAGAGAGCTCTGATTGTTATTTGAATTCGCCGGTGGTGAAAATATTGCCCATTCGTTACCTGGGAAACCTTTTGTCTGTAAGATCCAGTTGTACTCACAGTGATTAGCGATAGCACGATGGATTACGCCCACATGGTTCATTTGCGCTTGTGAAAAACAGATTTCATTTCAATGTTTCCATATTTTCCGTAGTGTAAGTATCCACCCTGTGATTGTCGATTGACTGTTCGGTTCGGAAATCTGGTAGTCATTTATCCAAGATGCAATCCATTCACGGATATGGGATATCTGCAATGTATCGATGTGAATCGACCATGGAATACCGAACCAGATTAACTTGACCATAGAACAGAGTCAGAAATGATGATCAACCATTTCATTTTGTTCATGGCATAAGACACACCGTGGGTCAACCGGAATCCGTCACTTTTGAAGTTCGTCACACACTAGTAGCAGGTTGCGGCAAATTTTCCACAGGAATTTGTAATTTATGAGGAATATTAATTCGCCAGATTGCTTCCCACTTTATGTTGAAAGAGTTGGGAATAACTTCCAGGTTACTTTGTTTAGCATGAGATAAGCATCTTTCACTGAAAACATACCTGAAAAGCTATGCTTCCAAACTTGGATGTCATTGTCTGCTGTTAGGGAGAAGCTCCAAGAGTGAAGCTCATTGGCCTAATGGTCTCCAATTCGTTCTTGAATGAATTGAGAGTTCCACCTAATGTTGACTCTGTCCTGAATGTCCGTTATCTATACTCCTGGCAGATGCTGTGACCAAGGATTTAAATTGCAGTCGCGGCCGTGTTTCCGGTCGCGTCGCGTTTATCGCGGTTGCAGACATAACGGATGCTATTGCGGCTACAGCGAGTATTGCGGTCGTGAATTTTTTTAAAATTCGCACAATTTATTGTAAAACATAATAATTATAATTATAATTATAATTACAATTATAAAAAAGTCACTTTTAATGATTTTTAGAGTGTTTTTTAATACTTATGAACTTTTATTAATATGATATGAGAACACAACTTTTATAATCATTAATTATTCTTATATTTATTTACGAATTTTCTAAGAATGTTTTATTAACTAACAACAAAGTTTAAAAAAAAGGGAAATATTAAACATTTATCATATTTAATAAGTTTAAAAAATTTTGTAGATAAAATAATCAAAAATTCATACCTGAGAGATGTCTTCAATATTTCTTGATAGCTTTGAAGATGGTAAAGATATTAACATTCTATGCTGCAAAAGGAAAAAAGAAATAGATAAATGTATAGATTCTCATTAATTATTCCTATTTCCTACCACTTATTCTGACTCTTATTCTATTTTCATATATAGTTTAACATGCTTCGATTCTTAATTATCTTTTCATAAAATATACTCCATTCATTTATCTAAAGATATATTTTAAATGTTTTAATATCATCAAAATTAAGAACATTAACAAAAAGTTTTCTTTAAAAAAAACATACCTTACAAATAATGGTAGTGGTACAATTTAGTTTTCACCAATTAGTGGAATGACGAGGAATATCAAATCCTTCACCCTCACTTTCAGAGCGTTCTTGACTTGATTCTCTTGACCTTTGTCCAAAAATATATCCAAAAAAAGTAACATTTTTACCTTGGTTTTCATATAATTGATATGGAGGATATATTTGAGGAGGTGGATACATGAGAGGTGGAGGCGGGTGATACATTGGTGGTGGAGGATGCATTTGAGGCTGGTATGGCACACCATAATTAGGAAATGGTGGATAATAACCATATGGTTGTGGATAACCATGTGAAGGTTGAAAATATGAAGGTTGTTCTCGTGGATAAAAACCTTGAGTGCTAGTAAATGAATCACTATACCCAAGGTTACTAGAACTCGATCTCCTACCAGATAAAGAGCCTATTGAAGTATGTTTTTTGCCTTTTCCTTTTGATGGAGCTCCAGGGTCACTTCTATCTCTCCTAGGTTTAGTAAACATATTTCCATCAAACTCTGATCTGTCACGGAAATGTCCACTAGTGGTACCAACCCTATATTCTCCTCCATACTGACTAGAAGACCTAATTTCACCTCTATCACCACTATATTCATCATCTTCATCAATTGGACTTAAACCACCACCATTGGGTCCATCGCCACTCTGACTTAGTGTTGAACTAGAACTAGAACTTGAATGAGACAAATTTTGTTGTTGAGATTGTTTAACATCCATTTCATCATCAGAGGTATCCACAAGCAACACACCAGCATTTTCACCATCTAATAATGGATTCTTTTTCTCATGAAGCCATTCTGATAGTGGATCAACATCTTCAAAGATATAATCAAGGCTGATAGGATTAAAACTAGCGTTTATATCATCAGTGCTCATTCTTTTTTGATGCCTTATCTGAAGCATCATATTGTAATAGGTAAACACTAGTTTCTCAAGTTTTTTATACTTTAACCTATTTCTTGCCTTGGTATGAATATAACTAAATATACTCCAATTTCATTCGCAATTTGATGCTGAAGTTGTTTGACTAAGCACTTTAATTGCTAATTTTTGTAATTCGAGAACACATGTGCCGTATATTATCCACCACTCGGCTGCATAATATTATCTAAATTCCAAAATAACTTCAAAATTTACAATATAATTAAATAATATAAATTAAATTAAACAATTTAATTAACTGTTTACTCGGATTCATTTGCTTCCAAGCTCTTTGCGCTTGTGGAGTACCAAATGTCTAATGTTTATCTCTAAATAGTAACAACTACATAAATAAAAGATAGAGTAAAAATAAAAAAAATTCTATTTCAAATTACGTAACTAAGTTACAAATAATAGTACTTGAATCTAACCTGATTAACCATTCTGACTTGAGTATCAAGAGAAGGTTCTAATCTTTCAATTACTGATCGTGTACCTTTTCTATTAGTACATTCTCAAAATGCTCCACCCCAAATTGAAATTGAGGATTGAGAAAATAACCTAAGTATAATTTATAAGAATATCATCAAATAATAATAATCTAAAGCTTAAAATAATAAAATATAAAAATATTTCTTAATTATATTATATGAAACATTTTATCTTATCAGCTGAATGCAAGTCGGAATGCATAAAACTCCATCTATTGTCAATAATCTTTTCGTACTCAGTAAAATATCGACAATCTTGTTGAATTGCTCGTTTTGCTCTATCAACAGCCTCATAAATAAAGCCCATTGTTGGTTTTTCATCGCTATCCACAAGTCTCAATACTTTTACTAAGGGCTCGTAAACTTTTATGAGGTCATTGGTTTTTTTCCAAAAATCTTTTCTCAAAACAATTTTTTTGGCTTCATAAGCAGCCCCTGACTTTTGCTGTCCCCATTTTGATTCTTTATATTCCTATATATTCATAAGAAAAATTTTAAAATAATATAATTTAAATTATTTGGAACTAATAAAATCATTAAAGGTTGCTATATTTAAGTAATTATATTAACTAATTATAAAATACTAACCTTTGAATTAAACATTTCTCTCAAACCTTGCTTTTGTCTTGTTATCTCTTCAAGTTGAATGAAATGAGTGGCAAATCGAGTAAGAACAGGTCGAAGTATTTGTTTCCCTTGTGTATACTTCTTTATCAAATCAACAGTCCAAGTGTGATTGTATATAAAGCAAGTCACTTTCTTTGCCCCATCTAACACTTTTGCTGCACTATGCCTTTTCCCAATATCTTCAAGGCATAAATCTAAACAGTGAGCTACACATGAGGTCTAATATAGATGTTTTCTTTTCAACATTAATTTTTTTTTCCAGCAGCTTTCATTGCTGCCTCATTATCAGTCACTATTTGGACAATGTAATTTTCTCCAATTTCTTCTACAATTGAATCTAACAAATTATAGTAGAATTCAGCATCTCTACTACGAACACTTGAGACATCTACCAATTTCCAAAAAACGGTTCCTTTACTGCAATAAACAAGGAAATTAATGATGTGCATTTGATTCAAACTATTGGTCCAACCATCACACATTATAGTTGCACCTAATTCTTTCCAATGAGTCTTTAGTCCATTTACCTAATCACAAACTCGTTGATACTCTGACTCCAAATACACATCTGAAACCTCATAAGGTGTTGGGAGCTTTACACCTTGTCTAACTTCTGTTGACACTTGAATTAAGTTATATAACCATGGAAAGCTTGCTAATTGAAAAGGAAGTCTTTGATATATTAAAAATTTAGAAACCGCTTCACCTATCTTCTTTCGAAAACTCTTTAAAAAAGAGTCATTGACCTTTGGTTGCTTTGAACTTTTGCTTCTAACCAATTCAGGTATAGCTCCCCTTAAGGTAAACTCAGACTCAGTTGGGATGGATTTACTTGTTCTTTCTCTATGATATTCTCTAGTTGATCCATGAGAAGATCGCCCTTCTTCATAAATGTTATCCTAACCACCAGTACTTCGTCTGAATTCTTCCCTTCTATGCCACTCGTTTTGTGATTGGATACTTTCTCGAGTTGCTTGCCTTATAGCAGAAATCTCATCAATGAATTCCTCATGTTCATCCTCTTCTTCTCTTAATTGAAATAAGAATTCATCTTTTCTCCTCTTTTTGTCTATTTTCTTTGTGTTGCTTTCTTTCAGTATATTCATCATACTTTCTCTAATGACACCTGTTAATGAAATAAAAATAATTCACACTTTATATTGTTATCAATTATATATAACTTTATTGATAAATTTACAATAACATTTAAAAATAATAATAAAGAATCACATACTAATAACATTAGGGCATGGTGCAACATTGCCGGTTTTATGAGCAATGTGCTCTTTAAATTGTGTTATTCCTCCTTTCACAACTTTACCACAAAGTTTACATACGATATTTCCTTTCGCATTTGGCACTGGAGTTCCAAAATGCCAACCTATATCATTACTTGGTGCAACCTCCAATCCTTTAGTCGAGAACTCTTCACGTGGTGGCATGCTTTATTTTTATTTATACATAAGAAACATAAAATTATATTTAGAAATATAAGCAACTCATTACTTATATTATCAACAATATAATACAAAAAAAAGTAAACATCGTTAACATGGAAAATTTAAATTTATTGCATAATCCATACATAATTTATTTATTTTTTAAAAAAACAACAATACACCATAACCCATTATTACTTGGTTCCAAAGTTTTCGGTATAAATAGTTTATTTTGTTTCATCTTAATAAAATTTAAATTCAAATTGGATCAAATTTAAAAATTCAAGTTTTTCATATTATGCAAACTAAAATCAATAGAGATTTATCTAATGTTGAATTGAATTCTGTGAAAAAATATAATGTCGGTAATGACAAAATATCTCAAACAAATAAATAAAAATAAAATAAAAATAAAGAACACACAGATTTTACGTGGAAACCCTTTCGGGAAAAAAACCACGGGCAGAGGAGAAGAAAATTCACTATGTCGAAAATTCGAATCAATACAAGATGAATAGACTATGTCTATTTATAGGCTTGTAAAGCCATATTCTATTAGGATTGAAACACTTTATCCTAATCAATATAAAATATATGGAGTTTAATAAGGTTTAAAAAACATTATTCTAAAATAAAATAAAAGAAGTCTAGTTCTATTTGGATATTACTTTTATTTTATTTTCCATCTTATTTTATTTAAATAAGAATTTGGGTCACTTAATTCTAACAAATTCATCTATCGGATTTGATAAAGAAAAACACAATGAATTAATTTTTTTTGATTTTTTACCTTTTATAATACAAGTCATAAGTGATGGAGGCTATAATTTTTTCATTTATTTTGTGTGTAATAACCTTAAGCAAACCCCAAGCAACAGAGGTTATAATTTTTCATTAACTTTGTATGTAACCCTAAACAAACCTTGAGTAATGAAAGCTATGAAATTTTAAAATAATAATAAATAATAAATAATTATCATTATAAATTATAATTACAATATTAATTAAAAAATAACATATAAAGTCGATTGACTCTAAGCTCAATTGGTATGAATATTATTGTCAGTGCAGAAGTATATAAGTTTAAATGTGCTGAAATGCATTATTCTCGTATTTAAAAGTTGAGAAGAACAGAAATAGTTCTAAATATTCTCTTAACAATAACAATATGATAAAAAAGAATTATTCAAAAAAGTTGTTCATATTCCTTCTCATCTAATTTGAAATGTACCTTTGCCATGTTGGATATGATTTAAGTATACGTATATGAAACATACATGTATTAAAGAAATTATTATTAAATTAATCAGAATATATAGATTATCACATTTTTTTCTCTTCTTCTCGAATTAAGTTAACTACACCTCGATTAGCCCAACCCTCTATGTATTAATTAATACACCTAATTAATTAAAAGTATCCCTAGATTCCTAATTAAAGTATAATGGTCAATTGCCTGATCATTAAAATCCTAAATATATTCTTCAATAAGAAAAAGAAAATCCTATATATATATATATATATATAACAAATTAACATTACAATTCATGGATAATTAAACTCA
Organism: Gossypium stocksii; assembly: GCA_020496765.1. Lineage (NCBI taxonomy): Eukaryota > Viridiplantae > Streptophyta > Magnoliopsida > Malvales > Malvaceae > Gossypium > Gossypium stocksii. Next base: position 73,013,830 of record CM035622.1, read on the forward strand.
ATTTCAATGAAAAATAAAATAAATTTTAAAAAATAACATAGTTGAACTGAACTGAATGGATAAGGATATGGCTGAAGATAAAAACTTGAAACAAAAATATAATGTAAAGTCTCATTAATTTTATTTTTTAAAAATTCATGACATCAACCAATATATTAATCAAATAATAGAGTTTGAAGAAACTTCAAATTATAAATAAAGATATGGTCAAAAGTCTCAAAACTCAAAACAGCTGAGATCTTTCCCCTGTAAACAAACCGTCAAACCCTATTTTTTATTCAAACACCCATGGGTAGCTCTTTTTCCCCTTTTATGGTCCTTCCTTTCATTTCGTTCCTTTTGGTTTTGAAAAAACCCAATCCCAATTCTTATATTCTTTTCTTAATTTTCTTTTTACAACTGGACCTGGATGTTATAGACTTATAGTTATTGATTTTTCTATGTTCTTTATTCAATATTTTTGTAGGAACCGCATTTTATTCTGCATTTTAAACATCTGTACTCTGTAGTCTGTAAAGAAGCATTTGGTCGTCCACTCGTCTCCCCAAAGTTGTTGAAAATAATCATTCGTCGACCAAATGCTTTAAATGTGCTTTCACTCGCATACATGCTTTAAACCCCAACTAGGGATTTAAATAGCGAAACCAGTTCTTAAATCCCTAAAGTCTAAACTCTAAAGTCTAAAGAACATATTTGGCATTTGCACTGCAGAATGCAGATTCAAGATATGCAAGCAAGAATCAAGGCAAAATTTTAGTTTTTAGGTACTTACTTGGATTTTTTCTGATAAATTCCTTCGATCAGGTGTTGTGATTTTGTTTTCTATTTGGTCTTCGGAGTTTACGACTCTAAACCGAAATATGAGAAATAGTTTACTTGGAGTTTGCTTCTTTTTACTTTTTTTGATTGAAAACTCTTTCATTTTGCAGGTAGGGGAATATATTCCCTTTTGTTTTATTCTGTTTCTGTTGATTTTTGTTTAGAGGAGATGAATTTTTTTATTTATTTACTGTAACGGGAAATAACGGGAATAGCGGCTCGTTATTGCCGTAATTATCCGTTATCCGTTAAATTACGGCCGCTATCCACTGCAATTGGTGTGACTCCGCTTCACATCGCTATTTTCAGCAATAGCAGTTTCGAACGATGCCGCTACCACTATATAATGGTCGCTATTCCGATATCGGACCGCTATTTAAATCTCTGGCTGTGACTGGTATTGTTGAAGTGTTAAACCATTGCCACAAATAGAAACATTGCGTCCCGACCAGATTTGAATAACGAGCCTTCTGAGGCATGTATCTCTTCCTTTTAGAATGCTTTTCCATGTCCAAGAGTCCAAAGGTTTAGCTTGGACCTCAAGAAAGTTAGTGTTTGCTTGAGTAAACGAATGCAGTTTTGAGAGAATATGCCAGGTCTGCTTGAATAGAAGAGCATCATCTATGAGTGTCGTTTGGAAAATGTTTAGTCCTCATTCCTTTTTCGACCGACATAATTGTTCCCAAGTGAACATATGTATGTTTTTTGTCATCCGAGTCATGGCCTGGCCAAATAATTCTATCAACCTTGTCTGTAATAATTTTTGGGGCTTTGATACATGAAAGAGAGTAAATTGGCGTAGATATTAGAGTAGATTGTATCAGCACCAATCTATCCCCTAGTGAGAGCATTTTGGATTTGTTTAAGTTTGTTAGTTGTTTTGCCTCATGGCATCTTATGTTTATTCAAAAAAAAATTTGATGTGAAGAATTATTTAGAGTAACGGTTAAAATTCTGGTTTCTTAGTTCAAATTCTGTTACATTCTTTCCCTCCTTTAAAATTTGTAATAATAAAAAAGTTATAATGATAATTTTCAAATAAATAAAAATAAAAGATATTTTCATGATTTTTTCGAACTATGTTTCTCATGTTGAGTAGTGATTCACTTACACTGCTGTAAAACTTAAGTAGTTTTATATTTTTCCGTAATTTTTTATATGATTAACATTTTATCAATCCAACCCTCATATTTTATTTTTCATTCATGTAGGTCATGCATGTCAAGTTTGCTATAAATTAAAATTTTCTAACTATTTGTTTTATGTGAAAAAACTTTCAATCATTAATGTGGAGTTATGCCTTTTATTTTTTGGCTTTTCTTCTCCCAATTAAATTCTATTTTTAGCATCCCACTTAAACTCTGATTAGTATTTAGATTATTTTAATAATATTTGACCTACAAATTTAGGCCCTTTTCCACCTTAGAAAAATAACTCATTACACATTTAGATATTAGCTTTTACAAGCTTTCAAAGAATTTTTTGTTTACATTTGAGGGTTCTTATTTCGGGTTTCAGAGTTTAGTTTTACCTCTATCTTTTGTACTCTTCATTTTTGTAGTTTTAGTGAAATTATCCTTACCCGTGGTTTTTTATCCTTTTCGGAAGGGTTTTTCCATGTAAAATATTTGTGTTCGATCTTTTAAATTTATTTGTTATTTTACTTGTTCGTTGCTTAAACTAGGTTTATCCCCAACAATTGGTATCAAAGCTAGTTCGATTTTCATAATTAACTCATTCAGAGATGGTAGCAATAAGGTTTGATATTGATAAGTTCGATGGCATCACAAATTTCAATATGTTGCAAATTCGGATAACAGCAATTTTTGATTCAGGACAGTTTTGAGAAGGTCCTTATAGAGAAGAAACTTGCAGACATGGATAAATCAGAATGGGATAGGTTAGATAAAAAGATTTTATCCACGATTCAATTATACCTAACAAATAATGTGTTGCAGAAGGTTTTGATGGAGAGAATGACATTCACCTTATGGAAAAAGTTAGAAATCCTTTACGTGACAAAGTCTCTAACTAACTGATTAGTGCTCAAACAGCAATTGTACACGTTCTGCATGAACAAAGCTGAGCACCTTAGAGATCACATCAGTCAATTTATTACTCTTTTGAATGATTTAAAAAATTTTGAGGTTTAGATTAACGATGAAGATTAGGCTAAGTTATTATTGTGCTTTTTACTCCCTTCATGCAAGTCTTTCAAGGAAACTCTAATTTATGGTAGAGATAATCTCTCATTCGAGGATGTGAAGGGTCATTGGTTGAGCAAAGGCAAACTCAACAATGAGTTTGGTTTGAATAGCAAGTCAAATAGGCAAGCCTTGATTTTGGTAACATTAAGTAAATGAGACAAGAGATTTCATTATTGTAAGAAGTTAGGTCACATCAATGCAAATTGTTACAAAATGTGAAATAAAATGGCTACTAAAAGCAACGAAGAAGATTTAGTTCGTGCTAATTTGGCCAATGATAAGGGTGATGATTTTTTGTTGGTGTCAACAAGTGAAAACTCTAAGCTTACGTCTAAGTGGATCCTAGATTCGGGGTGTTCTTTTCACATGTGTTCCAATAGGGACCGGTTCTCTACATATAGTTCAGTTGCTGCGCATGGGGAATGGTTCACCCAGTAAGGTAACTGGTATTGGTATTGTTCAAATCAGGATGCACAACGGGATAATTAAGACATTGTCAGATGTCAAGTATGTGCTTGACTTAAAGAAAAATCACATCTCCTTGGGAATTTTGGACTCGAAAAGTTGTTGAATTAACATCAAGTCAAGCGGCATTAAGGTAGCTGGTGATTCTCTCGTTTTGATAAAAGGTAAAAAGATTGGCAGTCCTTATATTCTAGAAGGATAACGGTGACTGGTGAAATCAGACATCCCTCGTCCATTAAAGAGTCGAAGTTGACTCGTTTGAAGCGGAGACGACTTGGTCTTAAGAGGGAAAAAGGTATGACTATTTTGTATAAAAGAGGTTCTTTTTTGGATACTGGTTTTGAAAAGATAGGGTATTACATTCGTGAAAATTAGACCCGGGTTAGTTTTGATTTGGCAATGCACAAGTCAAATACTAAAAGACTTCTACCTTCTAAGCACAGTTTTGATTCAGTTAATATCCTACATTGATGGAGATAAGTGGGTTTTGGCAAAGAAGGCGTTGTGGAAATACGAGTCAAGATGGAGATTTGTGGAGTTATACCTTGTATTTTTTGGTTTTTCTTCTCCCCGTTAAATTCTATTTTTAGTTTATCACTTAAACTCTTATTAGTGTAGGTTATTTTAATATTATTTGACCTATAAATTTAGCCAATAAATAGGTCATTTTCCCACCTTAGAAAAATAACCCATTACACTTTTAGGTATTAGTTTTTATAAGCATTTAGAGAATTTTGTGTTTACATTTGAGGGCTCTTATTTCAGGTTTCGAGGTTTAGTTTTATCTCCATCTTTTATACTCTTTTGCCGTTTTAGTGAAATTATCTTTCTCCGTGATTTTTTATTCTCTTCGTAAGGTTTTTTCCACGTAAAATATTTGTGTTCAATCTTTTCAATTTCTTCATTATTTTACTTGTTCATTGCTTAAACTAGGTTTATCCCCAGCAATTAAATATATATTAATATAAACAACATTTTATATTCATATGATAGAGATATCAGATCGATTCAAAATTTTACATACATGACCAATACAAAGATACTGTCAAATTTAAGGACTGGATTGATAAAATATTAATAATATAAAAAAATACAAAAAATCACTTAAGTTTTACACTAATTTAATTAAATTTCTTTCCATATTTTTATATTTATATTATAAAATTTTATTCATACCCCTTTTTATCTACCGTTTATTTATTTACTTTTTTAGAATATTATCCGCTATTTATTTAATTTTTTGAAAATACATCTATTATTTATTAAAGATAAAGAAAGGGGGGATTTGTAGACCACTAAAGTTATAGGGGAAAGTCGAGAACCGGAATCAGAGACGTGGCACGATAAGGGCTGGGATTGTCTTTGTAGGTTTGGGTGGGTTGTCTTATCATGGATCTTTCATGTCCTCAGACAATCTAAACCATAATATTTGTTTGGTCAAAATGACCATATTCCTAGCCCTGTTCTAAGCATTACCCCAACCCTAAACTTTCAGGGAAAACACACTCCTTGTATTGAAGGGCCTTAAGAGTTTGAAGTCAGTAATTTGATGTTCTTTAGCATTTGGTTTAAATAATTGGATTAAATCTCAAAATTATAAGTAAATTTTAGTTTAATATATAATTTTATATAAATTTTAATTTTATATAATTTTATATATAATATTTTAATTTGATTCAATTCTCATAAATTATTAATACAATTATTGATAAAACATCATATTATGTTTATAAATAGCATACATAATTACATTTATCCAATATAAAAATAATTTGATGTATTTATTTATTTAAATGTGCATAATTAAATCAAAATAAAATTTTCATTTATATATTTGAACCACATTTAAAGTTTAACGTATATAATCGTACCAAATCAAAGTTTATGTATAATTTTAAAATCCTTATATAATTTTATCTCTTTAAATTTATAGAGAATTTAACCAAATATGAACATTTGAAAATGGAATCAGCACTATTATTTAGGTTTAATACTTGAATTTCATACAGTTTTCTTAGTATGATAATTTTATATATACATATATTTAATAAAAACTAATACATTTTTTTTTATTTAAGAAAAAAAACTGTGAACTTGTTGAAATATAGTAGTATAGAACTTCAAGATAGGAAGCCCAAGTTTTAGGCCTAAAGTAGTAATAGTGATTTGTGGGGATGGGATGATGGGCCTGCTGGGCCGTAAGTGAGCATAGGAGGAGGAAATTTCAATAGTACCCCAAGAGAGGGAGGGAGGGAGCAGTGGATATGGCAGAGGAAGCAGAAGTGGATAAAACAACTCCTCATATTAGCCATTCTTTTTAGTCCGTCCATTTCACAAACCCTCATCCTCAAAGCCACAGAGGAATAAGATAACACAAACCCAAATCTCTTTTACCTTCTCTTCCTCATTTTCCAAAGCCAAAGGCCAAAACCCTCCTTTCCCCTCCTCTCCTCTACAAGGAAATGGCAATTTCATCAACAGCAGCAGCCACTGCCGCTTCCTCTAAGCTTAGATACCCACACGCCTCCCCTTTCCCAACCCACTCCTCAACCACCACCTCTGCCTTTTTTTCCTCAATTCCCTCTAAACTAACCCCTACCCACCTCTCCTCTTCCTTCCTCCCTCCTTTCCTCACTACCGTCGCCACCACTTCCGTATTCCCTCGCCGTCGCGGTTCTTTCACCGTCAAAGCTGCCCGTGGCAAATTCGAACGCAAAAAGCCTCACGTCAACATCGGCACCATCGGCCATGTCGACCACGGCAAAACCACCTTAACTGCCGCTCTAACTATGGCCTTAGCTTCCATGGGTAACAGTGCCCCAAAAAAGTACGACGAAATTGATGCCGCCCCTGAAGAGCGTGCCCGTGGTATCACCATTAACACCGCCACCGTTGAATACGAAACCGAGAATCGCCATTACGCCCACGTCGACTGCCCAGGGCACGCTGATTATGTCAAAAACATGATTACCGGAGCTGCCCAAATGGACGGTGCTATCTTGGTTGTTTCCGGAGCCGACGGACCCATGCCCCAGACTAAAGAACATATCTTGTTGGCTAAACAGGTCGGTGTCCCTAATGTCGTGGTGTTTTTGAACAAACAAGACCAGGTAGATGATGAAGAGCTTTTGCAATTAGTCGAATTGGAGGTGCGTGAATTGCTTTCTAGTTACGAATTTCCCGGTGATGATGTCCCTATTATTTCTGGCTCCGCACTTTTAGCTTTAGAAGCTTTGATGGCTAAGCCCAGTATTCCTAGAGGTGAAAACCAATGGGTGGATAAGATTTATGAACTTATGGATGCTGTTGATAGTTACATTCCTGTTCCTCAAAGACAAACAGATTTGCCTTTCTTGTTAGCTGTTGAGGATGTGTTTTCCATCACGGGTCGTGGTACTGTTGCCACTGGTCGTATCGAGAGAGGTACTGTTAAGGTTGGAGAGACTGTTGACATTGTTGGATTGAAGGATACAAGGAACGTCACAGTTACTGGTGTGGAAATGTTTCAAAAGACATTAGATGACGCCATGGCTGGTGATAATGTTGGGTTATTACTTAGAGGTGTTCAAAAGGCCGATATTCAGCGAGGGATGGTTTTGGCTAAACCAGGGACAATCACTCCCCATACCAAGTTCAGCGCCATTGTCTATGTGTTGAAGAAGGAAGAGGGTGGCAGACATTCTCCCTTCTTCGCAGGTTATAGGCCTCAGTTCTACATGAGGACCACTGATGTTACTGGAAGGGTGGCTTCCATTATGAATGATAAGGATGAGGAGTCTAAGATGGTTATGCCTGGTGACCGTGTAAAGATGGTAGTTGAGCTTATCATGCCTGTGGCTTGTGAGCAAGGGATGCGGTTTGCTATCAGAGAAGGAGGGAAGACAGTTGGAGCCGGGGTTATTCAGTCTATTATTGAGTGATCTTGGGATACTTTGGCGTTGCAGGATATGTTATTTGCTGTTGCAGTGATGTCAAAGAACCTTCATATGCCAAATGTCAAGGTCATGCAATTAGTTTCGTCACCATTTATAGAACCTCTTTGATTCCAATGTCATATTTTGGAGTTTTGTATTTCTTTTGCTTCAGACTCATGTCTAATCTAGTTGGATTGGTAATATTCATGTCACAATTCGATATGATTTTATTTCTCTGTTGCTTTTGCTGTTATTGCTAATTCTTAATCATACCTTTTGCTTGTTCTAAAACATTTGATGTTCCTCGTATGGTTTACCTACGGTAGTCCCCTCGAGGAATTCATTTAATCTTCTAGGTTGTTCTTGTCTATTGTCCATGACAAGCATATATTCATATATACATGTTATTCTTTTAGTCGGTGTTCAGCAAGCTTTGCTCCATCTCCAGCTTGGGGCATGTAGCAAAGTACATTATTCACATTCTTTCCGGCCATGATCTGTTACATTATTCACATTCTGGCTAAGATCTGTTTGTTTGTAAATTTTGTGGTTTTATGGATTAAAATGGATATAGAAAGGCATAACAGGCTGATGGTATCAAAGCACGGGTGGAGAATAAAGGAAAATAAATAAAACAAGACATATCTCAGCTTATTATGAAACAGAGTTTGTTACACAGTATACGGTGACTTCATATATGTATATATATGGTAAATTCTACTCTAGACCTTAATACAGGCATGCATTACCTTTTGATGAATATTTATGTTCATACTAAGCTCAGAAGCTGTTGACATGACTACCTCTTGAACAAATGTTGCTCTTTGCCATTCGTTTGCATGTAGTCCCCTTCCAAATGAGAAAACCATAGAACCGAAAATGTCTCTACTTATACATCAGACATAAAAAAACCAAAGAATCGGAAATCAAAATTTGAGACTATCCTAGACTATCCTATACAGAAGCTGACAAGCTGAGAGCAAAATTTTCATTTTCGTTTTCATACATGAAGACAATGATTTGAGTTAAGATAAATCATGATTCTAGTAATGTTCAATAACCATCAAAGGAAGTTCTCGGCATCCTTCATGCCTTTGAGCTCCTCTGGTGTCAGCAATCAACTTATAGTTTGAAATCATTAACACGCCACCACTCTTTGTTGTCTTTACGCTCAAAAGTTCACTCTTGAGCTTCTTGATCTCGCCACACATCACTTCCACCAACGCCTCGAGGGCCTTGTTCTTCCAAGCAAGATCACCTAAGGTTTCCCTCATATCCTCTTGTAGCTCCTCTAAGCTCATCTCGAGACTCCATCATTGTTGAACTTGATCTCCTTGAGGGAATCCTCAGTTTCCTCCACCCACATAAGGACATCACTCATAGTAGACTCGACCTTGGCCATCTGGGTCTCAACTATCTTCAAGTCCTTCGAGCTTCCTTTCTTGCCCTTCGCAGCACCTTGGCTCTCCACCACATCATCCTCTTGCTTGTTCCCCTTCTCGAACTTGGTTACCATCATTCACTACCATGGGACTAAATGTAAGCTTTAATACCACTTGTCACGAGCCAACCCTGTTTGTGTGTGGTCTTAGGCTCAATTCCAACAAGAAGAAGCCTGAGTTAGACTTCAATCTTTGCTTGGGAAAGGCTTTGGCACACTTAGCCTAGACAAGTATGTTTCGATATACTATTTCAAATTAATATATTTTTAGTTTAATGAATATATGTACATAAAAATATTTACAATTACCAAAATATTAAATAAAAATATTCATCAATAAGCTCACCAAATAAAAATACATAATTCAATAAATCCACAATTAATAAAAAAAATTAAGTTGAAGGGTGAGGGGAGATTTTTTTTATAAAAGAAGTTAAAAGGGTAGTGGGGATTTATTCTTTGATAACGGGGTGAGTGAGTTTTTTTATTATATTTTAGATTTTGTATTTTAAATGTGAAAGTATGTCCCCAAAAAAAATTGAAGTTTAAAATGTTAGACATTAGTTTTCACCGGAATCTTTTTTTATTGGTTGTTACATTCAATTAAGTTATTAGTATAATAGTAAATAGTTAAATAAATTCATATTTTTTAATATTATTCATGCACCGGTTGGTGCACTATGTTCCAATCAGTGTGATTGAAATGAGTTAATGTAATTAGTATTTGGTACAGATTGAAATTTTCACCAATGTAAAAAATAATATTACTTGTTATGTTGTAGTACTAGAACAGTGTGCACCAACTGATACAACCAGAACTGGTGCGAAACCAGCCACCATGAGCCAAACTACTATAAATTCAATGTGTTAATTTTTATTGAGCTTTCTTCCCTCAAATTTTAAATAACAATTCATCCCTGTTAGTGTTTATTAAGCTTACCATCGCTAAAACCAAATTGGAATCCAATTTAGTTCCAAGGTTAAACTTAAAATTCAAAATGGTCCAAAATCTTACACAAAACTAGTTTTCAGAAAATTTAAAGAATATACTGTGAAATTCGAGTGGAGGGACCATGAAAAAATTAGCTATTTATAGTGCAATTTACTTAAAGTTGATTAAAAAACCTAATTTATATATTTTCTTTTGACGCCCCTCTTCATGAATGTAAAGATTATTTTCCCCTCTTCATGAATGTAAAGATTATTTCTCCTTGCTTTTTCTCTTATCGCACACTTTTAGAAGACTTAAGAAAATTTCTATCGTTGTTCTTTTTCAAGTTTTTGCAACATTTTTGTTTAGACATTAAAAATAGAAATATAGATTCGTATGATCAAATAGTTAGCACTATCTTAGTAAAGTGAATCTTGACCTTACAAAAAATTATTTTATGCCTGATGTAGATAACTGTTAGATTTACTGTTTAAACGGCTACAAGTTTTCAACAACCGAGCTTAATGTTGATAAAAAAACAAAGGAATTTGATCTAAGATGCCAATCACCATAGTTCAAGATATATTTTTTAATCAATGTTATTATATGTTTTTTACTTGATAACTGATAAATCCAACCAAACAATTTCGAGATAGAATCCAAATGATATATGTTTTATTTCTTCTGTTGTGCATGCTTATAATTTGTTTAATTTCTATTTTACAAACTTATAATCAGATTCTAATATAAGATTGCACACAAGCATGAAAATCCTTTTTTTCTCACGCCAAATAGTTTGTGTAATTTTTTAGGATCATTTTGTCATGAGTAACACCCTTAACTTACATTTTATTTGTGCTTTGCAACCTTATCATTATTATAACATTTTGTACCAATGCCTTAATAATCTAATTGCTTGTTTGAGTTAAATGCATAATTGCTCCACTCTATTATATTATTGTGTGCTTTGTTTAGGTTTTTAATTTTGTTATGCTTGAAAACAAAACAAACATGATTTAATTGTTAGCTTTAGTCTTCTTACTAATCAATCCTCTGCATCTTGTGTACGACTCTATCCCATAACCTATAATCTCATTACACGCGAGGATTTAAAGTCAAGATAGACAAGGCATCAGTGGCAGTGGGTATCGCTAAAGATTTAACATTTTCAGCATAAGAACCATCCATTTTACACCAGTACAAAACTCCATTACTTCAGTCAGGCAGTTCAGAACGCTCCCTCCGGGCTGTGTCTATCATTGTGTTCAACAACTTGTTAGGGTCACAACAATACGGGTTGTCAAGTGCTGCATGCGCCAAAAATGGTAGTTTTCTCAATGTTCTTCCACTCAATCCCTGTAAACAAACATACACTAATTATTTCACCAATAGCCTTGCTAGATTCAGTGTGCTCTCAGTCAGGGCTTCGGTTTCTAACCTCACATGCTTCAGCAGCCTCTGCTAATTGCTTACACAGATGAAATGTTGTTTGAACTTCCTGAATCTCATGCATATTCAATTTCTCTTTCAAAGTAGCATAGTCTGAAAGGATGTATTGGCTTGAACCCTAAAGAAATCCATAGTTGACTTGGGCATTAAGGAAAGAGATGAAACCATGGTGGTCTTAAGCATTGTTCTGCATCCTTACCTGGATATTTGATATTATTCCTGTCCGAATAAGTTCCTGCAAGCAGGATCTTAAAATTTCATAACGAGCTTGAAGAGTTGGAGGGCCCACATATGCTTTGATATCAGCTCGGTCAACAAAAGCAATATCTGCAATACTATCAGTAAATTTACATATTCCAATTCCCAACAATGAGGATTTTTCACAGAAAAGTGACATTTATAACTACAAAAATAGTAACAAGATGCAGAAATGTAAAATATCCCTCAATACATTATATAAAAGGACTATCTAAGGCTCAATCGGCATCATTACTATTGCAACAATTAGGAGGACATGGGTTTGAGAGCGCTTAAGCATAACTTTTCTCTGATTTAAGAATGGAGAGAGGCTATGGGTAGCAGTAGGCTTTGCATTAGAAAAAAATAAAGACTATCTGATAAAAGTTTCTAACAGTTAGAAGATTCCAATACTAATCCAAAAGGAGATAATGACCAAATTACCATGCAAACTTGCAGAGTTCAAGTAAATACAACACTTTCAGTTGAAGGAACCAATATGAAATAGATTATTGGCTTACCAATAGCAGCAGTTATATTGGATGTGGTCAAAATTATAACATTGGGAGACGATTTCAGTTTATCCATCTGAGTTAATAGCGCGTTTACAACCTGAGGTACATTTTCAAGTTGTATTAGGTGTAAAGTTGAGTTAAATATACTCACTCACATAAAGATGTGCATTTAAGAAAGAATTTACGAAGTAGTCTAATGCTGCACAAAACCATACCCGAATGGAATCTGAAGGCTCAGAACCAGACAAAGCAGCCTTTCTAGCAGCAGCAAGACTTTCAACTTCATCTGCAGTAACATCATCACATCTAAAGAATCATAAGCTAAAAAGACCAGAAATGATCAAAACCCTCAGTAATAAAAGACTCACCGATTAGAACAAATACTAGATTGTTTTCTTCTTCTATCATTTCTTGAATTTTTTGGAAAAGCTTTGCAACCTATAAGACCAGGGTAAAGAATGTAAACTACATATCATTAACATCCAGGAGTTCATTATATTTCTGTCATAAGTTCAACAAATTGATACAGGGACATACCAATTTGCCACTCTCAGAGAACCACTTACTAAACAAAGAATGTGCATTAACTTCAATCAATTGGCATTGTGGATATCTGAAAAAAGAATGGCAACCCGAAAGCAAAATAAGGTTAAAACCAATCATCTGACAAGATAAGTATAGGACCTTAAAGAGATAAATGCATCAGACAATGAAATTAACAAAAAACCTGGAGCTGAATCTAATGGATAGCTTTTGTGCCAGCGCTTTACATAGAGATGTCTTTCCAGTCCCTGGGGGACCATGTAAAAGAATAATGCTGCAAAAAATAATAATATAATAATAAAATAAATTCATCAATCAGATTTCTTGTTGGTACTATTATCAATGCCTATAATCAACTGTACTTTCCTATCATTATCTAGATGACAGGAAAATGGAGAAAGTACCAGAAAAAGAAACTAAAATATCTACTTCTCAAAATTTTGAACCAATGACCATATGAAGCCTTGCTTCATATAATTTCAAGAAGTAGCCCTCAGGGCAATGTCATGCAACAGGGGACTGCCAAATTGCTTGAAGAAAATTTTGGAAGTTGGAAAGTAAGCATGTAAATGCGCATATGTGTCTAGGCTCCCTACAGAGCTTTGCATCATCAAGATTGCAGAACCACGATGTTACAGTTGCCTTTTGTAGACAAGACAAGAAGGCAAATAAGTTTATTTTAGTACCTTATACTTTATATATAATATTTAAAGCCAAATCCTCTAATAAAAATGAAATATATCTTATTTGGATGATCTAAAATTTTGACATGTGAACTGCTTAAAATTCCTCCATGTGTCATATCATATATTTAATATTTTATGATTTTTTCCTTTAAAAAATTAAATTGCATCAATTATATGAAAATTATTTTATGATATGCATTAATTTCACCTAACATAGAAGGCAGACTAATAATTGTCAAAAATTAAGCATTTACATGATAGTATTGATAATAATCGAAGTAGATTAGTTTACACAATCATTTGTAAAAAGTACAAATTAAGCATTTATTGTTAAGCCTAACAGATAATAGTCAAAACTTCATAATAATAATTGTAAACTTATTATTAAGCATAATGTATTATTTAACTTCACCTAATTATTAAAACTCTAATAATCATATTAGATAGGTTAAAATTTTCTATTAGTTCCTATACTATGCATAAATTATAGATTTGGTTCTAATTTAATTTGATCTTTTTTAGTCCTTGTACTTTTTTAATTTTAAATTTTCAATTTCAATACTAACAAAATGGTAACTATTAAATTCATTAAATTAAGTTTTCCTATTTCCAAAATCTAATATATAAACTTACCATCACATGTGTAATGCCATATTAGCTTACTATAATTCGTTAAGTTAAATTTCAATAATATCATTCTATATTTACATAATCTACTAATAAAAGACAATGTTATATTTTAATTTTTAAATTTAATTTCATCTTGATTATAAAATATCATTATTTGAAATAATATTGTGTTACCAAATTTATAATTGATTATGCACAGATTTGAAAATAATTTAATTGAAAATAAAGAGGTTTAAAATACTCTTCCTAAGAGTATAAGGTTAAGAGCTTTTTTCAACAAGTTCTAATTTTAGGAGCTCCCTCAACGAGTTCCATGTATTATTATAGGTTCATGTGGTAGAAATTGCAACAAGGGAAAGGCTCCATCAATCGAAGTAGATTTTCAAGTGAATCGCTTGATGACTTGATCCATAACCCTTGAACATAACTTGACATCAGATACAGACACTTATGCAATTCTAATGCTAAAGAAGAGAGGGCTTTGTTCGAAGAAAGAGCAGTAAAAGCAAAGTACAAATGGCAGTAAACATTGCATAAATCAAGTCTAAATTGGAAAATCAGTTGCAACAACTGTTGCTACAATTACAGGAACTTTTTGTTGGTTTTAACCGAAACCATGAAAGAGGCACAATGGGGTTACAAGTAGCAGTAACCATTATAGAACAAGAAATCGAATGGAACTGCAGACAGGGTTGGGAGTAGTGCCGTGGTACACAAAGCGTGTTCCAACCTTTGATGGATCAGAGGACCCGTTAATTTGGTTACACTAATGTGAGAATTTCTTTTCTAATCAACAGAAAGTGAAAATAGACAATGTTAGTTTTGGCAGCTTCACATGTTGGGTGAGGTGCAATTATGGTACTATCAGATGGAGCAAGAGGAACCAAATCTCACATGGGAGGCATTCAAGGTATTCAAGAGGAACCGATCTTACCTGGGATCACAAATCCCAAGTTTGTCTATGAAGAGCAGATCTAATTGTATTAGTGTCTATAATTGATTTCTTCTGTGTAATACTAATCGATAGGGCCTCAGTGCTACAAGATCTCGTGCATTGGAACCCACGGTTATGGACCCGAATCCATTAGTATGGAACATTTTCTTTTCCAAGTGAAATCCCCTAGTATATGAAAGAGTGAAAAAGTGCTTTTCATTGTTGTGGAATAAGAAGCCTTTGTATCTTTAATACATGTATTTAATTTATTCAGGGCTATTAGAGTGGGATCCACTTTTTGGGCTCCTAGTATAGGTGAACTAATTAACTTGAAATTTGTTTGAAGGAGAAAGATGAAGGGATACTAAAAATAATTTAATCAAAAAATAATTAAATAAATATTTTAATAATATATATTTTTCTTTTTAACAAAAAATTATTTTAATAAAATTATTTTATGAAAATAAAAATCAAGACACATGGCATGATTTAATTGGCTAGAGATATCTGTTAACAGCTGTGAAGTTTTGGACTAAAAATTATAACCAAGAAATACTTTAGGTATCAAAATGGGCCAAAATAGGTTTAGGTACCAAAATAGGAAAGTGGGTATATTTCAGGGGTCAAATCATTAATTAAGCCTATTCCTAATTCGAATAATTTATTTTAATAAGGATCTTATGCATTAAAAGTCTTTAATTTTAGTTTCCTATGTCAAAGAATAAACCCTATGTAACCTTTATTTAAGAGAGATCATTCTAGGTGATAAAACAATTAATCCAAATTACAAAGTTTTAAGATTCTCTCTTCCTAACAAGTCTAAGGTTAGGACGAGTTCTAAGGTCATGAGCTCCCTTCAACAAGTTCCATACGTTATTAATCATAAGTTCTTCTCAAAATAGAAATCGCAACAAGTGAAATGCTCACTCAATCAAAGCAGACTTTCAAGTGACTAGCTCCGCGATTTGATCCATAACCCATGAATTTAACACACAACAAAGTGGATTTATCAAGAACATGTAATTATGCATGAAGCTGAAAGATAGACAAGTGATACATTCTAAAGCCCAATTCAAATTTTAGTATTGGGGGTCAAACTAGGACAACCCCAACTGGAACAATCTAACCAGTTGACTCATTACTAAATAGGGACCATGGTACTAGCTTTGAAAGAGAAAAATGATACTTCCTCTTTTCTTTCATTTTTTTTGGCACAAAATGATACTAGTTTGTTGAAACTTTTTTAAGTCACAAGGAGGTTCCATACCGGTTCCATGACACAAGGAAAGGATCAACACCTTTTTCAGTAAAAAGCAATGCACTGGCTGCATAACGTAATAACCGCTGCTTTAGGCCAGATTCATATATTAAGCTGCAAAATCAAGTTCTAGCATCATTATAAAAACTAATTCAATCCTTCAAGAAAAACAGATGCTGCAGACAAACCTTTCCCACATGCCGTCAAATTCCTTAGCTGGTAGGATCCATTCATTGAAGCTGGACAACTGGCCATCCCCAGTCAATTCCTCACACGGTCCCTCCTCACTAAGCTGACAAGTCAACAATCATATCCATTCAACTTTAAACAAACATAAAGTAAGTATAAACTGAAGAGTTGGTCACACAATTTGAAATTTCTGCAGGCCAAGCAAACACCGTATAAACATCCTACTGTTACAAACTAAGGCAGATGTTCCATTTGAAATGTGGTTCAATTTCAAACAAAATGTGAACAGCCATTACTAAGTCAAGTTGTTGGGAAAAATGTGCCAATCATAACAACAAAATGATAACCACCTTTTAATCTTACTAAGATTAGAGTAGCGTTGTACCTGAAAGACATGAACAATGGGTTTCACTTGCCAGAACAAAAGAATATCATGGTTTTTCACCCATTCATCTACAAAACCAACAATTTGAAAAAGATGAGAACATAATAATCCCCCATCCTCTCTACATAAATAATTGAACTCTTGAACAAAAATAAGATAATCAATTATCAAATAAAATGCCTCAAATTTAACAATCAAATCTGTCAAAAATATACATTTCCTTACTTTCCTCATTTCTCACTTTCACTAAAGACTTCAATCGCAAAAAGATAGCAAAAGACAACAGAAAAGGTAAAATATACCTGTATCACATATACAGATTCTGTGTACATTTTCCATGAGAAATGGATCATCATTAGGCACAGGAATGGGACCATCAACGTAGCTGAGGCTTCTCTTTTCAAGCATTCTAATTGCAACACAGAAAAGCTTAATCTCAGCATTTCAGTTAAAAACCCCCAAAACTAACCCTAATCTCTTTAAAATTAGCATATTCTTAAAGCATAATAATCAAACAACAGTCACCAGTCAAAAAATTTTAAATAAATAAAAGAAAATCATTTTAACTTCTTACTGTTCAACGGCTTTTTGGACATCGTCAGGGCGAGCTGTGCTTGAAGGTTTTAAGCAAACTTCAACTGACAATAAAAGAACAGATACAAACATAAATCAGATAAAAAAAAAAAGAATCAAATTTGTGAAAAGAGTGAGACTGAGGAATCACCGGAAACGTGAAATTTTTCATGAGGCACGTTAGAAGGCGATGCCGGGGGTGGTGCTAAAGGGACGCCGTTTTGGTCGAAGATCTTGACGCCCTCGAGGTTTGGAACGGAAATATCCATTGGAGAGCTCATCTATTTTTTTTTCGGTGATTAAGAGACTACGGATTATAATGTGAATAGCATTGCAGAGAATCTGGACAAAGATCGGGTTTTTGAAGGTTAAATCAGAAACACTGGATAGGTTGGAAAGAAAATTGAAATGGGCGGGAAAAAAAGGGGCTGACAAAATAGAATGGTGTGGTGCTCACTCGTATTTCTTTCCTTTTAGCGGTGGCTTTTTTTTTTTTTTTTTCTCTAGCCTACTTCTAAAATTTTTAAATGGATATCAAAATTTCTAGGATTTCTTTTTCGGAATATTATGGAAACGAAATTAATTATTGAAATAATATGAAATATTTTGAATTATTTGAATAATTTGGATATATGAAAATCTCAAATATCGATATAATGGTTAATGATTTGAGGTGATGATGATAAATATATTTGATAAGACATGATAACATCTTAAACTAAATCATAAGTTGTGATACTAATTTAGGGTTCTCATGCAGAGGCGAAGTTAGAGGGGTTTGCAGGAGCCCTAGCACCCTTAAAATGTAAAATTACTATTTAAGTTTTTAATTTTTTTTTAAAATTTTAAATTAATAAAGATAATATTATAATTTAGCCCCTTAAAATTATAAAATTTCAATTTAATCATTTAAAAATTATAAATATATAAACTATAAAAATTTAAATTTTATTCGACCCCCTAAAAATTTGTTTTGACGTATCCCCCGTTATCATGCACATTGCAAATATTATTACAGAAAAAAAATGTACAAGGACTGAATGAAAATTTTCCATTTTCTTTTCCCTTTCACTTCCCACTTAATTTGGCCTGTTAGCTTTTCCTTTTTTTTGTTTGCTCTTTTTTTAATTGACTATAACAACTAAATGTAGGGCTTGAAAAATAAATAACTCCTTTTATTTTTAAATTTAAAAAATAATTAACCTATAAAATGGAAATTTAAAAAGAAAGATTTGTCTATGTAAAAAAAGAAATAAAAAATTGGAAACAATGAACCCTAACTCCATTTACCCTTTTTGTTTTTTGTAGTTCCTTTTGCTAAATCTAAACCCAAGAAACTTTAATCTCAAAATATTTTGAAACCTAAAATTAATTGAAACCTCTTCATCTATTAATTTATGAATATATGCCATTTTTTTATAAAATTTAAGAAATTATGCCTACTATAGGTCATTTTTAGAAAAAAAAAAAAAGTAAAAACGTGTTTTATAAGGCGTGTTTTCACTGAAAATTGACAATTTAGCTTTTTTGGTCTGATAGTTAAATATTAGTGTTTTTAATCTTTGAGTCTGAAATTTGTTTTCTCTCCTACTCACATTTATATTTTTTATTTATGTTATTTAATTTTTTATTTTTAATTAATATTTTTAACTAATTAATTTTTTGGTTAGATGGTTAGATGATTAAAATTTCATCATTAAGTAAGTTCAATTTCTCTAATAAGCATTTTAATATGTATTTTTTATTTCATGGTGTAATTAAAAAAAAACTTGAAACACTGTGAAATTAAAAATGCATAATTATAAACATTAATTAAAAATAAAAAAACACTTAAAACACTATGAAATAAAAAATACATATTAAAATGCTTATTAGAGAAAATAAACTTGGGACTTAAAATAAAATCACAATTATTTAAGCTGATGTATTAAAAATGTTAATTAAAAATAAAAAAGTTTGAAACAATATGAAATAAAAAATATAAATGTGAGTAGGAAAAGAATCGAGCCTAGGACTCAAAGACAAAAACACTAAACATTTAACCGTCTAACCAAATAAGCTAAATTATTAATTTTTAATAAAAACGTACATGGTAGAACACGTTTTATTTCTCTCTCCAAAAAACAACTTATACTAATAAATATAAAAAAACCCTAATTTTTAAAATTTGATAAAAAAACAGTATATATCAATAATTTAACCCCCTTCCAAATATGTCATAAAAATCTAAATTTGTTGGTTATTTGATTCTCGTGAAAAAGGGGCTTAGATTTTTTTAAAATAATATTTACTACAGGTTTGGTTGAGGAAATGGAATAGGATTATAATGTAATAGAGCTGTAATTAGTAATTCAGTTATTTAGTTGAATGGAATAGAATAGGGCTATAACGGAATAGAACTGTAATGGAATAAAGCTGTAATTAGTAATTCAATTATTTAGTTGAAAGGAATGGAATAGAGCTATAATAATATTCTTGTGTTTGGTTGAATGCAATAAAATAAATCTATAATAGTATTATCGTATTTGGTTGAATGGAATAAATGTTATAATAGTATAAGGAAAAATGTTAAAATGAATAAAGTACTCGTAACAATTTTTTTTAGATAGATGATTATTGTTATTGTTTATTAAATTTTAATAAGATTATTATTAAATATAATTTAGTAACATTCTTAATATAATTATTATTAAAATATGAATTAATAAAAATAATAATATATAATATTATAAAAATAGTATATAACCTACATTATTATTTTTAAGCTGCAATGCATATTTAATGTGCTAAAATAGCATTAACGAAACAAATAATTTAATTATCTTCTAAATTAAAAAGCAAAAGATTAGAACTAATAAATAGCTTGAGAATTATATTTTACATCCAAACATAATGTTCATACATTAACAACAAGTTACATGATGTCATTAGCTTATATGTCATAATCTATATGTTAAATTTTACAACACCAAAAAGTTACACCAGTCCGTGGCATTCTACTAATGGCATCTTACCATCCAAATATTACATATACAAAAAGTTACCAAAACATCACCAACACAACCATAATTTTTAATAGTCAAAAAGAAATCTTCTCACACATTCCAATTGCACTGGAGAAGGTAGACTGAAGAAAATGAGCATTTGTTTTGGATGGTCAGAAATTTTGCTCAACGCATTATAGCACTCATCCTCAGTTAATCTTTCTACTTTGCATAAGATCGTATATAATTTTTGGGCACTTTCTTGAAAGCAATGCTCCTATTTAATTTAAGGTTAACAATCCGTATGTTTTCCCCCATAACATGGTAGCATCAATAATTGAAGTAGAAATTTGTTCACTTCCATCAGAAATCTTTTTTTTCTTCTTTGAATATATAAAACCATCTTGGTTTGGCTTCGGCAGTTGCGATTGTGTAGCCAAGACATTCATCTCATTCAAGGAAATATCATATTCGCATCCACGGTAATTGTTTCCTTTTTCAAGATTATCTACAGTAACTACATCCTCAGCATCTATGTCTTCAACAATATCTGTAACTATTTGAGCATCTTTATCAGTAGCTTGATCTTTTGCATATATAGAAGTAAGTTGGTCATAATAAGGAAAATTACGATATCTACATTGACCGGCTGATTTATGACTCTATAACAAAAGAAGGAATCCACATTAGATATAAGTTTGATCAAAATCGACCCTTTCCGATAAATAATAAAAAAATTGACACATTTCCATAAATAAAATTGCTTTATTGATAAAATGCTGTTTTTTATGTCAAAAATAAAAAGACTTATTTTCTTTTAAAGTTTTAATTGGTACAATCAATTATAATTCATCAATAAAAAATACATTAAAAAAGAAAAGAAAGCTAAGAGGTCAAATCAAGTGGGAACTGCAAGGAAAAAGAAAAGGGAAAATTTTCTATTCAATTCTTGTACACCTTTTTTTTTAGAGTAACATTTTCTATTCAAGAAAAGAAAGTTGATGATTTGGGTTTATGATGCTGCTCAATTCTGACATAATAAATATATTGTTGTTATCCTAAATTGTCAACCATCACGCCGATTTGGGGTTTTCATACTCAGTTCATATTATTTGAGTAATTAAAAAATTTCATATTATTCTAGAAAAAAGCTAAAATTTTAATGTGATATAAATATTTTTAATGTAATACCAAATTTTTTAATGGATACTAATATTTCAGAGGCAATACTAAAATACCAAATTTTTTAACGAAATTCTCTTAAAAATTAAATTTTTGTATATCAAAATCCGGAATCTAACAACCATTGTCAAGAAGGTCGTCATTCGGCACCATCAATTGCCATTCTCCGACAATCAATCAACACCAAAAATCCACCTTAAATTTATTTTGACCTTTTTCAAACTTGACATTAGTTTTATTAGTCCCATGCAAGGTGTTAGGTATCTAGATCGGTTTTTTAAGTTGAGGCTCGACCTGACTTAAAAAATGACCTTACTTTTTTGCTAAGCTCGACCCAATTTAAGAAAGGTACACTTGGGGTCGACCTAGTCCGTCCATTTTTTTTAGATTAATTTTTTATTTAAAATATATTTTTTTAAAATATTATATACTAAATGCACTAATAAAAGTTAAAATAAAAGTTTTCTAACACGTTAAACATAAATTAAAAAAGTATTTATATTAAAAGACACTACCATAAATATAATAAATATTTTATTATGTTAAAAATAAATAAATAAATATAATATTTTTTATTTTATTAAATATAATTTTTAAAATTTTATATTTTAGGTTAGGTTATTTAGTTGGGTAAGTTTTTTTAGGTTTTAGGTAATGATTTTAATTGTTATTTAATATAATTATATAATTATATAATTATTATTTAACATGTGAAATTAATATAATTCATTTTTATAACATAATATATTTAGGTCAAGCTTAGGCCAAAAAATCTTGCCTAAGGCTTAACCCATATAGAAAATGGGCCTTAAATTTTACCCAAGCCTATTTTTTAGGCATCATATTTTTGTCTAAACCCTCTCATTTTTCAGGCGGCCTTTGATCTTCAGTGGGTGACCCAGCTCATGAGCAAGTTTAGTTTTGTAAAAAAAAAAACCCAAAATTTCCTAGTTCTATAATGTAACAAACTGTTTTCAATGGTGTCAGAAATAGTGATTTTGTGACCACGATTTCGATGAGTGAGTTAGTATTTTAATATTTATTTAACGTTTATGAGTATGTATTAAGGTTGTATTAAATTTTCATTAAGAAATTTTAAAATTTGGATAGTTAATTAAGTAAAAAGAACTAAATTGTAAAAGCTAAAAAAATTAATTGTATCAATTAGTCCACGTTTCATAGGGCCATATGAGATTATTGAAAGAATTGAGCTAGTAGCTTACTGTTTAGCTTTACCGACAAAATTAGAGAAAATTCATAATGTTTTCCATGTATTGATGTTGCGACAGTATCGATCTGACCTCTCACATGTGATTTTGCCAGTCGATGTAGAAATTTAGCTTGATATGTCGTATAATGAAGAACCAGTTAGAATCATGGCTCGGGAAGTTAAAGAATTAAGAAATAAACGTATAAATTTGGTTAAAGTTTTTTGGCACCGTCACAGGGTTGAAGAAGCTACCTAAGAATCAGAAGAGGCTATGAAAGTGCAATACCTGAACCTATTTTTTAGTAAGATTTTCGGGGACGAAAATTCCTTTAGGGGGAGAGTTGTAACAGCTTGTTTTTAGTGGTGTTGAAAATAGTGGTTTCGTGACCACGATTATGACAAGCAATTTAGTATTTTTAATATTTATTTAATATTTACGAGTATTTATTAAGGTCATATTAATTTTTCGTTCAGAAATTTTGAAGTTTGGATAGTTAATTAAGTAAAAAGGACTAAATCATAAAAGCTAAAAAAGTTAGTACTATTAATTAATTGTATCAATTAGTTATGGAAAGGTAATTAAATGGACTTAGTGGGTGAATATACCATATAATATGTTAGTGGATAGTTATAGACAAGGTTGAATTGAAATTTTTAATTAATAATAAGGGTAAGATGGTAAATTAGTAAATAAACATAAAATTAATTAAGATAAAATCATCATCTTCTTCATTTGGATGTTCTTGTACCAAAGCTTAGTTCTTGTGCATGGTATTTATTTAATGCTTGTTTTTATTGATTTTTATGTTTTTGAACTTGTATTAAATTAATCTAGCTAGCTCGAGGGTCAATTTGTAAAGTTGCTAAAATTCTAGGTGTAACAACTCGGTTTAGACCCTATTCAGAACTGTGGTTTTGGGACCACAAATTCGAGACAGAAAAATATTTTAAAATTATTTTTGGTGTTTACAGTATTTGAATTTATATGTGTGAAATTTTTGTGATTTAATTTCATTGTTTGAGTGTCCGATTTTATTAAAAGGATTTAATCGCGTAAAATGAAAAAAGTGGATAACTAATTGTTAAAGTGTCAAATTGCTTTGTTCTTTTAATATGGAGTCTTTATGTTGCAATTTGACCATGGATAAATGTGATGGACGGTTTTAAGCTTAAGTTATAATGGTTTCATATTAAATTAATAAGGTTAAAATGGTAAAAAGTGTAATAACATATAATAAAATAAAACATAAAATAAAATTATCATGCATTTAGTTCATCTAGTCAAAACTTAAGAAAGAAAAACAAGAGTTCAAAAGCTTTTAAACATTCGGCCTTGAGCAAGCTTAATCAAGGTATGTTTTTACTTCGGTTTTTGATAATTTTTATGTTTTTGATATCATTGCTATGTAATCTATCAAGCCCATGTTTCAATTTTTGAATTTGATGTAGATTTTGAGTTCTACCATTGATGAAATTGTGAGCTTTGTGATGATAGTTGGTGAAATATGAAAGATATGTGATAGATTAATATGTTTTGTATTTGAATTTTTGATGAATTTGAGTAATTAGGACTAAATTGTGAATTTGGTAAATTGAGGGGTTAAAATGTAAAATAAATGAAAGAAATGGGCTGATATGAACCTTAGTAAAATTCGACTATACTAAAGTGTGGTGAAATTTTGCATATTTTGTGTTTTGTGAAATTGGGACTAAATTGTGAAAAATGTGAAATGTCAAGGGTAAAAGCATAATTTGCCCATTAATTGAATAAATTTGTGATTGAATAAGTTAAATTTATATTAATTTAGATCAAAAAAAGAGGAAATTGGAATTGGATAAGGGGAAATCTAAAGTTGTTGAATAATTGTCCAGGTTCGTTCGTCTTTGCCGAGGTAAGTTCATAAGTAAATTAAACGTCTTAAATTCAAATGTTTATGTAATTTATGTGCTGAATTGAATTATTACCTATATATATATTGATGCTGAATTGATATATGCTTGGGAGAAATATATACAAGATGGAATCGTTCGATTAACAACGTCTGAAAGCCCCATACGAACCTTAGGAATAGTTAGGATACATATGTCATGACATAGGATTTCGATATGTGTTTTCATGTAAGACCACGTCTGGGACGTTGGCATCGACTTGTGATTTACGTGTAAGACCATATCTGGGACATCGTCATTATATTTGATTCGTGTAAGACCCTATCTGGAATAGTGGCATCGATATGTGATTACATGTAAGACCACGTTTGGGATGTTGGCATTGTACGAGCTTTTCGATTATCCGAGTATCTTTTTTAATTCCGAATGGTTCAACGAACAATATTGAGTTATGATTGAATGTAAAATCGAGCTTAAAGGTTCAGGTACGTGCTAAGTTTAATGTTAATGAAAATAAGGCAAGCTTGTTATTTGAAATGGTGATATAAATTATTTATGATACAAAGTGAACTATATGTATATATGAATGCTCATATTCAGCCAAAGGATGTATATGTGATATAAAAAGCGAGAGTTCAATATGCTTGTGAATATATATGTATTCGGTCAAATGAAAAAAAAATAATGCTAAATTATATGTATTGATATGTGAAGTTGCAAGATTGAAAATGTATATGTGGTTATGATTAGTATGTTTCGGTTTAGTTAAATTGAATGATTTATTTGCTTATGACTTACTAAGCTATTTAAGCTTACTCTGTGTGTGTGTTTGTTCGTGTTTTATAGTTTTTAGAAGCTAGTTACGAGCTTGGGAATCGTCAGAGAAATCTGTCACACTATCGATCATTTTTCGATACTTATAAAAGTTGAACTTTGAACTTATGGCATGTATATGCTAGCTTATGATTTGGATAATTTTTTATGGTAATTATAAGCCGTGCGAAAATGGCTAAATATGATGTTTAAGTCTAAGTAAATTTGGTCATGGCATATAAATGAGGTGTGTTTAGTATGTTTTGTTAATGTTTGTATTTGATTATGTTTGATATACAAATATTTTGGTATGAAGTAATTGTTGGTGGCTTAGGGTTATTTCATTAAGAAAATTTGATAAAGGTGGTTTTTGAATACATAATCGGTTATGAGATGAAATAAGGGTGATGGTTGTGAACTACTTATGATTCGACACTTATACTTATGAAAATGATGAATTGGTTTGAGATGATAAGTAT
Source organism: Gossypium stocksii (assembly GCA_020496765.1). NCBI lineage: Eukaryota > Viridiplantae > Streptophyta > Magnoliopsida > Malvales > Malvaceae > Gossypium > Gossypium stocksii. The sequence continues at coordinate 73,039,564 of CM035622.1, forward strand.
ATGCATAAAATGTATTTGGATGGTCTGAAAGTTTGGTTCGGTAGAATTGGTAAAAGATACATATGTTTAAATGATTTATATAAGTTATATTAAATGACTATTTGTGAAATAAGTTAGCTTGATTGAATATTTGAAATTGGGCATGTATGATTTTAGTATAGGTGTTCGAAGATAACTTTAATAGGTAGGGTTATAAATGCATTAATGTTAAATAACCAAAAGTGTGTGTGTGGTATAATATTAGGTCACTTTAAGTGTTTTATATATATATATAAGTGTATATATATCTTGTATGCCGTGTATGTGTATATGATATGCTAGTAAATTAAGTATATCATTAATCTATTAAATGTGGTAAAAACTGGTGATTTGTATAATTGTAAAATGGATGTGAAATGATGGTTTAGATAATAGTTGTTTTAGGTACATAGTAAACGGATAATGAAGAATATGATTTGTGTCTAAAGTTGATTGGTGTTTTGGTTATGTATTTGCATTTTAAATATGGTAAATTAGGCATATGAAATGGCGCATTATTTTGTGACTTAAATATATGTGTATAGCATGTTGATAATGGTGTTATATTGATAATGCCGCATATGATTTTGGTTTAGTAAGTGCATGTATACTATTATGAAATAAAATGTTTGATATTTATTAAGTAATCGAATATCATGTTGATAAACCGTAATTTATACATATTATTATCCTATGCTTAACATAATTTTGGATGAATTATCCCTTAAATTGTGGAATTTGATGCTCTTAATCCTTTAAATTCATGTTTTATACTTAGGTGAGCATAGTTGAGTGAAAAGAACGAGAAACGGGCCAAAAACGGAGAAAATGGGCCAAAGTAAGAAATCAACACGGCCTGAAGTTTCTCGCACGGGTGAACCACACACCCGCGCCACATTAGTAGACTTAACCATGGCCTGGGCTCGATTCACACGGGCGTGTCCCTGTCGTGAGGAAATTCAATTTCACACGAAAAAAGCTACTTAGGGGCTAAGAAAGGTATTCTGGAGTCTATATAAACATCGTAGGAGTAGACTTAGAGGGAGCCCAACACGAAGGGTAGAAAGTAAGGAATTACTCGAAGAAAGCCGATTGATCCATCTCAGAAGCTAGGATCTACATCAAGACTAAAGATCTCTCTTCAATCCTTTCAGGAGTTTTGGGTTTTCTTTATGTTTTGTTGTTTTCTTTACTTTGAGATGTATTCTTTTATAAACATGAACTAAATCCCCAAATACCTGAGGGGGATGAAACCTAAGACGAATCTTGTTATTATTATCTAAATTATATGATAAATATTCTATTTGTTCTTAATTATGTTTTTTAATTCTTGAGTTGATATTGTAGGATATTAATTCAAGTCGGATGTGCTTATTCAGAGGAGCAAAAGTCCCTGTTTAAGAGTATATCCAACATAATTAAGCGGAGTTGATCACAATCCTAGATATAAGACGACAAAAATCTACCGGATTAGAGTCAAATCTAATAGGGGGTCCATAGATCGAGTTAATGCAAAACTAGGAGTTTTAATTAGAAAGAGATTTCAATTAATCAACCAAGGGTTAGTTGTTCTTATTCTCGACAGAGATATTAACATAATTTAGGGATCTCTATGGATCAAGTCGAATGAAGAAATCGTCTAATTCAGAGTTAAATAACAAGTGAAGTCTAGGTGGATTCTTCCTTGGGTATTGCCTTTATCATTCAGTTTTCCCAAAGTAATTTCCCAATTTACTCTTTGTCGCATCATTAGTTTAGTTTAGAATTAATTAGTTTAAACAAAACCCCCTTTTATTTCTAAGCTAGATAATAGAAAGAAAGTGATTACTAGTACTTTTAGTTCCTTTGGGTTTGACATTCCGGTCTTGCCACTAATTATACTACTATTCGATAGGTGCACTTGCCTTTCATCATGATAATAGTTAGTTTCTAGGTATGATCATTATTATTACTTCATCAAAATCACGATCAAGTTTTTGGCACCGTTGCCAAGGAACTAAGATATTAGGAACACTCGATTTCTATTACTTTAGCTATCTTTATTTTTATTGCAATTTATTTTCTATTTTTATCTTTAGGTTTTACTAAAATTTTCTTTTTGTGCTTCTCTGATAGGTATCTCTAGTTTATGACTAGAAGAAACCCGTCAGGACCACTATTGTTTGATAGCGATTTAGAAGTCACAGTTCGCAGAAACCGAAGAGACATAAGGTGAAGCCTACAATACACAGAACAAGGACAAGAGAACGAACCCGAATCTACTGAAGAGATGGAAGCAAATCAAAATAATCAGCTACCTCCTGTGGTAGCCGCAGATCCTGTGAATTAAAATCCTATTCCACGCACTATGTATGATTATGCTAAGCCTAATTTAGCTGGTACCGAATCTAGTATTGTTAGGCCTGCTATTGCTGCAAATAATTTTGAACTGAAACCTAACACTATTCAAATGATTCAACAGTTTGTTCAGTTTGATGGTTCACAGGATGAGGATCCTAACGTACATTTAGCTAACTTTTTGGAATTTTGCGACACATTTAAAATCAATGGCGTTTCTGATGACGCTATTCGCCTTCGGTTATTTCCCTTTTCTTTGAGAAATAAAGCTAAACAGTGGTTGAACTCTCTACCACGAGGGTCTATCACTACTTGGGAACAAATGATTGAAAAGTTTTGACTTAAATATTTTCTGCCGGCTAAAACAGCAAAGTTGAGGAATGATATCTCTTCTTTTGTGCAGATGGATTTAGAGACACTCTACGACGCTTGGGAAAGATACAAGGATTTGTTGAGAAGGTGCCATCACCATGGGTTACCTTTGTCCCTACAAGTACAAACTTTCCACAACGATTTAAATCCTTCAACAAGACAGATGACTGATGCAGCTGCCGGTGGAACCATCAATAACAAAACACCTGAGGAGGCTTATGAGTTTATAGAAGAGATGTCACTGAATAATTATCAGTGGCAAGTCATGAGGACAAAGCTGCAAAAAGCTACCGGGGTTTTTAATGTTGACGTAATCACAATGCTATCAAATCAGGTAGAACTCTTAAATAAAACGATTGATGGTTTAGTTGGTTCTACGCAGGTACATCCAGTGATGAGGTGTGATTCAAATGGGGGAGGAATGTACAGCACAGATTATTCATCTCACGATCCTAGCACAGAAAATGAACAAGCCAACTATATGGGTAGCAATTCTAGATCTCAAAATAACCCTTATAGTAACACTTATAATGCAGGTGGGAGAAACCACCCCAATTTCTCACGGGGTGGTCAAGGAAATCAGAGACCACCACCCTCTCCAAGCTTCCAACAACCACTTTACCAGCAAGAGAAAAAGCCGAACCTTGAGGAGATGCTCATGAAATTTATCTCAGTGTCAAAAACATGTTTTCAGAATACCGAGACGGTACTTAAAAATCAGCAAGCATCAATTCAAGGGCTCGAAACTCAGATAGGTCAACTTGCTAAGCTGATCTCTAAAAGACCACAAGGTGGTTTGCCGAGCAACACCGAGACTAACCCTAGAGGGCAACTTCACGCCATAGATATGATCGATGAAGGAGGGTTAGTTAAAGACAAATCAGAACCAAGTCAGGAAGCTGTGGTAAGTAAAAGTAAGGGTGAGGTAAGTCGCAAAGAACCAATTGCTAAATAATATAAGCCTCGTGTCCCATACCCAAATGCGACAAGGAAAGACTGCACAGATGAACAATTTGGTAAATTCCTCAAACTTCTAAAGAAATTACATACTAACTTATAGTTTATTGAAGCTCTTTCACAGATGCCAATTGCAGTTAAATTTTTAAAAGAGCTCTTAGCAAACAAATGGAAGCTGGATGAGTCGTCGCATGTAGAGTTGAATGCAGTTGCTTAGCCATTTTGTAGAACAAGTTACCCAGCAAATTAAAAGACCTAGGGAGTTTTACGATTCCTTATCTAATTGGTAGCTTAGATGTGAAAAATAGGTCTTGGGAAACCCAAACAAACTAGGATGAGCATCCAATTTGCTGATAAAACCATTAGATTTCCTAGGGGTATAATTGAGGATGTGCTTGTTAAAATTGAAAAATTTATATTCCCAGTTGATTTCGTTGTTTTAGACATAGTTTAGTGATGTGCCATTAATTTTAGGGCGACCCTTTTTAGCAACTGCTAGACTATCATTGATGTAGGCACAGGTGAACTCACACTTCCTGTAGGCGATGACACAATTACTTTGCAAGTTCGTAGTTCTAATAGAACTGTTAATGGTAAAGATATTATTACGAGTTCTTGTAATAAGAATAATCCCACTGTTCAACCTTCTTTTCAGGATACCCTTAATGAAAGTACAATTGAGTCACGTTCAAGCTCATGCTACAACAAGAAAGCAATCCATGAAGAACGAATGTTACAGATTGATGAACTTGACGAGTGGTGAAATTATAGCATGAAGGAATCCAAAATATGCAACACCGAACCAAAGCATCACCATGATGACCCTAAGGCAAAGAAGAATCAATTTAAGGTAGGGGATAAGGTACTATTAGAGGGGGAGGACCCTCGAATTTCAAATTCAAAACTTCATACAGGTGACACACCTCCCTTAACGGTAATGAAAATCTTTCCCTATGGTATAGTTGAGGTATTACATAAGGAATTTGGCAGTTTTAAGGTAAATTATACTTGACTTAAACCTTATTTTGATACTAAAACTGATAGCAGGAAAGGGGAGTTTCAACTTCCCAAACCATCGTGACCGTGCAAACTTAAGGAAAGTCGAGTTTAGACTATAAATAAGCACTTCTCGAGAGGCAACCCAAGCACTAACGTTGTTAATCTCTTTAATTTCAGTTTTTAATATCTAAAATCATTAACTGAGTCCTTAAATGCATGTTTTTCATAACCACACGGCCATCAACATGGGTGTGCCTAAGGCCGTAGGCACACCACGGGCGTAGACACGGCCGTACGACAAGGCCATGTGCAAACAGGGCAAAATTTTCCCAAGACACTGCTTCCGACAAATAGCCACGACCGTGCAAAGTGGCCGTGGGTGAACCTGCCAAATCAACACAGACGTGCGACATGCTGTGACCCTAGGCCGTGGTCGAAACTGAAAATTTAGCACGGGCATGCGACATGCCTGTGCCTGAGGCCCGTGGTCGAACCTGCTAAATTGACACGGACTTGTGACCTAATACACGGGCGTGGGAGAAGCGAACAACGAAAGACACGGCCGTGCAACACGGCTGTGTGCCCCAACATGCCCATGGGGCATGGGCGTGTTCCACGACCGTGTGCCCAATCTTCCATCTTAAATCACTCACTATTCATCACCACCACCACCACCACCACCACCACCACCACCTCATGATTTATCTGCCGATAAGGACATTTGAGTCCAATTTCTTTTATTTTTACCTTTATTTTTATTTTTAAGTCACCTGCCTTCTTAATTTTCTTTACTTTATATCTTTTTCCTTTTCTTTGTAAATACTTATATTCTATACTTTATCGAGTAATACTTTAATTCTTTCCACAGTTGTGTTTATTCTCCTCAGTAGCCCAGAATCATGAACTTCAAGTAGTCCTTTCTCCAATTCAGCTTTCACTATTCTAAGGAATTCATCAAGAAAATTCAGGGAGTCTCACTTCTATCCCTCACTTATGATCTATGCTTATATTCTTACCTTTTTCTTGTACATTGAGGGCAATGTACATCTTAAGTGTGGGGGGCACTCACTTTCACTTTTTGCATTATTCTCAAATCCCTAAATTTTGTCTTGTCTCTCAAGTCATTTTCTCATATCACTATTAGAATAAATTCTAATTGATTTATGATTTTTATTGATATGTTTAGGATTAAGACATAGGTATTATGCTTTGACTATTCAAACTTTAAGTCATTAGAGAATCAAGCATGATAAGTTGAAATTTTTGAGAATTTAAAATTTTTCTAGGTTGTTTCCCCAAATTTAGGTATTATCTTAAAATTTGAATATCACAGGATCGACATCAAAAGCCATAATTCTGGTGAGATTTTTGAGCCTTTTGAGCATACATCCTTTCATGCTCACTTTTATTGTTGCTTTGAGTGAGTCAATACTGATTTGTTATTCTAGAACTTGCTTCGATTATGCATGTCAAGACCACACCATTGATTTGATATAGCGAGATGATAAATGCACTTATGTTTAACCCACTTACTCCATAAAAGCCTATCCTCATAATTAACCATTAGTGAACCCCCTTAAGCTTAACAAACCATTTATTGATTTACCCTTAATATTAACCCATAAACCTATTTTTGATTCTTCGAGAATTTCCCTCACTCTAATTTGGTCCCATTTTTGTCGAGATTTGAGTTGAATGATTATCTAGCTATGTTCTTTCCCTTTATTAGTAAAAGTTTAAATATTCAATTTGTTCTTAAAAAATAAAAAAATAAATCAGTTGTAATTTAAAAGTTTAGCATAATATTTTGTAATTATGTACTATGGATCTTAAACGATGTTATTCATGAGGAAAAAGCTCAAATTTAGGAATATATTTCAGTGATAGAGATTTTTCTAGTTAGATGATTTTTTAGTTCAATCTCGATTCTAAACCTCTTTTTCAGCTTGGGACCACACCCCTAACCAAAGCCCCATTACAACCTTCTAAAGACCTTTTGATTGATGTATCATCTCAATTTATAGTGGTGGAGATTTGATTTTTATGCAAGCTTATGGTAATAACTTTTCATGTTGACTAATGAGTGCTTATTTTTTGAACCCTAAACACTTCGAGTGGATAGAGTGAATCTTTAGTGAGGATGTCAACTCTTTTTGATTTTGAATTCAAGGTAATTACTTAGAATAGGGGAGAATACCTATGTTTCCGTGATAAGATTCTCAACTTAGATTGTTTGAAACTTTGATGTTCTTTTAGTTGAATTCTCGATGCATGATTACTCATGGATTGATTCAAAACATTATTGATAAGATTTATAAGTTGAGAGGAACGAGTTTTAATTATGAGTTGAGGATTTTGCTTGAGGACAAGCAAAGGCTTAAGTATGAGAGTATTTGATAAACCGTAATTTATACATATTATTACCCCATGCTTAACATAATTTTGGATGAATTATCCCTTAAATTGTGGAATTTGATGCTCCTGATCTTTTAAATTCATGTTTTATACTTAGGTAAGCATAGGGGAGTGAAAAGAACGAGAAATGGGCCAAAAACAGAGAAAATAGGCCAAAGTAAGAAATCAACACGGCCTGAAGTTCCTCACACGGGTGAACACGGCTTGGGCTCGATTCACACGGGCGTGTCCCTGTCGTGACAAATTTCAATTTCACGCGGAAAAAACTACTTAGGGGCTAGGAAAGGTATTCCGGAGTCTATATAAACACCCCAGGAGCAGACTTAGAGGGAGCTCGACATGCAGGGTAGAAAGCAAGGAATTACTCGAAAAAAGCCAATTGATCCATCTCAGAAGCTAGGATCTACATCAAGACTGAAGATCTCCCTTCAATTCTTTCAGGAGTTTTGGGTTTTCTTTATGTTTTGCTGTTTTCTTTACTTTGAGATGTATTCTTTTATAAACATGAACTAAATCCCCAAATACTTGAGGGGGATGAAACTTAAGATGAATCTTGTTATTGTTATCTAAATTATATGATAAATATTCGATTTGTTCTTAATTGTGTTTTTTAATTCTTGAGTTGATATTTCAGGATATTAATTCAAGTCGAATGTGCTTATTCAGAGGAGCAAAAGTCTCTGTTTAAGAGTAGATCCAACACAATTAAGCGGAGTTGATCGCAATCCTAGACATAGGACAACGAAAATTTGCCGGATTAGAGTCAAATCTAATAGGGGGATCCATAGATCGAGTTAATGCAAAACTAGGGGTTTTAATTAGAAAGAGATTTCAATTAATCAACCTAGGTACAATCATTATTATTACTTCATCAAAATCAAGATCACATGTATATATTTAGCACATGAATTAAGTAATTATGGTATAACTTAGGAACATGTTTATTGACTTGTAAAATGTGATATATATATATGTTCGATATGAATTCGATTGAATTTTAAGATATGACTCGTAAATGTTGTGTGACTAAATATTTTCTTTAAAGTTTAATATTTTAATAGCAATGTGTTATATATATGCATATATTCAAATATGACTTAAGTGATTATATGAAGGTATAAAAGTTGTGTCTTGTTCGATAATGCCTCATAACCCCATTCTGGTGACAGATACGGGTTAGGGGTGTTACACTAGGGACCTGCCATGAATAATTTTGTAGTGTTTGTGAATTTAGTTGATAGATTATTAAACTTGGTTGTTAAATCGACATATTTTGTTAAATGATTTTTGATGATTTTAAAGTTTAAGGGTCTTCTTGATAAAATAGAAAATTCAATGATAATAGTGTGAAATAGTAGAAAATATGGGTTGTTTGTAAACCTTTTAAAAATTGGTTAGCATGGTTTTTAATTAAAAATTTTTAATTAGCAAGTTTTAGATTTAGGGACTAAATTGTACAAAAGTTAAAATGTTAGGGGTAATTTCATAAATTCACATTAAAATGGGCGATAAGATAGAATTAATGATATTAAGCTATTTGAATTATTTAATTGAATTAAGTTATTATTTAGATCAATAAAAGAATCAAGCGGACTTGAATCGAGGGAAAGTGAAAGTCTCAGATTAGTTCTCGACTTTGTTGTAATAACTGTTGTAATCGAGGTAAGTTTGTATGAGTATTAAACTTATTAATTTTTGTTTTGATTATATGTTAATTAATGTTATGCTAGGTATAATTTAAATTGATAATAATACAATGTTTTGGATATTGGATGGTTTACTAGTCCCGTTTGAACCTTATGAATAATTAGGATACAAATGACATGTCATTAGGGATTATATGGTTTTGGGTGTTGGTCTTGGATGTCCTACCGATGGCAGAGGTCCTGCATTTGTTGCAAATTCTCTACAACTTGTGTGAGCAGCATCGTGTAGCTAACATTTCGACCCACAGCTCGTGTGAGCAGACCCATTTCACAGCTCGTGTGACAATTATTAAGACGGTTACAGTTACATGAAAAGGCAAACTTCTTGAGAGCATTTCTTGAGTATTTAATGTTATTCTATATGGTTCAACGGGTAATTAAGGTTTAATGGAAATGTATGTATATGAGTTGGTTTATGTTAATTAACATATGAAATGAAAAGTATGTGTAACACCGCTAGCCCGTATCCGTCACTGGAACAGGGTTATAAAGTATTTCTGATCAAATCACATCATTTAGCATACAATTCTCATACATTAGGCATTTATATTCATATGTCATTCAAACACAATCACATTGTCCCTTATATGGACCTACGAGGCCTTAAACATGCTTTAGAAGTGGTTCAGGACTAAACTGATAACATATAAAAACTTTGGAAATTTAGAAAATTTTTCAAGAATATAGGGGTCACATGCCCGTGTGAACAGACTGTGTGCCTTACACGGCAACTAGACACGCTAGTGTCACAGGCCATGTGGAAATAGGGCATACATATTGACTTGCATCACACGACCGACCGTATGCCTGTGTGCTTAGCCGTGTGAAAATTAGAGGGTATACTGACTTGTCCACACGGCCGACCACACGCTCATGTGTCTAGGCCGTGTAACTCACTGACTTGAATTTTAATTAAGCTTCAGGGGACACACGGTTGTGTACTGAGGCCATGTGTCACACATGGTCGAGTCATACGCCCGTGTGCTCTGCTGTGTAAACGAAAATAGGCTAGTTACAAGCCACATTTCTCACCCAAATTTCAAACACCTGCATCAATTCATATGGTACCATTTCTAAGTACAAATAAGCAGCCAAACAATACCAATTTATGAACAATCATGCCATACAATTCCAACCTTTTCACCTATTCATACATATACCAAAACCATATATCAAATTTATTCATCCAACCTCTTTTAATCAACAACTACCATGCTCAACATTTACCATAATTCACCTATCAAAATATAACCAATTACCTAACCAAAATATACCGAAACCACATGCCTCATTAGCTATATTTTGCAAACGTTATATGCCTTAAATTCAAGCCATATAACCGACCAACAAATTATCATGTTTTATTAGCCATCACAACAACCATGCCAAAATTACATGGCCAAATACATACCAAACTTACATTATTTACAAGCCAAATCTGATGGCTATAATTTCAACTACAAAACATACCAAAATACCATATAGCCTATACATGACATATACCATATATACACAACTTCAAAAGTACCAAATAAATGACCTATAGTGCGATAATGTTCCTGACGATCCTCGTATCCAAGTTAGCTTCGATTCACTATAAAACATGGAAAGTAGAAACACAATATGCTTTATAGCTTAGTAAGCTCATATGTAATTGTAACGCCCCGAAATTTAAGTATTTATTTTTGTATGTTTGTGACACAATTGATAGTCTGCTTTAATGGTTATGTGATTTAGGAGTGTTTGGGAGTGTTTGAGAAGCCTTGGGTTTAAGCCTTGGCTTATGTAAAATTTTGGTTTTACTTGAATAAACCCTGTCTCTAGTCAGTAGGCTTCTTAAACAAATATGGTTAAAACATGACATAAAAAGCCTGTTGATCCAAGGGATAGTGGTGTGTTACTACTATTAAGGGTCTTAAGTTCGAGTCCCGTCGTGCACAATGAGTGTTTTATTTTGCTTCTCTTGCCGTGTGAGAAGTAGAAGTTGATTGAAATACTGCTAGTTGAGGGGAGTTTGAATTCGATGGTTGAGGAGTTATTGGTAGAGTGTGGTTGCTGAATTTTAGGAGAGATTATAGGGATTTGGGTTGTCATGCCGATTTGGTGGGAGAAAGAATTTGGTTTTCACTCTATGTCTTTTCAATTGTCAGTGGCTGAGTAAATTTTGAGGTTTCACTTCATTTCAATTTTTTGCAATATTTGTTTTTGTCAATATTCTTTGCCGACTTTTTACCTTTGTATCGAGTTTTACTAGTGTTTTCAGGTGTCTTTCAGTTTTGGTACTGCCTTCAATTTTTGCTCTTTCCTTTAATCCTCTGTCTACTGACTCTCTTTTCTGTTCTCTCTCCCAATTCTCAAGTCTTTCGATTTTAACACTTTTCTCTCTTCCTCTCAATATTTTCCCTTTCACCTTGTAACTGTGGCCGAATGCCCTCCTTTCCCTCTCACTCAAACTCTTTTGGCTTTAGCCTTGGTTTTGGCCGATTCTCTCATTCTTCATCCCTTACTCTCTTTATTTTGTTTTCAGTTTGGCAACTATTCTCTGGCAATTGGTGAATGCATTCAATTTCTTTTTGTATCTCTCTACTCTCTCAATGTGTTTTAAGTCTTCCCTTTCCTGCACTTGTGAAAGCCGAATACTTTTTTTTTTTATTTTTCTTGTTGCCGAATTCTCCCTCCTTTCTCATAGTATGATGTTTCATGGGATTCTTAGCATTTCTCGAGGAGAGAAAGAGTTGCAAGTAATACTGAAGCAGTCAAAACCTTTCTCTCATCACTTGATCGAAGGTAAGTACTTTGCTTTGCATTCATGGGTGTAGGCCGAATGCTTTCTCCCCTACTTTTGGGGTTCTGTGGTTCTGTAACTTATCAGATATGGATTTAAGCCACGTGTATAAACAATCATGTTTAATAAAATCTGCTTGCAATGCAGACATTCATCAAAGAGATTGTAATCAACCTTCGTCAGCGGCATATGTGGGCTAAGCCACATTTGTGCAATTGAGGCAACTGTTAGTAATGTGTTAGGTTTTTCATTAAGAGAGGTTGTTAACCCTTTTTTCAATCGACTAATGGAATGCCTCTACGGAGTGTAGGTTTGGTGCTTGCGGTTTATTCACACGTTTTCGCAAACAGGTGTGTAAACACTGCTCTAATCGTAATTCGGCAAAAGTTAAAAAAATATGACAATGGACGCTACACGAGCGTGCACTCGCTCGTGTGGTAATCCTAACGTATAAAACGTAGGTACTGGATCATAGAGGCCGCCATGAGCGATTTCATAGGCTTAGGCCATTTTTGGCCATGTTGGGCCGAAATGGGCTCTGTGGGCCCAACAGGCTTGTGGGCCTCACACGGGTAAACCACACAGATGTGTGAAAGATATTAGTCCCGACTGTGTCGTTCACAGGGCCAAGGTCATTTCTGGGTTTTGTGGGCCACACGGGCGTGTGGACCCATATTGAGCCCGTATAATGGGCCTTAGACCCATTTTCACTGTTTGACTGTTAAGGTTGCACGGGTCGCCCGAGACGACTGTGGACCTACTGATGGTTCGGTAAGTATACCTAGACTTCAGACTGATAAAAATGAGGTAAAATGACTATTATACCCCTATAAGTTAAAATGACTATATGCCCTCCTGTTATGTATGACTATTTTTGAGCATGCCACGATTTATATTCATATATAAACTGCATCCATGCATGATATTATGACACGATGTATGACATGTTGCATAGGGATGGGATTACTATATTTGGAGGAAGTGTACTGTACTGGTAAGGTTGCACGGGTCACCTGAGACGACTGTGGACCTACTGATGGCTTTATGCCACTCATATTACTGAAAGCTTTGTTGCGATATTGTTTAGTGCCACAACCGGTGCTAACATTGGAGTGTAGGGATGGGTGGGTCGATTTTATCCCCACATGGAGTGTAGGGCTGGACGGAGTGGAGTGAAAAGGCTGGATTGGGTAAGATTTTTGATTGCATATCTGTGCTGTTACTGATACTGTAATGGGTTTAGGCCCTAACTGAAACTGAACTATTACTGTAACGGGCTTAGGCCTAGTCTGTAATTGCGTACCACATGTTTGACTGTTTGTTTGATAAGGGATTACACATTGAGTTTTTGTAAACTCACCCTTCTGTTTATCTGTGCAGGTAATCCCAGTCTTAGGCGGAACGATGCTGCGAGGGACTCAAAGGTGGCCACACAACTGTACGTGATTTCTTATTTTCTTTTAAATTTGCATGTAATTTTAATTGGGTATTTGTTTATGTAATAAGGCCTCTTTAAATTTCAAACTTTTAATTTGGGATTTTGTTTATCTTGATTCATATCGAATAGTAGTAGAACACGGATTTCCAAAAGATAAATGTTTTTCAAAGCACCACGTTTACGTAAAATATTATAAATGCTTCTGCATCAAATAATGTTTTGAAGTATATTAACATTCAAATATAATCAACAAATTTTTCATTAATATCACAAAAAGGTTTAATACAGAACGGGTTTTCAATGAAATCATGTTTTCGAAAAACACTTCAATGTGACACCACCAGATTCGACTATAACGTCTAGGTTGAGTTTAGGGTGTTACAGTAATAAACTTAATTCATTAAATAAATGCAATTCAACCTATTAAAATTAACATTGCATAATACATATCGATAACAAACCTTTCTATGTTCCAAAACATGATCAAATATTAACTTATAAATTTATCTCCATTTGATACTCAAATAGGTTCTGTACATACCTGTACCACTTCGTTCAATCGCACTTTCATTCTGTAACACATCAAACTCGACCTAGAAGTTAGGCCCGAATCTGGCGATGTCACATTGAAGGGTTGCTTTCAAAAAATGGTTTAGTTAAAAACTTAGTTCGAAACGAAATATGCTTGATAGGAATTTACTTAGTTAAAAATTCGAAGAATTAAATTAAATGAATAATTAGAAAAAAACATGTATATTAAATATAGCAGTAACTAAATAAAATCCCAAGTAAATAATGAAATCGAAGATACATAGCCTTATTACATCACAGTGGAGATTTAAAAGTAATTATCATAAAACATTTAATAAATCTGTATTGAAAATTCCTAAGTAACTTGTAGTGTAGCTATCTCCGAGTCCTCTCCGCGTCGAGCCGTCTATTGTGAATCACCTGAAATATTAATAATAAAGGTGTGAGTTTCGAAACTCAGTGTGTACGACCCTTAGTAATCAAATTAATTCATTATACACATATCACATTGGGCCTAAGCCCTAACAATATCGATGGTCTGGGCCTTAGCCCACATTGACCTCATATCATACCAGAATTACATGTATGCAAATGTTCCCATCCCAAATCCAACCGCTACACACCATCCGTACCAGCCCAACACACCTGTGGGGATGTCTACATCAACCCACCTATCCTCTACACACCAATGGTAGCACACATAGCGGTACTACCTACGTTGTAGCAAGGCTGCTGTATATATATACGGTGTAGCAAAGCTACTCGGTGGCTTAAATAGCCTACGGTGGATCCACGGTCGTCAAGCGACTATGCGATCCTCAAAACACGTCCTCCATATCTTCAAAACCCACCCAAGTGCAACATATAATTCATGAATACATCATACACATCTTCACACATTTTCACATATTAAGCACTTAGGGGTATTTTGGTCATTTCACTACCCAGGGGTATTCTCGTAACTCTACCCTACAGGGGGTATTTTCGTACTCCTACCCTACACAGGTGTCTAAGTAGTTCTACTTTACAGGGCATTTTAGTAATTCTACCTTAGGAGGGTATTTCCGAAATTCTACCTTAGGAGGGTATTTTCGTAATTTCCTAATGATAGGGATTTTAATTATGGATTTTGGCCCATCAACAAGTCCTCGCGGCTAAAGTGAACAGACACTATGCACCAGGTAGGATTCAAGAGAAGATGAGGTGGGTCACTCGGACCGCTTAAGTACCGGGCTCTTCCATGATCCAATCCTAGACATGCATATGTCAGTTGCTACACCTTAGTCTATCGACTTCTCCACAGGCATGTTTATTACTTAGTTAAGTTTTATGAAAACTTGAGAGTCCATTTAAATAGGCCTAAAGTCCATTAAATTCTAGCATGCATTTCTACCACCCCATAAAACCCAAACATGCTTATGAAGCACATTAAGCTCAAACATACTTATGTAACCCATTAGGCCCATTCATAATTCAATCATACAATCATACATGTCAATTCAACATAATATCTCATATCACAATTTTGCCAATTTAGGCCCACAAATTCGGCAGGCCCATTCGGGATTTCGGGATTTTCGGCTTTTGCCATTTTATCGTGTGTGTAGTGTATGTACACACCTGATTGACGACCCACACTACACTATCCTCAGCCTTGTCTTACAATCAAAACCACTTTTGAATCAATTCCAAACCTTATTGTAACTTTACTAATCCCAAAGCCTTACAGTAGCCTTACCGCGTACCTTGGGCTTTTCTAGCCTTTCCTTAGCTACTGTTCTAAAATCTGCGTTAACCTAATCGTTAAAGACAACAACTAAGTGACTTGTATCCATTTAAATCACCTAACGAGGCTATTCGTCTATATAACCAAAAATTAAGATCACTTACCCCAAAAGTTAAAATGGATGAATAGCCACTGACGAGGATCGGCGTTTAAAATGTTGACTAAAGGTTGTAAATAACAAAAAAAAATTGTGATGGAGGAAAGCAAAAGAAATCGACAAAGGGGATATGGGTATTCGGCTTTTAAGAGATTAAGGAAAGAAATCGGCAAAGGGGATATAGGTATTCGGCTTTTGCAAAAGAGGAAAAAGAACTAGAAAGAATGAGAAGAATGAAGCATTCGGTTTGGCAAAGCAAGGGAAACTCTTCAAAAAGAATTCGACACCCCCAATAAATACCCAAAGCCGAACCCTTAAAGTCCCAATTGGCTCCACTTCATCCACATCCCATCTCCTAATTTTTCTCCATGATAAGCTCTCCTAACCTCTTCCTATATTTTCTCTTCTGATTAATCTCTTTAGAGTCCATCTTCATGCCACTTCCAACCTTCTAGAAGGCCAAAATTAAACTCCTAAAAATACTAAGCTAGGATCCAAAACTTAACCAAGGCCCAATACTTCTAGGACCAAAATTCGGGGTGTTACACATTCTCGTCTTGATTATGCCCGTTGAACCATTCGAAATCATTAAGGATACTCGGGTATCACATATAAGTCGTACAATGCCATATCCCAGATATGGTCTTACATGTAATCTCATATCGATGCCAATAGCCCAGCTATGGTCTTACACGAAATCACGTACCGATGCCATGTCCCAGACATGGTTTTACACGTAATCTCATCTTGGTAACCCTAATGTCATGACATTTGTATCCTATTCTATTCCTAAGGTTCGTATGGGACTTTCGACCGTTGTAACTCTGTCGATTTTGGCTTGTACTCATAACGATTTAGCATTTTAATTCACTTCAATAATAATAAAACATTTATAACACAATTTAATAACGTTTATTAACATACGAACTTACCTCAGACGTAAAAATGACGAAACTAGTCGATTAGTCGAGTACTTTGTTCTTGCCTCGATCTAAGTTCGGGTCCCTCTTTTCTTGATCTATATATAATCAAAATTAACTTATTTATTCATCTACTTATTCAATTTAATCCAAAAATACATATTTGGGCATTTTTACACATTAGCCCCTAAGCTTTCATATTTTATTAATTTAGTCCTTAATTCGTAAAAACACAAATTCATACAAATTTCAATATACCCATGCTTAGCCGAATTGCCATGATGCCCCTAGCAGAGCATATTTTCCATTTATTCACACCTTTCACCTCATGTTTTACACAGTTCACAATTTAATCCCTATTATGCATTTTCATCAAAAATCACTTTACTAAACATGTATAACCATCATCAAATACTCATATTTCATTAAAAACTATCAAAGAACTCTATTCCTCAATGGAAACTTACATAATCTTTAATAGGTTTGCAAAATAGTGCCTGGGCTAGCCAGTACTAGTTATAACGATCACAAAAACATAGGAATAATAAAAAACCAAACAAAAATCATTTACCAAATCAAGCTTTCAAGTGCCAAAATATTAAAGCTTCCCAAACCACTTTTTTTCTTTCTCAAATTTGATGGAATAAGAAAAAAGATTAAGACATTTTAGCTTTTGTTTTATTTATTTTAACTTAATTCATATTTTACCATTTTACCCTTAATGAAAACATTATAAAATCACTTAATCTATGTCCATTAATGTCCATTAACCTTAAAAATGGTCTAATTACATCATAAGGACTTTTAATTTAATAAATCATATATATTTAACACTTTAAACTATAAGAACATCAATTATGCATCTTATGCGATTTAGTCCTTTTATCAAATTAAGCATTCAATCACTAAAATTATTTCACGAAATTTTCACACATACACACTAACATGCTGTAAACACATACAATAATATTAAAATAATTTTTTGACCTCGGATTTGTGGTTTCAAAACCACTATTCTGATTTATCGAAAAATAGTTGTTACAGTATGGTATGTGCAAATGGATTGAAAAGGGAACTAATTGAACATGTGATAAATTTTATGTATATGGAAATTCATTTCATGATATGTGCCTTGTTACATAGGTGATATATTTTTCAGTATATTTACTAACCATGCTAACTGTTGTGATAGGAAAGGAAAATATCCTTATGATTAATGAGAAATGTTGAATGGTTTATCGTTTTATGTTTGGTAAGTTTAAGTTTCTTTTAGACGAGCTTACTAAGCACTAGTTACTTAGGTAGTTATTTTTCTATCTTGTAGATCATCGAAAAGCTCGATCGGTTGGAATCTTGTCGGAGCTCTATCACACTACCAGTCGACCATTTTGGTAGTTTTTGGTCATTTTGGATATGGTTATAAACGGCATGTATAGGGCTCAAATGTATTAGGAGTTTTTAATCATGCTATCTAGTCAAGGTGTTATGATCATGTTTCTTGTGTATATGTTTTGCTTTTTGACTTGTAAATGCATAGGTAAATATATGTCTTTTGGTCACTTTTAAATGCATTGTAAGTATATAGCATATGACTTGTTGATATATAAATGAGGTGGTTCAATGATATGTAGGCGAGTATAAAGTATGTTTAAGGTATGAAATGTAGTTTTGAATGAATTGAATTGGTGTGTGAATTGAGGTGCCTTTTGATGGCATATTGGTTAGGTATAGGGTGGATGAATATTTGGCATGTTTATGATGTTTTGAATGTGCTTTTAACCATTTGAAATAGGTTGGGTATGGTATGTCTCGGTGTGAAAGAATTTAAGCTTGATTTGGATTATTTTAAGGGCAACTTATGTTGCACACAGCTTGGGACACGGGCTGTCACACAACCATGTGCTATACAAAGTTACCCTACTGTGTTATTATTGTTTTAGGTGTAGGTTTCACACGGTCTAAGACACTGTCATGTGTCTCAAGTCAGTATGTAACACGGTTTGGCATATGGCCTACGACACAACCGTGTGACCCAACATCGAATACACACACGGTTTGGCACACGGCCGTGTGTCTCTATTTCGAATACCTACATAGGCAGACACACGACACAGGCTGGGACACTGTCGTGTGTTCAGACTTCGAATGTCCACAGGGTCTGGGCTATGTCACACGGCCGTGTGACCCCTATTTCTACAATTTTCAAGTTTTTCCAAAATTTTTTGTTTTGTTTCAAATTGATCCTTGAATGTTCCCAAACTATTTTTAGGGCCTTATAAGCTTGATTCAAGGCTCGTAAGTGTATATTTATTATAATTAAATTGAGTTATTAAATGACAATGTTTAAATCGTATAATTGTTTCTATTTTGAATTTGAACGTTCTGTTTTGTACAGTAATACTCTGTAACCCTAATCTGGCGACGGAGACAGGTTAGGGGTGTTACATATAGCCAAACTTTCAAACTCTCTCTCTATGATCTCCATTTTTGGTTATCGGATCAACCTAAGATTTTAGTATGTTACTAAACTCCTCCTAAATTGTCATTTCATTGTTTGGATTTGTCAAAAGTGACCCAAATTTTTCATGAGAAGTCGACAACTCCCCCTTTCTCATTTTTCAAAAAAAGAGAAAAAATTTTGTTTCTTTTACCATTTTTTATTAAATATCAACTTTTCAACTTGAAAAAAGAAAATTTCTTTCTTCATTATAATCAAAACTCATATTCGTTTTTGCCCCAAGAATTAAAATGATTGAAAGAAATTTATTTGCATGGAGGGATTTTAATCTCCACTTTTTGTTTGCGTTAAGAGATTTTGATGTTAAAAAAATTGAAAGATTCTAAAATATGTTTTTTGGGTGTTGGTTTTGATTTGAAAAAAAAGAATAGGAGAGTGGTTTTGAAAGCTATCTTTTGGGTTTAAGCTCTAGATTTCAAAAGAGAAATTAAGAAGATTAAGTCTTGAAGGAAAACAAAAAAGTATTTGGAAAAAATGTTTATTTTAAAAAAAGTTGAACATTAATTAGTTGCTGATATGATAAATTAACTTTGTTTAATATTTGTTGTAATGATAGTTGGAACGAAAACAAGCAGCGAAAAGAAAATAAAAGAAAAAAAGAATCGACACAACTGATTTATAACATTCCGATATTCAATGGTACCAGAAAATATGGTTTTGGAACCCCATTTCCTTAAACCGAGCTGGTATATATTAAATATTAATATTTACGAGGATGATATATTAAATTTGGGTCCAGTAATTTTGGTGAATTAATAGTTAATTAAATCTTAAGGACTAAATTGTAAAGTCCAATCACTATAGAATTTTAATTGGCTAAAGGCTTGGGGACTTGCAGTGCAATTAGCAAAGGTCCAAAATGGTAATTAAAGCATTCTAAATTTGGAGTTAGTGGATGATAATGTCATTTAATTAAGTTAAATAGTAATTAAATTAATGCAAGTAAATCATGATGAAATCAAATTAAATTAGATTAATTAAGCTTAATCCAATTATATATATTAAGTTAGTGGAGAAAGATGTTAAAGCCATGTTTCATCTTTATCTTCTTGCCTTTCATGAAGAAAAAAGCCCAAGGAAACATTATACCATTTGACCATAATTTTTTAAGTAAATTCAAGCCTTTTTCTTGTAATTTTTATATATTTAGGGTTATGGGAGCTTGATTTTGCTTGCCTGTGTACTAAATTATGAAATTGTTAAAGTGTTAGAAACATGTCCTTGTTTATTTCTTGAAGGATTAGGTTTGAAATTGATAGATTTTAAGCTTAGAATATAAAAAGAACTAGATTGTAAACTTAATTTAGCTTGTTGTTAACTTTGTTACATTAGGGACCAAATTCAATAAATTTAAATCTTGTTATGAAATTATGTTAGAAGTAAAAAGCATAAGGTCCCTAATGAGAATATATTAAATTAGATTTTAATCTAAAGCTAGGAATTAAAAGTTATGACTATTCCAAGTTTAGGGACTAAATTGAATAAAGTAAAAAAATTTAAGGATATCAAAAAAAATCAAGTTCATATAGGTTCATACATATTATAGCATATAATGTAAGTATTTGATATTGATTTATGATATAAAATGATTGTTTCGATCAAGAATCGGATGGAAGTGGAGTTGATTAGGAAAAAGCTACAATTGCATATTAGCCCTTGAAGGATCTACTTTACAAATTTGGAATAGGTAAGTTCATGTGGGACTTACCACCCTATTTTATTTTATAGTTGAATTATGTTTGAATTTATTTATATGTTAGAATTGTGTAGAATTTAGTGATTTTGACATATATGGCTTAAAATGAATTGAAGTGAAAAGTCATGTGAATATTGGTTATTATGAAATATAATAGGGTGTAGATATGAATGTTAAATAACTGTAGGACTGGTAAACAAAATATGTAATCATGTACATGAATTATTAATGACATATATAAGGAAATTATGCCCGTGTGAACTTAGTAAAATATTAGGATACGTATGACATGTCATTAGGGTTATATGTGCGTTTTATTAGGGACTTTACATGTTATTACGATATCTAGAATTTGTTGTAGATTCTTGAGTTATATGTATTGTAGGTTTAACCCAGACGAGAAACCTCCATATACTGTCAGCTTGTGTGAGCAACGCTAATATATTGTTAGCTTGTGTGAACAACTTATTCCCGTGTATCCAAATCTGTTTTACTATAGTTCTATCGGGTGATGTTAAAATAACAATTTAAATGCAAATTTGATATGTGATTATATATGTTTGATATTTAATATTTGATATGTGATAAGTATTGGATTGCCTTAATATCTTAAATTGTTCTCATGATTTGTAAATGTGACTAACCTATTCACTTGATAATGTTGACATATACTTAGATGTGCTAATATGTGCCAAGAATAGCCACTTTTGAATTCCAAAATGTATGACATTCTTCTTTATGCTTTTATGGATCAATGTAAGTTTAGTAACTCCATTTGAACTTTAAGTATTCTTAATGTTTACTATGGTTTTTTTTTCTTCCCTCTAGATTTTTTAGCTTGTGGAACTATCAAGCCGGATTAGTGAAGGAGCACACACTATCTCGAGACGGTAGTTATAAATTCATTTTGAACCTGGACTTTGTGGTATGTACATAGAGACCTTTGTTGTGCAAATGGCCAATTTGGTGTTGATGTTATGTGATAAGTTGATAATTGTTGAAATTGATGTAATTGGTTGCTATATGGTCAAAGTGATACATGTTTGATCTTGTGTGATGCTTGTATTCATAATGATCTCAATCGATAAGTTTTGGCATGATAAAGATTATAAGTATGATGCTTTGAATGGTTAGATAAGTACATGGTGAAATTGAACTTGAATGAATGACATGGATTGTATGTTAAGTTAAATGGTTAATTTCAAATTGTTACAAGTTCATTTTGATATGTTTTAATAGGTTTGGCATAAGTAAAATGGTCAAATGAATATTGGTAAGAATATTTGGTTAAAATGTATAATGGTGTTATGTTCATACCTTAAATTATTAAGCATATAGCTTGTAACGACCTAAAAGTACGGGCATTAGAAACTAAGTTATCGGGTCTCCGTTTTAGTAAAACAGATTCGTAAATATTTATTAAAAATATTTACGAAGTTAGTTATGTGGTTAATTAAGTTTTGGTTAAAAAAATTTAGTCAAATTAAGGTTAGTTAAGTATTAGGACTAAATTGAATAAGGTGTGAAAGCTTAATTATAGAATAGAGAAAAGCGAATGGACTAAATAAGAAATTAAACAAAATTATTGACATGTCTGTGGTGAAAATAAAATACATGTGTATTAATTATATTAATACATTTGTAAGATATGTATATGGTCATTTTGGTAGCTGAATGTAAATGGTGTATATTATGAATATGAATGGTTATATAAATGGGGAGTTAAGTTTATGGAATGTATGTTTTGATATAAAACTTAAAATGATTTGAATGTGGTGAATTTAATTTAGTTAGATGTTATATCTTAAATGGGTATGAATAAACATTGAATAGGCCATCAGGTTAATGTTTATGTTATGATTTAGGTATATTTAGATGTATTTTGGATTGGTTGAAAGATTGAAATTTGAATTGCTTGTGGTTTAAGAATTGCAAGGTGGTAAACTTGAGGTTTAAGGCTCATTTTGAGTCCACACGGGTTGGCACACGGGCGTGTGTCCAGGCTGTGTGAGACACATGGCTAGCACATGGGCATGTGAACTGGCTGTGTGTCCCCTGCACCTTAAATTTGAGAAATAGAATGCCCAGGTTTTAGCACACAGGTAGAGACATGGGCGTGTGTCTCAGCCATGTGAAGTACATGGCCTAGCACACGGGCATGTGGCTTGGCTGTGTGACTTCAATTCTTCTTAAGTTACAAGTTAAAGAGTTATACGGGTAAGGGTCACAGGCGTGTGCTGCCAGACGGCCTGGGACATAGGCATGTCACTTGGCCATGTGAGACACACGGTCTAACCATACGGGTGTGTCACATAGACACACGGGCATGTCCCTGACTCATACGGGCGTGTGAGCCTTGCACCTAGGAAAAATTTTATGTTTTCATGAAAAATTCCCGGAGCACTCGAACAAGTCCTGATTTGTTTCTAACGGGTAATTTGGGTTTCAGTAACCCATAAAAGGGACAGTATGATTAATTTATATTATATTCTGTTAATTATTTATATAATTTTCTTGATTAATTGGGAACGACTGGAAATACTCCGTAACCCTGTTCTAGAGATGGTTTAAGGTTAGAGGGTGTTACATAGTTTAAAGGTTTGATTGATTTAAACTAGGTAATGTGGCACTGGTACACCATTGATTAAAGTGTCTTGTTCATGCTTGATTTATACGGATTGCATGTTTTGGCTAAAAGTATGGTATAAATGTGTATATTAGTTTATTGGAATTGCAAGTTGAAGTTTCATTTAGAAATTTGCATAAATAGTTTGTCATGTCACGACGTCAAGCCAGTGTCGTCACGATGAGATCAAGTTATCGTACCATGATGCGACATCGAGTTTTGGTCACTATGACGAGACCTAGTCCTTATGTTGCATCACGAAGAGGAACCCTCGACATTGTGACGTCAACTTGAAGTTTTGTAAATATGACAATTTAGTCCTACTTTGGTCTTAGGTTAGCGTTATGTAACAGCCCAAATTTTGTGAAACACCCCAAACTCAGCCTAGACGTTATGGCCGAATCTGGTGGCGTCACATGAAAGTGATTTGGAAAACCGTTTCAAATGTCAAAACTTGTTCAAATTATTGTATTTCCTTTATCGCAGAAACATTGAAACCGTTCATTATACAAAAATCTAAAATTAAGTTTTAAAACGCATTTGTGATGTCGCAGTTTATAAATAAATAAAAATAACAAATTGAAAACCTTAAGAATAAAACAAAACAGTCCAAGGGTCCATAATACATAAACTCCAAAAATAATAAAATAAAGAATAACCAGTAATAAAAACATGGAGTCCAGTAAAGTGTCCCTCAATGGTCACCCTCGAGCCCTCCGTAACTCTAATCCATCTACTGTTAGGGATTACCTGATAGACAAATAAATTAAAGGCGTGAGTTTTCGCAAACTCAATGTGTACATCTCCACAGTAAAGCATGCATGTAAAGAGATAGCAGTCAAGCAGTCATAATCGAGCCTGAGCTCTTAACAGAATCAATGTAGGCCTTAGTCTACTCAGAACAGTATCAAATACATTCGGCCTTATCCCATACAGATATACATGCATAGCAGTCAGTACATTATATACCCACCAACCCTGAACACCATCTCTGTCCATACTACACACCACGTGAGGATAAAATCGACCCACCCAACCCTACACACCAAGTATGGGGATAAACTCAACCCATCCAACCCAACGCACCATGTGGTACCGTAAGTGGCACATAATAAATAAAGACAGTGCAGCTACCAGTCAATCAGCTAAAAGCCTTACAGTCTTCCTTCTTTTCAATAACCAATCCCGCCCAATGCAATGCAACATACATAATGCCATGGCATGCTTTCATACAGTAAACAGATCATACGTATCATGCTCAAATCAGATCAAAACAGTATTAATACACATGCTAAGTATAACATGCTAGCAACATCTCAGATTCATATATCAAAATAAGGTCTAAGAAACGCTTACCGACCCCTATAATCGGTCACAGTCAACTAGGGCGACCCATGCAACCTTTTAGAATAATTCAAATTAATGGGCTCACAGCCCATGTGGCCTGCCCGTATGGGCTCACACGCTCGTGTGGCCCACACGACCCAACTTAGCCTTACCCGTGTGGATCACATGGCCTGGCCCAAAACCCTACACGCCTGTGTGACCAACATGGCCCAATTGACCTAGCCCGTGCCTCGCACATGGCCTAGCTAGCCTCACACATCCGTGTCCATCGTGCCCATGTGGTGCGCGCACGGCCTAGCTTGTCGACCACACGGTCGTGTATCGCCATACGACCTCTACACACGCAGTCCACACTCCCGTGTGGCATCGACAGCTTCGTTTTCAGCTTTCGCCGAAACATAATTTCAGTGCGTTTAGAGTACACACCAGGTTCCGATTGAAGCCTAAACACTCCTGAGCACTTCCAGAACCTAAAATCAGAATATTTAGCCCTTTAGAAAACCCAAAATTGAGTCTCAACACTTAATCCCGAAATCACAAAATTGACTTACCACTCCCTAAATCGAGCACGACTCAGATTTAAATGTCGAATCGCTAATTTTCAGCCTCCTGATCGACCTCTAAGCCATAATAAAACGAACCTTCATCAAAATATTATTCATTCAACGATAACACCAAAAGAAAAAAATCACTTACCGAAAATATGAAAATGATCGTCGATACAAGAATGCAAATTAAAAACGAAGGGGAAAAACAATGAGAAAAGCAGAAAGGGAAGGAGAACGGCAGCAAGAAAGGTTAAATTTTGGTAGCAACAGGGATTAGGGAAAAGAGGAACTTGATAGAGAAGAGTTTAGGGAAAAGAGAACAGATTTTGCCAAAAAGAAACTAATCAGAAGATATTCTGATAACCCCTTAATCTCAACTACTACGGTATTCTAAACCACTTCAAACACAAGCTGAAATTTGCAACAAAAATAATACTCTTGCCACAGCAGAGATTCGAACACGAGACCCCTCACTCATAACCACACCAGTTAACCACCAGACCAGCAGGCCCATTCTAGTATAATTTACCCAACTTTTATTTAAAAGCCCGATTACCAAGAGTTAGACTTTATTCAATAAAAACCAAAAAATAAGCCCAAGCCTTGACTTAAACTTGGGACCTCCCCAACACACCCAAAGCACATATCCACTAGTGCAGACATTTAATTATGTCAAATAATCACAAAAACTATTTCAAAAATGTAACATCCCGATTTGGGTCTAGTCGGAACAGTGGTTTTGAGGCCACAAATCTGACAAGGAAAACATTTTTTATTATATTTTTATGATCTACGATTTCACAAAAGGATTTTGTGAAAATTTCGTTCAAAAATTTCGACGTTTGTGCACTCAATTTAGTCAAAAGGACTAAATTGTAAATAGTGCAAAAGTTGAGTTCCATATGTTAGAAGTGTCTAATTGTTATGAAGTTTTAAATTCAAGGTCCTTAAATAGAAATTAAACCATTGGTTAAATTTTTGGACAAAAATGGGCATGAATAAGACAACTTTGAAAGAAAACTCTTTAACGGCATTTTGGTCATTTAGTAATTTAAAAGAATTAAAAAGGGAAAACGAAGCAAAAATTTGCTCATCTTCTTCCTTGAGGCCAAATATAGCATGGAGAAACCATGGCTAGGGTTGTTCAAGCTTCCAAGCTCGATTGCAAGTCCGTTCTAGCCCCGTTTTTAATGATTTTTATGTTTTTAAAATCCTGATAACATGATTTCTCTATTTCTACCATTTATTTGAGCTAGGGTTTGATTTCAAAAATTGAACCATGTTGAATAATTGTGCATTTTGATTAATTATGGTAGATTATGCATGTTTATGGTTAGAGAAACGGTTTTTGCCGAGTGATTTTCGACGAAAATGTTCGAAAGGACTAAATCGTAAAAGTTATAAAATTGGTCATAAGTGTGAGTTTTAATGAGAATTGTGAGCTTCCATACTTATGAGATGGTTCAGTTAGGCCTAAAATGCAAAGAAATTGAATAAAAATTTATTTTCGAGCTTTTGGGGCAAAAGTGTAAATATGCAAAAGTTTAGGGGTAAAAATGTAAATTTTGTAAAATATGTTTTTAGTTCCAAAATGATTATTAAATTGATTAAATAAGTTAAATATGATGTTTTAGATCCCAAAAAATGAGATATGGACCTAGAACGGGAGAAAAATCGAAAATCGGGAAAGTTGGTCAAAATGGCCGTATTGGTTCGAGGTAAGTTCATGTGTTTAATAAGCATTTAATTAAACATGTTTGAATGCTAAATTGATATATTAGTTATAAATGTTTTAGTATTGATTTTCGAATATAATGCTAATAATTGAGAAATGTTCGATAATGATTTGACATTAAAAGTGAGAATTAGAATAAGTTTACATGTAAGGCCATAGTGGTAATATGGATTTGTATAAGATCAAGAAAGTATCAAATAGCATATTTGAGGAAAGTAAGATAAATTGAGGATATGATGAGATTAAGAATGTAAGTATGTAAGTTTATGGTAAATAAATGAAATATTTCGATATTTTATATTAATGTTGTTAATTTCCAGCATATATACATTTATTTTATGAGAATATTCCCAGTTGAATCATGAGGTAACAGAGAAAAAGTATCAGAAAGCCCGTTTGAACCTTAGGAATGTATGAGATACGGAATGTCATGACATTTTGGGTTGAGACAGTTGAGGAACATCTCATGTAAGTCCATATCAGACATATGGCATTGGCAGGTTGAGACAGTTGAGGAACATCCCATGTAAATCCATATCAGACATATGGCATTGTTAGGTTGAGACAGTTGAGGAACATCCCATGTAAGTCCATATCAGATATATGGCTTTGGCAGGACAGGGAAGATCCCATGTAAGACCATGCCAAGGTATGGCATTGGTAAGTTTTATAAGGCAAGGAAATCATGTAAGACCATGTCAAGACATGGCATTGATAAGTTACTATAAGGCAAAGATCCCATGTAAGACCATGCCCAGGCATGACATTGGTGAGTACATAAGGCAAGGAAACCACGTAAGACCATGTCAAGACATGGCAATGGTAAATTTCAAAAGGAAAGGTACTTGAGTATTCCAAAGAGTAAGTCAAAGAGATGACAAGGTAAGATCACAAGGAAAGAGCACAGGTATGTACAAAAGGCTTATTGATATTGAGGTTATAAGTTGATGATATTAAAAGTATTTTAATGAGTATATTCAAGTATTAAGTAAGTAATAAGTTTTCAATTATACTTATGACGCTTTGTGACATGATTAGCAATATGCCTATATATTATGAGAGAGTATTAATGTGTTAAGTGAGATGTTGCAAGTAAATAAGCAAGCTATTAAGTAAGGTATTTTTTTATTATTCCGAGCCTTTGGTAAGGTTACCAATGAGTAAGGTGGGAAAGTAAGAAATTAACATTATTTATGCAAATTATGAAAGCTAATAATAAGCTAAATTCATTACTAATGCCTATTATTTTACATGTGAACTTACTAAGCTTTATAAGCTTACCTCTTTCCTTTCTTCCGTTCCAGATTTTTATCCAACAAGCTTGGGTTGGAGGTCGTTGGAGATCGCTTCACACTTTTGACTATCAAGTTACCAATTGGGAATTTTCATTGAAACATTTTCAGTTATGGCATGTCTAGGGACTTGGCCATTTTGTGTGTATGTCCTTATGATATGGCTAAATAAGAACATGTGTTGATGTTATGTATGCCTAAATGAGGTTTAATGCAAAGAAATTATGAAAGAGTAAAAGTTGGTTATGAAACAGTTTTGGGACAGCAACAGTGACGTGATTTTGAAATATCACTGAAAATTGTATAAATGGAATTGAATGGTGAATGAGATATAGAATTAAAGCTTATTGAGTCTATTTTCATAGGAAAGAAACAGAGTAAGCAAATGAAGTCTGTATTTTGAGATATTTAAACTCTTACTAGACTGGTTCAGAGTGACTTCGTGATCCCCTATTCCTATTTTAGAATTTCACTAAAAATTGTAAAAAAATAATTATGATGTATAATTTATATTTCTAGATTCCTTAGTGAGTCTATTTTCATTAGAAACAAACGAAAACATTATCCAAATTTTGTAAAATGAGATAATATGTTTTTAGTGAAGAGAGGTCAGGTCTGTTGGACTGCGAAACAAGGGAAATTTTAATAAATAAAATGTACTAATTGGCCAAACCAAAAATTCTAGAAAAATTATGGTAAGAAGATATATGAGTCTAGTTTCAGGAAAAATTTACGGATTTAAATTTTTAGTTTCGTAACTCAAGTTATAATTAATTTAGTGATTGTTATGCAGGTGGACAGTTTATTATGAATAGTGAAATAAATTGTTTTGATTTGTGTAAGTAATCGGTAAAATTTTAATGTTCCTAGTTTGGTCCCGAACCATATCAATTGCATGTTTTAGGGCCTCGAGGGCCCTTTTTAGGGATTATTGGATGAATGTGAGTGAATTAATTTTAAAAGTAAATTTTTATGCCCCTAATTAGTAAGATAAGTCTAGAAACGCCTCGTGCTCGACTCCGACGACGGTCTCGCGTAAGGGGTGTTACAAAAAATTTTCATGCACAACAAATCCCAAAAGCTGAAATTTTGGGGCATTACATTTTGAGTCTGATCAGAACGGGTGGTTTCAAGACCACTTAACTGACTCGAAATATTATTTTTATTATTTTATTAAAGTTTACAGTATGATAGAGTTACTGTACGAAAATTTCATAAAGAAATTTTACCGTTTGATTAGCTAATTCAATAAAAAGGACTAAATTACATAAAGCGATAAATATGAGTTCTATTGCATTTATGGCTCAATTGACTTTGGATTTGTTAGTGGAAGTCCTTGCATGAGAATTAGTCCATTATTAAATGGTATGGATGGTAATAGGTTGATTAAATGACTTTAATTGTTAACTTATTAAGGTTAAAATAGTCTTTTGGTTAATATATGTTATATTAGTAAAGCAAAATAGAAAATTTGCTTCATTTTAGTTTTTCTAAACCGAAACAAGAAAAAAATAAAAGGGTTTTAAGCTTTCATGATATTCGGCTACATTGATCCTTAATTAAGGTATGTTTTGTAATTGGTTTTTGATAATTTTTACGTTTTTGTGATCGTTGCTTAGTATTCGATAAAGCCCATGCCCTAATTCACAGAATTATTGATATTTTCATGTGATGATGTTGATGAATATATGAGTTTTATTTTGTAAATTAATGAATAATGAAAGCTTTGTATGAAATTTATATGTTTTGTATTGAGATTTTTGATGAATTTGAGTATTATGGATTAAATTGAAAAAGGTGGAAATTTTGTGGTTGGAAATGTGAATAAATGAAAGATATGGGCTTGTATGGAGTATAGGAGTGTTCGAATATATACGTGTTTATTGGGATTTTGAGTATTTTGGGTATTTATGAATTAGGGACTAAATTGACAAAGTGTGAAATACAAGGGCTAATTTTGCAAAATGGCTAAAATACAAGTATTTGGACTAAATTGAATGTGTTAGTGAATAATTGAGTTAAATTTGTATTAATATAGATCAAGACAAACAAATCTCAGAACTTGATCGGGGGAAACAAAAGGTAGACGAGTAGATATCGGGTTTACGAGCTAATACGAGGTAAGTTCGTATAATTAGAATCAAACTTATATTATAATTATAATTGCTAATTTTAATGTTATATGATTGTATAATGAATTATTATACTTAAATGCCTATTGAATACATGTTCAAATTGATTACCGAGTCCTGTTTGAACCGTAGAAAGTCGTAGGATACAAGTGACATGTCACTAGGGCTACAGGTTGGTTGAGCTCCTGCATTTGTTACGGACTCACCACAGCTCATAAGCTTACATGTTCAGCCTTCGGGCTTACCGTTCAGCCTTCGGGCTTACATGTTCAGCCTTCAGGCTTACCATTACCAGCTAAGGAGGAGCACATCGTACACGGCTCGAAAGAGCATACATGATGAATTGACGAATTTACAAGTTTACATATATACACTTTGTGTGTATCACCCGGGTATCCTTTGATGTTTCCAAAGGTTCAACAGGCAATTTACCGATATGTAACATATGAAATACAAGTTATAAGAGGTGTAAGGAATACATGATTACATGATATATGTATATGATTCATATGAGATTATATGTTAAATGAAGTACAAGTTATATGGATTATATCTTACAAGTATAAATTTACATGAATGTCATAAAATACATGAATTTCATGTTACAAGTACATGTTTACAAAATATATGATACATGATTTATATGTTATATGAGATATATGATTTGTATAGATAAATGGTTATATGAGTATATGATTATATGTTATAAGAGTATATGATAAATGGATGAATTGATACATGAATTATAATTACATGGATGTTATATATTTGTTTTATCTTTGGAATGAATAAATACATGGTTGTTATATGACTAACATGTGTATGATGGTTAAATAGGCATTGAGGACATATGATTTGGTTTGATAATGTTGTTTTCGCTTTTAAATGTTGATTCAATAAGTTAAATTCTATATTACACGAGCTTACTAAGCTTTTAAAGCTTACTTTGTTTATTGTTTTTCATGTTTTATAGATTCGGAAGCTAGCTCAATTTCGGATAAAGTTGGAGATTGCAATCACACTATTCAATCAAGCTTTTGGTACTTTTGGATCTTTGTAAATGTTGTAAATATGGCATGTATAGGCTAGTTTATAAGTTGATGTTTATGGTTATCTATGTGGATGAATTTGGTATAATCTTTGGCATATGTTCAAGCTACGTGATATGGCTTGATTTTGAAATGAATGTTTTGATATGAGGACTTTATATGACATGTCTTTTATATGTTATATGTGTGTATTGGTAATGGTATTTTGGTGCATGCTTGAGGTAAATGTTTTGATTTGGTTGTTATGAAAATGTTTTACGTTATGGTCTTGGATGAATGACCATTCGGTATAATTTAGAGTAAATGATATGATGAGTTTCAAGTTTGATTTGGTAAGTTGATATAGATATTAGATTGGTTCAGATGAGTACATGTTTAGATGATGCAAATTAGAATGAAATATGATTATTTATGAATTGGTATAAATGTGTTTATTTTGGCTGATTTGGTTGCTCATTAAGTATATGAAATTGTTATGCAATTGATGTTTTAGGTACTTGACAAAATAGGGTGTGAAAATGGCTTATACCAAGCCTATTTCGTGCCACACGACCAGAGCACACGGGCGTGTGACTCGACCATATGGCCCCTGCATATTAGTTAAATTGGTCAGGATGCCACATGGGTTAGACACACGGGCATGTCTTTTACCTGTGGGCGCAAGTCAGTAGCTTCCAAATTTTCACATGGCCTAGACACACAGGCATGTCTTGTGGCTGTGTGCACAACTCAGTATGTATGACCTATTTTTACACGGCCTGGGCACACAGCTGTGTGACCCTAATCCGAAAATTTTCTTAAGTTTTCCTACAACTTTTGCATGACATCAAATTAGTCCCTATGATATGAATAGAGTTTTACAAGTCTATATAAAGTATGATTTGTTTATGAATGCTTGAAAGGCTTCTGGATTATGATATTATATGTTATATGATTGATGTTACATTGTTCTGATCTGAGTTACAAGTCCAGTAATTCCCCTTACCTATTTCGACGACGGTTACGGGATAGGAGTGTTACACGTTAGAGCTTTCATAAGCTCATACAAAACTCGAAAATATATATCATTTTATATACTTAATTTTCTTCTAATTGAATTATATATTGTTCGTAGTTGCTTCGGCAATGAATGTAACACCTTATAGTTTGGACTCGGCTATCAGGTTAGGTATGAGGAGTTACATGATCTTTTTTAACACAGTTTAGACACAATGATCCTACATTTGCAGAACCTCACTTAGTGAATGATTTTATTCAACAATCGTTTGGATCACCTATTAGCTTGATCCCAATCTACCCTTACACAAAGAAGTAATTATAGTCCCCATACCAACCCCAATTATCATAAATCACTCAACCAAATACCTCAAAATACAATCAATAAACTCTCCAAAGAATACCTAAATAAGTGTCACAAAATAACCACAAGAACACAACAAAGTTGTCAGCAAAGACATTCTAAAACTACTATCAACACAAGAAAGAAACAAAGGTCGGTAATGAGAAAAACTCAAGAAAGTGAAGATCTTTCTCTCTTCCTGTCGTGATTTACAAAGGGATAATGAAGCCTATTTATAGGCTATTATAGTAGCAAGATAAACTCCTTTAAATCAACAAATAAATCCTTCAAAAATTTCCTTGAATAAATCTAATATTTATTTCTAAAAAATAGCATTTTAATAATAAGACTTTCATGCTTATCCAATCACCTCAAGCAAGTCGGTTGGGAGTCTTAGCACTCTAGTCAGTCCATGCTTCTAGTTTTGTCAACTATGTCACTTTCAAGTGGATCAAACGTAGCAAAAACAAAATCTATTTAAGGCCCAATTCGATGGCTCAAGTAGAGAGACAATTTCGTTATAAAAGGACATGGAACGAGTAGCAACAACTTTCCTAACAACCTCCCTGATAACTCTAAATTATATAGAATTTTATAGCATATTCTAACAAGTAATTCATGCAAATTTTGAGTGTTTTAATTGAAAATTTTGTATTTTTACTACAAATTTTGAAAGTAGGAAAAAATTAAAGATAAATTTGTAATATTACTTATTTACATGCTAATTTTACATTTTTTGCTAAATTGATGCAGTTTGGTGTAAAAATGCAAAAAGTTCATTTGGAATCTCACCTGTTCGATGCTTGATACTGTAGCATTCTCTACAGTAAAGGCCTTGCAGACATGGGTTGATGGTTGATCAACTTGATGCATCCTAAAAATATTTATTGGACTTCTAAATTCAATTTGACCCAACTCGTAATTGGATCATTGAAGTGGACAAGCCTACTGCTTAGTTTGAAGCCCAAACTGTACATTAAGGAGGAAAGAGCCCAAATGTGGCTATGTGAAGCCCAACCTCCATAAATTAATTAAATTAGACTCCCAAGAATTGTTAAATATCACAAATCAACCCCAACAAATTCCTCAAGTGACCGTTCAACTCCTTCTTATGAATCAAGCTTGGATTACCTATTTTTAGCTAAGTCATCTACCCTCCCTCCTCAAATCAAGGTGGCCAATCATGCATGAGTGGAAAATGGGGGATTGACATGCTATTTTTACCAAACTCAATGGCTTCTCACAAGTATAAATACCCCTTGCCATTCCCCCATTTCATTCATCCCTTATTCACTATCTCTTCTCTTTTTTCTATCTTTTTTCGCTCTCAATATTTTCCCACTCTTTAAAGAGTTTTGCAAGGCTTTGAGAGCAGCCCCACTTAGCCATATTCGGAGCATTTCAGCTTGGTTATCAAGACAAGAGGCTAAGAGCGAAGGAGGAGCAAAGTGAGCAATGCCTCAGAGAACCACCCAAAACATCTTAGCATTTCTTATCCCTTCAATCTTTTATTTTTGTTCAATTCAAGAAACATGATTGCAACTAAGTTTTTTGCTTCTAATATAATCATGGCTGCTTAATTTTGTCAGTGTTAGAATGATTCAAAATCTGTATTTTAGATTATTTAATTCTATCAATGATGTTATATGCCTCAATTGCTTATTCATTTAGATAAAACCATGAATATGTCATTCATGCTTTATAAATGTAGGGATGAAATTCAATTAATTATTAAATCAGAACCAAGTTGTAATTAATTGACACAATATTTGAATGGTTCATGTTTGATCTATTTATGAAAATATTAGGTGAGATTTGTAATAATATCGAAAGAATTTTATTACCTTGCATAACCCTAGGATTTATGTGATTGGACTGTTTCATTATAAAAATATTAGTGTTACCGTGCATAATATATATTCTGCTTATTGAAAATAGTAAGCTTTTGAGATAGACATATGCTAGACTTAATAATTTAATAAGTGTGAGTTATTAGATGATGCCTAAAAGGTAACTGATAAGGAATTGGTGTGAATGAACACGAAAGCGGATCATAAAGTTTGTTCAAGTCGTGGATTTTACTTAGAGCACTAGACGTTTGGAAAGAAACTTAGATTTTGACACAACCTAAAACACAATCAAATTCAAGTCAAATAAAACAAACAAACAAATAAATAAGATAAATAAATAGGACAATAAATGTAACACCCCAAACCCGGCCTAGATGTTATGGCTGAATCTGGCGATGTCACATGAAAATGCTTTCGAAAACTAAGTCATTTGTTTTCAAAATGTTATCCATTTATTTACAAGTCGTTTATACCTTGCGAAAGCTTTTAAAACGAGTTGCGTAGTCGTGAGTGTTTTGAAAGAAAACATTTGTAATTTTTGAAAACCCATGTTTCCTACCATTAGTGATTATAAATCATAAACAACGATAATAAATCCCAAATTAAAGTAAAAATCCATAAAGGGCATAATACAGTAAAAATACCCCAAATAATAATACTTAAAAACATAATCAAGTAAGAAAATATATGCGGTTTGTGGCCACCTCTGAGTCCCTTGCTACACCTATCCGTCTATAACTGGGGATTACCTGTAGCGTAAAACAAAAGGGGTGAGTTCACGAAAACTTAGTGTGCAATCCCCATGCAATTATACAGTCAAAATGCAAGCAGTAGCAGTCTGGGCCTAAGCCCTTCACAGTAGCAATATCAATTTAGGCTTTAGCACATCACATTATCAGTAATCAATAGGGCCTTAGCCCATACGGTATCAGTAACAGTAACAGTATCAGAATGCATGTCCTACCCAACCAACCGCTATACACCAACTCCTGTCCAACCCTGCACTCCTGTGGGGAATAAATTGCCCACCCATCCCTACACTTACAAATTAGCACTGGTTGCGGCACTAAACAGTATTTGTAGTAGAGATACCAGTATAATAGACTTAGAGCCATTAGTGATTTGCAGCAGAGCTGCCAGTACAGTACATTTCCTCCAATCATATTATCCCAACCCCATGCAATGCATCATACAATCATGACATGTCATCTCATGGAAACATGCATATAATCAGAACAGTATAAATATCATGCTTAGTATACAATCATACATATTCTAACGTCATACAGCCAGTTAGGGATCTAGGTAAAGCTTAACGACCCTACAGTAGGTTCACAGTCGATTCGGGCAACCCGTGCAACCTTATCAATCAAATCAGTATAATGGGCTCACATGCTCGTGTTGGTCTGCCAGTATGGGCCTACATGCCCGTGTAGCCAACACGGCCCAAGTTGGCCTTGGCCGTGTGGATCACACAGCCTGGCCTAGAATCCCACACACTCGGGTGGTTCACCCATGTGGGCCCACAAGCTCATGTGGCCCACATAGACCAATTGGTCGAGCCCGTGTCTCGCACACGGCCTCTCTAGGCCATCGCATGACCGTGTCATGCGCCCGTGTCATGCGTGTACGGCCTGGTTCATCGATCACACGGCCATGTTCGACCACACGGCCTACCACACGGGTGACCACACACTCGTGTGGCATTAACTGTTCACTTTTTCGGCTTTCGCCGATTCCCTTTTTTAGTGCAATCGAGTACACACCTGGTTTGTTTTCGACACGTAAACACTCCCGAGCACTCCAGAGCCTATATTTGAGAATTGAAACCCCAATTTCAGTCACTTAATCTGAAACTTAAACGAAGCTATAATGGAATGTTCAACATTGAATCAACAAAACCCTTACCTTTGATCAAAACGCAAAGTACATGCTCTCAACCCGTCAATGGAAATGATTTGCAGTCTCTAGATCGATTCCTAAACTAGAGAGAACTCCTCCTAGCGAAAATATATTCAGAATCACATAGATAGACAAAAGCCGAAACTTACCAACTAATGCCAAAAAGAAAATAGAGATAACGAAGGCTAACGAATGATGATAGACAAAAAAGTGAAATATGGGACTATAGCAAAACAGAAGTCGGCTGGGGAAAGAGGAGAGAAACGATTGAAATTTTTGGGAAAAAGGGGAATTTTCTGTTATGGGGAAACAAAAAATAACAACTATCCTAATAACCACTCCCCTAAAATCTCCTCAAATCTCTCCATACAATCTCCCCACTAACTCCACCACTCAAAATCCCATCCTACTCCAAACTCTTACACGGCTCAAGTAGCAAAATAAATTCCTTGTTTGCACAGGGATTCGAACTCTAGACCTCCAAGCACTTAACACTCCACTTAACCATTAGATCAGCAGGTCCATTCTGACATTAACTTGCAAGTAATTAAACTTAAGTCTACTGAACAAGAGTGAGGCTTTATTCACATGAAAACAAAAATTTTTCTCAAGTCAAGGCTTGAACTTGGGACCTCTCACACACACCCAGAACACTTAACCACTGAAGTAGACATGTATTTGTGTCATAAATACATGGAATGAAATTCATAAATTTTAGGGCGTTACAATAAACCAAAGATTGGAACAATAAAGAAGAAAATAAAAAAGATAGATGGAAATATAGAACATGATATGTAAAAGTCCTAAGAAGCCTTGGAAATACAAAAAATTCATAACCCCCTTCAAGCGGCTCTAATTTCCCTTCCACGATAGAAAACTTGGTAAGAAAAAATTTGAAAATGATCCCTACTAGAGGTGTGCATGGGCCGAGCAGGGCCGGGCCAGGCTCAACTAAAAATTTAGGCTTATTTGATAGGCCCGGGCCAGGCTCAACCTGAAAAATGGGTTTAAAATTTTGCCCAAGCTCGACCCGGATAAAAATGTTAAAACCCGGGCTCGACCCGACCCGCCCATATTAATTTTTATATTATTTTTATGTAATTTTAAAATATATATAATACATTAAAAATACTAAAAACATCAAAATAAATATTTCCCAACAAATTGAAAATAAATTTTAAAAAATATGTATACTTAAATAACACTAAGATAGATGCAACTTAACAAGCAAATACCTTTAAAATAATAATAAAATTAACAAATTTCTTTAAAATAATAACAAAATTAACTATAAAATAAGTTTTATACAATATCCAAACAATAACAACAAAATAATAGCAGCATAAAAGTAAAATGGTAGCAAAATAGAGAGAAAATAATAAGAAAATAATATTAAAAGAAATCAGATTTTTTTGTCCTTTAATGAATTCGGGGGCGGGCCCGGGCAAAAAATACCTTACCCGAGGCCCAACCCATTTTTTAAACGGGCCTTATTTTTTGTCCAAACCCATTTTTTGTGCCTATATTTTTGCCCAAACCCTTCCACATTTCGAGCGGGCCTTCAGGTCGGGCCGGGTGGCTTGACCCATGAACAGGTCTAATCCCCACAATCTGAAAAGATTGTTAAAACTCTTCTAAAAGAAACTCAAAAGAAATTCTTGAAAAGAAAACTTAAAGAGAATTTATTAATTCAAAAGAGAAGTTGAATGATAATGAATTGAATGAATTGTGTACACTGCAAAGGCCTTTATATGGCTAGCTAAATAAATCTAAATAAAACGTAGGACTTCAAGAGAAGTCAAAGTAGTCGTAATTAAAATAGGTTTAATAAATAGTTGAGTTGCCATGAATTTTTTCGTAACATCATTAGCATTATTTAAATATGTCTAAGTTAGAAAGAAAAATTATTCTAACACATGCATTATGTTATGGTTTCGGATAAGAACTTGCATACTTATTTCTTTCTTTATTTAATTTAATTTTAAGCATACTTAGCTTAGTTTAATATAATTAGAAATCCATCACTTTAATTTATTTTTATCATCGACCAATTTGCTTAGTAATTAATTTTACAATACTTGATTTGCAAAAACAGTTTCTATGGAGACGATAACTTTTACTGACTCCTTTAGTACTTGTCAATGATTGTGTATACTTGCACATCAATCGAATTATTTTGAGACACTCCCCCTTGGCATTTTTGACAAAACCCTACAACAAATGGTTAGCCCACAATCCAAACAATTTACATGGCAAGGGAATTAGAACATGTCTCCCCCTAAGAGGTAGAACCATGCTTGATCACACTCTCCCTTATCGATATATTTGTTCATCACATAATTAATTAAGCATGTACCATGATCATAAATAAATAATAGCATATCAACACCATCTTTTTAAAAAAAATCAGCATCATCTCTCCCTTTAACAAAGCAAAATGTAGCAACCACAACTAAGAAAAAATATTTCTTTTGCTACTACCATTTCTCCCTCTTTTTGAAAGAGATGCTAAAAGTGCAACAATAAGAAACAACCATAAGTGAAATCAAAGTACACGAGATCACCAAATCAACATCATTACTCCCCCTTACTCTATTCATCTCTATTGGCTTGCTTCATAGTGTTTAGAGGGGATGAGATCAAATGTTATCTTATTAGCAAGAGGAGTTGTAGCTTGAGAAATAACAATAGTCTTTTTCTCAAAACCTAGATGACGTTTCTCCAATCTTCGATATATCTTTAATATGGTCATCACGAGTTACAAAAACATCAATCAAATGTTGATCTTAATTATTTAGTGCGATCCTTCCTTACCCAAATCTGCCTATTTTGCGGTCTTATTGTTCTATTTGTTGGCCGAACATGTTTGGCAATCGAGCTAAACTTCTTCCAATCTCTCATCATCGTGTCCTTTCCCACAATAATGGCAAACAAACTTTCATTTCTCCTTGTTACATATATGTTGTTGTCTAGATGTTCTTCCATTAATTGTTGCAACATTAGATTGAACGTTCCTTGTACTTCTCCTTCTTTGATCATTCATCAATTTGTAACAATGACATCTAATATGTTCGCTTTTTCCACATTAGTAACAAACATGTTTTCCATTCTTCTTTTTATTTGTCTCAGAGGAAGAAGTACGAACCATCTCATAAGATTTAACAAAATTCATAGGAGATGTAGATTTCTTACCGAGTGCATTATATCATTAACAAAATAGTTTTCTTGCACAACAGAAATTTAAAATTTTGAAAATTGAGCCGTTTTTTTTATATTTATAGCAATAAAACCTTTATGAAATTGCACCTATGTTTCTGACTAGACGGATCCTTGTCATTCTTGGCTTTCAACCGAATGACTTTCTTTGCTATTCTTGTACCATGAACTACTTCGAGTGTGGGCTCGATTGAATTCGAATCAAATACGGAACCATAAATTATTTACTTTACTTTTAGTGGGAAAGTAAATCTCTCTTTAATAGAAGTAGGTAAAATTGTTATTTTGGAAAATAAAATTTAGACTTAAAAAATAAATTATCATTATTTCGGGCAGAATAACAATATCTCAAAGATATTTTTTGGCCCTACCAATGTCATCTATTTATAGGGGGAAAAAGTGAAACCCTTGTTGAATTACTAGGAGCCTATTTAAATAGAAAAACAAAATCCTAGTTTAACTAGGAGAGAGAGGGGCGACAACCCTCGTTAAATAAACTAGGGTTTCTCGTCCCAAGTATTAACATGAGAGGCTTTTGGGCCTCTCCCATATCGTGTCCAATTATTAGTACTTCATAGACTTTTAACCTAGTACTTTATAATTCAATCCAACCCAATATTTATTTTTTATTTCCCAAAATAAACATCATAAATTAATTTAAATAAATAAATAAATTTCTCAATTAAATAATTTTCTCAACCTGATTCTAATTTCATTAAAATCATGACAATATTACCGTAAAAGAATATATGAGAAAATATATTTAATATTTCTACATTCAACGGATTCACTATGACTAATTAATTTAATTCCATTTGTGAACTTTAATTAATTAATTAAGTAATTAATTAATTCGAAAAACCATAAATTAATTTTTTAGGTCATTTCCATTTAGAAAAAACCACATTCATTTTTGAATGTTTCTCATTTCTCTAAATTTACCATTTCTATCCATTTTTGTTCATTTGATTCAATACACAATTCATTTTCAATTTCAGTGAGCTAGTGGAAGGACCGATTGGACATATATGATTAGGGCTCAAATGATTTTATAATTAAATTCCAACTTTTCATCTATTAATTATAAACCCATTTAGTCACGAAGTCATTCCACTATATTATCGTGATTGAGCTCTCCCTAATGACATACCATTACGAAAGCAACTCAATTAATAATCGTCTAATGACCTTGTCATAAGTATGTTACCCTCATAAGATATCCTTAATCTCTTTGGGATAAATCTGCTTTCCCTAATGACATAACATTATGACAGCAACTCGATCAATGCTCATCCAATGCTCATAAGATATCATTAATCTCTTTGGGATAAATCTATTCTCCCAATATGATCACATTTTATCTCATGATAACTATTGCATCTTCCTTCATAAAATGTCAATTACTATCATGAAGTAATTAAGTCGTTCATCACAAAGACAAATAACTCGTGGCGACATTTACTTTTCGTCTATCATGCAATGCTAATGAGATGATATTATTTATCCATTTCTTAGGCTATAAATTCCACTACTGTAAATGATACTACATACTGTAGAAGTCGTATAGCCAACGCACCAGCTTTCGATTCCTTATCTATTTGAACTCGGGCTTTTACTTACACTAGAGTATACGAGTCACACATACATAGTCCATCATCCACCCAAGATTAAGGTATGCCAAACTATGAACATCACAAGTGAATAAATCCATAAACAGATTTAGGATCTATTCTACTTGGGTACTGTCTAATGTACTGTCAGTCTAGTTAGTCATATCTATATCTCTATCTTCTAGGAGTCATTCACTTCGATGCCCAAAACAAGGCATCTCCCCAATTGGTCATGATAGATAGCATATTAGTCTTTCAATCAGTTTACTCATTTCTGATTAAACTAAGGACATGTTTTAGTTCATCTACTAATATAAGTCTTTTTGTATTACTATCCAACCACGTAATGTCGCTTTGCAATAGTTAAACACTAGACAACCTGTGAGTTAATATTTGCTTCTATTTTTCTTTATATGCAAAAACCACATGAGGACGATATAATAATGGTATTAATGTAATTCATGAATAATTTTATTAACCAATCTATTCGAAAAAAATTACAAGTGTAGATAGAATAAAATACTACATTTAGGGCACCAAATTCAACAGTCTAGTCTTTCCAAAATAGTACCAAACATGAGTTCCATTGTTCTTTTTATCTATCTCATAGGAAGAAGTAGCAACCAACTCATTAGATTTAACAAAATTCCTAAGAAATGTAGGTTTCTTACCAAGTGCATTATGATCAGGTTTGGACATCCCAACAGTTATGATACCTTCACTTTGCCTTTCACTTTTTTTAGAATGGCCTTGTCATCATTTAACTCTTTCTCAGGTGCTTCCAAAGTTATACTAATTTTAGCAATCATCTAATCCTTTCTCTTGATAGTCCCAACAAATATCTTGTTAATCTTTCTAAGATCAATATTCACATAATCTTTCTCTTTGACCACATTTTCGAGCCTTTGTTTTTCTCCTTTGAGAATGATAGCTTCTTCCCTGTGGACATGTTCAATTGACATAGTGCTTCCATTTTCTTCAACATATAACTAAATACACCATCATCAATGTCAATTTTTGAATTTGATGCTATAATCACCAAAGGTGAATTGGGGATAGAATGACATTTCTTCTTGGACTTCATTATTGCAAATCGTATCTTAGGATCTCTTTCGAACAACTCTAGAATTCAACTCTGATATGAATTGAAAAATAATTACTTTGTTGATATGATAAATCAATTTTGCTTAATGTTCATTGTAATGACAGTTAGAATGAAAACAGGTAGTGAAAAAAAATAAAAGCATAAAAGAATCGACACAATCAATCTTTGTTAATGCAGTTTAGACACAACAGTCCTATGTCTACTGAGCCTCGCCTAGTGATTGATTTTATTCAACAATCGCTCAGATAACCTATTGGCTTAAGCCCAATTTACCTTTGCACAAAGAAATAATTGCAGTCCTAATACCAAACTCAATTGTCACAAATCACTCACCCAAATACCTCATAGTACAATTAATAAACTTAAAAAAAAAACCTAAAAGAGTGTTACAAAATAAACACAAGAACATAGCAAAACTGTCAACAAAGGCACTCTAAAACTGCTCTCAACACAAGAAAGAAATAAAGGTTTGCAATGAGAAAAACTTATAAAAGTGAAGACCTTCCAGCTCTCTCTATAGTGCTTTACCAAGGGAGAATGAAGCTATTTATATGCTATTATAGCAACAAGATAAACTCCTTTAAGTCAACAGATATATTGTTGAAAAACTCCCTTGAATAAATATAATATTTATCTCTAAAAAATAGCATTTTAATAATAAGACTTTCATTCTTATCCAATCACCTCAAGCAATTCAGTTGGGAGTCTTAAGACTCTAGTCGACTCATGCTTCTAGTTTTGACATATATGCCATATACCAGGGGACTAAACTCAACACAAACGAAACCTATTCAAGGTCCAAGTCGATGGCCCTAGTGGAGAGACGGTTTCGTTATAACATGACATGGAATGAGCATTAATAACTTTACCAACAAAAAAATCTAGATTTTGATTACTAGAATAATGAAAGTTCTCAAAATACAGGGGACACACGCCCCTGTGGCCAGGACGTCTGTATCACATGATCAAGAAAAACACCTGTGTCTCAAGCAGTGTGGTTATTCGAAATGGGATCACATGACCGTGTCCTAGCCAGTGCCTGACCCCGTGTAACTCACTGATTTGCTTTCTAAAGAGGTATCAGGGGACATACGGCCATACCACCTGGCCGTGTGTCAGACACAGTTAAGACACACGCCCGTGTCTCTACCCGTGTGGACAAAAATAGGCTATGTTCTAAGCCATATTTCTTGCCCAAATTTGCATCAACCTAAATACTTCAAATAGCATATGACCATATTATGAATAGGCCCTCAAACCAACCACAATCATAAACTCTTAGAAATCACAACTAACTATTCAAAAACATACCAATATCACCACCAAAAGCTACATAAATGGTCCATTGCATATATGCACCATCTTGCCTAAACATAACATGCATACCATTTTTCAAGTTCACCTATTAAATACCAATCTACCAATGCACAATCAAAGCACTCCCATGGCAATCATAAATCATACAAGATGAGGCTAGCTACACATATATATACAAACCAACATATACCAAAACAAGCCAAATTAAATGGCTAATTACATAACAAAACATATAGGCTTTCATTAGCCAAATGACCTATACATGCCATATAACCAAAAAATATAAACTCCAAAGGCACCAAAATGAGAGTTTTATAATGCCATGCGATCTCCGACAACTTCCAAACCAAACAAGCTTCTGAAACACTATAAAACACAGAAAATTAAACAGAGTAAGTAATTAAGCTTAGTAAGTTCGTATAACATAAAACTCAGCTTACCATTTAATCACAATTTAAGAAATTAAACATAGCATAATGCAAATTTGATCCACAAGCCTAACACATATTCATCCATAAGGTTAGACATGAAATCACAAATATCATAGAGTCAATTCTCCCATGCTTTACGTACATACCTGTACTGGTTCATACCAAACTCATACTCTCTCATAACATCACTGTGTCCGTTGAACCATTTGGAATAATATCAGATACATGGGTATCTCACACACTAAGTGCCAAAACATGGTCAAAACCATCTCTATCCCATATCTCATATAGATGCTCAGTCTCAAGCCATTACTAGGTCTACTCACACAAGCTAACGGTCAAGACGTAGTTATATGGTGCTACTCACACAAGCTGTCAAGTAACTGCAATACATGCTAGAAAACTTAGCCACCAGTAAAACGTACGAGACCAGAACCCAAAACACGGTAACCTCTAATGACATGTCATTTGTATCCTATCTATTCCTAAGGTTCAACTGGGATCAGTACAATTGTCGATATCTCGTCGAGAATTTTTCGTAGTATCGTATCATCCAATTATATCAATTAAGCATGCAAACACATATATAATTTAAAGCTTACTAACACACAAACTTACCTTGAACTTGTACGACGAAAATTTATCATTTAATCGGAAACTTTGTCTTTCTCTTAATCTAATTTCGTACTT
Source organism: Gossypium stocksii (assembly GCA_020496765.1). NCBI lineage: Eukaryota > Viridiplantae > Streptophyta > Magnoliopsida > Malvales > Malvaceae > Gossypium > Gossypium stocksii. Next base: position 73,084,328 of record CM035622.1, read on the forward strand.
CACTATTCTTGATCTATATAATCAAATTTAACTCATTTAATCATTAATATATTCAATTCAATCCAAAAATCATGTTATGGAAAATTTACTATTTTGCCCCTAAACTTTTGACTTCTTTACAATTTAGTCCCTAACTCATAAAAATACAAATTCGTGCAATTTAGTCTACAGCCATTCTAGCTAAATTCTGTATAGACCCCTAGTAGCCCATACATTTCATTATTTCACACATTTCACCACGTAATTTTCACTTTTCTCAATTTAATCCTTATTTGACATTTTCAACTAAAATCACTTTACACAACTAGTTTATCTAACAACAACCATTTATTTTCGATCATTAAGCATCAAAATACATATATATTCATCAATGGTTAAACCCTATTACTTTAACAGTTTCACAAATTAGTTCTTGGGCTAGCTAGATTAAGCTACAACGATCCCGAAAACCTAAAAATTATTAAAAACTAACCTCAAAATTGATCTCATGCATGGACTAAGCTAGCTGAATCTTTCAAGCTCTCCAATGGTGTTTTTCTTCTCTAAATTCAATCGTGAATGAGGAAGAAAGATGATATCTTTCTTTTCTTTTCTTTAATTTTTAATTTATTTTGCTAATTACTAAATTAACCTTATCATTAAACCATTATAAACATTACAATATGTCCGTAATTGTCCACTAACTTTTCTAATGGTCTAATTACCATTTAAGGACCTCTACTTCAAAGTTCTATAGCTATTTCACACCTTTAGCTATTAGAACACAACTTTTACATTTTATGTGATTTAGTCCTTTTATAAAATTCAACATGAAAACGATAAAATTTCTTAATGAAATTTTCATATGACTCTATTAACATGCTATAGACATTAAAATAATAATAAATTAAATATTTCAACCTTGAATTTGTGGTTCTGAAACCATTGTTCTGATTTCACTGAAAACGGGCTATTACAACTCTCCCCCTAAGAAATTTTCATCCTAAAAAATCTTACTAGATAATAGATTAGGGTATTGTTTTCTCATAGCTTCCTCGAATTCCCAAATAGCTTCCTCAATCTTGTGACAACACCAAAGAACCTTTATTAATGCTATTCTTTTATTTCTCAACTCTTTGATCTCTTGGGCTAAAATTCTAATTGGTTCTTTTATTATGAATCTTCTCCAACTCTGATGGTAATTTAAGTCAATATGCCACTGGCCCTATTCTCTCGATAATTTCATACGGCCCGATAAATTACAGACTCAATTTCCCTTTGCGACCAAATCGAAGAATCTTATTCCACGGTGATACTTTCAGAAACACTCTGTCACCGATCTGAAACTTAATATTTTTACGTTTCAAATCCACATATGATTTTTGTCGATCTGAAGCTACTTTCAAACTGTCACGTATCACTTTCACTTTCTCTTCAGTCTCTCTAATCAAATCAACCCCGTGAATATTTTTCTCACTAAGCTCGGTCTAATATAATGGAGTTCTACATTTACAACCATATAGAGCTTCATACGGTGCCATCTTTATGCTCGATTGAAAACTATTATTATACGCGAATTCAACCATCGATAAATATTTTTCCCAATTACCTTCAAACTCTAAAACACAGTAATTAAGTATATCTTTGAGAATCTAAATCACTCTCTCAGACTGACCATCAGTTTTAGGATGAAATGCAGTCCTAAAATGCAACCATGTACCCAAAGCCTCTTGCAATTTCTTCTAAAATCGTGATGTAAATTGCTGATCTCTATCCGAAATAATAGAAACTGGCACTCCGTACAATCTAACAATCTCTAAGATATATAACTCAGCTAATCTGTCAAGTGAGAAGTCTGTACGTATAGGAATAAAATGTACAGACTTCGTCAACCGATCAACAATAACATAGATAGCATCTTTCTTCTTCGGAGATAGGGGTAACCCCGATACGAAATCCATCGTAACTCTATACTATTTCCACTCCGATATCATCATTGGCTGTAACAGTTCCGAAGGTACTTGATGTTCAGCTTTGACTTGTTGACAAATCAAACATCTTATCACAAAGTTGGAAATGTCGCATTTCATACCTGGCCACCAGTACAACTGTTTGAAATTACTGTACATTTTGTTACTCCCCGGATGAACAGACAAGCTACCACTGTGAGCTTTGGGAAAAATTTTCTGTACAAGCTCTGAATTCTTTGGTATGCAAACTCTACCTCGGAACAATAAGCAACCATCATACCTAACCTGAAATTCAAAATCAGAAGTGATTCATACTACATTTGTTTAGCTTGCAATTCATGATCACATTTCTGAGCTTTACAAATTTGTTGAAGAAACATCGGTTTAGCTTTTAACTCAACTAATATCGAACCATCATCAGGCAAAGTCAATCTCGTATTCATCGCTCTCAAAGAAAATAAAGATTTTGTACTCAAAGCATCTGCAACTATATTCGCTTTTCTCGAATGATAGTCAATGACTAACTCATAATCTTTCAACAGTTCAAGCCATCTCCGCTGTATCAAATTCAGATCTTTTTGTGACATCAGATACTTTAAACTCTAGTGATCAGTAAATATGTGGCATTTTTCACCAAACAAGATAATGTCGCCAACTTTTCAACACGAAAACAATAGCAGCCAACTCTAAGTCTTATGTCGATAATTCTTTTCATGTAGCTTGAACTGTCTGGAAGCGTAAGCTATCACTTTGCCTTCTTGCATTCAAACACGTCCCAAACCGTTCAATGACACATCACTGAAAATCACAAATTCTTTACCCGGATCAGGCTGAACCAAAACTAGTGCTTCGATTAACAATGCTTTTAACTGGTTAAAACTCTGTTGACATTTCTTAGACCATTCAAACTTCACATCTTTTTGCAATAACTGAGTCATCGGTGTAGCTATCATCGAGAACCCTATTACAAATCTTAGGTAATAGCTAGCAAATCCCAAAAAACTTCTGACTTTGGATATATTTCTTGGTGGTTTCCAGTCAATAATTGCTGAAATGTTACTCGGATCAACTTGAATGCCTTCCGATGATACAATGTGCCCCAAAAACCTAACTTCTCGGAGCCAAAACTCACATTTGCTGAATTTAGCAAACAATTGTTTATCTCACAGAGTCTGTAACACAATTCTCAGATGCTTGGCATGCTCTGACTCATCTCGAGAATATATCATGATATCATGAATGAGCACAATAATAAATCTGTCTAAATATGGTCTGAAGATTCTATTCATCAAGTCCATAAATACTGTAGGAGCGTTAGTTAACCCAAATGGCATAACAAGAAATTCATAGTGTCCGTACCTGGTTCTAAATACAGTTTTCAACACATCAGAATCCTTAACTTTTAACTGATAATAACCAAAACGGAAATCAATCTTTGAAAATAGCATTGCACCTTTCAGCTGATCCAACAAATCATCGATTCGTGGCATTGGATACTTGTTCTTGATTGTAACTTTGTTAAGTTGTCGATAATCGATACACAATCTCATTGATCCATCTTTCTTCTTTCCAAATAGAACCGGTGCACCCCAGGGCAAGAAACTCGATCATGCAAAACCTCTATCTGTTAACTCTTACAACTGAGCTTTCAACTCTTTTAGCTTTGTAAGAGCCATTCTATACGAAGCTATCGATATCGGCAATGTTCCCGGTACTAACTCAATAGCAAACTCAACTTCTCTAACTGGTGGCAACCTAGGTAACTCTTCTAGAAACACATCTGGATATTTACAAACCACTGGCACTAATTCAATTTTCGATTCTGACACTTTTGTATCTAGTACATATGCAAGCGAGCATTACAACCCTTTCTTACATATTTTTGAGCTAGCATAGTTGATATCACAATAGGAAATTCACTCGAAATATCTGAATCAATACGAAGAGTCTCACCGTTTTGACATTTTAACACAATAGTCTTTCGTCTACAATTTACAACCACATCATGCAAAGTCAGCCAATCCATACCCAAAATCACATCAAATTCGTTAAAAGGTAAAAGCATCAAATTAGCCGGAAAATAATAACCCTATCTCATCAGAGTACAATTATTGCAAACTTTATCAATGAGAACATGCTGACCTAAGGGGTTCAATATTTTAACCACGAATTCAGTGGACTCAACAGGTAAATTCTTATTAGACACTAAATTTGTATAGACATAAGAATGGGTCGATTCAGGATCAATCAAAGCAATTACATCAATGTTATAGAGAGAAAAAGTATCGGTGATAACATCTAGTGCTGATGCATTTTTACGAGCTCAAATAGCATAAGCTCTGGTTGACGTCCGTACTTCTGATCTCACAGCAAATTCCTTTGTTGAACCTCTACAACCATTCACATTCCAGTCCCTCTTGCACTTGCACTACTTAGTCGGATAGTCTGAAATTTGTCTTTCTCAGATAACTCAAGGCAGTCCCGAATGAAATGTTCTTGTAAGCCACATCTAAAATAGGCTTTGGCATTCATCCAAAATTCTCTAAAATGTCGTCTACCACGCCGTTGAAACTCAGGTTTGTTGGCTTTGACACTACCAACGCTCGATACTGAAATGGTTCAAGCTTTTGGATTCACGTGTTGCTTACCACGATCTCTGTTAGAATACCCCATTGAAGCAGTCGAACAGTTATGAGAATCCCTTGATTTCTTTGACGATGAATAATATGATTTACTCGTTGACCTTTTCTCGAATCTCTAGCTTCATAATCAACTCTTATCTTTTCTCGGCTAAGCTTTTTGGCTTTGTGTGCTCTATTAACTAACACAACAAATTCATTCAGTTCAAGAATCCCAACCAAAAGCTTGGTGTCTTTATTCAACCTATCTTCAAACCTTTTACACATAACCACCTCGGTTGGAATGCACTCACAGGCATACTTACTTAGTTTGACAAACTCTCTTTCATAATCAGATATGGTCATATGACCCTATTTCAGTTCTAAGAATTCCTTGCGCTTTTGATCCAAAAACCGCTAACTTATATATTTCTTTCTGAATTATGACTGAAAGAATTCCCATGTAACACGTTCCCTCAGTACCACAGAAATTAAAGTGATCCACCACTGGTATGTAACATCTTTTAGACGAGATATGGCACATTTAACACATCCCGTTGGTGTATAAGATAATTCATCAAAAACTCGAATTGTATTATCAAGCCAAAACTTCGCTCTCTTAGGATCATCATCAACTATAGCTCTAAACTATTCATCCCTATATTTACGAATTTTATCCACAGGCGGTTACTCATACGTAAAGGGTCCAAACCTTGAAGAGCTACGGGGATCTTTTGGGGAATAGGTGAGGGTGGAGGTTGCTGAGTAGCCGGATTAGTTCGAACAAACTCAGTGAACCACTCGTTCATTATCTGGAAAAGGGCTTATTTAACCTCTCTCCACGACCCTTATATACGGGTCTCGATCCAGATGGCCCTGCTCCGTAAACAGAGGCTGGCGTATTACTTTCAACATTATCAGAGTCTATTCGGTTGGAATCTATTTACAAAATGAGAAACATGTTTTAAAACGGTCAGGAGATATCACACTATCACTGGTTAAAAATGGCATGTATAGCTAGACTCTCATACGCTACGTTAGTCCTAGAATCGACTAAACTATAGCTCTGATACCAATAAAATGTAAAACCCCTAACCCTTATTCGATGTCGAAACAGGGTTATAGAGCATTACCAGACTTATACTCATACAATCATACATTTCATATTCATTTCTCATTCTAAAGAAAAGTCATTCAAATTCATCCATAAAGTCCCTAATACAAGCTCTCGAGGCCCAAAATGAACATTAAAAGTGGTTTGGGACTAAACCGAGTACTCAAGAAACTTTTAGGAAAATAATGAAAATTCTCAAAATACAGGGGACACACGCCCATGTCCTAACCCGTGTCCGACCCCGTGTAACTCACTGACTTGGGTCACATAGCCAACCACACGCCCGTATGACTAACCCGTGTAACTCACTGACTTACTTTCTAAAAAGGTATCAGGGGACACACGACCATACCACCTGGCCGTGTGTCAGACGACTAAGACATACGCCCATTTCTCTGCCCGTGTGGACAAAAATAGGCTATGTTCCAAGCCATATTTCTCACCCAAATTTGCATCAGCCTAAACACTTCAAATAGAATATGACCATATTATGAATAGGCCTTCAAACCAACCACAATCATAAACTCTTAGACATCACAACTAACTATTCAAAGACATACCAATATCACCACCAAAAGCTACTTAAATGGTCAATTGCATATATACACGATCTTACCTAAACATGACATGCATACCATTTTTCAAGTTCACTTATTAAATACCAATCTACCAATGCACAATTAAAGCATTCCCATGGCAATCATAAATCATACAAGATGAGGCTAGCTACACATATATATACAAACCAACATATACCAAAACAAGCCAAATTAAATGGCTAATTACATAACAAAACATATAGGCTTTCATTAGCCAAATGACCTATACATGCCATATAACCAAAATACATAAAGTCCAAAGGTACCAAAATGAGAGTTTCATAGTGCCATGCGATCTCCAACAACTTCCAAACCAAGCGAGCTTATGAAACACTATAAAACACGAAAAATTAAATAGAGTAAGCAATTAAGCTTAGTAAGTTCGTATAACATAAAACTCAGTTTGCCATTTAATCACAATTTAAGTAATTAAACATAGCATAATGCAACTCAATTTGATCCACAAGCCTAACACATATTCATCCACAAGGTTAGACATGAAATCACAAATCTCATAGATTCAATTCTCCCATGATTCACGTACATACCTGTACTAGTTCATATCAAACTTATACACTCTCATAACATTACTATGCCCATTGAACCAGTTGGAATAATATCAGATTCTTGGGTATCCCACACACTAACATTAATACATGGTTGAAACCATCTCTCTCTCATATCTAATATAGATGCACAATCTCGAGCCATCACTGAGTCTGCTCACACAAGTTGACGGTCAAGATGTAGCTACATGGTGCTATTCACACAAGCTGTTGAGTAACCGTAACACATGCTGGAAAACTCAGCCACCAGTAGAACGTACGAGACCAGCACCCAAAACACGGTAACGCCTAATGACATGTCATTTGTATCCTATCTATTCCTAAGGTTCAACCGGGATCCGTACAATTACCGATATCTCATCGAGAATTTTTCGTAGTATTGTATCATCCAATTATATCAATTAAGCATGTAAATACATATATAATTTAAAGCTTATTAACACACGAACTTACCTTGATCTTGTACGACGAAAATTTATCGTTTAATCAATAACTTAGTCTTTCCCTCAATCTAATTCCGTACTTTGATTTTCTTTATCTATATAATCAAATTTAACTCATTTAATCTTAATTCAATCCAAAAATCATGTTATGATAAAATTACTATTTTACCCCTAAACTTTTGGCTTCTTTACGATTTAGTCCCTAACTCATAAAGATACAAATTCGTGCAATTTAGTCCGCACCAATTCTAGAAAATTCTATATAGACCCCTAGTAGCCCATACATTTCATTATTTCACACATTTCACCACGTAATTTTCACTTTTCTCAATTTAATCCTTATTTGACATTTTCAACCAAAATTAATGGTAAAACCCTATTACTTTAACAGTTTCACAAATTAGTCCTCGGGCTAGCTAGATTAAGTTACAACGATCTCAAAAACATAAAAATAATTAAAAACTAACCTCAAAATTGATCTCATGCATGGACTAAGTTAGCCGAATCTTTTAAGCTCTCCAATGGTGTTTTTCTTCTCTAAATTCAGTGGTGAATGAGGAAGAAAGATGATATTTTCCTTTTCTTTAATTTAATTTTTAATTTATTTTGTTAATTTATAAATTAACCTTATCATTAAACCATTATAACCATTACAAAATGTCCATATTTAATAGCTTTAGCTATTAGAACACAACTTTTACATTTTACATGATTTAGTCCTTTTATCAAATTAAACATGCAAACGATAAAATTTTTTTAAGAAATTTTCATATGACTCTATTAACATGCTGTAGACATTAAAATAATAATAAAATAAATATTTTAACCTCAAATTTTTAGTTTCGAAACCACTATTCTAATTTTACTGAAAACGGGCTATTACACTTTAGGAGCTTAAATACAAGCACTTTTGTTAGGTATTAGTTAAAGTTTTTGTAATATTATCTACATTTTATAAAGTGTGTAATTTGAGTCTTTTATTGACCTTAAGGGTCGTATGAGGCCTAAGGGTGAGCTAATATACTTTGTGAGTGTGTAGGAGACCATTACAAGACATGCTAACTCAATCCTGGTCAATGTGTAGCAACACGAAGAGTTGGAACATAGAGAGTAGAATAGAAGAATTCCAAGACTACCTTCAGTGATGCGACATAGTCTGAGGATATCGTGACACACCTCTGAAGATGCCCTAAATATGAAGCATACTACCCTCGATGTTACGACATAGGACCTAGTGTGTCGCGACATCACCTTTGTATAGAAAATAATTACAAAGGGCATTTTTGTGTGCACAATCAAACATTAAGTATGAGGACAACAACTGACCTAGGTTTAAGGATGACGACCACTCTAAAGTCTATAAATAAGCTTAATTAACACATGTTATGGACAACTTTTATATTATATGATTTTCTTCCTAGTTCTAGTCTTTAGTTTTTCTCTTTTCTTAGGCTTTAAGTTTATTTTAGTTTTCATTCTTTGCTTTGTAAAAGAAATCAGATTTGTAAAACGTAATCGAACTCTATGAGGATTCAACATTCTATTCTAATACAAATCAGGCTTATTCTAAACCTTATATTCTTGAATTATTGTTCATACCTATTCTTTCTATCAAGTTTATATTATTTATAAGATCCATGAGGAACTAATCCTCTTGTAGGGGATTAGTGCGTGGAGGTATGATTAATTAATTGTTTTGTAGGGTTTTCTTAAGCGGATCAGCTGTTTAGGAAAGGAAGAACTTAATCCCTATACCTGATAACCCTAGGAAGTCATCAAGGTGGGAATTAACCCAAAATTGGTATGGCCTACACGTGAACACCTTAACCCTAAACCGGTCCAGACTGTGAGGTCGAGAGGTAAGTAGTTCTTGCAGTGGAGGATTGAAAGATCCTACTAAGATATCGACTAGTTGATGAACAAGAAGACCTAAAGCAACAGGTAATTATGATTACCGAAACAAGCTAATAACCCATGCTTAGATTTGATAAATTTACTATTTGATTTCTCATTATTTCTTTATTTCTTTTCATTTTATTTTAATTATTATTAAGAATCCTACAAACTTTTCTTTTTATTTGATCGTAATATAATTCATCTAAAGTACTAATTAGATCTATTTATGCTTAGGTTAGAATTAGTTTAGTGCTCGCCTCCCTTGGGTATGATCCTCAAAGTACTTATCTACTCCATTGTAACTATATTATAATTTGACCCGTACACTTGCGGATAGCACTTTTTCATATATTTTTTGTAGGATTTCTACTCTGGACGTTGGTACGTTTGGAGACAATCAGAAATACATATTAGAAAGTTTTTTTGGAAGGTATGAAATTGTTAGATTTGTTTATGCAATTATTGAGTATATATAGTGGTTATGTGAAGTAAATGATTGTCTTATGAAGTATTGAACATGTAATTATTGCATATGCATAATTTGGCATTAAAAGGAATAGTTATTGGTATGTTTATTTTTAGTTTATTAAATTTATATGCATGTGTGTAGTGTATAAAATAATTGAATTATTATAGCTAATAAAATAGCATTGTTAAATGCCCTAGTAAACATGGTGTGAATAGATATGGAATATTATTTACACATCAAAAGGAACTGATAGTAATACTACGTAATATGTGGCTGAGATAAAGAAGACTTGGAGAATTTGTAACACCCATGTCCCGTAACCGTCGCCGGAATAGGTAAAGGGCATTACCGGACTTGTAACTCAGATCAAAATCAGTAAAATTTTTAAACTTTACAAACACAATACAATTCTATAATCATTCATCCAATCATGTTTTAAAGCTCATATAACTATACATACATTCATTTAGGATTAGATTGAAAACATGTGAAAGATAGGGAGAACATTTGAGAAAATTTTCAAGATAGGGACACACCCTAGCCCGTGTACACTAACACGGTCGTGCCTTACAAGACACGCCTCACACACTCAGCCTGTGGTTGAAACTGACCAACTCCATACGGCCACCAGACACGCCCGTGTGTCCAGCCCGTGTGCAACGCTGTCAATTACCACACGGCTACCGGACACGCCCGTGTCTAGGCCGTGTGCAAAATTACCTAAAACATTCAAGGTGCAAGGGTTACATAGCTGAGTCACACGCCCGTGTGCTCTGCCCGTGTGGCACAAGGTAGGCTTGGTTTAAGCCATTCTTGCCACCCAAAATGGGTCAATTCCTACAAGCACTACATAGCCATACTAGCCACAACATTTCATGCTCAAATACAACCATTTATTACCATATAAACATATGCCAAATACATACCATTTTATACCAAAACATTCCACAACTCCATAGCTAATTAATCAACATCACTACTTCTCATATTCATCACATATCTTACCATATAAACACTTCATATAAAACATTCAAAATGGATTAAACATTTACAAAGCAAGCCATATCTCATAGCTTGAATTAGTACCAAAACATATCATTTTCATTAACAAGCTAACCATAAACATAAACTTAGTAACTAGCCTATACATGCCATGACCATTTCAAATATATAGATCCAAAAGTACCAAATAGCTAGATGGATAGTGTGACAGTGATCTCCGACTCATCTGAATATCCAGCTTGCTTCCGAATCTATAAAACAAGGGATAAATAAACAGAGTAAGCTTAGAAAGCTTAGTAAGCCCATATAATTATAAAAATTAAACCTTACCGAATCAATAAGATAAGTACATTAACAATGCTAATTCAATTCATATACTCAAGTTGCCTATTTCACAAGCATACACTTGTTAGTCCACGTAATCTTATAAATCATTCATGTACAAAATGAAACATTCATATATCATAAGCACAAGTCTATTTCTTTGTACATGTAATTCATATCATATAGTCCATGTAAGTTTCATATCTCATATAACATATAGCACATATATCTTTTAAATTCTCATGTAACATGTATCAGAAATTGCCCGTTGAACCTTAAGAACATCGAGGGATACTCGGGTGATACACACACAGTGTATATACGTATAAATTGTAATCTGTCAATGCATCATGTATGCTCTTTTAAGCCTGAAACGGTAAGCCCGAAGGCTAAACATGTAATCCAGTAGGAAGATCGGTAAGCCCGTAGGCTGAACGGTAAGTCCGAAGACTAAACATGTAATTCCGAAGGATGAACATATAGCTTATGAGCTGTGGTAAGTCTGCAACAAATGCAGGAGCTCGAACCACCCTGTAACCCTAGTGACATGTCACTCGTATCCTACGACTTTCTACGGTTCAAACGGGACTCAGTACTCAGATCGTATTTGTAATCTTTAAACATTTCCATGTCATTTCATATATGTATAACCAATATCCAATTCAATCCAATAATCTCATACATCCACTTGATAATTAAGCAATAGTTATAAACATATACAAATTCAATTCTAATTATACGAACTTACCTCGGTTTAGTCAAATCTCGAGTCTATTCGTCTACCTTTCTCTTTCCCCGATCAAGTTCCGAGATTTGATTGTCTTTATCTATATTAATGCAAATTCAGCTATTTAATCACTAACATACTCAATTTAATCCAAAAGCATGTATTTTGACATATTTGTAATTTAGCCCCTATACTTCTAACTATTTTGCAATTTAGTCCTTTTATCACAAAATAGCAAATTACACAATAAGTCCCTCAATTCACCATAGCCGAATATCCTTATACCTTAAACAAGCACATATCTTTCATAAAATCACATTTCTAACCACAAAATTTCTATTTCTTTTCAATTAAATCCTTAAAACTCATTTTCATCAAAAATTACTTTATAAAACTTTTATATTTCAAAACATCTATCAATAATTCACCAAAGACTATCAAAATAACCATGTATTCATCAATGGCATTTTTCAAAAACACAAGCAAATTCAAAAATTAGGGCATGGGCTTTGTAGATTATTAAGCAACGGTCTCAAAAACGTAAAAATCATTAAAAACGAATCAAAACTGTACCTTAATTGATGAATCACAGCTTGCCAAATTCAAAAGCTTTAAAACTCTCTTATTTTGTTCATGAAATCGGTGGAAGGTGATAGAATTTAGGCCATTTTGTGTTTTAATTAAACTATTATAACACATATTTGATAAAAACCAAAATTAACCTTTTAATAACCATTATAAAATCATAACAATAAGGACATAAATGTCCACTACCATTTATAATGATAAAAAAACCATTTAAGTACTTGCATTAATAAAACCAAAGCCATATAAACCCTTTATGAAATATAACTCAAGTTTATCGCTTTACATGATTTAATCCTTTTTACCGAATTGGCTAATCAAACGATAAAATTTCTATACGAAACTTTCACACAATGAATCTATCATGCTGTAAAACATATAAAAGCAGTTAAAATGATATTTCAACTCGGTTAAGTGGTCCCGAAACCACTCATTCCGATTAGGGTCTAAAATGGGCTGTTATAGAATTATATGCCATTCTAGAGAGTTAGGTGGTATACTTAAATGATATAATAGAGACTTGGGTGGATATTATATGCATACTGTGCAATGGAAAGTTGGATGGAAACTGTATTTCGTATATCTGGCTCGGATATTCCAAGGTACTTACCTTTTTGGATGCTCAACAACACAAAATATTGCTTCCATATACTTGAATTTGTCCCTAATGAAGCTTGGAATTGTCATTTCCATCATTATCACATTATTCCATTGATGCAATCGTAAACTAACTAAAATTCGAATAAGGCAAGTGCAGCTATCAATTAATAGTATAACTATGGTGAGCAAAGATATCATTCTCACGAGGACTAAAAGTACTAGTAATTATCGTCTTTCTATTATTTAATCGATAATTTAGAGTGATTGATTAAAACTAAAATAACTAAATTAATTAACTAAAAGACACGGCAAAGAACAAATGAGGAAAATAAATGATTAACAACCAAAAAGAGAGACAATACCCATGGAAGAATCCACCCAGACTTTATTTGCCATTATCAATCTATATTACGCAATTTTTTAACTTAGTATCTTGATTCGTAGAAATCCCTAATGTAATACCCCTAACCCGTATCCATCGCCGGAACAGGGTTACGAAGCATTACCGGAGTTTACAGAACAAATACAGACAATTCATGTTAATTACTATTCAAATCCAAAAATATTCATATCGTCCCTTGATTGGACCCTCAAGGCCCAATTTAAGCATTAGAAACAAGTAGGGACTAAATCGGGAACTCATAGAAATTTTCGTGAAATTTTAAAATTTTTCCTAGGTGCAGGGGTCACATGCCTGTGTGATCAGACCGTGTGAGTGACATGCCTATGTCTCAAGCTGTGTGGCATATGGGGTAGGGCAAACACCCGTGTCCCTAACCTATGTAACTCTCTGATTTGAAACTTAATTAAGTGTAAGAGTCACATGGCCAAGTCACACGCTCGTGTGCTAGACCGTAGGTCTCACACGGTTGAGACACATGCCCGTGTCTCTGCCCGTGTGCCTATTTCTGAGCATTCTGTAAATTTTAAGATGTAGGGGATAGACGGCCAAACCACATGCCCATGTGCCAGGCCGTGTGTCACACACGGTTAAGACACACGCCCTTGTGTCTACCTATGTGGACAAAAATAGACCATTTTAAGACCATTTTTCTCACCTTTTATAATATCAACCTACACACAACATAGAAATACACTAATATATCACAACCAAGTAACCAATTCAATCAAAATTCATGTATTAAACATAATATGTCATTGCACAACTCATTCACATAAACTTACCAAGATAACTCCATTCATTGATTTAATACTATCTACTACTAAATACTTGTAAACAAACATATATATATATATGCATCATTCACATTCATAATTCAAGTTTAACCCTTTTCTATCCAACCCTATACATGCCATATAAACCATAAGTTGTATTAAAAATCTACCGGAGAAATCTGGATAGTGTGTCCCGATGTGTTGATCCGATCCTCCAATCTCACATTAATCTACAAGAAACATTAAACAGCACGAGTAGGCTTAATGAAGCTTAGTAAGTTTATAGGCTTTTAAGATAAATCTTACCGAACATACTATAAAAAATCATTAAACAAGCAATTCACTAACACTTCCTGCCAATCACAAATTCAAATGATGAATTCACTTGATTGAGATCAATATCAAAAACTACTTAAATTCTATCACTTTAATTCATGTGACACTTATTAATCATTGTCAAATTAGAGAACATCTTACGAAGTTGAGTATATCGTTTTCTTGATGCCATAATCCAACTATGGTCTTTCACATATTTTGCCATGGCCCTGCCATGGTCTTACACTCGTAATGTCATAACCTAGTTATGGTCTTATCATCAAGATGCCATAGCCCAGCTATGGTCTTACACATATGCATATATTGCCATGGTCCAACCATATAGTCTGATGTTCACGGTGCCATAACCCAGTTATAGTCTTTTCACTAAATGCCATAGCCTAGCTATGGTCTTACATTTAAACATTGCCATGGTCCAACCATGGCCTTATCCGTCAATTCATCTTTTGTCACGAAACGATCGTACTCAATCCTGCAGTCCACTTAATTTGTACTTTCAATTCAATTTTCATATTTTTACAATAATCATAATTTAATAACAAATATGTGAAATAATACATTATATCATTTTTAAATTAACAACTGATCATGAAAGTTTAACCATATGAACTTACCTGGGCTAATTTGTAGAGGTTGTAGAAATTTAGGGACTAATCTGTTAATTTCTCTTTTCAACATTTATCTTCGAGTTCTTGATCTATAATGTAAAATTATTCATTTATCAACATCTAATTCAATTCTAATTCACTTCACAATTTATGCTCTTCAATTTTTGAAATTTCATATTTACCCCAAATTTTACAATTTTTACAATTTAGCCCCTAATCAATCAGTCCATCAATTGAGCTAATTTTTTTCTCAATTAACACTTTATCCAGTTATTTTAGGCTACAATACAATTTTTGATATTCATAATTTCAACACCAAACCCTAAATTTTAACTTTTTCACAATTAGGTCCTAAAATCAATTTTTATTGAAATTACTTGATAAAATCATCATATAATAAAATTAAAGCTTCAAATCCGTGTTAACTCATCATAAACTTTCTGCATTCATCAATAGTAACTTTCAAAATTTCCCATATAATCAAAAACTAATGAATTAGATAGTTGGACCTAATTGTATAAGTCTTAAAAATACAAAAATTACAAGAAAACAGCAAGAATTGAACTCACATGATGAATATATATGAAAAACCAGCTTATAGGGACTCTTCAATGGCATTTTTGGCTCAGAATTGTGAAGAAATTGCTAGAAACTCTTTTAATTGTTATTTTATTCATTTAATTTTGCAAAATTTCCAATTTTACCCTTATTACACCTAATTTTCATATTTTTCTTTCTTTCTAATGTTGCCTCAACCATCCCCTTTTGGCATATTTATGCACTATGTCCCTTCTTATTCATCATTAAGTTATTTAATCATTATTTCTTTAATTAGCAAGTTTTGCACCTTTTTCAATCTAGTCCCTTTTTATTTAATTAATTATCAAAACGTTAAAATTTTCTAACGAAACTTTAATACTAACTCACTAACACTCTATAAATATTTATAAAAATTTTTACGGCTCAATCTATGAAATCGAGGTCTCGATTCCTCATTTTTAACCTAATTTACCTAATAAACTCTTCTAAAACACAAGATTCAATAATTCAAAATTTTCCTAAAATCACATTTAACTCATGAAACTAAATAATAAAATATACGAGCTTACTTGTCAGATTTAGTGATCTCGAATCACTATTTCCGACACCACTAAAAATTGGACTGTTACACCTAAATTATACTAATATCTCTCTTTAAAACTAAAAGCAACTGACTCTAGGTTGATTAATAGAAATTTCTTTCTAATTAAAACCCCTATTGTCGCATTAACTTGATCTATGGATCCCCCTATTAGATTTGACTCTAATTCGGTAGATTTATGTTGTCCTATTTCTAGGATCTCCTCTAATTTAAGCGCATCAAACATGGATTATTAGTCTAGAAATATTAAACCAAGAATTAAGCATACATAATTGAGAACAAGATCCATGTATTTATTGCGTAAAAATAGAAATAAAATAACAGAATCCATCCTAAGGTTCATCTCCCTAGGTATTTGGAAAATTAGTTCATGATAGCAAATAAAAGCATCCCAAAGGTAGTGTAACCATAAGAAACAAAGAAACTCATAATAAACTGCAAAGAAATCAAAAGGATATCTTCAATCTTGATGGAAATCTACTTTAGAGTCGGCTACAATGGTATTTTTCGAGTTGTTTTCTTTAGTATTCTCTAACGGCTCTCTTCCATCTTCTTATTTTTGTCATATATAGGTCTAAAATGCCCGAAAAACCTAAAAATGCACTTTCTCACAAGTTTGGAGTGTGATTTGCGATTTCCACATGGTCTGGTCCCGCGTGGTTCATATGAACTTGTGCCTAACCCGTGTGGCTCTTGAAACTTGCTCTGATTTTTTTATTTTCGCTCATTTTTTTGCTCTTTTTGCTCCCTAATGCTCTCCTAAGTATAGAAACATGAATTTAAAGGGTTAGGAGCATAAAATTCATCATTTTAAATCAAATAGTTATCCAAAAAATGCATTAAGAATGATGCTAAAACATGTTACTTTTGGCATTTATCATCCATATACATGAAAATAACCAAAAATTAATATATATAAGTTTTCAAAGCATTCTTAAACCAAAATTCTCAAATAGCAAAAGCTTGGAGAAGTAGAAAACACCATTACTAACCTTTATGGAGCTTTCTCTCTCTAGCTTCCATTTTCTCTCTCAAAAATCCATGAAGCCCTAGGCTGAAAGTTGAGAGTTTGATGGTGGAAATGAGAGTAGGAGGTAGTTGCCAAGTAATTTCAACAAAAACTCAAGGTAAGTGTCGAGATTATTGATAAAAATTGAAGGAAGAATAAGAAAGACACCGTGGAGGGTGATGGCTGGCTGCAAGGCTGAATGGGGGCTTCCTCTCTTCATTTCTTTCCATTTAAAAATTATTCGAGTGTGCCCAAGGCCAAAGTCCACTCATTCACGACCAAAGTTTCTAAAATTTGTGGCCTACTTCCGTAATTCATAATCCAAATGCCCAAATTTATTCCATATGTCAAATATCTTATTTAAACAATATTTTCATCATAATTTTTTTTAGGAATGACCAAAATACCTTTATAGGATCAAAGTATCTTTTTGCCCTTTTATGCCTCTAAGTATAATTTCTTCACAACAAATAGTTATTAACGACCCTGAATTATGAAATTCTCATTTAATGCTTAATAAACATCCTTGGATAATGAGCATTATACTTTTACCATTTTCTTGGTAAAAATGGAAAGTTTTCAATTTAGTCACCACACTTTCATTAGTATCCCCAAAAGTTATCTTCATCACACCAATACATATTTCAACTTATTCTTGTATCATTTTGTCAATAATAACTCACATATCTCATTTTAGTCAAATTGCACTTTAGTCCTTAAACTTTTCAAAAATTGTTATTTGGCCTTTTGTCACATTATCATTTCTAAGATTCTTTTCATCAATTCCCATATCAAATATCAACTTTTCTTCCATAAGAATCCTTTATTCGATTCATTTCTAAATTTTCTCGCTAATTCTCTTATTCGCCACTAAAATAGTGTTACGTGTCTAATAGAAAATTTTGGGATATTACATTGATTGGGGCAAAACTTGAAGACTTGTCTTCCAACAATGCACCTTACTTTGATCATTATTATAATATTAAATTTAGCTATTTTAGCTTTTGCTTAGAAGTAATTGTAATTGATATTTAGTATGTTAGTCTCGAAAAACTTCTATATATTTGAAAGACTTGTATAGGTTTTTCTACTGAATATTGAGAGCACTTACCAAGTTTATTGAGGAACGTTACTTGTGAGAGCTCATTTGAGAAAGTAAAACCTCTTGTTGTTGGTTTTACAACCTAAGTTCTGAAGGAGATAATTTAGTAGTGAGATGTTTAGTCTTTGAGTACAAAAGTGAGTATTCTTCACTAGGGTGTGATAGAATTAGGATAATTGGTGTATTTAAGTTTAAAAATAGTTGATTCACCTCATCGAGTTAGATTCCTTAGACTTAGAGAAAGTGAACTGCGTAAACAATTTCTTGTCTCTTGTTTTTCTATTGTTTATCTCAATGTCATCATAAGTGCCCACTTCCACTATCACTTCTGCTCATACTTTATTTCTTACAATTTAACAACTAGTTAGGTCAACAATATATAATAAAAATTAATTAAAAGAAAAAAAAAAGTAGTAGACCAAACAAAATTAAAAATAAAAGAATTTGAGCATGGCACATAAATACCCTTAAAGCTCACAAGTATCATTAGGGATACTTTCTTTTTTATTTAACATTTTAGAAAATAGTTAAATTTAAGTTTTGGTCTCTCTATTATGCCACATAAATACTTTATTTTTATATATTATAAGATACTGGTTAAATATCAATTTTGACATTTTAACTATACTAAAACTTGAGATTTAATCTGTATATTTTAATTTTTGGTATAATTTAGTCTCTCTACTTTTATAATAACGTCAGTTTTTCTTAAGAATATTATTCCAACAAAAAAATAATTTTATTATGATGATTTTGAATAGGTGTTTTTAAGAAAAAAAAATCCTAATTAGTATTTTCAACATTATTTCTATTGTTACATAACTATCAAGTGAATTTTTTAAAACAATTTCAAAATGTCACACCAGAAATTTTAATAAAAAAAATTTTAATAATGGTAACAATTGAACCTAGATTTTTAAATTAGAAAAGTTGAATATTAAATTCCTAAAAATAAAAACAAGGAGACTAAATTCCAAGTGTATAAAGTGTATACAGGCTTAGAGCATATTTTAACTTTCAAATTTTTGTTGTATAATTTGATGCAAATAAATAATCAATTCAATGCAAAGCGTAGCCCCAAGAAACTAGTATTAGATAAACGAAATGACTATAGGTGTGCATGGGCCGGGCCAAGCCGGGTTTGGGCCAGGCCCAATAAAAAATTTAGCCCATTTGCTAGGCCCGGGCCCTGCCCAGCCCGAAAAATGGGCCTAAAATTTTGCCCAAGCCCGACCTGAATAAAAATGTTAAAACCAGGGCCCAACCCGGCCCGCCCATATTAATTTTTATATTATTTTTTATATAATTTTAAAATATATATAAACCATCAAAAATACTAAAAACATCAAAATAAATATTTCTCAACAAATTAAAAATAAATTTTAAAAAATATGTATACTTAAATAACAATAAAATAGATGCAACTTAACAAGCAAATGCCTCTAAAATAATAACAAAATTAACAAATGTCTTTAAAATAATAACAAAATTAATAATAAAATAAGTTTTATACAATATCTAAACAATAACAACAAAATAGTTACAACATAATAGTAAAATGGTAGTAAATAGGGAGAAAACAATAAGAAAATAATATTTAAAAAAATAGATTTTTTGTCTTTAGTGAATTCGTGCCGGGCTGGGCCCGGGCCAAAAATGCCTTACCCGAGGCCCGACGTATTTTTTAAACGAGCCTTATTTTTTTTGTCTAAGCCTATTTTTCGAGCCTATATTTTTGCCCAAACCCTCCCACATTTCGGGCGGACCTTTGGGTCGGGCCTCCTGGCCCATGCACACCTCTAAAAATGACCTATCAGTAGAAAAATTGTTAAATTTTGCTATTAGTCATGTACTTTGCGAAATTTGTGGATTTAGTCTCTGTATTTAAGTTTGATCACTTTTAATCACTATTCCTTTTGAAGTGGTTAAATTTAGTTCTTGTACTTCTCAAAATTTGAAATTTTATTCCTGATTCAAACAATAGCAGCTATCTGTTTGGTTAAATTCAATTACTAGTCTTGTACTATGCATACAATTGTAGATTTAGTCCATATTTTCTAACTAGATTATTCTAAGTCCATATATTTTTCAAAATTTGAAATTTCAATCTTGAAGCAAACCAAATTGGTTAATCCATTAATTGAATTTCTAGCAAGTAATATGTGGAAATAATAAATTGACATGTTATTATTCATATGATAATATGTTTACTGCATTAAAATTTGAAAATAGCAAAGCTTAACTCAATGAATTTAATAATTATCGTTAGTTGAAGACTAAAATTTTAAAATTTGAAAAAGTATAAAGACAGGGACTAATGACAGAATTTAGCCTAGAACAATCATCCATCCATCCATCCGCCCGTACACCCACCCGCCCGCCCGCCAATCAATCTCTCATTTCTATTTCTGTGGGCACACCACAAGCATTCATGTCCATGCTTTAGAATTACACTCCATGCAGCAGATTTTTCAGTTAATTAGAAAAACCAAAAAATTAATCTTTATAAATATGGAATGTTGTTCATCACATAAATTAGCTAGCTAGGTTAGGATCAGCCTACAATATTCTATCTACAACAGCTAGCGTGTGAGGCTCTAATTTATCCCAAGGAACGGGGTGCCACATGCAGTCTGGATTGGCCCCTACATCATGACCTAATTCCTACAGAGCACCACCGATGAAGAAAAAGCAGCTCCAGCCTCAACATGACATCAACAAAGACCTTCAAATCATCAAAGCAGTAGCACAAGCCTGGCACTCTCACTCCGGTACCTCTAGGTCTACCAATGAATTCGATGCTTACCCACGTCGACATTTCAAAGCTAGGCCTTCAAGATTCAAGCTTGAAGCATTGAGCAACCCATCTGTGAAGCTTAAGGATGAGCGCACTAGTATTGCTAATACTCCACATTGGGACTTCGCCCAATCACTGTGGGATTCATATGAGCTTGTCACCCTGGCCAAAAAGCTTGAGACTGCTCTGGTTCTCGATGACACTTTTTCAGCAGCTGGGTCAGAGTTAGAAGGAAATTCAAGTAGGGCACAAAAAAGAGGAAAGGAGAGTAAGAACAGCCTTAGAAATCTGTTAAAAAGGGTGTCTTCCAGGAGATTCGTTGAAGCTGATATTAAAATCCCCCCTGAAGATAACAATGGTTTTTGATCCTTTTTCTGTTTCCTGCTACTCTTAGGTCTATGTGAAGTGTGAATTGGATTGGTGGGTCAAAAGTACCACATTTTTCGTCCTGCAACAATAAACATAGTGATAGTAGTTCCTTTGGAAGTCTGAGATCCAACATATAACCTTTTTGAAGGTTATCCATCCTCTTTTCCCATAGTTTTAATTGGAATCTTCTTTTTAATAGCTGTGCATTTGGAGTCGTCTAAATGTTGTCCAGATAACACACTAAAAATTATACTATATATTTTTATTTACAAGTGAGTTATTTGATGTGAAGAACCAACTCATTCATGATCAAGTTATTTGATGTCTAGAACCACCAAACTTGTAGGCTTACACATGGAACAAGGTTTTTAGGTAAGATATATTTCCAGCGTTGCCACAATTGTCAGCTAGGCCTAGGCTTCCATTCACCTCAAGCATAGTATTAGTTTCTTCAATCACATCGATATTTTATTTTTTATTTGCATTACAATTTAGGGTCCTACTTTGGACTTGAGGTGTTAACACAAAACTTGAATCACTTGCTTCTTTGAATTGTTGGCTCAATTACTTTAAATTTAACTGTTTGATTACTTCAACAATCAGGGTCAGGTCGGGTGCTAAGACTGATGAACCATTCATGTTATCTCAGTTAACAATTGGACAGCATCCAGAAGGCAACTCGATCAATACTATAGTGGCTTTATTAGATATGTTGTGTATATATATATATATTGGTTCTGCTGGAATTACTGCATTCGAAGGTAATGTATATGTGTATACTATATATTAGTGTTCATAAATAATTTTCAATTAACAGCAGCTACATATCAGGGCACACCTAAGAGCAATTACTCTGCTATCCAAGAAACCACCTTTAAGAGCTTAGTTAACTTATAAAGAAAAAGAGAAAAAAGAGAACACACGAGTCTTGGTAGCACTCCAGGACAGTGACAGGTCATTTATTTAACTAGTGTATGAGCAGCAATACTCCATATATTTAGGTTACGTGGCCTGTCATTAAATCATGATCTACATGCTTACTCCAAAAGTCTCAAACTCTAGTGCATTTTGAAGGTCTTCCATTTGCACAGTTCAAAGGCTTTGTGTTTCTGCTGGATGTAGCCATCAGCTTGAGAATCGAGGGTGGCTTCATCAACGGTCTCTGCATGCTCAACCACCTGAACCTTCTTTTGGGAGTTTGCCGTTGGGGACTGCTCAGCGCACTGATCTTCTTCTGGAAACTCAACCTTGTTGTTGAAGGCCTTGTAGACATTGGGGTACTGAGGGGCACCAGGGATCATGGTGGCTGATCTTTCCATTCGGGAAAGATGAGTTTGGTAGTCTTGGGACGTGGTGTCCCAACCGGAATTCTGCCTGGGAGTATATACTAAGCTCCTTCTCATTGTTGTCTGTATCTACTCCCTTCGCTTCCAACTATGGCTATGAGTAAGCTTGTAATATTGGAAGCTGCACATTTATAGCAACCTTACATTATTTATTCGTAAGTGATAAGATTGCATCCTGTTCGCTGCTTTATCAAGTTGGATTCAGTTTAACCACATATACAGATGGAGGAATAAAATATTGGTAAAAGAAAAAGAACCAACGACAGAAAGATTTGGTTAAAATGTGATGTCACCTGCTGCATTATTCAATGACCATTACAGGAATCAGAATTTCTTTATGATAGTGAACACGTGTTTGAGGTTCCAGTGGCTGGTTTAGGAGACACGTTTGTTAGAGCCAAAAAGATACCCTGAAAAGCAGATCCTCTCGAATTTTGCTAATGGGAATCAAACTAGTTTGCCATCAACCCTTCTGACAAAAAAGTTGCAGAATCGAATCCCTAGCATCAAGAAAAATTATTTTAAGCTTGCCTGCTTTCTTGGAACTATTTCACTGAAATATTTTGAATAAGATATTGGAACCCCCTGCATAGTTGGATCACATTCTTATAAAAACACTAATTGCAAATTGCAATGAAAATTGTTTTGAAGTGCATTAATGCAAGAGTATATCATAATTACGAAGAAACTGTTGCTAGTAATAGGAATCGTTTACAGCTACTCTAACCTCTTAGTCTGAGGCCGTGTTGCTTTCTTCTCCTCTAGAGTGTTTAACACTGGTAATTCTTACAATTTCTTCCTCTTCTTTTACAAGAAAAAAGAAAAGAAATTCCTTCCTACACCCATCTTATCATTAAACATTGTAATATACCCCCCCCCAACGGACCAATTATCGATGATGATCAGAGCCAGTTATTTCCAACTATGAACTATCGTGAGCACAAAATGACAGAAACATCAAGATGAGATAGATGCCAACATTTGCTTTTACCCAACTGAACAGGACTTCCACTTAGTGTAACTTATTATTCTAAAATATACACCGTTTGATGTTATCAAAAAGCTTACTTGTTTGGCAAGCGAGCCCTCTTTGGCTTCTTTTGATTCCAACATGGAGAGTAGTACCTTGTTATCTCGTCTATTGCTGCTAAGGAACTAATAGCACTGGTCAAAGCAGAAGAAGAAACTCCTCTGTTTTTTATCTGTCCTGGCTTTGGGGGTTTCCTCAGAATCGTCATGGACTCCCATCAAAGAGCTCGTACCTGGAGACTCGGGCGCCAAGATGGAGTTCTCTGAAGCAAAAATTCGAGGAGGAATAGCTGTTGGCTCAGGAGGACACATACCAGAAATAAAATTTAGGAGCATCTCGATTATTTCACTGAAATTAGGACGAGCATTTGGGTCCTCCTTCCAAGATGATGTTAGAATGATGGCCAATTCCTCCGGCAGGTTTTCAGCACTAGGCCTCACATTCTGTATTGCAAAACATCAGCTAAATTTAACAATACTTGAAATACAAAAGGTTTTAGCACACAAGCTACTTTAATCAATCAGTATAACAAGACTGGACTAGAAACATTTCATGGGGGGGTTATTACCTTAAAAGCAGCTGCATATGCTGCCTGGAGATTTGACATGCCTTCAAATGGTAACTTGTTGTGCAAGAGCTCCCATAGCACAATCGCAAAGCTGTAGGCATCCACTTTATGGTTATAATGCTTCTTCTCTCCTTGCCTTAATGTGACAGTGCTGTACAACTATCATAGTTTAGCCACACAACCAAGATTAATTAGTGGTTTAGTATGAAAAGGACTGAACAACAAACCAAGGTGAAAATATAAGTACCTCTGGAGCCATCCAGCGGTATGTTCCTGTTTCAGCAGTCATCATCTCTGTCAATGTCTCCTCTCGCGCTAAGCCAAAATCTGCTAGTTTAACTGTTCTATTGTCTGCTGTCAAAAGCAAGTTTTCTGCAGAAAGAATATGCAGATACAGTGAAAATTATGACCTTCCATTGAATCATTCATGTCGCTAGCATCAAGTTTTCTATTTCCACCGTTTGAGGGATCATTAAAGATGGATGTGCATAACTTCTAGTTAAGCAGGATTAAGTTGTAACACATAAGTTAACTCACACAATTGGTTCTCTTAAGTCAAATGTTATTATTTTCTTTATAGCCATTATACAAGTACAGCAAAACAACAACAGACACATATAAGATGACAATAAAACATGATACCCTAGTTTCACCACCTAAAACAATCAATATGCAGCTTAATAGACTTAACGGTAATGATTTGACACCTTTTGTGATACAATCTTTGACAGGACGAGTGAACCCAACATCTGGAAGAGATTCAATTTGGTTTCCATTGGAAGCAAATCCATGCTTTTCTCCAATTATATCGGATGCAACTGATTTTTACTTATATAATACAATTGGGGCTTTTATAGGTTCCTTGACGCCAACCAACTGCATCGGATTTATATGCAACACAAAACTTGCATGTCAAAATGCCCGGCTCTACACCATATTTTCATTCTGAATACTGAGTTGAAATTTAATATTTTCCTTACAACTTCTTAGAGTTCCCACCCCTTTTCACATGCATGAACTGCATAATCTTCTTGCATCCCTTCATAGTTCTTAGAGATGAAAAAACTCAATAAAGCCCACCGGCAATCAAGAAACTAATTCACTTAACTGATGTGGCCCTCTGATTCAAAATTGCCCTATGCCTCCGTAAAGCAAAATCCAAACCTTATCCACGTTCAAATTTCAAAACCCAAAAAATGCAGATGTAAAATGAGAGAATTACCAGGCTTCAGATCACGGTGTATGATCCCATGAGAATGCAAGCATTCCATAGCACAAGCTATATCAAGTGCGAAACCAATAGCAACATGCATATCTAAGCACCTCGGCCGCATGTTCAACAAATACTTCCGTAGAGTCCCACCCAGCAGAAGCTCAGTAACTATCACCATTACAGGCTCCTTGCAGGCACCAATAAACTGTTATGGACAAGCGTTCAACAATCAGAGTTAGAATTGAAAGAAACTACTACAACGGCTAGTCAAGTATTATCATCACTTAAACATCACATAAGCAACTATGCTAAGGGAACTGTATCCAATCCAACCTTCACTAGATTTTTATGCTGCACTCTAGACAACATTGCAACCTCTCTTGCAAACCGTCCTTCTCTCTTGGCTATCTCCTCAGGAGTTTCTCCCTTATGAAGTATTTTAATTGCAACAGTCTGGTTTTTATATCTGCAAAAAGAGGAGACAAAAGAACGAAAGTTGAGAGAGAAAAGGTGACATTGCTACAAACAATATATATATAATTACGGATAAAACGGGCTCAAAACATATTCAAGATCTCAATCCAGATGCAACTAAGTATAATTCAATGAAAGTCTTCACTATTTTACAAGAAGAATTAGGTATTCCCACTCCCCAGTTTCTGTTTGAGAAACAGATTAAAGTTTTAGACAAAATGGGGAAAGAATAGAACATAATCTAGACATGAATGCCTGGAATATCAGCTAAACGTAAAACCCACAAATAAATCAGAGACTGCTAATTCCCCCAATTGATAGATTTTGAACAATGTAATGATGAAGTAGTGAATTTGGCAAAGAGAAAAAAAAGTTGGGACTCACAGTGAAGGCATTACCCAGAAAAATACAAACCAGTAATCAAAGAAGGAAAAAAGTATTTTGCGAACTTACTTTCCCTCATAGACCTTGGCATGAGCTCCTTCTCCGATTCTTGGACCAACAAAGAGATGCTTTGGATCAATCAACCATTTAGCATCCAATTTCAACTCATCAGCCGTGTAAATCCTACTCCCAGAATCCATAATTCTAAAAGACGAAAGGGCTCAAACATCTATATCTAGCAAGTAATCATCATAAAAGTTTACCCCTTTTGTAAATAGTAATAAAAAAACATATATCAGAAACTCGAAAAGATGGAAGCTTTTTCAATGCTCATTCATTCACCAAAAAGCTGGAGTTATGGGAAGAGAGCGAGAGAAGAAGCAGAAAAAGATATGATCTGTGGTGGTGTATGTTTTCGATAACAAACCTCAAAGATGCAAAGTTTCACAAGTGTAATGGGTTGGATGTGTCCTAAATGAAAGGAGGCAAAAGAAAGGAACCCCACGTGTAGTGTACTGTAGTAAAAGATGGAGGAAAGTAGATGGGATGAAGAAAGATACCCCAAACTACAGCAAAGTAAGGAAAACAAGGGAAGATACGTTGAATGTCCAATCTCCAAACGTGTCATCAAAATCATGGGGAAAGGAGAAGACTATAACAACATCAAATCTGCTCTTCATCATTTCCTAATCTCTCTCCTTCTAGTTCAACTTGACTGACTCGTTTTATTTCACCCCATCTGGGTGCTGTCTTATAAAAAGAGTGCTAATGTAAAGTTAGATTTTTCTATAGCCAGCAATTAACATGATGATTTTCTTTCTAATTATTTTTTGAGATGTAATTACAATTTGAGGACAAACAAATATAGGTTATTAGAAATTTTCATAAACACAAAGTCACATAATTAGTTTTAGATTTGTTCATGAGTTTCATCTTGACTCGATTTTAAAAAAAATTTAAATTCGAGCATAAACTTGACCTAGCCTATCCCACCCAAAAGAAATTAATTAAAAATTAATATATTTATTACCTTTCAGTCTCAAATTAAATTAACTAACTGACATAAGTTATTTATCTTTTGACATCACAATTTAAATTGGGTTAAATCAAGAGATGTTCGATAGATTATTCTTTCAACCTCATCTACCTAAATAACTTACTAGGGTCATCAATCTTAGGGTTTAATCACACTCAATTTAATCTAACTAATTCTAAAACAAACCCTAATTTTTCAGTCGATTAATTCCATCTTCGCTCGTTAATCTCCCTACAGGTTTAGTTTCTCATGAATCTAGATGCAAATTTCACTAATTTCAATTCAAACATTCAAACAAATATAAAAATAACAAAGAAAGCAAAAGAGAATTTTGATACATTGGGATGTTAATTGGGTGCGAAATTGAAAACTCATTTAACAGTCATTGAACAAAACTCGATCACAATCTGAACTAAAAGTGCAATTGAATCCAAAGCTGAAGTAGCAATAAATTCCCAATCAACAAACCTTAAATCCATAAACTAAAACTAAAACTAAGGGAATATGCTCCCTCAATCAGCTATTAAGTGTTACTATATATAGTTTACTGTTTTCTAACCATATTAGGTCAAATACAAGTGATTAAGACGGATTAAAATGGCTTGTTAGACGGAAACACCCTTAGTTATAATTTGGCCTCGTTGAATTGATGTCGCGACACCATAGGACCAGTGTCGTGACATTTAACATCAAATTGGAACTTCCTTGGCCTTGAAGTTGGGTGTTGCGACATTGCACTCTGGTGTCGCAACATCAAAAGTGAATGATTTCTCTTGACGGTTCAAAGTAGAGTGTCGTGACATTGACACCTTTAATACCCTCAATTCTGCTTCGAAGTTGATGGTCGCGACACCACCAGCAAATGTCACAACATTGAAGTTGTTCCTTTGATTCATTGGCCTAAAATGGTGTCCTGCACACTCAATTACCCCAGTAGTCTTTCATTAGGCCTGGATTGTTCTAACAGATCACCAAAACACTGAAAAACACTTATTTTATTAAAGTTGAATATGAAATACTAAAACAGAAAACTCCTAGAAAGCTAATCGAAAATAAGCTCATTAAATGCTAAAAAGAACCTAATTTTGGCAGATTAGTTAGGACTTAAATCATTAGTTGTATTGTGAGAAATATAGTGGATCATTGCTCTAGGCAAGGCTTGCAAGTGTAGGCTAAGGTTGAACTACGTAAACAATATCAATGTTCATCTTTATGTATATGCACTTTTGGTTTCATGATTGAAACTATGACCACAATTCCAAGCACTATTTTAGCCGTAATTTTCTGTTTGCTAAAACACGTATCCCATCGTTTCTATAATTGGTGTCAAAGCCTCTCACTAAACATAAATAATGATTATCTTGGTTGATATACTTGTTTGGAATGGAATGATCTTCAATCTCATGCCTCCTATGCTCAATGGAGTAAATTGTGCATATTGGAAAGCTAAGATGAAAGTGTTATTTAAGTCAATGGATAAATGAGCCTAGATGGTTGTTGTAACTGGATGGAAGCATCCGTTAACTGAAACTGAAAGAGTAAAAACTCTAAAGGCTAAGGTACCCTGGACTACTGAAGAAGAAAATACTGATAATACCAACTTCAAAGCCCTTTATGCTATTTTTTATTGGGTAGATGCAGAGGAGCTCAAGAGGATCTCTAAGTATACTGAAGCCAAGGTTGTAACAGCCCATTTTTGGCTAAATCAGAACAGTGGTTTTGGAACCACAAATTCGAAGTCAGAAAATTATTTTAATATTATTCTACGTGTTTAGAGCATGTTAGCACGTTTGTATGAAAGTTTCATGAATTAATTTTACCGATTGAATGCTTAATTTGATAAAAAGACTAAATCGCATAAAATGCAAAAGTAGTGTTCTCATAGTTTAAAGTACCAATTGGCTATAGAAATGAAATATGTAAGCACTTACATGGGAATTTAACCATTTGATTGTTGAATGGACAATTATGTGCATAGTTAAGTGGACTTTTAATGTTATTCATTAAGTTTATTTTTGTAATTTAGAAATTAAAGTAAATTAAAATAAAACAAAGCCAAATTGTCATCTTCATTCATCCATTTACAACCAAAATTAAGAAAGAAACTAGGGTTTGAAAGCTTAAAACCATTCGGCACTTTGGAAGCTTAACTAGGTAAGCAATTTTGTTCGGTCTTTGATTATTTTTATTTTTTATGATCGTTGTAACTAGCTCTAGCTAGCCCAGGAACTATTTTGCAAAAATGTTAAAGATTTCAATAGTTGCCATTGATGATAGCATGTGTTCTTTGATGTTTGATGATGAAATATGAATATTGGTTGATAGATTTACATGTTTTGTAAAGTGATTTTTGGTGAAAATGCAAATTAAGGATTAATTTGTGAAAATATGAAAATGTAAGGCTAAATGTGTGAAAATTTGAGAAATATGGGCTGCTAGGGACCTATAGAGAATTTAGCTAGCATGGGTATTAAAGAAATTGCATGAATTTGTAATTTTGTGAAATGAGGACTAAATTGTAAAATGTGTAAATTTAGGGGCTAATGTGTAAAATAGCTCAAATGAATAATTTGGACCAAATTGAATGAATATATGATTGAATAAGTTGATTTTGATTACATATAGATCAAGAAAAGAGAAATTTGAACTTAGAATGGGGGAAAAGTAAAGTGGTCGAATAGTCGGTCTGTTTCGTCATTTTCGTACCGAGGTAAGTTCATATGGTAATGAACGTTATTTAATTTGTGTTATATATGCATTATTATTGAATTGAATTTGAGAAATTGATTGGAAATGCGCTTTCAGATGTGATTGACCGAGATTTGATTGAGAGAAGTCCCGTACGAACCATAGGAATAGCTTAGGATGCAAATGTCATGACATAGGGATTTACCGAGATGATGTGATTCAGTGCTGGTCTCGTACATTCTACTAGTGGCTGGGTTTTGCATGTGTTACGGTTCTTGACAGCTTGTGTGAGCAACACCGTGTAGCTACGTCTTGATTGACAGCTTGTGTGAGCAGGCTCGTGGTAACTCAAGATCGAGCATTTATGTGATATGAGATAGCTTTGGCTATCTATGAGGCACTTAGGTGCGATGTGTTACCCAAGTATCATTTAGTGATCCTAAATGGTTCAACAGGCATGAACGAGATGAGAATGAAAGTGAAATTGATTCAATGGTCCAGGTATGTATGGAATGTATATGAGTATTGAATTAAGGTAAGTTGTGAAACTCATGCTCCAACGTGTTTTGAATATGGAAAGGTTTGTGGATTGTTATGAATTATACCATGTTAGGTTTATTTTGGTTGAATTGCATTTAATTGATATGTTAACTTTATTATCATATGAACTTACTAAGCTATAAAGCTTACTTTATTTTATTTTCCTATATTTTGTAGTGCAATCGAGCTAACTCAGATCCGGGGATCGTCAGAGACTTCATCACACTATCAGACATCTATTTTGGTATTTTTGAAGTTGTGTTTTTATGGTATATGGCATGTATAAGGTATGGTTATTTTGATATATTTGATGGATATGTTTTAGGCCATTTGAAATGGCTTGTAAATGATATGGTTTGATGTTTGTATAACCATGTACTTTGGTTCATTTTAGTATGGATGATGTGGTGGTTATAATATGCAAATGGCCATTTGGTATATGGTGTATAAATGATTGAGATATGCCCTGCTGTGGTTTGGTTTTGGTTAATGAATTAGGTTGATTATAAGATAAGTTATATATGAGAATCATGTTTAGTAAAGCATGTGATTTTGGATTATGTTTAAATAGGTGAATTATAGTGATTATGAGTTTGATAATTATTGATATGGAAATAGTATAAAATGTGATGATTTGAAGTTGAATTGGCTGCCTATTGTGTTATGAAATGGTATCATTTGTGCTTTTGTAGGGTATAAAAATTGGGGTGGCAAAATGGCTTGGTAAATATTTTTGTCCTCATAGGCAGAGACACGGGCGTGTGTTTCAGCCGTGTGCAACACACGGTCATGGAACACGGCTGTGTGTCCCCTCGTGTTGCCATTAAATGCAAGTCAGTATGTATCACACGGCCTCATACACGAGCGTGTGACTAGCCGTGTGGCATAAATCAGTATACCCTACAGGTTTGGCACGGCCTGACACACGGGCGTGTGGTCTGCCATGTGACCTAAGTCAAAACGTTACACGGGGTAGGACACGGTGTAACACCCCTTACCCGATACCGTCACTAGAATCGAGTAGTGAGCGCTACAGGACTTATCGGAGAACAGACTCATGTTTACAACCAGATCATTACAATTTTACCATTATCGAGAGTTTACTATCCCAATAATAACATCTCGGACGATCAGGATTTGAATCCTATCGCATCAGAAGCCCGAAAAATTTTTCACTTTTGAAACTACGCCACAAGCCCGTGTGACTCATAGCACGGCCGTGTGATAAGGCCGTGTGGCCTTCACACGCCCATGTCTAACGACTGTGGTCGAAACTGTCAAATTGGCCACGGTCACCCCACACGATCGTTTGGGGACCGTGTACCCCACACGGTCAAAACACAGGGCCGTGTCTCTTGCCCGTGTGGTTCACTAAAACTTAAATTAAGGTGCAGGGGAGGCACGGTCTGAGTACACGCCCATAGGGTCAGGCCGTGTGCCCCCCACGGCCTAAGCACGCTCGTGTCCTATACCCGTGGAGTAAACTGTCCACCAGCACACGGCCATGGCACACACCCGTGTGCCCTACCGTGCAGGCCGTGTCAAGCTATTTACCAGGCCTTAGCCTCCCTGAAACACAATTACACATACATACCATTCATTTCACCCAATTTCAATGACATAAACTCAAAATGGCTACATTATAACACCATTTACAAAACATGTATCACATATTCACCTATTCTATTAGTCTTACAAAACAATACTTATACAAAGACTAGCCACCTATACATGCCAAAATCAAAGTATCAAAATCATGTATACATATACCAAGGTAGCTTGATAGTGTGAGACGAGCCTCCTTCGATCATCAATCCCAATACGCTCTATGCTCGATAATCTAAAAGGAAGGGGAAAAAGAAAAGGAGTAAGCTACAAGTAGCTTAGTAAGCCATATGTAAATTAATAGCAAAATGCACAATAATTAACTAAGGCATCTCATTTTCACATAGCATATATACAACATTCATATACTTACTCATGCACATTCTTACCAAAATGTCCAAATATAGACATTTACATACATATCATGTTCCATTCATTTTCAATTGCTTAACCTGCACACATTCTTCACATAACCAAGTTAATTCCCGTTGAACATTCAGAACAGAAACGATATACGGAGGTTAGCACTGAAGTGCCTCACAGATATGTGGCCGAAGCCAGTACAGATATATGGCATAAACTGTCAGAATATATAGCCGAAGCCACAGAATATGTAGCCAAAGCTACCTCAGATAACAGAAATACAGACGTAATCCACTGGCCTGCTCACATAAGTTGACAGGTGACTGCAACATATGCAAGTGCACCCAGCACCCGGGATACGGAATCAGACAAAATCAGAACCCTCAAGTGACATGTCACTGATATCCGGAGCCATTCTTACTGTTCAAACGGGATTTACCAGAATATTCATAAACATACAATTGTATAGTTCAAAATTCATATCCACATATTTTCACATAGAAATCATCAAAAGAACAACAATGAATTAATGTGCTATAATTTACTTATGACTTACCTCGATTACCAAAATGACTAAATCTCAAATTAGTCGACTACTTTTTCTTTTCCACGATCTCGATCGCTTTCTCTTCTCTCTTGATCTAAATAAACACATTTAACACATTTAATCAATTCCATAGTCAAATTTGATCACAATCCGGACTCTAAGGCGAAATGACCATTTTGCCCCTAGTCCCGTAAACTCCATTTCATTCTATTTTCTTAACAATTTAGACTTAGTTAAATCCTTTTTCACAAAAACAATCCAAGAATCACATATATTCACACAATTGTGGACAAATTTTTCACTTTTCTCATTTTAGTCCCTTAGGGACGTTTTTACCGAAAACTACTTAGAAAAACTCGTAAATAACACTTTAAGAATCCATTTTCTACCATTTTTCATCAAATCATAAATTTCTCAAGAATGGGTGGATTTTTGAAACTCAATCTCTCTTCAAATAAATGGTAAAATCATGAAATTCAAGCTTAGAAAAACTCAAAAATACGAAAATAATCGAAAACGAGGATAAAATACACTTACAATTTGCTTGAAAAAGCTCAAAACCCTTGAGCTATGGTGGAGAGAAAATTAGCAGACAATTGGAAGAAGAAGATGAACACTTTTCATCTTTTTCTCATATTTTTATTTTGTTTTTAGTGATTTAGACAAAAATGCCCCTAATGTCATTACTCAAGAACATTTCTAGAAATACCCTTTTGTGTCCATGCCACTAACTCATGGTCTATTTACCATTTAAAGACCTCTAGTTCAAACCCCCATTTCAAATAGATACTTACACATTATAACTCACATTTTGCAATCAATGCAATTTAGTCCAAAAATAAAATTAAACACTAAATCAAGAAATTTTCTAAACGACTTTCACACGGAGCATATTTAATAAATCAGAAAACATAAAATTTTCAGAATCTAACTATTGTAATTCGGGTTTTGTGGTTACGAAACCACTGTTCCGGTTAGACCCTATTTTGGGCTGTCACATTTCTCCCCCTTAGGGATTTTCGTTCCAAAAATCTTACCAGTAAACAGATGGCGATATTGATTCCTCATAGTCTCTTCCGTTTCCCATGTTGCTCTTCCATTCCATGACGTTGCCACAATACCTTTACCAGAGTAATTCTTTTATTTCTCAACTGTTTCACTTCTCGTGTCAGAATCTTAATCGGTTATTCATCATATGACATATCTGATCGAATTTCAATTTCAGTAGGTGAAATCACATGCGATGGATCTGACCGATATTAACGAAGCATCGAGACATGAAACACATTATGAATTCTTTATAACTCTGGAGGCAAAGATAACCGATAGGCTACTGGACCTATTCTTTCAATTATTTTATACGGACCAATATAGCGCGGACTTAATTTACCTTTTCGGCCAAATCTCAAAATTTTCTTCCACGGAGACACTTTCAAAAATACTTTATCTCCCACTTGAAACTCAATTTCTTTTCTTTTCAAATTTGTATACGACTTTTGTCGATCAGGTGCAGCTTTCAGATAGTCTTGAATTATCTTGACTTTATCTTCAGTCTCTTTTACCAAATCAGTCCCATGAACATATCTCTCACGAAGTTTAGTCCAATACAGAGTACGACACTTCCGTCC
The DNA here is from genome assembly GCA_020496765.1 of Gossypium stocksii. Classification (NCBI taxonomy): domain Eukaryota; kingdom Viridiplantae; phylum Streptophyta; class Magnoliopsida; order Malvales; family Malvaceae; genus Gossypium; species Gossypium stocksii. The sequence goes on from CM035622.1 coordinate 73,119,180, forward strand.
ATACAGAGCTTCATATGGTGCCATTCTAATGCTTGACTGATAACTATTGTTGTACGCAAATTCAATCAAAGGCAGATATTTATCCCAACTACCTTCAAGCTCTAAAACACAACATCTTAACATATCTTCAAGCACTTGAATCACTCTTTCTGATTGCCAGTCTGATTGAGGATGAAAGGTAGTACTAAAATTTAATTTAGTACACAATGCTTCTTGTAACTTTTTCCAGAACCTCGAAGTAAAACGTGGATCTCTGTCGAAAATAATGGATACAGGCACACCATGCAATCTAACTATCTCGGAAACATATAATTCGGCTAGTTTATCCAAAGAAAAGTTCATCCTCACCGGAATGAAATGAGCTGACTTAGTTAATCGGTCAACAATTACCCAAACAGAATCTTTCTTTCTCGGTGTTAAAGGCAATCCGGAAACAAAATCCATGGTAATTCTTTCCCATTTCCATTCGGAAATCATAATTGGCTGGAGTAATCCCGAAGGCAACTGATGTTCTGCTTTTACTCTCTGACAGGCTAAACACCTTGTTACATATTCAGACATATCTCGTTTCATGCCCGGCCACCAATACACTTTCTTTAGATCTTGATACATTTTCACACTACCCAGATGTACTGACCAACGACTATCATGAGCTTCATGCAAAATCTTCCAAATCAGTTCAGTATTTCCCGGCACACAGATTTTGTCACGAAACAGCAGGCAATCACTTACATCTATCCGAAAATCAGAACTATTACCCATTTCTCATTGAGTTCACTTTGCTAATAAATTACTGTCTAATTTCTGAGTTTCACAAATTTCTTGCAAAAATAATGGCTTCGCCACTAACTCAGCTCTCAACGAACCATCATCAGACAACGACAAATATGTATTCAAAGCTCTGAAAGCAAACAAAGATTTTCTACTTAAAGCATCAGCAACCACATTTGCTTTACCCGGATGATAGTCAATTACAAGTTCATAGTCTTTTAATAGTTCCAACCATCTTCGTTGTCGCAAATTCAAATCTTTTTGAGTCATTACGTACTTCAGACTTTTGTGATTGGTATACACTCTACACCTTTCACCGTACAAATAATGTCGCCATATTTTCGAGGCAAAAACTATAGCAGCTAATTCCAGATCGTGAGTCGGATAATTCCTTTCATATGGCTTTAATTGCCGAGAGGCATAAGCTATTACCTTTCCTTCTTGCATCAAAACACACCCAAGTCCGTTTAGAGATGCATCACTATAAACAATAAATTCTTTCCCTGACTCAGGTTGCACTAACACTGGTGCCTCAGTTAAACACTTTTTCAACCTTTTAAAGCTTTGCTGACATTCATCAGTCCACATAAATTTAATTTCTTTCCGTAATAGTCTCGTAATCGGCGAAGTTATTATCGAAAAACCTCTTACAAACCGACGGTAATACCCGGCTAAGCCTAGAAAACTCCTAACTTCAGACACATTCTTAGGAGGCTTCCATTCTATAATTGCTAAGATCTTATTCGAATCCACTCGGATACCTTTTTCAGAAACGATATGTCCCAGAAACCCAACTTCACTAAGCTAGAACTCACTTTTACTGAACTTGGCATACAGTTTCTTCTCTCTCAAGATCTGAAGTATAATTCTCAAGTGTTCAACATGCTCAGATTCACTTCGAGAATATGTCAAAATGTCATCGATGAAAACCACTACGAACTTATCCAAATAAGGCCTGAAAATTTGATTAATCAAATCCATAAAAATGGCCGAAGCGTTGGTCAATCCAAATGGTATTACCAAAAATTCGTAGTGGCCATACCGGGTCCTAAAAGCAGTCTTAAGCACATTAGACTCCTTAACTTTTAACTGATAATACCTGGATCTCAGATCAATTTTAAAAAACACGGAAGCACCCTTAAGCTGATCAAATAAATCATCAATTCTAGGCAACGAATACTTATTCTTCACTGTTACTCTGTTAAGCTGACGATAATCAATACAAAGTCGTAATGATCCATCTTTCTTCTTAACAAACAAAACCGGAGCACCCCACGGAGAAGAACTAGGTCTCACGAATCCCTTATCAGTCAATTCTTACAACTGTGCTTTCAATTCTATCAATTCTGTCGGCGCCATTCTATACGGGGTAATCGATATCGGAGTAGTACCCGGAAACAATACAATACCGAATTCAATTTCTCTATCCGGAGGCAACCCAGGAAATTCTTCCAGAAATACATCTAAATATTCACATACCACAGGTACAGATCCAATCTCTTTTTCAGACACCTTAGTGTTCAACACATAGGCCAAATATGCCTCACAACCACTTTTCAAACATTTACAAGCAGATATTGCAGAGATTATAGTCGGAACACAATCTGACTTATCTATTTCAATTCGAAATATTTCACCATTACCACAATTCAATTCAAGAATCTTTTGCCTACAATCTATTCTAGCACCATGCACGATTAACCAATCCATTCCCAAAATAACATTGAATTCATCAAAAGGAAGCAACATTAAATCAATAGGGAAACAGTGACCACGAATCATCAAAGGACAGTTCTTACAAATTTTGTCGACTATCACATGTTTTCCTAATGGATTCGACACTTTAACCATAAATTCAGTGGATTCAATACACAAATTCTTATCAAACACTAATTTCATACATATATATGAATGAGTTGATCCCGGATCAATTAAAGCAAGAACAGAATTATCATAGAAAGAAAATGTACCAGTGATCACTTCAGGTGAAGACGCTTCCTCACGAGCCCTTATAGCATACGCTCTAGCTGGAGCTTTCGCTTCAGATCTTGCAATGGTATCTTTCTTTTCGCTTTTACTGCTATTTCCAGATCCCATATTCCTTGATGGTCTTCCTCTACTCACATTACTCAGTCTCACATTCTGAGATTTCTCAAATCCTTCTCTTTCAGGACAGTCTTTGATGAAATGATATTGAGATCCGCATCTAAAATAAGCTCGATTATGCAGATAACATTCACCTGGATGTCTCTTTCCACAGTGTTGGCATTCGAATCTATCAGATCTAATACTACCGACACTTGTCACTGAAGTGGTTTGACCCTTCGGATTAGAGCGTTGTTTACCACGATCTCTTTGAGAAAAACTTACCGAAACATTCGATCGAGAACTCATATCTCTTGATTTCTTTGACTGAGACTAAAATGTTCGACCCATTGATCTCTTTCTTGCATCTCTAGCTTCACTTTTAACTTTTCTTTTCTCTTTGCTCAATGCCTCGGCCTTAATGGCCCGTTCAACAAGTATTACTAATTCCTTAATCTCCAGAATTCCCACAAGTAGTCGGATATCTTCATTCAGCCCATCTTCAAATCTCTTATAGAGTATTTTTTCAGTAGTTACAAACTCTTGGGCATACTTACTTAATCTAACGAACTCTCTTTCATACTCAGCTACTGACATTTGCCCTTGCTTTAATTGCAAAAATTCTTTCCGCTTCTGATCAATGAACCGATGACTGATGAACTTTTTATGAAATTCTTCCAAAAAGAAATTCCACGAAACTTTCTCTTTCGGAACCACTGATATCAAAGTCTTCCACCAGTGATAAGTAGAATCCCGTAACAATGAAGTGGCACATTTCAGACTTTCTTCTGGGGTACAAGATAGTTCATCTAACACTCTAACCGTATTTTCTAACCAAAATTCAGCTTTCTCTGGGCCATCATCCACATTAGCTCGGAATTCTTCAGCCCTATATTTTTTGATCTTATCTACCAGAGGCTTAGACAATCTTACCACTTCTATTTGAGGAGAGGCTATGGGAACGGCTTGAGAAACAGGATGGGGCAGAGGAGGTTAAGCATTCGGATTCACCCGAATGAACTCTATATACCAATTGCTCATCATATGGAGAAAGGCTTTCCGAGCCTCATCTCCTTGACCCTGAGTCTCGGGTCTACTCGTAACAGGCGCTGTCCCTTGCACGGGAGCAGTCGCATTACTCTGAGCATCATCAGCAGTATCTCGATTGGGATCCATATACTATAATAGAAAACATTTCAAAATCATTAGAAGTCGTCACACTATCAAGTCTCAAATATGGCATGTATAGACTGACTATTACACTTACTACGTTAGTCCGAGAATCAACTAAACCGTAGCTTTGATACCAATAAAAATATAACACCCCTTACCCGATACCGTCACCGGAATCGAGTAGTGAGCATTACTCGACTTATCGGAGAACAGACTCATGTTTACAAGCAGATCATTACAATTTTACCCTTATCGAGAGCTTACTATCCCAATAATAACATCTCGGATAATTAGAATTCGAATCCTATCGCATCAGAAGCCCGAAAAATTTTTCACTTTTGAAGCTACGCCATACGCCCGTGTGACTCATAGTACGGCCGTGTGATAAGGCCGTGTGGCCTTCACACGCCCATGTCTAACGATCATGGTCGAAACTATCAAATTGGCCACGGTCACCCCACACGGTCGTTTGGGGGCCGTGTACCCCACACGGTCGAAACACACGGCCGTATCTCTTGCCCGTGTGGTTCACTAAAACTTAAATTAAGGTGCAAGGGAGGCACAGTCTGAGTACATGCCCGTAGGGTCAGGTCGTGTGTCCCTCACGGCCTAGGCACGCCCGTGCCCTATACCCGTGGAGTAAACTATCCACTATCACACGGCTATGGCACACGCCCGTGTGCCCTATCGTGCAGGCCGTGTCAGGCTATTACCAAGCCTTAGCCTCCTTGAAACACAATTACACATACATACCATTCATTTTACCCAATTTCAATGACATAAAATCAAAATGGTTACATTATAACACCATATACAAAACAAGTATCACATATTCACCTATTCTATTAGTCTTACAAAACAATACTTATACAAAGACTAGCCACCTATACATGTCAAAATCAAAGTATCAAAATCATGTATATATATACCAAGGTAGCTTGATAGTGTGAGACGAGCCTCCTTCGATCACTAATCCCAATACGCTCTATGCTCGATAATCTAAAAAGAAGGGGAAAAAGAAGAGGAGTAAGCTACAAGTAGCTTAGTAAGCAATATGTAAATTAATAGCAAAATGCACGATAATTAACTAAGGCATCTCATTTTCACATAGCATATATACAACATTCATATACTTACTCATGCACATTCTTACCAAAATGTCCAAATATAGACATTCACATACATATCATGTTCCATTCATTTTCAATTGCTTAACCTGCACACATTCTTCACATAACCAAGTTAATTCCAGTTGAACATTCAGAATAGAAACGGATATACGAAGGTTAGCACTGAAGTGCCTCACAGATATGTGGCCGAAGCCAGTACGGATATATGGCATAAGCCGTCAGAATATGTAGCCAAAGCCACTAGAATATGTAGCCGAAGCTACCTCAAATCACAAAAATACAGACGTAATCCACGGGCTTGCTCACATAAGCTGACAGGTGACTGCAACACATGTAAGTGCACTCAGCACCCGGGATACAGAATCAGACAGAATCAGAACCCTCAAGTGACATGTCACTGATATCCGGAGCCATTCTTACTGTTCAAACGGGATTTACCAGAATATTCATAAACATACAATTGTATAGTTCAAAATTCATATCCACATATTTTCACATAGAAATCATCAAAAGAACAATAATAAGGTAATGTGCTATAATTTACTTATGACTTACCTCGATTACCAAAACGACTAAATCTCAAATTAGTCGACTACTTTTTCTTTTTCGCAATCTCGATCTCTTTCTCTTCTCTCTTAATCTAAATAAACACATTTAACGCATTTCATCAATTCTATAGTCAAATTCGATCACAATCCGGACTCTAGGGCGAAATGACCATTTTGCCCCTAGTCCTGTAAACTCCATTTCATTCTATTTTCTTAACAATTTAGACTTAGTTAAATCCTTTTTCACAAAAACAATCCAAGAATCACATATATTCACACAATTGTGGACAAATTTTTCACTTTTCTCATTTTAGTCCCTTAGGGACGTTTTTACCGAAAACTACTTAGAAAAACTCGTAAATAACACTTTAAGAATCCATTTTCTACCATTTTTCATCAAATCATAAATTTCTCAAGAATGGGTGGATTTTTGAAACTCAATCTCTCTTCAAATAAATGGTAAAATCATGAAATTCAAGCTTAGAAAAACTCAAAAATACGAAAATAATCGAAAACGGGGATAAAATGCACCTACAATTTGCTTGAAAAAGCTCAAAACCCTTGAGCTATGGTGGAGAGAAAATTAGCAGACAATTGGAAGAAGAAGATGAACACTTCTCATCTTTTTCTCATATTTTTATTTTGTTTTTAATGATTTGGACAAAAATGCCCCTAATGTCATTACTCAAGAACATTTCTAGAAATACCCTTTTGTGTCCATGCCACTAACTCATGGTCTATTTACCATTTAAAAACCTCTAGTTCAAACCCCCATTTCAAATAGATACTTACACATTATAACTCACATTTTGCAATCAATGCAATTTAGTCCAAAAATACAATTAAACACTAAATCAAGAAATTTTCTAAACGATTTTCACACGGAGCATTTTTAATAAATTGAAAAACATAAAATTTTCAGAATCTAACTATTGTAATTCGGGTTTTATGGTTACGAAACCACTGTTCCGGTTAAACCCTATTTTGGGTTGTCACACACGGGTTGGGACACAGCCATGTGATCCCATTTCAAATGTCCACACGGCCTGTGATACAGGCGTGTCTAGTGGCCGTGTGAGACACACGGCCTGTTCGTACGGGCGCGTGTCCCCTGTTTTCAAGAAATTTTTTTAAGTTTTCCTAAGTTGTTTTGAGTTATCGGTTTAGTCCCGAACCATTTCTAAAACATGTTTAAGGCCTTGTAGGACCTATTAAAGGACAATATGATTATGAATGAATGGAATATGCTTATGTATGTGAATATATGAGAAATGTATGCATTATTGTGTAATAAGTTTAGTAATGCCTCTTAACCCTATTCCGATGACAGTTGCAGGTTAGGGGTGTTATATTTTATTATTATCACAGCTACAGTTTAGTCGATTCTGGGACTAACGTAGCATATGTGAGAGTCTAGTTATACATTCCATATATAACCTGTGATAGTGCGATGTCTCCTGACAGTTTAAAATCTGTTTTTGTATAGTAAATGGATCATGATCGAGTTATAGCTAATGATGTTAAGAGTAATCCGCCAACCTCCATACTCAGAGCCGCACAATCTGAGTAAAGGCCTGTATCGGATAGTTAGGAAGGAGAAGCTAAACAAGCATTCTTCCAAATGATGAGTGAGTGGTTCACGGAGTCTGTTCGAACGAATTCGGCTGCTCAACCACCTCCATCCCTACCAATTCCTCAACCCATCCCCGTGGCTACTTAAATTACTGATCCTATTCAGTTGAACAAGCCGCTAGTTGATAAAATTCAAAAATATGGGGCTGAAGAATTCAGGGCCACTGTTGATGATGATATTAAGAGTGCTGAATTCTAGCTTGAAAATACGATCAGAGTATTCGATGAGTTGTCATGTACACCTGAAGAATATATTAAATGTGCTGTATCACTCTTGAGAGATTCCACGTATCAGTGGTGGAATACTTTGATCTTCGTAGTTCTGAAAGAAGGGTTACTTGGGAGTTCTTTCAATCTGAATTCAGAAAGAAATATATCAGCGAGAAATTCATTGATCAGAAACGAAGAGAGTTCCTTGAATTGAAACAGGGTTGTATGTCTGTTACAGAATACAAATGAGAATTTGTGAGGCTTAGTAAATATGCTTGAGAATGTGTTTCAACCGAAGCTATTATGTGCAAAAGATTTGAGGATAGATTGAATGAAGATATCCGATTGCTAGTCGGGATTCTGGAATTTAAAGAGTTTGTTATACTTGTTGATTGTGCCTGTAAAGCTGAAGAGTTAAGTAAAGAAAAGAGAAAAGCTGATTATGAAGCTAAAGACTCGAAAAAGAGATCGACGAGTAAATCTTATTAGTCTGCATCAAAGAAATTTAGAGACTCACATAGTCGTTCTAATGCATCGCTGGGATATGCTAGTAGAGATCGTGAAAAGCAACATCCAAGTTCTAAAGCTCAAGCTACATCAATAGCTAGTATAGGTAGTGCAAGATCTAATCAACCTGAATATAGACAGTGTGGGAAACGACATCCCAGTGAGTGCAGAATGAATGGTCGGACCTATTTTAAATGTGGTTCACCATATCATTTCATAAAAGATTGTCCTAAGATAGTTGAGAAAGATAGACTTTAGAATGTGAGACCGAGTAACATGTCGATGAGAGAAAAACTACCAAGAAATGCTGGAAATATGAGTGGTAGTTGAGGAGCGTCAAAGGACTATGCTGTGAGATCTAAAGCCAGAGCACTTGTTCGAGCCTACGTTATTCACGCTCACGAAGAAGCGTCATCTCTAGATGTTATCACCGGTACATTCTCTCTTTATGACACTAATGTGATTGCATTGATAGATCCCAGATCAACTCATTCGTATATATGTGTGAATTTAGTGTCCAGTAAAAATTTACCTGTAGAGTCTACTAAAATTGTGATAAAGGTGTCGAACCCCTTAGGAAAATATGTCTTGGTTGACAGAGTATGCAAGAATCGTCTCTTAATGATTTGAGATTATTATTTTCTGGCTGATCTGATGTTGTTTCCATTTGACAAGTTCGATGTAATTTTGGGTACGGATTGGTTGACGATGCATGATGCGGTAGTGACTTGTAGACGAAAGACTATAGAATTAAAATGTCAGAACAATGAGATTATCTAGATTGAGTCTGATGATCTGAGTAGTTTGCCGATTGTGATTTCGTTTATGACAGCTCAAAAATATGTAAGAAAGGGATGCGACGCTTATTTTTCTTACGTACTTGATACAAAAGTGTATGAATCAAAGATTGAATTAGTACCAATTATGTGTGAGTATCCAGACGTATTTCCAGAAGAGTTACTGGGTTTGCCACCGATCAGAGAGGTTGAGTTTGGTATTGATTTATTGTTAGGAACTTCACCGATATCGATAGCTCCATATAGAATAGCTCCAACAAAGTTAAAAGAATTAAAAGCTCAATTGCAAGAATTAACCAATAAAGGATTTGCTATCCTTTAAACTTGTATAGACTATCGGCAGCTCAATAAACTCTAGGACCTAGACAATCAGGCTTTTGCCTTAAGGAATGAGTACTCAAACTCTAAACTTATAAGAAAGGTTCTTAGGTCAAATACCTCAGAGGCTCAATATCAAAGTAACAACCATCAAGAAAGTCAAAGATATCTATGCATGGGAATTAATGAGCTAATTAGATTTCTCAAAACTTTTGAGATCAACATAGAAAAGGCTAAGAAGGGCAAATTGAAATTTGAGAAGAACATGGTTTTTTATGTGGCTGAAACTGTGCCCACTAAACAAAGCACTATTATCAAATAGATGTAAGAATGGTTGGCTTTTCTCACTCAAGTGTTTAACAAGATAAATAAGAATTAGTTTGGAAGGAATAAACGTTTTGAGTCATTTAAGGCTATCTAAAAGGGGAAAGTAAAAAAACAAAGTTGAGTTAACTGAACTTGTTAAGGAGAAGAAACAAGGAATTCAATGTCATGAGTGTAATAGCTTTGGGTATATCCAAACAAAATGTGCAAATACCCTTAAAAAGAAAAAGGGATAATCCCTAAGTGTAACCTAGAGTGTTGAGGAAACCAATAATGAACAAGGGAGCAACTTTGTTGCTTTCACATCAAAGGTGGATAAACCAGATGCTTTTGAGTGTGAATCAGTGACTGCCTTCGAATGTACTAATGTTAGGAGTGTGTATACTACTACAAAAGATAGGAAATTAGGTGTTGTCTGCAAGTGTACAAGTCAAATTGTAATATAGTTTGTCAGTACAATGAAGTATTGAGAGTACTCCGAGGGTTGTACCCAAGGGATTGCAGTTTGGGGAAAAATGATATTAAGCCAATTACCGAAAATAATTACTAATCTCCTTAAGTCATGAATTAATAGTGTTAATTTGGAAACAAGATGATAATAATAAACTAATTGAACTAAACCTGAATATACTTCTAGTTTAATGTATCTGCTTCTCTTATTCTTTGGTTCGACTATGTAAGTTCTTTTAGCCAGATCCAATTGCTTTACCTGATTAATTATTGATGTAGGGTTCTAAATAGTTGGCTAGTAATTAATCTAGTAGGACCTCTCAGCCTTCTATTAACTTAACTAGTTGACAAGAACTACTTATCTTTCGATGTCACAATTCAAACCGGGATAAGGTAAGGTTTTCACGTATAGGCAATACCGATTTCGGTTTCATTCCCACCTATATGATTTCTTAGGGTCATCAATCCTAGGGTTTTAGTTTTTCCTTCCCCAACCACTAATTTTCTAAGTGATGCTTGGTAGGCAATACCGATTTTGGGTTCATTCCTACCTAGATGACATCCTAGTATCGTCAATCCTAGGGTTTAATTGTACTCAACTAGATCCAACCAATCCAAATGAAACTCTACTTTCCAATCAATTAGTTAAGTTAATAAAGTTAAAACATGTAAAATATGTATAAAGCATAAATTGATTCCAATATTTACACAAACATTCAATTAATAATGTTAAAGAAAGAAATATAAATAATAGAATAAAGGAAAGAGATGCTCATGAATTTATCGATGAAAGCGTGGCTCTAAAACAATCTCCAGTTGTGAAAGTCTCACTTTGAAATAGGATCTTTCGATTACAATAACATACATAAACTAAACAAAAATTAAAAAGGAAATAAAAATATAAGAATAATTTCTGTCTCCCTAAAATTGTGTGTTTAATCTGTTCATAATGGGTTTTATATAGGCTAAACTCGGAATATTAAAGTGCCTAAACTATCATTGAAGTAATTAGAGTTCAATTAGGAAAAATACTCCTAATTGCCCTAAAAACGTAGCTGTCACGTGCAGAGATTTTTGGGTCGCGTAAAAGCCGTGTTGCAACATAGGCCTCCGATGTTGCAACATAGGGGGCGTGTCGCTACACAACAATTAGTTTCATTCCAGGACTTTTTTTCTTCTATCTTCAGTGTTGCGACATTGGTGTCTTGGTGTCGTGACATGGACATTAGTTTTGGCCTGAATATGCATCTTTAGCTCCTGATTTGTACCACAATACCATGTAACTTTATTTAGATATATAAGATGTAATAAAAACTACTAAAAAGCATAAATTACTATTTCAAACATGGAAACCTAAATATATACTAAGATGCTTTGATTTAACTATTAACCAAGCTAAAGTTATATGTAGAAAGGGATGTAAATAATAGTGTTATTCATGGCAGATCAATAAGATGAGTGCAATGAAGAAAAGAAACATGAAAAATTGATGAAATCCTATAATCTCATGTTGGAAAAATGAAATATTTTGTGTGATGTTATGAAACACCCTCGCCCAACCTGGTCACTGGGTTTGAACTATAGAATGCTATAGTCAATTCTAGAGTAAATACAATCATATATCATACATTGTAAAAGAAAAATCATTTAAATACAACCATTACATAACATAATCACATCATATGACCTTTCTTGAGTTTATATGAGCCTACGAATACTCTAAGGTTAGCCCGAAATTAAAGCAGGACCAATTTGCATCATTTTTAAAATTTTCCATTTACAATCGTCACATGGAGGGTTTCCTCGTCATAACGTGAGTAACTATTTTGGCCTCGTTGTGATGACAGGGTTCCTCATCATGTTGTGGTCTAAAGTTCAAGCCTTGTTTCGAAGACCACCGTTTGACATCGCGATGTAGACTCTATTTTTGGCTCGAACTATGCCTTTTGATACTTATTTCATTCAACCGAGCCATGGCATACAATTGGTGCATCGACACTCACTCAAACCTACATAATGACATTCCAAAATATACCTATTCACCACATTCAAACAAATTTAAGTAACCAATCCAACCTAGCTTCCATGTGATGCCAAACCATTCCAACCTAACTTATTTAAGTTCAACCTAACAAATCATACATTAGTTCATTCTAAAACTTTATTTGCCATGTCATTTCCCATTCATTTGGTTATAAAAACATCACATACCTAGTTTGACACTTAGCCAAAACATACACAACTTTAAAATCTATAATCAAAGCTTAACCCAAAGTTAGCAAACCAACAGTTTCAAGCTAGCACACTTTAATACATGTAATAACCTGATTTTCAGTGGTGCTAGAAATGGTGGTTTTAAACCCTGTTCTTCGATGATTGAGCCCATAAATATTATTAAGTAATATTTAAATTTTGTATTGAATTTTTTCTAGTGAAAACTTTCAATTGGATAGTTAGTTAAAGTACAAATGTATTGACCTTAAAGTTAGTGGTGTCAAAAAATGAGGTATCAGGACCTTCGATTCTGTAAACCAAGCTTGTAAACATTTTTATTAAATATTTACAGAGTTATTGTATAGGAGAATTGGATTTTGGATTAGTAATTTTTTTTATTTAGTGATTAATTAAGGTATAAGAATTAAATCGTAACAACCATAAAAGTTAATCACTATTGATTTTTATTAGTTAAAAAGATTAATTAGTAAACGCTTAAGGATATATGAAGAACTTAAGAGCCTCATCACTATGAACCCTAGCCCAATCAATCAAAATAGTGTCTTCTCTTTTCCTTTGTTATTTTTCTTTCTCCCGACACTTCAAGCACCCATAGTTCTTTAAGTTTTCTTGTTTCTAGACATTAATCCTTCAACTTTTAGTAGTTTCTTTCATAAATATCTCCTCCAAGTTGTAACACCCTTTGCCCAGCCCCGTTGTCGGACCTGAATTACAGGATGTTACAATAAAACATGGACATTTACTTACAAAACCATTAGATAAATCTTTTTTTAAGACATTATAATTTAATATGAAATCTTTGAACAACAACATGTTGCTGGAAAGAAAAGGAAAATGAATTTCTACCACAGTATATCCGCAAGAAAACTGTTGACCTGTCGTCAAATGTAGTTGTTAATTCTAGTCAATTCTGCACTTAAGGAGCTTGTTTTATAAGAAATTTAGAATTTTATATTATGTTTTCAGTAGTTAGGCCTTAGGAGTAAAAGTTAATAAAATAAGTATTTTTAACACATTTTGTAGGCGTTGTGATCTAATAGGCCGACAAGGGCCTTAGGTTGTGCTAATATGCTCACTTGAGTAGGAAGAATACATAAAGGTCCAATTGACATGGAAGCAATGGACGAGTGATGAACAAGCCTCCCAGGATGTTAAATCACCAAACGAACGACACAAGGCTGGAAGTGGGTGTTGTGTCGCACATTGACGTGCCACCCAAGTTTATCGGGGTTATTTTTGTTCGTGTAATCAAACTTATACAAAGACCTAAAGCATGCTGAAGACCTAATTTGGGTTGTTGAAACCTTTATAAATAAGACATTAGGGGTTGAATGTAACTAAGTTGTCCTAGATGCCTTCAAAAAACCCTAGTAGTTTAGGAGTAGGATTAGATTATTTTCTTTTCGGTTTTTTCAATACTTTTTTGTTTTTCCTCTTGAAATCAGTTTTGATTCAAGAGTCTATCTATTTAATTCAAGTACTTCAGTTTGTGTGCTTTTACATTTGATTTAATTCTTTTTTTCCAATAAAGAGATTTACTACTTTATTCCTCATTCGATATTCAATCCACGATTATTCAAATCTCTTTTCTCTTTTGAGTCGGTCATGTTCTTCACATGATTTGTTCAATCGATGAAGAGAATATGATTAACTTGAGTTGCTAAATCCCTTAGGGGATATTAATGAGTGGATGGGGATGTGATTAACAAAGAATTTAGGGTTTTCCGAAAGAGATTAGTTGGTATGAATTACGTGTACTTAATCCATTAGAATTGACAACCCTAGAAAGTTACCATAAGCTAGATGAGGTTGAGAGATAAGTTAAACTAATTAAATCATAATTTATCCTGGTTGAGAAAGTGAGGTCAGAAGATAAGCAGGTATCAACCAATCGGTTAGTTAATTAGAGGCTGAGAGATAATAATTGGTAATCGATAGCTAGTCCACCCTAAAACCCTAATCTAAAGTTAGTTACAAACTCTAAAGCGAGTTAATCTTCTTAATTGGTTTACTGATTTATTTCATTTGTTTATTTTTCTTTATTTATTTATTTTTATTATTTATTTATTTTTATCTCTTCAACTTATTTTATGGTTTATCATAATATAAGGATTAATTACTACCACTTAAACTAGTTATTGTAAAAATATTTTCATTATTTATTCCATCCTCCCTTAGGTATGATCATCGGAATACTTCTAAGTATTTCATTTTACAAAACTATATTACAATTTGACTCGTGCACTTGTGGACACCACCAGTCTTAATTCTTATATTTTTTGTGTGATATTTATTCTATGAACGATAACACATTTATAGGCGGTCAAGTGTCCTCTAGGAACTTTGATAACTTTATGAGTGTTCCCCAAAACAATTCGCATTTATAAGTTTGATAGTTATCCAGAAAAAAGTGCATATTTATCGCATGAAATATTTCCATTTCAAGCGTACTAATAGTCTACGCTAACATTAAACAAGTGTCACAATAGAGTAACTAAATATATATATACACCACGTTCAAAACATTGTCATTCTTTCACATACAATTCCACTAAATGGGCCCTTTATACATGCCACTTAACCTAGGTAGAGTTAAGAATAATTCTACCGACGCATAAGCTGGATAGTGTTGTAAATTGTGGATCAATCTACCTACCGAGTTCCACCAAAACTCTACAAAGAAGGAAAAAATTAAATGAGGTAAGCAGTAAATATGCTTAGAAAGTTCATAGATTTTAATACATTAAACTCACCTCGCAAAAAAATGTAAACTCACATATAACTTAACTAAAATCTTGGTCCTGTTAATACATTACACATGTACAAGGTGAGTACATCCCATTCAAACATATAACCTATCCAACATTTTGTTACTCATTCATACATCAATTCATACAAATCATACTGTTAGCATTTCTATTTCAGCAACAATCAACCTGATGAATCAGTGTGAATAGAAAGGAATACATGGGTAACCATCCTGTAACCAGAATTAGTTTAAAAACTCACTTATTTAGCCATCTATACTTAAGATCCATTTTACTAATGATAGGGATGTTTTTGGGAAATTCAGTTTTTATTGCTTTATTTTGAAAAAAAAAATCATTATCTTTTAATGTAGTGGAAATATACTAATCATGTTAGGCTTTAGTTAGGTCAGGTAACATATCTGATTTGTGGAACTCAATCAACTCTTTGTGGATTTCGTGCTTCAATTAAATACAATTCAGGATTCTTTTAAACCTTCGTCTCTTGATTCGCTATTAATGTTCATCTTCTACATAAATTTTATTATGTTTTTGAAATCCATGAGGAACTAATCCTCTTATGAGGGATTAGTAAGTAGGGGTATGATTAATTGATTGTTGTGTAGGGTTTTCTTAGAGGATCAGTTGTTTGGGAAAGGAAGAATTTAAACCCTAGGCTTGACGACCCTAGAAACTCATCTAGGTGGGAATTAACCCAAAATTGGTATGGTATATCCGTGAACACCTTAGCTTCGAACTGGCCTGGACTATGAGGTTCAGAGATAACTAGTTCTTCCCGACTCGTTATGCTGGTGGAAGATCGAAAGATCCTACTAGGGTAACGACTAGTTGATTGAACAAAGAACATGAAGCAACAGTTATTTATGACAATCGAAGCTAACTAATCACCCATGCTCAGATCTAATTCAGTTTCCATATCAAATTTCTCATAGTCTTCCCTTTATAGTATTTTATTCTTAATTTATAAAAACACCCAAAAATCTTTTTTTATGTTTATTCGTAATATAATTTATTTAAAGTACTAATTAACTCTATTTGTGCTTAGTTTAGGATTAATTTAGTGCTTGCCTCCATTGGGTACGATCGTCAAGGTACTCACCTACTTCATTGTAACTATATCATAACTTGATCCATATACTTGCAGACAAGTTGGTATGTTCGGAGGCGTTCAAGTTGTTGACATTGTTGTTGGGGAGGCAACATCATTATATTGATTTTAATTTTTGTACTTAATAAAATAATTAGGAAATTAATAAATAATATATATGGGTTCTATATTTTATCTTTATTGACACCCCATTGTTTTTTTTTTTGTTTGTTTTTATTATTTCTGGGTATAGGAAAACAATCGCAAGGATTCTTACATATCTAAAATGATTAACGACTAATTCTTTATAGTTATACCAAAGATTAAGCACCAATAATATATGACCTTTGCAATCTGATAAGTAGCTTTAATGACATGATGCAAGCATTAGGAGTTTTTTTTTATGTAGAGTGGTTGTGCTTTAATGTTACACGCCCTATTATTTATAGTCTTCATTTTGAATTAAATCCTTCATTACTAACCTAGATTTCTAATAATATCAAATTTAACGATTATAAAATAGAGGATCTTATAGCCTTCCTCCAGTAGTTTCAACACACATGCAGCACTATTGCTTATGTTGAGGTTTCAACAGACATTATTAAATTATTACTAATTCCAATTGCATTGGACGAGAAAGTGAAAGCCTGGTTAGATGCACTTCCACCTAGCACTATCACTACATGGGCTGACTTTGTGTGATTATTTCTTCAACAGGTTTTGCCTATGACTCAGGTATTTAATATTTATGAAAAATTATTTTAATTCAAACAGTGCATTACTGAAATATTAGGGGAAGCATGGGAAAGATTCAAAACAATTCTCATGTCAGTGCTAGGAGGAGACATACATTTTGCAGTCAAAATCCAACATTTCCACGATGAATTAGATAGCCAAAACAAGCAAAAATTTGACATTATGACAGGGGAAAGTATCTAGAAGAAAAACAGGAAGAAGTCATGGAAATATTGGAAAATTTTAGTGAAAATAAATTTACATGGGGGAAACATCAAGAGTTGGAAACTGGGCAACTGATAGAATCTAAGTCAGAAAAGTAAAAGTATAATAAACTGCAATTGATCATAGCAAATTTGGCTGAGCACGATGAATATGAATTGAAAGAAGAGAAATGAGATGATACAGAACAAGAAAATGATCAGATAGCTTAACTTGATCGGTGGCAATACAGCAAGGGACAACCCGAAAAAATCAATCGAAATACAACAAGAATGGTACCCTCCATTATCAAACCGCCTGAGTTAAAGTTAAAGCAATTACCCAAACACTTAAAGTATGGATATTTGGGGGAGCAAAATACATTACCTGTGATTATAGCTGCTAGGTTAAGTTCGAAGCAAGAAGTGGTCTTGTTAAGTGTTTTAAAGACACACAAAAAAGCCATTGGATGGACTATTGCTAATATTAATGGAATCAATCTTGTACTGTCAATATAAGATTAGATTAGAAGAAGGGAGAAAACTAGTGGTAGATGCACAGCTCTGGTTAAATACAGCTATGAAAGAAGTGGTAAAAAAAGAATTACTTAAATGGCTGGATGCGGGTATTATTTATGCAATCTCTGACAGTGAATGGGTCAGTCTGACACAATGCATCCCAAAGAAAGGATGATTGAAGGTGGTTTAGAATGATAGGAATAAGTTAATACCAATAAGGTTAATCACTAATTGGAGGGTATGTATAGACTATCAGAAATTAAATGATGCGACAAAAAAAGATCATTTCTCGCTACCTTTTATTCATCAAATGCTTGATAGATTAGTAGGAAAAGAGAATTATTGTTTTCTTGTTGGATATTCTAGATATCATCAAATTCCAATACATCCAAATGATCAAGAAAAAACCAGCTTTACATGTCCTTTTGGCACATATGCTTTCAGATGAATGTCATTCGAACTATGTAATCACTGACAATTTTTGTGTGGTACATGGCTGTTATTTTTGCTAATATGCTGGAAGAAGACCTGGATGTGTTCATGGATGATTTCTCGGTATACGAAGATTCCTTTTGAGAATGCTTGGATAGCCTTGAAAAAGTTCTACAAAGATGCGAAGAAACCAATCTAGTACTCAATTAGGAAAAATGTCACTTTATGGTAAAAGAAAGATTGCTGCAGGGAAATCAAATATAAAGGAAAGGTCTAAAAGTGCACAAGGCTAAGATCGAAGATATCAAAAATATACTAAACCCTACAACAGCTTGGGGAGTGAGAAACTTTTTGGGTAATGCTGGATTCTACAAGCGGTTCATAGAATATTTCGCTCACATTTCTAAACCATTGGATTAACTTCTTCAGAAGGAGATACCTTTTATATTTGATCAAGATTGTATCAAAGCATTTGAGGTAAGAAAAAACACTTATCTTTGCACCTATAATTATTATTTCTAACTGGTCAGAACCTTTTACTGTAATGTACGACGCTAGCGATTATGCCATGGGAGTAGTATTGGGACAAAAGAGAAACAATGTTTGGAGCTATTCATTATGCAAGTAAGAAACTCAATTCAGCACAATGTAATTATACTAATACTAAAAAAGAAATGCTTGCTATCATGTTTTCTTGTAAAAAATTTCACCCTTATTTGATGGCAAATAGAGTTTATGTTTAAACTGACCGCTCTACACTACAGTACGTCATGAAAAAGAAGGAAACAAAAGGTAGACTAATCATATGGGTATTACTGCTTCAAGAATTTGACCTTTGGATAATAGATAGAAAATGAACGGAAAATCAAATATCAAACCATTTGTCTAGAATAAAAAATGATTTAGAACAGTAAAACTCTAAAGAAATGAATGAGACCTTCATAGATGAACAATTATTTAGGCTAGACACCCAGCAAACAATGGTCAAAAGTAACAGCACACCATGGTATGCAGATTATGTGAATTATATTACTAAAGACGTTTTTCCACCACAAGTATCATGGCAACAAAAAAAGATGACCATGCATGAATCAAAAAATTATATTTGGGAAGATCTGTATGTATTCTAGTAATACGCAGATCAATTAGTATGAAGATGTATAATAAAAAAAAAAGTAAACGATATTTTGCAAGGATGTCAGACATCACTATATTGGGGCATTTTGACGAAAAAATGACAGCTCGGAAAGTACTACAATTAGGATTTTATTGGTCAAGTATGAACAAAGATGCTTATGAATTCGTACAAGGATGTGATAGATGCCAAAGAATTGAAAGTATATCGAGAAGAGATGAAATGCCACAAATTAAGATACTCAAAGTAGAAGTATTTGATGTTTGGGGAATTGACTTCATGTGACCCTTTCCAAGTTCTTTTGGGAATCAATACATCCTATTAACAGTCGGTTATGTTTCCAAATGGGTCGAAACAGTGGCATTATCTACTAATGATACAAAAACAATAGTTCAATTCTTAAGAAAAAACATCTTCGCTAGATTTGGAAAAACTCATGCATTGGTAAGTGATGAAGGATCTCATTTTTGCAATAAACAATTTGAAGCTACTCTAAAAGTATTTGACCTGTTAATGAGAAACTTTAAAAGAGTATGAGAAATTGCAACAGAAAGAGAATGGACTAACTTCTACTTGCCACTTAAAGAACCAACAATAATACCTATCGTGTAGGAATTCTATCTTGCGTAAAAAAGAGAGAAGAGGCAATACCATATTATGAACTACGGACGTATGTCAAAGTCAAAGGGGTTAAAGTCCTGGTAACTGAAAGAAGTATTTGTCGATTTTATGATGCTTTGTATTATTACCAAGATTACCTATACAAAATAGATCTCAAAGAATTTAAAAACGTAGACATGGAAGAGGTTCTAAGATTTTTGACAGAAGGGAAAAAAGTATAGACGTATCAAATAGACATAGCAATACCTCAGACATTCAACCAAGCGTTAATAACTCCAAGAGCAAAACTATGGATGAAGTTCGTATGTTCAAGAATTTGGCCTACAACTGACGTCAACCTAGTATAAATTACTCTAGTTTATGCAATCTTGCAAAAGAAGCAAATATGCATTGGTACTTGGATATATCGAAACATGATTGAAAGTGTAAGAAATTAGGCAAAAAGAACCTTCTTTCCACACCTTATAACGGAGTTGTGTAAAAGAGCCGGAGTACCTATGGAGCGGATGGATAAGGAGATGAACCCTCCAAAGAAGTTTCTAGGAGACGATGTTTATAAGTAGATTGTAATATTAGAGAGAAAACAAAAAGAAAATAGGAGGAAAAGATGACTTCAAGGGGAAGATGAATAATAATATATATATATATACAGTAGGAAAGTTTTTTAGTTTAGTTTATTTTACATTAGGAAAGTTACTTTTTTCTTTTAGGATATTGTAATTTATCATATTTGACGAAATAGTAGAATTGAAAAAATATATATTGATGAATTTTTTAATAAAATCCCCACACAATAGAAGCACAAACATCGCGAACTTTTAATGATCAAATGAGGAAGCACCCATCAATAGCTTACAGAATTACCACGTTCAATCGTGTAACTTCTTTCCTTATCTTTTCAGGACTATACATTGAAGAATATGTGTTATCTAAAGTGTGAAGGGCTAAGATATAAAATTTGTTTCGATATTTATATTTTTCTTAACAATAGTGTGCTTGAGCTTGTAGAAATACAAGTGATTGGTTAGGAGCATGTATATAGGTTGATTGTGTAATACCCCGAAAATTTCTACAATAAGATATTATCCTTGATATAGTAAAATAAGAAAATAAAGTGACAAGAAGAGGAAAATTGAGTTATGTCATTGGGAAGTATATTATGACATATTAATTCAAGAAAGGACTAAATTGTAAATGTGAGAAAAGTTTTGTTGTCCAAGAGTAAATATTCAAAATTTGAGGGGTTAAAGTGTAAATTTGACAAAATTTGAAGGACCAATAGTGCAAAATTTTATGGGTGGAATAATCTAGAAACTAAGGAAAATGGATGAATTAGGACCAAATTGCATAGGTGAAGAATTATGAGGGACTAAATAGAAATTTTCCCAAATTAAGTGATGACTCAAGGATGGAATTTTAAAAGATCATGAAGGGCAAAATGGTCAATTAGTAAGAGAGAGAATTCTAGAATGTAATGATTATATTGAAGATATTTTAAATTAATTAATTAGATAAATATTATTTTAATAAGATATTTATTATTATTTTATTATTATTTATTTAGTATATAAAGAAGGAAAGATGAAGAATTCTCTTCATCTTTCTATGCATGCAACCAACGTGAGAGGAGAGAAGAGAAGAAAGAAATTTTCCTTTCTTTACAATTTAGTCAAAGAAATTTTCCTTTCTTTACAATTTAGTCATTCCATTAAAATTTCACCATTTTCACCCAAAAATTAAAAGAATTTCCATAGCTACCAAAAGAGAAAATATTAAGGAGACTATGGGAAGTTAGAATGTCAAGATAAATTCAAGAAATAGAAGCTGAAAGAGAGAGAAAATCAAATTAAAGATTGAAACCAAGGGGACAAGGTAAGAACATCAAGATTTCCATATATTTTTAAGCTTCATATTATTGAAAAAGCATGGAAATGATGTTAAAGTAGAGTTTTTTTATATATGGTTCTATATTCTTAATATGTTAGTGAAGAGAAAATAAGAGAAAGTGATGGAAAATATTGTAGAGAAGGGAAATAATTATTTTGCACTAAAACTGTTTTGGACAGCAGCAGTAGGTCAACTTTGAAAAATCACCAAAAATGGTAGAAATTGAATTATAAGTTGAGTGAGATATAGAATTAAAGCTTATTGAGTCTATTTTCATATAAAATAAACAAAAAAAGTAAAGGAATTCTATATTCTGAGATATTTCTATTTTTGTGAGACTGATTCAGAATGATTTCGGGCTCCCCTATTCTGAATTGGAAAAATAATTAAAAATTGTATAAAAATAATTTTGAGACATAATTTATATATGGTTAGATTTCTAAATGAGTCTATTTTCAATAGAAATAAATGGGAACATCATTTGAATACCGTACATGGAGATAACTGATTTTTAGTGAGGAAGGGTTGGAACTGTCCGACAACAGAATAGGGCTGACTTCAAAGAATAAACTGTACTTATTGGTTAAACCAAAAAATTCTGAAAATTTTATGGTAAGACGATATGTGAGTCTAGTTTCAAGAAAAATTTACAGATCTTAATTTTGAGTTCTGTAGCTCAAGATATAAACAATTTAGTGACCATGATGCAAATGGACAGTTTTGAATATACATATAAGTAAATAGTGAAATTATTGATAATGTTACTTATAGCATGTTATATAAATTAAGGATGTGGAATGGAGAGGAGGAGGAGGAGGACAATATGTATGAATATTCAACTAGCATGGCTAATTTGCATGTTTTAGGCTCAGGGACTAAATTGAATAAAAATAGAACTTTATAGGCGATTTTGTAAAAATGTCAAAAATGATCAAATTGCATGTAATGGATTATTTTATTATTTAGATATGAAATGAATGAAAATGATGATTAAATTTATTTATAAAGATCTGTGCAACTAAAATACGAGACTTGAATGTGGAAGAGAAAAGATATCGGATTAGTGAAATTATAAACATAAACAAGCAACAAGGTAAATTAGTGTAGCTTGAATTGTATTTTTAAATACATGAAATCTTGATATAATGAATTACTTGATTTAAGTTTATGAAGGAATGGCAAGAAAATGATATTCATCTTGACATGTAAATATATGATTATTTTTGATACGATGATAAAAGAAAATTAAGCATACTGAGACGAATAATAAAATTTAAATAAAACATGTTGAGAAAAATAAGTACGTTTAGGGGACAATATGTTTAATTTTTAATTGGTTCTAAGTATGAATGCTAGATGAAATAAAATATTTGATAAATAAATTAGTAACTCCGGTAATGCTCCGTAACTCTATTCCGGTGACAGATTCGGGTTGAGGGCGTTACAGATTGTATTTACTATAAATTTGGCATGATAATAGATTATTTTAAAATTTTTATTATTAGACTACTAAGTTCTATATATTACGGTGTAAATAGGCATTGAGCAATTGAATGTACCATATGATATAAGAAATACAAGGAAATGAACATGCTAGTATGTATGATAAATTGTTGAATTTGTGATTGTTTGGTTGACTAAATTTGTGAATATTGAGATACCTAGGGATGACTTAAGGTATTGTTTAGTATACACCCAAAGCAAAAAAGCTAACCTTATTTATTCATCCTTAGTACCTATATTTAAGCCAGAAAACACTTCTTGATTAAACTTCATGCAAAATCCTAGCAAAAACGTTCATTTGTATTTGCCATTTTTCTTTGGTCTTAAACTACACAACTATAGACGTCTAGCCATACATATTAAGGGTTAAATAGATACATTACAACGAAATTTTGTAAAAATAGGGTGAAATAGGAAGGATCAGTGAGATAGAGTGATTATAGGTTAGTCAATACGTGCAGAAAAAGAAAAACTCATAAAGAAAATTAAAAACAAGTATAAAAAGTTCTTTAAATTAAAAGCATTCGTGAATGAAAAATGTACTGAAAAAGAAGAAAGAAAAGTGGCAAAGTTACCAAAAATAGGAAGAATCATTCATTAGTGAACACAAAGTCATGATCTAGCCATAGTTATTGTATTATGTTGTGATTTCCTATATGGAGAAATAAGGAAGGCGAGAGAAGGAGAAATAAGGTAGTGAACGGGTAAGGGTTGTTAAGAGGGGAGAATAGTGAATAATACAATGTGCCAAACTATTTTCATGCTTGAAACTATTTGATGCTTACTGTTTTCAAATTCTATACTTGTTTTAAGCCTCAAAACATTACAAGCTAAAAAGCCCTATGTGATCTAAGTAGACTTATTTACGAATTGATATCATACTAAATAATTGCATTTACGATTGTTTGTATTTTGCTGGGATAATCAAATTACCTCTATAACTTATTGATGGATCCCTACATTTGAAACCCTTAATGTTTGTATGCTTTGTAATATACTGAACCTATGTGTTTGATATCAAAAGTGGTAAGTCAGCTATATATCAGGCCAAGATTATGTGTAAATATGAAATGCCTAGTCATGTGCTCCAAAACTAACATTTGTACCATATTTGTTTAAGGTTCGTCCTTTAATTGTTATTTTTGTTTGCTTTACTTGAGGACAAGTAATGACGTAAGTGTAAGGAAGTTCGATTTGCTGTAATTTAGTGTAGCAGATTAAACTAGCTTTTGCATTTGAGGAGCTTGAATACAAGCATTTTATTTTGTTTTACTAGAGTTTTTAGAATTTCATTTACATTCAATAAAAAGTGTAATTTGAGTCTTTTATTGACCTTAGGGGCCGAATGAGGCCTAAGGATAAGCTAATATACTTTGTGAGTGTACAGGAGCCATTAGAGGGCGTACCAACTCAATACTGGTCGTTGTGTTGCAACACGGGGAATTTGATGTCGCAACATAAGGAGTAGAGAGCAAGAATTCCAAGACTGTCTTTAGTGTCGAGGCATGGCCAAAGGATGTTGCGACACATCCTTGAAGCTACCTCGAATATGAGCATACTACCTTCGATTTCGCAACACAGGCACTAGGGTGTCGCAACATCGGTTCTGTACGAGAAATACTTACAAGTCAGGGGCATTTTGGTCTACACAATCAAATATTAAACATGGGAGTGTCAGCTAACCTAGGTTTGAGGACGACGACAACCTTAGCTCTATAAATAGGCTTATTTAATACTTTTTACGGATAGTTTTTGATACCTTATAATTTTCTTTGTAATTTTAGTTTTTTTTTTTTTTTTTTTCCTTAGGCTTTAGGTTATTGTCAGTTTTGCATTTGTCGGGAGATCTGATTTGTGGAACTTGATCAACTATTTGTGGATTTCGTGCTTTAATTAAATATAATTCAAATTCTCTTAAACATTTGCCTCTTGATTTACTATTAATGTTCATCTTCTACATCAAGTTTATTATGTTTTTTAGATCCATGAGGAACTAATCCTTTTATGGGATATTAGTGAGTGGAGGTATGATTAATTAATTGTTGTGCAGGATTTTCTTAGTGGATCAGCTATTTGGGAGAGGAAGAACTTAAACCCTAGGCTTGACGACCCTAGGAAGTCATCTAGGTGGGAATTAACCCAAAATTAGTATGACCTGTCCGTGAACACTTTAGCCCCGAATTGGTTTGGACTATAAGGTCGAGAGATAAGTCGTTCTTGTCGACTCATTATTCTGGTGGAAGATCGAGAGATCTTGTTAGGGTAACGACTAGTTGATTGAACAAGGAACCCGAAGAAACAATTATTTATAACTACCGAAGCAAGCTAAAATCACCTATGCTCAAATCTGATTCGGTTTCCATATCACATTTCTCAAAGTCTTCCTTTTATAGTATTTTATTCTTTATTTATAAAAACACCAAAAATTTTTCTTTATGTTTATTCGCAATATAATTTATTTAAAGTACTAATTAGCTCTATTTGTGCTTAGGTTAGGATTAATTTGGTGCTCACTTCCCTTGGGTACGATCCTCAGAGTACTCACCTGCTTTGTTGTAACTATATTACAACCTAACCCATATACTTGCGAACATCTCCTATTTGACATATTTTGTGCAGGTTTTTTACTCTGGACGTTGGTACATCCGGAGGTGGTCAAAAACAAACTAACACTAATAAGAAAACTAAATTTATATTGATCATTGTTGTTAAAACAAAAAAAAAAAAAAGTCAAGACCAAAATAAAACAAAACAAAAAATCATCCTCAAGTTTATCACTAATTTATCATTTCCTCCCGTACTATAATCTTTTACAAAGTCATTGAATCCTAAACCTATTTATCATTTTAAACTCAACCCCTAGAACCAAATCTAACCCCTAAACCAACATAAAAAAACAAAATAATATTATCATTTCATTCATCAATACCCAAATAAAAAATACAGTAGCCACTAAACCAACAACCCACATTATTCGTTCTTTCTTTCTTTCCCTCTCTATTGCCTTGATACTAAACTATGACAACTCTTGCACGAAGACTCGTTGGATTATCAAACTAGGTGAAGAATCAGAAACGTCTTCAACCACCATAGTTTCTACACCTAAAGAACCTTCTATCAGGGTTACTGTTGGACCACAATGTCCTTAATGGTGCTGAAAATCCACAATAGCATATTGGGATGGCATGGATTTCTTTCATTGCGGCTTTCTTCCCTTCTAATCTTACACCTTATCCTTTGCCTTGTATTCTTGATAGAAAGAAAATAATTTTTAGGGACTTTACCGGTATAAGTCCTTTTATAAACATTAAAAAATTAAAATGATTTAATTTTTTAGAAAGTTAATTTAATGATGTGTAAAAGTATATAAACATGGCGGTACAGTCAACTTTTTATGGCGGCCTAGTTAGTATTTTGTTTGGGGTTTAACAAAGGAGTGGCTAAAATGATCAAAGTTCTTAACAATAATGCTTAATTTGACAAAAAAAAAAATAGAGTACCAAAATAGGAACAGTGTAATTTTAGATTGATTATTCAAGTAGTTTACTTTATATAAATTTACACAAGTATCACATTAGGAAAAAAAGAGTCAAACTCTGAGGGTCTATTTGGACATCACAGAGTAATTTGATGAAAATCTAATTACTAGCTAATGTAATTACAAAGAATGACAATTCTCTATATTATGTTTGGTAGTACAAATTGAATTACACAGTTACATATTTTCAAAAAATATTAATTACTATATAAAAATTATCAGTACGATAATTCTTTTAAATGAGTAATGAAAATGAAAATCAAATAATCATATGCAATATATTAGTCCTAGAAAGCAATTGATAATACACTTACTAATAAAAATAACAAGAAAAATAAACACGTAAATAAATATATTATAACACTTTTATAATATTTAAATTATTTTTTACAACATTGAAGATACCTTTTTCAGAAATCTCTTAGGATTTAAATAATATAATTTTTATTATAACTTTATAAAATCAACATAAATTATTTTTGTAATATAATTTTTTAATATTTATAATTTATACTTTAGAAAATTTTGGCAATAACCATCTTAAATATTTATATGTGTTCATATTTATAATATAATTTTTTATAACTTAATCTTGTATAAAAAATAATTTCCTAAGTTAAATAATGAATGAACATTTGAAAAGCCATGGGACAATTGGATTTGGATGTAATGATCCAGGTAATTGCTTCAATTACACTCGCAAATCATTAGTTCAATTTACACCCTCCTCTACGAATTGAAAAGTATAATTGGATGCTCCAATTATACTTTATTCAATTGGATCTATCAATTACAATGATTACTTAAACATGTTACTACTATATAATTACAAGCAATTACATTAAAATTTAATGACTAGTAACTTTCTGAACACTACTAAAGTATTAAATTATGCCCTTTTAAGTAAAATATTAAAAGTTGGCATTTGATGCACTGATAATATATATTTTCTTAGTCCACAAAAAACATTAAAAAATTGATATATAACTTTTTGCTAATATATATTTATTATAATAGATTAATATACCCTAACTCCTTAATTATTTGCCTCTATTAAACACTGCTGTAAGTTGCAACTCAATCCGTAGAATAGAGTCGTTTGCTTGCTTGGGGAAAAAGATAAAAGACTGAAAAAGACGGAAAAAATAAAAAGCAAAAAAAGTCAATGAAATTTCTTATTGGCTAAGCTATGCGAGCCGCTATAAATAAATAAATAAACCCAAACGAAAGAGGAAAAATAATATCTTTGGATTGAAACAGAAAAAAAAGAGCTTCCGCCATAAGGAAAGGAACTCCGCGGCTTCCGTTCCGTATTTACTCGGCTACTCCCTTACAAAATAGAAACAGAACCCTTCATTACCTCAAATATTCGTCTCCCTATTACTCTTTTCCTCTAGGGTTAGGGTTTTCTTTCCCGATTCACCTCTTCATTTTTTTCCGTTCTCTTTCTTCTGATAAGCTATGGAATCTACTCTCGTTATCAAGGTTCGTTCTTTCATCTTTTTATAACCTTTTCATCTCCTTTTTCCATACACAACACTGCAGTTTCAGTATTTTATCTTATGATAAGCTCCTTTTATTCTTTTTATTTGTTTATTTTTAATATTTTCTCTGTTTCCTCGGGAAAAATGTGGCTTTTTGTTTTGTTTTCTTTTTTAATTTTTAATTCGAGGCTGATTGTGTCCATCCTGATTGTTTTGCTTATTTTGATTTGTGATTGTCAAATACAGTGAAGGCTTTTTGCCTTCAAATTCTGGGTTAATTTCATGAATATCAATCATGCACGTATGATAATTGTAATGTCATTTTTAGAATGAATATCAATCATGCAGTGAAGGCTTTTTGCTTTAAATTTCTAGGTTGATTTCATGGGTGTACATCATGCATAAATGATAACTTTTTTGTCAAATTTAGAATGAATTTATGATTAACCCTAATTGTTCCTTTTGATATATTTCTATTGATTTCTTGGTTCCCTAATTATAAAATGTTATCGATACCATAATTGTAGTCAGTTGTTAGAACAAGATGCTTTGTTTATATTTTTTATTTATTAAATTTATTTTTTAGATTCCTTATACTATATATTGTTGCAAATGTTACGGATGCAGGTTAAGTATGGAAATACTCTAAGGCGTTTCAATTCTAGAATTGTTGATGGTGAACACCTGGATCTTAATATGACTGGACTGAGGGCAAAAATTATGGCGCTTTTCAATTTTCCTTTTGATACTGAACTTACTCTGACATATATTGATGAAGATGGGGATATTGTTACCCTTGTTGATGATGATGATTTGTGTGATGTGACGAGGCAATGCCTTAAATTCTTGAGGATTAATGTGCAACTAAATAATGACAAGCTCAATAAACCTTACACAAGATCAAGTGGTGGTTCTACTCCCTTGAGATCCCCATCTGTTCAGCCTCCATTGCCAAGCTTTAATACTGCTTCTGCTGATGCACTGAATTCTGCACCAGAGCCTCTTCGTGATGCTCTAACTGAAGTTTTCTCAAAGCTTTCCGTAGAAGTTGCTTCGAAAGCTGCATCTGCCAGCCCATTGTTGGGTGATCTTTTGGAGTCCTTGTCTAAGATGGGACAATCCTACTTGAGTCCTGCTTCCCAACCTGGAGTTGGTGCTGATTCTGGCATTCCTGTTGGATCTTCTGAGAGCCCTTCTCGACCATCTGCTCCAACTGGTGTTTTACCAAAATTTACAGCCGTTGATTCAAGCTTCAAGACTGGCAAGGAAGCCAACACTGGAAACGCAGCAGATGGTGTGGATGTACCTGCTGTTTCTGATCCAGCTGCTGTTGATTTGAATGCTGACCCTCCTTATGATGCCAACCTTACTGGATATACTACCATGCCCTCTGGACCATCTACATCGAACATTTGTGCTCATAATGACAAGAAAAACACAAAGGAGAACAATGGACGTAACAAGGGGAAGAGTGTGAGCATGGATGCATCAACTCCCTTCTTTGATACTACCAGGAAAGATTATCCTTCAAATGAATGTCCCTTCAGTGGAGTGCCTCTAGCAAATGGCCCTACTGTGCCTCCGTTTTCGTACCATCCCTTTAGTCCAAGTAAAAGGAGCTTTGTATCGACTGATGGAAATGTCTTGTTTGGTATATTCCACAAGGGAGTTCAGTGTGATGGTTGTGGGGTTATTCCCATTACTGGACCTCGGTTCAAGTCTAAAGTGTAAGAAATGTTATTAAGCACTGATCATTCCTTTTTGGACTTGATTTTTATTTTTTTTATTACTCACTGAACTTGCGACTGCAGAAAAGACAACTATGATCTCTGCAGCATCTGCTTTTCTAAAATGGGAAATGAAGCTGATTATATAAGAATGGACAAGCCTATGCATTACCGGCATCCATGGTGTTTCAGGGCATCAAATGATCATGTAATTTTCTTTTCATGTTTGCTTTTAACTGTTCTCTACCTTTCAATGATGTGGGGTCTATTTTTATTTATAGGTTCCAAGAGTTGGCCCAGCACTCCCTCATGTCTTGAGGAATCGTGTACTGAAGTTGTCTCGGCCTAAACTAGAAAGTCACTTTATCTTGGATGTCAATGTATTGGATGGGACTGTAATGGCTCCATCTACACCATTTACAAAGATCTGGCGAATGCGCAACAATGGTACTCTGCCCTGGTATCGTGGGATGCAACTTGTCTGGATTGGGGGAGACAAGTTAACAAATGCAATCTCAGTTGATATAGACGTAAAGTGTTCAATCTTCTGCATTAATTGCAATCTGCTATATCATTTCATGTGTACTCATTAACTAAATGATTTATTGCTGTGCTTAATTATTTGTTTCATCCTCCCAACTTATGACAGATTCCTGCCGAAGGTGTGCCACTTGATGGGGACCTGGACATTGCTGTTGATTTTACTGCACCAGAGTTGCCTGGTCGGTATGTTTCTTACTGGAGGATGGCATCTGAATCTGGCATTAAGTTTGGACAACGTGTTTGGGTTCTTATCCATGTAAGTCTTGTATTTTCAAAGAGGCTGATATGCTTTTAGAGCTTTAGTTTTCTCAACAGTTGTCACTTCTAATTACAATTTGTTAATGCAGGTCGATGCTTCCCTGAAGGATTCAAGTTGTGATAACCTTCAGGGTTTTAACTTGAATTTGCCGCCTGAAAGCAGTGGCCAAAATGACTCTCACATTGCGGATATGAATGCTGATTTTGTTACTGAGCTTTGTAGCTCTGGTGCAGGCCCCATGCCAGTGAAGCACATGGTTACTGAACAATCAACAAAGGAGCAGACAGTAAACAACAGGGATGTCCCAGACCCTGTTCCTACATCCTCATTCGTGAGTTATCCCATCATTGATCAAGGTGTTGTTGTACCTGTTTCCCAACCACCTATACAATCGTCATCTGAGGCATATCCCATAAGTGACCAAGGCTTTTCAGTCCCTGCCGTTCCACAAACACCATCGTCATCTGTGTCTTATCCTATCATTGATTTTTCAGAAGCTGCTCCTGTTGGACCCTCTCAAGTGCCACACCCTGCAATCAGCGTGCAAGCACCTAGTCAAGGGGAGAGTGATAATTTTGTTGAGCAGTCTCTACTTAAGGAACTTGAAGATATGGGGTTCAAGCAGGTTGATTTGAACAAGGACATTTTGAGGAGGAATGAATATGATCTGGAGAAGTCTGTTGATGATCTTTGTGGGGTGGCTGAATGGGATCCAATACTTGACGAGCTGCAGGAAATGGTAATTATCTGCAACTATCACGGTGATCCTTTTTTTTTTTTTTGTGGGGGGGGGGGGGGGGTTGATTTCGATGACATTGGGTGTTTGTGTGGATGCAGGGTTTCTGTGATGCTGAAACGAACAAGAAGCTGCTGAAGAAGAACAACGGAAGCATCAAGGGAGTTGTCATGGATCTGTTAACAGGAGAAGGTGCTTAAATTATTAATTATGGATGATGGCTCTTGGTTTCTAGGCATTTTATTATATATAAATAAATGAGTGTGCGCATCTAAACCGTGTCTTTATGAAGTTGCTGCCATTTAATTTCTAGTCTTCTGAAGTATGCGGGGGCTAAAGAACAGAGCTGTAAACGTTTTGCTGTTTATTTGAACTTTGAAACCTAAAGGCTATAACTACTTGTGTATATATAGTTATTTACAATTAAATATATATTTGTCCCATTCGTGTTGAAAAATTAAATTCAAAAAATCGAGGGAAGGTAACACTTATCTAGCCATACATCGGATCATTGTAATTTTGTGTTGGGGGGGGGGGGGGGGCGAGTTATCGGCTTTGATTTTTATTTTTATTTTTATTTTTTGACATTTTGAGCTCCGGTTTTCAATGAATAACTTAATTGTTTAGAAACATCTACACGTTTTAAATAATAGTTTCGGGCTTTTAGTAATGCTTTTGTATTTTACAAATTACTTGGATAATTTTTCAAGTGACGCTCTCATTTGTTAGAGTAATGATTTATTCTCTATAAATTAGTTTCTTTGAATTCATCATTTGTTAAGCAATTATCTTCGTTTACTTCGATAAAGAGGAAGCAGTTATCAGCGAAAAGAAGACGAGAGAGTATGGGAAAGTGACAATTAGTTTTGTACCCTTTGATGGACCCCTCTTTCTCCCTACAATAATAAAATGAGACTATTAATTTCCTTATAGATCATCACATTGATGATGTGCAAATAAACACTAATAAGCTCAACTAGACTTGCATACAAATGAGAAGAACTTCTTTGGGGAGGGTGATTGGATTGCTGAGATGGATGGACCATCTCTATATTCTCTTCACAATGTTGAACCTTTTTGGCATCGTGAGCAATGGTTACCTCCCAATAGTTCGGAGCATTGTTCTTGATCAATTCTCCTATCCCTTGCTTGTCTGAACAAAACATTTACAAACATCATCTTATATCATACATACATAAATAAGGTTTTGAGTTTGACAACATGATTTAAGCTTAGGCTTTTTGGTGCTTCAACTACTTCAATGAAACAATTACACCATGTTTGGTTGTGTGTAATAGGAATAGATTACAGCCCAATTCGATGGGCTCACCACCAAACCAATGTTTGGTTAGTTGTAATGCCTATTACAACCTCATTCAATATGGCCTCTATTCCCACTAAACACACTGAACCCATAGAATAGCCATTCAGTGTGTCTCAGTTTCAACTTTACCCTTCTCCCTCTTTTATATCCTCACATCTGAAGCCTCTTCTTTTTTTTTTTCGTTTTTTTCCCATTTCCTTCTAACCTTCTTGTTATTCTTCGTTCTCTAAACTCTAAAACCACCGTTAAATTATCCCAATCTTCTAACTTCAATGGACTCTTTCCTCAATGCTTTCGCCCTCTCAAGTTAGGGTTTCGATCGAACTCGCCGATCCATAATTTTCAGCTCCATCGACGCCTTCGCCCTCGACGCTTTCGCCCTCTTAGGTTAGGGTTTTGGTCGAACTCGCCTTCTAGTGACAATGTTACTATGGACTTAGATATGTCGCAACACTTGCCAAGTGGGGAAAAGATAATACTGTTGGCCGCACATTTCTGTTTTTTTCATTCGATTTTTCTACTTGTCCATTTTGAGTTGTCGTTGTTTTAATGGTGATTCTAGTTTTATCTGGTTTTGTACTTTGGAATTAACTCATCTATTCCTATGTTCAATGACTTGTAGTACACACTACACACACTCATGAATGTTACCTTAGTTACTTTTTCTCTTTTGTCTTTCTTTCTATTGATTTTCTATTATCTACTGTTCCAGTGAGTACTAGGACATGTTTGAGGGTTGAGAAGGTCCAGAGTTGTCGTCTAGCGTTGCTCAGTATGGGTGTTTGAAAGTCAGTCTTGTCGTCCTCAAGTTGCTGCGGTTGTCGAGTTACTCTACTTTCTCATGATCAATGTCCAGTTGCATTAATGCTATGGTATTTTCGGTCTTTATGGATCATAGATGCATCATTGTGTCAGCTATCTAATCTGGAAAATATTTTAATGTTGATTCTGGTTTTATCTGTTAGTTAGGTTTTGTACTTTGGAATCAACTCATTTATTGTAATGACAATGTTACTATGGACTTAGATATGTTGCTACACTTGCCAAGTGGGGAAAAAATACTACTGTTGGCTGCACATTTCTTTTTTTCATTCGAATTTTCTACTTGTTCATTTTGAGTTGTTGTTCTTTTGTTAGAAATAACAAGCACTTAGCCTCAAATATTAACTAGTTTCTTCAGTTGTTTTCACACTTGACATGGTTTGGTGAGAGATCTATTGTTGTGCTTTTGGAAGATTTGCTTTAAAACCTTTTGGAACAATTACACCTGGCACAATATGAAAATAACTAGAGTGTGATTGGTTACAAAATCACAATGTCTCATATTTTGCCACATCATAGGTTAAGCTTAGTCCACCTATGGCACACATTATGATTGCATTAATGTTAAAATTCTCTGGTTAATGTTGTTGCATGTTGTATGTATCCTTTCTTGTCTTTCAATGGTTGCTACTGTTTTCTTATCAGTATTACATGCTTGAAAGATTTGCATTGGAATATTTTAGAAATTGATTGCCCTATATGAAAATTATTGGAGTATGTTGGTCGCATGCATTGATGTTAAAGTACTCAGGTTAATCTGCATGTAGTATTTATTTGTTCTGTCATTGAATGATGCTAGTCTTCATCTTGAATCGAGAATACAAGCGTTCTCTTATCGGTATTACATGTTGCATAAGTCCCTTGATGCTCATACGAGCATCTAGAAAAATGGAGGTCTGAGTTTAAAGTTGAGGAAGCTATTATATATGCCTGTATCGATGTTAATAATCGGATTGTTTTATTTTTGTTTGTAAGCCTTGTCAGCTCTGGTGGTAATACTTGCAAGTTCTTTTTTGCTCCATTTTCTACTGAGTGTTGTCTGCTAAGATCGATTATGGAATATATTTGCAATTGTTATACAGTATTTTGGTTTTTAAAGATCCAAATTGAAATCAAATCGAACTGAACCTTTCACTGGTTTGAATCGATTTGGTTAATCATTTTTTTATTTTTTTAAAACTAGTTTTTTTTATTATATTAAAGTTACTTTCCCTCATTTAAATATTAAGTTTTTATTTCCGTACTGTAAAAGTTTATAATTTTTATATTTAGAAATTAAAAAAACCCAATATTGTTTGGATAATTTTGGTTTATCAACTTCTGAAATGAATTGATTTAAAGTTTTTATGAATCGAATTTGTTTCAAGTTCAGATTTGGTTTGGGTTCATTGTAATTATATATTTTTTAATAGAAATTATTAAATTATTATATTTATAAGTAAAATTTTATTATAATATAATATTATTCATTGTATTTTAGTATTCTTTCTATTACAGTAATTAATATGGATTTCTATGTCAGCGTATCTATGCTATCCAAATAATAATTTGGATTAAATCATGGCTTCTGTTACAATGTACATCTAGAATTTGTTCATGAGTTGGAAATAATTTATTAATAAATTAACCAAAACTAAAAGGATATAGTCTGAGACTTACACGGTTAAAACATCCTTAAAAGGCTTGTTCCCCTCTGGAACATGGTCAATCACCTTTAGGCATGACTAGTTAGTGAAGCCATGTTTACTGTTTTTGATTTGGATGTATTGATCTTTTCATCTCCTATGGTTAAAAATGTTTTAAGCTTGATATGCGTCTATCACTGTGATTATCCTGCAAATGTACTTGTAACTTCATATTTGCTTCTCAACTTTTGCAATGACTTGTTTAAATAGAAATCGACTTGTTATTCTTAAAATTCTTTAGCCTTACTGTATGTGTGGCAGGGCATTTGGCTGGGAAATTTGGTTTGGATGTTGCAAGTATAATAACTATTGTTAACCACATAAATATCTTTTTTTGAATATCTCTTAAGATGTATATGATTACTGGCCTGCATGTCTAAAGATGTTGGACTGTGACATAAATTTTGGCGCGTACTCTAGGATTGCCAAGTTTCATAATACCCTTTTATCAGCAGTGTTCTTTCTAGTCCCACATATTCACTTATCCATGAATGCGCATTGCTGTTTCCTTTATAATATGCTACTGGGAAAAGGCAAATTATAATGAAGTTATGTTTTTGGTATGATACATATCTTTTGCCAGCTATTCTACTTGTGATTAACTTGTAATCTTTCACTTGTTGCAGATTATCTTATCACAAGAGAAGAACATTTAGAGACTTCAGGAACTTGTGCGGAGCCTTCAGCATCAACTTTTGCCTATTATTTTTTTTAACTCTCTATTAAATTTTGTCTAGTTTTATCTTTACCTAAATTTTTCTATTCAAATTTAATTTAAATATAATTTTTAATTAAAATAGTATTTTTAATTTTTTATTTTAATTGTTAAAATAATAAATTAATAAATATAATTTTAAAAATTAAATTTAAGTTATATTTAATTTTCAAGTCTTTTAATTTAATAAATAAAAATTCTAATTTAATTTATTATATTTTATAAATTAAGTTATGGTTAACTATTAAAATAAAATATTTGAAAGAATATTTTTCTTGTTAAATTTGATTTCAAATCTTTAAAACCAATACTGGGTGGTAAATTTTAATTAAAAAAATCAAAGTTGGTGGAAAAATTCAATAAAATTCAAATTTTAGTGGCAAAATTCATTCACATTAAAGTTAATTGATAAATTTATGTATATTCTTAGAGTATAATGACAAATGTAAATTAAAATAAAGTATAATGCTATTGTGGGTGTTCTCTAAAGAGGTAAACAGGATGACTAGCCACAAAATGTGTAACACCCCAAATCCAGCCTAGAAGTTAGGCCCGAATCTAGCGTGTCACATTGAAGTGTTTTTGCAAAAACCTTGTTTTCATTGAAAACCCTTCTAAAAGAAATTTCAAGTAAAAACCCAGTTTTGCTTTTTGAACGAAGTGTTTCCCAAAAGTTATTTCTTTGATTTAAATTAATAGTTATTTTGGAAAAGTTTTCTTTATTCGCGGAAGCTTAAGTTTTCAAACAACATTTGATTTTAGAAAAAAATTGAAAAGTGTTTGGAAGAATTAAGTTCATGTTTCGTTCCTAGAATGTAAAGCATAGCAATGATAACGAAATAATAATCAGAGAAAAAGGGCTTATTACAATCCGAACTAAAGTAATTAAAATACTAGGAATTATATGAAACAAGTTTAAATCGTCTTGCTAGTTGGCCCCTTTTAAGTGCCATCCTCCGTCGAACTGCCTACTGAGGTTCACCTGAAAAAAATAAAAGAGGGGAGTGAGTTTCGAAACTCAGTGTGTACAACCCTCGTCAAACAACAAAAAACATACAACATTCACTTGACCTAAGCTGTAACACCCCAGACCCGGCCCAACCGTTATAGCCGAATTTAGTGATGTCACATCAAAGAAGTTATTTCAAAACAACTTTGTTTAGTTAAATATTATGTTCAGTGGAATAGTTGCTTGATTAAAATTTAAGCTTGTGACTTAGAAAAATCAAAATCCTTGTTGTAGAGCCCAATATTTGCCCTGACCCAATACAAAAAACACAGACCCAAAACTAAGCCCAATACAACCCAAAAAATAACAAACCCTAGCAGCAGCAATGCTCTATGCGCCGCAAGCCAGCCCCCAGGCACCGCACGTCGCACGTCCCTCCGCGTCGTGCGCAGTCCCACCACGCCACGCCTCCGCGATCTTCGCTCCACACCAACAAGCACACAACAAATAGTTAGAAATTAGGCTATATAAAGCCATTTTTTTAACAGTGTAAAGGACTTTTTTTCCCAGAATACAGAGAATACAAAATTTTTTAATATCAAATCTGATTCAGAAATCTACCAAACATCCAAAAAGCAGTAAGCAAAAGGAAGATCTGAAACACTAAGGGTACTTATTTTTTCTAACTTATTTTTTTCTTTTTTTCGAGATTACATACATTTTTTATCTTCATTTTTTAAAAACTATTTTTATATAATATAGTAAAAGATAATAATAAAAAAGGGGAAATTTTTTTACATTCGGCGGCGGTGCCGGCGACGGCGAGCGACAGCGCATGGTGGTGACGGCGGCGGTGGCCGAACGGAGCCAGGCCGGAGCAGAGACCTGCGGAGGGAAGGCAGAGAGAATTTCTGAACTATTTTTTTGAAAATGAAAGTGGAATGAAAGTTTTTAGGAAAATTTGGCTTTTATACTATTATTAAAACGACATCGTTTTGCAAAATAGGTTCAGAGGCCAAAACGACGTCGTTTTGAGCCTCTGACCCATGACCCGACCCGCTCCAGGGGAAGATTCACTTGTTTTTATGCGGATGGGCTAATTGCAATTTTAGTCCTTTCGCATTTTCTTCTTTTTAAATCAAGTTTCCATTATTTCCAATTTTGCCCAATAAATTTTCCTCTGTTTCAATTTGGTCTGCATTCGAACGGCACTGTTTCTGAGGGTGTGATTATTTTCCATTTTGGTCCCTCCTTACTTCTCACGCATTCATATTAGTCCTTTTATCTTCTATTTATTTCGATTTTGCCCCAAAATCTCTATTTTCGCTCTAATTTGGCCCCTTTTTCGATCAATTTGACTATCTTATTATATTACTATTATAATTTTTATTATTATTTTCTATTACTATTATTGTAAATATATTAGAATTATTTTTATTAATGTATTATTACTGTTATTTTTTTCCCTTTATCACTATCATTATTGTTACCCTTTTATATTTTTATTTCTTTTATTTTATTCAACATTTTTTTCGTTCCCTTTGTTTTCAACTCTTTTTTTTTTTAATTTTCATTTTTTCACTTATTTTTTTATATATTCTTTGGATATTTTTTTAATTTGTTACCTTTATATAATTTATTTATATTAAAATTTTCTTATATATATTTGTTTAAAAATTTTACATGGGACATACACCATTATTTTATGTGCAAACTTCTTATTATAATACATTTATTTCAAATTTGTTTATATGCTACATTTTATATTTTTTATATCATTTATTCTTTTTTTTGTCTATTTTATGATTTATTTCAAATTTTTGCATGCATTATTTGTTTATATACATATAATTTGCTTTTAAATAGTTGTTTTTACATTGTCAATTTTAAATTCTTTCTCCTTTAAACTTTTTCTATTATTTTTTTATTTAAGAATATTAAATAGCATAGGTTGTAAATGTGTGTAACATGTTATCCATGTATATTGTTCCATTGCTTGTAACTTTGCTTCTATTTTCACACTTCCAAATAATGATTCAAATTTAAAAACTTAGACCAATTCTTGGTATTCTATTTTCAAAACAAATTAAATAAATACATTTTTTATTGATTTCAAAATCGTTTTCAAAAACCTTTTAAAAGCAAGGCCATGTTTCGTGTTTGGAAGTTCGAAAATCGTGCCCTAACGTACTGGGTTGCGATTTTTTCGTTCATCCAAATGTCTAAATATCCTTTTAATTCCACGTTTTGGGAGATTAAAGGACGATTTTGGTTTCATGGGTTAAAACGTTGCATCCTAACGTACTGGGTGTGATGTTTTATCCTTTAGGAACAAATGAGTCTTAATATTCCAAAATGAGTCGTTCAAGCATTTTTTAAAGGAATTGTATTTTAAAATCCCTTCAAATTTTCGACAATCGGACTTTTAATTAATTAATAAGGTACCAATTTTGGGCGTTACGAGGGTGCTAATCCTTCCTCGTACGTAACCGACTCCCGGACCTGTTTTCTTAAAATTCGTAGACCAAAACGTTTTATAAGGTGGCCCAATTACACCTCAAAAAAGGATTGGTGGCGACTCCATATTTTTAAAGTCGATCCACGTTTTTAAAATTAAAAAATGGTTTCGACACTTGTAACTTGTAAAGTTATAATGAAACCCACATTTTAAGAAAACGATAATATATTTTTGTTTAACTTAATAATTCAGCAGTCGCAACAGAGAATAAAACCCAATTGTAAGACAGAGTGGAGTCACAAGGCCTTATTACAACTTATTGAAAATAAAGTATCTAAAATAAAATAATTCGAAACTATTTTAAAAAAAACTCCTAAGTAGCTTGTAGTGTGGCCATCACCGAGTCCTCTCCCACGTCGAGCAGTCTACTGAGGGTCACCTGAAATATTAAATTAAAGGGTGTGAGTTTCGTAACTCAGTGTGTACGACCCTTGGCAATCAAATCAATTCAATATAGAAATATCATATTGGGCCTAAGCCCTAACAATATCGGTGGTCTTGGGCCTTAGCCCACATTGACCTCATATCACATCAATTTCACATGAATGCAATGCACCCATCCCAAATCCAACCCTGCACTCCATTTCCCTTCCAACCCTACACTCCTGTGGGGATATAAATATCAACCCACCCATCCCTACACTCCAAAGGTAGCACCAACAGCGGCACTACTCAAACGTTGCAGCAAGGCTGCTATTCATATAATGGGCTTAAAGCCACTGGTGGATCCACGGTCGTCAAGTGACTATGCTATCCTCGCATATCTTCCTCTGTTCTATAAATTCCCACCCCAATGCAACATACATTTCATGAATGAAACATACAAATTTTTCCACACATTAAACACTTAGGGGTATTTTAGTCATTTCACTACCCAGGGGTATTTTGGTAACTTCTACCCTACAAGGGTGTTTTGGTAATTCTACCCTACGAGGGCATTTTAGTAGTTCTACCCTACAGGGGTATTTTAGTAATTCTACCCTACAGGTACCCTACAGGGGCATTTTAGTAATTTCTTAACAGTACGGGTTTTAATTATGGATTTTGCCCCATCAACAAGTCCTCGCGGCTAAAGTGAACGGATACTATGCACCAGGTAGGATTCAAGAGAAGAGGAGGTGGGTCACTCGGACTGCTTAAATACCAAGCTCTTCCTAGATCCAATCCTAGACATGCACACATCTATTGCCATACCTTAGCCTAGTGACTTGTCCAAGGAAATGTTTGATTATTTATTTAAGTCTTATGCAATTTAAGAATTCATCAGAACTAGGCCTAGAGTCCATTAAAACCCTAGCATGCATTTCCACAATCCCATAAGGCCTACTAAGCCCAGTCATGTTCATAAAGCCCATTAAGCCTAATCATGCTTATGTAGCCCATTAGGCCCGATCAAAATCAAATCATACAATCATCCATATCAATCCATCATATAATTTCACATAACAACTTTACCAATTTGGGCCCACAAGCTCGGCAGGCCCATTTAGCCCAGTCTGGCCTGGTTGGCCAAACAATGGCCCAAGACCATGAGATCGCTCTCTAGGCCTCGGTAATCGTATCGGTATCTCTACACGAGTGTTCGCACACTCGTGTGATTACCGATGCCAACCTTTCAGCTTTTCGACTTTTCGACATTCTAGCTTTTCGGGATTCCGGCTTTTGCCGATTTGTCGTATGTATAGTGTATGTACACACCTTGTTGACGACCCGCACTACACTATCCTCAGCCTCAACCTACAGCCAAAACCACTTTTGAATCAATTCCATACTTAAACTACAACTTTATCAAATCTCGAAGCCCTACCGTAACCTTACCGTGTGCCACCAGTACCAATAGCCTCTCCTTAGCTATTATTCCCGAATATCCTTAGATTTTCACCAATACACGCATATCATCAACATCAAGTGACTCGTATTCCACACGAGTCACCCTCTACCAACCACACTTATATTCAGTCACCTAAGAAACCAAAATTGAAAACGAGTTCACTTACCACTTGCTAGAGATCCTTTCCATGCTTGGAATCCTAGAACCCTACCCCTTGTTAAAACAAGGTTAACGACAAGAAAAAGAAAAGATTAGATAGCCTCTCCGGCTTTATCAAAATGCACTAAAAAGGGCTAACTAAGCATTTATCGAAACTAGTCTCTGATATTGCGGCCTAGATATCTACTGAGTGTGCCCTCGGCTTTTAACAACTCAATTAAGGGTTGTAAATAACAAAAACAGATTGTGATGAAGGAAAGCAAAAGAAACCGGTAAGGGGATGTGAGTATTCGGCTTTTAAGGATGGTATTTGGCTTTCAAAGATGATATTCAGCTTTCAATGATAGTATTCGGCTTTTAAAGAATCAAGGGTGATATTCAGCTTTTGCAGAGAAAAAAACACAATTTTATGGATTTTCGGTAAAAGGATGAAAGGGAGAAGAGAATTCGGCAATGAAATGTTTTGGCAAAACAAAAGAACCCCTCAAGAGCATTCGGCACCTCCCTTAAATAGCCAAAAGCCGAAACTAGCTTCTCTCACAGTCCCAATTGGCTCCATCACATCCACAGCTCAATCTCCTATCTTTTCTCTATTATTTCTCCTTATTATCCCCCTAAATTCTCTCTTCAATATCCATCCAAAAGAGTTTTAAGTCATCACCACTACTTACACAACATGAGCACAAAAATAATACTTTTAATGCCAAAGCCGTTCATTGAACCTTGGACCTCTCTACTCCACATGTGGCGTCACCCTCTACTTCCTAAGTTGGCGCTACCTTGCCACTAGGCTACAGGCCCATTTGTGTCCTCTTTTCCCCTTAATTTGCTTAAGAGGCCCAATACCTGAGTCTAGGGTTTCTCTAAGGCAAAAATTAAAATTTTCCTTATGGTCTTCCCTATCCTTGAGACTTCAAATAACCCTTGTAATATCTTAAAATTAATACTCTAATAGTGCCAAACATGTAATCTGAGCCGCTATCTTACTCTCTAAAATTTTAAACACACCCACGTCCGAGGCCCAATTCTTCTAGGCCCAAAATTTGGGGCGTTACATAAGCCCACATCATAATAACATAGTAGTATCATACATTCAATGATGTGAAAACCCTCCCAAATAGTCCATCCACTACACAACATTTCCGTCCAACCAAAACACATCTGTGGGGATATTTCAATCGACCTACCCATCCGCTACACAGCAATGGTAGCCCGGTTGCGGTACTACCTAACATTGCAACAAAGCTGCTAACCATGTATTGGGCTTAAAAAGCCATCGGTAGATCCACGGTCATCAAGCAACCATGCAATCCTCATATACTTCCTCCGTTCCATAATTCCCAACCCATATACAACCTAAACAGAATATCATATGCATGCGAAAAACATACATGTAGCGTACATAAATCCTACATTTAACACATAGGGCTATTTTGGTAATTTTACAAATTAGGGGTAATTTGGTAATTTTGCTAATCGAGGGTATTTTGATAATTTTACACTACAGGGGTATTTCAGTAATTATACCCTATAGGGGTATTTCAGTATTTTACTAACGTATGGGTCTTAATTACGAACTTTGGCCCGTCAACAAGTCCTCTTTGGCTAAAGTGAATAGACACTATGCACCAGGTAGGATTCCAGAGAAGAGGAGGTGGGTCATTAAGACCGCTTAAGTACCAAGCTCTCCCTAGATCCAATCCTAGACATGCATATGCCCATTGCCACACTCTAACCTTATGACTTGCCCACAGACGTACTTGATAAATTAATTAAGTTTTATGTGCTTGAGAATTCATTAGAAACTAGGCCTAAAAGTCCATTATAAAACCCTA
Organism: Gossypium stocksii; assembly: GCA_020496765.1. Taxonomy (NCBI): domain Eukaryota; kingdom Viridiplantae; phylum Streptophyta; class Magnoliopsida; order Malvales; family Malvaceae; genus Gossypium; species Gossypium stocksii. The sequence continues at coordinate 73,162,372 of CM035622.1, forward strand.
ACAAGTCTACATGCTTTCATACATTTATATAGCCCAATCCGACCCAATCACACTTATATGGCCCATTAGGCCCAATCACATTCATATGGCCCATTAGGCTCAATTACATTCATATCATTCACTAACATTATCAGCTCATCACTTATTATCAACTTATAACTTTGCTAATTTGGGCCCACGGGTCGGTCGGCCCATTTGGCCGTTCTGGCCCGGTTGGCCAAAACGTGACCCAAGTCCATGAGATCGCTCATGGGGCCTCTGCTATCATATTGGTTACCCTCATACGAGTGTTCGCGCACTCGCAAGACTTTCGTAGCCAAACTTTCAGCTTTTCGTCATTTCGAGATTTGCCGATCTATCGTGTGTGTAGTGTATGTACACACCTAGTAACAAAACGTGTTGCGATCTCCCTAGCCACGAACCTAAAAATGATATCACCCTTCAATTAATCGCATGCTTAATACATATCTTTTCCAAAACCGAAACCTCACCATTCCCTTACCTTGCGCGACAAGTCTTAACAGTCATTTCTTTAATCACTAACCATGATCAACTCCTAGATCTGCACTAATCTTAACTATTAAAACTAGAACAACAGGTGACTTGTATCCAATACAAGTCCCCCTTCCTTTAACTATGACCATTCGGCCAACTAAGATAAAGAACACTTACCCAAGAAGCAATCAGCCCAAAAGAGAAGTAGTGCGGCACAAAGAAGGTTCAGCCAACAAAGTATTTGGCTTAGAGAAGGTGAACTATGAGCAAGAAAGAGAAGAGTTTAATAAGAAAGGAAGGGAAGAAATCGACACAAACTTAAAGGGAAAGAATAAGGGTTTTTTGGCTTTCGGGTACTTGGAGAGAAAAGTACTTCTTCTATCCCCATCTCCTAACTTTTCTCCACGATAAGCTCCTTAATCCCTTCCAAAAATTTCTCTCCTCATCACTTCTCTTAGAGTCCAATTCCACGCCACTACCAACCATCTAGAAGGCAAAAATAAAATTCCTAAAAATACCAAGCCAGCACTCGAACTTAGGATCCCATTGCTTGCCACTAACGCCACCTCCCTGCACCTTAAGTGGCATCACTTATCCACTACACCACAACCTTGCTTGTGTTCTATTTTATCTCCATTTATTTAAAAGCCAAGCTACTTGCCATCAAGGTTCCTTTAATTATTAAATTAAAATTCCTTCACCTCAAAGTTCGAACCCAGAACTTCTCCAACACCCCTAGATACTCCAAATTTATGAGACCCAAAGCCCAAGCCCAATTCATCTAGCCCAAAATTCGAGGCGTTACAAAATGTGCTCCATTATCATGAATAGGTATCAAACTCCCGACCGTAAGATAAAGTAGTGAATTTATTTTGTATTTTTTTTAAAGATTCTTAATATGTATTATTCATTTTTCTTAATATATATTTTTTTAAAGATTCTAAAAAGACCATTATATTTAGTTGTAATTTCTATTTTGTGCTTTATAAAGATTCTTAATATGTATTGTTCATTTTTCTTTGACAGGTTGTTATTACTTCCTTTTCTTATTTGGCTTGTTTGATCGCTTCCTCTACCCAGACTTGAGCATCTTGTATTCACGGAATCACCGTAAGTTCTTTGGCAATTAAATTCTTTGATTTTATTTTACTGTTATTGAAATTAGTATTGGAGAAATGTGACACTTTTATTATTATTTGAAGATATGTAACACTTTAATATCTTGCAGTAATAGCTCGTTTTCCTTTAATAGTACAAAGTGAGAAGCGTAAAAGAATTAGTCTTGCTATTACAATATGGTTGCAAATGTGTACAGTTGCGAGTTGGATTTGGATATTCCCTAATTTTAATATGTCAAGGTTGTGGATTTGGATATATATCAAATAAGTCTCTGGACAAGATAGAAATAGAATAGCACGCAACAAAACAAATAAATAATGGGACCCTTCCCTTTTAAATTTCTACATTTGAGTTGATTATTTGTTAGCATCTACTTTTATTTTCAATAATTTAGTCTTTCTAATTATTAATTTTAAAAAATTAGGTTTAATTGTTATCACCATTAAAGTTATTCTATTAGCTTCTATAATGTTACATTTTGTTTTTTAAAAAGGTTTATATGAAAAATTGGTGCTTAAACTATGCAACTTTTCCTATTTAAGTACCTAGAGTTTTTTTTTTTTTTTTTTTGTCAAAGTAGATGCTTAAAGTTTTATCCCATTATCACTTATCAACCATTAAATTGAAATAATTTAGTTTTAAATATTTTTATTTAATTAAAAATGCTACACATCATAATTTGAAATTTTTTTGCCAGAAACACATTATAATTTGATTGGTTCAGATTTTCTTTTAATTAGAGTCAACGTTTTAAATAATTTTTATTTAATAAAAATGACACATGTTATAATTTGATTCGTCCAAAAGTTTTTTAACGGAAGGTAATGGTTGATACCTTAAGTGGTAACAAAATAAAACTTTAGGTACCAAAAAAAATTGCATAGTTTGGGTACCTATTTTTCATATAAGCCTAAAAAAATACACTAGTTATTCATGTACTAATAAAAATAGAGTTGAAAATATTGATTAAAATTTTTTCTTAAAAAACACTTATTTGAATTCATCATGATAAAATATAATTTTTTCTATTGGAATAGTGTTCTTAAGAAAAGTTTACATCATTTTGAATGAAATAATTAACAATAATAACTAATTAGACTAGCTAATGACATTATAAAAATAGAGGGTTCAAATTATATTAAAAATTAAAGTATATAGATCAAATCACAAATTTCAACATAGTTTAGGAGTCAAATTTAAAATTTGATCATTGTTTTATAAAATTAAAAGAAAAAGCGACACAAGCTAACCACATGTCAATTTCAAAAAACTTAAGACATTCAATATATAACAACTTAATATTTTATTTAAAAAGCTAATGATACTAACTATTTCGACTAATAAATAACATTATAAAAATTAATGAACCAAATTATGCTAAAAGTTGATGCATAGAAATTAAATCTCAAATTTAGGCATAATAAAATGATCAAAATTAGAATTTAACCAATTTTTTGAAATATAAAAAGGAAAAAATAAGGAGAAAGCAAAAGTGGACATGTGCAACATGGACAACAACATGTACACTCCTTTTATATATTAACTTCTAATGTCACATATATCGCATGTAATTTTATGCGTATAATATTTAACTAACTTTTTAATATTGTATTTTCAATTACAATAATTAATTTAAAATAATATTTTTTATTTGAATTATTTAATATGATTAAAATATATTAACTTATCAATTCAAATATTATAATAGAAGAATTTCAAATCATAATTAAAAAAATTTTTAACGTACTCAACATACAATGTAGTTTTACTTTTTGTGATTAATGCAAAGTAACATTATTCAAAACAATAGTTCATTAATATATTCAACTCTAATATATCAATTAAGTGATAATTAAAATGCTTAAAATTCTATTCAAGTAATAAATCTATTTTATATCAATAAAATTAGCACAATTTTTTTACATAAAATTTTTAATTAATAATTTTAATTTTACTTATCACAAATTTTTTATTATATTTTCTATTCAAATAATAACTCTATTTCAAAATTAGCACAATGCTTTTAACTAACAATTGTAAATTAAATTGTAATATTTTTAACTATGTAATAATTGCCACAACTTCAATTAAATTATAATTATTTTTATAGCTATAATTATAGCAACTTCTATTTTACTTGATTTTTTTATTTTAAATTGTGAATTTAGTAATATGATGAAAAATAAATAGTATTCTTATCAGTTCAAAATTTTTCCAAACGTGTGCTTTTATATATACTAGCTTCTAAGGTCACATCATTTAATATTTAAGCAATTTTTTAAATATTGTATTTTTAATTTCAATAATTAGCATAAAATAATATTTCTTATTTCAATTATGGAATATAATTAAAATATATTAACTTTTCAATTCAAATATTATAATATAAAATTTTAAATAGTAATTAAAGCATTTTTAGCTTCTTTTTTTTTTTGTTAGAAAGCCTTTTTAACATATTTAAAATACAATATAGTTTTATTTTATTTAATTAATACAAAGTAATATTATTTAAAATAATAACTAACTAACATAATTAACTCTAATATTAATTAAGGTTAGAATTCTATTTAAGTAATAACTCTATTTTACATCAATTAAATTAGCACAACTTTTTTTTAGGTAAAAAATTTTAAACTAATAATTGTATAATTATAATATCACAACTTTTTTTTCTATAGTTTATGTTTAGAGTTCTATTCAAGTAATAATTCTATTTTAAAATTAGCACATCTTTTTTTAACTAATAATTGTAATTTTAATTAGTTTTAAATGTGTACTTCTATTAAATTATAATTATTTTAAATGTATAATTATCACAAATTTTATTTTATTTTAATTTTTTAACTAATAGTTCTAAATTAGATATTATAATTATTTTTAAATGTAAATTTAGCAATTTAGTAATTATAATATTATTTTTCCAAACTTTAAAGATATAAAAATATTAATATACATATACTCATTTACAATCATACAAATGTTGAAATTTTCTTGGATTTATAGAAAAATTCACAATTAAGTAAAATTCAATTCTACAAATGTACAATTCTAATATTTTTTTTTTTTAGTATATATGATTTATGTATGGCTTGTGTCAATAAAGTTTTAAAATTTATTATTTAACCATGTAGTGTGGTGTTGCTGACCTCATCCTTTAATTATGAAGTTGGGGGTTCGATCATTGTCCTTGGGAATAAAACACATTTCATGGAAAGTTGTTTACTTCCTCGGAAAGTACTAGTAAAAAGGGGACTAATCTCGGCTACAGGCGTTCGGCGGTGGATACCCTAGTTTCGACTGTAGGGAATTAACCTGTATATGCAATGAACAAGTAAATATAATAAAATCAAGAAGATCAAACACCGAAATTTTACATGGAAAAACTCCTTATTGCATATAGATGTCCTCCTCAAGATTACCACGAAGGAAAGTAGTCTTCACATCTTCAAGATTGTTTGATGCCACAAGAGCCAAAAGTGCCCGAATAGACGTATGTTTCACAATGGGAGAGAAAAAATCATGAAAATCAATTCACTCCACCAGATTAAGGTTACAAGATGCTACGACAAATAAGCAGTCAAGAATATGCAAGTTTAATCCAAAAATTCAATTTAATCATTCATTAATATATAAACATTCATAACCATACTATTCATATAAAATGGGACGTAAATCGAGGTTCTCAAAATCTAAAATCAATTTGGAAACAATAGGGACTAATTCAAAACAAAATAGAAAAGTAAGGTAAAAACAAAAAACATGAGTCACATGGTTGTGTGGTCAGGTCGTGTGATAAGTTTTGTTCATATGTGATATGGGACACAGCCGTGTTGTTTAACCATGTGTGAGGACTAAAACCGTGTGGAAAGAGACACAGGTCGTGTCTTTTAATCGTACAACTAATTGTTGCCGTGTGTGCAAAATGAAAACAAAAATTACACAAACCACACAATTGTGCCAATAACCTGTGTATGGCACACGGCTGTGTGTCAGGCTATGTGACTTGAAATGTATCTTCAATAGCAAGTCAAACATTTCATGCTTACTTAAGCTACAGTATGCCATTTACCAATCATTCAACCTGTTCAAATTACACCAAAAACATACCAAAACATGCTATTTGCCTAGTTCTAACCAATATGCCATAGGGCATCATCACAAACAATAATCTCAAACATCGAAAGTTATTTCCTAATCAATTCAAGCTTGCCTAACAATGTTATACAAAGTGTCAAATGACACCAAATAAACGTTTTCAAAATCTACCGAAAGATAGTTGGATAGTATCATCTTTAATTTGATCTGATTGCCCAGTTCCACAAAACGACATCTACAAGAAAACAGGAAAAAACAACACGAGTAAGTTTTAAGAAGCTTAGTAAGTTCACAGGTTAAAACGTTATAACTTACCAAATTTATAGCTTAATAATTAATAAACTCTTTAACTAATATTAACTTTGTCAACCAAAAGCATTCAATAGGTGAAGATCATATACACGAGTCATTTGATCATCTCATTTGTACGATATCAACATTATCAAGTCACGATATAATATCGGAAATCATAAAAATGTATACAAGTCATTAACAAGGCATCATAACCAAATATCAATTACATATCATCACCATGTCATTTAACCATTGAAAATTTGTCTGATGAATGATATAAACAGATACGGATACACGATTATCCACCCAAGACATGCCAAAATGCTCAACTAAGCCAACCCAACCAAGAACACGTCTGGGCACCAAGTGCCTAGCCCGAAGGCTAACATCCCTCTAGAAACATGCTAAGCCCAAAGGCTTTACATCCACCCCCAGAAACACAACAGAATCACTGTAAATATAACTCGGCAATCCGCAACAAATGCTAGAGTTCAATATATTTAAGTATAATAATAAGTCAAGAATCATCATCTCATCATAAGTCAATCCAGTATAATGCGCATAATAACTTATTGGCATGTCAATTGTATCCTATCATATGTTCATCAGGGCTCAATACATGTCTCAGTATAACAATTTACATTTCAATCCACTTCTCACCTTATACTAATTATAACATTTAACACTCAAAATATATATCAAATTCAATAAAACATAATTAACATACACAAAACAATACCATATGAACTTACTAGGGCTAAGCTGTAGATATAGTAATATCAGGAACTAGTCAGCAATTTTCTCTTTTCCACGATTTTCTACCGGTTCTTAATCTATACAATGATTTAATTCAATTATTAGTCCCAAATACTCTATAATAATTCATTTAATGCATGTGACTTCTTTATTGACATTTTCATAATTGCCCTAAAATTTTGCATTTTATTCAATTTAGTCCCTAAAATCGAAACAAACTTATTTTTACAATTATTCATAAACCCATATTGCCAAATTCCTAATCATTCATAATCAGTCCTCTAATGTTGAAAGTTTACAAGAAAACCATGCCAATTTAACATATTTTTAGTTTAGTCCTTAAACTTAAAAACTATACAAAATCACTTTGCAAAATAGTCATAATTCATCATCAAACTTCAAATGAAACCATTGACAACTAAAAAGCTTCAAAAACATCAATGACAAGTTTTCAAAACTTTGACAGAATCACAAATTAGTCCTTAGGCTAGATAAATAAAGTTACAACGATCTCAAAAACATAAAATTCACGAAAAACTGACTAATGAAACATTTACATGCAAAGAAAAAACTAACCGAATGCTTCAAGCTTTTCCTTCCATGGTTCGGTCACAAAATGAAAAGAAGAAGATGGTGTTTTTTTGTTTGTTTTATTATTTTTAATTACTCTAACCTTAAATTTTAATTAACATTTTTAATTATAAAACTTAATTAATAAGCACTTGACCAACCATTAACATGCATCACGGTATAATTACCACATAAATCCTCCTACTTTAATTATTTAAGCCATTTAGTTAAGAAAATCATTCGCAAGTAATTTTTGTAACTTTTATTATTTAGCCATCTTTTCTTTAATTAGCTATCAAATCACTAAAATTTTCAGGCCAAACTTCAATATACTTATATAGTATGTAACACCCCTAACCCATATCCATCGCCGGAATAGGGTTACGAGGTATTACCAGACGAGACACAACTTTCATGCAATTGAAAACATACTCATATTTAAAACTCGAATATCAAACATTTGTAATCATAAATAATTAGTTTAACATCTTAACAAATCATATTGTAACATTTTATTCAACGTATATCCAATATAAAATGATAAGTAATCAATATCAAATATATATCACTTTGCTATATAACATATGCGTAATTCAAAGTCATTACAAATAATCCAATTTAATTAATACAAGCATAAATTATAAAAAGAGCACATGTTTCATATGTTAATAAAATTGACATATACAATCAGCACTATGATATAGATATGTAAATATATAAAACATTTAAACAAATCAATATTAGCATATTATACTTTATTACACGTGACTTTAATTATAAAAGTAATGTGTCATAATAATAAATACACTATCTATTAAAACATATTTTCAAATAACATATAAAAATAGTTTCTCAAAGCAGATATAATTTAGCAATATGAACAAATTTTTGCATGCAAACAATTATGCTTTTATAAACCAAAAACACTATTCATTTGGTCAATTCTATAGGCTTAGCCGAATACAACTTATTAAACACTTATAACTCTTTCCATAATCATTTCATAATTATACCAAATGTCACATATAAAGCATTACAATCATCAAATACTAATTCATTAACTCATTTTACAAGCATCCAAACGATAGACCTCATATGCATTATTAACCCATTAGCAAATATCAAATGATAAATATAAATCCAATTTCATGCCAAAAGCTAAATACATACACCCATGGTTTCCAAAACCATCACACGCATACAATATACATTTTAGCAAGGTCCACAAATAGAAACAAGACTTGGCCAAACATCAATAAAATATCTTCATTACCTAAATAAACAAATAACATAATGAACCAATCTTAATCTCAAACACTAAATATATATATAAATATATATCTTTCATTCATATCCAAAAATACCAACTTCCAATATTTATAAGTCATTTAAACATCACTTTATTCCATTCTATGATCAAATATGCATAATTATCCAAATTTCAAAGGTTACTCAAACATAGCAACATTTAATCTATGTCTCATAAATAGAATCACTACATCATTCACTTTTAACCAACCTTATCAAACGAAATACACATTTAAGCATATAACATAGCCGATTATACCAACCACAACCAATACTTCAACCACATCATTTGATCAAACCATGAAACCATACTTAGCAAAATGAACAAGCCATTTTCACATGGCTTTTAAATATATACAAACCAAAATCAAACATGTCAAAAGGATAGTATAGCCTATACATGCAATAAGTTTCAGATTTAACTTTTAAAAGTACCAATAAAAAGACGATAGTGTGATTGACTTTGCTGACGATCCCTGAGCCAGTAACAAATCTACAAAGTCTATAAAACAAAGACAAAAGTATACACATAGAGTAAGCTAATTTAGCTTAATAAGTCTTAAGCAAATCAACAACTCAATAACATTAATAGATCATTATAACAAAATCAATTTTATACCATCACATTCACATATACACATTTGGTTTATCAAAATGCAACCTATCAAATATATAAACATGCATCAATTTATCTAAGCCGAATACACTTATAATTAATACTATAGCTATCTTCCACCTTTAAGGTCTCAAAGACATTCTTGACCAAATGTATTCATACATCTATTATCAATACATCATTCTACCTTAAGCCATAATATCATTATATAATCGAGCACGTATATACTCATATGCATATACTCATGTACCAATCATTAATATCACATTCTTACACATAATGTATGGTCAAATACACTTATCATATACACAAATATTTCATTATCATCATGTATGTTTTATACCATATATCCATAGTCCGACTTACTTTATTTTCAAATAGGTAAGCAATAATTACATACCTGATCACTTTAGCCCGATATAAGCATTCATTCACGACTTATCACTACCCATTGAGCTATTCAGAATTTAATAGAATAATTGAATAATCACACATATCGTACAATGCCAACGTCCCACACGTGGTCTTACATGTAATCACGTAGCGATGCCACTGTCCCACACAGGGTCTTACTCGAAATCACATCTCGTTACCACTGTCCCACACAGGGTCTTACACGAGAACACTTATCGAAATTCTTTTGGTTTATTCGAGACTTTCGTACGTCATATTTCAATCGAATCAAAATTATACACTTTGTTTCCATATATACATGTAAATATATATATTCGGCTACCTTATTTAAATACACATAATTCAATTCAACAATTACAATTTCACATGTAATCAAAGTTAACAAAATCTATTTTCTTATAGACCTACCTCGGATATCGACGGACGATATAGATCGACTATTCAACTATTTTTATTTTTCCCCGATCCAAGTCTGATTTCTTTTGTTCTTGATCTATACAATTTCAAATTAAGCTCATTCAAACAAAATTTCATTCAATTTAATCCAAAAACACATAAATGGGTAAATTACCATTTTATCCCTGACATTTCACAATTTTTACAATTTAGTCCAAATTGCATAAAACACAAAACATACAAAATTTGCATATACCATGCTTAGGCTGAATATTCCCCATGCTCATACAAGTCCCCACATTTCATTTATTTCACATTTTAGTCCCTCAATTTATTATTTTTGTAATTTAGCCCTAACTACTCAATTTCATCAAAATTTCCAATACAAAACATATTAACCCAAAACCTATCTTCCATATTTCATCATCAAACACCACATAACACAATTATTCATTAATTGCATAACTCAAAATATTGATCAAAATCAGAAATTCAAGCATGGGTCGGATAGTATTCGAAGCAACGATCTCAAAAACGTAAAAATTATCAAAAACCGAACAAAAACTAACCTTGAATCAAGCTTGGTTATGGCCAAATGTAGCTAACCCTTTTTCTTTGCTAATATTCTGCTAACATATGAATGAAATGAATGACCACTTTCATTATAATTTATTATAACATACAATATTAAACCATTTACTATATTAACCTTTAATATAAAATATAAAACCTTTATAAAACAAGGTCATGGCTATCCAACTCACTTGATAATGGATTAATTACTACATAAGCACTCCATATTAAAAAGACAAATGTAATTCGGGCCTTGCACATTAAACCAACATATTTTCATTTTACGCGATTAAGCCCTTTTATTTAATCAGGCATCCAAACAACAAAATTAAAACACGAAAATTTCACGGATATCAATTCACACATAATAAACACCAAAAATAATTTTTAAAAAGTTTTCTGACTTGGATTCATGGTCCTGAAACCACCGTTTTGAATAGGGTCAAAAATCAGACTGTTACATAGTAACTCCGTAAATATTTAATAAAAATAATTACGGGCTCGGTTTACAAAAACTAAGTCTTGATACTTCATTTTCTAATAACCCACTCGTACTTAACTATTCATTCAAATAGCAAAAAATTATCAGTTTAAAATTTAATATGACACAAATGACCTCGTTAATATTAATTGTTTAATATTTACAAACTCACTATCGAATTTGTGGTCTCGAAACCACTATTTCTGACACCACTAAAAAATGAGTTGTTACAAGAAATCTTTACTAGTTATGTTAAGTGGGAGGCTTTGATACCAATTGTCGACCTCAAAGCAATTTCTAATTAACAAGCTAAATATTAAAAGAAGTGACTGCAGAAGTTGGCATTTCTCCAAGCAATACAAAAACACATAGTAAATAGGGGACAACAAAGTTTATTTACGTAGCTCAGTTTTCCTACATCTACGAAGCCTAACCTAGTGAGAAAATTCCACTATCTTCAAACAATTACAACCAATGATCCTAATCTATCAGACCCAGTGGTAATTCTTCACTTTTGCACCTTTGAATACTAGACCTCTCACCACTAAGTTCTCCTCTTGAGAACTTAATTTGTAAAATCCCAACACAGGTTTTAAAATCTCAAATACGCTTTCAAAAGTAATGTTCCTCACTTGATTAGATAAGTGATCTCAATAATCAGTACATTAACCTATACAAACCTCTCAATTATATAAAGTTTTTTAAGGCTTGCTAACATAATGAAGATCAATCATAATCCCTTTAATAGCTAATTAGTTTAATATAATATAATAATAACAATCAAGGTAAACATGGACTATTGGAAGATATGTCTTCAATGTTTTGATCCGTTCCAACTTCTTTGATCTAAGGGATTTAATATACCTGATTCGATCCAATTTGATGCTCCAAATAAATTTCTGCAAGTGATATGATTTTCATTGATAGGTTAAATATAATCCACGATCTTAGCTTAGGCCAAAGATATGGTGCAATAAACTGTTAATCTCTTAAATATGAAGCACATTTTAATCCATTCATATTTTTCGATAAACACTTTTTTCACCAAAGAAAAATTAGAAGCCTAAAAAATAGTAATTAATAAATATACAAAGAAAATCATAAATATAATGAAGAGAAATTTGTATGCAACATCATAAATCTATGTATTACATATATATATATATATATATATATATAATAAAAAAATCAATAAGCATGATTTATTATAAGAAAAAATCATTTAAAATATTTTTACACTCCTAAAAGAAAATTAAATATTTAAATCAATTAAAATCCTCGTATTAAATAAAATTAATTATATATATACTTATCTTAAGTGTTATCATCAGTTGTTGTCATGGATTAACTAGACATCAACTCAATTATTAAATTATTAAAATACTTTTCCATATACAAATTAAGTTATATTTTAATGAAGGTGTCTTTATCTTATTTTATATAATAAATCAATAAAAACTTATCATAAAGAGATTTGAATCTAAAACACCATACATGATAAATAATTAACTTTATTATAACTAAAACATCAATTAATTTTTATGTGAATTTTTAATAAATATATTTCTTACATAATTTTCTCATCCACATGGTTATTTTATTATATAAATTTAGTATTAATTAAATGTTTGACACCCTTTTGGCACTTGAAAGATTAGGGCTCAAACCTCCTGTTGTCATCTTTCTCCTCTAATTAGTAATATGTACCGAAAATAAGCATTTGGAAATTATTTTCAAATATATTTGTTGACTTTTTTTCTCTATTTTCTTTAGATCGTAAGGTTGTTTATTCATATGATATGGTTATTGTTTATTGATGTGATATCCTAGGCAGGCTCCATGCATGTCAACATGTACTCTACTCTAGACTTAACACGTGTTTATATGATGTGGGTTCGCCTATATAGTGACGTATGAACCCACATCACACAGTCCTATGTGTGATATCGTGGGAGGGTGTAAGTTCCCCTCCTGCGAACACTCAGTGTCATGCGATCTCAATACATGAATCATGTGGAATTCGACCCGTAAAGGGATGTTATGGGCAACACGGCCACTTCCTCTAGTCCTAGCCATGGTGCTAACAAAAGCTACAAAGAAAAATTGAAAGAACGATGGAAATTTTAAGAAGATTACCTCTAAAATCGCTCTCCTCAACAATCACTTTTCTTCAAAGTGTCATATTCAAATAATGTGATGTTTAGGGGTCTAGTCCCCTCTTTTTAAAAGGGTTTTTCTTCGCTCTTTAACGATTCATATGACCAAGAAGGAGGGCATAATCTGCTGCACGAAAGGTACTCTTTCTTCACACGTGACAAAGTGTACGTTGCAAATTAAAATATAAAACATACTCAATAAATATTTCCTTATGTTATTTCTTGCTTCATAAAACCAAGATTCAAGAAGAATCGCTTTATAACTATTCTTTGAACCAGGTGGGGGACAAATTGTTATGATACTTACTATTATCGACCCATAACCGGAACGGGTCCAGATTAGATTCTACACAGTTTGCATATAAAGCTCGCATCACACTAAGTGTTCGTAGGAGGGGAACTTACACCCTCCCACGAGACCACACGTGAGATCGCACATGTGATCGTGTGATGTGGATTCGCATGTCACTACATAAGCAAACCCACATCATATAAACACATGTTAAGTCTAAAGTGGAGTGCATGTTGGCATGTATGGAACCTACCTAGGATATCGCATTAATAAACAGTACCTATATCATATAAATATACAACATTACCATCTAAAGAAGATAGAGAAAAACACTCTAACAATATTAATGGTCAACATTTGAAATAAGTTAATTCTAAGTTAATTCCAAATTATTTCCAAATAAAAGTAATAGTATATATTAAATTTTGAAATAAACAAAATTAACTGTTCTCAAATTAAATTCTTACATTTAAAAGAAATTGGTTCCAAAATTAAATTGGTTTAAAAATTAAATGGAAATATAATTTATTATGGTTTGAATTATTATTTTAATATTCTAGAATGTTGAGATGTCAATAAATGAGGTCCGTTATTTCTCTCGCTCAAGGTTTTTTTTATTATGCATGAAAACTTTACTTTAAATAATACATAGATATGATATAAATAATAATGAGTTGTAATTATAATTGATTTTGTTTTTAAAAGAAAGGATGGTATAAAATTTAATAATTGACATGACACATGATGAATTTTAAAGCCACCTACATGTTAAAAAATTAGACTCGCATGTAAGGTTGTTTCAATTTTATTGTGGAGCCAATTGGGTTTTAATATAAGATAAGATATACATATATTAATTATTGACTAATTTATAATTTTGGAAGATATTAGCTAGTGGAGGTAGTTGAGGTGAGTGAGCTGGGATTAAAGCAAAACAGTGTGAATATGAATAAAAAAATAAAAAAACATGGACCATTTATCCATTTAGTGGATGCTCACTTGGCATCGATTGTTCGTCGCCCGTTAATTAGTTTCCAGGATGTACTTCCACCATCAAAGAAAATTAGAAAAGAGCAACTTCACTTCCCATTCAGTCCCATGTAATTTTTTACTGAAATATAGGATTAATTTGGAGGGATTACATATCAATATATACATTTTGGAGGGATTAATTATATATTATCTTACTTTATTATAGTAACTTCTCATTTGATTATTAGTGTAATAATATAAGAAAAAATTTATTGATAAATAAAAAATAATTAATACAAATTTAAACTTAAAAATAAAAATTATTGTAAAAAAAAGACATGTTTAAAATTTCTTTAACATTAACAAATTGATTTATATAATTAAACATTTATTTATTTTGCATTTTTACATCAATCCTTTTTTTCAATCACTTTCATAATAAGATGGGAGCATTCAAATCATGGGTCATTTCAACTTCAATAAAAAAGGTTTCTTTAATATTTACCCCAAAAGAGAAGGTTGTTTATTAATTGTATTTACATAATGCAAGATTCTGGACATACATCTGGACAACGATTCCAACATTCACTTTTTTTTTTAATATTAATTAAAGATTCTGAATAGAGAGTAGATAAGGACGAGTCCACTGATCAAGTATATGTAACAATGCGTAATTAATTCAAGACATGCTTCTCCCGTCAAAGACCATTATCAAATTCAAATAGAATAATATCTATCCATGTTGGTCTGACTCATTACAAGTTTTTTTATTCTTATTTGGTTTAAGTCTTTTACTATTTCAAAAAAAATCAATCCAAGTTTTTCTACACAAAATATTTTCAATTAAGCTTTCAAACGTTTAAAATTGCATTACTTTTAAATTTTTTTTTATTAACAATTTTTGTCGTTGGCTATTAATATGTTGATATCACCCTTAATGATGCATCCAATATTGTAAAATTTATATTGTAAATATAAATATAATTGTTTTTAATTATAGTAAAGATTACTTTATAACTTATCTCAATTGAGAAGAGTCTTGATTGGTACACGTGACAACACGAAAATTAATCGGAGAGACACACAGATAATTCTCTGCTTTATACTGATTAGATGGTTACTCAGTGACTAACCACCTGTGTGCTTCGTACCATCCATCCTTAACCACCCGATTGGACCCTCCGTGAGGCCACCTTAAGAGGAGACCACCCAAGAACCATGACTTACGTATAAATACCCCCAAAACACAACATAAAGAGGACTCTCTCCTTCATTCTCTACAAATCCTAATAGCCCTAGCTTTCCATTCTCCTCTCTATTCTTTGACTTTTTCGACTCTCGGTCATGACATGGTTGAACCAACTTTCCTTAGCACCACCTCTTCTGCTCATTTTCCACCCTCATTAATACTATGTATAAAAAAATTATATAAGTTTAATTTTAATGATATTAGACTAAATTTAAATAAACAAAATTTCAATTTTATTTTTATTTATCATTTCTAACTTAAATTCAATTATTAATTAGTGAAGGTACATTGTAAATTATTGTGACTACTAAATTATATAATAATAAAAAAAGCGAAGGTAATCATATTGCAAATGCTTATTTTCTTTCATTATTATATATTAAATTTTTATAGTGTGAACACATTTGAAATTAAAAGACCACGTAATATAATATAATATAATATATATGATTTAAAATTATTATAAAAAATTGTTTCGTGCTTTGCATGAGTTTAAAATAGCTAAGCAGTTCTCTATAATTTATATAAAACATGAGTTTGAAAAAAACTTTTAAATTGACAATAATATCTTTTATTGTTCATTATATTACCGAATTGGCATTAAATTTTTTTAAAAAAATTAATAATAGAATTTTTATTCATTTGAACCATACAATGGAGTATTTTAGTTAATTAATTAATTATTAGATATCATTTTGAACTAATTATCATTTAATTCGTGTTAAAATTATATATTTTTAAGATTTACCATTATAAATTGAGTAATATTAGATATTATTTTGAATTAGTTATCATTTAATTAGTGTTACAATTATATAAAAATTAAAATTAAAATTTACTATTATAAATAGCACTCAACAATATCATATCAATATATCTTTTATTTTTATTTGTATAATAGAGTTTTTATTAGCTTGAACTACACAATTGATTATATTAATTAATTAATAGATATTATTTTAAATAAATTTTCACAATTATATATCAATTAAAATTAAGATTTATTATTATAAATAACATCCAACATTTAATCAATTTCAAACAATAACATCTAAAAGAATATTTGCATTATTTATGCAACTTCATAAGTAATAAACCAAGTTTAAAGGTTGAAGATAAAACATTTCACTGGCAATATCAAAATCATTTTTAAGATGGATGACAGGTTACGTTTTCTCAACTCTGTTTTTTTATATCCATATAAATGCAATGTTATAATGATAATATTTATTTGTAATTTTAATTTTATACTTTGTACCATACACTTAACATGCATTGTGATTTCATGGAATCAAATTATTATTAGCTATTTCCATAGCAGTCCCCTCTCCCTCCCCTTAACAAAATTATTAGCTTTTGTATGTAAAAGTATTTAAAAACTAATGATTAAAAAGCTGGATTCATTTTAAATTTATTTGAATTTTTATTATTTTTAACAACTTGAATTTTTTTAATTTTTTTATTTTATTTATTTCATATTATTTTTATAATACAATTAGATGGTTTAATCTTAATTATTTCAGTTATGAAAATAAAATAAGAAAATATATTATCATAAACTCATCCCAATTAAACAAGTTAATTTTGAAAAGAATTTATAAATTTTAAATTGATTATATATAAAGTTTAAAATTTATAAAAAAAACTCAAATATTTAAAAATTAGAAATTTCTATATTAAAATTCGGATTATTGCCTAGCTATTGCATCAACAAATCTTCAACATTACCATAAAATCATGAAAACAGGTAAAAATAGATCAATTTCATTCTTTTAACATAATATTCATCTTATATAAAATTAGATTTTGTTACAGTAAACATAAGAACAAAAATGATCATTCAATATAATCTAATAATAAATTGAAAACAAATTAATTATAAATTAGTAATATTTTTAATTTGAGTTTCATGTTGTTGAAAACTTTTTCCAGAACTAATATTACGAATAAAAATATAGTTGATTGAGTCAATGATGTATTGACATTGTTGACAAAAGTTGTCGTCTCAAATCTTAACGGTTTGGACCCAAATATTTTTGTTTGCAATTGCAATGTGTGAGTTTCCTTTCCACCATGTGCCTTAGGTGGGTTTTGTTTGATTCTTTTCAAATTAATCCAATTTTTGCCTAGTTCTTGGTCTGTTGTGAATTGTATTGGGTGGATTCTACATTATAGTTAGATTTACGCACTATTTTCCTTTCTTTTGATTTAAGAGTTTTGGGCAGAAGTAAGCATTGTATAAGAAAAAATAAAAATATCTTCCTCTCATATCATCCAATATAAAAATACAGCTTCAATTATTATATTATTATGTGAAAGGATAATTATTTGATACACTAGCAGTGCCTTTTTAACTCCACAAGTAGTGTTAAAATACTGTCAAATGTCTTTAAGCGATGTTTACAAAATAAAATAAATAAATAAATTGGACATATGGTGACATCTTAATTCCTCTTGTACAGTTTAAAAACTCTACCACTGGTGCATCAAATAATAATCCTATATTTAATGCCCAATTAATTAATGTTTTGTAGGGATATTCCAAAAAGTAAATGTTAAATATGACTCCTATTTTTAGTCAAATTTGAGAAGTAATCTTCTAGTTAAACTCTGTTTATTTGTTTCAATCAAAAACTAATTAGTTTAGATTATTTTATTATTATTTGACCTTTGAATTTAGCCTATAAATAGACTCTTTTGCAACCTTATAAAGCACACCCATTAGAGATTAGAACTCATAACACATTTAGAGAATTTTTTGTGTTTACGTTTTGAGGGTTCTTTATTTTTCGGGTTTTTGGGGTTTAGTTATTATCTCCATCTTTTGTACTCTTCGTTCTTTTGCCATTATAGTAAAATTATCTTTGCCCGTGGTTTTTTATCCTCTTTGGAGGGGTTTTTCCACGTTAAATTTGTGTGTTCAATTTCTCAATTTCTTCTGCTAATTTTACTTGTTCGTTGCTTAATCGGGTCCAATTCCTAACAATTGGTATCAGAGCTAGTTAAAATTTCATAAATCAGCCCATTCTGATATGGCAGCAACAAGGTTTGAAATTGAGAAGTTCGATGGTGAGACAAATTTCAATCTATGGTAAGTTCGGATGATGGCAATTCTAGTTCAATCCGGTTTGAAAAAGGTTGTTACCGGGAAAAAGCCTGAGAATCTAAATAAAACAGAATGGGAAGAGCTTGATGAAAAGGCTTTGTCTGCAATCCAGTTGTGCCTCGCGAATACGGTATTGCAGGAGGTATTGATGGAGAAGAACTCATCCGCCTTATGGAAAAGGTTAGAAACTCTTTATGCGACTAAGTCTCTAGCTAACCGTTTAGTGTTGAAGCAACGCCTATTTACGTTTCGCATGAACGAAGGTGAACTTCTTAGAGATCACATCAGTCAATTTATTACTCTTTTAAATGAATTAAAGAACGTTGAGGTTAATATTGATGATGAAGATCAAGCTATGCTATTATTGTGCTCTTTACCCCCTTCATACAAGTCTTTCAGGGAGACCCTGATTTATGGCAGAGACAAACTCTCATTCGAAGATGTGAAGGGTCATTTGTTGAGTAGAGACAAACTCGACAATGAGCTTCATTTGGATAGCAAGGCAGATAGGCAAGCTTCTGTTTTGGTAGCATCAAAGAAACGAGACAAAAGGTGTCGCTATTGTAAAAAGTTAGGTCACGTCAAAGCAGATTGTTATAAACTGCAAAATAAAAAAGCTACTAAGAGTAACGAGGAAGATGTAGCTGGTGCTAATTTAGCCAATGAAAGCGGTGATGATTTCTTGTTAGTGTCAACGGGCGATAACTCTAAGCTTACGTCCGAGTGGATCCTAGATTCTTGATGTTCTTTCCACATGTGTCCCAATAGAGAATGGTTCTCCATATACAGTTCAATTGAAGGTGGAGTTGTGCGCATGGGAAACGATTCATCTAGTAAGGTAATTGGTATTGGTACTGTTAAAATTAGGATACACGACGATTAGGACACTCTCAAATGTCAGGTATGTACCTGATTTACGAAAGAATCTCATCTCTTTGAGTATTTTAGACTTGAAAGGATGCAAAATCAACATCGAGTCAAGCGGCATTAAAGTATCTCGTGGATCTCTCGTTTTATTAAAAGGTAAAAGAACTGGCAGTCTTCATATTCTGGAAGGTTCTACAGTGACCGGTGAAATCGGACGTCCCTCGTCCGTTACAGAGACAAAGTCAACTCGTTTGGAGCATAGGCAACTTGGTCATAGGAGGGAAAAAGGTATGACCATTTCGTTGAAGAGAGGTTCTCTTTTTAGATGCAGGTTTTGAAAAGTTAGGGCACTGTGTTCGTGATAATCACACCAGGGTTAATTTGGCAGTGTACAAGTCGAAGGCTAGAAGTCTTCCAGTTTCTAAGCACAGATTCGACTCAGTTAATTCCCTGCATAGTTCAAGATAGGCTCGTGGCGAGCTTTGGCAAAGATGGCGTTGTGGAAATATGAGTCAAGGTGGAGATTTGTTAAATATGACTCCTATTTTTAGTCAAATTTGAGAAGTAATCTTCTAGTTAAACTCTGTTTATTTGTTTCAATCAAACACTAATTAGTTTAGATTATTTTATTATTATTTGACCTTTGAATTTAGCCTATAAATAGACTCTTTTGCAACCTTATAAAGCACACCCATTAGAGATTAGAACTCATAATACATTTAGAGAATTTTTTGTGTTTACGTTTTGAGGGTTCTTTATTTTTCGGGTTTTTGGGGTTTAGTTATTATCTCCATCTTTTGTACTCTTCGTTCTTTTGCCATTATAGTAAAATTATCTTTGCCCGTGGTTTTTTATCCTCTTTGGAGGGGTTTTTCCACGTTAAATTTGTGTGTTCAATTTCTCAATTTCTTCTGCTAATTTTACTTGTTCGTTGCTTAATCGGGTCCAATTCCTAACAGTAAAAATAATTAAAAGTGATATTATTTGATTGCCACCATTATAGAAATAGAGGTAAACTACACCACATGTTACTTTAAAATAGTGTCATTTCTATTTTGGTTATTTTATTTTATTTTTATTAATTAGTCACTCTAATTAAGATAATTGTTCGAATTAGTGACTGTCGTTAAAATTCCGTTAATCCACTAACGGATCGTTGACGTGACATTTTTTTACATTTGACTATAGCTAGAGACCTCTTTATAATCAGTCCAAAACATTTTTATTTATTTATTTGCAACATGAAGATTTCAATGGTAGCATCATCAATATTTGAATCCTCTATAAAAAGAGAGTATCCAACGATGGTGACGGCGGACCAAAACTATGGACCCACCCTTTCTGATGAGTCCATTTCCCAATATAACACCACTTAGCCACCCTACCGCCACCAATGATCACGACGACGTTGTCTCTAGTATTACTTCAAGTAAAACTACTCTTGATTACTTATTATTTTTGTTGGTTTGATAATTATATTTTTTCTGCAATTTAGTAAAAAAAAAAAAAAAAAAAAACCTACTACAAATGTTACGGAGGATTGAAGAACTATCTCCTAAAACAAATTGTGCGATAGTTGCTTTCAACCAAAACTCAAATTCGCTTCCTAGAGTTATCCAAAGCACTATGACATATTGGTTATTTTATGTTTGAATTTGATTTCATAAATTTTGAAACAGAACTTCAAAAAGCATCATCTGGTTAAATCCTCCCAAAGAAAGAAATATGAAACAGTTGAATCTAATTTTCCAAATATAAAATTATAAAAAATATATATAGTTATCAAACAAACAAAAAAATGGAAGTAAAAGAGATAAATTTTACTTGAAGTAACAATAGAGACAACATTGTTATGACCATCAATGGCGATAGGGTGATTGATGGTGTTATATTGGAAAATGGGCTCATAAAAAAGGATGAGGTCATAGTCATAATTTGTCGCCGTAGTAATTGGATTCCCTCTTCTTAAAGAAAATTCAAATGATAATGACACTATTAAAACCTCCATATTGCAAACAAACAATTTTTTTTTTGGAATAATTATGTTGAGGTATCTAACTTTAGTTAAAAGTAAAAAAATACCATGTCAGTAATCCTTTAGTAGATCAATAGAACCTTTAACGATAGTGATTAATTCGAACAATTACCTTAATTAGAGTGATAAAAAAATTTAGAGTGATAAAAGGAAGAACGAGGGTAGTTTATCCTAAAAGTAAAATAAGAGTAAGTAAAGAAAGCAGTGGCGTGGGCCGTAGCCCACGAGTAAAAGTGAATATAGAGAAATTAAGTCCTTATAAATAAATAAGAGGAAGTTGTACGGCCTTATCAGGCTAACATTAGGATCCTCCTATCAGTGTATGTATCACCCCTTATCCACTCGAAATAATCCCTCTTATAAATCATTATTATAAGCTCCCCACCCAAAATCCTACAAAAACATAAAACAAAAGTAGGGCCATCGCCTTATGGCCCATATCCACCACCATCAGTTTTTGTTTTGTTATTATCTGTCGTTAAGAAAAAAAGAGTAAACGGGTCACCTATGATCTCCCGTCCAATAAATCAATAAAAATAGAGGTGTGAGTTGAGAGTGAGATGGATGCACGTGGTTTCTGTACTTTCTCTTATATAGGAATAGGAGTAGAATAGTATATAAAGCCCTTCCATTCCCTTACTTTTTCTCCGTCTATCCAACTCTACCATTGATTTTTTTTTTCCTTTTTCCTTTTGTTTTGTTTCTGGTTCTGGTATCCTTTTTCTCTTCACATTTCTTTCTCCCGATGAACAAACGCTCCTTTGTCGTTAGAATTAGAGTTTATTGCCACTCAACTCACCACTATTTGATCTGACCTTGGTTATTTCTGCCTCATTTTTTTCTCTTTTAATTTTTCTTCTATTTTCTTGAAGCTTGTTTCCAACGGAGAAATAGATAGAAGAGAGAGGGAGAGCCAGAGAGAGTCGACTGAGAAAGTTTTGCTGTATGTCAGTAGATTGTATTGAGACTTACTGCGGTGGATTTGGCGAGCTTGCAAACCCTTTACAATGGCCTCAGCTAAGAAAAAGACGACGCTTCTTTCTTCTTCATCTTCTTCCCCTTCTTCATGTTGCGCATCGCACTCTGCTGTTTCCGCCGCGTCTCCTGCTTCTTCATCCGCCTCCGCCTCCGCCTCCGCCTCCGCCTCCGCCTCCGCCTCCAATCTGCTGCACGAGTGGACCCTCGGTTCTACGGATCGCCGCGACGATAGCAGCGCCACCAAAGCTGCCATGGCGTCCTTGATTCGCCCCGTTGATTCTCTTCCCGATACTTCCACCAAAGGCATCTCTCTCTCTCCCCCTGTCTCTTTCGTTGTTGTAAGAAATGTGTTGGCGTTTCAGATTATCCTCAATTTAGATCCTAGCCGTTTTACATGTTGTTATGTATTTCTTTTTCTATCATCTCATGTTTTTCGGACTTTTTTATTTTCTACATCGTTCCTCGTGCATTAATCATCCACGAATGTCATGAACTAAAGTTTCAGACTTCGATATATATATTCTTTTTGAAAAAAAAAAGAAAAAGGAATTAACTACGGTTTAGTTTGTACCAAATGCATGTATATTTCTTTCTTTTATTTATCTATCTTTTATAGTTATATTGGAAGAATCTTGAAAGTGTAAGATTTTTTTCGAGAAAGGACGATCAATTCATCACCTAATGCTTCACTTTGACCTTTTATTTTTATTTGCTCTTCTGCTTGTTGACCGATTTCTTTTTCCTAAAAAAAATCCAAGTGAATAACTTCAAGAATTTTGTGTTTAATCGAACGTGTTTGAGAGTTGTGCTGGTATTTCGTTATTTAGCACTCTGATGTCGAAAAGGATTTTCTCTCTATAGTGTTCAATAAGATTGCTTGGTTGATTGTGCAGGCATCCAAATCTTGACAAGGCCTCAAACCAGTCATCCTTTGGACCCTTTATCTGCTGCTGAGATCTCTGTTGCAGTTGCTACTGTCAGAGCTGCTGGTGCCACTCCTGAGGTTGCTAATTTCTATATAATGCCTTTATTTTGTTGTCCTCCATTATATCATTTCCAAACCATTTTGCTTAAGATTTGTTGATGTTTCTATGTTGTTTAAAATGTTGAGCTAAGTAATATTCTTATTTTTCTTTTTCCAGGTAAGAGATAGCATGCGCTTCGTTGAAGTGGTTCTTTTGGAGCCAGACAAGCATGTTGTTGCTCTGGCAGATGCTTATTTCTTCCCACCTTTCCAACCCTCATTACTTCCCAGGACCAAAAATGGCCCAGTGATACCTACCAAGCTCCCTCTCAGGCGAGCTAGATTGGTTGTCTATAACAAGAAGTCCAATGAAACAAGTATATGGATTGTTGAGTTATCTGAAGTACATGCAGTAACTCGAGGAGGGCATCACAGGGGAAAAGTAATATCATCTCAAGTTGTACCAGATGTTCAGCCTCCTATGGTAAATCCATCTCATTGCATGGACAGTTGTACTTTATGTTTTTCCCATTTGCTAGATTTTAGAATTCTAGACTTATTGCAGTTAAGTGTTATGTTGTTTAAGACTCTTTATATCCCTTGAATTCTCCTACTTACCTGTGTATGGATGTTTGGCCTTTCAAAAATATTTAAAAACTTTAACTTAAATTGAACGTACCTGTTTGGGACAAATGCTCATAATCTGACCCCTCTCTCCCCAGTCCAAGTGCAAAGGTTTGGTTAAGTTGAACTACCAATTCATATTTTATTTCTCAGTTTTGAATTCCTTTCAGGATGCTATGGAATATGCTGAATGTGAAGCTGTTGTAAAAGACTTTCCTCCATTCCGAGAAGCAATGAAGAAGAGGGGTATTGAGGACATGGACCTTGTGATGGTTGATCCCTGGTTAGTTAAATCCACATCTTGATTGTATATAAAATGTTTGCCTTTTTTATCTGTGTCATGTTCTGGTGCTTATACATTTGGGTTTTAAATCCATTTTCAACAGGTGTGTTGGTTATCATAGTGATGCTGATTCTCCAAGCAGAAGACTTGCTAAACCACTTATATTCTGTAGAACTGAAAGTGACTGCCCCATGGAAAATGGCTATGCTCGCCCAGTTGAGGGGATTTATGTACTTGTTGATATGCAAAAGATGAAGGTGATTGAGTTTGAGGACCGTAAATTTGTTCCTTTACCTCCGGCTGATCCTTTGAGGAACTATACTTCTGGAGAAACAAGGGGTGGTGTTGATCGTAGTGATGTGAAACCCTTGCAGATTGTTCAGCCTGAAGGTCCAAGCTTTCGTGTTAATGGGTGTTTCGTTGAGTGGCAGAAGGTAGGTCTGCATTTTTCAATTGATTATACTTTTTGCTAAATTCAGAAGCTCATATGAATGTTCTCCTTTCTTGACTATTGTTGATAGTGGAATTTCCGTATTGGTTTCACCCCAAAGGAGGGTTTGGTTATATACTCAGTTGCTTATGTTGATGGTAGTCGAGGTCGAAGGCCTGTTGCTCATAGGTTGAGTTTTGTGGAGATGGTTGTGCCATATGGGGATCCAAATGATCCACATTACCGAAAGAATGCTTTTGATGCTGGGGAAGATGGCCTTGGTAAAAATGCACATTCTCTCAAGAAGGTTTGCCCATTTTCCTGCCTACTCTTTATATTATAATTTTTAGTTTATATAGTTCTGTTTTTCAACTGAAGTTAAAATTTGTTCTACACAAAAATGCTGTTACAGGGATGTGATTGTCTCGGCTATATCAAATACTTCGATGCTCACTTTACAAATTTCACTGGAGGTGTTGAAACGATTGAAAATTGTGTTTGTTTGCATGAAGAGGATCATGGGATTTTATGGAAGCATCAAGATTGGAGAACAGGTTTGGCAGAAGTTCGAAGGTCTAGAAGGCTAACAGTGTCATTCATATGCACTGTTGCTAACTATGAGTATGGATTTTACTGGCACTTTTATCAGGCAAGTCTATTTCCATCTCCACATATGCTAAATTGTGATGCCAACAATGAAATATAATTTATGTTTATAAACAGGTCACTGTTGAAAATGTTTAGAATTTCTCGAGGTGCATTCAGGGAATTTTCATAATGAATTTTAGCTTTGCTGCAAACTTCAATGTTGTTATACCTTTGTATGCTTTTTGAAGATTTTCTTGACCTTTGTTATTGGTTACTACAGGATGGAAAGATTGAAGCTGAAGTTAAGCTTACTGGAATTCTTAGCTTAGGAGCATTACAGCCTGGGGAATCTCGAAAATATGGTACAATGATTGCCCCGGGTTTATATGCACCTGTTCATCAACACTTCTTTGTTGCTCGTATGGACATGGCTATCGATTGCAAACCAGGCGAAGCTTTCAATCAGGTATGTTGCTTTGTATTTTGATATTGTTATTTCCTTAAAACGTTTCTCTACCATATGATATAATTTCAACTATATTCGTAGGTTGTTGAGGTTAATGCTAAAGTTGAGGAACCTGGGGAAAATAACATTCATAATAATGCATTCTATGCGGAAGAAACCCTGCTTAAAACAGAACTCCAAGCAATGCGTGATTGTAATCCCTTAACAGCTCGCCACTGGATTGTAAGTTTCTGTGTCTTTGGTGTTGAATTGCCTGTATGTGTTGCTTGTTTGGCCTTAGTTCTATTCCTAGTATGCCTTGGGTGTTCCATATAATCAGCAAAAAATTTCTACTGCCTTTAATTTTGTATGTAGGTGCTTCTACTGCGTAGAAGTACTTAGATTTTATGTTCTCTAGAAAATTGTAGCGACTTACTTCTGTTTCTCCTTAAAATGTCTAGTTTTCTTTTGGTCACATGCTACTTTCTAGTAATCACATGATTTTTGTCCTTCTCTTACTACCGAAGTAGTTAGTATTACCATCTCACCAATGGATCTACCATTTTGTTTAGATGTTTTAGTATTCTTTCTCTCTCTCTCACACACACATATAACCCATTTCCAAGTTCCTTAACAAAATATGTACATAAGAACACATCTTCATTTTGTGCATCAGTATGCTTATATGAAAGTATAATTTTTTTAAAAAAATTAATAAAATATACTGAAATATTGGAAAAATGTAGTAAATTGTTATTAAATAGGTTAAATAGCCTAACTTTGATGAACATCTTTTATTTGAATGAAATTATGAAAAAGTAAAATTGATCATGAGTGAAAAAATTAGGAATTGATTGAAAGAAACCAAAAAAAAAATCTTGATCCGACTGTTACTGTACTAGTTTTCCTCGAAACTGATCTGTCCTAGCTTGTACCACTGATAACCATGGTTGTCCTTATCATTTAGTTTTCAAACTCTTGATCAAGTTTTAATCCATTGCAAGTTTAAAAATATTTGATGAACTTTTCTTGAAATGATTGTTGTTCTTGTTTCTGGGTTGGTTGTGATGTTTTTTAGTCCTCAGTCAACCTCAAAGATTATATTCTAGCTTACAGCTGTCAGTGGTCATCTTAACATATAAATGTTGGTTTTATTGGTTTCATCATATGCTTATAGCTTCAGGAGTGGTGTATCCAGCAGGTTGATCTAAGAGTCAATTGCACCTGGGGAACATATTCAATAAGTTAATTGAGGCAAAGTAATATTTTACCAGAAATAAAAGTTAAAAAAAAAAGTTTTTTACATTCATTGATTTGTCTTAAGAGTAAGTATTTTTGTTAATTATTTCTCAGTTGTGTTTCAGTATGTTGATAAAAGTAAGATGTGTGGCATGGGACTTCAATTTCTGGATACTAGTATTATGATGGTGTAATCTTAATCGTGCCTATCCTTTTATTTTATCTTATAAATAAGTGATAGTGTGATACATATTTATGTGCTCAATGAATGCATAATTGCAATATGGCAGGTGAGGAATACAAGGACAGTAAACAGGAGTGGTCAACTGACTGGTTACAAACTTGTACCTGGCTCCAACTGTCTACCACTAGCTGGTTCTGAGGCCAAGTTTTTAAGAAGAGCTGCTTTCTTGAAGCATAACCTTTGGGTTACTCAGTGTGCTCCTAATGAGATGTTTCCTGGAGGAGAGTTTCCTAATCAAAATCCGCGTGCTGGTGAAGGATTGGCTACATGGGTCAAGCAGGATCGTTCTCTGGAGGAAACTGATATAGTTCTTTGGTTTGTTAAATTGGTCTTTCTTATTAAAGCATTTACTTTTTAACACTTTATGCCTCACAGCTGTTTGCCAATAAAGCACTGGTGTCACCTCAAACAACGTTTTTTGTTTTGATAATTATACATGTCAAATTGCTGATGAAGAAGAAAGCATTGTCCTTTTCCTTTAAAATCTTTTTTATGATTGGGCTATGGATACTCGTGGTGTTGTCCCTGTAGCATGATAAAGAAGAATGGTTGTGGTCTTGAATTCTTTCTAAATAAAAATGCATTTTCTTTGATCCGTTTTGTTTGGACTGACCATAACGAGTTATTACTACTGCAGGTATGTTTTCGGAATTACGCATGTCCCTCGACTGGAAGACTGGCCTGTGATGCCAGTGGAGCGCATTGGTTTCATGCTGATGGTAACCATCTAATTGAGTTCAGACTCCAGCTATTTATTATAATCGCTTTAGTACTCTCATATGCTTTGTTCATGCTTATGATGCTTTGTTCATGCTTATGGTCACTTGCTCTGTTAGCTTATAAAGGCCTATTCATGCTGCTTCCAGTCTCCCTAGCAATTACGGAATGTTGTTGCCACTTTGAAAAACTAGTAAAATTTACGTGTTTTTATTGTTGAACATTTATTTAACGATAAGTTAATGCATTATTTGGGGCTGAACTTTGGCAAATGTTCGCACATAAGGACCTAAACTTTCTCTGAATTTGGTAATTATTCTCGCATAGGGGACTAACTTAGACAAAAGTAAAGTTTAGGTTTCAATGTGAGAACAATTACTTAATTCAGCCCCAAAAAATGGATTAACCTAGAACTAAAAATAGTAACGGATGTTGGCTTTTCTGTTTCTTGTTAGTGGAAATTATTTGATGTGATGAGCAGGTGTAATTAATTAGTTGTCTGTTGTGTTGTCTTTATATGCAGCCGCATGGATTCTTTAACTGCTCTCCTGCTGTGGATGTCCCTCCTAATGCGTGCGAATTGGATACGAAAGACAATGATATCAAAGAAAATGTGGTACCCAAGTCTATTCAGAATGGTCTGATGTCAAAACTTTGAGCATATATTCAGCCCTGGAGGCATTGCATTTGTGTGCAATAAAAACATGGTACTATCAATTACCGTCACTGCTGTAGAATTTCATATAAATTTGTCTGCTTTTTAAGGGTTTGTGTGTGTGAACTATTATCGTAAAAGAATACTTTTTTTTTCTTCAACAAAACAGAAAAATCTATATTTTTCTTTGTAAAAATGACTTTGATAAGCATAGCATGCTTATGCCACTTGTTTGGTGTGTGGTAGTAGGTAGGGTTGGAAATGATTTGAGTTTGAACGACTAATGGTTTGTTTACTTTTTATGTTAGTTTGTGTGCCGTTTGTGTTTGTAAAGAATTTTAAATTATGTTTGTTCTCCTTGTATTTGTTTGTTTAAATTAATTGAATTTTATTGTGAACAATAATAAACATATGAACAAATAAATGCATTTTTTTTATATAAACTAATAGAACATAAATATTACTAATTACATTATAAATAAATAAAAGATTATTAATTTTAATATTAATTATATAATAATTGAAAAAGAATTCACTAGAACGCTCTCAACGTGGGTATTGGTAGAGCGACTAAGAAGGTCGCCGTAGGGAGGATGATCCTGTTGACATGGGTGATCCGACGAATGAGTCTGTTGAGGGAACTCGGTCTTCTTTCAAGGATATGCTCCAGGGAGGTGGTATTCCCAAGTTGGAGGCTCGTGAAGTGGATAACTTAAAGTTACAGGAAGGGGATGTAATCGCGACAGTCATAAATGGTATACCGTCTCTATGTCTCTGAGAGAATTCACTTGTTGGTTGAGAAAAGTATGTGTCTTTCAATGGTTATTAAAATGGGAAGGAAAGTTGATTCCAACGCCTTATTCAGGTGTATTCTCTCTAGAAATCAAAGTTGACAATTCAATTGATGGATTTTGAGAATGATTACTATTTGGTGAAATTTAAGGAAGAAAAAGGCTACATTAAAGCTTTGACCTAGGGTTCGTGGGTAACATATAGACAATATTTGACGATTCCTCCATGGTCGTTGTTTTCCACAAGTCAAAATCATCTGCGAAGAATTACTGTTTGGATTCGTCTTCCGTGAAGGTGGCGTTAGCCTCTTCCTATATTTCATCCAACGAATCATCTCCTTTAGATGTGTTCATCTATTGCTAACTTTTAGGCAAGTTCTTTTACCATTTCTGTTAGATTTCGTACTTTATTCCTAAGTTGCTCAAGGTCTTGGTTTTCACGTCCTTGATCCATGAGAGTGGCGAGGCTCTCGGTCCTTTGCTTCTTGGGCCGGCCGTCCTTAGTGTGGACATGGAAGTTGTCCTTGTCTTGCTTCATTCGTGCCTTGGGTAGTGTTTTTGCCCATCACCTCTTTAGAGGCATACTTCTTGATTTTTCCTCGAACAAAATGTTGTGGATGAGAAAGTTCCACTGTTCATAGCGGTGAAGGTTCACGAACAAGGTGTGCTAGATATAAGGATGGAGTAAACAAAAACTTACGAAGACGTCCAATGTAAATAGGGAGAAGAACCTTTGTTCATCATGGTAATGTCTTGAGCCTTTGATAGTATTAAAAAAGTGAGTGACGATGGTAATAGAATCTCAAACAAATGTAGATGTCAAGAATACTAGAAGGTAGTGAGCAATGATCATGGTGGGATCTTGGACATGCATAGTCGCTTAGAGTACTTCAAGAGAGTGAGCAACAATCGTGGTGACCCTTCAGGAAAAAGTGGATTCCCAAAGTGTTGTAAGGGAGTGAACAACAATTGTGGTAGGACCTCAGATGGATGTAGGCACCAAGAGTGCTTCAGGGGAGTGAGCAACGACCGTGATGAGGCTTTCAGACACAAATTGATGCTAAAAGTGTTAGAAGGGAGTGAGCAGCTATTATGGTAGGGTCTTAGACAAGGAATGACATCAAGGATGAAAGGCTCGTCCTTTTTTCGTATTTGTTTTGTGGTGAACATTCCTCAAGACACCTTGAAAGAGGAAACAATCGCGAGTAGACATAAGAGGTTGCTTTTATGGCATACTTCAATGATTAAGTCAACTTATCAAACGAGAATAAGTATATCAAATGAAAAATAATTTAAGTATGAGAATCAAATTTGATGTTCTTGTCTGGCAAGCATAGTGATACCCTCAAACGATGCTTAAAGCCTAAAGTAATGGATTTTGTTTGTAGGGGCCTAGAATTCTAGAAAGATAGAGAGCACTAAAGAGAGGTACTCTTAAAATAGAGAAGAATGTGAAATGAGCAAAGATCTTAAGGACGATATTTGTAAAATGAGTTGTGCATGAAATATGTAGATTCCCCTATTTATACCCAAGTTCGTGGCCAAGTAACTTGCCGATTTGTACAAAGTTCCCAGTCACGTACCTTTCACTGAATAGCGGGAGAACTGTCTGCTTAAGTTCATACACCTCGATTATTGTCCAAGGGTGCGAGTGATCCCTTATCCCTATGAAAAGCCAAAAAGGTTTCCTGGCTTCACGTGAGCTTTATAAGCCCAAGTGTTGAGCCCATGAAAGCCCATTGATGGACTTTCATACTTGATAGTTTCATGGGCCTAAGAATGGGCTATGGATTGATATCAAAAGCAACCTACAAAATATTCACCTCCTGCTACTATTCTAGATATGTCGGTAAGCACTATAGAGTATAGAGACACAGTTTCACCTTCTTGTTCAATGGTGACAAGCCATGTAAGTAGAGAAGCCAGTAAATTTGTGGATTACACAATGTTTGCATATCATCAGTGATCTCACAATCAATGATCATAAATCTCCAGGCAACTCTTCCATTGCATATTTTTCCAATGTCTCCATTGATTTCAACTAACATATTCTGGTTTACCTCGCAGCAAGTATTCAAGAGGATCGCCGTCTGTGTGAAGACAAAATTGTGAATTATCTAAATTAGAAAGCTGTCCGGAAAGCTCTTCATGCTCAGCTTGTTGGGGGTTAAGAAATGGACTGTCTGCAGTGAGTACTACTTCTTGCTTGAGCTAAAAAGTACTTCGTAATTTAAGAAAAGTTGGTTGGATCTTACTTGAGCCATATGCTGCTAAATTAGTTGATTCTTGTATTAGTTGACCAATACTCAATTTTTAACTTTCTTTTGCAGAACTGCAGACTACTTCCAATTGCAGTCGAGGGAACCGAGAAGAAGACTACAGTAGAGAGCTGGAGAAAACCGTGTTAAAATCCAGTGATTTTTCTGCGTATTCTTGCATCTACCGGACCCAAGAAAAGGAAGAATCCAAATAACATGGATACACGAACTACGAATAACCAAAGATATAATCCAGCAATGACCAGGACGCTTAGCCGCTTTAACTATGAACAAATGCTTTCCAGGTAAAAGGGTGGTAGAAGTGGAACATAATCAC
Source organism: Gossypium stocksii (assembly GCA_020496765.1). Taxonomy (NCBI): domain Eukaryota; kingdom Viridiplantae; phylum Streptophyta; class Magnoliopsida; order Malvales; family Malvaceae; genus Gossypium; species Gossypium stocksii. The sequence continues at coordinate 73,194,719 of CM035622.1, forward strand.
ATTAGAACGTATTTCAATATAATTCAAAACAATATATCCAAACAGTTTATTGTGAAGTTAAATTCTAAACTAACACTACCAGCATCTTCTTTGCCCCTTCCAATTAAGCAGGCGATTTTAAGTGTCAGAAATACACCTTCAATGCCAACGGGCAAGCTAGCGATGACTTTCAATTCAACTGCTAAGTAGTCCTTTCAATGAAAACGGAAAGGTAAAAAGAGCATATATCCAAAAAAGACTATTTGGTTACACGACTGAAATTGGATCGCCCAATGACTCAGGAGTACCGCTGCTACCATTGAGAACCGTAACATTTCCATCGGAGTCAACATCAACGATTACTGAATCACCCTCCTTGATTTCCCTGGCAAGCATTTTCTCGGCCATGCTGTCCTCGAGAAGTCTCATAATGGCTCTTCTCAAAGGCCTTGCACCATAGCTCGGGTTGTATCCTTCTTCCACCACCCTTTCCCTAAACCTTTCAGTCACTTGAAGCTCTATCTCTTTGTCTTTAAGCCTGTCAAACACCTCCTTAAGCATTATATCTGCGATCTCCTTCACCTCCAACTTGGTGAGCTGCCTGAAAACAATCATTTCGTCCAATCTATTCAAGAACTCAGGCCGGAAATATTGTTTTAGCTCTTCCGTCACCAGGCTCTTTATTCTATTGTAACTGCTGTCTTTCTCATCATAATCAAGATCAAAGCCTATCCGTCGGCCACCCTTCTCAATTACACTGCTTCCAACATTAGATGTCATTATCAGAAGGGTATTCTTGAAATCCACAGTTCGTCCTTTACTGTCTGTCAACCTTCCATCCTCGAGTATCTGAAGCATCATGTTGAAGACATCAGGATGGGCCTTCTCAATTTCATCAAAAAGTACTACAGTGTATGGACGTCTTCTAACAGCCTCAGTTAGCTGACCACCCTCAGTGTAACCAACATACCCAGGAGGTGAACCAATGAGCTTGGACACTGTGTGCCTTTCCATGAACTCACTCATATCAAGTCGGATCATAGCTTCTTCAGAGCCAAAATAGTAAGCAGCTAGAGCCTTTGCTAGTTCTGACTTTCCTACACCAGTTGGTCCAGAAAAGATGAAGCTAGCAATTGGCCGGTTGGGGTTCTTGAGACCTACACGGGCACGTCGGATAGCACGGCTAATGGCTATAACAGCTTCATCCTGACCAATGACTCGCTTATGAAGTGTCTCTTCCATCTTAAGGAGACGATCAGATTCATCAGTTGATACTTTCTCAACAGGAATACCAGTCCACGAAGAGACTATATGCTGGATGTCCACTTCTGTCACAACAGGACCTCCATCTCCTGCCTCAGCCTCAGCCTTGTTCATCTCCTTGTCTTTCTCCTGAATTGCAGTGATCTGAGCCCTAAGCTCAATTTCTCGGTCACGTAACTCCCCGGCCTGTTTAAAGAAAGCAGTATGCATTGAGCTAAACCAAATTTTGTAAAAACCAAAAAGGTAAAACAAATGGTGACTACTTAACAGCATTATAAGAAATCCAAATTTTGAGACCGTCAAACAATCAAATACAAAAATGTTAAGACCTAAAGGAGGACCATTAATATATTTTGATCCACCCTCTAAAAGAAATCACAATAAAATGGGCCCATAAAACTAGAAAAACTTTTGTACCTTCTCAAAGTCCTGGCCGCGGACCGCTTCATTCTTTGACTTTGTGATCTGCCTCAGCTCTTTTTCAAGCTCTTTAGCTTCCTCAGGGAGCTGCACCAACAAGAATGCCATAAAAAAAACTTGAGACAGAAAGGCAAACAAGAGTCACTCACGGCTAGATTTAAGAGAAGCACACCTGTGCATGACGAAGGCGAACACGAGAACCGGCTTCATCAATCAAGTCAATTGCTTTGTCAGGTAGAAAACGGTCACTGAAATATACAGAAATCAAAATGAGAAATTTAGTGACTAAGAAATTGCAAATACTTTATGAAATAAGATGATCACATGCCTGATGTACTGGTATGACAGCTGTGCAGCAGAAATTAAAGCCTCATCTGTGTACCGAAGCTTATGGTGAATCTCATATCGTTCTCGCAAACCTTTCAAAATCTGTATAGTTTCTTCAACAGATGGTTCAGGCACTTTGACTGGTTGGAATCTTCTTTCCAATGCTGGGTCTTTCTCAATATGCTTTCTGTATTCGTCCAGTGTTGTAGCTCCAATACACTGCATGAATTCAAATAGAATACTTAAGAAAAAAGTCAGATTTTATCAGAACAGAGCCAATAGTTTGCATTAACCCAATATTGTTTTCAGCAGTAGCACAAATACCAGATATAACAATATGCCTTGCTTCACCTTGCTAAACAGAAAATCCTGACATATGCAGGCAGCAATAGACAGGCCCCAAATAATTCAGACAGAAGTGAGATCATGACAATCAACTTTAGGCTCTTACAATTGTAATATTTAGTGAAACTATAAACAGAAAATTGGCCTAGTATATTGATATGCAGCGCCAGGTCAACCCAAACCTAAAAAAGACTCAGAAAACTCATTTTTCAATTTCCTTACTCTATTTGCTGACTTAAAATTAATATACAGACTACAATCTCCATTGCAAGGACAAGATTTACCTGCAATTCACCTCTTGCAAGCGCTGGCTTCAAGATATTGGCAGCATCAATAGCACCTTCTGCAGCTCCTGCTCCAATTAAGGTGTGCACCTCATCAATAAACAATATAATTTCATCACTTTGCTTGATTTCCTCCATTAGCTTCTTCAATCTTTCCTCAAATTCTCCACGATATTTAGTTCCAGCAACAAGGAGACCCATATCAAGTGTAATAACCTAACAAGAAAAGAGGGTCAATGAGCATTAGTCATTGAAAAAATAATAGAAAAAACATTTACAAAAAACTGAATGTATCTTTGGGAGCTTGGGAAAACGTGGGGAACTAGGTAATAAAGGAAACCTTAGGGCTGAGAGAAACGAGCACCTCACTTATCATTTTTAACTAGCTTTGCACGAGACCCTTGCAGTTTGAATATCTCAAATTTCTTGAAAGTAATAACATACAAGTTCAGACTATAAGGCACTAAAATCTCCATGAATAATTTTTTCATGTCATGTACATTAATGCAGTAAAATCCAGGGAGAATTACTCAATGCAGATAAATGTTATGCACAGATTTTAGTATGCAACTTGTGCAATGGAAGGAAGTTTAAGGCAGTTCTAATGGGAACATGCAAAAGAAATACCAGATCTGCAAATCAGGACTAAGGCACAATTCTGAAAATGAAAAAAGAAATACACTCAATTCTTTAATCCCTGTGATAAGATAAAGTGTGCATAAAAAAAAAGAGACATTTTACGCACCTTCTTTCCCTCAATTGTATCAGGAACATCACCACTGGCAATACGTTGAGCAAGACCTTCTGCAATTGCAGTTTTACCAACACCAGGTTCTCCAATAAGACACGGATTGTTTTTGGTTCGTCTACCCAATATTTGGACAACACGTTCTATTTGATCCTGCCTCCCAACAACAGGATCCAATTTACCCTGAAAGTGGAAAAGACCTGCTTAGAAATGAGCACATATAAATACTAGGATATAAAACAGATAAACAAATTCCTTGCCTCCTCAGCTAGCTTAGTCAGATTGGTCCCATATTCCTCAAGTGTTGGCATCTTTGTGTTTCCACCTGATCCTCCAGTAACAACACTAACTTCATTGCCCTCACCAACCATACGAATAACCTAGATAATCAAATGAATAATTAACCCTATTGATTTTTATATTGAAAAAAAATGAACCAGAAATTTGAAACAAGATCAAATCTAAAGGCATTCTTACCTGGGTGCGGATATTACTTGGGTCAGCACCTAAATTCTCAAGAACACGGGCTGCTACACCTTCACCTTCACGAAGCAACCCAAGAAGAAGATGCTCTGATCCAATATAATTATGGCCTGAAATTTTCATAAAATAAGATTTACCAATTAATCAAAGTAACTTTTCCAAGTCAAGTCCATAATACTTGTTTTATAATCAAAATGAATAGAGGAGAAAGTCCTAAATGACAATCAGGGATTTCATGAGGCAAGCTAAGAGCTTACACCTACATATCATGGTTGTTTAAATAAGGAAAAGCCTCCTGACTACAACAATTTTTCCCAGCTTCATCAAGTCAAAAGTTTTTCCTATAGGTTAAGGCAAATGGAAAATTTGATTCCATCAACTTGCCCCAAATAAATAAACTCTAACACAGATGCATATGACAGTATGAATTGTCATATAAGTAACCAACTCAAATAAAGTGAAATTTGATAAAATGGTTTGAGTAACTCTCAATGCTAGCTAAATTCCCAGTTTAAAATATGGCATAAGTAATTAAAATAAAAAAGGAGAAACTAAAAGATAGAGATACCAAGCTGACGAGCTTCTTCCAACGAGAGTTCCAGAACACGTTTTGCGCGAGGAGTAAAAGGAATCTCCACAGCGACAAATCCACTTCCCCTTCCAATTATCTTTTCCACTTCTACACGTGCATCTTTAAGATTGATTCCCATGGATTTAAGAACTTTTGCAGCAATGCCAGTACCTTCACCAATAAGGCCCAATAAAATTTGCTCAGTACCAACAAAATTATGGCCAAGCCGTCTGGCTTCCTCTTGTGCAAGCATAATTACTTTAATAGCTTTCTCAGTGAAGCGCTCAAACATGGCCTTAGGTACGCATCTGCTACCCCTTCCTCGTCGAGAAGATATTGAAATTCCAACCTTAGAATGGAAATCTTGACCAAATCTGACAATATTATCTAAAGAATTTGAGCCTCGCAACCCAGAGAAACTCCTTATCCTCAATCCAGAAGTTCGTAAACTGCACATCATTTTGGCAGACCTCTTTGGTTTTCCAGATTCTTTAGATGCACCATGGCTACGACTAGTAAGTAGAGTAGGAACAATAGCAGACTGAGCCAGAATCTTGGCCATCACTCCTATGCAATCTACATTTGGTAATAAAACAACTCAATTGAAACTAATACTTCAAAAGACACAATCCAAAAACTTGCATCATTCGCAAATTACAAGACTCCACTAAGCACGAATAAAGGTATAAATCATTCACCAACAATCGCTTCAAAAGAACATAGTTGAACAAAGAAACAAGACAGCATATAGTCTCAAAGTCAACCAAAAGAGAAATAAAAAGCCAGGTGCTTGTCTATAGATCATTTTAATTACCATAGTTATAGCACTTCATCGAGCAAAACATAAATTCATAGCATTTCGTCAAGAAACATTAACCCAATATACTCATCTTACGCTAATATATGTACCTTCAGATAACAAAGTTATCAGCACATGTATTAATAATTGATATAAAGCTAAGGTACAATAATTAAATAAAAAATAAATCCTTTTGAATCTAAAAAATGAAATAAAACGACTTACAAAAAAGCTTCGCACTTTCAATGGGCTTAATTTATTTAAGCATGGCTACTCACCTTATTCATAAGCAATCACCACAGAAAACAAAAAAAAAAAATTGAAAAAAAAATACACAAATTAAAACGCAACCAAACACCATACCAAAACCCTAAATCAGATCTTTTGAAAAAAAAACGAACAAAGAGAGACGAAGATGAAAATCCGAACATTCTAAAAGCTCATAAAGGCATAAGAAAACATTAAATTAAAGCTAAAGAAAAACCCAGCAAAAAAATCAAAAACTCACCTAAACAAAAAGAAAGAGTCGGTGACGAATTTAAAAAGCAGAGAAACTAAAATAGAAAACAAATAATAATAATAATAATAATAATGATAAAGGGTATTCTCTTTGAGAAGCTGCAGAGTAGAAGAGACCCTTTCTCTTTTTTCCTTTTATCTTCTGGGAATGGTCGGCCGAAAGATAAAATGAAGAAGATAGATGTGGTTTATATTTATGTTAACATTTTCTTTTTATTTAGTATTTCAGATATGTATACATATGATAATACCTACTCAAATCTAATATAAAATTACCACAAATGGCACTTTTAATCTATTTCCACATCATTGATATTTTTGAAAATTAAATTAAATAAATAATATTTTAAAAATTGTTAATTAGATAAATTAAAATATTTAACATAATTAAATTAAATTAGATAGATAATTTTTTGTTTAAAATAAATTAGATAAATATTTAAGTAGATAACCAGAAATTTTGAAAATTAGATAAATATTTAATTAGATCATTTATACATTTGATTTAATTTAAATACTTTTTATGTATGTTTATATATTACTGTTTATTTTAAATTTTGGTTTTAACTTAACTTTTTAGAAATTAATTATCACATTTTTAAAAGAGTATTTTTTAATTACATAATTTATTTATTAATCATATTTTATGATTATTTTCAAAAATTGCTTTAAAATCATTATTATATGTTTGTTAGAACTTTTGCCTACTTCACCGGTAGAGGTATTCATGGTGTAACAGCCCTATTCTGACCCTAGTCGGGAAGTGGTTTCGGGACCGCTAAACCGAGTCGTAAAAATAATTGAATGTTAAATTTCATGTCTATTGCATGTGATAATGTGTGTATGAAAATTTCATGCTTTGATGTTGTTGTTTGGATGTAAAATTATTAAAGAGGAATTATGTGAGAATTTTGAAAATATGATGGGTGAATTTTATAAGGGCCAAATAATGCATGATCTAAAGAAATTGGACTTGCATGTCAAATTTTCATTTTTCATGGGTAGTGGCCAGCCATGTGGAGTAATTATTAGAATGTAGGTATATTTTATATATTATCATATATAAATATATGCATTATTTAGTAATATCAATTTTATATAATATAATTATATGAATTGGAATAAAATAATATTAGTTTGGTGAAAATAACAAAGTCATCTTTTGTTCTTCATTTTTTCACCGAAATTGAAATAAGAAAATTGGTAAAGAGGATGAAGAAGCTTACGGCCATGAGGGTGTCAATTTGAAGGTAGGTGTTAGTTTAATTTTTGAAATTTATTTGTGTTTTTTTTTTTTTTTTGGTTGTGATTGACGGCATTGTATAGCCCATGAGTTGTTTTCTTTGAATTCATAATGGTTAAACATTCGGGCATAAAGATAGGTGAAGCAATGTTTGAAATTCTTTGTTTTAATTGTTAAAAATGAGTAGTAATGAGATTTTTTGGTGCTTAATTATGAGGTTTCAACCCAAATCTTTGTTGAATTTTGTTGTGAGGGTGAAATGCCATGAATGGAGATTTTGGGAAACCATTTTGAGAGTTAAGTAGAGAACATAAACTCTTAGGGAGCTTTCAGTTGTTAATGGATGAAAGAAAACTCACCACTTTGTAGTAAGACCTTTAGATTATCAATTACAAAGCAAAATGCAACTTTTATAAAATATATGTTGAAGTCGTGGGAATGGAAAGTTGATTAAGTAAATTGTTAAAATGTTTAGACAATGCAAATTATGATATATGTGACCATTTTAGCTAAGGGGTATTCGGCCAAGTTCCTTGAATGAAGGAAATTTGTGTTAGATGCTTAGTTGTTGTTTTCCTGCATTTAGGAAAAATGGAGCATTAGTAAAATAAAACTAATCAAATATACTTACATGTGGAATTTTTTTACTAAAGGGAATTCGGTTTATATGCTTGTGTTTATGTGATTGCCGAATAATGATTTAAAATTTGATAATATTTGATTGTATGATGGCCGAATGAGTGAGTTGATAATGAAGGATTAAGTTGAATCCTTGTTTGGGATGTACAAGTTGAAGTTGTCGTACATATATACTAATTAATTAATAAGTTGATGCTAGTGTATTGAGTAATGAATTTATGTAGCTTTGAAGCTAATCAAGCTTTGTTATGTGGTTAAAATGGGCTTTGACATTCGGTTAATATGGTTTAATGTATTATGGTTGCTAAACAATGAGGATCTATGTTTAATTGTTAATCTTGGGTTGTATGATTGCCGAATGACTCCCTTAGTCATCGAATTGTGTAATTGCTTGCATTTTAGATGGTTGAAGTCCTGAATGAGATGATAAGTGATAAATGGCTAGGATGTATATGTGTGTATAATTGCCGAATGTGAACTTAGGGATGTATATGTGTGTATAATTGCCGAATGTGAACTTAGGCAATTAATTGTGTGATGGTTACTTATATACTTAAATGTATGGTTTGTGAGAAGTTGAATTATTGGTAAGTTTAATAACTTTGGTTAAAAATAAGATTAAGAGCTATGTGGCATGAGACATTAGTGTTAATTAGATGTCAAAGTGCCGAATATGTGTAATAATAGAAAATGTTTAATTTGATATGTGTTTATTTAGCTAAAAGTGAAAGTGCCGTATGTTCTAATTGAATGAGATTATTGGTAATTCGATTGAGATGAATTGTTAAAGTGATTAAACTAGTTTGCTCGTTTTAATTTAGCTCAAGAGCTAAGAGCACCAAAGTCGGATAAAGGGAAAGCAAAAATAAACGAATAGCCGTGGATATCTAGTCGTTGACCACTTCCGAGGTAAGTTCTTAAGTGTTTGAACTTTGGAAATTTAAGAGTAAATTGTAATAAATCTGCTTAGGACAGCAGCAGTAACGTGATTTTAGAAAATCACTATAAATTGTTGGAGTTGAATTAGAGGCTGAATAAAATAATGAGTCTAGTTTCTTATAAAAGAAACCGTGTAAGCAAAGGAATTGCCGATAATGAGATATTTAAAGTGGTGTGGCACAAAGTCAAAAGGGCTTCGAGGGCCCTTGTTTTGTTTTTAGAAAATCATTATAAACGGTACAAAAATGATTATAAGATGAAATTTATATGCTTAGACTCCTTAATGAGTCTAGTTTCAAACGAAATAAACGAGAACATATTTTGAATTCTGTACAATGATAAATTTGATTCGTAGTGAAGAGTGGTCAGAATAGTCAAACAGTAAAATAGGGGAAACTTTAAGAAAAATCTGGTATTGATTGGCCAAACCAAAAATTCTGAAAATTTTGTGGATACAAGACATATGAGTCTATTTTTAGGGAAAATTAACGACACTTGATTTGGAGTTGCGTAGCTCCAGTTACAAACAATTTAATTACTATTGCTCAGGAAGACAGCTTGTAGTGAAATTTTGATTATGTAGTAAATATTGATAAAACTGTTTGAGTTGCTTATAAGCTATTGATTAAATATTAGAAATCAAAGTACCGAATCCATATTAAAGTGAGGCTATAAGCCGTAAATGACGAGTATACCTAGTCAATTTTGTTATGATGAAATTGATGTACAAGATATGTATGTGTGGTGAGGCCGAAATGGCTAATATTAAATGTGTACAAGTTATCCAAATGGCCTTTATGAAAATGTGTGCTATCTTTATTTGTTTAGTGAGGCCGAATGGTTACTTAGAAATGTAATATGGCTGAGTGGTTATTTAAATGCAAGCAAAATATGTGATGTATTAGCAAGTGATGATAAAAACATTATCTTATATATGTGCTTGTGTACATGGTGTGGCCAAATGGGCAAATGTGAAATGTACATATGTTTACGTGTATACAATGTGGCCGAATGACCAATTGTGAAAAGTGTGTATTATTAGATATTTGATGAGGCCAAAGTTAGTAAATATATATATATATATATATTAAATGAATTGTGCTGAGATTGTATCCGGGTTAAAGACCCGCTGGCTTCGTGCTAAGATTGTATCCGGGTTAGGGACCCGCTGGCTTCGTGCTGGGATTGTATCCGGGTTAGAGCTCCGCAGGCTTCGTGCTGGAACTGTATCTGGGTTTAAGGATCCGCACGCTTTGTGTTAATAACTTATCCGGGCTAAAAGTCTTGCCAGTGATTTGAGTAAAGTCTAAAAATATGAGACTTCGCGGTAATAATTACTAATAAATATGTACAATGCAATAAGTTGGCCAGGTATGTATCATGTACTCGTATTTGAAATTTGATTTGGGTTGAATTGTAAGTGTACAAAGTGATGCAATTTTGAAAGAGTGTTAGAACTATAAATGTGATCGTGATACATTCGGTCTATGTGTGAATGCTATGTGAAAGTAATTGATTTAATCATGTTATATGAGTTTCGATTCAAGTGAAATTATCATGTTAAATGAGTTACATTTGATAATGTGTATTCGGCCAAAAGATAATATAACTAGAAAATGGCTTAAGTGAAAAGTTGAATGCTAAATTGTTGTTTGAGTTTAATTGTGCCAGGTACGTATTATGTACCAAATTGTGAATTTGATTGGGATAGAATCTTAATGTATGATATGATGCATAAGTAAATAAGTGACAAATATATATATATATATATATATATATAATGATGGTACATTCAGCCAATGTGAGATATTATGTGCACATATGGAATTTTCTTTTTCTATGATATATGAATACGAAGTTATTTGAAATTGTATGCAAAGTGTGCATTGTGTGCTTGTGAATATTCAACTATTTTGGACATTATTATGGAAGTATATGTGGTAGCTATGTGATATTGTATATGAGATAAATGTCTTTAATTCATTAAAGTTACTTGTTTTACTTAAGACTTACTAAGCTTATGAAAGCTTACTCTGTTTGTTTGGTTTCTCTATTTTATAGATTTTTAACTCCATCTACGAGCTCGGGGATCGTCAACACTTTGTCACACTATCTATTATTGTGGTAATCATGTGATTTGGACTTAGCTTGTGGCATGTATAGGATAGACTATAAGTAGAATGATATTTTGACTATTGTATATAAGCCATGTGAATATGGCATCCTATGGAAGTTTACTTATACAAGTTTTAAATTCGATCTTTATTTGTGCCTATTATTTATATAAATAGATGATTCTTTTATTTAAGAAAGGGTTCAAAATTTTACTGTTCTAATCTGTTTCCTAAGTTTCGGTAACGCATCGTCCTATTCCGGTGACGGTTACGGGATAGGGGTGTTACACATGGGTTGAATTAGATCGGGCCTAAACATGATATTAATATATTTAAGCTCGGCCCAACTTTAAATATGGTCTTAAAATTTTACCTAAACCTTTCTATATTTACAAAATACTAATTCAAGCCTATTTTAAACCCAGTCATATTATTTTTTATTTTTTTAAAATATTTATATTATATTATATTATATTTTTTTACTATTTAATAATTTTATACATTTCTATTTATTGAAAATTTTTATATAGTCATCTTAACATTATTTTAATGTTTACATTAGAGTAGTATTATATATTTAGTATAGGTTTATTTTTTAAATATGTTCTAAATTACATAATATATATAAATAACATAACATAAAATATTATAAACTTAAAAATAAGTCGGACTCGAGCACGAGCCCAACCCATATTTTAAATGGGCCTAATTTTTTTACCTAACTCATTTTTCGAGCATAATATTTTTACCTAAACCTTCCAAAATTTTGGGCGGGCCTTCAGGTTTGGCTAGGTAGCCCGGCCCATAAACAGGTCTATTCACCTAGGATTTAAAAAGTATAATATATAATAGAAATCTTATCACACACATATGTACGTGAAAATCACAAATTTAGAATATAAATAAGTGTTTAAAAATAACTTCCAATACATAATGAAACATATGGTTTAAAACTAATTAATCATAATAACATATGAAATGTGGACGTTATTAAAATAAAAATTTTAGATTAAACTGTGAGATAATAAATTGTGTATGTTAAAATAAAATTGTATCAAATACATTAAATGAAGCTTTGGTTCAGTGGTAAGTTTAATGTTTTATCAATTTAATTGACACCATATGTGTATTTTTATTTTTATTTGGTATTATTAAAATAAAATGATTAAAGTATCCTCAAATAATATAAATTATTTTAATATTTTTATATGATTCATAAAAAATTACATTTTTATATGAATTTTTTTTTAATTTGGATATTTCTATATTTATTTATTAATAATTTATTATTATCCCAATCTTTTCAATACAAATGCTGAAAATCCAACATTTCTAATTAATTATGATTTAAATTAAATTATAAATATTTAAATTATAAACATTTTCTTGAAACTTATTTTTTAATTCTTCATGAGCTTTCAAAAAATAAAAACAAATGTTAGTATGCCTTTTTCTTTTATTATATTTGGGGTTTCAAAAAGTATTTTTTTCATTGCAGAAGTAATAAAAAAATACTAAGTTTTTGAGGTCAAATTACGGTAAAAAAGTGTTTTTTCACCCAAGCATAAAAACTGAGATATATGTGCTTTTGGCTTTTGTGTTTAGGGTAAAAATTATCAAAATATTCTTATTTATATTAATTATTTAAAAGGTATATAAAATATTATATTAATTTATATTTTATGTATCATTAGTTTTACAAATAATTGATCTTTATTACTTAAAATGTATTTACAAATTAATTAATTAATTTTTAATTTTTCACTATTATGTTTAAAAAGGACATTTTAACCTTCAATTACAATTAAAAATTAACAACTTATACTTTTTCAAAACATTTTTCTGCCACACTTTTCAATCGCAACAATAATGAACAACTAGCATATATAAAGTTTAGATGGGCATCTAAACGTAATCTATTTGGGGATTATTTTTAATTATAGGTATAGATATTAGCTTAAATAAATATTATCCATAAGAATAAAATTGAATATATGGGTCATTATAAATATTTTTTTATTTAATAATTAAATAGTTTAAAAATTAAAAATTAAAATCAAAATTTATTATCTGAAATTAAATAATCAAATATATATTGATTTAATTTCAATTCAACTATATACAGTTGGATTATGTAGATGTTATAATTTGATGTTATTTAGTTATATATATCTTTTTAGGGAGAGTTTCCATCTCTTCAGCATGAAGAAAAGAAAAAATTTATTATTTAGTCATATATTTATTTTCAGTTGTTTTTTAGGGAGAGTTTCCACCTCTTTGCGTGAAGAAAATAAATTGATGGTAGAAGTTAAGGAGAAGGTCAATATTAAAAATAAGACACATTGAACACTAAACTGGTGCCAAATGGTTGAGCTATTGATATCTTTCAAGTCATGAATATATGATTTGTACTTTAGTCTGCAATTTATTTTATTTTATTTTTTCTATATTTTTTCAATTTTTAAATTATTTACATATTTAAATAGAAAAAATGGATTATCGTAACTTTTAAAATTATCTAATCTATTAAAATTTATCTTTCAAATTTTAGATTAATATATATTGTGAGTCGATTCCATTGAATATTATTTATATGTTGTTGTTATTTTTTTAACATTAAATAATATCTAAATATTTTATTATGTGAAAAAAGCTTTTAGTAAAAAGTAAAAGAAAATAATTGAAACCTTATGGAAAAAATGCATCCAAATTGAGTTCTCAGTTATTCAAAAAAAAAATTATTAGTCCTTCGTTAGTTGATTGGCTTGACTATTAATATCGACGACATGGCAAACTGAAGCCATCAATCACTATCACATACACGTCAACAACAAAAAAATTTACAAAAAATAATTTTTTTAAAAAATAATTAAAATATGCATATAGAATGGATCCAGACAACTGGTTGTCCAGATTTATTTAAATTTGGACAACAAATCCGGACAACTATTTATCCATATTCATTTTGGATGAGTGGGAGTTCTTCCAAACTGAATTTAGAAAGAAATACATTAGCCATCGGTATCTGGAAAAGAAGAAAAAAGAATTTTTGAAGTTAAAACAAGGAAAAATATTTGTGGATGAGCACGAGAGAGAGTTTATTATCCTTAGTAAGTATGCTAGAGAGATAGTTCCCACAAAAGCTGAATTGTACACAAGTTGAATTGTGCACTCGTTTTGAGTGGGGTTTGAATGAGGAAATTCAAATATTGGTAGGAGCCCCCAAAATCAGAGAGTTTGTTATTTTGGCAGATAAAACTCAGAAAATAAAAGATATATGTATTGCTAAGAGGCAAGTTGAAATGAAACATCGGGATTCAGCCAAGCATAGTGTGTTTAAATGTTTTCTGATTCCTTTGCCAAAAAGATCTAGAGATGTTTCAAATAGGTTCATGCCTCATTCTAGTTATGCAGGGAGAGATCGATAACGACATTAATTTCAGACCCTAGGCTACATCCGTTGCCAGTGCGAGTAGTGTCTACCAAATGGATAAGTAGGTATGTGAACATTACGGTAAAAACCATTTTGGTGAATGTCTTTGGAAAAGTGAACCCTATTTCTGGTGTGGGTCGGCAGAGCATTGTTTGAGGGATTGTCCATATAGGATTGAGACTAATGTAGAATAAGTCGCTAAACTAGCGACCACATCGTAAATAGGTAAAAAATAGGTACCTGGAAATATTTCAAGAGCTAGTCGCAATACAAAACGTAAAGTGATTGCAAGGTCTGAAGGTTGAGCACTCGCTAGAGCATATGTGATCCGGGCTAGAGAAAAGACTGTTTCTCCTAATGTAATTACTGGTCTATTTTCTCTATTTGATGTTATTGTTTGTGCTTTAACCGACCCTAGATCAACACATTTGTATATATGCACTGCCTTAATAACTAAGAAAAATATGCTAGTAGAGTTGACTGAGTTTGATGTTAAAGTATCAAACCCTCTAGGACAATGCGTTGTAGTTAATAAGATATGTAGGAAGTGCCCGCTGAAAATACGAGGTTATGAGTTTTCTGCAGATTTGATGTTATTACCATTTGATGAGTTTGATGTCATACTTGGTATGGATTGGTTGGTTGAACATGACGCCATTGTTAATTGTAGAAAGAAGCATATAGTATTGAGATGTTAAAATGGCAAATTAGTAAATGTTGAAACTGAACGGGCGAATTCTGTTGCTAATATTATAACAACTACGAAAACTCAAAGGTTGGTCAAAAAAAGAAGTAAAGCATATCTAGCTTACATACTAGATACGAGAATGGCATGAACGAAAGTTGAGCAAGTCTCGGTTGTGTGAGAGTTTGTAGATGTGTTTCCAGAAGAATTACTGGGATTACTGCCGGAAAGAGAAGTAGAACTCGTAATTGAATTGGCATATGAATTTGCTCCAATCTCAATTGCTCCTTATAGAATGGCTCCTACAGAATTGAAGGAATTAAAAGTTTAGTTGCAAGAATTGATTGATTGTGGATTTATCAGACCGAGCATATCATCTGGGGTGCGTCGATTTTTTTTGTCAAAAAGAAGGATGGAACAATGAGACTATGTATTGATTACCGATAATTGAATAAAGTTACCATAAAGAATAAGTACCCGTTACCTCGCATTGATGACCTATTTGATCAGTTGAAAGGTGTAATACCCCGAACCCGGCCCAGACGTTATGGCCATGTCCGGTGTGCTACATCACCTAGACTATCCTACGCCGCCCTATTTACTAAGTCCGATGGTGAGTTTTGAAAAGCAATGCTTGTTTTTTTGGAAATTCCCGTTTTAATAATTATTCAACTTAATCTCTATTCCATTTGATAAGCGATTCATTTTAACCTTATTATCCTACTTAGCCATTTGTATTGTTAGGTTGGTTAAGAAAACATTTGTTAAATTTTTGAAAAATGGTGTGTAGTTGTGGTTGAAATAAAACAGTTGAAAATCCCAAATAAAAACAGTCATAGTGGCCTTATTACAACCCATTAACAAATTTAAAAGTAAAAACCGATAATTAGAAATATAAAATAGTAAAACTTATTTAAACCGTGCTCAGTCCTCGTGGCCACTCTGAATCCCTACCAGCAACCAAGTCACGATCTAGGGCTCACCTACAAGGATGGAAAGAAAAAGGTGAGTTTGGGAAAACTCATTGTGTGCAGAACCCATCCAAAGCCCACATCGGCTCGAGCCCACTGGGCCTGCGCCCTAACCAGTCTCAGTCAGATACTGGGCCAAAGCCCTATCCAGATTACAGATACTGGGCCAAAGCCCTATAACAAATACTGGCCGAAGCCCTATTCAGATAACAGTTTGGCCCATAGGCCCCTCACAGTACAGTACAGTATAACAGTATGAATGCAACCCAATTGGGGAGACTACTCAACCCACCAACCGCTACACACCACCCGTACCAGCCAACACACCATGTGGGGAATAACTCGACCCACCCAGCCCACACACCACAGTCGCAGCATGGCTGCTCAATTAAACAGTATACGAGGCAAAGCCCCTTTCAGAAACAGTACGAGGCATAGCCCCTTTCAGTAACGTGGCAGTGCCACTCACACTTCCTCCAATATAACCCCAACCCATGCATCAGACATACATACATCATGATATGCAGTAATAGAAACAGTCATGTCAAACAGTACAGTCGATTTTAGCCCTAGGGGTATAAAGGTAATTTTATACTTAGGGGTAAATCAGTAATTTCTCACCCTAAGGGTATTTCAGTAATTTTGTTCTCTTATTACAGTTTTTATTATTATTACAGCCTCTACTATTACAGTGGTTGTTACAGAAACTCATTTATTTTAGTTTATCAGTTCTAGTCCTTAGGCCCTAAAACCCCTAATGGGCTCTACCATGCCATTTTAGCCCATTAGGCCCATTTAAGCCTTAATTTCTAATCCATTATCTCGTTTTAACAGTTTTTATGCCTGTAATCCATATTATTACCTTTAAACCTATTTTTACCCAAATGGGCCCAAATTACCCATTGGGCCCATATTCGGCCCACTGAGGCCCAACTTACCGTAGCGCCCAAAATTCCGCGGTCAGCCCGCCTGATAGAGCCGATTCCAAAACCAACCTTCTCCTACTAACTTGAGAGTGTTCGCATGCTCACAAGCTCTCAAAATGCCAGAATTTCAGCATTTTAGCTTTTCAGCTTTTGCCGATTTGAGCATTGAAGGGTGTTCGAAACACACACCTGTTTTGCAGTTGCACTGACGAGATTTCCTACGCGTCCGTTCCTACAATCCATTATCTAAGTGACTAATCAGTAGATCTATGAAAAACTACAACCAAAATACCTTACCACATTCGGTCACACCCTTAATGGCCATGAAAACTTA
The DNA here is from genome assembly GCA_020496765.1 of Gossypium stocksii. Classification (NCBI taxonomy): domain Eukaryota; kingdom Viridiplantae; phylum Streptophyta; class Magnoliopsida; order Malvales; family Malvaceae; genus Gossypium; species Gossypium stocksii. Next base: position 73,211,741 of record CM035622.1, read on the forward strand.
CCTCTGTCGATTTAGATGCACTAGATCTAGATCTGATGATACCGATGCCTTCCACTCCTTGCTTGATCACCTTCCTTGCTAACTAACATCCAAAAAGAACCAAAATACTACTTTAAATCACTAATAGACTAAATCGACAACCTCCCTAACTTTAGGGACTTTCGGCTTTTCCAAAGTATGAAATATCTTAAAGATCTGAGTTGATAACCACTTACCACTGCTTTTACCTTGATTCTAACTCAGATCTGAGTAGATCTAACCCTTATACGCAGACAAAAAACCAAATCTCTGAGATCTAAGAATTCGGCCAAAAGCTCCTATGGTTATGGCGATTTTGGCTTTTCAACTGGTGAAGAAGATGACGATTTGGGCTATAGACTTGGGTGATGGTGTCGAAAATGGTGTGGCTCAAGGGGATATAGTAATCGGCCACAACAGGTGAAGGGAACATGGGTAATTCGGCTTAGAAGGATTCGGTAAAAGGAAGTAGCTTTCGGGATTCTAGCACTTTGAACAATCGGCTATGGGTGTTTTTGAGAGGGATGGGAGCAAAAGAAAGAGTGGATCTGAGTAAGAAGGGTGTTCGGCTAGGGAAGAGATCAAAGAGGGAAAAGAAAAGTGAAGAAAATAATGGTAGAGGTGAAGAAGAAGAAATCGGCTAGAAGCTTTCTAGGGAGGCAAGTTTCGGCTTTTCTGACAGTAAAAGAGAAGATTATACCTATGGTGGCTAGCCCTAATTCTTATGACAGAAAATAGAAAAAGATATAACCCTAATATCACACTTGAGTAATCGGCCCAAGTCCCTAAAAGCCCATGCCAAAATTCCTACTTAAATTAGTCACATGCCCGGCACATGCTTAAAAATTAAAAAGAACACTACGCTTACCTTGCAACTCGAACCCTTGTCCTTGAATACCCACTTAGGCGCCACTTTTTTAGGAGCTTAGTGGCGCCACCTTGCCACTCTACCAAGGTTCCCTTTGTGACATATTTTACACGGTTTTTCTTAAAGGCCCACTTAACCAAGTCCCCTTTCACTTGAAAATCCAACTTAATATTTTACCGGGTTTTAACTTAAGCTTGGGCCTTCTAAAGGCCCACTAACACATGTATATACATTTTCAACCTTCAGCACACCAAAATTTTAAAACTTCACTAAAATTCACAAAACCCGAAAAATCCCGAAAATCAGGGCGTTACAAAAGGAGCCACTGTATTCTCAAAAATTGATCTTCGGTTAGGATATTATCAACTACGAGTTAAGCAATCAGATGTATCAAAAACTACTTTTTGAACTCGATATGGACATTATAAATTCCTAGTAATGTCGTTTGGTTTGACCACTGCCCTTACTACATTTATGGATCTTATGAATCGAGTATTTCAACCATTTTGGATCAATTTAAGTTGAACATGCCCAACACCTACGGTCTGTGTACAAATATTGTGAGAAAAATGATTATATACCAAATTTAGTACATACGAATTCTAGCTACGAGAAGTCGGAATCCTTGGTCATATAATCTCTGTGGATGGTATTCGCGTTGATCCAAGTAAAATTTCTGTAATAATAAATTGGAAACCTCCAAGAAACATTTCTGAAATGCGTAATTTTCTGGGTTTGACAGGATATTATAGACGGTTTGTCAAGAGATTTTCAATTATTGCATTACCATTGTCAAAGTTGTTACAGAAGGAGATTAAATTTGTTTAGCTTGAAAAGTGTCAGCAAAGCTTTGATCAGTTGAAATAACGTTAACAGAAGCTCCTTTGTTGGCGTGGCCAAAATTTGGAAAGGAATTCGTTGTATATAGTGATGCTTCACTCAGTGGATTAGGTTGTGTTTTGATGTAAGAAGGTAAAGTAATAGTTTATGCCTCTTAATAGTTGAAATCGCACGAGAAGAACCATCTGACTCATGATCTTGAGTTGGCAGTTGTTGTTTGTGCTTTAAAAATTTGGCGACATTAACTTTATGGTGAGAAATGTCACGTTTTCTCTAATGACAAAAGCTTGAAGTATTTGATGACTCAAAAGGAGCTAAATTTGCGGCAACGAAGATGACTTAAACTATTAAAAGATTATGATTTGGTAATTGATTATCACCCTAGAAAAGCTAATGTGGTTGTCGATGCTTTGAGTCAAAAGTCTTTATTCACCTTGAGAGTTATGAATATTCAATTAAACTTAAGTCAGGATGGTTCTATTCTTGTTGAAATGAGAGTTAAACCATTACTCATTTAGAAAATTCGAGAGGTACAAAGAAACTATCCAAGTTTATTAGCTAAATATGAGCATATTCAAATTGGTCAGACATCTAATTCTAGTATTGATAAAGAGGATAGTTTGTATTTTCAAAATCGAATTTGTGTGGTGAATGATGTTGAGGTTAAACAAAATATTCTAGAGGAGGGCATAGCAACTTTTACTCAATTCATCAAGGCAGCAACAAAATGTATAATGGTTTAAAATAGAGTTACTGGTGGCCGAGAATGAAACGCGAAATTTAAGAGTTTGTCTCGAAATGTTTGGTATGTTAGTAAGTTAAGGTTGAACATCAAGTTCCCTCAGGTTTACTTCAACCAGTGATGATTATTAAATGGAAATGGGAATGAGTAATAATAGATTTTGTAACTGGTTTGCCTTTGTCACTGAAGAAGAAATATGTTATTTGGATTATTGTTGATCGATTAACAAATTCAGCCCATTTTATTCTGGTTAGGACTGATTACCTACTTGAAAAGCTAAATGAGTTATATGGTGCTGAGATTATACGATTGTACGACGTACCATTATAGGGTGGTACTTATTATGTTAATCGCATGTCAATGAGATGCTTTATGCTTATTGATGATGAGATGGTAGTGTAGCTCCTATTACTTGGGTTCGGGGATCAGGCCGGGTATAGGGTGTTATATTTGGTGTTATCAGAGCTTAGGTTATTTAACACTCGAACCTAAGTTATTGGTGTGTAGATTGGGGTTACGAAACCCATATGTCTAAATTTCTCTAATTTTTTTGAATTATTTGAGATATCTCTATTTGAACTGCGTAAATTTGTTTGAAATTGGGGTATGACCGGGAACACATTACCTTTATTTTAAAGTTTTCTTGCAGGAACTTGACTTGGATAATTTTCCTGCCACTTATACATATTATTTTTTTGTGTATGTTAGATTATTAGATTTGGTATGCCTCGTAGACGTGTGAATAGGAATGCGAATGCTTAAAAGAATGGTACATCCTCTGCACATCTTGTGCCGCTGCGTAAAGTGAATATACCTAATGAGAGTGTTGACCTTCTGATGGAAGCTATAATTGGAAAGTTTTAGAGGATTTCTAGTGCTAACTCTACTCCTGCACCTGACGAATCTTGTATCTATTAATCGATGGTTGCTGCTTGAACGTCTGTGACGGTTGGGAGGGAAAGAGTTTATTGGAGTGAAAGGGACCAATCTTATCATAGTTAATTACTGGTTGGAAGGAGTTAAAAGGATTCTCAAGCAGATATCTTGTTTTGATGATGAGAAGTTGGGTTATACTATGTCCCTACTTGACGATGAGGTTCATCATTGGTGGAATACTGTTAAGAGAGGTACTACTTCTAACAGATTAACTTGGGAATACTTTCTTAAGGTTTTTAAGAGGAAGTTTGTAGGCGAGCAGTACATGGACGCTCGTAAATGTGAGTTTTTAGAATTAGTTCAAGGTAATTTCACAGTGGCTAAGTATGAGTTAGAGTTTGTACAACTTAGCCATTATGATCCTGAGATGGTTCTTTCTGAAAGGGACTATTGTAAAAGGTTTCATTTTGGGCTTAATTGTGAGCTTCAGGTTTACTTGGTAGCTTAGAACTCGGAGTGGTTTGATGAGTTGGTTGAGAAAGCTAAAGCTGTTGATGAGAGTTTGGCTGAGCTACCTTGTTCTGTGGTAACTGAATCGGTTGGGCAGCGAGTTGTTGCTCATACTGTTATTACTCAGGTTGAGTCTGGAGGTCCAACTCGTTTATGTTGTTAGGGAGCTAGAGGATCTGGATTCGACTGAAGTTATCACAAATACTTTTACTTTGCAATCTATTCCATTATTCTCTTTGGTTGATGCTGGTTCTACACATTCGTACATTCCACTTTAGTATGGCATATTTGATCACTTATGCATACATGACTAAATTTACTTGGTGAAATGATTGAATTGATTTACATCCATATGACTTTTTTGATTGATATGAATAACTTTGAAATTGCTTCAATTAATGGTCTATTGCTGAGTATATTATTACTATTCCTTGACTAAAGTAGCAACACCGTTACTGTATTTAAAAATTGACAGATACTTATAACCGATTGTTCTTATTGGTATGATGTACAATGTTATTTAATGTTTAAAATTATAACTGTATGATTTTTTTTTTTGTAAAGGGACTCACATTGAGCTTCATAGCTCACTCTTTTTAATTTTCATCTTTGCAGATAATCCTTCTAACTAGGATAGAGACACGATGTTTGGAGGGTCTCGACTTTTGTTCCATTTCTTTTGTTTTCGTTAATGTTATTGTTTTTAATTCTTTAGGAGGTTAATTATTTTTGTTTTCTTTTATTAGGAACCGTGGTTTGGGATTTGGTTTTAATTTAATTATTAGGTGCATCTCATTCAGTATAGGTATAAAGTTAGGTTATTGTGTGTTAGTATTGGATTAAACTAATTTGTTTTATTAAAATGACTTAAGTTCTATTTCAGCTGCTATTTCTAATAAGTTAAACTAAAATATAAATTGTAAATCATCGATATAAACTTGAATTTTAAAGGAAAATTGATTTTGATAAAGATCAAGCTGCTTCGGTGGTTAATGTAATCTCCCAAAATTGAGTCTACCGTCTAGGCCAGATTGGGGAGGTTACACTTTGTCCCACAACTGCCTTTAAATTCATCCACCATATGTTTGGGAAAATGACCCTAAAAAAATTTTTTTAAGCCTAAAATTGGTGTTTTCCTTTTCATGTATCGGATTTGTTTCTTTATAATAGGATCATAAGTTTATATCCAAACAAGAAAAGGAACATTTTAATGTTGATTTTTGTGGGTAAAGGTTATGTGTTTGTTAGTTTGGTTTAGTGGACTCTAAATTTTATTTATGGTCTTCTTCTAATTTAAGGTTTGTGTTTGTACTCTAAAACTCTAAAGTGCCAATAACTAAATTAAGTACCTTTAGTGTACCAATTGTTTATGTTTTCTACAGTAAAGTTAAGGAATAAGGAGAGTGTTGAGAAGAATAGGGTTTTGATTTTTTTAATTCTTGGCTTAATGTTGCCCGGGTAGATGGAAGATGGCAAAGTTTCCATTCAAAGATCAAAGGAAATTGAGATGCCAATTGTCATTGGAGAGTGAAAGGGTCAGGGTACAGGAGGGAGGGACAATGGGGGAGAGGGAAGGGAGAAGAATAGGGGTGGGAGATGCAGAGGGATTTTTTTTATTTTTTTATATTAGTTTTAATCAGTATTAATATTAATATTAATATTAATATTAAATTATAAAATCAAAAAAATAATTTCAATGTTTTTAAATTTTTATTTTATCATATGTCGATTGGTGATTGGACCACATCATCACTAACTAAGGAGAACTAATGAGGTGCCAATGTGAGAAAAAAAAGTTAGTTTAGATACTCAAATTGATAAAAAAAATTTAAGTACCTATTTAAGAAAATGAGTATATTTTAGGGTGCAATTTTTATATTAAGCCGTTTTCACAAGGGAAAATGAAATTTGGATCTTTCTAGCAATTTAACGTTAGGAATGATATATAGTGTTACTTTTTAGGCTAAGAAAGCAACATTGCAACTAGACCTGCTCATGAGTCAGGCGGCCCGGCCCGGCCCGAAGGCCTGCCCGAAATGTGGGAGGGTTTGGGCAAAAATATAGGCCCAAAAAATGGGCTTGGGCAAAAAAAAAGGCCCGTTTAAAAAATGGGCCGGGCCTCGGGTAAGGTATTTTTGGCCCGGGCCCGGCCCGAATTTACTAAATGAAAAAAAAATCTGTTTTTTTTTAATTTTTGAATGTTATTTTCTTGATGTTTTCTCCCTATTTTGATACCATATTACTATTATGTTGCTACTATTTCGTTGTTATTGTTTGGATATTGTATAAAACTTATTTTATTGTTAATTTTGTTATTATTTTAAAGGCATTTGTTAATTTTGTTATTATTTTAGAGGTATTTGCTTGTTAATTTGCATTTATCTTAGTATTATTTAAGTCTACATATTTTTTAAAATTAATTTTCAATTTGTTGGGAAATATTTATTTTATTTTTTTAGTATTTTTGATGTATTATATATATTTAAAAATTATATAAAATAATATAAAAAATTAATATGGGCGGGCCGGGCCAGGCTCGGGTTTTAGCATTTTTATACGGGTCGGGCTTGGGCAAAATTTTAGGCCCATTTTTTAAGCCCGGTCCGGCCCGAGCCCGATGTATGGGCCTAGATTTTTAGTTGAGCTCGACCCGAACCCGGCCCGGCCCGGCCCATGAGCACCACTAATTGCAACGTATTCAGCCTCTAAATCCAATATCCACTATTACATTCACAGTACGAATTTAAAAAATTGTCCTTTTCTAAAATACAAACTTACCCATAATACATTGACTGCCTTGTGCGAGAAAAGATTTATAAGTTATTTAAAAAAATAAAAATAGAAATATCTTTACATTTGAATATTTTTACAAATCTTTAAAAAATAATTTGAATCATTATTTAAAATAAATAACTCTATAAAAATCACGAGTTAAGAGAGATGACAAGAATTTCTTTTACCTTAACCAATAGTTTAAGATTTGATCATTGTTCTGGGTATGAAACAGTTTTAGCACTCGTAATCACCGTTTATCCTTAAATGGATTAATAGAATGCAAATGATCAATCACTGAACTCACTCCAATGAATACTTTAAAAAAATAGATCTATAGAAAACACTATATTTTATAAATAACTTTTAATAATTTTTTTAATACAAAGATATTTTATCTTTTTATAGTATTATAATAGTCAAATTTGAACGTAAAACATTTTACTCTTTATAACTGTATTTTGAAGGCTACTCTTTATAATTTTAACTTAACCATTATAAAGAGAGCCTTATAGTTTAAAATAAATATTTATCGATATATTTTTACATGTTATTTTCACCTTATATGTGTCTCTTTAACTAGTTCATAGTGATACTATCTAATATCACATTAAAAAAAAAAAAAAAGCTAACTCAAGAATAGTTTGCATATATGGTAATATTTTTGGAAGCAACAATAATTTTTACTTTTTAGAAGAAAATCAGTACATTAAAATTTAAAAATTCAATTATTAAGGTAATATTTGAAAAGTCACCTAGTAATTGAATTTGAGTATAATTGTTTATAATTACACAATAGTGGCATGTTTGCGTAACTTGTAACACTCTCGACCCAGCCTAAGAGTTTCAGTTAAGTCTAAGGCGTTACATTCGATCATTGAAGTGATATTGTAAGGCCGCTTTTTTTTTTTTTTTTTTTACTTGCGTTGATTTGAAAGGAAAACACTCTTTTGTTTTTAGTAAAACATTCATTCATTAAGTCGATTTTTCTTCAAAATTTAATTATGATAATATTATTGTGGTGTTTTGAAAATGGTTAAGGTTTTCAAGAAAAGAATTATCAAAACTTTAAGTACTTTGTAAAGTAGTGGAAAACATTTAAAATAATAATTCTCTAAACCAAATAACATGCAATATCAAAGTAATAATTAAGTAACATGCTTAATATAAATAAGCTAAACAATTCCAAACCTAAGATATAAAAGCAAGAATAATTAATAATTATAACCCAAAACAAAAAGATTATAGAAAAAAATTAATGAAAATTTTTAAATATGAAGAAAAACAAGCGGCTAATTTGAGGTTTCTCCATGCCATTCCGAGACCTAATTCTCTATGCTACTTGAAAGGTAAAAAAAAAAAGGGAGTGAGCTTATGACAACTCAATGTGAGTCTAATTTTTAAACCACTATATATAATCATTCAAACAATATAACATTTAATTTATAACATAATAACAAATGAAACATAATATAAGGAACATATAGTAAATCAATGCATGTACAAGTTATGTTCATGATGCAATGCAATTTTAAATTTAAGTTCCCACTCATCTACCCTATTCGCCCTCGAGCATTGCTCAATACACCAAAACACATATCAATAACTAACTGTAACAACCCGTTTTTCAGTTGTGTCAAAAATAGTGGTTTCGAAATCACAATTTCAATGAGTGAGTCCGTAAATATTATTATTTATTATTTACGAGTCAAATATAGTAATATATTGAATTTTGATTTGATAAATTTTGTTATTTGGACGACTAATTTAAATACAAGTGGGTTGCCCCTAAAGTCAAGTGATTTCAAAAAAGAAGGTATCGGAACCTCGTTTCTGTGAACCGAATAAAAATATTTACAGAGTTATTATATTGGTATGTGAAGGTTCGATTTAGAAATTTTAATGTTTAGTTAGTTAATTAAAGAAAAAAGTTTAAAATTTAAAAAATGCAAAAAGTTAATTGCTATAGGTTAATAAGGGTTAATTGAGTGCAAAACATAATATAATGGTTTTATATAGCAATTTAGTCATAGATTTGTTAATGGCCGGTTAGTCATAAAGCTTTATTATTAAATATATGTTGTAATTTAATAAAACATGATAATGAAAATAATAAAACAAAAGTAAAAAGAATAGTCATCATCTTTATTTTGTTCTTGCGCCGAAATAGTAACCTTAAAAACACCATGGATGGAGTGGAAGTTTCGGTCACTATTCTTCCTTGCATGTAATTCTGTTTTTACCCCGTTTCTTATAAATTTTATATTTTTAAAATAGTTGTAACTTAATTTAGCTAGTCGAATGATTATTTTGTAAAATTATCAAATTATTGAAAACTTGCCATTGATATTCTTGAAGCTTTTTTGTTGTTAATGGTTTAGTTGGAAGCTTGATAATGAGTTTGGACTAGTTTGTAAAGTGATTTTGTTTAGTTTTTAGGTTTAGGGATTAAATTGAAAATAAGTTAAATTTGACATGTTTTTCTAGTAAATTTCAGCATGTGAGGATTGTTTTTGGGTGTTAATAAATTTGGCACATGGGTTGAAGGACTAATTGTGAAAATAATCTTATTTTGGTCTTACGGACCAAATCAAATAAATTGTAAAAGTTTAGGGAAATTATGAAAAAGTGTGAAGAGGAAGTCAAATGCATTAAATTGAATACTACAATGAAGTTGAAGCTAATAATTTAAATAAATTATCGTATAGATCAAGAACCGGTAGAAAATTGTGGAAAAGAGAAAATTTCAGACTAGTCCTTGATATTGCTACTTCTGCAATTTGACCCTGGTAAGTTTATACGATATTATTTTGTGTATTTTAGTAATGTTATTATTAAAATTCTGTAATTTGTTGACATTGGTGTTAAATTGAAATGTTACAATTGAAATGATAAGAAAATGGATTGAAATGTAAACTGTTATATGGTTATGTGTATCGAGCTCGAATGAACATATGATAGGATACAATTGTCATGCCAATGGGTTATTGCACGCTGTACGGGATTAAACTATGAGGAGATGTTGATTCTTGACTTGTTATTTATCCACTGAATATATTGGAGTCCAGCATTTGTTCCGGACTATCGTGTTATATTTATAGTGGTTCTGGTGTGGTACTAGAAGTAGATGTAAAGCCTACGGGCTATAAACTTGGTGCCCAGGCATGTTCTTGGTTGGTTTGGCTCGTTTGAGCTTTCTGGCCTGTCTTGGGTGGATAACCGCGTATCTGCATCTGTTATATTGTTCAACAAGTAGTTTTTCAATGGCTAAATTATTTGTTATTGAATTATACAAATGTTGGCATGATTTTTTGATATTATATCGTGACTTGGTATGGAATAATCTTGAGCGACTAAATAGATTTTGTAACTTGTATATTTGTAAAACTCACCTGTTGAATGATTATGGTTGACAGGAGTAATGTATATTACCATTATAATACAATTTGCTAAGTTTGTTCGGTAAGTTTTAACGTTTCAACTTGTGAACTTACTAAGCTCTATTGAAGCTTACTCGTGTCATTTTTCTTTGTTTCCTTGTAGATATCATTTTGTGGAGTTGGAAGATTGGATCAACTTGAAGATCACACTATCCAGCTATCTTTAGGTAAACTTTAAAAAAATGTTTTCTTGAAGATCACACTATCCAGCTATCTTTAGGTAAACTTTAAAAAAATGTTTTCTTTTGGGATATGTGGCATGTAATAGGAGTGTCTTGTATATATTATACGTATTTACTTTAGTGGTATGTTCATGCTAGTGTGATGGGTATATGTTTAAGGTTATTATTGTGGCTGTTTATAGCTTGAAGTGAAAATCTAAATGTGGTAATGAATTTGTCTTGTAATAGGAGTTATCTTATTTATGAATGTGTTTGAGGATATGTAAATGCTTGTTATTGATTTGGCCATTTTACTTGATGCCTCATGAATGTGGTGAAAACATGGTAGAAATGACTGTGAGGGGTATGAATGAAATGATATGCTTGGCATGTGTAATAGGTAGGAACTTGTAGTCTTTGAATATGAATTGGTTGGTTTATGAAATGTGGCGCCTGATACATTTAAATTATATAGGTTTTATTAGTACATTTTTACTCATAATTTATGTAAATTTCGAGCATGTGGGTAGCTAATTGAGTCATTTTAATTCATATTGAGACATTAGACATAATTTGATTGAAGTTTGTAATTTTATACAATTTAGTATTAATTTTATATAATTTTTTAGCATCTTATAACCCGAGCCCTGCGACCGGTTCGAGTATGGGGTGTTACACTAACCATCTCGGATTACCTAGTGAAGATGGCCATTCACTTGTCATATGTGATGGTGACTTTTACTACAATAACTCTCCATCCTAGTTGTCCGATTTTGATGGCTTTTATTGCCGCCTACTTCATGCAATATTGACTTTTGGTGTGGACTTAAATTGCCACTATCTCTTACAGAACTCCTTTGTCCTCCATACCCAATTTCATGTAATTATGCGCATAGACTTAGCATATTATGCTATTTATCATTAGTTGGTGCTACATTCAATATTTCATACTAACATTTAATGACATGTATTCATGCATTCATTCTCATCAATTTCACATATACAATTAATTTATGCAAATTAAAAACAGTTTCACATATACATTATCTTTATGCAAATTAATATACCTAGTTCAGTTAACACATATAAAATAGGTTCACACGAAGGGTTCACACATACAAGGTTCACACATATGGGTTCTCACATGTAGGGTTCACACTTATAGGGTTCACGCATACATGGTTCGCACATATAGGGTTTGCATATATAGGGTTCAGATATTAAAACATATAGGGTTCGCATACTAAATCCATAAGGGTTTGAATGTAGGCTCGCATTCATGGGTTCGCATGTAAGAGGGTTCATATATGGGGGTTCGCATGCAAGGGGGTTCACTTGCAAGGGGGTTCGCTGCAAGAGGATTCACATATGGGAGTTCGTATGCAAGGGGATTCGCACATACGGGTTCACATGGGGGTTTACATACATGGGGGTGTTCGTTACTCACTACTTTCTTCTTAATACTTCAATGAATCAAACATAATGATTTAAGTTTAGATCCCGCTACTGATTTTGGAAACACAAAAACCTTAATCGAATGAGGAGATTGACGATCTACTCAACAGAAGAGAGACAATTCTGAAAACTTTGAATTCTTTTGTTTAAAGATTGATTTGGTAATGGTGGAGAAAAATAAGAACTTCAGAGTTTTTCTTGAAAATTTTGCTAGATAAAAATGCTAGGGTTTGAACAGATTTCCTTTTTATAAGACTATTTTTCCCTAATTGAAATAGGTTTTAGAAATTTATGTAGAATTAGGACTATTTTAAAATAAGGACTAAATTAAAAAAATGGTTTTGGCTGGGATATTTTGAAATTTTGACAATTTCATAGGGTAAAAATAGGAAAATAAAAAAATTGGCTTAATGCACATTAATAAGGGGTTTTGAACTTCGGACCTAAAGGTAAACTAAGGCTTTACCACTAAATCAATTGGCTCATTCTTATTATTTTCTTAACACAAATAAATTTTAAGGCCTTTTAATTCTCTTACCCTATATTTTAACTAAAAATAAAATTTCTAAGTTTTATCCTTATTTCTTCTAGCCATATTTTTAGGATGTGACATAACTGTTGTAATTGGTGGATCCCAAAGAATTGGGCGTTATTAGAGTATCTCAATTACACTTTTCAATTATTAGGGGAAGGGTGAAATTTTGAGTAGTTACACAGGTAATTACACCTAAATCCAATTTTAAAAATTATTTTTATACAAGTTATAAAATTATATTATAAGTATGGATACATATAAGTGTTCGGGATGGCTGGAGCTAAAAATTTATTATACTATAAATCGTAAAAAATTATATTATAAAAATAATTTGTGTATTTTATAAAGGTATAATAAAAAATATATTATTTAAAATACTAAAAAATTATAAAGTTATGACCAAAAAAATTATTATAAAAAATAATGGCTTAATATGCAAATTTGCCATTATAATTTAAGTGAAAATTAAAAATTACCATTATACTTCATTTTCCATTTTCCTTATTAACTAGAGAAAAAATTGTTGTTTTAAAAAGACATTTCTCATATTAACAATATCACCATAGTATAGCATAAAAAAATGAGGTTGGATAATACTAGCATGTTACACATTTCATAACTTCAACATAGGTGAAATTGAATTATCTATACTTCGAAGAGTACATGGAAGAAGGAAATTTCGGTAATCTTAACGATGCAAATTCAAATGTTGATAAGAAGAATATGTTAAATATAAAAAAGGGAATAACCTAATATGCATTAGAACAATTAGATAAAATTACATATGATGTATCATCAAATACTTTTTTAGACTAACATAATACATATGATGATTTGGTTTTAATTTTTGTCACTTGTTTAAAAAATATTTTTATCATACTAATTATTTTATAGTAATTAATATTTTTTAAAAATATTAATTATGTAACTATGTAATTACAATTTATACTATTAAACATGACATAGGAAATTACAATGTAATTACACTCTGTCAGCCAATCACATCCAATAATTTATAATTCTTTGTAATTTCAAGAGAGTGTAATTGCTACCTTAGTAATTACACTTTCATTCAATTACTCTATGCTATCCAAATAGACCCTAAAAGTCAAAATGTAATAAATTTAGTGGGGGTGGAGGAGTACCAAATTTGTAAACTAACCATGGAACCCTTGTATGTTAGAAAAAGTGCAAATTGAACCTTCTGTTAAAAATTCCATTCATATGTGCTATTAAGTGATGATTTGGCTTATTCAACTTTTTTGTACAAGTGACTTGGAAATAAATGATGAGTAGGATTAGTTAAACATACCATGAAGGCCTTTGTATTAGGAGTCAGGTTGCATTTTAACCCCCTCTACTTAAAAAATAGGAAAATTAATATCATGCACTAGCACATGGTGTGCCACGTGTACCTCATATTAATGCGATAATATTTTAAAAGTTAAAAATTCTAAAAAATAAAACAATATATAATTACTAATGATGAACTTGGACAAATGATTGTCCTAGTTCATTTCAACTTGGGCATGTTTTTTCGAAAATTATAAAAGCATAGAGAGTTATATAAAAATATTTAGAATTATAAAATGTTTTAAAATTACTAAAAATTAATAAAGATTATTACAAGCAACTTTCAAAATGATTCTAGACAAATGGTTGTCTAAGCTCAAATGAACTTGGAGAACAATTTATCTAGGTTCATTCTAGAGTAATTTCTTAAATAATTATTAAATAATTAGAGAAAATTATTTAAAAATTATTAAGAGTTATAAGAAATTACAAATAATGATTAAAAGTTTTAAAAATTACAAAAAATATATATACACATACAACATGTTTGAAAAATTCAAATATACCTATATACACATACGAATCTTATTAATAAATTAATATTTTTAGTTAATTAAGTTAAGAAGTCCTATTTTATTAATTTTTTATAATTATTTAAGAAACAACTCTAAAATAAACGTAGACAAATGGTTATATGGTTCATTTGAACTTGAACAATCAGGTGTCTAAGTTCATTTTAGACATTGTTTTTAATAATTTTTAAATGATTTTAAAAACTTTTTTAATTTCTTATAAATTTTAAATATTTTTATAATTATGTAAAAAACCACGTCCAAGATAAAGCATATGGACATTTTTTTTAAAATAATGATTAGAAAATAGTTATTTTTAGATTTTTTAAAATTTAAATATTTGTTGATGTGGCAAAATGTATCATATCAAAATAAGGTATACATGGTACATTAAGTGCCACTATTTAGTTGCTCCGTCAGCCACGTTATCACTTAAAGCAGAAATTGATGGAATTTTTAACAAAATGGCAAGTTGCTCTTTGATTTAAATATATAATGATTAATTTACCCATTTTTCAGTAGAGAAGCAAATAAATGCAATCCAACTCTTACTTTAGGGCCCTCCATGGTTGTTTTATTTAATCTTACTCATCCTTTAATTCTATGCCACTTACATAAATTTTTTTTGAAAAATCCAAAATCATCTCTTAACAACTCATAAGGGTGGAGTTTTTAACAAAATAGTCAATTTACACTATTTTTTTCTAATATACAGGAGTTAATTTGCCCATTTTTAATAGGGGGTAAAATGTTTTTCATCTCTTAGTACAGAGGCCCCCATGATACTTTTATAGTGAAAAATTTAAAGGACATAAAAAATATTTGTTATGTTATTTGATATAAAACGTATTTAATCATACTAGGTCTCATGTCACGTATGTTACGTATTTATTTTTTAAAATAATATATTTTCATAATTTTTAAAGTATATATTTCTTAAATAAGAATTGGTCTAATTTATAATAAAAGTCCATTAATTTTAAAAGAATAATTGAGAGAATAAAATACCATTATAAAAGTAATAAGAATGAAAAATTGAGAAACAATCAATAGAAAAATATTAAATAATTAGATAAAATAACTTGCCGAACATGAATAGAAAATTCACCTACAAAGAGCTATTACTTTAATACTTCATTGCCTTTAACATATTATTTCATAACATAGTGGTAAACAACAATTAACAAATATGTAAATATTATTAAAATCAAATAATAATAAAACTATTAAAAATAAAATAATAACTAACCATCTTAAATAATAATAAAAATCATACTTTTTTGGTGATGGAAATAAAACTATTAAATAATACTAAAATATAATTCTTCCAATAATTTTTTTAGATGTTATTTTGAATGAAAATGTCTTACCAATACATCTATTTTTAATAGTGTTAAATATTAGTTTTAATTTGTATATAACTGTAAAACCAATTAAGTGAGAATTAATCTAAAATAATAAGTGTACTTTAATATGGATCCAAAGTCTAATTAAGTGATAATAACTATTATATTGATTGTTTCAAAAGAATCTATTACATTATCAATAAATAAGTTTACACATTATATATTAGATTACCAATATATTGATATTACCTTTTTATATATTAAATGTTAATCTCACATATTTAATTTTTATTAATTATAAAAAATAATTTTAACATTGTTAATTATTATCATATTATATATAAATATATATAAATAATTAAAAAAATGGATTTTTTCTATTTTTAATTTATCTAATTATATATTCAATGATTTTATAGATTTCTAATTTCATTAATTAATAATATATTATAGTATTTTTTAAGTGGATGTTTTAAAAGGTATGACGAAATTAATTAATTTCACATTAATATATTATTATATTAATTAATATTATTTTTATCATTATCAATATAATAATATAAATAAATTATTATTCTAATTTGAATTTAGTAATATAATTCCCGATAAGTGAATTTTTTTTATAAATGCATACTTTTATATATATTATAAATATTCTAAAAGAAATGTATTTAATTATAATTACAAGTATGCTTTTCTTTTTGGTGAAAGAAAAAACATTACAAAGAACTACTTAGATATACACTCAAGCCTCTTTGGAGGCGTTTCAAAAAATTGAAGGCCACTATTATAACCAACTGTCATTTCGCTAGCCAATCAACATCTTTGTTGAGTTCTCTAGAAACATAATGAATCGATCAATGCATCATTTTAGCCAATAACAATTGGATTCGTTTGACCAAAGCGGATGTAACAACCCCGACCTGGCCTAAGAGTTTTCGACTAAGGTGAAAGTGTTACATTCGATCACCAAAGTGATCCTGTAAACCCACCTTTTTACTTGTGTTGATATGTGAGGAAACCACACTTTTGTGTTTAGAAAAACATTCATTCATTAAGTCGACTTTTCTTAAAAAATTTAATTAAGATATTATTATCATGGCATTTTAAAAATAGTTATGGTTTCAAGACTTTTTCCAAAACTTCTAAGTATTTTTGTAATGCCCCAAACCCGGCCTAGAAGTCTAGACCGAATCCAGGATGCTACATTGATCACTGAAGTGATCGTAGGAAAAATTTACAAAACAAGTCAACCTTACTTTCATTTCTGAAACCATTTAAATGTTTACAGGCCAAAACATGTAATTACTTAAAATTCTGTCGGTAAAAATTACAGTTAAGATCATCTCAAAACCCAAAATTAAAAAGTTTAAAACAAAAATTGTACCACAGTATAATTAAGCCTTACAGTTCAAAAGCCATACAATAATTAAAATCTGAAAATAAAAACTGATAAATTACTTCCACCGAGACTACTCGAGACCTCTGCGTATCGAGTCCAGCGTCAGAATTCAGAAAGGTACCTAAAAGTGGAAAATAGAGGAGGGGGTGAGCTACAAAAGCTCAGTGTGGGATCAAACTGACTATCTACAAAATCAGAAATATAAAAAAAGAAGGAGTAATCCCCTTACTTTCAGCGTTTATAACCTTAAAATCAACAATTAACGCATACTTACAAAAAACCGAAGCAATTACTTGCTAAATAATAAAAGTAGAATAGATAGGGTTGAATCCCACACCTGATTCGTGAGTAAAATGTTCGGTTGCCAACTCGATGACCCGGAAACAAAGCTCTTTAAGTACCACAAACAAAGACCGTCCTTGTCAAAAGGAAAAGAGCAAAAAGAAAAGTCAAGAGAGGGAGAGGGAAACATCCAGAGAGAATCTAAAAATAAAATAATAATAATTAAACAAATAATTTAATAATTATAAATAATTATAATTATTAACTAAAAACAAAACAAAATAAAAAAGGCTCTTCAAAAATGCGTACCCCAAGACCCGAACCCAGAACCTTAAGTTACACTGACATTCACTCAATCACCAGACTAGCAGGCTTATTCTGTCTTTAAATTGTACAACTAAACACATATGTGCAACCACCTCACTGACCCTACGCAGAAACTTAAAACTTCTAGCCCAAAATTCAGGGCGTTACAATTCACCTATCCTTAAAGAAATTTCGTCCCCGGAATTTCCAGCTAACAAAACAGTCGTATAAACAAACTACACCACTACGCTCCCGCTGCACACTCTAATCCCAAAATACTACCACACTAAACGTGAACTTGGAACCTCTTACACATACCCAGAACACTCAACCATAGAAACAGACAGATATTGCACACACAATTTCTATACTCCAATCAACACATCCAAACACTTCCATTCATGCCTGACTTAAAAACGCCGAGGACAATCTCGAATCCGATGCCCTTTAGACCCGCATCTGAGATACGTTCCTAACTTCTTCCAACAATCGCCTGGATGACGCTTCTTACAATGCTCACAACACGGAACACTCGCACCACTACTAGCACTACCTCTACTATCACTCAGATGCGTCCTAACACGCTTCGCTGAATGAGGATCCAACCTCGAAGAATTGCGATCTCTCTTCTTTTCACAATCTTTACACCTACCTTGAATCAAGTCTCTATTTCCTTCCAAACTAGCCTCAAAGACTTTTTCCAGAACCTCCTTCACTACTCGAGTTAATACCTCAGTACCAAGCTTTGGGTTATCGCTACCCGAAGTTGGTGGAATTGCATTAACCTCCAACTCCTAAACAGTCACGTTCTGGAGAAGCAAACGGCTCCTCGAAATCTTGCTTACTTTTAAAATCCATAATAGTTTCGTGCCTAATTTAGGTTATCTATACTTTCAGAAAGCAAACACACAGTAAGTACGAAATTCCACATTTCTAACATTATAGTTTCGAATTCTACCTCAACCAGTACTGGAGTCTCAGACATTTCATTTTCGTAAACTATTTTTCAAAACACAAACCATTTTAAGTTTCTGTGGTACAGTTTTTCAAATATTTTTTTTCAAAATTGATTACTCGCGCATACGTTCACGTAAAATCACAGGCTGAGTTTTTACAAACCAGGCTTTGATACCATTAAATGTAACACTCCAAACTCAACCTAGAAGTCTAGACCGAATCCAAGATGCTACATTGATCACCAAAGTGATCATAGGAAAAATTTACAAAATAAGTCAACCTTACTTTCATTTCCGAAACCATTTAAAAGTTTACAGGCCAAAACATGTAATTACTTAAAATTCTGTCAGTAAAAATTACAGTTAATATCATCTCAAAACCCAAAATTAAAATTTCTAAATAAAAGTTTAAAGCAAAAAGTGTACCACAGTATAATTAAGCTTTACAGTTCAAAAGTCGTACAGTAATTAAAATCTGAAAATAAAAACTGATAAATTACTTCCATCGAGACTGCCTGAGACCTCGCATACCAAGTCCAGCGTTAGAATTCAGAAAGGTACCTGAAAGGGGAAAACAGAGGAGGGGGTGAGCTATTCGAGCTCAGTGTGGGATCAAACCGACTATCTACAGAGCTATACAGAACCAGTTGGTACATTCAAAACAAACGTAACGGCAGATAGCTGTAACACCCCAAATTCGGCCTAGAAGTTAGGCCAGAATCCAGCGTGTCACATTGAAGTGTTTTTGCGAAAACATTGTTTTCATTGAAAACCCTTCTAAAAGAAATTAAAGTAAAATCCCAGTTTGTTTTTGTTTTCAAAACGAGATGTACTCAAAAGCTATCTATTTGTTATAAGTTAAAAGTTACTTCGGAAAAATTCCCTTTAACAATGGAAGCTCAATTTGAAAACAATAGATGATTTCTGAGAAACTTGATATATAACTTTAGAAAGAAATAAGCCCATGCTTCCAAAATAATAAGCATAATAATAAAGTGATAGTCCAAATTTTGAAATGATAATCAAAGGAAAGGTCTTATTACAATCCAAATTAAAATAATTAGAAATACTAGAAATCATAAAGAAACCCAAGTTTAGTCGTCTTGCTAGCTAGCCATCTCTGAGTCCCACCATCCATCAAACCGCCCACTGAGGATTTCCTGAGAAAAAATAAAAGAGGGGGTGAGTTTCGAAACTCAATATGTACGACACTCGTCAAACAAATAACATGCAACACAAGTCATCTTGGGCCTGAACCCAATGCAATAACAACATCTAGAGCAATCATGTATGCAATAATGCAATTACGCAATTCCCACCCCATCCAACTGATACACAACATCTCCGTCCAACCGAATCATATTTTGTGGGGATGACTACATCAACCCACCCATTCGATATACATCAAGGTAGCGTCGGTTGCAGTACTACCAAACGTTGCAGTAAAGCTGCCCGTGGCTTAAAAGCCTTCATTGAATCCACAGTCGTCAAGCGATTGTGCGACCCTCATATACACTTCCTCTAACATAATTCCCACCCACATAATTCCCACCTACATGCAACATCATAACACATGAGTGCAATATATAACATATAGTATACATAAGTCATACTTATAACACACAGGGGAATTTCAGTAATTCTACCCTACAGGGGTATTTTAGTAATTTACTAACGTATGGGTCTTAATTACGAACTTTGGCTCATCAACAAGCCCTCATTGGCTAGAGTGAACAGACACTATGCACCAGGTAGGATTCCAGAGAAGAGGAGGTGGGTCATTAAGACCGCTTAAGTACTAAGCTCTCCCTAGATCTAATCCTAGACATGCATATGCCATTGCTACACTCTAACCTTACGACTTGTCCATAGACGTGCTTGATAAATTAATTAAGTTTTATGCGCTTAGTAAGTTTACATGTTTTCATGCTTTCATATAGCCAATCAGGCCCAATCACTTTTATATGGCCCATTAGGCCCAATCACATTCGTATGGCCCATTAGGCCCAATCACATTTGTATGGCCTATTAGGCCCAATCACATTTGCAAACCATTCAACCACTTCATCAACTCATCACTTATTATCAACATATCAATTTTTGCTAGCTTGGGCCCACAAGCCCGTCGGCCCATTTGGCCCATTCTAGCCCAGTTAGCCAAAATGTGACCCAAGTCCATGAAATCGCTCATGGGGCCTCTGTTAACATATCAAATACCCTCGTATGAGTGTTCAAGCACTTGCAGGACTACCGTAGCCAAATTTTTAGCTTTTTGGCATTTCGACTTTTCAGCTTTTCGGGATTTGCCGATCTATCGTGTGTGTGCAGCATATGTGCAACCACAACAACTCCTAGATCTGCACCAATCTTAACTATTAAAATCAGAATAACAGGTGACTTGTATCCAACACAAGTCCCATTTCCTTTAACTATGACCATTCGGCCAACTAAGATCAAGAGCACTTACCCATGAAGCAATCGGCCCAAAAGAGGAGTAGTACGGCACAAAGAAGGTTCGGCCAATAAAGTATTCAGCTTAGAGAAGGTGAACTAGGAGCAAGAAAGAGAACAGTTTAATGAGAAAGGGAGGGAAGAAATTGACACAAACTTAAAGGGAAAGAATAAGGGTTTTTTGGCTTTTGGGTACTTGGAGAGAAAAGTAGTTTTCGGCAAAATAAGAAGAAAGAATTTGGCATTAACCTAGAACCCCAAAATTGGCACCTATATATATATTAGTCGAAATTGCCTTCCCTTAATTGCCAATTCGACTCCACCACTTCTTCTATCCCCATCTCCTAACTTTTCTCCACGATAAGCTCCTCAATCCCTTCCAAAAATTTCTCTTCTCATCACTTCTCGTAGAGTCCAGTTCCATGACACTACAACCATCTAGAAGGCAAAAATAAAATTCCTAAAAATACCAAACCAGTACTCGAACCTAGGATCCCTTTACTTGCCACTAATGCCACCTCCCTGCACCCTAAGTGGCGTCACTTATCCACTACACCACAGCCTTGCTTGTGTCCTATTTTATCTCCATTTATTTAAAAGCCAAGCAACTTGCCATCAAGGTTCTTTTAATTATTAAATTAAAATTCCTTCACTTCAAAGTTCGAACCCAGAACTTCTCCAACACCCCTAGACACTCCAAATTTATTAAATCCTTAAAGCCAACATGTCATTTGTCATTTTCTTGCTTACTAAAAAAAATTTATGAGACCCAAAGCCCAAAGCCCAATTTTTTTAGTAAATTGGTGTGATATTAGTTAGTTTGGTGTGATCAGTTTTATAAATTTTATTACTTAATATTGCGAGTCGTTATCAAGTTTTTACTTTTTCTTGGCCCAAAATTTGGGGCGTTACAATAGCAATAGTTAGATCATATTAAAAACACACTTAGACACACAGTCGCAAGTACCATTTAGTCACAGTAACAATAATTTTCAATCAGTCACACAGTCACAACAACTATTCAGTCGGACAGTTACAATCAGAGTCTACAAAATTCACACAGTCATAATTGTTTTTCAATAGAACAGTTGATAATGACTCGCGATATTAAGTAATAAAATTTATAAAACTAGTCACACCAAAACTAACTAATATCATGATGTTAAAGGCAAGCGCACCTATCGAACAGTAGTATAGTTTAGTGGCAAGACCGAGTTATCGTACCCAAGGGAACTAAAAGTACTAATACTTACTACCTTTCTATTATTTAGCTTAAAAATAAAAGAGGTTTGGTTGAAACTAATTCTAAAACTAACTAAAAGTGCACAAAAACTAAATTGGGGAAAACTTTAGGGAAAAACTAATTGATATAAGCAATACTTAAGGGAGAATCTACATAGACTTCACTTGTTATTGGTTCTTGAGCTAGATGATTTATTCACTTGGCTTGATCCGTAGAGATCCCTAATTTATGCTAAACCCTCCGTCGAGGAGAAGAGCAACTAGGCCTAGGTTGTTAACTAAAGTTCCTTTATTAATTAACACCCTAGGTTGCATTAATTCGATCTATGGTTTCCCATATTAGGTTTAACCCTAATCTGGCAGATTTATGTCGCCCTATGTCTAGGGTTGCATGCAACTCCACTTAATTATAGTAGATCTACTCTTATCACAAGGACTTTTACTCTTCTGCTTTAAGCACATCCGTTTCTTGAATTAATACTTAGGCTTATTAACACAAGAATTAAACATACATAATTAAGAATAACTCAAGTATTTATCATATAACTCAAGAATAAATAATAACAAGATTTATCTTAGGTTTCATCCCCTTCAAGTATTTGAGGGGTTTAGTTCATAATAAAGAAAGAAAACATCTCAGAAGAATTAAGATAACAAAACATAAAGAACCCGAAAACCCTTGAAGGAATTTAGGGAGATCCTCTGTCTTGATGTGGAATTCTGGCTTCTGGGATGAATCAATCGGCTTCCCTTGGAGTAATCCCTTGCTTTCACTCTTTGTGTTGGCAGAAATATGGCGCTCTTTCCTCAGAGAAAAGAGTATATCTTTAGAGTTGCCTCTTGGGGTCTTTATATAGAGTTTAGAATGGATTTCTTAGCCCCTAACTGTCCAAATCTAAGTGAAATTCCTCTTCCTCACGACTAAAACACGCCCGTGTGCCACGCCCATGTGCCACGACAAGAGGCCGTGTGAAAGTCTGTTGATGGTGGCACGGCCGTGTGGCCTGGCCGTGCTTGTCGGGGGCTGGACTGTGTGATCTTTGTGTGGCACGGCCGTGGCACACGGTAGTGCGATGATTCTTGGGCCGTGTCAATTACACATTTTGGCCCATTTTCTCCGTTTTTGGTCCATTTTCCGTTCTTTTCTCTTCCCTATACTCTCTTGAGTGTAAGATATGAAAAAGAAAGATTAAGAGCGTAAATTCTCACTAATTTGATAATAATTCATCCAAAATAAAGGCTAAACATGGGGTAAAAATATGTATAATTTATCATTTATCAAACACCCCTACACTTAAGCCTTTGCTTGTCCTCAAGCAAAATCTCAATCCCTAATTAAGAATCATTCCTATCAACTTACAATCTTTATCAATAATGTTTCAAACTAATTCACAAGTAGTCATACAATGAAAATTCAATCAGAAGAACATTAAAGATTCAATCACTCTAAGTTGAGAATTTTATCATTAGAACATAAGTTTCTTCCCTTCTTCTAAGCAATTATCTCTTAATCTTAATTAACAGAAGTTGGCATCCTCACTAAGAATTCACTCTATCCACTCGAAGTGTTTAGGGTTCAAAAATTAAGTACTCTCTAGTCAACCTGAAAAGTTATTACCATAGGCTTGCTCGAAAATCAAGTCTCCACCACTGTAGATTGATATGATACATCGATCAAAAGGTCTTTCAAAGGTTGTAATGGGGCTTGGTTAGGGTGTTGTTACAGGCTACAAAAGAGGGTTAGAATCGAGATCGAATTTGAAAAATTATCTAGCTAGAAAAATCTCTATCACTAGAACATATTTCTCGAGCTAATTTTCATGATAATATCAGTTTTGCCTTGGTAGAAATATGCAAAAACTATTTGAACTACTATAGATTACAACTGAATACATATGTTTTTTTAAGAACAATTAATTGAAGACAACTTTACAATCTGGAGAAGAGAATAAAGCTAGATAAAATTTGCAACTCAAATCTCGACAAAAATAGGGATTAAAGTAATTGAATGGAATTCAATAAAAATAGGTTATATGGTAATATTAGAGGTAAGTCAAAGAAAAGGTTGTTAGGCTCAATGGGGTTCGTTAGGGGTTAATTTATAGAGGTAGGCTTTTGTGGTGTAAGTGGGTTAAATACTAGGTGCCTTTATCATCTCGGTATATCAAATCAATGATGTGGTCTCGACATGTATAATCAAAGTAAGTTCTAGAATAACAAATCAGTGTTGGCTTACTCAAAGCAATAATAAATGTGAGCACGAAAGAATGTAGGCTCAAAAGGCTCAAAAATCTCACCAGAATTATGACTTTTGATGTCAATCCTGCGAATTTCAAGTCTCAAGATAACACTTAGAACTAGGGAAAAGAACTTATGCAAAAATTGTAGTTCTCAAAAATTTCAACTTATCATGCTTGATTCCCTAATGTTTTAGAGTTTGAATACTCAAAGTACAAGCACCTATGTCTTTGTTTCCAACATATCAATAAAAGTCATAAATCAATCAGAATTAATTCCTAATAGGAGACTGAAGAAGATGCTATTGAGAACAATGCAACCAGTTAGAAAAATTTTAGGGATTTCAAATAAAATGTAATGTCTGATAGTAAGTTTCCCCCTACACTTAAGATGTACGTTGCCCTCAATGTACAAAGATAACATTAGTAGCAATATAAGCATTAGATCATAAGGTAGGAAAGGGTATGAAACTCCCTGAATTTCGGATGAATTTGAAAGACAGAGATTAGACTTGGAAGAGTGGCCAGTTGTGGTACGGTGTTCCCCTTTTCGTAGAGATTTGAGCTGTAAAGCTCTTTTGAAACTGTGAAGGAATTGATTAGTCATGGGGAATTTGAGGCAATGGAAATTACTTATTAGGGTGAGGCCGTTAGGAAAAATAATTAAAACAAAACAAAATACGAAAAATACTAATAGTCAAATAAAGGAAATAAAAGAAAATAAAATAAAACGTAAAAAGGAAAATAAAGTTAGAAGAGAAGGGAAAAATAAAGATTAGTGTTCAAAAGTTAGAATAAAGTAAAATAAAAATAAGATAAACATGAAAAAATAAAGTTAAGAGGACTAGAAAAGTCTAATCCTCTGATGGATTACGCGGCGGTGGTGTGATGCTCAGGTGCTAGCATATCTGTGCTAAGGTGGCGTCGATATAATCGAGGCGCTAGAAGCACTGCTGCTTAAAATGATCTAGGCGCTCGGATATGTCAGCATGTGTGGCTGCCGCCTGGGTGGGTTGTCTGGGGCGTGGTGGCTCTGTGGGTGCGTCCTCCGCTCGTGGTGGTGGTGGGACATCATCAACGATGTCCTCTGGGTCCTCTCCCTCCTGGACGAGTCGAAACTAAAGGGGGTACCTCCTGGCCTCCGCTCGATCATCCTCATGTGTAACATTGTCGCGATGCCTTGGGGAGACATCTGACCAATCATCGTGTAGGAGGATGTCTGGGCTACGGTGTTGAGGAGCCCGAAGTGATGAGCCAGACGCGTGATATATGGCCCCATGGATAGAACGCCTCGTCGGTGCTCTCAGTCTAGTGTTGCATGGCGTGTGCGATGAAGAATACGAGGTCAATGACATGTCCGTTCGCTATGCACCAGAGGAAGTAGACGTCGTATGTGTTGACGGCGCCTGTACTCTCTCGTCGACCTGTAAGAGTGTGAGCGAGGTGAGCATGGATATACCTTAAAGAGGGGATGAGGGCGGTCGCTTTGCTGATGCTGGGGTTATAAACTTGTTGTTTAGGGGCGATCTCATGCCAGCAGTCGATGGGCCTGACGTGGAAGCGGCGAGAAAGGTTAGGGAAGTCCTCGTCTGCCATAAACTGCTCAGTGTAGAGCCCGAGTGTAATGCCGAACTCTGGCATGCTGAAGTGTTGCACCAGTCCTCCCAAACGGAACTGGACCGTCCCTGGATCGTCGAATCTATTCATCACGGTCTGTAGGTGAAATGTGGAGCAGAACTCAAGGGTGAGTTCTAAATATGTCGGCTCTATGATCTAGAAGAATTGCTCCCATGGCTCTGTCATTAGTAAGGCCCGGACGTCATCTACTAACTGTATTTATGCGAGGGCGTCCCAGTCTATGCAGCGGCCCGTGGATATAGGGCGGGCTCGAAGGAGTTGATAGTGTTCTTCCTGCGAGGCTTGAGAAAATGTGATGAATGGGTGTCGGACCTCAGAGGTCGGCCTCGATAAAGAGCTCCCTGGCCCTTTCCTTTTCTTAGAGGCGGGGACGGCAGCCTTTCTAGTGCGTGAAGATGACATGGTATCTAAAATAAAATAACATAAGCATTAGTCCTAAAAAATTAAAATAGATAGAGAATAAGAAATGAAGAATAAAATGACAATGTAAAAATGGGGATTAACCTAAATAGTAGAATCTAATCGTGTTAGAACTTGTAACAAAACTAAGAAGTACGGGTGTGTATATATAATAAATGTATACAAATATGGGTTTAAATGGCAATGAAAAGGAATTCTAAGTGGCAAGCAAAAAATGAAAATAAGTGGCATACAATCCTGATGTGTTTTATTTAATTCTAGAGTATTCATCCTAATTTTTCTAATTCCATGCTTGATTAAACATCTAGAAGAAAGCAACATTAAATATATAGATAATAAACATGAAATATAAATAAATAAAAGAGAAAATTTGAGAGAATAGAACCAAAAGTGATGTTGCACGGTCATGGGTTGGAGTTGCACGGGCATGGGTAGGTTAAAATTGAAGGTGGTGGTGTTTTGAAGACTGTGGCGGCGCTAATGGAGGTATGGGAGGGTGGTTTCTAGGGTTTGGAGGGAAAAAGAAAGTGAGTAGTGGCAGCCTAGTTATAGTTTTTGGGTCACACGGGCATGGCACACGCCCGTGTGAGTCGTGTTTGGCCCGTGTCTTTTGAAATCCGGTGGTTTTGGCACGTTTGGTTCTAAGTGCACGCCCATGTGGTTGGTTCACACGACTGTGGAAGATCGGTATTCGTTACTTACACGGTCGTGTGATGGTCTCCACGACCGTGTGCGATCGTGTTCGTGTTTCACACAGTCGTGTGATATGTGCCACGGGCGTGTAAAATTTGACAGTGTCTTCCACGGGCTAAGGACACGGGCGTGGGGATTTGTGCAAGCCCGTGTTGATGCTGCAGGGTTGCCACGGCCATATCGCACGGCCGTAGGGTATTGTAGGTAGCCCGTGTTGAAGTCAGAAGGTTCCCACGGCCATGTCGCACGGCCGTGGAGTTTTATCGCTGGCCCGTGTTTTGGGAAAATTTTTGCTCTATTTATACACGGCCTCAGTACACGGCCGTGTCTCTGTTTAAAGGGTTCACACGGCCTGGGACACGCCCGTGGGACTGGCCGTGTGGTCCTAAATCTCTGCATTAAAAAGGGTTAGTGTGATGCATGAAAAATACTAAAAACAAAATAGATGAAAAATTACTAAGTTAGTGCTCGGGTTGCCTCCCGAGAAGCACTTATTTAGAGTCTAAGCTCGACTATGCTCAAGCTTGGTCGGTCACGGCGGTTTGAAGAGTTGGTACTCCTTTATCCTGTTTAAAACTTTATTTTCAATGTAAGATTTGAGTCGAGTGTGGTTTACCTTGAAAGTGCCAAGTGACTCATGTTTTATCTCTACTGTGCCATAGGGGAAGATTTTCATTACCATGAAGTAAGGTGTATCACTTGTATTCTCTTTTAAATTCGAGATTCGAGGATTGTCTTCCCCTAAAATTACCTTATCTCCCACTTTAAGTTGATCTGGTTGTCCTTGAGGGTCGTCTTGGTGATGCTTTGTTTTGGTGTGGCATATTTTGGGCTTTTCGTGAAAGTTCAGCCACTCATCTGGTTCCTCGATCTGGAGTATCCGCTTTTCTGGTTCATCTCCTGTAGGTGAATTTGCCAGTGTTTACGTTGTCTTTATATGGAGTACGTCCTGCACAGGAATTTGTGTGATGAGTTCAGTGTTTTTACAAGGACTCAAATCTCTATTTTCATCTGTAGTTTTAACTGAGTTGTGAGCTCGTATGGTGACTGTATCATCACCTACTCGTAATTTGAGTTCACCTGTTTCTAAATCAATTTTTTTCTAGCAGTTGCTAAAAAGGGTCGCCCTAAAATTAAGGGTACATTACTAGCCTCGTCAATGCCTAAAACAACAAAGTCAACTGGGAATATAAATTTATCGATTTTGACAAGTACATCTTCAATTATTCCCTTAGGTGCCCTAATAGTTTTATCAGCTAGTTGAATGCTCATCTTGGTTTGCTTAGGGGTTCCAAGACCTAGTTGTTTAAACAGGTTATAAGGCATGACGTTTATGCTTGCCCCTAAATCAGCTAAAGCATTTTTTTCTTCTAAGCTACCAAGTAAACAAGGGATAGTAAAACTCCCTGGATCTTTTAGTTTTTTCGGTAGTCTATTTTGTAGAATAGCTGAGCAGACTGCATTTAATTCCACATAAGATTTCTCCTCTAGCTTCCGCTTGTTTGTCAAGAGTTTTTTTAAAAATTTAACCGCGTCTGGCATCTGTAAAATTGCTTCAACAAATGGTAAGTTAATGTGTTTTTTAAGAGTTTAAGAAACCTACCGAATTGTTCATCTGTGCGGTCTTTCTGTAGTGCTCCTGGGTATGGTATACGAGGCTTATGTTCATTGATGTCTGGCTTGTTGTTGCTTGCCTCTACCTTACCTTTACTCACCTTAGGTTCCTCGCCTAACTTTGGGTCGTCTTTGGTTAACGCCTCCTCATTTGTTGTATTTATGGCATGAAGTTGCTCTTTAGGATTGGTCTCAGTGTTGCTTGGAAGTCCACCTTGCGGTCTTTCTGATATTAACTTGGCGAGTTAACCGATTTGATTCTCAAGGCCTTTGATTGATGCTTGCTGGTTCTTTAATGCCATTTCAGTGTTCTGAAAGTGGGTCTCTGACATGACCATGAATTTGGTAAACATCTCTTCAAGGTTGGGCTTTTTCTCCTGTTGCGGCGGTGGTTGCTGAAATCCCTGAAGAGGTTGTTGTCTTTGATTCCCTTGGCCTCCCCAAGAAAAATTGGGATGGTTTCACCAACCTGTATTATATGTGTTACTATATGGATTATTTTGAGATCTAAAATTGTTACCCATATAATTGGCCTACTCGATTTCTGTGCCATCGGCAGAAGATGAGTAGTCTAGAGTGAACATATCTGCCTGAGTTGTGTCACACTGCATTACTGCTTGTGCCTGCGTAGAACCAACAAAATGATCAAACTTTTATTTAAAAGTTCTACTTGGTTAAAAAGCATAGCGACAACATCAATATTATAAACTCCTGCAGCTTTTGTCGGCTTTGTCCTCATGACTTGCCACTGATAATTATTCAATGACATTTCTTCAATAAATTCATAAGCTGCTTCAGGTGTTTTATTATTGATCGTCCCTCCTGCGGCTGCATCGATTATTGTCTGGTTGACGGATTTAAACCGTTGTGGAAGGTTTGAACTTGTAGCCACAAAGGTAGACCATGATGAGGACACCTTCTCAAAAGATCTTTGTATCTTTCCCATGCATCGTAAAGTGTTTCTAAATCCATCTACACAAAAGAAGAAATATCGTTTCGTAATTTGGCTGTTTTAGCTTGAGGAAAATATTTGAGTAAAAATTTTTCGGTCATTTGTTTCCACATAGTGATTGAGCCTCATGGTAAGGAATTTAACCACTGTTTGGCTTTATTTCTCAAAGAGAATGGAAATAGCCTCAAGCGAATGGCATCGTTAGAAACACCATTTATTTTAAAAGTATCACAAAATTCCAAGAAATTTGCTAAATGTGAATTTGGCTCTTCGTCCTGCAAACCATCAAACTGCACAAATTGCTGAATCATCTAAATAGTGTTAGGCTTCAATTCAAAATTATTAGCAACAATAGCAGGTCGAATAATGCTAGTTTGGGTACCAATCAAACTAGGTTTAGCATAATCATACATAGTACGAGGAGCTGCATCCTGGTTTACTGGTTCTGCTGGTAGTGCTGAAGGTAGTGGAACATGTTGATTCGCATCCATCTCTTCTATAGGTTTTGGCTCTTGCTCAGGTTCTTGTTCTGGATAATGTAAACTGCGTCTAATTTCTCTACGATTTCTGCGAACTGTCGCTTCTAGATCTTCGTCAAAAAGTAGTGGTCCTGTTGGGTTGTTTCTAGTCATAAACTACAAATACCTAAAAAGAAAAAGCAAAGAAAATTCAAAAATTTAAAAGAAAATAAAAATAAATAAATAAAAATTGAAAATAAAAATAAAAGAAAAATAAATATATATAAATATAGTAATGGCTAAAGTAATAGAAATCGAGTTTTCGTAATATTTCAGTTCCCCGGCAACGGCGCCAAAAACATGATAACGACTCGCGATATTAAGTAATAAAATTTATAAAACTGATCACACCAAAACTAACTAATATCATGATGTTAAAGGCAAGCGCACCTATCGAACAGTAGTATAGTTTAGTGGCAAGACCGAGTTATCGTACCCAAGGGAACTAAAAGTACTAATACTTACTTCCTTTCTATTATCTAGCCTAAAAATAAAAGAGGTTTGGTTGAAACTAATTCTAAAACTAACTAAAAGTGCACAAAAAGTAAATTGGGGAAAACTTTAGGGAAAAACTGATTGATATAAGCAATACTTAAGGGAGAATCCACCTAGACTTCACTTGTTATTGGTTCTTGAGCTAGACGATTTATTCACTTGACTTGATCCGTAGAGATCCCTAATTTATGCTAAACCCTCCGTCGAGGCGAAGAGCAACTAGGCTTAGGTTGTTAACTAAAGTTCCTTTATTAATTAACACCCTAGGTTGCATTAATTCGATCTATGGTTCCCCATATTAGGTTTGACGCTAATCCGACAGATTTATGTCGCCCTATGTCTAGGGTTGCATGTAACTCCGCTTAATTATGGTAGATCTACTCTTATCACAGGGACTTTTGCTCCTCTGCTTTAAGCACATCCGTTTCTTGAATTAATACCTAGGCTTATTAACACAAGAATTAAGCACACATAATTAAGAACAACTCAAGTATTTATCATATAACTCAAGAATAAATAATAAAAAGATTCGTCTTAGGTTTCATCCCCCTCAAGTATTTGAGGGGTTTAGTTCATAATAAAGAAAGAAAACATCTCAGAAGAATTAAGATAACAAAACATAAAGAACCCGAAAACCCCTGAAGGAATTTAGGGAGATCCTCTGTCTTGATGTAGAATTCTAGCTTCTAGGATGAATCAATCGGCTTCCATTGGAGTAATCCCTTGCTTTCACTCTTTGTGTTGGCAGAAATATGGCGCTCTTTCCTAGAGAAAAGAGTATATCTTTAGAGTTGCCTCTTGGGGTCTTTACATAGAGTTTAGAATGGCTTTCCTAGCCCATAAGTGTCCAAATCTGAGTGAAATTCCTCTTCCTCATGACTAGAACACGCCCGTGTGGCATGCCTGTATGCCACGACAAGAGGCCGATGTGAGAGTCTGTTGATGGAGGCACGACCGTGTGGCCTGGCTGTGCTTGTCGGGGGCTAGACCGTGTGATCTTCGTGTGGCACGACCGTGTGCCATGGCCGTGCGATGATCCTTGGGCCGTGTTAATTACACATTTTGGCCCATTTTCTCCATTTTTGGTCCATTTTTCGTTCTTTTCTCTTCCCTATACTCTCTTGAGTGTAAGATATGAAAAAGAAAGATTAAGAGCACCAATTCTCACTAATTTGATAATAATTCATCCAAAATAAAGGCTAAACATGGGGTAAAAATATGTATAATTTATCATTTATCAACAGTACAAGCAGACAGTCTAACACGCTGAACAGTCTACAAATGGGTATGAATGCAGTTGAATTATAAAACCTACTTATCCAACCAACAAACCTTTCTGTCTCTCGATCACACGACATAAGAGCTATTAAGCTCATCCAACCATTCACACCATATAAGACCTCGAAAAGCACATCCAACCCTACACACCATTTGATGTCATCCCGGGTTGCCTGGCAATGATGGCTATCAGAAATGTCCACGACCCTCAGGATATTGGGATTACCCATGACCTTTTGGGTATTAGGGCTAACAGTATGCAGTTAAACTACCAAGTCATGTATTATGCAGCAAAGCTGGCATATAAGCTAAATAGTGCCATGCAGTAAATCACGGTATAGACATACAGTATGAACTGTCAGATTAGATAGTGATGATATGCAGCGAAGCTGACGTACATATGGTATAGTGAAATGTGGTAAACTGCTATACCAGTAAAATAAGTCCACGACCCTCAGGGTATTGGGATTGCCCATGACCCTCTGGGTATTGGGGCAACATTTTGCAGTTAACTGCTAGTTCAGTTCAGATTCAGTCTCCCTTCTCTTCCAAAATTCCACCCAAAGTACTTTATGCAAATGTATGTATGCAGACCAACGTACCAAAATCAGAATTCTGGTTTAGATATTCATTCAGAGACACTCGTATTCAATCAATTAGAATCATAAATGTGTACACTCATTTACTCGGTTTCAGTATCAGACATGGCGTGCAACCAATCACTAGTAACACATAAATCAAGCCTAGAGCAGAGCCATATTACTCTCACTAAAGCTTAGCCAAGGGTTGAAACGCAAAGAGTCACAATTACACTTAAATTTGACCCAAAACCAACATTTGGCGAGATAGGCCCACACGCCCGTATGCTCCGGCTGTGTAGAGCAACCCAGGCCGTGTGGAGGTCAAAATGCTCGTGTGGAGAGAGGCACACAGTCGTGTGACAGAGGCACACACCCGTGTGAAGTAGAGACACGACCGTGTGATCAGGCCGTGTAACTCACTGTCCAATTGCTAAAAAAAAGTGCAGAAAGACACGGTCGTGTGAGGGTATCACACGACTGAGTGCTCACCAGACACGGCCATGTGTCCCTAAACACACGCCCATCTGGGATCCCTAAATCCCCAAATTAGTCACACGGCGAGTGGCCAGGCCTTATGACTCTAAATCCTAGAATCCTTAATTCCTAGATACACACTCCCATGTGCTCAGGGGACACGGCCTATGAAAATCGACATTTTCTTGAAATTGGCCACACAACCATGTGGCTGGGCCATGTGGCACCCAAAATTCGCTCGAAACCCTAATTCCCAGAAGCACACGACCGCGTGACTCGGCACACACCCGTGTGACTACCGAAGAGGTCACGAAACCACCCTTAAATAGCCCTAAAATCGTCGTTTTAGCCACCAAAATCGTCCCCAACCTTAGTAACATAAAAAATATAATAGAAGAGGGAGTAATCCCCTTACTTTTAGCGTCTAGAACCCAAAATCAATAGTTAATGCATACTTACGAAAATTCGAAGCAATTACTTGCTAAATAATAAAAGTAGAATAGATAGGGTTGAATCCCACACCTGACTTGTGAGCGAAACATTCAGTTGCCGACTCGATGACCCGAAAACGAAGCTTTTCAAATACCACAAAAAAAGACTATCCTTGCTGAAAGGAAAAGAGCAAAATGTAAAGCCAAGAGAGGGAGAGGGAAACATCTAGAAAGAATCCAAAAATAAAATAATAATCATCAAACTAATAATTTAATAATTATAAATAATTATAATTATTAACTAAAAACAAAACAAAATAAAAAAGGCTCTCTAAAAACGTGCACCCTAAGACTCGAACCCAGAACCTTGAGTTACATTGACAGTCACTCAACCACCAAACTAGCAAGCCTATTCTATCTCTAAATTGCACAACTAAATACATATGTGCAACCACCTCACTGACTTTACGCAGAAACTTAAAACTTCTAGGCCCAAAATTTGGGGCATTATAGTTTTGCAAAGCAGCAGAAAACTTTATTAAAATTAAATGTTTTCTAAACCAAATAGCATGCAATTATCAAAGAATTAACTAAGTATCACGCTTAGAATTAATAAGCTAAAGAATCCTAAAAGAAAGAAATAATTAATAATTACAACCCTAAAAATGATTAAGGAAAATTTTAATGGAACTTTTAAATAATAATAACGAGCTGCTAGTCTGGGGTTCCTTCGATGCCTTTCGGAGTCTTAGTTTTCTGTGTTACCTAAGAGGTAAGAAAAAGGTGGAGTGAGCTTATGACAACTCAATGTGAGTCTAATTTTTGAACCATTATATGTATAATTGTTCAAACAGTAAAGCATTCAATTTATAGCAACATAATAATTAAACATAATGTAAGGAACATTCAGTAAATCAATGCATGTACAGATTATGTTTACGATACACTGTAATTATGAATTTTAAATTCCCACCCATCCATCCTATCCGCCCTCGAGTATCGCTCGACACACAAAAACACATGTCAATAAATGATCATCCCAGGTTTCTCGATGATGATGGTGTTAGAGTATGCCTAAAAATCTAATCATGTAATGATTGTAATCGCATACTCATTTTACCTTGTTTATTAATATAAGATATTGCCATTATTGTTTCAGTTTCTTTTTTTGTGTACATAAATAAACTGAATTGTAATAAAGTCCTAAGAAAATATGATTACTCTTAAAAGGTCCTTAGTCAAGGATTATTGTGGGCTTGGACAACAATAATACATTTAGACTAATGTATAGTTGACTAATGACAAAGAGTTGCCATTGACATAAGGATGCCAAAATCAATACATGAGTATGTGTTATAGAACAACATATTGGACTGACCCGATATAAGTATGTTTTTTGGATTATTATGTAATAGTCACAATATTACTCATAGTCATAACTATGTATATGATTCTCAGACTTAAGATCATCATTGTTCCAATATCGTGAGTCATATATTTTGACACAGTCAAAATGTCTACCATAACAGGTTGTACTATAAAGATTGATGTTGGATATACCACAATACTGTTCCTAATGAACCAGCAACTAATGTCTCTAGAGCTGACGAGGATTCTTATAAGAAGTACATTGATGACATGTTATACATAGGATGTCTAATGCTTGCCACCATGACTTCTGAGCTTCAAAAGCAACACGATGATACGGTTGCCTATGATATAATTTAGCACCTCAAGGAATTATATGAGGGGCAAGCATGTCAAGAGAGGAATGAGACCTTTAAAGCTCTGTTTCGATGAAAAATTGTGGAGGGAACTCCTGTGGGAACTCACATTCTCAAGATGATAGGTTATATTGAAAGCCTTGAAAAATTAGGATTCACTCTAGGTGATGAATTGACCACTGATGTTATCCTGCAATCGTTGTTGAATAGTTTTAGCCAATTTGTCCTTAATTTCAACATGAATAAGATTTATAAAACTTTGCTACAATTGCTCAGCATGTTATGAACTATTGAAAGTAACATGAAAAAGGCTGGGCCTAAGCTCATTCTGATGGTCTACAAGGACAAGGGCAAAGGAAAGGGTAAGGCAGAGCCTAAGAACAATGGCAAGGCCAAGCACAACAAAGGAAAAGCTGCATTGAAACCTAAAGGGGGAATTGCTAAGGAAGGAAAATGTTTCCATTGCGGTAAGATCGAACACTAGAAGAGGAAGTACCTTGCTTATCTTGAAGAGGCCAAGAAGACAAAGGAAAATGGTGCATCCACTTTAGGTATTTATGTTATTGATATTAATTTATCAACACCTACTTCTTGGGTATTAGATACTAGATGTGATTATCATATTTATACCTCTATACAGAGATTACAAAAGAGTAGGAACCTAGCTAAAGGAGATATGAACCTGGGAGTTACGAATTGTTAGGTGTGAATATGATGTACGAATTGTGCAAATGTACACGTTGAATCAATTAATAAAGTAATGAGTGAGTATCATTCCCATGAGGATTGAATGAGTGCTCTTTGTCTAACTTATCACAATTGAACATAAAAGATAAATGTATTGAATGATGTTTAATGAAATTAAAATGGGATTAACATATTAGAAGTGAGAGTGATGAAGTATACTAGTAGAGATTACCATTGTGACAAATCAAACAAGAGTACTAAGGACTTTAGTAAGGTTGGAATATTAGTCGTGAAGGCTGGGATTACTAAGGGATATGTTCTAACTCGTGAACAATGCTTTGGCAAAACTATGGTGAACTTACTATTCGATTGGGTACTAATGTGGTTTACCTCTACTAAAAGTAAGACCTAGTGTTACTCACCCCTAAGGCACTATATGTTTATAGGCTCAAGATTGGCAACTACTACTAAAGCTCAACATTCTGAATCATATAAGATAAGGCTCTATGTCTAGAGTTTACGCGAGTATTTCACTCAACACTCTCTTATATTACCCAACTTCGGTCCAGTTAACCTAATCTTGTCAGTTTCAAGCTACCTTAAGAGTTATTGAGCATTCATCAACACTCTCTTAAGAATTTTCACAAAAACAACCATTGGGTAAAGAAGTAATATGAACCATATTAATCTATAAATATTAATCAAAGTTAAAACTTCATCCAAAGCAACTCATAGCCATATTAAGTTAGCTCGTAGCTGGGCTACACAAGTTCAAGTTGTTTTCATATTATCAATATTCTAAAATATCAATTTAGAACAGAAGAAATTACTTAAAATAAAGCTAATTATACTTAAGTACAAACAATTAATTAACTCTAAAAGTATGAATTAGAACTCTTTTTAAGAGTTATTAGGAATGGAGCAAGAGTTGTTGCATTAGATGTAAGAATACATATTTTATCATTGCATAGTGGACTTGATTTAATTTTGGAGGATTGTTATTTTGTGCCTAGTTTAACTAGAAACATTATTTCAATTTCTTGTTTAAACAAAATTGGTTTTGAGATAATTATTAAGAATAATTGTTGTTTATTTTATCTCAATAATGTTTTCTATGGTTTGGCACAATTAGTAAATGACATCTACATTTTAGATCAAGATAGACCTATTTATAAAATAAATACTAGAAGATAAAAAATAAATGACTCTAATCAAACTTACCTTCGGTATTGCTGTTTGGAACATAAAAGTGAGAAGCGCATATCAAAGTTTCAAAAAGATGAGATTTTGGATTCTTTTGTATTTAAACAATTGAATATATATGAGTCTTGCTTGTTGGGTAAAATGACTAAAACTCATTTTAATAGCAAAAGTGAATCAGCTAGTGATTTATTGGGCTTAATATACAGTGATGTATGTTGTAACACCCCTAACCCATCTCCGTCATTAGATTAGGGTTACGGAGCATTACCGTATAACCGAAAACATTTGACATCTTAATAGTTAAATAAATTAAACATATTATAATCCATTCAATCTCATGCATTTTGTCCCTCAATCAAGCCCTTAAGGCCATAAAAATAGCTTTGAAACAATTCAGGACTAATTTGAAATAAAATAGAAGTTTTAAGAAAAAGTTGAAAAATTTGGAAAACAGGGGTCACATGGCCGTGTGACATCACCCCAGGCCATGTATCATTCGAACAAGGGACATACGGCCGTGTCCTAGCCTGTGTCCTTACCTGTATAACTCACTGAGTTGCCACACATGCCCGTGTGCTAGGTCGTGTGCTAGGTCATATAACTCACTGACTTAAAGCGCTAAGAAACTCTCAAATGACACATGACCATGTCACCAGGTCGTGTGTGTCACAAATCTTTTCATAATATCATGATTCAATCCATTTGCATACTTACCATTTAGTTTCCTTTTCTTACCCGTTGGACCGTCTAGAATTACATCGAATACTCGGGAAAGCTAACACATAGTGTGCATTTACATATAACCATAACCTTTCCTTTACATCAATGTTCACAGGAGCTGTGACATGGGTCTGCTCACACGAGCTGTGGGTCAGAATGTAAGCTACATGATGTTGCTCACATAAGCTATGAAGAATCTACAACAAATGCAGGACCTCTGCCATCGGTAGGGCATTCAAGACAAGCACCTGAAACATGAAATCCCTAATGACATGCCATTTGTATCCTAAGAATTCCAAAGGTTCAACTGAGACTCGATATCCGTCAATTCATCATAGCATGAATACATTCATATATTGATTCATTTACATTAAAAAAACTTAGTAAACAATCAAATTAGATAACATTAAAATGATTACAATTCATACGAACTTACCTCGATAACTAAAGTCGTAGAAGTAAAGTCGAGCTCATCCAAAGCTTTAGCTTTTCCTTGATTTAAGTTCAGATGTGGTTTATCTTGATATGCACCAAAAAGAGCTTGGCTAAACCTAACCTTCTTCTCTAATGGTGATTTTTGGTGGGAAAGTCCAAATGAAGAAGATGAAGCAAGTTTTATTTTATTTGATTTAGGTTTTAATTATTCATTTACCATTTTAACCTTTAAAATCTATCAAAATTTCAATAAAACCTTAACCATGCAAATCCACTATCTCCTTAAATAGTATATTTAGCATTCAAGTCCCTTATTTTAAGATTTCATAGCCATTGGGCCCCTTTAACTAATAGAACTCAACTTTTACACTTTTTACAATTTAGTCCTTTTCACCTAATTAACCATTTAAACATCAAAATTTCTTAACAAAATTTCAATACGAACTCAATATAATCCTGTAGAAATTAAATAAATATTAAAATAATAATTTACTCATCAAAATTGTGGTCCTGAAACCACTTTTTTTGACACCCCTAAAAACAGGTTGTTACAATTCTCCCTTATAAAAGAATTTTCGTCCCCAAAAATCTTACCAAAAAATAGATGCGGGTGTTACAGGCCAATTTTGGCCTTTGTACAATTACCCATTACATTCAATAAGTCCCTAATCCACGTAACCCAATTTTTAAATTAACCCAATAACTACCCCTAACCCAATACCCACCGAGCCCAAATACAACCTAACCCAATACCCACCGAGCC
Organism: Gossypium stocksii; assembly: GCA_020496765.1. Taxonomy (NCBI): domain Eukaryota; kingdom Viridiplantae; phylum Streptophyta; class Magnoliopsida; order Malvales; family Malvaceae; genus Gossypium; species Gossypium stocksii. The sequence goes on from CM035622.1 coordinate 73,250,671, forward strand.
CAAATACATCATTAACCCAAAACCCAAATAACTTACACTACCTGATTACCCTCTAACCCCAAACCTGATTACAGCCCAAAACCCCTAAACCTAGAACTAACCTAGCCTAACAAACCCTAACCCGAGCCACCTAACCCCCACTTGCTCTGCCAAGGCCTCTGACTCAGCAGCTGCTCCACCGCTACGGTCACATCCTTCTGCTCTCAGCACCGCCCTCAAGTGTACCTGCAAGTCATTAAAAATGAATAAACAGCAACAATGATGAAAAACAATTTGTAAAATAAAGGCTATATAAGCCGATTAAAACAGTTTGTAAGGGGGACTCCTTTTTTTTTTCGAATACAAAAATTAGAGAGATTAATACTAAATCCATAAGCATCAATATACCAAAAGCAGACAAGGAGATCAATCCAAACAAAGGCATTCAAACACCAAAAATCAGATCAAGGCAAAGATAGAAAAAACAGAGAAACAGATTCGAAGTCGGAAGGTATTCTCTTTTATTTCTTTTTTTTAACCATTAAATACAAAGAAAATAAATAACTATAAAAAAGAAAAAAAATAAAGAAATTTACCTTTTCCGGCCACCGTGTATGGTGGCCCGAGGCGGCGGAGCTACGGTGGCTGTCGGAGCTCCGGTCACTGGATTCTGGACTCATCCGGGAGAAGGAGAGAGCCCTCATCCCTTCTTTTTTAAGCAGCTGAATAAGAATGAAAAAAACAAAAAAATTTAACTTATATAGGGGGCCAAAACGCACCTTTTTGGACCCCCCGTTTCAAATAAACGACGTCGTTTTGGCCCCGGGTCAGACCAATCCGACCCGCCCCAACCAGGGTCCGCGTGTTTTTAAACGGAAGGGCTAATTGCACTTTTAGCCCTTCCGCTTTTTTATCGCTTTACAATCGAATAATTCAATATTTTAATTTTGCCCCATAACATTTGTCCCGTGTTCATTTCGATCCCTTCGCTACTGTGTGTTTTAGGCCGAACGGTTTTATTACCTTTTCGGTCCTTCCACGGTTATTAGCGCATTCAATTTGATCACTTTTCTTTATTTCTTCTTAAAATCGCCTCCAAAAACTCCGTTTTAATATTAATTTCGTCCTTTCTCCCTTTTTTTTTATTTTTTTATTTTATTTTTAATATTATTTTCATTTCATTATTATTATTATTATTATTATTATTATTATTATTATTATTATTATTATTACTACTCTTAATATTATTCTAACTATTATTATTAACATATTATATTTATTTCACTTATCATATTCGTTGTTATTATTATTATTTACCTATGTATATATATATATAAATGTTTTTATGTAATTATTATGTATATATTCTCAATATTTTCTTATTATTTTTTTTTTTAACATATGTTATGCATATACTATATTTGTATATCTACATATATAGATGTTAATATTATGGTTATATATTATTTTATACTCTCTTAAGTGCATTGTTATTTCATTTGTATATATATTATTACTATTAATATATTAATTATTTCCATGTGTAATTTTCATTATTATGTTATTAATATATTCCTTATTATCACTATTATATTATTTATTATTCTTACTTACTACAACTAATATTATTTTTACATTCTCATTATATTTTCTATCCTAATCAATATTATATTACTATTTTTTATTATTATTATTATTTTCTATTTTATTATTATATATAATTATTATTATTATTTTCCTATACATATATTATTATCATATTTTACTTAATGCCATTTTAATATTATCCTAAATATTATATCACCACCTTTTTAACATTATTTCATTATTATATTATATTTTTATTAACATATTTTCTCATGACTATTATGATTTTTATATTTAATATATCATTATTCTTATATTGTTACTAACACATCATTTCATTATTATTTTATTAATATATTATTATTATTATTACTATTACTGTTTTAATGCTTTCATTACAAATTATGCATCGTTTCTACCCTACGCCAAATCGATCTTTTTACAAAAGCAATATTCTGTTTTTAGAAATTCGAGAAATCGTGCCCTAACGTATTGGGTTTCGGTTTTCTCGTCTAAATCTAAATAACCGAATATCCTTCTCAAAAACATAAGGTTTAAATAAAAACCCTATATATACATTATTACTATTTTGCGTACTATATTATTGCTCTTATTCACATTTGCCTTTCATTACCACATTCTATTCCTCTTATGCTTACTCTTATTATCGTTCACTATACGTTTTATAAATTACCTTTTACTTGATGCAAAAAACGATTTTCTTTACAAAGGCAAAATTCTGTATTTAGACACTCGGGAGTCGTGCCTTAACGTATTAGGTTGCGGTTCTTCGTTTAAATCTAAATAACCGAATAGCCTTTCAAAATAAATACATAATGTATCAATATAAGAACTTATCCTCGAGAATTCGAGATATTGCGTCCTAATGCATTGGATGTGATATTTTGTTATATCGAGATAAGATTTTCTAAAACCGAGGCAATGTTCAGTACTTAGGAATTCGAGAAATTGTGCCCTAACGTATTGGGTTTCGATTTTCTTCGTTTATTCCAAGTATTCGAATATCCTTTCAAAATAAATACCCAAACTCTAAATAAAAGGCAAGTTTAGCCTCAAAGGTCGAAATGTCGTGTCCTAACATATTGGATGTGATGTTTTACCTTAAGGTGAACCAGCCTTTGATTTACATTTTCAATCAATCTAAATGTTTTAAAGCAAATAAGGATCGTATTTTAAATTCTTTCAAGTTCTCGAATCATCGATTTAAAGACACTAATTAATCAACAAAGTACCAATTTTGGGCGTATCGGGGGTGCTAATCCTTCCCCGTGCGTAAATCACTCCCGAACCTATTTTTTGATATTCGCAGACCGAAATCATTGTTTTGATAAATCAAATAGTTTATTAAAAACAACCCCTTTCTAAGGTGGCCAATCACACCCTAACAAAAGATTGGTGGCGACTCCGGTTCTTGTATTCATTTTTAAGTTGACGTCCATTTTCGTTTTTCAAAGATGGTCCCGACAGCGGGTATTGCACTTTCATAGCTTCTTCAGGTTCCTATGTAGCTTCTTCAATTTCGTGATGTTGCCAAAGTACTTTAACTAGAGCTATTCATTTATTTCTTAACTATTTAACTTCTTGAGCTAAAATTTTGATTGGTTCTTCACTGTATGACATATCTGGCTGAATCTCAATATCTACAGGTGAAATCACATGAGAAGGGTCTGATCAATATCACTGTAACATCGATACATGGAACACATTATGGATTTTCTAACTCTAACCGTAAAGCCAAACAATAAGCATTGATCCAATTCTTTTCGACCAAAATGGAAAACTTTTCTCCAAGGTGGTACTTTCAAAAATACTCTATTACAGACTTGAAATTCAATAGCTTTTCTTTTCAAATCTGCATAAGATTTCTTACGATCAGAAGCAGCTTTCAAACTATCACGTATTACTTTGACCTGTTCTTCGGTTTCTCGAATCAAGTCAACACCAAATATCTTTTTCTTGCTCTACTCAGTCCAGTATGACGGAGTTTGACACTTCTGACCATATAAAGCTTTGTATGGTGCCATTTTAATGCTCGTCAACTGTAGAAATTTCTACCAGCTGCCTTTGAACTCTAAAATACAACATCGAAGCATATCCTCAAGTACCTGAATCACTCACTCAAACTGACCATCGATCTGTGGATGAAACACTATACTAAAATGCAGTCGAGTACCCAGAGCTTCGTGTAATTTACTCCAGAATCAAGAAGTAAATCGTGGATCCCTATCAGAGATAATAGACACCGACACACCATGTAGTCTAACAATCTTAGAAATGTGTAATCCTGCCAATTTCTCAAGTGAGTAATCTATACGTACTGGAATGAAATGCGCGGATTTAGTCAACCGTTCCACAATGACCCAAACAATATTTTTTCTTTCACAGAGATAGAGACAATCCCGATACAAAATCCATCATAACTTATTCCCATTTCCACTTTAGAATCATCATAGGCTTTAATAAACTAGAAGGTACTTGATGCTTGGCTTTAATTTGTTGACAGATTAAACATTTTGATACAAACTCTAAAATCTCTCGTTTCTTACCTAGCCACTAGTACATCTATTTCAAATCACCGTACATTTTATTGTTACCAAGGTGTACCAATAAGCTACTGCTGTGAGCTTCCTATAAAATCTTTTGAATGACATTTGAATTTCTCAGAACACAAATTCTATTGCAGAAATACAAACTACCATCTGAACTAACTTGGAATTTCGATCAGTTGCTGACTAAATTTGTTTCTGTTTGGCATTCAACTCGAAGTCATCTTTCTGAGCTTTGCAAATCTGTTGCAGAAATACCAGTCTAGCTTTTAGTTCAACTACAATAGAACAATCATCAATCAATGTCAATTATGTGTTTAAAGCTCGCAAAACAAACCAGGATTTTCTACTTAAAGCATTTGTAGCAGCATTAGCTTTTCTCAGATGATAGTCGATGATCAAATCATAATCTTTTAGCAATTAAAGCCATCTTCGTTGTCTCAAGTTTAGATGTTTCTATAACATCAAATACCTTAGGCTTTTGTGGTATGTGAAGATATGACATTTTTCTCCGTACTGGTGGTGTCGCTAGATCTTGAAAGCAAAAACAACAGCTACAAGCTCTAAATCTTGAGTCGAGTACTTTACTCATGCGGTTTCAATTGTCAGGATACGTAAGTTACCACTTCCCCTTCTTGCATCAAAACACAACCCAAACCATTTAAGGACGCATCACTATAAATCACAAATTCTTTACCAGACTCTAGCTGAACCAACACAAGGTCTTCGGTCAACAACGCTTTCAACTACTCAAAGGTTTCCTGACACTTTTCCAACCATTCGAACTTGACATCTTTCTGAAGTAGTTTTGTTAATGGCGTAGCAATTATAAAAAATTCTTTAACAAATCTCCAATAACACCTGGCTAAAGCTAGAAAACTTCTTATTTTTGAAACATTCATCAGAGGCTTCCAGTCCACTATAGCTGATATTTTACTTGGGTAAACCCTAATGTTGTCAGCTGATACAATGTGTCCCAAAAATCTAGCTTTTCAGAGCCAAAACTCACATTTTCTAAATTTAGCAAACAACTATTTATCATACAAAGTTTGTAAATTTTTTTTAAAATGCTGGGCATGTTCAATTTCATCTCGGGAATAGATCAAAATGTCATCAATGAACACAACAAAAAATCTATCTAGATACGGCCTAAATATTATGTTCATCAAATCCATAAATACAGCAGGTGCATTGGTCAAACCAAAAGACATAACAAGAAATTCATAGTTTTCGTACCTAGTTTTGAAAGCAGTTTTCAGCATATTTGAATTTTTAACCTGTAACTGGTAATATCCAGAACGGAGATTGATCTTTGAGAATACTGTTGCACCTTTCAGCTGATCAAACAAATCATTAATACATGGTAAGGGATATTTGTTTTTTATTGTGACTTTATTAAACTGTCGATAGTCGATACATAATCGCAATAACCCGTCCTTCTTCTTAACAAATAATACAGGAGCACCCCAGGGAGAAAAACTAGGTCGAACAAAGCCTCTATCTATCAACTCTTGTAACTGTACTTTCAACTCTTTCAGCTCTATAGGTGCCATTCTATACGGAGCTATCAATATCGAAGAAGTTCCTGGTATTAACTCATAGCAAATTCAACCTCTCTGAATCTTGGTAATTCTTCTAGGAACACATCTAAAAGTTCACAAACAGTCTAAACTAACTTTAGGTTTAACTCTAAAACCCTAAAATTAAATATATAAGCTAGATATACCTCATAGCCCTTTCTGAAATATTTCTGCACCAACATAGCTAAAATCACATTAGATACACCATCAATTCTATCTGATTCAACTTAGATTATTTCACCACTTTGACATTTGAACACAATTTTCTTTTGTCTACAATTCACAACAGCATCATGTAAAGTTAACCAGTCCATACCTAGAATCACATCAAATTCATCAAAGGGCAACAACATCAAATCAGTTAGAAAGTTGCAAAACATCAAATTAGTCAGAAAGGTGCAATCCCAATCATCAAAGGATAGTTTTTGTAGACTTTATCAACTAAGACATACTGACCTAAAAGATTCGTTACTTTGAACACAAATTCAGCTGACTCAAAAGGTGTTTTATTATTCGACACTAAAATTGTGCATACATGCATTGACCCCGGGTCAGTGATCGCATCAGGTGCTGAAGCTTCCTCTCGAGCTCGAATTGCATAAGCCCTAGCTGGTGCCAATACCTTAGATCTAACAGTAGAATCTTTCATTCCACATCGACTGTTACCTGTATTTTCACTATTTCGGGGTGGTCTCCCTCTTGCAATCGTGTTACTAAAATGAGTGTTCTAAGATTTCTATTTATCTGATCTTTTAGGACAGTCTCTAAGAAAATGATCATAAGAACCAAATTTGAAACATGACCCTCAATCTGCACTCCCTAAAATGGTGTTTATTGTATTGTTGACATTCAGGCTTATTATTTCAGATGCTATCTACACTCGCAACAGATGTATTCTGAGGTCTCGAACTCGAATGCTATGTAACAACCCATTTTTAGTGAAATTAGAATAGTGGTTTCAGAACCATAAATCTGAGGTTGAAATATTTATTTTAATATTATTTTGAGGTCTACAACATGATAGTAGGATTGCATGAAAGTTTTGTTAAGAAATTTTATTATTTGAGTACTCAATTTGTGAAAAAGGACTAAATCGCATAAAATGTAAAAGTTGTGTTCCATAAGCTAAAGGTGTCTAATAATTATGGAAATTTAAAGTGGAGGTCCTTATATGGTAATTAGACCATTATAATGATTAATGGACGAATATGGACATTGGTTATGAAATCATAAAGGTTAAAAATAAAGGTTAATTTTGGTAAGTGGTAATTAAAGTTAAAATTAATAAAACAAATGCTAAATAATTTCATTCATCTTCAACCTCCACCGAAAATTGAAGGTTAGAACACCATTCTTAGGGTTCAAAACATTCAGCTACTTCTCCTTGTGCATGTAAGTGATTTTTGACTTGGTTTTTAATGTTTTTTTTATGTTTTTGAGGTCGTTGTAGCTTAATCTAGCTAGCCATGGAAGTAATTTGCAAAAATGTTAAAGAGTTAGAGTTTTACCATTGATGAATATGTGAGTATTTTGATGTTTGATGGATGAAAATGAAAGTTTAATGATAGTTAAACAAGTTTTGTAAAGTGATTTTTAGTGAAAATGTCAATTAGGGATTAAATTGAGAAATGTGTAAAATCTATGGTGAAATGTGTAAATAAAAGAAAAATATGGACTGTAATGAGCATGGTTAAAATTCGACTAGCATGGGTTAAGGTTAAATTGCATGAATTTGCATTTTCATGAAATAGGGACTAAATTGTAAAGAAATCAAAAGATTAGGGGCAAAATGGTATGTTTTCCATAGTATGAATTTTGGATTAAATTGAATAGAAGGATGTTGAAAATAGTTAAATTTGATTATATAGATCAAGAAAAACAAAGTATGGATCTAGATCAAGGAAATGACAAAGTTAAGGAATAAACGGTCGTTTTCATCCGTATTGTATCGAGGTAAGTTCGTATGATTAATAAGCTCTATGTTACATGTTTTTAAATACTTAAATTATGTAATTTTGATAAAATGACATTGCAGAAGTTATTGACGAGGCATTGAGAAAGAATAGATCTCGTTGGAACCTTAGGAATAGATAGGATACAAATGACATGTCATTAGGGGTTATCGTGATCATGTGATTTGGCTGCTAGTCCTGTACGTCCTACCGGTGGCTGAGTTTTTCAGCATGTGTAGCGGTTACTCGACAGCTTGTGTAAATAGCACTGTGTAGCTACGACTTGATCAACAGCTTGTGTGAGCAGACCTAGTGATAACTCAAGAGTGAGCATCTATATGAGATATGTGGTAGAGGTGGTTTAACCATGTATATGGCACTTAGTATGCGAGATACCTGAGTATCTGATATTATTATGAATGGTTCAACGGGAAATGATGATGGTACGAGAATATAAGAGATGATGTGGATCAATTTAGGTATTTATGAGAAGTAAGACAAGTAAGTGATAGTGGATGAATTCATACATGACTCATATGGTTATGACAATGTGTTAATTGTTAGATTGAATGAAGCTTATCTATATTTACATATGTTTCTTTAAATTGTGAATGAATTGGTAAATTGTACTTATTAGCCATATGAGCTTACTAAGCTTCATAACTTTGTTTGCTTTTCTATATTTTATAGTGATTCGGAAGCTCGCTCGAATTAGAAGTTATCAGAGATTTCATCACACTATCCAACAGTTGTTTTGGTACTTTTAGACTCAATGTATTTTGGTTATATGGTATGTATAGGTTTATTGGCTAATGAAGCCTATATGTTCTGAAATGTGATTAGCCATGTGATTTGGCTTGATTTGGCATATGTGTTGATATGTATATATAAGTGTAATTAGCCTTTATGATGTGTTGATATATTGATATGTGAATTCCTTATTGTGAGTTGGTATGGTAAGAAGCAATGGTTGATATTGTGACATGTATGTATGCTATGTTTTAAATAAGATAATGTATATATGCTATTGATTATTTAGGTAACTTTTGGAAGTGATGTTGGTATGTTTTTAATTGGTCAATTGGATGATTATGAGCCTTGTGGTTATTGGTATTGAATTTGTATGATTTAAGCTTGATATTGGTTGATTTGAAGGCCTACTTATGTTATGGTTTTATGATAATTGAAGTGTTTAGGTTAATGCAAATTTGGATGAGAAATGTGGCTTGGAACATAGCCTATTTTTTGTCCACACAGGCAGAGACACGGGCATGTGTCTTAGTCGTGTGTGGCACACGATCAGGTGACACGGCCGTGTGTCCCATATAGTTTTTAATGAAAGCAAGTCAGTGAGTTACACGGGCTAGGCACATGGGCATGTGGTTGGCTGTGTGACATAGGTCAGAGAGTTACACAGGGTCGGACAGGGTCTGGGACATAGCCATGTGATCCCATTCGAATGTCCACACGGCCTGTGACACGGGCGTGTCTTTTGGCCGTGTGAGACAGACGGCTTGGCCACACTGGCGTGTGTCTCCTGTACTTTGAAATTTTCATAATGTTTTCAAAATTTTTATAAGTTTATGATTAAGTCTCGAATTGTTTTAAATGCTTGTTTTGGCCCTCGAAGGCTCGTGTTAGGGACTATGAATGTGTGTGAATAATTTATCTTTGGATATGAATTGTGGACATGAAATGTTTAGTTGTTTATGTGATAAGTTCGGTAATGCTCCATAACCCTATTCTGGCAACAAATACGGGTTAGGGGTGTTACATGCTACTTCCCTTTATCTCTCCCCGAGAATTCTACTGAAGCTAATGTATGACTAAGAAATTCTTATGATTTCTTTGATGGAGAAGAAAATGAATTTCCTATAGGTTGTTTACCTGTATCACGAGCTTTAGAATCTGCCTTTCTTTTTACTTTACTGAGTTCTTCGCTTTATGTGCTCGATCCACTAGAACCAAAAATTCTTTCAACTATAGAATCCTAAATAGCAACTTGATATCTTCGTTTAAACCGTCTTCAAACTGGGTACACATAACATCCTCTGATGGTATGCATTCCCGAGCATATTTACTAAGCCAATTCACATGATCTTTGGGTAAGGTACCACCGCTATCAAGATATTCCACCACTGATACGCTGAGTCTTTTAACAAGGATACTGCACACATTAAACATTCAACTGGTGTACAAGACAATTCATCAAATACTCTCACAATGTTTTCCAACCAAAACTTGGCTTTTTCAAGATTGTCTTCAACTGTAATACAAAACTTTTCAGCCTTGTATTTACGAATTTTAGCAACTGGAGGCTTGCTTGCACGTACTTGTTCCAAATCTTGAGGGTTAATAGGGACAGGTTCGTTGAGCCATTGGGTTCGTTCTCACGGACTTAGAGAACCACTTAAACATCATTTGGAAAAAGGATTCTTTCACCTCACTTCCTTGACCCTTAGCTACGGGCCCACTACCCCTACTACTTGCTCTGTGTACGGAGGCTTGAACGTTACTCTCAACATCATCGGACTTGGCTCGGTTGGATGACATCTTATCTATACGAAAACATAGTTCAATTTGAGTCAGGAGATATCACACTATCACAAGTTATATAATGGCATGTATTTCTAGACTCCATACCTGCTATGTTTAGTCCGAGAATTGACTAAAATGTAGCTCTAATACACTAAATGTAACACCCCTAACCCATCTCCTTCAGCGGATTAGGGTTACGAAGCATTACTGTACAACCGAAAACATTTGACATCTTAATAGTTAAATAAATTAAACATATTATAATATATTCAATCTCATGCATTTTGTCCTTAAATTGAGCCCTCGAGGCCCTAAAAATATCTTTGAAACAATTCAGGAGTGATTTGCAACAAAATAGAATATTTAAGAAAAAGTGTAGAATTTGGAAAATAGGGGTGGTTGTGTGACATCACCCCAGGCCATGTAACATTCAAACAAGGGACACACGATCATGTCTCAGCCCGTATCTTCACTTATGTAACTCACTGAGTTGCCCCACACACCTGTGTGCCAGGCTGTGTGCTAGGTCGTGTAACTCACTGACTTGAAACACTAAGAAACTCTCAAATGACATACGACCATGTAACATCCCGTATCCTAGGCCATGTGAACCCAAAATTTACCTAAAAACAAGCCATTTCAATTCCAATTCAAGCATAACTAACCCTTCCATTTGAGCACACAATCAAGGAGGTTTAAACATCATTCAAACACACATAAACATGTCATTTTAAACATCCTAAATCACCTAACCAATATGCCATTCAAAGGCACCATAAATATACCAAAACATTACATACCAAAACAAGTCAATATTACCTTATTTCGTCAATATTACCTTATTTCATGCATAAAGACCTACTTCATATATGTGCCAAATCATGTCACAAATGACCATTTTCAAGCCATCACAATCATACCAAAAGACCATGCATTTCAATTACCTAAAGGTGGTTAAGGTGACCTAACTTAACAGGCATTACAAGTCCATTAACTAAACATAAATTTCAAAGACATAAGCATACTAAGTTTACCATTTACACTTTCATGAACTACCATTACAAAGATCCTTTTACATTCCATTAATAACCTTGGTCAAAATGCACAAAAACTACCAAAATGATTGCTGGATAATGTGATAGGTCTCCGACGAGCTTCCAATTGATCGAGCTTCTGATAAACTATAAAACAAAGGAAAGAAATTACGTAAGCAACAAGTGCTTAGTAAGCTTGTATAAACTTAAACTTAACTTACCATTTCATTTATACATTTCATAGACTACGCATAAAACATTACCAATACCATAAGCTTAGCGTAAGCCTATACAACATTATCAAATTCGCAAGTTAGTAAACATTCAATTTAGATAACATTAAAATAATTATAGTTTATACGAACTTACCTCGACAACTAAAGTCGTAGAAGTAAGTCAAGCTAATCCAAAGTTTTGGCCTTTCCTCGATTTAAGTCTGAATGTGGTTTATCTTGATATGCACCAAAAAGAGCTTGGCCAAAATAGACCTTCTTCTCTAATGGTGATTTTCAATGGGGGAGACCAAATGAAGAAGATGAAATAAGTTTTGTTTTATTTGATTTAGGTTTTAATTATTCAATTACCATTTTAACCTTTAAAATCTTTCAAAACTTCAATAAAACCTTATCCATGCATATCCACTATCTCTTTAAATGGTATATTTAGCATTTAAGCCTCTTAGTTTAAGATTTCATAACCATTGGACCCCTTTAACTAATAGAACTCAACTTTTACACTTTTTACGATTTAGTCCTTTTTACCTAATTAACCATTTAAACATCAATATTTTTAACAAAATTTCAATAAGACCTTAATATAATCCTGTAAACATTAAATAAATATTAAAATAATAATTTACTCATCAGCATTGTGTCTCAAAACTATTATTTCTGACACCACTAAAAATAGGTTGTTACATATGTGAACTAATGAACACACAATCCAGAGGAGGTTTTCAATACTCCATTACTTTCATTGATGACTTTAGTAGACATGGGTATATTTATGTTATGCACAATAAAGCTGAAGCCCTTGAAAAGTTTAAGGAATTGAAAAATGAAATACAAAACCAACTACGTAAAAGTATTAAGGCACTTCGATCAGATCGAGGAGGGGAATACTTAAGCTTAGAGTTTGATGAGTATTTGAAGGAATGTGGAATTGTCTCACAACTTACACCTCTTGGTACTCCACAATGGAATCAGGTTTCTAAAAGGAGAAATTGAAAACTGTTAGACATTGTTCGATCAATGATGAGTCATATTGATCTTCTTACTTCCTTTTAGGTTACTTTCACACTAAAATGTGTTTGATCTAAATTGGTTGAAAAGACACCATATGAGATGTAGACTGGAATGTATCCTAGTATGTATTTCATGAAAATTTGGGTTTTGTGAAAATTATGTTAAACATTAGACGTCTACTAAGCTCGAACTTAAATCTCAAAAGTGCATCTTTGTGGGATATCCTAAGTAAACTAAAAGATTTTATTTCTTTAATCCCACCGAGAACAAAGTGTTTATTGCTCAGACAGGGGTCTTCCTTGAAAGAGAGTTTGTCTCTAAAAAGGGAAGTGGTAGAAGAATAGAACTCAGAGAAAATTGAGAACAACAACATATGACTATACCAAAGATTGAGCAACAATAGGTTCCACAAGTTGTTGCGAAATAATCAACTCTTTTGGAAACGTAACTATCGTGAAGATCTTTAAGAGAACACCATGTACCTGAATACATATCTAGCCTATAGTCTATTAAGACTTGGTTAGGAAGTTGTTTTTTTATGAAAGACTTGGGTAAGACTACATATATATTAGGAATCAAAATCTATAGATATAGATTAAGACGACTTCTATGTTTAAGCCAAAATACATATATAGATAAAGTACTGAAAAGGTTCAGTATAGAAGAATCTAAGAAAGGATTCCTACCTATGAGACATGGCATTTCACTCTTGAAGAAATGTGTCTTTCAACTTCACAAGAGAGAGAACGTATGAGTAAGATTCCATATGCTTCAGCTATTGGATCTATCATGTATGTCATACTATGTACTCGTGCAGATGTATCGTATGTTTTAAGCATGAAGACTCGGTAACAAATAGATCCGAGTAAAGGTCATTGTGTCACAGTTAAAAATATCCTCAGTACTTGAGAAGGACTAAGGATACATTCCTTATATAGAGGTGAGGAAGGGCTGAGTGTAAAAGGTTACACTAATGCTAGTTTCCAAATCGACAAGGATGATTCACGACTGCAATTGGGTTTTGGGTTTTGCCTTAATGGTAGTGCTATGAGCTAGAAATGTAACATCCTATACCTAACCCGATCGCCGAGCCTAAATATAAAGATGCCACACCATCATCTCTATAACAGCCCAATTTGGACCCTAGTCGGAATAGTGGTTTCGGGATCATATATCTGAGTCTGAAAAATATTCTGATATTTTTTCTGTGTCTGTGGTATATGAATTAGTATCTGTGATATTTCAGTAATTTAATTTGTCTGTCTCTGTGCTTAATTATGAAAAATGATTAAATCGTATAATAAGTAAAATTAACATGCCATATGTTCAATGTGTTAAATTGGAAATGGCTTTTGATTTGTTGGCCTTATGGGGAAATTATACCATTGAATAGTTAAGTGGTCATAAATGACCTTTTTACATGTGATTTTGCATGGTTTTGTATAGGGATAATTTAGTAAATGAGACTTTTAATGAGTTATAATTGATTAAACAAAAGAAAATGATCTCATATGCATGTTCTTCAAACGAAATTACAAAATAAAAGAAAGAAATAAAGCTTCCTAGGTTTCAGCACTTTGGATTAGTGATTAAGGTATGTTTTGAGCTCGGTTTTTGATAATTTCTACGTTTTTGTAATTGTTGTTTCGAAATCTTTCATGCCCATGTCTCAATTTTTATTTTTGATGAAGTTTATGAATAGTGCCATTGATGATTTTTGAAGCTTTGAGAGACATTTAGTTGAATTATGACGGATAGGCATTGAATAAACATGTTTTGCCATGAAATTTTGATAAATTTGAACTATATGGGCTAATTTATAAAAATGAAATTTTTGGAGGATTAATTTGTAAAATAAATGAAAGTAATTAATTGGTATGAGTTACATGTACATTCATTCAAGCCATAGTCTTGGTGAAATTGGTACATTTGTGATTTTGTGAAAAATGGACTGAATTGTGGAAATGTGCAAATGTGAGGGCTAAAATGTAAAATGCCCTAGTTATGTATTTATGGATTTAATTGAATGAAATGAATAATTTAATGGTTGAATTTGAATTGATTTAGATCAAGAACAAAGAAAAACGGATTTAGATCTAGGGAAGTCCAAAATTGTTGAATAGTCGATTCAAATCCATTAAATCCGTATGAGGTAAGTCAAAATTCAAATTGCATTATATTGATGTCTGTTATAAATTCTTGATTATTAAACTATATTTGGATGGCCATGAGAGCCTGAAGTATTATTCATTTCCGAATAAGCAATGGTAAAATGATATCATGTAAGACCTCGTCCGGGACGTAGACATTGATTAGAGAATTACGTGTAAGACCGTGTCTGGGACACTGGCATCGTATATGTTTCTTGTAAGACCCTGTCCGGGATAGTGGCATCGGTATTGAATAACATGTAAGACCGCGTTGGGGATGTTGGCATTGTATAAGGCCTATATGATCTTTATAACGTTTTCGAATGATATAAGGAGAAATTCTGAGGAATGAATGATTGCATATTATATATATATGATTCAGGTACGTTTGTTCTGTACTGAAATTATGAGCATGTAAGGTATGCTATTGCAAACTATGAGAATGTGACGAATGAGTATATTTGGTTCATGGATTATCTATATGAGATTGCTATCACATTGTGTTTAAGGATTGCATATGATTGTATTTGGCTTACTAAGCTCATTGTAGCTTACTCTGTTTTTTCTTTCAACTGTTTTACAGATATCGTAGCTACTGAGGGCTCGGGGATAGTCAAGGATCGTCACCACACTATCAAGCTTGATTTTGGTACCTTTTGAATGTATAAAGTTTAAATATGGCATGTATAGGCTAGAATGTCTATGTATTAAGCTTGGGATATGTTTATTTGTAATGCCATGAGAATTGGCTAGCAAATGGTATGTTGGTGTTTGGTTTTGGTATATGGTTTATGATTCCAGATTATGTAAGCTTAAAATGGTTATATGATCTAGTTGTTTTGGTCATCTTGAAACTTGTCAATGTGATGAATTGGTAAGATTTGGATGTGGTATGAATGAGATAGGTACTATGTGTTTAGTCATGAACATTGTTTGTGATATAGACATGCTTGGTGTGAGATTTGTACATGAATGTATATATATATGAATGTATTGATCATGTGGAGGTATAATTAGGCATTGAATTTTAATTGAGATTGTGATACTGTTGTGGTATGAATTGGCTTATAGGGAATGACCCTTAGTGGGTGAAAGGTATGACTTAAACCAAGTCTGCTTAGTGCCACACGGCTACGTCATACGGGCTTGCCTTATGGCCATGCTAATTTTCCAGTATTGACACAAAAACTCATACGGCCAAGACACATGGGCATGTCTTATGGCCGTGGCAAAAAGTCAGTATGCTTGCCCTGTTTTGACACGGTCTGGGTGCATGGACGTGCCTGAGTCTCGTGTAGGGCACAAGGCCTGGTCACATGGGCGTGTGACTTCCTAAATTTGGAAAATTTTGCATGTGTTCTGAAGTTTGTGAATGTGTTCAGTCTAGTCCTGACCTTATCGCAATGTATGTTTGAGATTACGTAGACTTTCGAAAGGGTCTTTATATTCGAATCTTGTTATAATATGTGAATATTCTGTTCTAATTTGTTTTGAATATTTGGTAACCCCCCTTTCCTATTCTGGCGACGGTTACGAGATAGGACAATCTCACTACTTGTACATTACAATTTTTATTTTATTAAAATTGACATACGTTATCCTTTGCGTTTGCACAAGTTTTAAGACATACATACATTAATAATTATTTAATCATGCTAGACATACATCAATGTAACTACCCGTGTTAAAAATTCAAGTATTTGGACTACTTAGCAAAATTTCAAAGTTAAACACTTTGGTATCGATACTGACCCTAGGCTATCAATATTTTCTTTAAGTGGTATTGATACCACCTAGAAAATCGATACTAAACTTGCATTCTATTTCTCGCATAAAAATCATACTGTCGAAAATTATTGGTACCTGTCATAGAGTATTGATAAATTTACCCTAAGTATTGATACTCAAGCAAAGGTATTAATACCAAATCTCCATTCTGACTTTCCTGCACATTCCAAAACATAGATGTATCGTCTTTAAAACACGAATGTCGATGCCTCTGCTCAGACCATAAAAGTACAACATATAAAAGTATTTAGTCCTTTCCAAATTAGTTTCTAAACATCATGCATCAAATACTTCGATAAATAATCATCTAAATGGCTAAATTTAACTGTTCAAAATGTCAGAAACATGTCCAAGCAAGAAACATCATCATTCCATCATCAACGTTCATAAACCTAAGCATATTTGTAACTCATAAACCTCTTAAACAAAAGCAATATCCAGCAAAATGTTTAGAACTTCCATGGCTATAAACAAGTCTACCACATTGCCTTATTCTCCAAAATGTAAATAAATAATGAATACGTACCAAATATTAACAAGTCTTCCTTGGATCACTTCCTCGAAAAAACCACTTCGCTCACACTGAAATGTCACTAATCTGTATATGTTAAAAAGAGTAGGTGAGCTTAAACAAGCACAGTGAATGATTAGAATAACCACAACGCAAACATGTCATCATGCATCCACAACACAACAATATATATATACAATTACAATATTCTTATGTCTAGTGTCATATAATACTTTTTCATGCATTATCTATTGGTTCATCTACATAGCATTTACATACTCATTCAAGCATATATCACATAACACATGTTCCATTAATCATGTATCACATTTCACACAATCATGTATAATGATAAATTGACACTTGAAGTATGAAACATAAGTGGACACTATCACTACACCTCGGATACACAAATCTCCAATCACACCAAATGACTTATAGAGTCGAACATATCCCATAAGTGAAGCTTATAGCTAACACTCTCCTTATTTCCCCTCACATGTCCCGTTGAATGGAGCTTAGCACACATTCCATTATCCCTCCAACATGTCCCAGGGCCTGGATGCCCAAAATCACTATATATATGTAAGTACTCACAATCCTATGGCATGCAAACTATATCCAACAGTTTCAAGATCACAAGGCCAAAATATCCGAAATCAAACACATATCACTTACCGATTATCGTGTACTATCATTGCATATTTGTATTTTTAGCAAAACACTTTCACTAACATTTAACATATACATAACATGTAAACATTTTCTCTTTCACAACAATTATCATAACCACATTTCACATGTTATAGCATCTTATCTCAATTTACATATTCACAAACACATAAGCACATAATTCAAAAGACAACATAGTTATGAGAAAGCTTACACTCAGAATTTAAAGCAGGGGTTTAGGCTATTACTAAATTCCCAAATACACATGACTCATGTCTACGAGCAATGATTCTGAACACTCACCAATACGCTTTTGTCAAGAAGCCGAAAGCTTAACTAGCCTTTTCTAACTCGTAAATGGTCTTAGTGAATCTGAAGCTTTAACACGATAAATTCACACAACAATACATTCAAAAATTAGCCAATGACTTACCACAAGCAATAAAAAAACATAAGCCTAAACTAAGTTCTCATGTAACTAAAACCTTTAACATAGCAAACTTTAAATTTGAATATCTCGATCTATATTCAGTCTTTTCACCTAAAACCAATTTCATTCATCTTACAATTCACCTACGACTAATTCCTAACCTTTAAACTACAAAAAAAAATACTCGATTCATGTTATTGACTTTTTCAACATGTTTTATGGCTATTTTTCAAAAATCCATTAAAACTAAAGAAATATTTATTGAACTTCCAAAAAGTTTAAAAGCCTCTTAATCATGTTAAAAATAATTGAAAACACTTTGAAACTATGTTTTTACTCAAAATCTTGAAATTCACCATTAATGACTCTATTTTCGGCTATCAATCAAAACATACAATTTATTGGCTAATAATTCAATTTTAAAGACTAATTAACATTAAAAACTAATGGGTAGATGAATGGTTACCTTAGATGGAAGAAAAATGAAATTTAAAAAAAAACCTGAAAAAGTCATATGTGAAGAAGATAATGAAATCTATGAAGTTTTGGGGTTTTTTTTCTGAAGATTTATGAAATTTTAATACTTAGGGAATGATGGAAATCAAAAGATTGAAGATTTAATAAAGAAAATCGAGGATGAGAGGTTGGGAGAGCAATGGGTGACATTAACAAGCAAAAGAGAATAAATAAGATAAAAACTATAGGTGGGGGTATGTTCAATTTTAAAAATTGGTAAAACTGCAACATAAATGCTTACAATTTTATCTTCGTTACAATTCAGTCCTTTTTTTAAAATTGAAGGTTTCCAAAACACTTTTTCAAAAATTGATTTGATTTTTTAAAAATCATAATCGAAAACATTATCAATATACCATGTCGCAAAAATTCTGAACATTCTAAGGCTAAAATTTCTAAATTACCCCCAAAACTCCTAGGCCTTATTTTGGGGTGTTATAGGAAAAGTTCAAAGCAAGATATAGTAGTTGATTCTACAACGAAAGCCGAGTACATTGTAGCTAATGAGGCTGCAAAAGAGGTTGTTCGGATCAAGAAGTTCATATTTGAACTAGGGGTTGTGCCTAGCACATTGATACTCGCGATATTAAGTAATAAAATTTATAAAAACTGATCACACCAAAAACTAACTAATATCATGATTTTAAAGGCAAGCGCACCTATTAAACAGTAGTATAGTTTAGCGGTAAGACCGAGTTATCGTACCCAAGGGAACCAAAAGTACTAATACTTACTTCCTTTCTATTATCTAGCCTAAAAATAAAAGAGGGTTGTTTGAAACTAATTTTAAAACTAACTAAAAGTGCACAAAAAGTAAAGTGGGGAAAGACTCTTTGGGAAAAGCTGATTGATATAAGCAATACTTAAGGGAGAATCCACCTAGACTTCACTTGTTATTAGCTTCTTGAACTAGACGATTTCTTCATTGGACTTGATCCGTAGAGATCCCTAACCTATGTTAATACCTCCGTCGAGGATAAAAACAACTAATCCTAGGTGGTTAACTAAAGTTTCTTTATTAATTAACACCCATAGGTTGCATTAATTCGATATATGGATCCCCCTATTAGGTTTGACCCTAATCCGGTAGATTTATGTTGCCCTATGTCTAGGGTTGCATGTAACTCCGCTTAATTATGGTAGATCTACTCTTAAAACAGGGACTTTTGCTCCCCTGCCTAAGCACATTGGTTTCTTGAAGTAATACCTAGGACTATTAAATCAAGAATGAAGAACACATAATTAAGAACAATTCAAGTATTTATCATATAATTCAAGAATAAATAATAACAAGATCTGTCTTAGGTTTCATCCCCCTCAAGTATTTGAGGGGTTTAGTTCATAATTAATAAAGAAAACATCTTAGAAGAAATAAGATAACAAAACATAAAGAACCCAAAAACCCCTAAAGGAATTTAGGGAGATCCTCTGTCTTGATGTAGAATTCTGACTTCTGGGATGAATCAATCGGCTTGTTTTCACTCCTTGTGTTGGCAGAAATATGGTGCTCCTTTTTTGGGAGAAAAGAGTACCCCCTTAGAGTTGCCTCCTAGGGTCTTTATATAGAGCTTTGGGATGCCTTTCTTAGCCTCTAAGCATCCAAATCTGAGTGAAATTGCACTTCCTCACGACAGGGACACGCTCGTGTGCCAAGCCCGTGTGGTTTCGATAAGGCCGTGTTTGGGCCTGTTGAGTGGCACGACCGTGTAGCCTGGTCGTGCTTGTCTGGGCTGGGTCGTATTAGACCTTGTGTGGCACGGCCGTGTGCCACGGCTGTGTGGTGACTTCTTGGGCCGTGTCATTTTCACACTTTGGCCTATTTTCTTCGTTTCTGGTCCGTTTTTCGTTCTTTTCTCTTCCCTATGCTCTCTTAAGTATACAACATGAAATAGAAGGGTTAAGAGCACCAATTCTCATAAAATTAATAATAATTCATCCAGAAATTAGGCTAACATGAGGTAAAAATATGGATAATTTATCGTTTATCACATATCAGATGCTGTAGAACTTTGTTGTGACAACAACAGAGCTATTACACAAGTAAAGGAGCCCAAATTTCACTAGTGATCCAAACATATACTTAGATGATTTCATCTCATTCGAGAAATCATTGATCGAAGAGATGTGGAAATATGTAGAGTAGCAATAGATGACAACATTGCTGATCCACTAACAAAGCCTTTAACACAGCAGAAGCATGATCGTCACACTAAGTCGCTTGGTATTAGATATATGATTGATTGGTCTTAGTGTTAGTGGGAGATTGTTAGAGTATGCCCAAAGACTAATCATGAGATGATTCTAATCACATACTCGTTGTACCTTGTTTATTAATATAAGGCGTTGTCATTATCATTTTAGTTTCTTTTTCTGTGCATATAAATAAACTGAACTGTAATAAATTCCTAAGAGAATATGATTACTTATAAAAGGTCCTTAGTCAAGTGTTATTCTGGGCTTGGACAACAATAATACATTGAGACTAATGTGTAGTTGATTGATGACAAAGAGTTGTCACTGACATAAGGATGCCAAAATCAATACATGAGTATGTGTTAGAGAACAACATATTGGACTGACTCGATATGAGTATGTTTCTTGGATTATTATGTAATAGTCACAATATTACTCACAGTGATAACTACGTATATGATCCTTAGACTTGAGTTCATCATTGTCCCAACATCGTGAGTCGTATATTATATATAGTCAGAACATCTATTGTAACATGTTGTACTATAAATATTGATGTTGGATATAGTACAATCCATGTAGTTAGATATGGTTGAACAAGATAGGATTTATCCCTCCTATATAATGGGAGCAATATCTCAGGCCTCTTGATGGAGTCAGACTAGAAATGCATGGCCATACTTGAATAAGTTGATACGAGATATCACACTTATTTGTCTATTGTAGTCTACTCAGAAAATCAAGAAATATGGGATTGGACTATATAAGTATGACTATTCCATAACTTTTGTCCAATCTAGATATTAAGGATAAAATGATATAATACATGAAAAAATTATCACAGAAAGGTTATATCGAATCATGACTTCTTCTAACTTGGGTGGCAATGATGCATTGCTAGATGCCACTCATTACTTGTAATGTTAGAAACAGTCTAGTATTACTACCAACGCTATAAGAGCCTACAGGGTCACACCCTATAGTTGAAACGAACAAAATTCAAATACATTTGGTATTGTATTTAATTGTCACATGAATTAAATTAATTTTTGAATTAATTTAATTTGATTGTTAAATATTAAACACATTATATGTACAAATTGGTTATACACAAATAGAGAACATAGATAAAATAATATATGAATTTGATTGATACACAATATTAATTGTATATATTTTACCTAATTTATTAATATAAACAATTATATTAATTAATTTCAGCCAAAATATACAAGACATGGAAATTAATATTCTTTTGGGGTAAAAATGAATATTCTCTCTTCTTTAATAGACACATGTAAAATTGTTATTTTGAAATATATGTTTATAAGTTGTGAATAGATTCTCTATATTTTTTTGGTAGAATAACAATCTCTCAAAAGTTTTATTAATAGCTCTATCAGTGCCATCTATTTATAGGAAAAGAAGATAGAACCATTGTAGAGTTATAGGGGTTTATTTTAAATAGAAAAACAACATTCTACTTAGAGTAGGAGAGGGGTGAACAACTTACCCTTATATTTCTACTAAGGTTTCCACCCCCTTCATGTTATATGAGGGGTTTTCGACCTCTCTCAAATCGGGTCCAAGTATGAGTACTTCCTGGGCCTTTTTGATCCAATACTCTGTAATATGATCCAATTCAATTTTTCTATTTCCCAAAATAAACTTTAATATTTACATGTTAAATAATTTTCTCATCCCAATTTTACCCCAATATTTTGACGATTTTACCCCCGATAAAGTTTTGAGAAAATTCATTCAATATGTCACAACTCAACATGTTCACTATGACCGAATGGTTTATTTTCTTTTTTGGGCTTTAAAAGAGTCCAAGAACATAAACTCATTCTTCCATCATTTTTTTAAGCAATCCTATATAGGATTGCAAGTTTCTATTTTTCATTTTCCTTTTTATTTCTATTTTTAGAAACCTACATTCAGTTATTTTCTATTAAAATAGACAATTCATTTTGGTTTCGATGAGCTAGCTGAGGGATCGATTGGACATATGTTTTTTATTTTCAAATGATTTATGATTAAGTTTTGAATTTTTGCCTAATAATTATAAACTCATTTAGTCATGAAGCCATTGCACTATAGTATGGTGACTGAGCTCTCCCCAACAACATATCATTACAAAAGTAGCTATTTAGTGCTCGTCCAATAACCTTTTCATAAGTGTATTACCCTTGTAAGATATCCTTGATCTCTTTAGGATAATATCTATTCTCCCAATATAGTATTATTTATCTCATGGTAACCATTACATCTTCCTTCATGAAAATTCAATCACTATCAGTTAGTGATCAAGTCCTTTATCACAAAGATGAACGACCTGTGGCCACGTTTACTTTTCATCAACCATGTAATGACAATGAGATGATATCATTTGCCCATGTTTTGGGCAATGAATTCCACTGTTGTGAATGACGCTACATACTACAGAAGTCGTACACCCAATGCACCAACTTTCGGTCCCTTATCTATCTAAACTGAGGCTTTTACTTACATCAAAATGTACGAATCACACATACATAGTGTAACATCCTGCCAATGGAACCTTTGTACTTAAATATTGCTCTAAACATAAAAAGGATATGATAAGTGTAGAAGCTTATAAGTGTTAGAACAAGACTAGGTATAAAAACTACTCGAATGCGTCTGTGGTGCCTTGAGAGATTGGCAAACACTAGGTTAGCAAGTAATGAACAGGAAAGTGTTGGATGAGGAAGGATTTTCCCTAAAATCATCTAGTGGGCGTGCATAGTTTGGGTAAAATTCATTGTAGAAAATAAAACCCTATGATGGAAAGGTTGTCTCAATAATAGAGAGCATCCGGTAACGATGGTCTTGATTCAATTAGATTAAAAGGAAACAATAGTTAAAGCTTAACTAAGCATGAACTAAAATAGTTAAGAACAAAAGGAAAGTACTAGACTAGTATTCTTGGAAATAAGAATATTTGGATAAGAGCACCAATTGATTGATGTGACATTTGCTGAGTCCCAAAAAGTCAAAGGACAAGTCAAAGCGTGTAAGACAAGAAAGATATCTTATCTCTCTCATCGGGAGAGAAAAACAAAAGAAAGATAGGAAAGCTCCTCTAGGTTAAGTATAGGGCCTAGAAAATGGTGAGCCCCATAGTCTATAGGATAGTAAAGTGTTGTCTGCCCTACTAAGACTTTTGAAGTTTGTAACATCCCGAAATAGGGCCTAAACGGAACAGTGGTTGCAAAACCACGAATCTGAGATAGAAAAATGTATGTCGATTAATTTTTATAATTTACCGAGTGATTAGATGCATGTGTTAGAGTATCGGTAGAAAATTTTATGAATTACATGTTTAATTTGCTTATTAGGGCTTGTTTGAAAATGTTGATAAATATGAGTTCCAGATAGGAAAGGATTAAATTGAATAGCATAATTGAAGTAGAGGTCCTTAAATGGTAATTAGATCATTAGGTTTTCATGGACAAAAATGGACATATATAGATAAAAATAACTAACGTTTAATTAAGGGCATTTTAGTCATTTGGTAATTAAAAGATTAAAAAGGGAAAAAGATGGCAACATGTTGTCCATCTTCTTCAAGTTGGCCGAAACTTCATGTGTCTCCATAGCTAGGGTTTCTTCAACTTCTCAAGCTTATAGTAAGTGCATCCAAGCCCCGTTTTTAATGTTCTTTATGTTTTTGGAGTCCTGGTAACTTGATTTAGCTTATTCTAGCAATAATTTAACCTAGGGTTCATATTTGGAAAAATACCCATAGTTGAAATGTGTCTATTTTGATGTTTTATGGTAGATATGAAGTTTGAAATTATGTTAAACGACTTGAGCTAAGTGATTTTAAGTAAAAACGAGTAAAACGACATAATCGGTAAAAATACCTAATGTTCATAAGTACATGTTAGAGTGAGAATTTGATGTTGCCATAGGTAAATAAATTATCAGCATGTCATAAAACATAAGAATTAGGGATAAAGTTTAATTTTTGAGCTTTGGGGCAAAAGTATAAATATGCAAAAGTTTAGGAGCAAAATCATAATTTTGCCAAAGTTGGAGTCAAGGACTGTTTTGATAAATGTGAGTATTAAATAAGCTAAATTTGCTATTATAGATCAAGAAGAACGAAATCCGAGGGTAGACTGGGGAAAGAAAAAAGGTTGAGGACTAAATCAAAATATTTGATTGTATTTTGTATCGAGGTAAGTTTGTGGTAAATAAATGCAATTTTTTAGTATTTATAATTAATGATGTTATTTTTCAGCATCTATATGTTTATTTTATAAATTTACTCCTTGATGATTCAAGCAAGAATTGACGGAGAAATGATACTTAAAAGTCCTAGTTGAACATTTGGAATGTGTAGGATACAAATGTCATGACATTACGGTTTAAGGATACCAAGTAAGACCATGCCAAGACATGACATTGGTAAATTTTACAAGGCAAGGAAATCATGTAAGACCATGTCAAGACATGGCATTGATAAGTTACTATAAGGCAAAGATCCCATGTAAGACCATGCCAAGGCATGGCAATGGTAAGTTTAAAAAGGAAAGGTACCTGTGTATCCTTAGTATTCCAAGTGGTTTAACGGGAAGTTCAAAGAGTATACTAAAGGAAAGGAAAGATAAGTTCATGTTTGAAAGGTTCAGGTAAAAATTCAAGACTTATGCATATTGAGTTTAAAAGTTATAGTGGTTTTGACAAGATAAGAATGAGATAATTCATTTAAAATGTTGTTAATTATTTACATGCAAACTTACTAAGCTTTATGCTTACTCCCTTTCTTTTCTCTCTTTTTATAGTATCACCAAGCCAACTCGGGGATCATAAGGACGTCGGAGATCGTTTCACACTATCAAAGGGCTATCTCGGTATTTTGTGACTAGAAACGTTTGAAGTTATGGCATGTATAGGGACTTGGTCATTTTGTGTGTATGTCCTTATGATATGACTAAATAATGGCATGTGAATACTTTATAATGATTAGATATTGAAATGAATAATTAAAAACATGTTTTGATGTTATGTATGCTAAATGAGGTTTAATGCAAAAAAATTATGAAAGAGTAAAAGTTAGTTATGAAACAGTTTTGGGACAGTAGCAATTCACTAAAAATTGTAGAAATGGAATTAAATGGTGAATGAGATGTATAATTGAAGCTTGTTGAGTCTATTTTCATAGGAAATAAATAGAGCAAGCAAAGGAAGTTTGTACTCTGAGATATTCAAATTTTTGTGTGACTGGTTCAGGGATTTTCGTGATCCCCTGTTCCAATTTTAGAATTTCACTAAAAATTGTACAAAAAGAATTATGAGTCATAATTTATATGTCTAGATTCTTTAGTGAGTCTATTTTCATTAGAAATAAATGGAAATGTTATCTGAATTCTGTATAATGAGATAATCAATTTTTAGTGAAGAGAGGTCAGGTCTGCTGGACTGCGAAACAGGGGAGACTTTAACTAATAAACTGTACTAATTAGTCACACCAAAAATTCTAGAAAAATTATGATAAGAAGATATATGAGTCTAGTTTTAGGGAAAATTTATGGATTTAAATTTTGAGTTTTGTAACTCGATTTATAATTAATTTAGTGACTATTACGCAGGTGGATAGTTTTATTATGAATAGTGAAATAAATTGTTTTGATTTGTGTAAGTAATCGAAAAATTTTTAATGTTCTCGATTTGTTTCCGAACCATTTCAATTGCATGTTTTAGGGCCTCGAGGGCCCTTTTTAGGGATATATTGGATGAATGTGAGCAAAATAATTTTAAAAGTAAATTTTTATGCCCCGAACTAGTAAGATAAGTCTGGTAGCGCCTCGTGCTTGACTCCGGCGACAGTCTCGGGTAAGGGGTGTTACAATGTTCAAGTGGACGCGTAGTCTATAATGAAATTTTATGCAAGATGCCATTAGGAAAGGACACCTAGTAAAGTACATATCAGACTTAAGTAATGGAGTCATCGCCAAGAAGGCATGATGCACCAACGCATGATCAGTCAAGTTATCAGCTACGCCCTAATGAAAAATGGGCTAAGACCCAGTCATAAGTTATTTATGTGTTTGTATGTTAGTACACGTTGCTTTTTAGCTTTCATGCATCCATATGGTGATTACATGGATTAACACACGTTTCGCACAACTAATGGGACAAAAGATGCAACACCCTTAACCCGTAACCATCGACGGAATAGGTGAAGAGGTATTATCGGACATATAACATAGTTCCAATAAAATAATTTTTTTCAAACATTTATCAAATACTAATCAACATCGTACATTTTCATTCATAGCATGCTTAAAACAGACATACAAGCCTTAAAACATACATGCTGGATTAAACCGACAGTATTCTAATGTTTCGGGATAACTTAGAAAAATTTTATTTCAAAAGACACACGCCTATGTTAAAAGGCCGTGTGCCTCACACAGCTGTAAACATGCGTGTGTCACAAGCCCTGCAAAAACAAGGCATACATACTGACTTGCATCACACGGCCGAGGACAAGTCTGTATGCCAAGCCGTGCGAAAACTAGAGCGTATACTGACTTGGGTCACACAACCAGTCACACTCTTGTGTCTCTAGCATGTGTGCTAATTCGAAATGGCCTCACACGCCCGTGTATTAGGTCATGTCCTTCCTATAGGGTATATTGACTTATGCCATATGGCTAGTTACACACCTGTGTGTGAGGCTGTGTAGAGCATACTGACTCGGTTTGAAATGCAACACTAAGGGACACATGGCCGTGTACTATGACCATATGTCACATACGGCTAAGACACATGCCTGTGTCCTTGCCTGTGTGGACAAAAATAGGCCATTTACAAGGCCAACTTGCCACCTAAAATGTCATACCCTACAACAAGCCAAATGTTACCAATTCAACCGCAACCATTTCAATACCAAATAAACCATTTCTTTTCCAATCATTTCAAGTCTCTATGTATAATTAATTTCACATTCACTCAAATACCAAAATCAACCATATTACTTACCATAAAATACATATATAACATGTTCTATAATTTGATCATATGACTAATCAAAATAGTACTCAAATACCAAACCACATTCATGCATTTCCCATTTCATAAACCTATCACATATCAAAAGAGTCATTTGCACAATTGCATTTCATCAACTATTTGCCAAAAACATGCCATATACGAACACTTATACACAACCAATACTTAGTATCCATTCAAGCCAAATCACATGGCTTAATATATATACCAAAACATGTACCAAAATCTATATCCTTATAACTAGCCTATACATGCCATATTTACAGATTTCATTAAGTTTAAAACTACCAACAAGTTGTCTTGATAGTGTGTGCGTATCTCCAACTTCGTCTGAATCGAGCGAGCTAATGAACCTCTATAAAACTCAAAAAATAAACAAGGTAAGCTTTACAGCTTAGTAAGCCCGTATAATATAGAATTAAACTTACCGTATATAACATCCATACAATTTAAACATTGTAAATCCATATAATTAGCCAAATGTGTAACAGCCCGAATTAGGGCCTAAATGGAACAGTGGTTTTGAAAACCACAAATCTGAAGTAGAAAATTTTATTGTGATTAAGTTTTAATGTTCACTATATGATTGGATGCTTGTGTGAAATTTTCATTACGAAATTTAATTGTTTGGATGTCCAATTTGATAATTAGGACTAAATTGTAATAGGTGAAAAATGTGAGTTCTAGAAGCTAAGGTACTTATTTGAAATAGTTTTTAAAGTGGAGTCCTTAAATGGAAATTAGACCATTATATATTAAGATGGACAAAAATAAACAAAGATGGATAAAATACCAAAGGTTTTATTGAAAGACATTTTGGTCATTTAGAAATAAAAAGAATTAGAAGGGGAAAATCAAGCTAAATTGTGTCCATCTTCTTCATTCTTGGCCGAATTTTGCTATGGACACCATGGCTAGGGTTTTGGCTACCTTCAAGCTTGATTGTAAGTGCATCCAAGCCCCATTTTTAATGTTCTTTACATTTTTGATATCCTCGTAACTCAGTTTAGCTATTTCTACCATTATTTTGAGCTAGGGTTTGTGTTTAAAAATTTACCAATGGTTGACATGTGTTTTGATGTCTAATGGTAGAATATGAATGTTCGATGTGTAATAAACAACTTTTCCTAAGTGATTTTCGATGAAATTACATAAAAGGTCTAGTTTGTAAAAAGTTATAAAATGTGTGTAAATGTGTGAATAAATGAAAATTTTGGATTTCTATAATTATTAAAATGGTTCAACTAGGCTTAAAATACAAGGAAATTGAATAAAAATCATTTTACGAGCCTAGGGGCAAAAGTGTAAATATGTCAAACTTTAGGGGCAAAAATGAATTTGCCATAGTGTGATTTTTGGACTGAATTGAACAATGTGTTAATTAAATAAGCTAAATGTGATATTATAGATCATGAAAACGAGGTTTGGAACTAAAACAAGGGGAAAAAAGAGTATTTGGGCAATACAGTCCTTTTCATCATTTCTACGTCAAGGTAAGTTTCTATATTAATAATGTTATCTAATTGTGTTAAATATGCTTTATTATCATGTATATGTAATTTATTTGTGAAATTTAAGGTAAATGTTAAGATGAAAAGAACGCAGGATCGATCACAATCACTTTATAGTGATATATGAATTGACGGATAAGTCCATGGTTTCACCATGGCCTAGTGATAGTAAAGATGTAAGACCATAGCTGAGCTATGGCATTCTAGTGAAAAGTGATGAATTGATGGTAAAAGACCATGGTTGGACCATGACAATCAAGTGATAAGTGATTTCTGTATAAGACCATTACGAGGTTATGGCATCGGAGTTAAGTGATTAAGTGATTCTGGGTGCTAGTCTTGTACGTCTACCAGTGGCTAGGTAGTCTTGCATATGTTGCGGATACCTGTCAGCTTGTGTGAGCAGCACTGAGTAGCTACGTCCAACCGTCAGCTTGTGTGAGCAGACCCGTGAATAGCTCAAGAATGAGCTTATGTATGTAAAGTGATTAAGTGAATCGGGTGCTGGTCTTGTATGCTCTACCGGTGGTTGAGTATACCTGCATATATTGCGGATACTCATTAGCTTGTATGAGTAGCACCGAGTAGCTACATGTTGATCGTCAGCTTGTGTGAGCAGACCTATTGATAGCTCAATAACGAGCAATAAAGTGATAAGTGGTAGTTCGGCTACAAGTGATAAATAGTTTGGTTATAGGTAAGTGTGGCACTTAGGTGCAAATTATTGAGTATCTTTAATGATTCAATGAGCAAGTTCTTGATGATAATGTAAGTATTATCGAATTAAGTAAAACAAGTATGTATTTAACTCATGTGAGAATTGAGTGATAGTGAATTAATGAGTTTATAGTGTAATATGTGTGTGAAATGAGAAGGATTACTGTATAAGTGTGCTTCATGTTATAATGTATTTATTTGAGTATTTGAAAAAAAATGAAGTGAGTGCTATATGAGATGTGAATGTCGAATGAAAGTTAATACAAAGAAAGTTTGAAAGAGCAAAATTTAACAATAAAATAGTTTTGGACAGTAGCAATGGTGTGACTTTGAAAAACCACCAAAAATGGTGGAAACCGAATTAGAGGTTGAATAAGATATGAAATGAAAGCGTATTGAGTCTATTTTCATATTAAAGAAATGGTGTAAGCAAAAGAATTCCATATTATGAGATATTTGAATTTTTGTGAGACAAGGCCAGAGTGATTTCAAATTCCCTATTTTGACTTTGAAAAATCATTAAAAATTGTATAAAAATAATTATGGGTTATAATTTATATTTTAAAAATCCTGAATGAGTTTAATTTCAATAGAAACAAACAAGAACATTATCTGAATCTCGTACTAATAGATAATTAAATTTTAGTGAAGAAGGGTCGGAACCTTAAAATAGAAGAACATGGGCAACTTTAAAGAATAAAATTTACTTATTTCCTAAATAAAAAATTCTAAAAATATTACAGTAAAAAGATATGTGAGTTTAGTTTCAAGAAAAATTAGCGGATCTTAATTTGAAGTTTTGTAACTCAAGATATAAATAATTTAGTGACAATGACTCGAGTAGATAGCTTAATATGAACATGAGTAAATAGTGGAACTGTGTGCAACAATGATTGGATTACCATGAGAACATATTATGAGGATTGTTAAAAGCTTTTAAATGAATTGTTTAAATATTTGTACATATGAGCTTACTAAGCTTTATAGCTTACTCTGTTTTCTTTTCTATGCTTCTAGAATTTTGAAGACTTGCTCGGGTTGGAAGTTGTCAAAGATTCCTATCACACTATCCAGTTAATACAATGGCATGGAGAAGTTCATAAACTTGGTATATGGCATGTATAGGCCAATTAGTTATAAAGTGTGTGAGCCTTTATTATTGAATCCTAAGTGAGTTGGATAGGAGTAGCCAAGTGTCTTGATTTAATTGAATAATGTGTGTTTGGACATTTAAGTTGGCTTACTTTAAGACTGTGTATGTGCATGTGAGTGTCAAGTTATGGTGTTGATTGTGGTAGAATTGAGTGTATAAATATGCTTAAATTGGTACTATGTTATATGGTGTTAATGTGTGTAAGTGAAGGGTGACAACATGGCTTGGAAAATAGCCTTGTTGTTATTCACATGGGTAGATACACGGGCATGTGTCTAGAACGTGTGTGACACACGGTCAGCCTCATGGGCATGTAACCTGGCCATGTGACCCTAAATTTCTGATGACGTCACAAATAGAGAGTTACACGAGTTGAGGACACGGGCGTGTCCTAAACTACATGGGCGTGTGAGACCACACGGGCGTGTGACTCTCCAAACGTTGAAAATTTTCTAAGTGTCCTAAAAGTTCCAAAAGTTCTCGGTATAGTCCCCAACCACTCCCAACGTATGTTTTGGGCCTCATAGGTCTGTAATGGGGATGTTACAAGTATGTATGAAAAGTTTTAAATTGGATGCAAATTTGATGGCCCGGGTTTATATGAATGTCTATGTTTTAGTTTGGTAATGCCTCGAGCCCTGTCCCTGCGTCGGATACGGGTGAGGGGTGTTACAAAATGCCTATCCCAAAATCATCCAACAACCAATTAGTCATTTACATACACATAACATCTATTCATAAAAATGAATCAACAATTCACAATTTCATACTCAATCCATTTTATCATATTAATTCCATGTAACTTACATATCATTCAATAAATCATACTTCATCCGAAATCATCATAACTCATCAGTATAACACGTAGCCTACTCCTATGATTGATAATAGTAAATATGCTAATTGAACCTATTAGAACATCGATGAATACTCAGGTGATACACTATAAGTGTATTCATCAGAAATCCGTCAATTCACTATCATTTCTGCTCTTTCGAGCCATGATCGGTAAGCTCCTCCTGAGCTGGTAACGAGTAAGCTCTGACGAGCTGAAAATAGTAAGCTCATACGAGCTGATATATTGATCAGCTCATACGAGCTGTAGTGAGTCCGCAACACATGCAGGATCTCGACCAAAATGGTAACCCTAGTGACACTATAGCAAAACAAGTTTTTTAGCAGCATTTTTAGCGGTGTTTGTACAAAAAACGCCGCTATAAATCAAGCATTAGAAGCACTTTTAAAAAAACGTCGTTATAGATTGAGCATTGCAACGCTTTTCAAAAAATGCCGCTATAGATCGAGAATCAATGGCACTTTTTGAAAAACGAGACTCGGTAATCCTTAATTCTTCTCAATTAGGCATTCGATACTACCATTAACTCATTTATTCAATTCTACAATATACCAACCAATTCAAATAAATTTAAGTAATTAAAGTTCGATTCTAATTATACAAACTTACCTGGTATCACTCCGATAACACTATCGGCTATTCGTCCACTTTTCATTTTTCCCGATCCAATTCCACTATTTTCTTATCTTGATCTAAATGTGCATGAGAAGCTTGGTCAAATGGAACCTTAAAAATGGATATTCTTTGCTTTCTAAAATTGGTTTGGGAAGATGAATGAAACAATAATATGATTTTTTAATTATTTAACCTTTAATAATCATTTTACCATAATACCCTTGATTAAAAAACATAAAAATCATACAATTTAAATCCACTACCATCCACTTATACTATTAGTCGGTTAATTTCCATTTAAGGACCTCTCCTTTGAAATTCTAGAGCTAATAAGCCCTTTTTGCTAATAGAATTCAAATTTTATGCTTTACGCGATTTAGTCTTTTTTACAGAATTAAGCATTTAATCGGTAAAATTTCTTTACAAAACTTTCACACAATAATTCTATCATACTATAAACCTTAATAACATAATAAATAAATATTTTGACTTCAGATTTGTGGTTCTAAAACCATTGTTCCGATTTGACCGAAAACAAGCTGTTACAAAAGGGAAAAAATCTGAAGGCCGGGTAAGTGCTGGGAACTATTCATTCCTTCTTCATGAAGTATTCTCCATCTATATAAGGATGTTATGAGGGGAAAAATCCTCTCATCCTTTAGAATGAGCCTGGAATGAGAGGATCAGCTCTGAAATACCCCTTGTAAGGTAAGTCTCTTGACCTTGCATGCTATATTGCCAGAGGGCAATTTTGTTAGGTTGATAGCAAAAGCTTGGTAGAGCTGTACTATGTGATTTTAGTGTCTGAAATGAATGGAAGAGTGAGTCACATGATAGATCTTAATGAGTTTCTATGTTCTAAAATTTAGGGGCTGCCGATTTACTTGATGGAATCCCATGTTTGATGTTTGAAACAGCAGAAGGTGAGGAAATCATAAGGGTTTTGTGAGTACCTCTTAAATCTCTAACTATCTCTTTATGTGTACATGTATTTTTGTATGTTTATATGTTGATCTCTCTATGTTTAAATATTGATCTGTGAAACAAAACATGAGTTGTGCATGTGTGATGTGTTGATTCTTTGAAAATGTGTATCTAATAAGCTTGCATGTATAGCTTAATGCCTAAATGAAAATATATCTCTGTTATGAAAAGAAAGTATGAAAAAGATGAATATGCAAGATAGCATGGGTTGAATGATAAGTCTCTATTCTGTTGAGAAGTCTGAACATACATAAGCTCCCCCCTTTTAGGGATTTTCATCCCCGAAAATCTTACCGGTAAACAGGTTGGGGTACTATTTCTGCATAGTTTCCTCGGGTTTCCATATAGCTTCCTCAATCTCGTGTTTATGCCATAGAACTCTTCACAAGAGCTACACATTTATTTCTCAATTCTTTGATTTCACGAGCCAAAATCCTAATTGGTTCTTCGGTATATGACAAATCAATCTATATCTCAACATCAACTAGAGAAATCACATGTGACAGATCTGATCTATATCGATGTAGCATAGAAATGTGAAAGACATTATGTATCTTTTCAAGTTCAGACGGTAACGATAGTTGATATGCTACAGGCCCTATTCTTTCAACGATCTCATACGGCCCGATGAATCGTGGACTCAGCTTTCATTTTCGACCAAAACGTAGAATTTTTTTCGACAATGACACTTTCAAAAATACTCGGTCCTTGACTTGAAACTCAATCTCTTTATGTTTCAAATCCAAGAATGATTTCTATCGATCTGAAGCTACTTTTAAACTATCGCGAATCTTTTTCACTTTCTCTTTAGTTTCTTTAATCAATTCAACCCCTGAATCTTATTCTCACTCAATTCAGTCTAGTATAGTGGAGTCCGACATTTGTGACCATACAAAGCTTTGTATGGTGCCATTTTAATACTCGTCTAAAAACTGTTCTTATACGCGAACTCAGTCAGTGGTAAATACTTTTTCGAACTGCCCTCAAACTATAAAATACAATATCTCAACATATCTTTGAGAATTTGAATGACTCTCTCGGTCTGCCTATCAGTCTGAGATGAAAAGCTGTACTAAAATTCAATTTCGTTCCCAAAGATTCTTACAGTTTCTTCTAGAATCGTTACATAAATCTCAGATTTCTATCAGAAATGGTAGATAGTGGCACCCCGTTTAATCTGACAACCTCAGAAATGTACAATTCAGCTAGTTAGTCAAGTGAGTAGTCTGTTCATACCGGTATAAAGTGAGCAGATTTCGTTAGTTGATCAACGACAACCCAGATAGCATCTTTCTTTCTCGAAGTCAGAGGCAATCCCGATACAAAATCCATTGTAATCTTATCCCATTTCCCCTCGAGAATCATCACGGGCTGCAGTAAACCTGACGGTACTTGATGTTTAGCTTTGACTTGCTGACAAATCAAACTTTTAGAAACAAATTTTAAGATATCTTGTTTCATGCCATGCCACCAGTACAACTATTTTAGATCGTTATACATTTTGGTACTCCCCGGATGAATGGATAAGTAGCTACTGCGTCCTTCGTGCAAAATCTTCTGAATAAGTTCTAAGTTTCTCGGTACATAAATTTTATTCCGAAACCTTAAACAATCATCGGCCCCAATTTGAAACTTCGAATCAAGGATAGTCTCACATTGAACTCGTTTAGCTCGTAATTCACTCTTATTTTTCTGAGCTTCGCAGATTTGTTGAAGAAATACCGATTTAGCTTTCAATTTAGCTAAAATCGACCCATCATCACATATAATCATCTGAGTATTCATTTCTCGTAAAGTAAATAGGGATTTTCGACTCAAAGCATCAGCAATAACGTTAGCTTTTCCCAGGTGATAATCAATCACAAATTCATAATCTTTCAACAATTCAAGCCATCTTCTTTGTCGCAGATTTAAATCTTTCTGTGACATCAGATATTTTAGGCTTTTGTGATCTGTATAAATATGGCATTTCTCACCGTATAAGTAGTGTCGCCAAATATTTAACACAAAGACAATCCCAGCTAATTCAAGATTGTGCGTCGAATAGTTCTTCTCGTGTGGTTTCAAATGTCGAGAAGCATAAGCTATAATTTTTCCTTCTTGCATCAATACACAACCCAGACCATTTAATGACACGTCACTATAAATCACAAACTCTTTTCCTGATTCAGTTTGAACCAGAATTGGTGCTTCAGTTAACAGTGCTTTCAACTGCTCGAAACTCTGCTGACACTTTTCTAACCATTTGAATTTCACACCTTTCTGAAACAATCGTGTCATCAGTGATGCGATCATCAAAAATCCTTTCACGAATCTCTAATAATAGCCTGCTAAACCCAGAAAACTACGGACTTCTGACACATTTCTCGGAGGTTTCCAGTCAACAATATCAAAAATTTTACTTGGATCGACTTAGATACCTTCAGCTGAAACAATATGCCCTAGAAATCCAACTTCCCGAAGCCAGAACTCACATTTGCTAAAATTTGCAAATAAT
This sequence comes from Gossypium stocksii, assembly GCA_020496765.1. Lineage (NCBI taxonomy): Eukaryota > Viridiplantae > Streptophyta > Magnoliopsida > Malvales > Malvaceae > Gossypium > Gossypium stocksii. The sequence goes on from CM035622.1 coordinate 73,286,792, forward strand.
TACTTATCCCGTAGTGTTTGCAACACAATTCTCAAGTGCTCTATATGTTCGATTTTATCTTGTGAATATATCAGAATGTCGTCAATGAATACAACAACAAATCTGTTTAAATATAGTCTGAATATCTGATTCATCAAGTCCATAAAAACAGTAGGAGCATTATTTAACCCGAATGGCATAACTAAAAATTCATAGTGGTATACCTTGTTCTAAATGCAGTCTTCGGTATATTCGAGTCTTTAACTCGCAATTGGTAATAACTCGATCTGAGATCAATCGTTGAAAATACTGTAACTCTTTTCAACTGATCAAACAAATCATCTATCCGTGGTAGAGATATTTATTCTTGATCGTTACTTTGTTAAGCTGTCGATAATCAATTTACATTCTCATTGTTCCATCTTTCTTCTTTACAAACAAAATCGGTGCACCCCAGGGCGAAAAACTCGGTCGTGCGAAACCTCTATTTGTTAATTCTTGCAACTGAGCTTTCAACTCTTTTAATTCAGTTGGTGCCATTCTGTACGGAGCTATCGATATAGGTGTCGTTCCCGGTACTAATTTAATACCAAATTCTACCTCTCTAATCGGTGGCAACCCCAATAGTTCTTCTGGAAATACATCCACAAACTCACAAATAATAGGTACATAATCAATCTTTGATTCAGACACTTTTGTATCTAGAACATATGCAAGGTATGCATCACAACCCTTTTTCAGACATTTCTGAGCTTGTATAGACAATATCACAACCGGTAAATCACTCAAATCATCAGACTCAATCTGAATAATTTCACAGTTCTAACATTTCAGTTCTATAATCTTTCGTCTACAATTCACTACCGCATCATGCAAAGTCAACCAGTCCATACCCAAAATGACATCAAAGTCATCAAACAGTAGAAGCATCAAATCGGTTGAAAACAATAACCTCAAGTCATCAATGGACATTTCTTACAAATTTATCAATTAGAACAGACTTGCCTAGGGGGTTCGATACTTTAACTACAAACTCTTAGACTTGACATGTAAACTATTTTTAAACACTAATTCCATACAAATATATAAATAGGTTGATCCATGATCTATCAACACAACAATATTAGTGTTGTAAAGAGAAAAAGTATCGGTAATAACATCTGGTGAAGATGCCTCCTCACGAGCACAGATGGCATATGCTTGAGCTGGAACTCATGCCTCAGATCTCACGGTTGAATCTCTCGTTGTACCTCAGTTTCCATTCATGTTTGAAGTGTTTCAAGATGGTCTCCCTCTGGTAGTTGTATTACTAACTTTCATCAGCTGGTCTCTTTCAGCTACTGACTTCTCAAGACAATCTCTAAGGTAATGATCGAGCGATCCACATCTGAAACAAGCTCCACTTTTCACTCAAGACTCACCGTAATGTCTCTTATTGCAGTGTTTACATTTAGGTCCCATATTTCTAATGCGACCCACACTGGCAACAAATGTCATCTGAGGTCTCAGACTGAACTGTCTAGCATTTCTATCTCTGATCGATATTCCTGCAAGAGTAGTAAAACGAGAATGAAATTCTTTAGATTTCTTTGACATAGATTGATGTGATTTACCCACAAATATCTTTCTAGAGTCTCTCACTTCAGAGTTAACATTTCTTTTCTCTTTGCTAAGCTCTTTGGCTTTGCAAGCTCAATCAACCAGATTAACAAACTCTTTTAGTTCGAGAATACCAACTAACAATCTGATATCTTCATTTAAACCATGTTCAAACCTCTTGCACATTATGGCCTCGGTAAAAACACATTCATGAGCATATTTACTCAGTTGTACAAATTCTTGCTTATACTCTGTCACTGTCATTCGGCCATGTTTTAGCTCAAAAACTCTTTAATTTTTTGATCGATGAACTGTTGACTGATGTATTTCTTTCGAAATTCAACTTGAAAGAAATCCCATGTAACCCTTTTTCACAGAACCACAGATATCAAAGTATTCCACCACTGATAGGTAGTATCTCTCAACAACGATATAGTACACTTTAAACATTCATCAAGTGTGCAGGAAAGTTCATCAAAGACCTTGATCATGTTTTTGAGCCAAAATTCATTTCTCTCAACATCATGACTAGTAGTGGCTTTGAATTCTTCAACCCTATACGATATCAACAAGAGGTCTATTTAATATCAAAGGATCCGTACCTTATGGATTTACAGGGATCGGTTGGGAAACAGGCAAGTTGGAGGTTGTTGAGCATCCGGGTTTGCTTGAACAAATTTGGTGAACCATTCAATCATCATTAGTAAGAAAGCTTGTTTAGCTTCTCCCTGACTCCCCGTAACGGGACTAGATTTAGACGGCGTAGTCCTTTAAGCGGGAGCTGGCGCATTACTTTCTACGTCATCAGCTATAGCTCGATTTGGATCCATTTACTATATAAAACATAATTTAGAGATTGTCAAGAGATATCACATTATCGCTGTTTATATATGGCATGTATAGCTAGACTCACATACGCTACGTTAGTCCTAGAATCGACTAAACCGTAGCTCTGATACTAATAAATGTAACACCCCTAACCCATAACCATTGCTAGAATAGGTTAAGAGGTATTACCGAACATATAACATAATTCCAGTACAATGATTCTTTTTAAGCATTTATCAAATGCTAATCAACATTGTACATTTTCATTCATAGCATACTTAAAATAGACATACAAGCTTTAAAGCATACATTTGGGACTAAACTGATAACATTCGAATGTTTCGAGATAACTTAGAAAAAAAATTATTTCAAAAGACACACACTCGTGTAAATAGGCCGTGTGCCTCACACAGCTATAGACATACCCGTTTAACAGGCCGTGTAAAAATAGGACATACATACTGACTTGCATCACACAGCCAATGAGATGCTCGTGTGCCAGGCCGTGTGAAACTGGAGGGTATACTGACTTGGGTCACACAGCCAGTGACATGCCCGTGTGTCTAGCTTGTGTGCGTATTTGAAATGGCCTCACACGCCCATGTATCAGGCCGTGTGCTAGGCCATGTGTCTAGCATGTGTGCCTATTCGAAATGGCCTCACATGCCCATGTATCAGGCCGTGTCCTTCTTATAGGGTATATTGACTTCTGCCACATGGCCAGTCACACACCTGTGTGTGAGGCCATGTGGAGCATACTGACTCAATTTGAATGCAACAGTATTTGAAACTTAGCACAAAAATGATATATTTCACATAACCATATTTGAATCTACATACTAATTTAGGTTTCAAGCATAAACAATAATAGCATTGCACTATTATCACACACCAACTTACCTCAAACGCAAAAATAGCTATTATTCTCGACTTAGCCCATAACCTTGTTCTTCCCCGTTCAAAGCCCAAATTTCATGTTTTCTTGATCTAACATATCAAATAACAGTCATTTAACAATCACATTACTCAAATTAGTCTAAAAATCACACTTTGCAAATCTTACGTTTTTGCCCCTAGGCTCGTAAATAAATTTGTATTCAGTTTTGTTGTATTTTGGACTTAGCCGGTCCATTTTCATAACTATGGCAGTCCACAATTCCTACTAATTCACACACTTATGACCAATTTTATAACTTTTTACAATTTAGTCCTTTCGGGTGTTTTCGCCAAAAATCACTTAGTAAAAATCGTTTCTCTAACCATAAACATGCATAATCTACCATAATTTATCAAAATGCACAATTATTCAACATAGGTCAATTTTTGAATCAAACCCTAGCTCAAAATAATGATGGAAATAGTTAAACCGATTTACTGAGATCTCAAAAATACGATGAATATTAAAAACGGGGCTAGGAATCACTTACTATTGAGCTTGGAAAGCTCGAACAAACCCTAGCCATGGCTCCCATGCTACATTCGGCCAAGGAAGAAGAAGTATGAACATTTTTGGCTTTTATTTTGTCTTTTTGTTCATTAAATGGCCAAATAACCAAAATGCCCTTTTGTCATTTCTTGAGATTTTTTTCTACTCATGCCCATTTTTGTCCAAAATTTTAGAATTTGGTCAAATTCCTACTTAAGGACCTCTAATTAATAATCCAATTCAATTTCATGCTAAAAGCTTCTAGAACTCAACTTTTACAACTTATTCAATTTAGTACCTAAAATCAAATTGAACACTTTTCACCTAAAATTTCTTCACGAAATTTTCACACAAGCATATAAACATATCATAAACTTTATAATAATCATAAAATAATTATTTCTTCTTCGAATTTTTGGTCTCGAAACCACTATTCTGACTAGGCCCTAATTCGGGATGTTACAGAACATCTATAAAACACGTAAAATATACAAGGTAAGCTTTACAGCTTAGTAAGCCTATATAATATAGAATTAAACTTACTATATATAACATCCATACAATTTAAACATAGTAAATCCATATAATTAGCCAAATGCCTATCCAAATCATCCAACAACCAATTAGTCATTTATATACACATAACATCTATTCATAAAGATGAATCAACAATTCACAATTTCATACTCAATCCATTTTATCATATTTATTCCATGTAATTTACATATCATTCAGGAAATCATACTTCATCTAAAATCATCATAACTCATTAGTACAACACGTAGCCTATTCATATGATCGATAACAGTAAATATGCCCATTGAACCTATTAGAACATTAAGGGATACTCGGGTGATACACTATAAGTGTATTAATTGAAAATCCGTCAATTCATTATCATTTTCACTCTTTCGAGCCATGATCGATAAGCTCCTCCTTAGTTGATAAACAATAAGCTCTATCGAGCTAAAACAGTAAGCTTTGATGAGTTGAGAATAGTAAGCTCATACGAGTTGTGGTGAGTCTGCAACACATGTAGGATCTTGACCAAAACGGTAACCCTAGTGACATGTCACTCGTATCCTTCGACTTCCTATGGCTCAAACGGGACTCGGTAATCATTAATTCTTCTCAATCGGACATTCAATATACCATTAACTAATTTATTCAATTCTACAATATACCAACCAATTCAAATAAATTTAAGTAATTAAAGTTCGATTCTAATTATATGAACTTACCTGGTATCGCTCGGATAAAACTATCAGCTATTCGTCCACTTTTCGTTTCCCCTGATCCAATTTTGGTATTTGCTAATATTGATCTAAATGTGCTTGAAAAGTTTGGCCGAATGGAACCCTAAAAATGGATATTCTTTTCTTGCTAAAATTGATTTGGGAAGATGAGTGAAACAATAATATGCTTTTTTTAATTATTTAACCTTTAATAATCATTTTACCATAATACCCTTGATTAATAAACATAAAAATCATCCAATTTAAATCCACTACCGTCCACTTATACTATTAGTGGGTTAATTTCCATTTAAGGACCTTTCTTTTGAAATTCTATAGCTAATGAGCCCTTTTTGCTAATAGAATTTGACTTTTATACTTTACGCGATTTAGTCCTTTTTACCGAATTAAGCATTAAGTTGGTAAAATTTCTTTATGAAACTTTCACATAATAATTCTATCATACTGTAAACCTTAATAACATAATAAATATTTTGACTTCAGATTTATGGTTCTGAAATCATTTTTTCGATTTGACCGAAAACGGGCTATTATAAAAGGAAAAAATTTGAGGGCCAAGTAAGTGCTGGGAACTATTCATTCCTTCCTCATGAAGTATTCTCCATCTATATAAGGATGTGTTGAGGGAAAAATCCTCTCATCCTTTAGAATGAGTCCGGAATGAGAGGATCAGCTTTGAAATGCCCCTTGTAAGGCAAGTCTCTTGACCTTGCATGCTATATTGCCAGAGGGCAAGTTTGTTAGCTTGATAGCGCAAGCTTGGTAGAGCTGTACTATGTGATTTTAGTGTGTGAAATGAATGGAAGAGTGAGTCACATGATAGATCTTAATGAGTTCTATGTTCTAACATTTACGGGCTGCCGATCTACTCAATGGAAGCCTATGTTTGATGTTTGAAGCAGCAAAAGGTGAGGAAATCGTAAGGGTTCTGTGAGTACCTCGTGAATCTCTAGTTGATCTATTTGTGTGTACATGTATTTTTGTATGTTTATATGTTGATCTATCTGTGTTTAAATATTGACCATTGAAACAAAACATGAGTTGTGCATGTGTGATATGTTAATTCTCTGAAAATGTGTATCTAATAAGCTTACATGTATAGCTTAATGCCTAAATGAAAATATGTCTTTGTTATGGAAATAAAAGAAGGAAAAAGATGAATATGGAAGAAAGCAAGGGTTGAATGATAAGTCTCTATTCTGTTGAGAAGTTTGAACATACATAAACACACTTGAAAGCATAATAGAGTCTCTACATGAGGAGTTTGCATGGATAAGTTGCATGAGTTGCATAAATCTATTTAAATAGTCTGCAACGTCGAATTGGTAAACTCTAAATGAAAGCATGTTATGAGCTCAAGACCACAAGTAAGTTGAATGATACCGACTGAGGTAAGAATGTCTACAGAATATGAAAGAATACAATGTATGTAAAGGTTTAACATACGTTCTTACTGAGTTTGATAAGTACCTATTTGGTTCCATAGTAAATTGTGATGTTTTATATTTTATGTGAAATGATGAATAAATGTATGATAATACCTCACTAAGTTCTTGTAAACTTATTACGAATGTCTTCAATTGTATGATATGTTAGAAGGATGGGAGACAACAGAAGATGTCAAGGCTACAATGGTCTAAGTTAGATCCCACACCTGATTTTGTGGACACAAAATCCCTAATTTGGATGAAGAGATGGACGATCTATTTGCGAGGAGAGGAATGATTTGTAAACCTTGAATTCTTTTTTCTTGAAGGTTGATTTGGTAATGGTGGAGAAAATGAAGAATTTGGGAATTTTTCTTGAAAAATTTGCATGATAATAATTCTAGGGTTTGAAAATGTTTCCTATTTCTAAACCATTTTCCCTAATTGAAATAGATTTTAGGAATTTATGTAGAATTAGGACTATTTTAAAATAAGGACTAAATTAAAAAAATGGTTTTGGTTGGGCTATTTTGAAAATTCGGCACTTTAATGGGGTAAAAATTAGGAAAATAAAATATATTAGCTAAATGCACACAAGAGGTTTTGAACTTAAGACCTACAAGTAAGCTAAGGCTTTACCACTAAATTAGTAAACTCATTCTTTTTACTTTCTTAACACAAATAATTTTCAAGGCCTTCTAATTCTCTTACCCTATGCTTTAAAAAAAATAAAATTTCAAAATTTTATCCCTATTTTTTCTAGCTTTATTTTTGGGATGTGACAGCGGAATTCGAACCTTTTGAAGACTTGCTCTGTAGAGATTGTATCACCTCTTGATTGTCTAAAAAAATTATCAAACTATTCCAAATGCCCCATAATTTCGCGTCTATTGTAGAACATATTTCAATAAACGGATTATTGCTAAGGATCCAACTCCCATACTTGTCTCGTAAACCCTCCATTACAAGTATGCTTTAATTGTTAGACAAATGGCATGTTTTATAGTTGACACATGAGCACATTATTGTTATGAAATTATGTGGGCCTTGTAACACCCCAAACCTGGCCTAGAAGTTAAGCCCGAGTCCGACGTGTCACATTGAAATGTTTTAAGAAAATCGTGTTTTCATTGAAAACCCTTCTTAAAAGAAATCACTATTTCGTCTATCTTTGATTAATCAGATTATGAAAGTAGTTTATTTTGGAAAACATAATAGTTGCGGAAGCTTTGTTTGAATTCTCAATTGTTGTGGAAACGTGGTTTTTAGAAAATAGATATCTTTTTGTAAAACGTAGCCTAGAGTTAACAAATTGTAAACATGGAGATAAATAATTCCAAACTTAAGAAAAATTAAATAGCGGCCTTATTACAAACCCAAAATAAAAACCACAATTAAAATAAAAAAACCAGAAACAATATAAAAGCAGAGTGTGGCCGCCTCCAAGTCCATGTAGCATCGAGTCGCCTATGCCTCGAAATTACCTATACAGTTAAAATAAAAAGGGTGAGTATACGAATACTCAGTGTGTATTCCCTTATAAAATAAATAACCAGATATGCAGTAAGCAGAAACAGAATGAGCCCAAGCCCATAACAGGAACAGTGTCAAGTGGGCCTTAGCCCAATGTAGTAACAATGACAGGTGCATAAATGCAAATGGAAAACCAGCCCAGTCCAACCAATACACCACCCGTACCAACCAACACACTATGTGGGGATTAAATCGACCCACCCAACCAACACACCAAGCTTAGCACCGGTTGTAGCACTAAGTTAACAGGATGGCTTAAAGCCATAATAGGATGGCACAGGCCATAAGTATTGCAACAGAGCTACCAAATAACAGGATGGCTCGAAGCCATAAACAGGAAGGCCATGGGCCTTAGACAGGATGGCAATAAGCCATAATATTTCCTCCCTCAATATAACCCAAACCCATGCAGGATGACATGTCATAAAATCATACGTGAATGCAGGATGTCATGCCCAATATAAAATATACCAATATCATACAAATATTAATCAACCTACCACTAGGGTTATAACGGTCATTCCATCCACGAGGGGTATTTTGGTCATTTCGCCCTTAGGGGCATTTCAGTCATTTACCAGTGTGAGCCTAAGTATGTGAAGGCCCATCAGTAGACCCATGGTCGTCTAGCGACACACGCAGCCAAACAGTCCAGAGATTTAAACACGGCTAAAAGCCCATTAGCGGGCCCACGGGCTCATTGGGCCCGTTTCGGCCCAACTCTTCAAATCTCTTATGAATGTCATTTTTCAATATAGGGCCATAATCCGTGGCCTCAATCACTCATATGAGCGTTTGTACGCCCATTTGATCAATTTTATAAAAGTGTGATAACACACACCTGTTGCGTCGACGATACTGAACCCCTTTCCGAGATCAAGAACCTATAATCAACCACAGCTCTTATTACTCTAAAAATTATTAATAACCATTAATAAGATGTCGCAACTTGTAATGCCCTACAAAAACTTACCCCTTAACCAATAACCGAATCCCTCTCGATTCAAAAGTAAGCGGTTTTCCCCCAAAGTTCTACCCCCACAAGAGTAATTATACAAATTCATAAACACCTAAATACACTTAACCAATATCACTCAAATCCAAAAGCTTACCACGAGAGTAGGTGTTCCCTTGAATGAGGTATCTAATCGGCTCTCACCTTCCTTAATAGGAACACACCCCTAGCACAACCGGTCAATCATAGAATGATGAGTCAATCGCAAGAATGGAATGTAATTGAGAAAAAAAGAATATCTCTAATATCCAACTAAGAAAATCTGCATTTTGAATCCAAGATAAACTTACCAATAACCAAAGAATTCGGCAATAACCAGTCAAGATAATTTGGCCAAAGTAATAAGAACCAAAAGATTGGAGAAGAGGAAAGAAATTGGTTAAAAGAGATGAAAAGAAAACTATGATAGGAGGTTCGGCAAAATGAAGCAAAATTATGGTGAGAAGGAAGTAGAGTGAGTTTATGGAGATCAAGACAATGGCGCAATCGGCTTTGTCAAGTCAAAGAGGAGAGAAAGATCAAAAGTATAATCTGCTTTGCCAAAAATCCAAGAGAAATTTGTGAAAGAGCAAATGTAAGAATTGTGTCGGCAAGAAACAAAATGGAAAAAAATGATCTCCTATCCTCCAACTAAGCCGACAACTCCCCAAGCCTTAGCACCCAAACAAGGCAACCAAATTACCTTTGACCAAAGGGACCAATAAGTCTACAATCGGCGGATTCTTGCCCCAAAAATACAATTAATAGCTGCATGAAATCAGCTAGTCCAAAAATCCTTAATTTCCTTAAAAAAATATGAGGAATAAGGCATTTCCACCTCTTGGTTTGCTCATCGACAGCAGCCTTCTTTCAAAAAATTTCAAAACAAAGGTTAATTTTAATGCATTGCTCCACCACTTGACCAAATTAGTTTTTAACGCCTTCGGTCAACAGGGTGAGGCTCGAACTCTAGACCTCACCCCGTCCATATGCCTCACAATCATTCTGCAGGCCACTGCACCACGTTTCTCTTTTCATTATAATATGGTCACAAACAAATATAACCCTTACCTGCTGGAGCCACGGTTTATTCGAGAATAACAAGAAAATTTTTCTTGCAAGAAGACTCGAACCCGAGCCCCTTCTGAAAGCCCAACGTGCCGTTTTCCACTCTTCCAAGTTCTCTTTTGTGCCACAAATTTCCCCCATTTAATTATAAGGTTAAAACGCCTGCTACCATGCCCAGATGCGAAAAATAGAAAAATTAAGCTAAGGCTAGGATTTGAACCTTGGACCACCTACAAGCTACCAGCACCTCTAGCCACCAGACCACCTGCTTCTATATGTTAATTTATAACCAAAACTATTTATAAACCCTTCCTTGTAATGTCACTTCACTTAATGATAAAAACTAATTTTTTTCTTAAAGTTCCTTTTTTAAACCCGAGACTTCTCTGACATCCCAAAGTACTCCAAATCTCTTAATTAACAATCCAAACATGTAATTGAAATTTTTCCTTGACCAAAAAATTTTGAATTTCTCTGATACACGAAGCCCGTTTCTCCTAAGCCCAAAATTCGGGACGTTACAGGTCTTGTATATTTATATTATTTGTTCCACTATAACTTGAGAATATTATATGATAAAAATCATTTTCACTTTTTTTTTAAATTATATAAATAAGCCTTTTATATATATATATATATATATATATATATACACACACACATTTCATTTTTAGGTGATTACTATTTAATGTAACACCCCGTAATATGGGGTTGGAAGTTTTGAGATTTGTAGGTAAGGTCAATGGCTAGATCAGACAATTGGGTTTGTCGTTATGTTCTAATGTTAGAATGGGCCTACTAGTTTGATGGTTGGTTGTGTATTAATTTAGCTTGGGGTCTCGAGTTTGAGTCTTCATATACGCTTTGAGGAATTTGTTTTATTTTTGTTGCTTTAAGTTTTAAGTATTTATTTGTTTATTTATTTATTTTTTTTTTAATTTGGTTATAAGAAATTTGATAAGAAATAAAAATAGAAAGAAAAAGCATGTTTTTCTATTTTCATTTTTCTTCTTCTTCTTCTTTTTTGTTCTCCTCTCATTCTCTTCTCACGTTAGATTTTCTTTTCTTTTCTTAAGTCTTCCTGCTTCGTCGTTTGTTCCTGCACCATATTCATCTTCAATCGTTGTGGGATTCATAACTCTTTTAGTTTATTTTTGAATTAAGGATTCGATTTGGTGGTTTTCTGATTTCATGTGTGTTGGGAATCTTTCCCTTTATTGTCAAATTTTTGGCCTGTTCTGTGGAATTTGACACTACTTGTGTGTTGGGAAACGAACTTTTTGAAAGGTCAATTAATGGTGTGATGGCTGGAAATTGATGCTTTTGGGTTGATAAGGTTTGGGGTTTGCTTTGAAGTTGTAAAATCGAGTTTTTGACCAATTTTTGGGTGGTTTCGTGACCATAGGGGTGGCTACACTGGTGTGTGCTCCACACGGCCATGTGCCATTGAGAATTTAGGGTTTTCAATGATTTTTGGTGCCACACGGCCTAGCCACATGGGTATGTGTACCCACACAGGCGTGTGAGATCTCCACACGATCGTGTCTCTTCTACTCTTAATTTTTTAGCACTTTTAGATAGTAAGTTACACGGGCTACTCACACAGGCGTGTGCCCTCTCTACACGAGTGTGTGTGGCCTTCACATGGGCGTGAAAACCTTCACACAGCCTGGGTATTTCCACAGGGCCATGTGGTCGTACCTCGCCAAATTTTTGCATTGTGTTGATTTATGACCTGTTTGTGGTTTTCTGTGTTCCGACCCTTGGCTAGGTCTTAGTAAGGGTAGTTGGGAATTTTTTTTAACTCAGACATATCTATAATATGCAGTCGTTGCATTAGTTAAGTGACTCATTAATGTAATAATGCCTAACAAGTGAGTATCTGCTTCAGTGATTAAGTGATGTGGGTGTGTGTTTGACTGTCTGGAAACTGTGTGCATTGGTTCTGTAATTGATTGACTGATTACAAGCTTATGCGTCTGTGTAATTGACAGTGTTTGGTGTGCATTCTTGCATATGCATTATGATTTTGGGTGTGGGATATGAAGAGAAGGAAGTCTGATCTGATTTGGCAGTTTCAACTGCAATACGTCTGTATAGCAGTTTACCGTACAGTACGATACTTTTGGCAGCTTAGTTGCGTACTGTTATTTACGTGGCTTTGCTCCACATGTGTGGTATGCAGGGTTGGATGGGCCTTTCGAGGTCCTATGTGGTGTGTAGGGCTGGTTGATTTGTAGTGTGTATGGGGGATGAAGAAGTGTTTGGCTGAATGGATGAGTTTCATGTTGAGACTTTTGTTACGCATTTTGTCTGTCTGTATGTCTGATTGCAAGATTAACGGTATATAGATCGATGCGTTCAGTCCTGATATGTCTGTTTTGATTGTGATGATTATTTGGATTTTGGATTACCATTGTGATATTTATTATTATTGTGGCACTTAATTTTTATTTTTCTATCGATTCTATCTCACACTGAGCTCGTGTAGCTCACCCGCTTTAGTTTCCCTTTTTCAGGTACGCTTGTTTTTCTGTAGCTGGACATAGCATACGGAGGTCTTGGAAGCGTTACATTTTTTTTAAAATCAGGCTATTAAGGTGTTTTTTGTGAATTTGAATTCTTAATAAACGGTTTTGGATTCTAAGTTCTATTTTAAACACTGTGTTATGGATTTTGGGTTTTACACATGTAAGCATTATTTGGATTGTATTTTTAGCAATAACAGAAATTTGATAATCGAGAATTTTTACGCAACTAAAATTCCCTACGATCACTTCGATGATCAATGTAACCTCTGAGATTCGGTCTAAACTTCTAGGCCGGGTTTTGAGGGCTTACATTTAATTTCACTTTTAGTCTCATTTTTAGTTTGATTTTAAAATATTACATGATTTACTATTTAGTTTAAGTTTATTTTTAAGTCCCACATATTTTTTATTTCTTTCAATTTAATCTCCAATTTGAAGTCTTAATTTATTTGATTCAATATCTATGTTCAATTGTAAATTTTTATAATTGGGTCCTTATGATTTAGCTTTTAGTTCCTACAAGTTTCTTACTTTAATTTAGTTTTTTACAAACTAATTTTTTGTCATATAATTCTTTTTTTTTAAATAAAACCATATAGCAATAAAAAATCAAGAAGAACATGCAAGTAAGAACTAATAAAAAAGGCAACAAGCTAAACCCACGCCAATAGGCTTACAACATACACCTAACCCTAAACGTACCCTCTCTACCGGTTCAACAAAAATATCCAAACTTAAAATATGAGAAATGCAATTGGGAATATTCTCCCATATGAAGTGGCTCATATGTAACAAGGCCACACTAGCAAGCGTATGACCTACCTTATTAGCTAATCAATGAGTCCAAAGGAAGGATAAAGATTGAAAACAAGAACAAAAGTGAACAAACTGAATTCCAAGTGATCCTCTTTATAAGACATAAGAGCTCTCCAAACTTGTAAATAATCTGTGTTAATAATAATACTATCCAGGCGTAAGAAATCGATCCAAATTAATGCCTCCTTGATGGCGTAAACCTCAAACATTATAGGGGCCATGCTCTGATAACATACCCCAAAATACCCTTGAAAAATCGATCCTTAGCTTCCCAAATGGTAGCTCCCCAACCAATGGTCTGCTCAACCCCAAACCACACCACATCAACATTAACTTTCAGTGTTCCTGTAAGCGGCCTAGACTAGCAAGATCCCGAAACAATAGCATAGCCAACAAGTAGCAACTTACGATCAAAAGTTTATTGTGCGACATCCAGATCTTGTGAAAATGAAACAACAAAAAGAACAACAAAAGCAGCGGACACATGCTTATTCTTCCAAAAAAATAGATATTTATTTAACCATAAACTCCATAAAATGCAAAGACACTTAGCATCGACATGTTTGAAAGCAAAAGAAAATGCTCTAGCAAAACATGCAAAAAGGAAAAAAAAAAAAGAAAAAAAGAATTGAAGTTGTGATCCATGAAGATGCCAAATGTAACAGTCCATTTTTCAATGGTGTCGAAAATAGTAGTTTTAGGACAACAAATTGACAAGTAAGTTAATATAATTAGTATTTTAATTATACGAGTCAATAATAATTTTTATATTGAATTTTGATTTGATGAATTTAATTAATTGAATTAAAAGTTAGTATAAGTGGTTCGGTTCAAAAGTCAAGTTGTTATTGAAAATGAGGTATTAGGACCTCATTTCCATAATTTAGGGTCGTAAATATTTTTGTTAAATATTTATAGAGTCATATTATAGGTAAATTAAAGCTTGGTTTGGTAATTTTGATGATTGATTGCTTAATTAAGGCAAAATGATTACATTGTAAAAGAGGTAAAAGTTAATCGTTATAAATTTAAAATGCTAAAAGGACCATAATGGTAATTAAATTATGGTCAAAAAGTCCAAGCGTTGGTGACATGATTAAATCCACTAACTTTTGGGCTATTTGCTCATTTAGTTCTAATTAGTTTAGGGTTAAATTGAAATTGAGTTTGTTTAGTTGGAATTTAATATAATTAAAGGATTGCAATTAAACCCTTATTGAATGGTAAATACCATAAGTGATGATTGTTGATGGTAATGGGCTTGAAATTGTTAAAATTGAATGGAAATTAAAAGGGTAACATGGTACTTGGATATTTAAACATAATGTAAATAAAATAAAAGCTAAATAAACTATCATCTTTTAGATTTTCTTCTTGCGAAAATCGTATAGCCATGGGAGAAGGGAGAAGAAACTTTTGGCCAACTAGGGTTCTTTGATTTAAGAGGTAAACCTCGCCCATTTTTAGTAATTTTTATGTTTTTTAACTTGTATAAGCTTAATCTAGTAAACCCGAGGATTAATTTGTAAAACTGTCAAATGTTTTGGATTATGCCATTGATGAGTTTTGGATACTCTTGAAGTTTTATGGTAGATTATTGAGCTTGGTTGTTAAATAGGATTATAGGATTATTTTTGTAACGTAATTTTTGGCAATTTTAATGTTTATAGACTAAGATGTTAAAGTGATAAAATTAAGAGGACTTAATGTGAAATAATATCATGATTAGACTGTAGAGAAATAATGAATAATTTAGATGAAATGAGATTTTGTTAAATTTGGTTAAATTGCAAGTTTTAAGCTTAGGGACTATATTGAATAAAAGTAAAATGTTGGGGGCAATTTTGTAAAAATGTCAAAAAGGACTTAATTGCATAAAATGAAATAATTTTTCTGTTAGAATTAGTTAATTGAATGGAATTATTATTTTAGATCCTAAACGAGCGAAAAACCAAGGAAAAGAAAAAATTACCAAATAGCCCTTGCACTTTGTTGTTGCTATAGTTCAGTCCTGTAAGTTCATACGATTTAATCTTAGTACATTTTTAAGTGCATTTTATGAACCTAATTGCAAAAATTTTGGATTATATTGATGTGTGTAATTGAAAATGTAAATAATGAATTAACACAATGTCGGTCACTAACTGAGCTACTCTGGATCGTTACTGCAAATTAGTCCTGTAAGTTCATTCAATTTTATTCTAATACATTTAAATGCATATTAAATGAATTAAATTGTTTTGGTTTTACGTTATAATGATGCTACGTTTATGAGTAATGAAATAGTGGATAGTTGTAGCACTGAGCACTGACGAGATATTCTTTAGTCGATGAATGTTTGGTTGTTGAACTAATGCCTATATACAGAATATGATATAGTGAGTTATTCATATATTATTCTGTGTTAGAATCCTTTGAACCGATGAACGTAGGATAGAGTACAGTTGGCATGCCAATAGGTTATGTTACGCGTGGTACGGGATTGATGGGAGCAGTGGAGATGATTACAGTAGATTCTCTGTTCATTGGATATGTCTAGGTCTTGCATTTGTTACGAACTAATGAGATACATTATAGTGTTATTTGTTGTGCTAGATGGATTAGCTTATACGAGCATCTGGTGTGCTAGATGGTTAACCGTGGACTATGTTTTATTGATCTCTAAAAATTTATTGAAATGTGGAAACTAATTTGTATTATTATACTGAGCATTTCTCACCTATTGTGAGTTGTGGTTGACAGGAATTTTGATAATAATCTCGTTCACAGGAACTCTGTTCATTAACCTATTATTTGAATTATTATTATGTTTGATTCAGTAAGCTTTACCGCTCAATCGATGAACTTATTAAGCTTTACGAAAGCTTACTCGTGTTATTTGTCTTATTTCTTCTAGATACATTTTGTGGATCGGGAGATCAGAACAACTCAAAGAATAAAACTATCTGGGGACCTCTTTGGTAGATTTTGAAATTTAACTCAACTTATATGGCATGTAATAGGATAATCTGGCTATGTTTGCAAAGGTTCATAATTTATTTTTGGGTGTGAGTATTATGCTTTGATATAATTTTTTTGAACAACTATAAGTGGTATGCATGGTTGATTTAAAGTTGTGCTTAAATGACCTAATATGAAATAGTAATTGTCATGTTCAAGATATGGTATGATGAAAGTGAAATAGGTTGGTTTGTATGTATGTCATGGCTTGTAGGTGATACCTATGATAATGATTGGATATGAGCATTATTTTTGTGGTTTCATGTATGGTACAATGGTTGGGTCTTAGGTGGTTGAAGTTGGCATGTTTTGGTTGCTTTTAAGTGTGTTTATAACCTTGGGATCATGTGTTATGAATTAGTTTAGGTACATATGCAATTGGGTGAAAATAAGCATGTTTTAGGTAACTTTTAGATATACACAGTCATGTGTCACACACGGGCATGTGCCCCTAGCGTGTTAGGTGCAGAATTCACATAGGTCGGCACATGGGCTAAGACAGAGGTGTGTGACCCAAGTTAGTGAGTTACACGGGTGGACATACGGGTGAGCACACGGGCGTGTGGAGTAATCACAAGGGCGTGTAGGATAGCCACACGACCATGTTTAAAGCCACATGGTCTAGGCTTTGTCACACAGCTTGGACACACAGCCGTGTGACCCCTGTAGTGAAATTTTTCAATTTTTCCCTTAATGTTCTAGTTTGTTCCGATCTGGTCCTTAAATGTTCCTAACCTATTTTAGGGATTCGAAGACTCGATTTAATGCCCATAAATTTATGTTCTATTCATTCTAAATCATATATGTATTCATGAATTTATTCGATAATTGGATGCCAATTCATATGAAAAGTTTTGATATATATGGTAATATTCCGTAACCCTATTCCAGTGATAGAAATGGGTTATGGGTGTTACACAGAAATGGGTTATGAGTGTTACACCAAATGTCCTTGATGAATGAACAACTGAGAAGAATGTGCTCAAGGCCCTTAGTCAACCTACGTCGCATACAAGCCAACAAGACGTTAATCCTATAATGTACTAGAACCAAATTAATGGCACAAAGCTATGCAAACACCGCCAAATAATCAATTGAGTCCTTAATAAAAAACAACACCCAATTGAGCCTTTAATCAAATATAAGCAATCAATTAATCCCTAAAAAATTAATTTTTGTATTGTTATCTCGATAATACAACTTGAAATTGCCAAGAGGGAAGGAGAATTGACCTTTAAGCAATGAAAGAATATGAAAAAATGAACACAAGAATTTCAAGTGGTTCGGCCCTAATTGCCTACTCCACTACCTTAGCTTTCCACGACTAAGGATTTTCCCAAATTTATTAATTTGATAACCTTTGAGGACAAGGTTTAACCTTAAAATCTCCCTTAAGATTTCTACTCAAAATCTTAAGATTGCAACCCCCTTAAGGTTTCTACACAAACCTTAAGAAACAACCCTCTCAAAGAGATACAAAAAAGTAAACAAAGAAATAGTCCTTACAAAATCAAAATATTTTCCAATAAAACTCAAATAAACAAGAATACACTTGAGCTAAAGAATAATAATGAAAGCTTACAAGTGTGTACAAGAAAAGTATTAAAGAATTAAGCACTAAGGTTGTTTTGATTGATATTTAATCTTGATGATTTCTCTTATTCTTGTAGAATCTTTGGAAGCTTGTATTTATACCCCCTAATTGATTTCCAACCATTGTGGTTGTTGGAGATATGAATAGAATTGTTGGCGATGTGAAAATCAGTTCATTTAATTCACCTACTACAATGAGTATCGATACCGACTAAAAAGGTATCGATAATTTTTGCATTTAATGCAAAGTTTAGTAACCATTTGAGCTAAAGATATTGATACCAATAGGCTTTTATCGATACCATATGAAAAGTATCAATACTAGATCAAAACTTAGTTGAATTGGTTGAAAACAAAATGTCAATTTGGTATCAATTTTTAAATGGGTATCAATATTTTGATAAGTATTGATACAAAGACTAACTTGTTTTAAAACAGTTTCAACTTGATTGAAAATGTTTAACTCAATTGAAACCATTTTTACTTGATTTTATCATTTTGCCAATTTTGTTCAACTTTAACTTTTATTCAAAACCATTTTAATTTGTTATATCAAAAAATATTACCAAATAAAGCTAGTTTAAAAATCTCCGCCTTTTTTATATTACAAAACATTTTGTAAATTTATTTTTGAATAAATTGCTCCCCTATATAAAATTCATTTTCAATGTAAGGCTTAAAAAATTGAAATAAGATCAAATTTGAAATTCATTTTACTTTGAAAATATGGTCACTAATTTGACATAAAATCAATTAATCATAATCAATCAACCATTAAATTTACCTTTCTCTTCTTCCCCTTTTTGTTATATTAAAAATAATCAAATAAAGCTTAATAGGAAAAGAAACTGGTTAGTCCAAGGATAGATATGAAAAATAAGGAACAAGTGAACTATACCAAGTAAACATTAAGGTGCGATCACATAGAATTTGTATTAGTGATGTTCTCCTTGAAGCAATGCACCTTTTCCTACAAAAATAATGAAAGAATATGAAAAAATGAACACAAGAATTTCGAGTGGTTCGGCCCAATTGCCTACTCCACTACCTTAGCTTTCCACGACTAAGGATTTTCCCAAATTTATTAATTTGATAACCTTTGAGGACAAGGTTTAACCTTAAAATCTCCCTTAAGATTTCTACTCAAAATCTTAAGATTGCAACCCTCTTAAGGTTTCTACCCAAACCTTAAGAAACAACCTTCTCAAAGAGATACAAAGAAGTAAACAAAGAAATAATCTTTACAAAATCAAAATATTTTCCAATAAAACTCAAATAAACAAGAATACACTTGAGCTAAAGAATAATAATGAAAGCTTACAAGTGTGTACAAGAAAAGTATTAAAGAATTAAGCACTAAGGTTGTTTTGATTGATATTTAATCTTGATGATTTCTCTTATTCTTGTAGAATCTTTAGAAGCTTGTATTTATACCCCCTAATTGATTTCCAACCATTGTGGTTGTTGGAGATATGAATAGAGTTGTTGGCGATGTGAAAATCAGTTCATTTAATTCACCTACTACTACAATGAGTATCGATGCCGACTAAAAAGGTATCGATAATTTTTGCATTTAATGCAAAGTTTAGTAACCATTTGAGCTAAAGATATTGATACCAATAGGCTTTTATCGATACCATATGAAAAGTATCAATACTGGATCAAAACTTAGTTGAATTGGTTGAAAACAAAATGTCAATTTGGTATCAATTTTTAAATGGGTATCAATATTTTGATAAGTATTGATACAAATACTAACTTGTTTTAAAACAGTTTCAACTTGATTGAAAATGCTTAACTCAATTGAAACCATTTTAACTTGATTTTATCATTTTTCCAATTTTGTTCAATTTTAACTTTTATTCAAAACCATTTTAATTTGTTATATCAAAATATATTATCAAATAAAGCTAGTTTAAAAATCTCCGCCTTTTTTATATTACAAAACATTTTGTAAATTTATTTTTGAATAAATTGCTCCCCTATATAAAATTTATTTTCAATGTAATGCTTAAAAAATTGAAATAAGATCAAATTTGAAATTCATTTTACTTTGAAAATATGGTCACTAAATTTGACATAAAATCAATTAATCATAATCAATCAACCATTAAATTTACCTTTCTCTTCTTCCCCTTTTTGTTATATTAAAAATAATCAAATAAAGCTTAATAGGAAAAGAAACTGGTTAGTCTAAGGATAGATATGAAAAATAAGGAACAAGTAAACTATTCCAAGTAAACATTAAGGTGCAATCACATAGAATTTGCGTTAGTGATGTTCTCCTTGAAGCAATGCACCTTTTCCTACAAAAATAGAATTAAATTTTTGTTTTTGGTGCCCAATTTCTTTTGGGTCCATAAGCACTAGTTTTCAAGATTCTAGTCATTTTAGGTATCCATTTATAAAGGATATCATTATCTTTAGTAGTTATGAGTCCTTCAGGGACCCATACCCTTTTAACAATTTTTCCTTTGTAAAAGCTTGGAGAACCTCTATGTTTATAGAAATTAAAGCTAGTTTTAACAAAGTTTTGTTCTAAACTTTCTCCTTTTTCAAAAACTTTGTTAGAGTGAGCTTTTTCACTCTTAAACAACTCAAGTTACTTTTGATGATATTCATGAACTTTAGAAACTAAATTATGCAATTCACAATTCTTTTTTCTCAAAATCATTTATAATAGCTTGCATATCATTTATTTTACTTTCAAGTTCATGACTGACTTTGTAGAGTGAATTATTTTCATCTTTTACTTTTGAAATAGTTTTCCTATGTTTTGAAACCATTAATTCAAACTGCAAGCCTAATTCATCATATGCATATTGAAACTTATCAAAAGAATAAGAATTTGAAGTACATGAGTTAGAAGTTACATTAGAATCATTGATAGCCATAAGACATAGGTTGGCTACTTCTTTGTCTTCATCATCGGAGGAATCATCACTTCAAATAAGAATTTGAAGTACATGAGTTAGAAGTTACATTAGAATCATTGATAGCCATAAGACATAGGTTGGCTACTTCTTTATCTTTATCATCGGAGGAATCATCACTTCAAGTAGCAATATTAGCTTTAAGCTTTTGTTTGTTTGATCCCTTCTTCTTCCATTGAGAACAATCAAACTTGATGTGTCCCATTTTCTTGCATTCATAGCAAATAATGTGATCTTTCTCCTTGGTAGATTCAAGCTTCAATTCCTCCATGTTTTGGAATTTTCTTCCTTTATTAGACTTTATGAACCTCTTGAATCTTCTAGCAAACATCTCCATCTCTTTGTTTTTATCCACCTCTTCACTTGATTCGCTATGTTCATTTGTGGTGGATTTTAGAGCAATACCAACCTTCTTCTTCACAACTTTTTCTTCTTTAGCCCCTTTCGTTGAGTCTCATCTCATTTGTAAAGCAAAGAACTGATGAGCTCATCTAAAGTTAATGTTTCTAAATTCTTTGCTTTCTCAATTACAATCACCTTGGCTTTCTACGATTTAGGTAAGCTTCGAAGCATCTTCCCACCTATTCATTTGGATAAATCTTTCCATAAGACTTCAATCCATTTATGATGATTGTGAATCGATCGAATATCTCCTTAATATCCTCTTTGAGCTTCATTTTGAAAGTTTCGTAGTTGAGTTTAAGAATTCAAGCTTTAGACTTCTTCACTTGGATAGTGCCTTTATAGGTGAATTCAAGCTTGTCCCATATCTCTTTGGCATTTGAATAAGACGAAACTCTACTATATTGACTAAGTGCACAAAATAGAATGTGCATTGCCTTTGGCATTGAATTGAATGCTTCTCTTATCTTCCCCATTTCATTCATTCTTGCTTTTTGGAACTAAAAACTCTCATTCTTATTTGAATGAAATTGAAGAACCATCCATAATAATATCTTATACGGCAAGATTATTTGCTTGGATAAACAACATCATCATTATCTTCTAATAGGAATAGTTAACACCATTGAAATAATGAGGTTTGGAAATAGATTAAGACTCACTAAAAAAAATTGACCTCGAAGTAAATGTCATTGTTGTAGAATGAGTTGATGATCATTTTAGCTTCTTTGAGGATCTTCTCTTGGTTGTTAAATAGTCTTTAGAGACTAGCTATGATACTAATTTTTAGCTCGATAATTCAACTCGAAATCACCAAGAGGGAAGGAAAATTGACCTTTAAGAAAATGGTGGAAGAAATGAAAGAATATGAAACAATGAACACAAGAATTTAAAATGGTTTAACCCCAATTGCCTACTCCACTACCTTAGCTTTCCACAATTAAGGATTTTTCCAAATTTAATAATTTGATAACCTTTGAGGATAAGGTTTAACCTTCCAATCTACTTTAAGATTTCTACCCAAAATTTTAAGATTGCAACTTCCTTAAGATTTCTACCCAAACCTTAAGATTGCAACTCCCTTATGGTTTCTACCTAAACCTTAAAATACAACCCTCTCAAAGAGATATAAAAAAGTAAACAAAGAAATAATACTTAAAAGATCAAAATGTTTGTCAATAAAGCTCAAATAAACAAGAAGACAATTGAGTTAAAGAATAACAATGAAAGCTCACAAGTGTGTACAAGAAAGGTATGAAAGAATTAAGCAACAAGGTTTTTTTGATGATCTTTAAGCTTGACGATCTCTCTTATTGTTGTAGGATCTTTGGAAGTTGATATTTATACCCCTTAATTGATTTCTAATCGTTGTGGTTGTTGGAGATATGAATAGAGTCATTGGGAATGTAAAAACCAGTGCATTTAATTCACCTACAACAACGAGTATCAATACCAGCTAAAAAGGTATCGATAATTTTGCATTTAATGCAAAGTTCAATGACCGTTGGAGCTAAAGGTATCGATACCAATGAACTTTTATCGATACTATATGAAAAGGATCGATACTAGATCGATACTTAGCTAGATTGGTAGAAAACAAAATATCAATTTGATATCGATTTTAGAATGGGAATCGATATTTTGAAAACTATCGATACTGATAGTTGGCCTGGAGCAATACTAACTTGTTTTAAAACAATTTTAACTTAATTGAAAATGTTTAACTCAACTGAAACTATTTTAACTTGATTTTATCATTTTGCCAATTTTGTCTACCTTTAACTTTTATTCAAAAATATTTTAATTTATTATATCAAAACATATTGTCAAATAAAGCTAGTTTAACATGTGAAAGCCTTTGATTTCCATTAACTTCGCCTCCGTGGCACACTAAGATTGTACAATGTGGTAAAATCATGTAATTTCCCTAAAAAAAGGTTTAAAAATTATAAAAATTTATAAAAATTCTAAAAGAATTCTAAAATTATAAAAGAAATAGAACTTTGAAAATTTTAAAAAAATAGAATTTTTAAAAGTTATAAAATTATAAATTTTTTTACAAATTTATAAAATTATAAAAAATAATAGAAAATTATTAAAATTTTAGAATTTTCAAAAATTATAAAAATTATCAAAAACAACAAAAAATTATTTAAAAATTATGAAAATATAAAAAATTATTTTTTTATGGAGCCATCTTTGAGATTGATCATCAATATAAGCATCAGCTCCACATGGGAACTTGGTGTTGTCATTAGGGAGCCTGAACCTCTCCCCTTTGAACTTAACCCAATTCTAGTTCTTTTTCTCGATGGTCAACTCTTTATGTCACAAATTTGTGAACCATGCTGATTCTTTTTCAAAATTTTATATAATTTTTAATAATTTTATTTTTTTAATATTGTTTGCAATTTTTATACTTTTTTGCAATTTTATATTATTTTAAATAAATTTTAATATATTTTTATAATTTTTCCTTTTTATAATTTTTTGAAAATTCTAATTCTTTTACAATTTTTATAATTTTTTGAAAATTCTAATTTTTTGTTTTTTAAATAATTTTCTATTATTTTTAGATAAATTTCCATATATTTTTAATTTTTTATAATTTTAAAAATTATATATTTTTTTAAATTTTAATTCTTTTATAAGTTTGTTTTTAACTATTTTAAATGAAAATTACTAGATTTCATTATGTGGCACAACCTTAATGTGTCACATAGTGAAATTAATAGACTTAATGGATTTAATATTTAATTGATTGCTTAAATTCGATCAAGAACTCAATTGAGTGTTATTTTTTATTAAGGTCTTAATTTACTATTAAATTATTTTACATAGGCTTTTTTCTTTATATATTAAGTTTAAAAACAACCCTATTACAAATTCACTAAATGTTCAAATTAAAGCTTAGATTACACACATAATTGTCAAATCTTTGGTGTTAGGGCTTAAACTTTAAGAAAGACATTTTAATCTACTTTGTAATAAAAATCATGTGAATGTTGGTGTATGTAAAATAAAAAAAATATTAAATTTAAAATTAATAAAAACCCTTTTTTTAATATATGGAAAACTTTTTGAATTTCGATGCTTCTTCTCCCGTTCCGAAAGTCCAAGATGGTGGTGGTTCTCGAGCGGATGTTGATCGCAATACAAAGAAAGTTCGTTTTAAAGATGGGAATGTTGAGGAAAATAATGATATGTTAATCGAGCCTAGCCCTGTCCCTTCGATCTCTTGGAAGGACAAACTCCTGGGGGTCGATTCTGATGCCTTGAACAAGAAAGGATCGGATTACCCTGGGGATTGCACAGATGAAGAACTGGATTTTTGAAGGCGATGGTCTATTGTTAATGGAATTCCCTCTATCGATTTTTCTGAGAGGATTCAAAAAATTTTCTTCAAAGAAATAGAGCTCACAGTAATATTGAAATTAATCAGAAGAAATATTGGATATAGGACATAACACAGTCGTGTTTGCAGTCTATGGAGCTTGTCAAAGCCATTCCATCTCATGGACATTGAGAACGGTTATTTTTTGGCTAAGTTCCAATCTACTGTCGATTATGCTAAGGTTCTGTCACAAGGGCCTTGGCTGATTTATGGACAATATTTAATCGTCCAACCTTGGACAAAAGAATTTACCCCCTCTTAACCATACCCAAGTATGGTGCTGGCTTGGATCAGATTCCCAGGTCTTCTAGGATTCCTGTACAAAAAGAAAACACTCGAAGAGATAAGAGTCGGTAAAGTGGTTCCGCTAGACCTTAACACAGATAGCAGAACTAGAGGAAGATTTACTAGGATTGCCGTTTATGTCAACCTGGAGAAGCCACTAATTGCTCAAGTTATTGTAAACGAAATACCACAGAAAGTTGAATACAAAGGCTTACCCACGATTTGCTTTACCTGTGGGAAATACGGGTATTCCAATGAATTATGCGTCTCCTCGCAATCGGAAATTGAATCAGGGAAGGATCAGGCGGAGGTTTCTTCGGCGAAGGTTCCTAGCGGTGGAGAAGGCGACATTTTACGGGCCTTGGATGATAGTTGAGAAGAAATTCAGGCGTAATCCAAGGATTAGTAATCTCAATAAAGCAGATCTTAGGGGAAGAGAGAATTCGGGGTCAAGATTTGATGCTCTGGTTAATATGGAAACTTTGAATTTGGAAGGGGAAAAAAAACAAGGAGAAAGATGAGCAGTCGGTGGATTTTAATAATACATTAAGGGATAAAAATCGGAGTATCCCTAGTTCTAAGAGAAACGGTCAGACGGGGGGAAATAGAGACGAGGTTGGGCCTGTAAGACCTATTGGAGATGGCCCACTTAAGGAGAGGAATGTGGGCCTGTCACCTGCTGTTACACCTATGGTTAAAGCTGCAGCTGGTCCATCAAAATCCATGGTGGATATGGACAGCATTTGCAGTGTGCCGATCCAGCCCTTTGGCATTTTGGACTTTTCTTGTACAGAACCGATTAATCAAGTCAATGAAGCAATGGAATCGGCTAAGTCTTTTGATAGTGTTACTCAAGCTAATGAAGCAGGGGATTTGACTAAGGGCCAGTTCTGCATTGCCTTTCAAAAGTACTTTTGGCTCCAAAAGTATTTTTGGAAGAAAAGCTGTGCAGAACAAGTTACTTTTGGCTGAAATTTTTAGCTTTTCAGAAGTGCTTTTCAAAAGCACTTCTGAAAAGGAGAAGCTAAAATTTTTAGCTTTTCCTCTCCCAAAAGCACTTTTAGTGCTTAATTACTTTTTTACCCCTCCAATAACATAATACTTTCTCTTTTTTTTTCTTGATACTTAATTACAAATGTATTAAAATTATTAATTAAAAATAAAAAATATTTTTTAAAATACTAATTACAAATATTTAATAGTTATATTTAAATATTTAAAATATAGTTTATATATTCTAATTAAATTTTATAAATAATTAATATTTATTGCTTAAAAATATTTAAAATTTATATTTTATATATTAAAATATTAATAAGAAGTTATAATAATTTTTTTATATTTTTACTAAAATATAATAAATTAACTAATTTAAATATTATTTAAATGCATATTTGTTACTTAATAATAACATGTCTAAAATGGACATTTTATTTCTCAAAAGCACTTTTTCACAGCAATGCTAAACACTCAAATTTTTCACAGCACTTCTCAAAAGCACTTTTCCACAACACTTTTCAAAAGCACTTTTCAAAAGCATTGCCAAACTAGCCCTAAGTCTTTTAATACTCCTGTTCTCAATATTTTGCCCGATGCAGGGAGTTCTAAATTGGCTTCCAATTGTTCTAATTTAAATCCCATAAATTTCTCTTGTTTTAATCCAGTCTTTGTTGGACAGGAGACAAGCAATGATGAGGCTTCTAATAAGCTTACAAAGAATGAGTCTTTGATGCTAGCTTTGGTTGACATCCAAATTGACGAATTCCAAGGTGGATTAAATCCAAATAGACATACTGCAATTTCCTTCAAGGAGAAAGAAAAAATTGGATAGGATCATTCAAAGAGGACTTATGCGTCTGATTTTGACGGTAATAAATTTCAAAACTTTGGAAAATTAGTGGGGAGTAAAGATGGGGGTTTCCGAGCTACCAAAAAAATTAATAAAATTACTTATGGGAAAAGGGATAAATTTTAAAACTAAAAATTCTTCTAAACTTCCTTTGAGTGATTCTATGTCTAGGATAGCTCAGGCAGTATCCATTGTTCGCATTAATGAATCGAAAGCTTTTGGCCCGGGTACTGGTAAAGGGAACCAAGCTTGATTTTTTGTTTTAGTTTTTTTTTTCGTGGTTTCATATTTTTATTACTTATTTTTATGGATCTAAATTTATCAATTTTTTCTTAGAACTGTCAAGGCTGTACGAGTAGTAAATTTCTTCGAGCTTTTCGTGAGTATAACTTTGAGCATAAACCGGATTTTGTTTGCCTTTTAGAGCCAAGGATTAGTGGTAAAAAAGCCAATAATATCATTAAAAAATTGGGGTTTGATTTTTCTCACCGCATTGAACCTATTGGCTTTTCAAATGGCATTTGGGTTGGTTGGAAGGACAATATTTGTATTAATACTATTCACAATCACCCCCAATTTATGCTTCTTCGAATTCAGGGTAATAATGATTTTAATTCATTGTTTGTCTTTGTTGTATATGGTAGCCCAAATAGAACCAAGAGGAAGGCTTTTTGGACTAATTTAATAGAAGTTTTACCTCTTGATCCTTTGCCTTGGCTTATCTTAGGGGACTTCACTGCTATCATTTTTCCTAAGGATAAAAAAAGTGATCGATCCACGGGTAAGAGATGTAAACTTTTTGGTGATTTTGTCGATGCTTGTAACTTGCAGGACCTTGGATTTATAGGTCCAACCTTTACTTAGAAGTGAGGTAATACGCATGAACGAATAGATCAGGCATTAGTGAATGGTTATTGGATTTCATCATTCCCGCATACTATAGTCTATCATCTTCCACGTATTAAATCGGATCATAGACCCATTCTTATTAATACTAACCTTGATCTTAGCCTTCCGAAAGGGAGACTTTTTTGTTTTCTTGCAGAATGGACAAAACATGAAAATTTTAAAGAGTTGGTCACTACGAAATGGAGGTTTACAGGTAATATGGCTGACTCCTTATCAGATTTTAAAGATTGGAACAGGCCCGTCTACGGATTTATTGGCACGCATAAGAGACAACTTTTGAGATCCCTTGGAAATATTCAAAAGGCCATGGATTGGTGTTTTTCTTCTAGGTTAGCTGATTTGGAGATAGAGATTCGAGATGAACTGGAAAATGTGCTCAATCATGAGGAGCTATTATGGAGGCAAAAGGCTAGATGTGATTGACTTCAGTTTGGGATCGCAATGCCAAGTACTTCCATAGTCGCACTATGCAAAGGCGGAAATCTAATCACATTATGTCTCTATGCATGAGTAGCGGAGATTGGAGTGCGAATCAGAGTTTTCTTCGAAATAAGGCCGTCAGATATATGGAGAAATCTCTCCTCCCATGAGTACTCTTTCCTTTGATTTATTTCGCCATCTCATGGAAGATGACATTGGTTTCCTTAGCAAGCCAATCTTGAATAATGAGATAAAGAAAGCCCTCTTTAATATGGCTCCATTGAAGGCTCTGGGAAGTGATGGTTTTCATGCACATTTTTTCCAAAGTCAGTAGGATTCTGTTGAAGAGGTGGTTTGTGAGTGGGTCCAGGGAATTTTTGATAGTAATAAGATTGAGGAGGATCTTAATAATACGTTCATCATGCTTATCCCCAAGAAGGAATGTCCAGAGGATTTTAGTCAATTTTGGCGAATCAGTCAGTGTTCGGTTATGTATAAATTGGTGATGAAGGTGATAGCAAATAGATTTAAAGTGGCGTTTCCTAAATATATCTCTCCTGAGCAAGCGAGGTTCATTATTGGATGCAATATTTCGGATAATATCATTATTGCACAAGAAGTCATTCACTAGATGCGCAGCAGGAAAATGGGCAAGAATTGGATGGCTATTAAGTTGGATCTTGAGAAAACTTATGACAGGATTAGATGGGTTTTTATTGGTGCGAACTTTGTAGCTATTGGGATTCCTGAGTTTTTAAGAAAGGTAATTATGAGTGCTATTTCTTCCTCTTCTATGCAGATTTTATGGAATGGGATCCCGTCTCAGCTTTTCAAGCCTGTAAGGGGGATTAGACAGGGTTGCCCTTTATCGCCTTATTTTTTCGTCCTTTGCATGAAATGGTTTGGACATATTATTCATTTTGAGATTTCAATAGGAAGGTAGCAATCGATTCAGCTTTCTAGGTCAGGGCCTTCTTTATCCCACCTCTTTTTTGCTGACGATCTTGTTATTTTTGCCAAAGTAGAGATGGATCAAGTTATCCTGTTAAAAGAAATCTTGAAACACTTTTGTGATTTTTCTAGGCATAAGATAAGCGCAAGGAAGAGTAATATTCATTTCGCTAAAGGTGTGGATGATAGATTATGTGATCAGATTAGTATCTTATTTGGATTTTAGAAGGTTTCTAATCTAGGGAGGTATTTAGGGGTGCCTCTTCTTCATGAGTGGGTTACTAAAAGTACTCTTAACTTCATTGTTGAAAAAGTAAAGAGAAAACTTCAGTCTTGGGAAGCTAGAAAACTTTCATTTGCAAGGTGTGTCACACTTGCACAGTCAGTTCTCCTTACTATTCCTAATTACTTCATGCAGTCCCTTCTAGTTCCGAAAGGGGTATGTGACGAGATTGAAAAGATTGCTAGATAGTTTATTTAGGGAAGCTTTTCTGGTCACCCCAAAAGTGCTTTAGTTGGATGGGAGTCTATTTATCAACATAGATCTCGTGGAGGACTTGTATTTTGGCATCTTCATGATCAAAATAAATCTTTTTTCATGAAAATTAGGTTTAATCTAGTCTATTGACAGGATGTTTTATGGGTCTGTGTCCTTCGATCGAAATATGGATGGAAGAATCAGCTCCCTGATTACATTTACAGGAACAATTGTTCTCATCTTTGATGCTCCATTTCTAAGGTATGGCCCCTCTTTTGCGAGAATCTTATATGGTCTGTAGGTCATGGTTCAACAATTCGTGGTTGGAAAAATTCTTGGGTTCCGGATATGGGTCCTCTTTTTAGTTATGTTTTGACTCATTCTAGTCTTGACTTGAAGTGTACTCTAAGGGATTGGATGCTTCCTAATGGTAATTAAAATTTGGATTTACTCCAGTTATGGCTTCATGATGACGTGATTAAGAGAATTTTAAGTGTTTCCCCTCCTTACCCTAACGGGGGAGTGGATAGGATCATTTAGGCTCGATCTGGGTCAGGGTCTTTTTTATTCGAAGTGCTTATTGGGCTTTAAAAGAGAGCTATTGGAATTCTCATGATAATGCTTGGAAGATCGTATGAAAATATCAATGTCTGTAGAGAGTTCGTCTGTTTCTTTGGCTTGTAGCTAAGTAGAGGCTTCTTAGCAATTCTGAACGAGTTAGGAGAGGGATTGGACATAGTAGTGTGTGTACTCTTTGTGGGCATGATATCGATGATATTTCACATGTCATCTGAGACTGTTCGAAGGCCAAGGAAGCCTGGATGCTCGTTGTTCCCGCTGAGAAATATGCCAGTTTTTTTTTTACCCTATCCAAATTTGGTTCTCCACTAATTTATATTGTCATGATAAATTGTAGGATAAATGAATTACTTGGTTGAGTCTTTTTAGGATAATTGCTTAGAGACTTTGGAAGAATAGGAACCTCTTCATCTTCCAAGACTTCAATTGGACGGCTTATGAGACCATCAAAACCTCCTTCAGTTGGGCTCAACAGTTTGAACCGTTACTTGGTGTAGCCAAATCCACTGCAATTAGTTCCGGAACTTATCATCATTTGGCTGATAATTGGGTTCATTTATTTGCCGATGGAGCAGTTGCTAGGGATTCTGGAAATGCCTCAGCGGGAGGAGTGGTTTGAGACCAGAGTGGAAATTGAATTTTGGGCTACACCCATTATTTGGGTAGATGCTCACCTCTAGAGGCTGAATTCTGGGGCATTTTTTATGGAATTCTCTTTCTTTTAAATAAAGGTTATAAAAAAGTTCGAGTTCAGTCTAATAACCTTAAAGTGGTTAAGGCATTGTCCACAGAGATATCAGTGGATTCAGGTACTACAATTCTCAGGAGAATTAAACGACTCTTGCGCTCTAATGACCAATGGAAATTCAAGTATGTCACTAGGGAGTGTAATTTAATAGTAAATCAATTGGCAAAAATCAGTCTCTCTTGGAAATCACCTCTTCAGGTTTTGGAAGTGCCCCCTGATTTGGTGGTCAAGGCTATTCAATAAGATAAAGCTTTTAGAACCTCTTAAGAAGTTTTTAGTTGTAATTCTATTTATTTTTCACCAAAAAAAATAAAAAATAAAATATTATTTAAAAATAAAAGTATAATTTAAAATCTATAAGATATTTGAATTTAAACTCTTTTTTTAAAGGTTTATTTAACAATTTTTAGCCTAATTTGAGCATTTGTGTGTTTTATAGGAAGATTTTGAAAGTGACCTCCAAAAAGTTACACCCAATTTCAATTCCTCAAACTTTATTTACCTTTTTATTTATTTCACCACGTATCATTGAATCCCTCTAAAATGGACAATTTGATTGTTTTTCTCTTTAGCTGATTCAATAAAAAAGCTTTCGCCTTTTCTGCAACTCTCTCTCTCTCTCAAAAGCTGCCCCATTCCCCCTCCCCCCACTATTTTAAGTTCATAAGCGCTCAACAAAAAAACAAAGTCAGGTTTTGATTCTTTCTTTTCAAAGAAAACAAAGAAAATTTTGAGTCCTGCATAATCAAGAAGTTCTCCCGAAACCCATGCTTCCAAGGGTTAATGGTTGTGTTATTTGGATGGAAGATAAAGAAGATGAAGACTCAGCTTCATGGAACCGAACCGACTACAACAGCATCAATAATAATAACAACAATAACAGTGGCGTTATAATGGAGAACAAAGAAGATATGGGTACTTTTTCAACATTCAAATCCATGTTAGATGATGAATGGTACGTAGGAAACAACTGCATTTCAAGCCATCAAGATATTAGAGACCTTTCCTTTACTTCAAATCTTGGTGACCATCATCAAGATAATCTTTTGCTCCATCATCATTCTCTTCCTTCAGTGGATTCTTCATCTTCATGTTCACCATCTTCCTCCGTTTTCAACCATCTTGACCCATCTCAGGTACAGTACTTTTGCCAACCAAAACCAAACTTATCTTCAATCCTTAATTTTGTTTCTAATAGCCCTTTAGACCATGGTTTTGATTTGAGTGAAATTGGGTTCCTTGACAACCAAGCAACAAATGGTACTACTTTGTTGAACAGGGGAAATGCTGGGGTTTTGGGTAGTTTAACTGATCTAGGTCATGATAATCATTTAGACCCTGCTAATTTGTGTCCTGGGGCTCAGTTTTCGAGTTCTCGTATGGTTCAGCTACCAGAAAATGGTGCCGGGTTTGCTGGTTTTCAAGGGTTTTATGAGAATCCTGGAAATGCTCTGTTTTTAAAAAGATCTAAGTTGTTAAGGCCACTACAAAGTTGTCCTTCCGTTGGTGCACAACCTACTTTATTCCAAAAAAGAGCAGCTATGAGGAAGAATTCAGCTGATAGTGGACCAAATTTCGGGGTGTTAGATGGAGGAAAGGTTAGTGTTTCAAGTGGTACTGAGGGAGAAAAAGGGAAGAAAGAAATGGGTAAAGAAGAGAATGAGAAGAGGAAAATTAACAACGGAGATGATGTAGAAGATGTGAGCATTGATGGGTCAGCTCTGAATTATGATTCAGATGAGTTTACTGAGAATACCACGGTGGAGGAAACTCTTAAAAATGGGGGAAATACCATAAATGCAAACACTAGTGCTACTGGAGGAGACCGAAACCAAAAGGGTAAAAGGAAAGGGCTTCCTGCTAAGAATTTGATGGCTGAGAGGCGCCGTCGAAAGAAACTCAATGATAGGCTTTACATGTTGCGCTCTGTTGTTCCAAAGATTAGCAAAGTAAGAATTTTCTTTCAGACTCTCTTTTTTATCTTGTGAATTCAAGTATGAACTATTGTGTTCATTTTGATCCTCAGAAAAACATCAAATTTTCTTACTTTCTCTTATTTTGGTGTGTGTGTTTTTGTTTTCTGGGTGGCATTTTTGGATTATATGTGAGTCACTGGCAATCTTTTGTTTTTATGTGTTCTCAAAATGCTGTGAGAAAGTTAGCATTAATTTCTCTCACATGGAGTCTGGTTGTGTGTTTCAAATTTCACCATAATTCTTTGGACCACATTTCAGTAACTTCTTTCAACTCATCCATAAGTAAAGTTCAATACTTGCAATCTTTTCTTATCATGTCTATATACTTTTATATTTGAGCACCGTAAATAGTTACATTGTTAGTATTTTAGCAACAATATAAAACACAGAAAATATGAAAGAAAGATATATTGGAAGCACACAATAATCTGTTGTATTGTTCAGATTATATAGGCAAAAAAAAAAAAAAAAACAGAAACCTGTTAAACTTGCTCCTACAATCATGCCACAAACACTTAACTTACTCCTAAAATCATGTGACAAAAAAATTAAAAATTAAAAATCCCTAAAGACTTGGTCTACAGACCTATTATTAAGCAAGTCTAAGGCACATTCTCAACATACATCCTATGTGCTCTGTGTTTATATTTTTCTTCAAGTATCTATGTTTAGCTCGCCCACGAAGCCGACTCTCTAAATTCATGGAAACAACTTTAAAAAATTTGAATGTACCCCATACCCATGGGTTTTTCAAATGAAGAGTAGTTAAACTTCTAATCTAACTAACCTCGAAGAAGGAGCATGTTGCTTTACTTGCAAAAGAAGGGCTTTGGGAAGTTCATATTTTCTCAGTTTTGCTTCTTAGAAATAGCATGATTTACCTTCTCCTTTTACTTATAGATGGATAGAGCTTCAATTCTCGGGGATGCTATCGAGTACCTGAAGGAACTTCTACAGAGAATCAATGACCTCCACAATGAATTGGAGTCAACCCTTCCAAGCTCCTCACTGACACCTACAACCAGCAGTTTCCATCCATTGACATCCACTCCAGCTACCTTTCCTAGCCGTATCAAGGATGAACTTGGCCCCAGTTCATCACCGAGTCTGAATGGGCAGCCAGCAAGAGTAAGCTTCATATCTATATCATGAAAAGTTACTTTCACCTTTCACTTTTCTTTGTTTCTGCAATTATATCTAGTTAGGTCTTTCTGAATTTTAGCAAATATCAGTATTTAACTGACCATAAATATGTTGTACATGGGAACTTGAAGAAAAATGAAGAGTCAGAGAGCAACATAGAAATGGGTTGCATGTAGAGTCATTAGATATGAGTCACATTGTAAAATTTAGCTAAATTGTATGCTAACTGATTTAGCCAAATGTGTGTGTGTGACTGTATTTTTATAGGTTGAAGTAAGGCTGAGAGAAGGAAAAGGTGTAAACATCCACATGTTCTGTGGGCGGAGACCAGGCCTTTTGCTCTCCATAATCAGGGCTTTGGACAACCTTGGACTTGACGCCCAGCAAGCAGTCATTAGCTGTTTCAACGGTTTTTCCATGGATATCTTTCAAGCTGAGGTTCATTTTCTGACCCCTTGTGAACTTCCCATTTTGCTTTTCAAAAGTTGATGATAGCAATAACGGTGGTGACCATGAAAACGAATATATGTAGTTTTCCCTCTTAGCCAACTCTGTTATCATGAGAAAAGCATCTGCAGTTTAGATTATAGCTAGATTATAGCTTTCTCCTATCTGGTTTATCATGCAAGTAAAGGATAGGAGGGGTATCTTCTATATTCTTATCGAGAATTCACAGTTTGCTTTTGAGTTTTAACATACTAATTGTTGTGTTTTTCCAATTTCCAGCAATGCAAGGAAGGGCAGGACATCAATCCTGAGAATATCAAAGCTGTACTTTTGGATTCAACTGGCTTCCCCAACATGATATAGAGGTTTCTTCCCCCAAGTTTATATTTTGACCATGAATAGTCTTGAAATCTCCATGAGGTAAGTGTATATTTGTTCCACCAGATCAAATAACCTGTAACTTTGTTTCTTCAGGTCGGAAACTCATCATCAACTAAGCTAAACTTTTGGACAAACTGATAATCTGTAATTTGCAAAATCTTTTTCCGCTTTTTACTAATAAAAACATATGCTGTTATATTTGGAATGCATGTAGACTATGGTCGAGCAAACATGTGGCGTTAGGCCTTAGATCTGAAACACTTTAAATTCAGATTTCAGATTTGTTTTTAAAGGCAATACTCATATGAACCTGAGAAAGTGGGTTGATATGATCCTGGAATTATTATGGACTTTTCCAACTAAGCCAATTCTCTACGTTGCATGATATGTGCTGCTTTTTGTCTCAAATTTGACATTAGAACAAAACTTGGGCAACATGTAAAAACTAAGTCTAATTTACATCTCCTTGCTAAAATATATACTAGGTATTTAAAAAAATTTTTTTTTTTTACAACAAGAGCTCAAACTCACACATACACACGCACATACTACCACAGGCGAATTTTGATTTCGAGTACGGGTGAACTCTCTTTCGACCAATGAACCTACTGCTCTAATTCATAATATATACGAATTTTAATATCATATATTATGTATGTGATATTATCAAAATGTCACATGATAGTTTAATGTTTTATAAAAACTAAACAAAATAATCTTCATTATATTACATTATTAGAAATAAATATAACAAAAAAATTAAGGCTTAATATTTGTAGAAACTAAATATATAATCTTTCCATTTTAGTTTTTCTATCTAAATTTACATATGAGGTATTTAAAATATAATTATTATAATATTCTATAATAAATTTTATTAATTAATTTGATGTAAATTTTAAAACATATAATTGATAATTTAATTGCTAGTTAAGCTTTCGAAATTAAAATTTTTAATACAAATATATTTATAACCTTTGTACTTAGTTTATACAAAATTGTACAGATGTAATTAATTTTACAATTATTTTATATTATCAATTATTTATTTTATCATTTATCATTTACTATTATTTTATTCATAATATTTGCAGACATTCACCATTAAAATTTACAGATTTATAGGTATCCACAGTTTTGGTTAAAGCTTTTCTAATTTAGGATATGGCTGTTTTAACTTCATCTGTTTGTTAGTCTTGTAATTGCAGTTCTTTGACTATTTACTTCCACCGAAAAAAAATGTTTTTATTTGTGTATTATAAATTACTTATTCTAATGTTGACCTCTATATTATTATTGATTATAAAATGTTATTATTTACAATCATATACATCATATACTATTAATTAATAATTATATATCTTTAAAATTATGAAATTTATTGATGTAATATAAATCATTTCGTAAATGTCTAAAAAAATATACTAATAATTTTATCTGATAAATTTTCAACATCATTTATCATTTACTCACAATTGCTTATTAGGATTTAATATAATAATTAATTTACTATGTCCACTTCAATCATCGCATTGATAATTTGGACATAATTCAATTGGTAAACATAGTTCGACAATCTATTGATATTTAAATTTAGTGACTTCAATTCTAATTTTTTAGGTAAGTGGTACCTTATACCTTAGTAATTGATCTATATACAGTCGAGACGTCTCTCTCTGTGAATCATACACAACTCTCTATGGAGGCAGTGGGCAAAATCCTCCTGAAAGAAAATACATTTTGTTGTTGAGAGATCGGGACAGTGTCCCCAAGGATGACACTTTGAAGACTTCTTCTAGAGGAAACGATCCGCCATCAACAATAGAAGACGCCTTTTATTGTTAAGGGGGATTGACTTCTATGGAAGAAGTCTTCAAAGTATTACTGACAGTGACTTTCTAGGTCTACAACCCAAGTGTAGTTTATATTCAAGTAATAAAATCTCGAGAGTCCGAGGGCGATCCACAAAGAAGTTTATTAGAACTTACAAGATTACAAGTATTATATGCTATAACAGAAATTTAACACTTGATTTTGGAATAAGCATTGATAATGAAAGTAGTAGCTAGAAACACTAGAAATAAAAAGTCAACGTAAGAAATTAACTAAAAATAATAAAAAAAACAAATACGTAGAAGAAAATATGCTGAGGTTAGAGGATCAACTCTTGGTGCCATATTAAGATTATATTTTAATACTCAATGTTATTACTCAATTAGAATCTACACATAAATGGGGTCCCAATCGGATGATCTATGTAACGCCCGAAAGTTCTTAGTTTTTAATTGTGTAAAATTGCAAAGTAATTTGTTACGGGTTGGTTACGTGCTTTGGATTGGTCATTTTAGTCCTATGTTTGAGCTCTGTTGTACATAAGGGAGAAATATTTTTGATTAGTTTTACTCTTTTGGTTGGGCATTAGAGTTTAAATTAAACTCTAGGAAATCTGGTAGATATCTTTTTAATATATTTTACTCTAAAATTGAATTTCAAAATTTCCTAAATTAGCTCCTACTCCAAATCGCCCACACCCCCTTCTGCTTGGTCTTTCTTTGTTTCTTTTTTTTTTCACTTTTTTTGCTTTCTTCTTTTCTTCTTTTATTAGATCTTTTTTCTCTATAGAAGTGATATTTATCTTTCTTTCCATCTTTTTTGTTTATTTGCTGTCATTGTATCTTCTTTTGTGTTCGTTTCAGCAATTATATCGGATCGTTGTAATTGAGGTGTAAGTCTGATTCAATTATTTTCTGTTATGTTGCTTTCTTTTGTTTTATTTTTGGTCAATTTTGGGGGTCGTGTAATGATTAATTCATGTGTTAGTAGTTTAAACGTTACTGTGTTTTCGTTAGGTAAAGGGAACAAAGGTCGATTACTTCTAGCAGAGTAAGTCACATTTTGGGCATTGTTACTTGAGTGTTAATGACTCGATTTTGGTTTTAGAGATTGAAGTGTTGATTATTATATGCTTTTAGATTGGATCTTGGGATAGTTAATTGGTGTAATTTGTGGAACGAATGTAGGTTTTGTGAGTTTCTGACGTGTAGGTGATAAATTTTGTTATCAGGTGTGTGATCTAACTCGAAAAGCTCATCAAAATTCGAAAAAATTGTGAAAACAGGGGATGGTTTCGAAACTGTCCAGCGACCACACAGTCGTATGGTGGACCGTGTGTGCCACTCGAAATTTGGGTCCGTAGACATCGTATGGGGCTAGAAAGGCATATGTTTCAGTACGTAAAAGAATACGAATAAGCTTAGAAGGTATGTTAAGTAGGAAATGTTACCATTAAATCATGTGCTATATTATGATTTGTATGAAAATATGTATGTATGCTTGCCATATGATTTATGATATATGTAAGTATGATATATGATTATGATTTGTTTGTGTTTCAGGGTAGGTTATGATATGATCGAGGAAGTGCTATATGGCAATTTATACTGCAATTATGGAGGCTAGATTGTAAATTTATGTATGGAGCTGCAATTATATGAGTGGCACATCACCACCTATTGGTATGATTGGATGGGTGGACTCTAGTATTCTTATATGGTGCGATTGGCTGGACGGAGATGGTGTGTAACAGATCGGGGTAAGACATGATATGCTATGATATGTTACGCTATGTTACAAAATGGTATGATATGATACAACATGTTATGTTATAATAAGATATATCTTGATATGAAATCTGATATGCTATGATACAAATTAATGGTTATGATTACTTGTATTGAAATTATGGGTTAAATCACACACTGTGCTTAAATGTCATGCCTATGTTTTGCTTCGTTTCAAGTGATCCTTCAACTTAGGATTGGACGATGACTCTAGAGCTCGAATTTCACATTTCTTTTGGTTTAAGTACTTTGGAATTTCTTTTTGTTTAATATGGACATTTTGGACTTTTCATTAATTTTTTGGACTTTGAGACATTTTAAGTTTTGTTTAGAATGTTAGGATTATTTGGTATTTATCTCACAGAAGTTTTTACCTTGAGTGTCGCCTAACTTAAGATAATTAAAAATGAATCACAGTTTTAAAATTGATAGGTTATAAGGTTTTCCGCAACATAATAAATTGAAGTTTACTAAGAGATTTTTCTCGCAACACTTAAGCAAATTGGACTTGATTTTTGGTAAAACTATTTTAGGTTGCGATTTTAGAAATTGCTATGATTTTCAAAAGCTGTTCAAAGTGACATATCTTTTCGTGAAAAGTTGGTTTCTTCCAAAATTATACAACTATTTCTTTTACTAGTACGATGTAACCTCTATGATCTGACTGTAACTTTAGGTCGGGTATGAGGTGTTAAATTCTAGCAATGTATGTCCATTAATTAAGCATATGAATCCATGAGCAAAGTTATGTCCATCAATGAAGTGTCCAAACTGATTGTCCAATAAGTCTAAGAGTTTAGCAAATGAATCCATAAGCAAAGGATGGTGCAATATGACAGTTCAACTGTTTAAGTTCAGTCCAACCATACAGTATTATAATCACCTGATAACTTCAAAACTTATAAAAAGATTTCAAATATTTATTATGCCAATTTTTATGTCTACAACAAATTAATGCTAATTTATCCAAGCATTCATTGTGCCATATATTATCTATAATAAATAAAATATCTTACTTTACAAGTATGATTATAACAAGTGATTGATAATTAATTTTAGCTCAAATGATGAGTATGTAATTTACCTTAATATTTCTCAAGAGTTTCACCCTTTCACCTCAGCATTGAAAACTTAAAATAACATAGCAAAAGTAAACAACTCAAACTTAGATGAAATAGACATATTAGAAATAAGAAACTTGAAATTTTACACAAATAATGAAACAAAAAAAAAAAAAAAAAAACTTAACAAGCAAATGATCTTGAACTCAACTTCAAGCTGCTCCCTATGTTGAAACAAATATCTATTTACAAAGATTTGTGAAGAAGAAAATGGCAATACAAAGGACTTGTTAATAATAAATTTCTAGGCCTACTTCTTTGTCATCTTTTGAAGCATTTTTCACATGTTAAAAGACGACTCTTTTTGTCCAAGTTAACAGCTCTCAATAGGAATAGTCCAAAAGAGTTGATTGATGGTCTAATTTGTCTATATGCTGTAAAAATTTCAAGTCCAAACTCCAATTGTGTTAGGAGATATGAGCCAAACATGAAAATGCTTCAAAACTATCCATCAATGTGAAACTTGTAACTTTATCTTTACTTTTGGATTTCTTCTTGATGCATTTTGGTGTTGCTGTTCCAATATTTGAATAGATCTTCAAATCCCCATTTCGAAGATATAAGGTACACCCAAAATGGAGTCCTGAAGCTCGGGACATGATCGAAACACTAAGAAGTGTTCCGATTGAAAGTTCTGAATGTGTTCAAATTAAAAATTTTTAATCTTTTGAGTTTTGAACTTTCACTCATCATCTTGGATCAACTTTAGGCTTAGTGCATTTAATCTCATAGTTCCACGTATTGACGTCTTCTCCCTAAACCTGTTTTACCTGTGAATCCCACATGGAATATTTTATTGAAACTAAATACAAAAAAAACTAAAAATACACAACATTTGCAATACAAACAAAAAAAGTCAAATCACTAAAATAAATTTAAAACATATAAAAATATTCAGGAAACCAAGCAAATGTAAGTAAGATATAGTCCAAAATAATCATATGATGATGGCTCATCATACACCCACACTTACATTTTTTCTTGTCCTCAAGGAACAAAAAAAAAAAAGAAAAGAAAAGAAAAGAAAATTGCTATTACCCAAAAATAGTACACAAATTAAAATAACATGTGAATAAAGTGCAAAAGTATTACAAAACAAGAAGTTATGATGAAAATAGAAATCATAGATGCTAGTCAAAATATAAATAGTCACATGAATATTTATATAATTAGGCAAAATTAGAAACTTTGGACCTTCGTGCTTGTATGCAATTACCTGTGTGCAATATTATCTTTGGACCTTCGTGCTTGTATGCAATTACCTGTGTGCAATATTATCCACGCATTAAACAGTAATAAGTTGTAAGTTAAGCATAATAATCATGATTTCATAAGTGTATTAACAATTCACCTCTTCTTTAATCTGATTCCAATATGCATAACAAGTTCACTAGGTCTTCTGGCTTGTAACATTGCACTAGGGCTAAGGTAGGATGAAAAGCCAATTTAGTCTTAAATCTTAAGCATTAGTTACTTACAGATCATAAAAAGCTTAAAGTATCATTCCCTACTTCCTCAATATGAGCACTAATTATATTTTCATCTCCATCTATTTTTTTTTGTTTTTTGTTTTTATCTCTTTATTTTTCCACCCTTCAAATAAAGCATGGGTAAAAGAGGTAGACAAAAAAATAGTCCTTATCTTTTTTTTTTTAATGATGTATATACAAAGTATAGTGAAGCCATGCTTTATACATTTTCTCACCCTAAAATATCCACCTTAATATTTCTACTTATCTCAGCACTAAATACTTAATGTAAACAAAAGGATTAAGATTTAGCAATTAAGACTTTATAAGCTAAGATAATAATATTAAATGAAAAAAATCTCAAAAGGCTCAAAATCAATGTACTAAGAAAATTTATGTAAAGGTTGGCTCGAAAGGTTCAAACGATCCAAAGAAATTGCCTAGATATTCCTTTATCATGCATTTGGAACTACTCATTATATTTAAGGGAAATAAGCCAATAGATTCTAAGATCATGATTAAGATATTACTTACAATCATTACAAGTCATGCATATCATCTAAGACAGACAATGTATAAAAGAAAATTCAAAAGATAATATTGTCAAATAAAGTTTAAAGCGGAAAAATACAAAGTCCTAACAAAACCTAATTACACAAAACCCATTAAACACATTCTATAATAGGTTAGCAACTAATCTTTTAATAATCATCAATTATTCAAGCTTACATACTTTAGTACTTTGCAAGCATGTTAAAATCTCAAAAGTACTATGTATATTAAATGATCATTCAAAACATTTACTAAAATAACATATAAAGTAAACAAAATTGACAAAGAATTTTTTTTAAAAGAAAAAGGTGAAAAATGGGTGTCAAGATTACTCCTTATCCTCCATTTCAACATAAAATGATGCAATTCAAGAATGCTATTCACTCCTTGTATTTTACAAATATATATATATATATATATATATATTTAAAAATAATAATAAGGGTAGGCATTCTAATAAGGTGCAGTCTCAAGATTATTTTACATACTCTGTCACCTTGATTACAATAAGAACCCTTAGTGTTTTTTTTAAAGAGACTTAGGATTTTCACAAAAGTATCCCCTACCCCTTGCCAAATTAGGGCATTGTCCTCAATGTCATAATCATAAGTGAAGTTTAGAGGATATCACCTATGATAGTTGGTCAAGATTGGTATAATTGAAACACAACAATATGTATATATATAAATGTAAATATATGTAACCTTCCAAACCAACCTAGATGTTATGGCTAGATTGAGAAGGCTACATTAGCCACCAAAATGGCTAAGTTAACTTACGTTACTTTTTAAGACTTTAAATAAACACATTTCAGAGAAAATCGTAGTTGTACTTTGAGTTAGCTTAAAAAAGCATTCATTCATTAGATCGTGTATACTTAGGACACATTTTATTGTTGAGAGTGTTATTTTAGAAAAATCGTTTGCTTGTCGCTCTTTTTAAAAAAAAAAAAAACCAATGTGAAACTAATGTAGCTGAAAAACCATTTTTCTAGTTATTTTGGAAAATTAGTTGTCTTATCGATTTATTTTTTTAAAAACGATTCCTTTGCAATGCAGCGGAAACTAGGATACAATATCAAATTTTACTTAAGGTCAATATAATGCATTATCCGGTTATTATGCTTGAGTAATCCATGCATCCAAAAATCCCCCCAAAAAAGTTACCAAGCCACAGACTAGAAATAATTAAAAATTACAAACCAAAACCAATAAAGACTTAATAATACTTAATTAAAAAAATAATACTACGAGGTCCAAGTTGGTTCTCCGAATGCTGAGTGCAACACCCCAAACCCGGCCTAGACGTTATGGTCGAATCTGGTGATGTCACATGATAGGGTGTTTGAAAACTAAGCCAACGCATTAAAACATCTTCGATTTGTTTAGTTAACTCTTATTATCTTAAAAAAAAACCATTTGCTGGTTAATTCGATTTATGAAAAAAATAATTCACTACGGAAGCTTTAGAAATCATTAATTTTATAGAAACTGAGATAATTACATAAATTCATTCATTTTAGGAAAACCCATTTGTTTTAGTAAAACCGTTTTTTCGTTGAGCTCGTGCAGTTATAAAATCAATAAAACCTATAAAATCCAAAATTTAAGTAAAAGTCCAAAAATTCCCAAAATACATCAAAATTAACCAAATAAAATATAACCTTAGGTCATAAATAGAAGTCTAATAATCGTGGTCACCGTCGAGTCCTCCACCGCACCGATCCGTCTAAGTCTAGGGGTTATTTGTACAGATTAAATAGAAGGGGTGAGTTTACGTAAACTCAGTGTGTAATCCCCATAGAAAACAGACATACAGTCAATCACTGTAGTAAACAGACAAATACAGTCTGGGCTAAGCCCATTACAGTTTCAGTAGTAGTTTGGGCCTTAGCTCATTTCAGTTACAGTATTAGATATGCATTAGGGCCTTAACCCATCATAGTAACAGTTATACATGCATTGATCAGAAAATAGAATCCTACCCACCAGCCTCTAATACACCATCTCCATCCATCCCTACACTTCCTGAGGGGTTTAAAACACCCACTCAACCCTACACTCCAAGTTGTACCGAACGCAACGCATATGAGTATAATGCAGCTGAGCTGCCAGTCAATTAGACTTAAGAGCCTTTCAGTATATATTGCAACTGAGCTTCCAGTCAATAGGCTTAAAAGCCTTTCAGTACATTTACTCCAAATATCATCATCCCAACCCAATGAAATGCAAACATACAGTAAATGCCATGCTCTCACATGGTTATCAATTATATATACAGTTCAAGATACATGCATATAATCATCATGCTCAGTACAT
Organism: Gossypium stocksii; assembly: GCA_020496765.1. Classification (NCBI taxonomy): domain Eukaryota; kingdom Viridiplantae; phylum Streptophyta; class Magnoliopsida; order Malvales; family Malvaceae; genus Gossypium; species Gossypium stocksii. Next base: position 73,330,817 of record CM035622.1, read on the forward strand.
ACATCATACATTCAGTTCACACATTTAAGGGTCTAAGTAGTGCTTACCGACCTTATAGTAGGTTCATAGTCAACTTCGGCGACCCGTGCAACCTTAGCAAGCATTTCAGTTAAATGGGCTCACACGCCCATATGGCCTGCTCGTATGGGCCCACACGCTCGTGTGGCCCACATGGCCCAAATTGGCCTTGGTTGTGTGGATCATACGGCTTGGCCTAGAATACCACACGCCTGTGTGGACTACACATGTGGACCCACACGCCCACGCCCGTGTGGCCCATACGGCCCAAATCAATCTAGCCCGTGTGTCACACACGACCTACCTGGCCATTGCACGGTCATGTCTTACGCACACGGATTGGCCTCCTCGATCACACGCCCTTGTCCTAGCACACGACCTACCATACGGGCGAACCACGCTTGTGCAGTGTTGATAGTTAGGTTTTCGGCTTTCACCAGAACCTCATTTTCTGCGTTTTCGGATACACACCTGGTACTATTTCGCTGCAAAATCACTCTCGAGGTATCCAACACCTATATTTGACATAATAACCCTCAAGTTTTAGTCTTAAGTTTCGATTAATCCAAACATTCGGAACCAAACATGACCCAAATCAAGTGCTAACACTTACCCAACACGCTCTGATTCGTTTGATTACAAAATAGCACGAAAGAGCACTGTTGCTACCATTCTCTGCTACCCAAACAGGAAAATTTACTCTTTAAAAGATTATTTAGAAATCAAGATTACAAAGCTCTACAACCACTTACCAAAACGCACAGCAACACTGACTAGCGCAACACTAAGATTAAGCAATTAGTCGAACTTTGGAGAAAAAAATTAATAGCGAGGAAGGAAGAATAGGGTTTGTCAATTGAAAACGAAAGGAGAGGAAAAGAGGGAGAAGAGATGGGGTCAGAGAGGTGGGGAATTTTAGGAAAAATCGAAATTTGCAAAAAGAAAACTATAATGCTTAGGAAATCTAATAACCCCCAAATCCTTTCCCCTTAATTCTCTCTACCAAACTCCCCATTACTCAGATGACTAACATAATTAGAACTCTCTAACCGACCGAGCAAATAAAAATATTAGTCCTTACACTTACGCAGGGATTTGAACTCCTGACCCTCTGCCAACTAACACTCCACTTAACCACCAGACCAGTAGGCCTATTCTATTAAGTACTTACAAACTTTTAATTAAAAGCCTATTGAACCAAGTTAAGGCTTTATTCAGATAAATACCAAAATTTTGGCAAAGGTATGGCTTGAACTTAGGACCTCACACACACACCCAGAACACTTAACCACTGAAGCAGACATATATTTGTGTAAAAAATTCACAAAAGCCGAAAAAAGAAATTTGGGGCATTACAACTCTGCCCCCAAAAGAAAATTTCATCCTTAAAGTTTACCTGAGTAGAACAGATGAGGATACTGCTGACACATTGAATCCTCAAGTTCCCACGTGGCCTCCTCAGTGCTATGATTTCGCCACAGAACCTTTACCAATGGAATGGACTTCTTTCGAAGTACTTTCACATCACGATCCAAAATCTAAACCTGTAACACCCTAAACCCGGCCTAAACATTATGGCCAAATCTAGCGATGTCACATGATAGGGTGTTTGAAAACTACGTTGTTACGATAAAGTCATTCCCATTTAGTTACAATTCTTTATCTCTTATTAATTCCAAAATCCATATTACCCATTAATCAATTATTTAAAAACTTAACTCATTGCGGAAGCTTTAAAACCGTTTAAGTATTTGTGAGATTTAGAGAGGAACTTTAGCTTTTTCAAAAACTGAGTTTTTCCTACGACTAACAGTTATAAATCCATAAAAATAAATAAAACCAAATTTAAGCAAAGGTCCCAAAAAGTCCCCAAATTACATCGCAATTAACCCATAGTAAAAATATACTCATAAATTATAAATCATACTAAAAAGTACTAATAACCGTGGTCACCGCTGAGTCCTCCGCCATACTGATCCGTCTAAGTCTGGGGATTACCTGTACAGATAAGACAAAAGGGGTGAGCTTACGTAAACTCAGTGTGTAATCCCCACAGAAAATAACCAAGTAGTAAATCATAGTAAACAGTCAAACACAGTCTGGGCCAAAGCCCATTTCAGTATAAGTAGTAGTTTGGGCCTTAGCCCATTTCAGTATAAGCTGCCAGTCAATAGGCTTAAAGCCTTTCAGTACACTTCGTCCAAATATCATCATCCCAACCCAATGTAATGCAATCATACAATAAATGACATGCTATCACATGGTTATCAGTACACATATATTCGAATCAGTATACATGTAAAATAATAACATGCTCAGTACATAAACCATACAATTAGTTCACACTATTCAAGGGTCTAAGTAGTGCTTACCGACCCTACAATAGGTTCACAGTCGACTTGGGCGACCCATGTAACCTTAGGAAACATTTCAGAAATAGGGGCTCACACGCCCATATGTGGCCTGCCCGTGTGGGCCATACAGCCCAAATTGGCCTTGGCAGTGTGGATCATACGGCCTAGCCTAGATTCCCACACACACTACCTGTATGGACTCACACACCCGTGTGGCCCACACGACCCAATTCAGTCTAGCCCATGTGTCGCATACGGCCTATCTGGCCACCACATGCCATGTCCTTCGCGCATGGCCTGGCCTCGTCGATCACACACCCATTTCCTAGCACACGGCCTACCACACGGGCGACCACATGTCCGTGTGGTATCGAATGAGGTTTTTGGCTTTCGCTGAAACCTCGTTTTGTGTAACCGGGTACACACCTAGTATCATTTTGCTATAAAAACACTCTCGAGCACTCCAGTTCCTAAACTCGTCAATTTAAAGTCCTAATTTCAGTAACATAACCGAGACTTAAATGAGATTGTAACGAAATGTTCATCTATTAACTATTGAAACCTTTACCGTCAATAAACGAATTTGCAACTCTTAATTCTTTGCAGCAACTCCGATCAGTTATGGACCTTCACCTAGTCAAAAAGAACCACACAACCCTCTTTTAGAAAACTAACTTCCGAACAATAGAGTGGTGATAAATCGAGTACTTACCAAATGAGTGAAAAAGAACGTTGTGCAAAAAGAAAATAAAAGAGAACCAAAAAGGGAAAAGAAGCAAGATTTTGGCAGCAAGGAAAATGAATGGGAGAGGAAACGACAACCAAAAAGGGTGAAGAAGAGGAGAAGAGAAAGCTGAAATAGCCAAAAAAAAGATAATGGACAGAATCTGGTAACCTCCTTAATTTTCTCTACCAACTCCCCACTACATCTCAACTACTCACTACTTAGGTTTTCAGTCCAACTCAAACTCTCTTGGTCAAACAAGCAAAAATAATGCCTACACTAGTACTCGAACACAGGACTTCATCACACCAACACTTTACTTATCAACTAGACCAGCAGGCCCATTTTGACACATACTTATAAATATTTAAATAAAAGCCCACTAACCAGAGATAGGGCTTTATTCATAAAAATACCAAAATTTGCCCAAGTCATAGCTTGAACTTGGAACCTCTCACACATACCAAGAACACTTAACCACTGAAGTAGATACACATTTGTGTCATACATACACAAAATAGAAAAATAAAAACTTTTGAGGCTTTATAATTCTACCCCCTAAAAGAAAATTTCGTCCTCGAAATTTACCTAATCAGAACAGGTGAGTATATTACTGACACATCGCATTCTCAGGCTCCCATGTCGCCTCCTCAATGCTATGATTATGCTATAGCACCTTTACCAGTGGAATAGACTTCTTCTTCAGAACATTTACATCGTGATCTAAAATCTGAACCGGCTCTTCCTCAAAGGTGAAGTCTGGCCTAACCTCAATCTCCTCAACAGGGACAATATGAGTAGGATCAGAGTGGTAACGCCTCAACATAAAGACATGGAATACATCATGAATGCGATCCAACTCTGGAGGTAACTCCAACTGATAAGCAACTGGTCTCACTCGCTTCAGAATACGGTAAGGTCCAATAAACCTAGGGATCAGCTTGCCCTTGTGACCAAACCTCAGAACCTTTTTCCGTGGTGAGACCTTGAGAAATACGAAGTCCCCCACAAAATACTCAATCTCGTATCTCTTCAGATCTGCATAAGATTTCTTCCTATCAGAAGTCGCTTTCAAACGATCCCAAATCAGTTTAACCTTATCCTCTGTCTTAGAAACCAACTCAGGACCTAGAACACGTCGCTCACCTAACTCAATCCAACATAAAGGAGTGGGACACTTACAACCATTCAGAGCCTTGTAAGGTGCCATCTGGATGGTAGACTGGAAACTATTATTATAGGCAAACTCTGCTAGCGGTAGATAATCCTCCCAATTGCCTTAGAAATCAATAACATAGCTCCTCAACATATCCTCTAGTATTTGAATCACCCTCTCAGATTGACCATCGGTCTAAGGATAGAATGTAGTATTAAAGTCCAACCTTGAACCCAGAGCCTTATGTAACTTTCTCTAAAACTGAGACATGAAGCGAGGATCCCTATATGAGATGATCGAAACTAGTACTCCATGCAGTCTTACTATCTTTAAAATATAAAGCTTCGCCAGCTTCTGTAAAAAATAATCAGTACGAACTGGTATTTAGTGGGCGGACTTGGTAAATTGATCCACGATGACCCATACTAAATCCTTCCTAGTGGGTGTTAGAGGCAACCCATTAACAAAGTCCATAGTCACTCGCTCTCATTTCCATAGAAGAATCTTAATCGGCTATAGCAAACCCAAAGTTAACTGATGCTCAGCCTTAACTTGCTGGAAAGTCAGACATATAGCCAAGGTTCAATCTTGGCCACCAGTACAACTCACAGAGGTCTAAATACATATTATTTCTGCCATGATGCATAGCATAAGGGCTACTATGCGCCTCTCTTAGTATCGATTGTCTCAGATCAGTATAATTCGGAACACAGATCCTCCCACGAAAATAGAGTACCCCACTACTATTCAGTCTAAAGTCTGTAGTGCTACCACTCTCAATCTGTCAGAACCGAAGACCCAAAGGCTTGTCCTCCAACTACTTACCCTTTATCTACTCAATTCAAGTCGGTTTAACCTGAAGCTCAACTAATAAGCTACCATCATCAAATAAGTTAAGGCGAGAAAACATTACCCTCAAATCAGTCATAGCTCTATAGCTCAGTACATCGGCCACAATATTGTCCTTGCCAGGATGGTACTCAGTAGTGCAATTGTAGTGCTTAAGTAGCTCGATCCATCTACGCTGCCTAAGATTTAACTCTTCTGAGTGAGAAGATACTTGAGGCTTTTGTGATCAGTATAGATGATACACTTCTCACCATACAGATAATGCCTCCAGATTTTCAGTGCAAAAATCACGGCGGCCAAATTCAAATCATGCATCGGATAGTTCGTCTCATGTGACTTAAGCTTTCGATACGCATATACTACCACCTTACCATCCTGCATCAATACACATCCCAAATCGACATGAGATGCATCATTATAGACTGTGAACTCCTTTCTAATTTTTAGCTGTATCAAAACAAGAGCCTCAGTTAGTACAGTCTTGAGCTTCTCGAAGCTCTCTTGCTGTGCGTCAGTCCAGACAAGCGGTACACCCTTACGTAGTAGCTTAGTTAAGGGTGATGCCATCAATGAGAACCATTCCACAAATCATCGACAATAACCCCTCAGTCCCAGAAAACTACAGATCTCAGACACATTTTTTGGCTGTTTCCACTCAAACACAACCTCAATCTTTTGAAGATTAACTCGAATCCCCTCAGCAGAAACCACATGACCCAGAAACGTCACCTCACATAACCAAAATTTGCATTTGCTAAACTTAGCATAGAGCTGTTGTTCCCTCAAAGTCTGAAGAACAATTTTAAGGTGCTCGTCATGCTCATCCTCAGTCCTCGAGTAAACCAATATGTCGTCAATGAACACCACCACAAACTGACCCAAATAAGGCTGAAATACTCGATTCATCAGATCCATGAAAGCTACCGGTGTATTAGTCAGTCCAAAAGGCATCACTAGGAACTTGTAGTGACCATAACGAGTCCTAAATACCGTCTTATGTACATCAGCCTCCTTGACCCTCAACTAATGATACCCAGATCGAAGGTCAATCATAGAAAATATCAAAGCTCCTCGAAAATGGTCAAACAAGTCATTTATCCTCGGTAGTGGGTACTTGTTCTTAATGGTCAACTTGTTCAATTGCTAGTAGTCGATACACATCCGTATGGATCCATCCTTCTTCTTGACAAACAGTACCGGTGCTCCCTATGGAGACACACTATGGTGGATGAATCCATGATCCAATAACACCTGAATCTGAGCCTTAAGCTCCGTAAGTGTAACAGCCCGATTTTGGGTCTAGTCGAAACAGTGGTTTCGAGACCACAAATCTGACATAAAAAAATGTGTTTTTATTATATTTTTATGGTCTACATTTTTATGGAATTATTTTGTAAAAAACTTGTTCAAAAATTTTGACGTTTAGGCACTCAATTTGGTCAAAAGGACTAAATTGTAAAAGGTGAAAAAGTTGAGTTCTATATGCTAGAGGTGCCCAATTGTTATGAGTTTTTAAATTTGAGGTCCCTAGATGGCAATTAGACCATTGATTTTTGTGGTGGACAAAAATAGACATAGTGAGGTATGTTTTAAATTGTTTTTCATTAAGGGTATTTTAGTAATTTGGCTAATAAAGCCAAAATAACATGACAAAAAGATGTCATCTTTTTCATTTTTTCATGCCTTGGCCGAATATACCATGGAAGCCATGGCTAGGGTTTTGTTCAAGCTTCCAATCTCTATAATCAAGAAAAGCAAGGTTCTAACTTAGATCGGAGAAAAATAAGTAATTGATGAATAAGTCAATTTCACCAATTTTTCTTTCGAGGTAAGTGTGTATGTAAATAATACATTGGTAATTTATGTCTATATTCTTATATATTGTATGAATTGTGTAAATAATCGAACGAATGTATTTGACCAAGTTCGATAAGTGATAAGTGAGAATGAGAAATCCTAGTTGAACCTTAGGAATAGAATAGGATACAAGTGACATGTCACTAGGAACCTATGTGATCAATTATATGATTGTGTGATGTCCGCTTGTTGGTTTTGTACATCTACCAGTGGCTAGGTAGTCTTGCATATGTTGCGGATACCTATCAGCTTGTGTGAGTAGCAGTGAGTAGTTACGTCCCTACCGTTAGCTTGTGTGAGCAGACCCGTGACTAGCTCGAGAACGAGCATATATGTGAAATGTGATAAGTGGTAGCTTTGGCTTCATATATGTGGCACTTGTATGTAAATTTTTCTAAGTATCCGTTAGTATTTTGAGAGTCCAACGGGATAAGTTAAAGATGTGAAAGTGTATGTGGCTTTGTTGCGAATTGGTACAGGTATGTACGTAAACCTCATAAGAAATTAACTTGATACATGTCCAACTTTGTTAAGATGGAGATTGAGTAAGTTATGATTGTGAGGATAATAACATTTATGCAAGTTTTTAGTATATTAAATGAATGGTTCAAGTGTGTATAATGATGAATATGAGATAAGACTTGTGTTTATCGGACCATACTTGTGATGTACGAAATACATGTTAAATTCGATTGGTGATTGTGTAATTGGCTTTAGGGCCAAACTAAATTATGGTGTAGCATGTTTTATTCGCACAGATTGTGGTTTATCGGATATGAGAAAAAAAGGATTGGCATAATTGCCTATTAAAACGATGATGAGAAATATGTGCTTCGAGCAATTGAAAGATGTTAAAATATATATTTGAAAAATGAATAATCATAATTAATGTGTATGTATAATATGAGGTTGGAAATGATTGGCAAATTGTGGTATTTTTTTATAATAGAGAGCTTTTGACTTCTAAATAAATTGCAAGATGTTTATTATTTGCATATGAACTTGCTAAGCTTTGTAGCTTACTCCCCTTCCTTTCTCATATCTCATAGGGTTGTAAGCTACCTCGAGTTGGAGATCGCTGGAGATGCAATCACACTGTCAAGCTATCAAGTAGGGTAAATGAGTGGAAACCTTTGAGTCTATGGCATGTATAGGGACTTAGTCATTTTGTGTATGTGTTATTGATATGGCCAAGTGTATTGGCTTGCAATGATTAAGGATGATTTGGTTTGTAGCCATATAAATTGGCTCTATTGGCTAATTGGGTTGTAAACCTATTTACATGCGCATGCACAAGTTTTTTTGTTGATGTGTGAATAACATGTTCAAGCCATATTTATGGATGTTGATGGACAATTAATGTCATGGTAAATGCTATTGAGATTTATAAGTGTATGAAGGAAGTTTAGGGTGGCAAAAAGCTTGGAAAATAGCCTTAAAGTTATCCAGACGGGTAGATACACTGGCATGTGTCTAGGCCGTATGTGACACACAGCCAGCCCCATGGGAATGTTGATAGGCTGTGTGTCCCCTGCACCCTAATTATGAGAAACATAATGCTCAGCATAGAGCACACAAGTAGAGACACGATCGTATGTCTCAACTGTATGAAGGACACGGCCTTAGGACATGGGCATGTGCCTAGGCTGTGTGAAGTTTAAACTTTAAATTCGAAAATTAAATTCGCCACATGGTCTAGCACATGCCCGTGTGACTTGGCCGTGTGATCCTAAATAGTTGATGACGTCACAAACAGAGAGTTACATGGGTTGAAGACACGGGCGTGTCCTGAACCACAGGAGCGTGTTTAATCACACGGCCTGCCCACATGGGCATGTGACTCTCCAAAACATGAAATTTTATTTTAAGTGTTGTAAAAGTTTTGAAAGTTCTCTGTTTAGTCTCTAACCACCTCCAATGTATGTTTAAGGCTTCATAGGCCCGTAATAGGGACGTTACGAATATGTTTGAAAAGTTTTAAATTGGACGCAAATTTTACGACTCGAAATTATACGTGTGTTTGTGTTTAAGTTCGGTAATGCCTCGTACCTTGTTCCGACATGGATACGGGTAAGGGGTGTTACAGTAGGCTCCTTCGATGCCATTCAGTAGGGAGCGATAGACACTGGAGCTGTAACAGGAAGAAGCTCAATCCCAAATTCCACTTCTCGATTCGGAGGTAAACCCGGTAGCTCCCCGGAAAGACATCCGGAAAATCCCTTACAGTTCTAATGTCCTTGATGTTAGAGTCCCCAGAATCAGAAACACTTAAATAGGCCAAGAACGCCTCACATCCTTTGCGAACAAGTTTCTCAGTCACCAGTGCAGAAATCACATTAGATAGGTAATATCGACGCTCTCCAATCATGACTTCCTCAGTATCCTCCTTGGTTCTCATAACGACCTTCTTGGTCGCACAGTCCAAGCTGACACGATGTTTGACTAACCAATCTATCTCTAGAATTAGATTGAACTCCCTAGACAGAAGCTCCTTTAAATCAGCCAAGAAGATCACCCCTTGAACCTCTAACAGTACATCTCTATATAACTTATTAACCCATGTAAACTGTCCCAATGGACTCAGTACAGTCACCTCGCTAGAAGTATTCTCACACAAAATCCCTAAATTTCCAGACATAGTACTAGCTACATAGGAATGTGTGGAACCTATGTCTACTAGTGTAAAGTAAGGTACATCAAAAATTGAGAATGTACCCGTAATAATGTCTAAAGCATCTTCATCCTCTCGGCAACGTATAGTTATACAAGAGCAGGCTATCTCGCCTTAGCCTGACCAACACCTCGGCCCGACGCTCTCTGCCCACGGCCCAAACCATTTCTACACTAGCCTAACTCCGGCCACTCAGTGGCTGCTGAACTACCCTCTGTTGTTGTGCAGTACCAATACCCAAACCTTGCATCTGATTGGGCCTCTGTAGACACTCCCTAGTGTGATGCTCTATTGACGTACACCTCAAACACGCCTCAGCCTTCTTTCAACACTCGCCTTGATGGCGTTTACCACAGTCTACATATGGCTGTAGTCCAATAGCAGTAACAGGGGGCCTAGCTCGAACTGGGCCATTAGCTCTGGCCTTTTTCTTATGCCTCTGTACAGAATTCGAGGGCTTTAAATCCCTTTTATTCCTACCTCACTACCTATCATGGTTTTGGTGCTCAGCGCACTTAACCTTCTCAAGCAATGTAGAAAAGTCACGTTCCCTCTGCGGAGCTATCAAACTCTCAAATTATCCCTGAGGCCATCCTCAAAGTGGACACATTGCTCATACTCAGATGCCATCAAACCTCGCGCATAGCAGCTTAGTCTCAGAAACTCGACCTCATACTCGGCCACTGATAGGTCCCCTTGAGTAAGATTCAGAAACTCTCTTTTACGGGCTTCCACATAATTAGTTCTCTCATATTTCCCATGGAAGGCAGTCTTAAATAACTCCCAGGTCAGACGTTCGGGCTGAGTGCCCTCCTTAACAGTCAGCCACCATTGATAAGCCTCATCTCGTAGCAACAAGACTGCACCCTTTAATTTCTACTCGGGGGTGTAATCTAAGTCATCCATGATCCTTTCCGTGGCCTCAATCTAGTACTTGGCCATATTAGGGGTGACTCTAGTGACACCCCTAAAGACCTCAGCTCCATTGGACCAAAGTAGTTCTGTAATCGACCCTCGGCCACCAGATCTAGTATTGGGCCCGACGACCCTCTCAAGTATCCATAGCATAGCCTAAGACAATGCGTCGTCCCCAGCCATGCGATCACGAGACCCAATCTTAGTAGTCGATGATACTGGAGTCTCACTCGTGTCTAAATTCAGCACATTACCCAATGAAGAAGACTCAGCTCGAGCCCCTCTACGGCCTCTACCTTGGCCTCTAGTACCCTTTTCATGGATACCTTGTGTGCTCATATCTAATTGAATTTATCTGTATTAAGAATTTTATGAATCAGTTACAGTTTAATATTTATTAGCAGATGTTTTATGTAAACAGTTTCAGTAATTCAGAGTTTGTTTTCTTATGTCGCAGTCTCTAACAATCTTACTATAGTTTTTAGTTTACACTAACTAAAGTATTTTTACAATATACTACCTATAGTAGTTTCAGAATATACTATCTATAATATTTTTAATTTAAAACATATCACAGTTTTAGAATACTTACAGGATCAGTGCTAGAGACTCGGTGTACCACATACTCAGTACAAACATTTCAAATCATTAAAAATCAGTTCTTTAAAAACCAAGTTTTAAAAAATAAGTTTTAAAACCATATCTACAGCCGAGTTTTGCAACCTGGCTCTGATACCACTAAATGTAACGCCGTAAACTTGGCTTAGACGTTATGGCCGAATCTGGCGATGTCACATGATAAGGTGTTTAAAAATTACATTGTTACGATAAAGTCATTCCTATCTAGTTACTATTACTTATCTCTTATTAATTCCAAAATCCGTATTACCCAAATCTCTACATGTCCATGTGGACTATCTGTGTGGACCGACAAGCCCATGTGGCCCACATAGCCCAATTCAGTCTAGCAAGTGTATCGCACACAACCTACTTGGCCACCACACGAATTCTCAATGAACAAGTTCTTCATCGCGAACTTTCAACAAACAAGTTCTCTACCTCTTCCATAAAACCCCTTAAAGGTTTAACTTCAACAATGAACACCAAGTTTAAGCAGTGCTAAAACTTGGTTATAGGAAGTGACTTAGTCATCATATCTGCAGGATTTTCATGAGTGCTAATTTTGCTCACAACAATATCACTACGAGCAATAATATCACAAACAAAATGATACCGAACATCAATGTGTTTTGTTCTCTCATGAAACATTTGATCTTTTGTAAGGAATATGACACTTTGACTGTCACAAAATACTGTATTGATTTGAAGGTCTTCATTAAGTTCACTAAATAGTCCCTTGAACCAAATAGTTTCTTTACACGCCTCAGTAATCACCATGTACTCAGCTTCAGTGGTAGACAAAGTGACTGTAGTTTGCAAAGTGGCTTTCCAACTGATTGCACAACCTTCAATTGTAAAGACATAACCTGTGAGAGATATTCTTCTATCAAGATCTCCAGCAAAATCAGCATCAACATACCCAATGACTCCATCTCTAGTTCTTCCAAACTATAAGCAAACATCAGTAGTACTTTGTAAGTATCTTAAAATCCATTAAAGTGCTTTCCAGTGTTCTTTACCGGGATTTGCCATGTATCTGCTAACTGCACTGACTGCATATGATAAATTTGGACGTGAATAAACCATAGCATACATGAGAGATCCACTGCACTAGAGTATGAAACATGTGACATGTACTCAATCTCATCATCTGATTGTGAGGACAAAGCTTATGAAAGTATAAAATGAGCTACTAAAGGAGTACTAACAGGCTTAGCACTCTGCATATTGAACCTACAAAGAACTTTCTCAATGTACCCTTTCTGACTTAGGTACAATTTATTTTCTTTTCTTTCTTTGAGAATTTCCATACCAAGTATCTTCTTTGCTGGTCCCAAATCTTTCATCTCAAATTTTTCACTTAGTTGGGCTTTGACTTTTCTTATCTCTCCTTTATCTTTTGATACTATCAACATGTCATCAACATAAAGGAGTAGATATACAAAAGAACCATCATTATTTTTCTTATAGTAAACACAATTGTCAAAACTACTTCTTTTGAAATCATGAAAAGTCATAAAAGAATCAAACCTCTTGTACCACTGTCTTGGTGAATGTTTCAAACCGTAAATGGACTTTTTCAGCAAAGCAAACATAGTCCTCTTTTTCTGAGACTGTAAAACCCTCTGGTTGTTGCATGTAAATATCCTCCTTAAGTTCTTCATGCAAAAATGCAATTTTAACATCTAACTGCTCAAGCTCTAAATCATACATGGCCACAATACCAAGCAAAGTGCGGATCGAACTATGCTTCGCAACTGGGGAGAAGACATCTGTGAAGTCCACTCCTGGAATTTGACTGTAACCCTTTCCAACAAGCCTTACTTTATATCTGGGTTCTTCAACTCTTGGAGTCCCTTCTTTCTTTTTATACACCCATTTACAACGAACAACCTTTTTACCTTTAGGGAGTTTTACAAGATCCCATGTTTTGTTTTTGTGGAGTGATTCCATCTTTTCTTGCATAGCAAACATCCACTTTTCTGAGTCTTCACAACTAACCGCCTCAGAATAATTAGATTGCTTTTGATTTGCATCTATATTTTCAGCCACATTTAAAGCATAAGCAACTAGATCAGCCTCGACATACTTCTTTGGAGGTTTAATTTCTTTTCTAGCTCTGTTTTTGGCTATAGAGTATTGTGGTGAAAAAACAACTCTATTTTCAATTTTTGTATTGGCTTGAGAAGTCGACTCTGTTATAGATTCTGTATTAATCTGATGCTCCACTTGTTTTTGATTTTCTTTATTGGAAGAGGCTTTAAGAGATAAGATAGGTAGCATAGCAGTTTCATCAAAAATAACATCTCTGCTAATCATAACTTTTTTATTTTCAGGACACCATAACTTATACCCTTTTACACTAGCTTTATAACCAAGAAAAAACACGTTTAATGGATCTCGGTTCCAATTTTCCATTATCAACATGAGCATACGCAAGACACCCAAAGATCTTTAAATCAGAATAATTAGTAGGATTACCAAACCATACCTCTTGTGGAGTCTTTTTCTCAATGGCAATGGATGGAGATCGGTTGATTAAAAAACATGCAGTAGAGGCTGCTTCGACCCAAAGTGACTTTGATAAGTTGGCATTTGACAACATACATCGAACCTTCTCCATGATCATTCTATTTATTTGTGCTGCAACGCTATTTTGCTGTGGAGTATGACGAACTGTCAAGTGCCTCACGATCCCTTCTGACTTGCACAGTTCATTAAACTCATCAGAATAGAACTCTAAGCCATTGTCTGTACGAAGGTGTTTTATTTGTTTTCCTGTATGTTTTTTAATCATAGTTTTCCAAGACTTAAATGCGAAAAACACATAGTTTTTCTGCTTCAAGAAGAATGCCTAAACTTTTCTGGAAAAATCATCAATAAAAGTTAGCATATAATTAGCTCCACCTCTTGAAGGCACTCTGGATGGTCCCCACAGATTAGAATGAATATACTCCAACGTTCCCTTCGTGTTATGGATTCTTCTAATGAATCGAACTCTCTTTTACTTCCCAAAAATGCAGTGCTCATAGAACTTCAGTTTGCAAATTCCTTGCCCATCAAGAAGTCCTTTTTGCTCAATTCTGCCATTCTATTCTCACTCATATGCCCTAGGTGCATATGCCAAAGTTTAGTAATATCATCATATAACAAGGAAGAGGAAGCGACAGCTGCATCACCAGTAACAGTAGAACCTTGCAGAACATAGAACTAGGCAGTCTTTCTTTGCCCTTTCATCACAACGAGGGAACCTTTAGAAATCTACAAAACCCCACTTTCAGCTGTGTATTTGTACCCTTTTGAATCAAGAGTACTTAATGAAATTAAATTTCTTTTCAATCCTGGAACATGTCGTACGTCACTAAGTGTTCTGACAACTCTATCAAACATATTAACTTTAATCGTTCCAACACTTGTGATTGTACACAAAGGATTATTTCCCATCAAGACAACACCTTCAAACACTGTTTTTTAATTTGTAAACCAATCTCTATTGGGACTAATGTGGAAGGTGCAACCTGAATCAAGGATCCACTCCTTGCTCACTTTAGAATTAATGACTGAAGCGACTAGAAGTTCACCATCGCTGTAGTTTTCTACAACATCAACTTCATCGAAATTTTTTGGTTGTTTTCCCTTTTGATTTGCAGCCTCTCTTTTGATCTTATTCTGTAGCTTATAGCACTCAAATTTAATGTGCCCTTTCTTCTTGAAGAAGTTACAAGTTTTACCTCTGTTTGAAGACTTCGATCTACCCTTAGATTTACCGCGAGGATTCCGTTCTTGTGTTCTTCCACAATCATCATCAGCATTCTAATCTTGTCTCTCACGAACAATGAGACCCTCACCCTGAGAGTTAGTTTTAACCACAAGATACTTCATCTTATCATACAAGGTTAAAGAATCATAAACCTCATTAACTGTGAGAGGCTCGTGGCTATATAAAATCGTGTCTCTAAAGGTTGAATAAGACGGGGGCAACGAACAAAGTAGAATCAACCCTAAATCTTCCTTATCATACTGAACCTCCATGGCCTCCAAGTTTGAGAGAATTTCTTTAAATACTGTTAAGTGTTCATGCACAGATGCACCTTCCTTCAAATGATGAGCATAAAGACGTTGCTTTATATGTAGCTTGCTGGTTAGAGTTTTCGACATGCATATTTGTTCCGGCCTTTTCCATAATCCAGCGGCGGTCTTCTCCTTCATCATATCTTGTAAAATTTCGTTAGACAAATGCAGATGTAACTGTGTTAACACCTTTTGATCCTTACGCTTCTTCTCTTCATCCGTTAATGTTGAAGGCATCTTATCTATCCCTAGCAGGGCTTCCTCTAGATCCATCTGCGTAAGAACTGCTTGCATCTTAATCTGCCACAACGCAAATCTGGTGTGCGATCCAACAGCGGAATTTCATACTTCAAAGACGCCATTATTGTGATCGAGATGAAACAAACTCGGAAGCTTTGATACCAATTTGTGAAAATATATAATATCGGTAATGACAATATATCGTAAAAAATAAAAAAATAAAGAACACATAGATTTTAAGTGGAAACCCTTTCGGGAAAAAACCATGGGCAGAGGAGAAGAAAATTCACTATGTTGAATTCGAATGATTACAAGAGGAATAGACTATGTCTATTTATAGGCTTGTAAAGCCATATTCTGGTAGGATTGAAACACCTTATCCTAATCAATATAAAAAAGATGGAGTTTAATAAGGTTTAAAAAACCTTATTCTAAAATAAAATAAAAGAAGTCTAGTTCTATTTGGATATTACTTTTATTTTATTTTCCATCGTATTTTATTTAAATAAGACTTCGGGTCACTTAATTCTAACAACCCTAAATATCCATCTAGAAAACAAAAAATATCATGCCCTGGAACTCTTTCTAAGATTTGATCCATGAAAGGTAAAGGGAAATGATCTTTTCTGATCACTGAATTAAGTTTACTGTAGTCAATGCACATGCTCCAACCAGTAACAGTCCTAGTTGGGATCAATTCATTATTTTCATTTTTTACTACAATAACCCCATATTTCTTGGGTACAACTTGGGTAGGACTTACCCTTTTGTTGTTAGAAATAGGATAAATGGTTCCATTATCCAAGAGTTTAATGACTTCATTTCTTACTATTTCTTTCATTAAGCGTTCATTGCATTTTTCTAAAGGGTTTAGCACTTTCCTCTAAATAAATGTTACGTGTGCAAGTTAATGGGTTAATTCCTTTTATGTCCGCTATGGTCCATCCTAATGAATTTTTAAGCATTTTCAAAATTTTCAGTAGCTTGTTTCACATCAAGCTTAGGTGATTGATCAACTAATGGTGTTAAAACATCTGTAGTTGCTAGAAGTTCCTCAAACTTTTGTTTCCAATAAAAGTTCTTATCTTATCCTTGAAAATAATTTAACACAGAATCAATGCATGGATGTTTTGTTTCTTCATCAATTCCAAATTCAATTAAATAATTTTCCAAAGGATTGAATAGTTTGGAATTGATGAACTGTTCATGGACAAGTTGTTCTATGAAGTCCACTTTATATACATTAGAATCTTCAGCAGGTTGCTTACAAACATTAAATACATTTAATTCTAATGTCATGTTTCCAAAAGAGAAGTTTAGAACATCATTTATGCAATTAATCAAAGCATTAGACGTTGCAAGGAATGGATGACCTAAAATAACAGGGATTTGTACAGTAGAAACTGAGACAGGATGTGTGTCCAAAACAAAAAAATCAACTGGAAAATAATTTTTTTTCAAATTGAACCAACACATCTTCTACTATCCCTCAAAGAATTTTGACAGATTGATCAACTAACTCAAGTGTGATAAATTTTGGCTTAAGTTCACCTAAACCTAACTGCTAATAAATAGAGAAAGGCAAAAGATTAACACTAGCACCAAGGTCAAGCAAAGCACGCTCTATTATAGTATTCCCAATGATGCATGAAATTGTAAGGCAACCAGGATATTTATATTTAGGTGGAGTGATATGTTGAATGATTGAAATCACATGTTTAGTTAAAAAGGCTTTCTTTTGAATATTATGTTTCCTTTTAACTGTGCACATATCTTTCAAAAACTTAGCATATGATGGAACTTGTTAAATCGCATCCAATAAAGGAATATGAATCTTGACTTGTTTGAAAAATTCTAAAATTTTGGCATTTTGATTCAAATTCCTTATTAGTTATAATATTTTAGGGAAAGAAGTAAAAATCCCACATTTTTCCTTGTTTAGGTTGTCAGAACATTTAGGCTTACCATCATCCTGACCACAAATTTTGTAACAGCCCATTTTTAGTGAAATTAGAATAATAGTTTTAAAACCACAAATCTAAGGTCAAAATATTTATTTTAATATTATTTTGAGGCCTATATCATGATAGTAGGATTGCATGAAAGTTTCGTTAAGAAATTTTACCGTTTGAGTGCTTAATTTGTGAAAAAGGACTAAATTACGTAAAGTGTAAAAGTTGCGTTCTATAAGCTAAAAGTGTCAAATAGCTATAGAAATTTAAAGTGGAGGTCCTTATGTTATAATTAGACCATCCATAATGTGAATGGACATTTATATGCATGATTAAGTGATTTTAATGGTTAAAATCAAAGGTTAAAAATGTAGTTTAATAATTAAATAGTAAAAATAAGTAAAACAAAGTTATCATCTTTGTTTGTTCCATTCACCACTGAAAATAAAAGAAGAAAAACACCATGGATGCATGCTATGTTCGGCCAATCTTGCAAGCTCAATTGGTGAGTGAATTTTGTTCCGTTTTTAATGATTTCTATGTTTTTAAGGTCATTGTAGCTTAATCTAGCTAGCTTAGGAACTAATTTGCAAACCTATTGAATAGTTTGAGTTTTACCATTGATGAATATGTAGGTTTTTTGGTGTTCGATTATAGAAAATGTATCTTTGTTGTTAGATAAACAATATTTGTAAAGTGATTTTGGTTGAAAATGTCAAATAGGGATTAAATTGAGAAATGTGTAAAACCCATGGTGAAATGTGTAAATAAATGAAAAATATGTGATGTAATAAGCATGGATAAAATTCGGCTAGCATGGGTTAATGTTGAATTGCATGAATTTGCATTTTTATGAGATAAGGACTAAAGTGTAAAGAAGTTAAAAGTTTAGGGGTGAAAAGGTAATTTTACCATAATATGAAAATTAAATTAAATTGAATAGAATGATGTTTGAAATAGTTAAATTTGATTATATAGATCAAGAAAAACAACATTCAAATCTAAATTGAGGAAAAGACAAAGTTATCGACTAGTCAATAGTTTTCATCCGTACTATATCAAGGTAAGTTTGTATGTTTAATAAGCTCTATGTTTTTAACACCCCTAACCCGTATCCGTCGCCAGAATAGGGTTGCGAGGCATTATCAAACAATACGCAACTTCTAGACATTCATTGATATACATATTTATGCGTCACGTGATAAAGGTTACTAATCATTTAAAAACAAATTCGATGGTTCATGGGATAGTTCATTTCTCAAATGCATATAATCAAATGTATAAATTAAATTTATACATGCAAACAACTAGACTTCCATAAGATCAAAACAACTATTCATTTGGTTACTTCTAAAAGATAAAACCAATTACCATTCTAATAAACTAGAATAGCTCATTATATATACATCCAACATAATATACCTATCTAAAACATATCATATAATAATTCCACTTTTTCATTAATACACTAAATATAAACATTTATAATTCCAACTATATCTCATGCATACTTATCATTTAATCATAAGGAAAAACTGAACAAACACATCTCATTTATAAACATCAACCACACCATGATTATTTCATGAAATATTAGGTATCAAAATGATCAAGCCATACATTTTAATCAAAATACGAATTCATACTTAGTTAATGAGCAAGCCATTTTCGCATGGTTCGATTATATATACATATTCAAAATATGAACTTGTTTTCAAAAAAATTTTAGCCTATACATGCCATCATCCAAAATATAGACTTTTAGAAATATCGAGAGAGAGAGAGAGAGAGAGAGAGACGATAATGTGGATGACTTTAATATTGATCCTCGAGCTCGTAACTTCCAGCCGAAATCTATAAAACGAATTAACGAAAACACTCGAAGTAAGCTAATTAGCTTAGTAAGTATTAAGTAAATTAAACACGTACTCATCAATATACATAACACACCATCGCTTAATACAACATGTAATTTGAGGCAATCACACGAGGTAAATACCTAAACCAAATGTCATAGATAACCGAAACCTCATATATCACATATAATTTAACTCAACCTTATAATATATTAATAATTCATATGTTTCAATAATTTCAATATAACCACAAACAAGATAATCTTGTCCCACAAGCATTAAAGCTTAATGCATCTTTAACAAAGCCTAAAATGCACATTTGAATTAATTCATTTAAGAGTTGACTACACAAGTATAATGTAGGGCAATAGGTACTCACCTTTGTAGCCGAATTATACTACTTCATACAAGTCAAATTCCATCATTCAATGTCTGAAATGACTGGAAGCTTTTAATCACAAACTTAAAATAGACCACCGGTATAAAACCTACTAGGCAAGAGCCCGAATTCATCACCGGTACTAGGCCTGCTAGACTTTAAGTCCGATACTCATTCACCAGCATTACGCCTGCTAGGCTCGAAGCCCGATAATAATCACCAGCTTTAAGCTTGCTAGGCCACAGGCCCGAAAAACTCAATTCTATAACTAATTCACAAGGTTCCAAATACCTCAATTCAAATACTTATAATTATTCCACATGACATAATTACTTATTAAAACTTAGCCTCATTCGAATATAACACCAACCATCTAAACGTTTATTCATTTCAAAATTTGGCATTCGGCCTTAACATATATCAAACCTTTACTTCCAATATCACAAGTTAATATTCGGTCATAAAGCATAATAGGCACTTACCTTCATTTCATAATTATATTTAACCAAGGCATATCGACTAATTCTTTCAAACCATTCTTACATTCGGCCTCATGCATATACATATAAAGTAGATCACATTTTCATGATACATCATATTATAAACAAGTATAACCCATGTTTAAATACTTAAACTTACCTCGGATATCGTCGAATAACTACGGATCAGCTATTCAACTATTTTCGCTTTCCCCTTATCCGAATTTGGCTCTCTTTGTTCTTGAGCTAAATTAAAACAAATCAACTTACTAAATTACTTAATCAATTTTATTTTCATTCGAAATTCACATATTCAAATTCATTAATAATTCTCAAAACACAAACAAACACTTATCGAAATCATGTACTTATGCGTTTCACATAACACAACCGCATTCATTAAACTTTAATTTCATTCGGCAATATAATATATATCTCAATACTAAATCATTTCCAATCAAATAATTCAACTTATTCATTTGTACTCACATTTAATTCAAGCTTTTAATTCCATACATATATAACATATAATTCCATAAAACAATTCATCCTTGACCGAATGCTCATATAATTAAAATAATTAATTATCATCCAACCTTCAAAATCAAGATGTTAATATATAACCAAATGTACATACACTCATATATACAAGCTCATCAATCGTAATATAACATCAACTACACGAACTGTCCATGTGACCGAATATCATTTAACTAAATAATTAAAATCCTTTAACACATAACACCACAAGTCTATTCGGCATTAGCTCTTCCAACTCAAATTTTTCATTGGCAACCTCAATATACAACAAATTATTCACATCATTATTCAAGTCCACATTTGGCAATTATATAAATATACAAAAGTTAACATCTAAGCATTCGTTTCTAATATCTAACATCATTTGAATATATATCTAAATAAATATTAACCACTTTAGCCGATTATCATTTGTCATTTAAGTCACATATATCAATTTACAAGCTCAAAACTCATCCTTCTCATCATTTCTCATTTTATTTTATTTTTTTAAACATCCAAACATCAAAAATCCTATGCACATCTACCATGGCCGAATGTATTAACATCATCCATTCACAAAATTAACACATGGGCTTTAAACACAACTTCATAATTAACTCAAAAACACCAAATTTCATAAAAACTAGGTTGAATTCATACCTTATTTTTGCTTGTTAAAAGCTAAAACTTAGAAGCTTATTTTTTTCTCTTTTCTTTCTTCACAACCGGCTATGGGAAGATGAGAGCACAAAATGGCTTTCTTTATTTTATGTTTTATCTTTTATTATAATAATATAAAGCTTATAATAATACTCCACTACCATCCACCTTAATAATAATGGGTAAATTGCCATTTAAAAGCCTCCATTAACAAAGCCATTAGCAATTTGACCCTCTATACTTTTATCCATCAATTTTTCCAACTTACTCAATTAAGCCCTGTTTCTAAATCAAACGTCCAAACAACAAAATTAAGTCACGAAATTTTCACACATGATATTTTACATATAATAAACACAGAAAATATTACTTAAATATTTTTCTGACTCGGTTTCGTGGTCCCAAAACCACTTTTTTGATTAGGGCCAAAATAGGGCTGTCACAATATTACATGTGTTTAAATGCTTAAATTATGTAATTGTGATAATACGATATTGTGGAGATTATTGACGAGGCATCGACAAAGTACGGATCCCGGTTGAACCTTAGGAATAGATAGGATACAAATGACATGTCATTAGGGGTTACCGAGTTTATGTGTTTTGGGTGCTAGTCTTGTACGTCCTACCGGTGGTTGAGTTTTTCGGCATGTGTTCCGGTTACTCGACAGTTTGTGTGAGCAACACTATGTAGTTACGTCTTGACTGACAACTTGTGTGAGCAAACCCGGTGATAGCTCGAGAGTGAGCATCTATATGAGATATGTGATAGAGGTGGTTTAACCACATATATGGCACTTAGGGTGTGAGATACCCGAGTATTCGATATTATTCCAAATGGTTCAACGGGAAATAATGATGGTACGAGGATATAAGAGATAATATGGATTAGTTCAGGTACTCGTGAGAAATACGACAAGTAAGTTGTAGTGTATGTATTCATACATGATTACTATGACTGAGATAATGTGCTAATCTTGGATTGATTGAAAATTTCACCTTTGTTTACTTATGTTTCTTTAAGTTGTGGATGAATGGTAAGTTGAACTTATTAGCCATAAGAGCTTACTAAGCTTCATGGCTTACTTTGTTTATTTTTCCATGTTTTATAGAGATTTAGAAGCTCGCTTGAATTAGAAGTCATCAAAAATCTCATCACACTATCCAATAGTTGGTTTGGTACTTTTGGACTCAATTTATTTTGGTTTTATGGTATGTATACGTCATCTTGGTTAATGAAGCCTATATATTTTGATATGTAATTAGCCATGTGATTTGTCTTAATTTGGTATATGTGTTAGCATGTATATATAAGAGTAGTTGGCTTATTTTATATGAAGAATAATTGTCTTAAGTATGCTTGATGGTTACCGTAGAAATTGCCTTGGTTGTGAATTGGTAGTTGGTACATAATAGGTGAATTTGATAAGTAATAAGCATGTTAAAGTTAAGCAAGATAGTGCATCCATGAAAATGACCATTTAAGTAACTTTTGAATCATGTTTGTTTATGTTAAATTGGAAAAACGTATGTGCTTATGAATATCATGTTGCGTACATGGATATTGCATGTTTAGGTTTGATATTAGAGTGGTTTGATTGTCTATTTTTGTTGTGTTTATATGCTATTAAAATGTATAGCTTGGCACCAAAATTGGGTGATAAATGTGGTTTAGAAAATAACCTATTTTTGTCCACATGGGTAGAGACACGGGCGTGTGTCTTAGCCGTGTGTGACACACGGTAAAGTGATACGGCCGTGTGTCC
Source organism: Gossypium stocksii (assembly GCA_020496765.1). NCBI lineage: Eukaryota > Viridiplantae > Streptophyta > Magnoliopsida > Malvales > Malvaceae > Gossypium > Gossypium stocksii. Next base: position 73,353,906 of record CM035622.1, read on the forward strand.
CCTGTAGTTTTTAATGAAAACAAGTCAGTGAGTTGCACGGACTAGTTACACGGGCATGAGGTTGGCCATGTGACACAATTCAGAGAGTTACACGGGGTCGGACATGGTCTGGGACACAGCCATGTGATCCCATTTTGAATGTTCACATGGCCTATAACACGAGCGTGTCTTTTGGTCGTGTGAGACACACAGCTTGGTCACACAAGCGTGTGTCCCTTGTATTTGAAAATTTTTAATAGTTTTCCCAAAATTTCTATAAGTTCTCATTCAAGTCTCAAATTGTTTTTAAGGTTTGTTTTGGGCCTCGAAGGCTAATGTTAGGGACTATATGAATGTACGTGAATGATTTATATTTGGATATGTGAATTGAATTTGAATTGTGTGATTAATTATGTGATAAATCTGGTAATACTCTGTAACCCCATTTTGATTACGGATACGGGTTAAGGATTTTACATTTGATTGGTATTAGAGCTACGGTTTAGTTTATTCTAAGACCAACGTAGTTTATGTGAGTCTAGTTATACATGCCATATTTATCCTATGATAGTGTGATATCTCCGAATAGTTTTTGAATCAAATTTTCATATAGTAAATGGATTCCAATTGAGCTGACTCCGATGATGTTGAAAGTAATACGCCAGCCTCCATTCACGGAGCAACACTATCTGAATCGAGACTCGCATCTGAGGGTCGATGAGGAGAGGCCAAAGAAGCCTTCTTTCAGATGATGAATGAGTGGTTTTCTAAGTATGTCTGAATGAATCTGGCTGTTCAACAACCTCCACCCCCACCTATTCCCCAACCGGTTCTTGTATCTCCTCAAGGTTTGGAACCTTTGCCAATGAATAAGCCGCCTATTGATAAAATTTGAAAGTACGGGGCTGAAGAGTTTAGAGCTACAGTTGATGATGATCCTAAGAGAGCTGAGTTCTAGCTTGAGAATACAATTCGAGTCTTTGATGAATTGTCTAGTACGTTAGTAGAATGTGTTAAATGCGCCATATCTCTTCTGAAAGATGTTGCATATCAGTGGTGTAGCACTTTGATATCTATAGTGCCGAGATATCGGATTACATGGGAATTCTTTCAAACTGAAGTTAGAAATGAATATATAAGTCAACGATTTCTAGATCAAAAGCGCAAGGAATTCTTAAAGCTGAAATAGGGTCGTATGGTCGTATCTGAATATGAAAGAATTCGTTAGACTGAGCAAGTATGCCGGAGAGTGCATTCCAACTGAAGAGATTATGTGTAAAAGATTCAAAGATGGCTTGAATGAAAATATAAAAATTTTTATCGGTATTCTTAAACTAAAAAAGTTTATTGTGTTAGTTGATAGAGCGCACAAAGCCGAATAGCTTAGCAAAGAAATAAGAAAAGCCAATTTTGAAGCCAGAGATTTGAGAAAGAGGTTAACGGGTAAATCATATTATTCATCGTCAAAGAAATCAAGGGATTCTTATAACCATTCAACTGCTTCAAGAGGGTATTCAGATAGAGGTCGTAAGAAGCAACACATGAGTCCAAAGGCTCAAGCCACTTTAGTATCGAGTGTTGGTAGTGTTAAAGCCAACAAACCTGAGTGTCAACAGTGTGGCAGATGACATTTTGGAGAGTGTTGGATGAATACTAAAGCCTGTTTCAGATGTGGTTCATGAGAGCATTTCATTTGGGATAGTCCTGAGTTATCTGAGAAAGATAAACTTTAGACTGGTTGACTGAGTAATACAGCTACAAGAGGGAGACCACCCCAAAATACTAGAAATGTGAGTGGTAGTTGAGGTGTAACAAGCCAAAGCTTATGCTATTTGAGCTCGTGAAGATGCATTAGCACCAGATGTTATCACTGATGCTTTTTCTTTTTATGACACTAATGTAATTACTTTGATTAATCCTGTATCGACCCATTCATATGTTTGTATGAATCTAATGTCTAGTAAGAGTTTACTTGTTGAGTCCATTGAATTTTTGGTTAAAGTATTGAACGCCTTAGGTCAGTATGTTCTAGTTGATAAAGTTTGCAAGAACTGTCCTTTGATCGCTCATGGTTATTGTTTTCCAGCTAATTTGATGCTTTTACTGTTTGATGAGGTTGATGTGATATTGGGTATGGATTGGCTAACTTTACATGATGTGGTTTCGAATTGTAGAAGAAAGACTATTGAGTTGAAATGTCAGAATAATGAAATTATTCGTATTGAATCGATGATTCGAGCGGATTACCTATTATGATATCGTCTATGTTAGTTCAAAAAAATGTGAGAAAGTGTTGAAATGCTTATTTGGCATATGTACTGGATATAAAAGTATTTGAATAGAAGATTGAATTAGTGCCAGTTATTTGTGAATATCCAGATGTGTTTCCAAAAGAGTTACCTAGGTTACCACTAGTCAGGGAAGTTGATTTTGCTATTGAATTAGTGCCAGGGACATCACCGATATCGATAGCCCTATACAGAATGGTTTCTACAGAGTTGAAAGAGTTGAAAGCTCAGCTGCAAGAGTTAACAGATAGAGATTTTGCATGACCTAGTTTTTCGCTCTCGGGTACGCCAGTTCTGTTTGTAAAGAAGAAAGATGGATCAATGAGATTGTGTATCGACTATCGACAACTCAACAAAGTTACAATCAAGAATAAATATCCATTGCCAAGAATCGATGATTTGTTTGATCAGTTTAAAGGAGCAATAATATTTTCTAAGATTGATTTGTGATCTAGTTATTATCAGTTGAAAGTTAAAGATTCCAATGTGTCGAAAACTGCATTCAGAATGAGGTATGGATATTATGAATTCCTTGTTATGCCATTTGGGTTAACTAATGCTCCGACAGTTTTTATGGACTTGATGAATAGAATCTTCAGACTGTATTTAGACAGATTTGTTGTTGTATTCATTTATGACATTCTGATCTATTCCCAAGATGAGTCTGAACATGCTGAGCATTTGCGGATTGTGTTATAAACATTAAGAGATAAGTAACTATTTACTAAATTTAGTAAATGTCAGTTTTGGCTCCGAGAAGTTGGATTTTTAGGACATTATTTCAGCTGAGGGCATTAAAGTTTATCCGAGTAAGATTTCAGCAATTATTGATTGGTAGCCACCAAGAAACATATCCAAAGTCAGAAGTTTTTTGAGATTAGCTAGCAACTGTCGAAGATTTGTAAAAGGGTTCTCGATGATAGCTACACTGATGACTCGGTTGTTGCAAAAAGATGTGAAATTTGAGTGGTCTAAGAAATGTCAACAGAGTTTTGATCAATTGAAAGCATTGTTAACCGAAGCACCAGTTTTGGTTTAACCTGAGTCAGGTAAAAAATTTGTGATTTTCAATGATAAGTCATTAAATGGTTTGGGATGTGTTTTAATGCAAGAAGCCAAAATGATAACTTATACTTCTAGACAGTTAAAGCCACATTAAAAGAATTATCCGATGCATGACTTAGAATTAGCCGCTATTGTGTTTGCATTAAAAATTTGGCAACATTATTTGTTTGGTGAAAAATGCCACATATTTACTGATCACAAGAGCTTGAAATATTTGTTGTCACAGAAAGATCTAAATTTGAGACAGCGAAGATGGCTCAAATTGTTGAAAGATTATGATCTAGTCATTGATTACCATTCGGGGAAAGCAAATGTTGTTGTGATACTTTGACTAGAAAATCTTTGTTTGCTTTGAGAGCGATGAATACGTGATTGGCTTCGACTGATGATGGTTTGATTTTAGCTGAATTAAAAGCTAAACCGATGTTTCTCCAACAAATCTGTGAAGCTCAGAAATGTGATAGTGAATTGAAAGTAAAACGAGTACAGTGTGAGTCAACTCCTGATTTAGAGTTCCAGATTGGAACTGATGATTGTTTGTTAATTTGAGGTAAAATTTGCGTACCGAGAGACCCAGAGCTTATACAGAAAATCTTGCAAGAGGCACACAATGGTAATTTGTCTATTCATCCGGGAAGTAACAAAATTTACAATGATTTGAAACAGTTGTATTGGTGGTCAGGTATGAAACAAGATATTTCTAACTTTGTGTCTAAATGTTTGATTTGTCAGCAAGTTAAAGCTAAACATCAAGTAGCTTCGGGACTGTTACAGCCAGTGATGATACTTAAGTGGAAATGGGATAAAGTTACAATGGATTTCGAATAGGGATTACCCCTATCTCCAAAAAAGAAAGATACTATCTGGGTTATTATTGATCCTTTGACAAAATCTGCACATTTCATCCAGTGTGTACAGACTTCTTTTTTGATAGATTAGCTGAATTGTACATTTCAGAGATTGTCAAATTACACGGGGTACCATTCTCTATTTTTCAGATAGAGATATGAGATTTACATCATGATTTTAGAAGAAATTGCAAGAGGCTTTGGGTACATGGTTGCATTTTAGTACCGTATTTCATCCTCAAACTGATGGTCAGTCTGAAAAAATGATTCAGATTCTCAAAGATATGCTTTATTGTTGTGTTCTAGAATTTGAAAGCAACTGGGAAAAATATTTACCGTTGGTTGATTTTGCGTATAATAATAGTTCTCAATCGAGCATAAAGATGGCACCGTATGAAGCTCTATATGGTCATAAATGTAGAACTCCATTATACTGGACTAAGCTTAGTGAAAAAAAGATTCACGGGGTTGATTTGATCAGAGAGACTGAAGAGAAAGTGAAAGTAATTCGTGATAGTTAGAAAGTAGCTTTAGATCGACAAAAATCATATGAAGATTTGAAGCGTAAAGACATTGAATTTCAGATTGGTGATAAAGTGTTTTCGAAAGTATCACCCTGGTAAACGATTCTTCGATTCGGTCGCAAAGGAAAATTGAGTCCATGATTCATCTGGTCGTATGAGATTATCGAGAGGATAGGGCCAGTAGCATATCGACCAGCTTTACATTTCGAACTTGAAAAGATTCATAAGTGTTTCATGTATCTATGTTACGACGGTACAGGTCAGATCCTTCGCATATAATTTCTCCGACAGAGGTTGAGATTTAGTCGAACATGTCGTATAACGACGAATCGATCAGAATTTTAGCTCGAAAGATCAAAGAGTTGAGAAATAAAAGCATAGCTTTACTAAAAGTTCTATGGCAATGTCACGGCATTGAAGAAGCTACGTGGGAAGCCAAGCTTGCAAGCTCAATTGGTGAGTGAATTTTGTTACGTTTTTAATTATTTCTATATTTTTGAGGTCGTTGTAGCTTAATCTAGCTAGCTTAGGGACTAATTTGCAAACCTATTGAATAGTTTAAGTTTTACCATTGATGAATATGTAGGTGTTTTGGTGTTTGATGATAGAAAATGTATCTTTGTTGTTAAATAAACAACATTTGTAAAGTGATTTTGGTTGAAAATGTCAAATAAGGATTAAATTGAGAAATGTGTAAAATCCATGGTGAAATGTATAAATAAATGAAGAATATGGGCTGAAGCATGGATAAAATTCGACTAGCATGGGTTAATGTTGAATTGCATGAATTTGCATTTTTATGAGATAAGGGCTAAACTGTAAAGAAGTCAAAAGTTTAAGGGTAAAAAGGTAAATTTACCATAATATGAAATTTTGATTAAATTGAATAGAATGATGTTTGAAATAGTTAAATTTGATTATATAGATAAAAAAAACCTTCAGATCTAAATCGAGGAAAAGAAAAAGTTATCGACTAGACGATAGTTTTCATCCGTACTATATCGAGGTAAGTTTGGATGTTTAATAAGCTTTATGTTACATGTCTTTAAATGCTTAAATTGTGTAATTGTGATAATGCAACATTACAGAGATTATCGATGAGGCATCGAAAAAGTATGGATCCCGGTTGAACCTTAGGACTAGATAGGATACAAATGACATGTCATTCGGGTTACCGAGTTTGTGTTTTGGGTCCTAGTCTTGTACGTCCTACCTGTGGCTAAATTTTCTGGCATGTGTTGCAGTTACTCGACAGCTTGTGTGAGTAGTACCGTGTAGTTACGTCTTGACCGTCAGCTTGTGTGAGCAGACCTAGTGATGGGTCGAGACTGAGCATCTATATGACATATGTGATAGAGGAGGTTTAACCATGTATATGGCACTTAGCATGCGAGATACCCGAGTATCCGATATTATTCCAAATGGTTCAATGGGCAAAGATAATGGTACGAGGATATAAGAGATGATATGGATTAGTTCAGGTACTCGTGAGAAATATGACAAGTAAGTTGTAGTGTATGTATTCATACATGACTACTATGACTAAGATAATATGCTAATCTTGGATTGATTGAAAATTTTACCTATATTTACTTATGTTTCTTTAAATAGTGGATGAATGGTAAGTTGAACTTATTAGCCATACGAGCTTACAAAGCTTCATAGCTTACTTTGTTTATTTTTCCATGTTTTATAGATATTCAGAAGCTCACTCGAATTGGAACTCAATGGAGATCTCATCACATTATCCAACTGTTGATTTGGTACTTTTGGACTCAATGTATTTTGGTTCTATGGCATGTATAGGTCATCATGGTTAATGAAGCCTATATGTTTTGATATGTAATTAGCCATGTGATTTGGCTTAATTTGGTATATGTGTTAGTATGTATTTATCAGAGTAGTTGGCTTATTTTGTATGAAGAATAATTGCCTTAAGTATGCTTGATGGTTGCCGTAGAAATTGTCTTGGTTGTAAATTGGTTGTTGGTACATAATAGGTGAATTTGATAAGTAATAAGCATGTTAAAGTTAGGCAATGTTACAACCCACACCCGGCCTAGAAATTAGGCCCGGATCTGGCGTGTCACATTGAAGTGTTTTTTGAAAACCTTGTTTTCATTGAAAACCCTTCTTATCTATAATTTGTTGCTAGCAAACTTGTGTTCGTTTATTTCCAAATCGTGGTTTATTAAAAAGCTAATCACTTAAAAACATTATTAATTTCGTTGTAAATCTCTTTGAGTTGCGGAAGCTAGTTAAAGTAAAAAAGTTTAAAACGTATGTTTTTTGAAAACACAAATTGGTTTGAAAACTCATTTTATCCTAATCTAGCAATATAAATAAGAAATCAAAACCCAATTAGAAGTTAAAAACTTCAAATGGCCTTATTACAAGAATTTAAAACCCAAATATATAAATATTTAGAAGTAAATAATCAAAACAGAAAGCATAAGCAGCGTGTGGTCTTCCTCGAGTCCCTCGCAGCACCGAACTGCCTAACGTTGGGGATTACTTGAAAAGGTTAAAAGCGGGGTGAGTTTAAGAAAACTCAATGTGTAATCCCTTTACTAAAGTAAAAGTCAAGAAATAGAAACAAAATCAGTTTGGGCCTGAGCCCTTTAACAGAAACAGTACAGTTTAGCTCAGGCCATAAGTGGGCCAAAGCCTAATACAAATCATTTGGGTCTCAGCCCATAACAGCATCAATTGGGCCCAGCCCGAATCAGAATACATTGGTCATAGCCCATATCAGAAACAGAGCATAAATGAATGATGCATGATGCATGCAAACCCATCTAACCAGCACACCACTCCGTCTAGCCATGCACAGTCTGTGGGGATATAATTAACCCACCTATCCAACACACCAAGCTTAGCACCAGTTGTGGCACTAAGTCAACAGAATGGCTCAAAGCCTTGAACAGAACGGCACAGAGCCATAATCAGAATTGCACAGAGCCATGATAATATGTGTGACACAAAGCCATTGATAACAGGTCTATAATCAGCACAAAGCCTTCGATAATGGCACAAAGCCCATAACTACGAAACAAAGCCCACAATATCGATACGAAGCCCACAATAATGGCACGAAGCCCATAATAACAGCATACAGCTTTTGATAAAATGATCAGCACTCAGCCATAAATTGGTCCACAGTCATCTCGGGCGACCCGTGCGACCTTATCAAATCAGTACGAATATACAGCTGATAAACAATAAATTATACATATTTTTACCTCATGTTTAGCCTATATTTTGGATGAATTATTATCAATTTAGTGAAAATTGGTGCTCTTAATCCTTCTTTTTCATATCTTATACTCAGGAGAGCATATGGAAGCGAAAAGAATAGGAAATGAACCGAAAATAAGGAAAATGGGCCAAAAATGACATAACACACGGCCCAAGGAATCACCATACGGCCGTGCCACATGAAGATCACATGGTCCAGCCCTCGACAAGCACGGGCAAGCCACATGGCCGTGCCAAATCACACGGCCTTTGTCGAAGTCACACGGGCGTGGCACATGGGCGTGTTCTAGTTGTGAGGAAGAGGAATTTCACTCGAATTGGGATACTTGGAGGCTAAGAAAGGCTCTCCAAAGCTCTATATAAAGACCCTAGGAGGCAACTCTAGGGGTGTGCTTATTTTCCCCAAAAGGGAAGTATTCTTTGCTGCCAACATAGAGAGTGGAAGTAGGGATTACTCGCAGGGAAGCTGATTGATTCATCCCAGAAGCTAAAATTCTGCAGCAATATAGAGGATCTCCCTAAATTCCTTCAGGGGTTTTCGGGTTCTTTTATGTTTTGTTATTTTATATCTTCTGAGATGTTTTCTTTCTTTATTATGAACTAAACCCCTCAAATACTTGAGGGGGATGAAACCTAAGATAGATCTTGTTATTTATTCTTGATTTATATGATAAATACTTGAATTGTTCTTAATTATGTGTTCTTCATTCTTGATTTAATAGTCCTAGGTATTATTTCAAGAATTGGATGTGCTTAGAGCAGAGGAGCAAAAGTCCCTGTGATAAGAGTAGATCTACCATAATTAAGCAGAGTTGCATGCAACCCTAGACATAGGGCGACATAAATCTGCCGGATTAGGGTCAAACCTAATATGGGGAACCATAGATCGAATTAATGCAACCTAGGGAGTTAATTAATAAGGGAACTTTAATTAACAACTTAGGCCTAGTTGCTCTACGCCTCGAAGGAGGGTTTAGCATAGATTAGGGATCTCTACGGATCAAGTCAAGTAAACAAATCATATAGTTCAAGAAAACAATAACAAGTGAAGTCTAGGTGGATTCTCCCTTAAGTATTGTCCATATCAATCAGCTTTTCCCTAAAAAGTTTTCCCAATTTACTCTTTATGCTTTTCTTAGTTACTTTTAGAAGTAGTTTAAACAAACCCCTCTTTTATTCTTAGGCTAGATAATAGAAAGGAAGTAAGTAATAGTACTTTTGGTTCCCTTGGGTACGATAACTCGGTCTTGCCATTAAGCTATACTACTGTTTGATAGGTGCGCTTGCCTTAAACGTCGTGATATTAGTTAGTTTGGGTGTGATCAAGTTCTTTATAAATTTTATTACTTTATATCACGCGATATCAAGTTTTTGGCGCCGTTGCCGGGGAACTAAAATATTACGAACACTCGATTTCTATTACTTTAGCCATTAATATATTTATTTATTTATTTTTATTTATTTATTTATTTATTTTTATTTTTATTTTTATTTTTTTATTTTGATTTTTATTTTCTTCTTATTTTTTTCTAGGTTTTTCTAAGTTTATTTTTTATTTTTATTTTATTTTCGTTCTTTTTTTTATTTTTCTAGGTTTTTCTAGTTTATGACTAGAAACAACCCAACAGGACCATTACTTTTTTACGAAGATTTAGAGGCTACAGTTTGTAGAAATCGCAGAGAGATCAGACGAAGCCTACATTATCCAGAGCAAGAACCTGAGCACGAGCTAGAACCTACAGAAGAGATGGAAGCAAATCAAAACGTTCCACCACATCCAGCACTACCAGCAGAACCAGTAAACTAGGATGAAGCTCCTCGAACTATGTATGATTATGCTAAACCTAGTTTGATTGGTACTCAAACTAGCATTGTTAGACCTGCTATTGCTGCTAATAATTTTGAACTAAAACCTAACACTATTCAGATGATTCAGCAGTTTGTACAGTTTGATGGTTTACAGGATAAAGATCCCAACGCTCATTTAGCAAACTTTTTGGAATTGTGCGATACTTTTAAAATTAATGGCGTTTCTGATGATGCTATTCGACTAAGGCTATTTCCATTCTCTCTGAGAAACAAAGCCAAACAGTGGTTAAATTCTCTACCACGAGGCTCAATTACCACATGGGAACAGATGATAGAAAAATTTTTACTTAAATATTTTCCTCCCGCTAAAATAGCTAAATTACGAAACGATATTTCTTCCTTTGTGCAGATGTATTTAGAAACACTCTACGATGCCTGGGAGAGATACAAGGATCTTTTGAGAAGATGTCCTCATCATGGACTACCTTTATGGCTACAAGTTCAAACCTTCCACAACGGTTTGAATCCATCCACACGACAAATGGTTGATGCAGCCGCAGGAGGAACAATTAATAATAAAACGCCAGAAGCAGCTTATGAATTTATTGAAGAAATGTCATGGAATAACTATCAGTGGCAAATCATGAGGACAAAGCCGACAAAAGTTGCAGGAGTTTATAATATTGATGCTGTTACTATGCTTACTAATCAGGTGGAACTTTTAAATAAAAAGTTTGATAATTTTGTTGGTTCTACGCAGGTACAGCCAGTTATGCAATGCAACGTAACTCCAGGAAATATGTTCAATCCAAATTACTCCTCTTATGGACATGGCATGAAAACTCAGCAAGCCAACTATATGGGTAACAATTCTAGACTGCAAAATAACCTTTATAGTAATACTTATAATGCAGGTTGGCAGAGTCACCCCAGTTTTTCATGGGAAGGACAAGGAAATCAAAGACAACCGCCTCCTCTAGGATTGCAACAGCCACCATTCCAACAAGAGAAAAAGCCGAACTTTGAAAAGATGGTCACAAAATTTATTGCCGTATCAGAAACACGTTTCCAAAACACCAAAACTGCATTGAAGAACTAGCAGGCATCCATTCAAGGACTTGAAACTCAAATAGGCCAGCTTGCCAAGCTAATCTCTGAAAAACCGCGAGGTGGGTTATCAAGCAATACTGAGACTAACCCTAAGGAGCAACTCAATGCTGTGGATACGATAGATGATGAGGGGATAACCAAAACCAACCCAAAGACATGCAAGGAGCCTGTGGTAAGTAAAGGAAAGGATGAGGCAAGTCTCAAAGATGAAATCGTCAAAGAATTTAAACCTCGTATCCCATACCCAAACGCGCTAAAGAAGGACCGTACAGATCAGCAATTCAGTAAGTTTCTTAAACTGTTAAAGAAATTACATATTAACTTACCTTTTGTTGAAGCAATTATGCAGATGCCGGAGTACGCAAAATTTTTAAAGGAACTTCTCACAAATAAAAGGAAGTTGGAAGAATTGCCCATAGTGGAACTCAACGAGGAATGCTCAGCTATTCTCCAAAGTAAACTGCCAACCAAACTGAAAGATCCAGGGAGTTTTACTATTCCTTGTTTATTTGGTAGCCTAGACACCAAAAATGCTTTAACTGATTTAGGAGCTAGTATAAATGTCATACCTTATAAACTGTTTAAACAACTAGGTCTTGGAAAGCCTAAGCAAACTAAGATGAGCATTCAACTAGCTGATAAAACTATTAGGTCTCCTAAGGGAATAATTGAAGATGTGCTCGTCAAAATTGATAAATTTATATTCCCAGTTGACTTTGTTGTTTTAGACATTGATGAGGATAGCGATATACCCTTAATTCTAGGGCGACCCTTCTTAGCAACTGCCAGAACAATAATTGATTTAGGAACAGGTGAACTTACACTACGTGTAGGTGATGACAAAGTTACTTTACAAGCTCAAAACGTAATTAAAACTGTTGATAATAATATAGTCACGAGTCCTTGTAAAAATATTGAACTCACCACCCAACCTTCTGTGCAGTATACACTTCACATAAAGGCAACCCAATCACAGAGAAGTCCATCCAATGGAGAGGCACTTAAAAAGCGAACGCTTCAGATCGAGGAACTAGATGAGTGGCTGAACTATCATGAAAAGCCCAAAATATGCCACACCAACCTAGAGCATCACCAAGACAACCCTTAGGTAAAAACGTGTCAAATCAAGGTAGGGGATAAGGTACTTCTAGGGGAAGACGACCCCCGAATCTTGAACTTGAAAGAATATACAAGTGACATACCTCACTTCACGGTAATGAAAATCTTCCCTTATGGTACAGTAGAAATAAAACATGAGTCACTTGGCACTTTCAAGGTAAACCATACTCGACTCAAATCTTATGTTAATAATAAAATTGCAAGCAGGATAGAAGAGTATCAACTCTTCAAACCACCGTGAATGAACAAGCTTAAGAAAAGTCGAGCTTAGACTATAAACAAGCGCTTCTCGGGAGGCAACCCGAGCAATAACTTAATAACTTTTCTTTGTTTAAAATTTTTCTAGTATTTTTATACAGCAACTAACATTTTTTATGTAGAAATCTAGGCCACACGGCCAACCACACGGGCGTGCCTAAGGCCGTGTGACATCTTAAAACAGGGACACGGTCGCGCACCCAGACCGTATACAAACAGAGCAGAAGTTTCCCAAAAGCACGGGAGGTCGACAAATCACCACGGCCGTGTGATATGGCAGTGGCAACTTTACGAATTCCACACGAGCTATCAACAATTTCCCACGGCCGTGCGACATGGCCGTGGCAACCCTGCAGTATCAACATGGGCTCACACAACGCCACACGCCCGTGTCCCCAAGCCGTGGCCAACACTGTCAAATTAGACACGGCCGTGTGACTACCTACACGACCGTGCGAAAAAGCGAAGAAGTTCACAACGGCCGTGCAATATGGCCAACACGGGCTAACCCCGAGACACACGGGCGTGTGCCTCTATTCTCTCATTCGATTCTATTTTTTTCTTTTTTTTTTCCTTTATTAGTTTCCTTTTCATTTCAAAATTTATTTTTATGTTTAATCCTTTTAATCATTACAGTATTAGTATTTTTTAGAACTTAGTTTATTATTTTTCTGTTATTTAATTTTCTATCTTTCATATCGGCCAATTCCTAACGAGTAATCTCTATTAATCCAAAATTTCCACTTCTAATTAAATATTTCTACAGTTTCAAAAAAAAGAGGTCTACAGATCATATTCGAACGGAAATGGGACCACCCCTGCCACAATTACTGACTCTTCCTCACAAATTCATCCTAAATTCAGGGAGTTTCAATTCTCTCCCTATCTTATGATATTATACTTCTCTTGCTATTTATATAACTTTGTACATTGAGGGCAATGTACATCTTAAGTGTGGGGGGAAGCTTACTTGAAATCTTTACATTATCTATGAAAATCCCTGAAATTGTACTTCATGCATTGTTCTTAACTAATTCTCAATCTCCTATTAGAAATTTATTCTGAATGATTTATGATTTCTATCGATATGTTGAGAATTAAGATATAGGTGCTTGTACTTTGATTATTCAAACTTTAAAACATTAGGGAATCAAGCATGATAAGTTGAAATTTTTTAGAACCCCAATTTTTTTTTTTTTGCATAAGTTATCTTCCCTAAATTTAAGTATTATCTTGAGATTTGAAATTCACAGGATTGACATCAAAAGCCATAATTCTGTTGAGATTTTTGAGCCTTTTTGAGCATACATTCTTTCGTGCTCACTTTTATTATTGTTTTGAGTGAGTCAATACTGAATTGTTATTCTAGAACTTGCTTCGATTATACATGTCAAGACCACATCATTGATTTGATATACCGAAATGATAAAGGCACCTAGGAGTTAACCCACTTACCCCACAAAAAGCCTACCTCCATAAATTAACCCCTAGTAAACCCCATTGAACCTAACAACCTTTTCCTTGACTCACTCTCTAATTATTAACCAATAACCCATTTTTGTTGAATTGCATTCAATTATTTTAACCCCTATTTTTGTCGAGATTTGAGTTGAATTTTTCATCTAGCTTTTCTTTTTTCTCCTTTCCAGATTGCAAAGTTTTATTCAATTTATTAAAATACTTGAATTGTTCTTAAAAAAAAAGAAAAGAAAGAAAAAAAATATATATGTACATACAGTGAAATTCAGTTGTAACTTGTAATAGTTGAACAAGTTTTTGCATATTTCTATTTTAAGGCTACCAAGGCAGGAATAATAGTATCATAAGAATTAACTGAGAAATATGTTCCAGTGATAGAGATTTTTCTAACTAGATAATTTTTCAGTTCAATCTCGATTCTAACATTCTTTTTCCAGCCTGTGACAACACCCCTAACCAAGCCCTGTTACAACCATTAAAAGACCTTTTGATCAATGTATCATATCAAACTTTAGTGGTGGAGATTTGATTTTTTTGCAAGTTTATGGTAATAACTTTTCAGGTTGACTAAGGAGTGCTTAAATTTTGAACCCTAAACACTTCGAGTGGATAGAGTGAACCTTTAGTGAGGATGTCAACTCCTGTTAATTAAGATGGAGAGATAACTACTTAGAAGAAAGGAAGAGACTTATGTTTTCAATGATAAAATTCTCAACTTAGAGTGATTGAGTCTTTAATGTTCTTCTGATTGAATTACCCATTGTATGATTACCTGTGGACTAGTTTGAAACATTATGGATAAAGATTGTAGGTTGAGAGGAATAATTCTTATTTAGGGATTGAGATTTTGCTTGAGGACAAGCAAAGGCTTAAGTGTAGGGGTATTTGATAAACAATAAATTATACATATTTTTACCTCATGTTTAGCCTATATTTTAGATGAATTATTATCAATTTAGTGAGAATTGGTGCTCTTAATCCTTCTTTTTCATATCTTATACTCAGGAGAGCATATGGAAGAGAAAAGAATAGGAAATGAACCGAAAATGAGGAAAATGGGCCAAAAATGACATAACACACGGCCCAAGGAATCACCACACGGCCGTGCCACATGAAGATCACACGGTCCAGCCCTCGACAAGCACGGGCAAGCCACATGGCCGTGCCAAATCACACGGCCTTTGTCGAAGTCACATGGGCGTGGCACACGGGCGTGTTCTAGTCGTGAGGAAGAGGAATTTCACTCAAATTGGGATACTTGGAGGCTAAGAAAGGCTCTCCAAAGCTCTATATAAAGACCCTAGGAAACAACTCTAGGGGTGTGCTTATTTCCCCCAAAAGGGAAGTATTTTTTGCTGCCAACATAGAGAGTAGAAGTAGGGAGGAAGCTGATTGATTCATCCCAGAAGCCGGAATTCTGCAGTAATATAGAGGATCTCCCTAAATTCCTTCAGGGGTTTTCGGGTTCTTTTATGTTTTGTTATTTTATATCTTCTAAGATGTTTTCTTTCTTTATTATGAACTAAACCCCTCAAATACTTGAGGGGGATGAAACCTAAGATAGATCTTGTTATTTATTCTTGATTTATATGATAAATACTTGAATTGTTCTTAATTATGTGTTCTTCATTCTTGATTTAATAGTCCTAGGTATTATTTCAAGAATTGGATGTGCTTAGAGTAGAGGAGCAAAAGTCCCTGTGATAAGAGTAGATCTACCATAATTAAGCGGAGTTGCATGCAACCCTAAACATAGGGCGACATAAATCTGCCGGATTAGGGTCAAACCTAATATGGGGAACCATAGATTGAATTAATGCAACCTAGGGAGTTAATTAATAAGGGAACTTTAATTAACAACTTAGGCCTAGTTGCTCTACGCCTCGACGGAGGGTTTAGCATAGATTAGGGATCTCTGCGGATCAAGTCAAGTAAACAAATCATATAGTTCAAGAAAACAATAACAAGTGAAGTCTAGGTAGATTCTCCCTTAAGTATTGTCCATATCAATCAGCTTTTCCCTAAAAAGTTTTCCCAATTTACTCTTTGTGCTTTTCTTAGTTAGTTTTAGAAGTAGTTTAAACAAACCCCTCTTTTATTCTTAGGCTAGATAATAGAAAGGAAGTAAGTAATAGTACTTTTGGTTCCCTTGGATACGATAACTCGGTCTTGCCACTAAGCTATACTACTGTTCGATAGGTGCGCTTGCTTTAAACGTCGTGATATTAGTTAGTTTGGGTGTGATAAAGTTCTTTATAAATTTTATTACTTTATATCACGCGATATCAACAGCTCTTAAGCCTTCGGGGGTCCACAATCATCTCGGGTGACCCGTGCGACCCTAACAAATCAGATCTTCCTCCGTACAATATCCCAACCCATGCAATATGTTATGTATGCAGAATGTCATCCTCTGTCATACAAACACAGTCACATCAATCAAATCATAGTCATTCAGTTACCGTCAAACTAGTCAAGACATAACACAAGTCAGTCATTTACCTAGAGGGGCAGAACAGTCATTTGACACCCTAGGGACAAAATGGTTATTTTACCCTACAGGGGTACTTCAGTAATTCTACCTTACCGGGGTATTTCAGTAACTCTACCCTACAGGGGTATTTCAGTCATTCTATAAATCCAAGGCATTCGATAATTTTCCAAATCGAGGGCATTTTGGTAATTTTACAAATCGAAGGCATTTTGGTAAATTTACAAATTAAGGGTATTTCTATAATTTTATAAACTAGGGGTATTTTTGTAATTTTGTAAGCTGGGGGTATTTTTGTAATTTTGTAAACTAAGGGTATTTCGGTAATTTTACAAATCGTGGGTATTTCTGTAATTTTGTAAATTGGGGGTAGTTCGATAATTTTAAAAACTGGGGGTATTTTTGTAAATTTGTAAACTGGGGGTATTTTGGTAATTTTACAGATTAGGGGTATTTCGGTAATTTTGCGAATCGAGGGTATTTTTGTAATTTTATAAATCGGGGGTATTTCAGTAATTTTGCAAATTGAGGGTATTTTTGTAATTTTGTAAACTGGGGTCTTACCGACCCAACCGAAGTTCCATCGTTGCCTCGAGCGACTTTTGTAAGCTAAACAGACAAAACGGGGTAATTGGGCCAAAAGCCCATTACTCGACCTAAGTGGGCCCACACACTCGTGTGTCCCATTTAGCCCAGAAACAACCACGGCTATACGCACAACACAACCCAAATCAATCACTTATCACATCACATAGATTTCTATCCATGTGGGCCCACCAGCCCACTGGGCCCACACGGCCCATTTAGCCCCCAAAACAACTCTAGCTACATGGACTACATGGCTCGATCTAACTTTTACCACAATTAGCAAATTAATTTTCGTGTGGGGCCCATAGGCCCATTGGGCCCACATGGCCCAATGTGGCCCAACACGACCCTAACCCATGAGAACGTTCAAGGAGGCCTCTACCATCTAACGCCTATGTTTGTGGGCTCGATTCTACTACACTAGCGTTTGCACACTCGTGTGGCATCACTCGCCGGTATTTCAGCTTTTCAGCATTTTGCCGATCTACAGTCATAGCAATGTAAACCACATAAACTTTTAGCTTTTAACCGATCATCGAGTACTGCATAAAAATACACATTTTATCGGCTAATGCCGATCCACAGAAACAGGGTATTCAGTTACACATCTGTTTTATGAAAAATGCGACAAATCCCACGACACTGAACCTACAATTGTTCCAAAATACGATTAATCTTTCACTTAATAGAGTTTAAGTGTACTATACTTAGAAACATCAACCCTACTTACCTTGCTTGCAAAGTATACGATTTGCTCTCCTTCGTATGTTGATCAGAAACAATCCACACCACTAACCGACTCACTCAACCGAAAGTTAAGGGAAAAGGCTTAATCGACTGAACACTCTTGCACCTTATTACCCTTCGAGAACATCTAGAAAACCAATCAGGTAACAGATCGTGAAAAAGGGACCATCTAACCAATCAGGTAACACTTTTATTTTGATGTGTGTAATAAATCAACATTAAGATATTATGTTTTTCATGCTTTATTGTTGAATGAAATGTATGTTATTTTCCATGCAAGTTGTTAATGAGATTTCAATAAAGAAATGATGAAGTTATATTATATAGAAATCCTAGTTACATCTTAAGAATATGAAGGATACCTTTGTCATGACATGAGACAAAGAAGGTACCGTATAAGACCATGTCTGGGACATGGCATCGGCATCGAGTTGAGATTCCCTGTAAGACCATGTCTGGGACGTGGCATTGACATCCAAATGTGATCTCGTATAAGATCATGTCTGGGACATGGCATCGTCATCAATATACAATCTCATGTAAAACTGTCTGGGACATGGCATCAACATCAACAATGACATACGATCTCGTGTAAGACCATATCAGGGATATAGCATTGACATCGAGATGATATCTCGTATAAGACCATATCTGGGATATGGCGTCAGCATCGACATGTGATCCCATATAAGACCATATCAGGGATATGATATTAGCATCCTATCATGATAATGATATTTTAAGTATATTTGGTATTCTAAGTTGTTAACGGGAAAAAGGATGTAAGTTAATATTGATAATGAAGAAGACTAAAGTTATGTGATGAGTGATACAAGTACTTATGAGAAACTTACAAGAAACAAGCTAAGCATGATATAAGTGTGTCGGTAAGAAAGAGTATGAGTAAGCCATGTTAAAAATCAATGTTAAGTATGAGATGAATTCTATCATACCATGGATGATATTCTATAATCTATATAGCTATTTATTGTATGCAACTTCCTAAGCATTTATGCTTACTCCCCCTCTTTTTCCTTTCCTTGTAGTGTCACCAAATTAGCTAGGGGATTGTCGAACGTCTGATCTCGGTTCACACTATCAAACATTTCCTTTTGGTATAGTAAAGTTTAATCATTTTGAGTATGGCATGTATAGGTATTTGGCCCTTTTTGTTATATGTCATATTGGTTAGCCAAATGTGTTGGCTAATAATATTACTTGATTCATTTCTTAATGGCCATTGAAATTGGCTAATATTGGCTAAGTTAAATTCAAGCAATATGGTGTAGCACTTTCAAATGCAAACCTGCATGCATGAAATGAGAAATGAATGATGAGAATGCATGATGAATGTAGTGTGTTTTTGGAGGTGAATGCTTTAATCTTGGGTACTTAGATGTTTATTAAAGCCATGATATGTGATGTTGAAATTGGTATAAGTTTGGTTATGTTTCAGGGTGGCAAAGGGGCTTGGAAAATAAGCCTATATTTGTCCACATGAGTAGGCACATGGGCATATGTCTAGGCCGTGTTTGACACACGATCAGCCCTATGGGCCTGTTGACAGGCCATGTGTCCCCTGCACCTAAATTTATAAATTTGACACGGAATAGGGACACAGGCGTGTGTGACCACATGGCCTACCCACACGGGCATGTCCCATCCCACACGGGCGTGTGGCTCTGTTTTTATGCAAAAATTTTTCAAGTGTTCAAAAGTTTCCGGTTTAGTCCTGAACCATTCTTAAAGCGTGTTTTGGGCTTTGTAGGCCCTTAATATGAACAAAATGAGATTAAAAGAAAAGTTTTAAATTTGGACTAAAATTTATGGTTCAGTTTTGTACGAAATTTATCGTTTAAGTTCGGTAACGCCTCGGACCCTGTCCCTGCGTTGGATACGGGTAAAGGGTGTTACATTTAGTGGTATCAGAGCCAGGTTTGGTCGTTTCTCGGATTAAGATAGCATGTATGAGAGTCTAGCTATATATGCCATACATATGTGTATTTATAATACGATAGTGTGACGACTCCTAACGATTTAAAATGTGCTTTTATATAGTAAATGTATCCTTACAGAGCAGTGGCGAATGATGTAGAAAGTAACGCGCCGGCTCCCGTTAAAGGGACGGTGCCAGCTGAAACTGAAAATAGACCAGTGACTGTGAGTCAGGGCGGAAAGGCTCGAGAGGCCTTCTTCCAAATGATGAACGAGTGGTTCACAGTAGGGGTGTTCAATCAGTTAACCGACCATTGAACTGACCCGAAACACCATTAACCGAATTAACCGACCCTTCAAAAATTTTAACCGTTAACCGAACTGAAATTTTTTCAAAAAAAATTAACCGAACCAAAATTTTTTCAGTTAATTCAGTCGGTTAACCAAATTAACCGAAAATTATATATTTTTATTTTTGGTTAAAATAAGTATAAAATTAACCGAATTAATAGAATTAACTGAATTATTTTTATTTTTATTTTTATTGTTATTGTTATTTATTAAATTACATGTAATTTTTATAATTGGGTTGAGTAATTGGGTTGGGTAATTAGTTTTAGTTTGATTGAATTTATGTCGGATTAGGTTTGAATGAATAGTAGGCTATTTATATATTATAATATTATTTATTAATTTTCTCAGTTAAACCAAAAAAATTTGGTTAACCGACCGGTTCTGAACCGACTTAACCATCAACCGAAAACTTAAAAAATTACTAAATGACCCCCGACTGAAAAAATTCAGTTAACTATGCGATTAACCGAATTCGATCGGTTAACCAAATTTTTTCAGTTTTACCCAAATTTTGCACACCCCTAGTTCACAAAGTTTGTTCGTACGAACCCAGCCACTCAACAACAAGCTCCACCCCCTTCAAATTCTCAACTTACCCCAGTAGCTCCCCAAATAGTAGAAGTGGTAAGAAAAGAAAAGCCTCCAGTTGATAAAATTCGGAAGCAAGGAGCCGAGGAGTTCCGAGCAAATAAAGATGATGATCCGGAAAGAGTAGAATTTTGGTTAAAGAATACCATCAGGGTATTCGATGAATTGTCTTGTACTCCGGAGGAGTGAATGAAATGCGTTATATCTCTTTTAAGAGACTTAGCCTATCAGTGGTGGAACACCTTTGTGTCGGTCGTACCAAGGGAAAAAGTTAAGTGGGAATTTTTCCAAGAAGAATTTCACAAGAAGTACATTAGCCCAAGGTTTATCGATTAGAAACGCAAGGAATTTCTCGAATTGAAGCAAGGTCAGATGACTGTAACCGAATACAAGCGTGAATTTGTACGACTTAGCAAATATGCCAAGGAATGTGTATAAAGTGAAGCTATCATGTGCAAAAGGTTCGAAGATGGATTAAACGAAGACATTCAGTTGCTAGTTGGAATTCTAGAATTGAAAGAGTTTGTGGTACTCGTGGATAGAGCTTACAAGGCCTAAGAATTGGCCAAAGAGAAAAGGAAAGTTGAAATGGAGTCCCGTGACTCGAGGAAGAGATAGTTGGATAAGTCATTCCAATCTTCATCTGAGAAATCTAGAGAGTTCACTACTTGTTCACCTACTTCAGCTAGGTTCTCCAACAAAAAGGGAAACAATACTTAGTTTCTAAAGCTCAGACCACCTCGATTGCTGGTGTGGGTAATGTTCGACCAAATAGACCTGAGTGTCCACAGTGTGGTAGACGCCACCTCGGTGAGTGTCGAGCACATGAGAGAGCTTGCTTCAAGTGTGGTTCCTAAGACCACTTCATTAGAGAGTGTCTCAAAATTATTAAGAAAGATAGAGATCAGAATACAAGATTGGGTAATGCTCCCTCTAGAGGAAGACCCCAGAGAAATTAGGGATCTGGAACGAGTAGTAACGGTGCACCTAGAGAGTCAATTATGAGACTCGAGGGTAGAGTACCTGTGAAGACTTACGCCATTCACGCTCGCGAAGAGGCATCATCCTCTAACGTGATTACGGGTACATTCTCCCTTTATGACACTTATGTTGTTGCTTTAATTGATCCACGGTTTACCCACTTTTATGTTTGCATGAAAGTAGTGTCTAGTATGAACATACCAGTATAGTCCACAGAGTTTGTGATAAAAGTATCAAATCCTCTAGGCAAATGTGTGCTAGTAGACAAGGTATGCAGAAATTGCCCTTTGATGATTAAGGGTCATTGTTTTCCGGCTATCCTTAGGCTTTTGCCATTTGACAAATTTGTTGTAATTCTTGGTATGGACTAGTTAACTACTCATGATGTGATAGTAAATTCTGGAAGAAAGTTTATTGAGCTGAAATGTGAAAATGGTGAAACTCTTCTATTGAATCAGATGAATCAGATACGTTGCCTACAGTAATTTCTTCCATGTCTACTAAAAAATGTATTAGAAAAGGGTATGAAGCTTATCTTGCTTTTGTGATGAATACAATAGAGTCTGGGTTGAGAATTAACTCAGTACCGGTAGTATGTGAGTATCCCGATGTATTTTTAGAAGAGTTACCTAGATTGCCTCCAGTTAAAGAAGTTGAATTTGGTATTGAGTTAGCTCTTAGTACTGCACCTATTTCTATTGCTCCATACAGGATGGCTTCGACTGAGTTAAAAGAATTGAAGGCTCAGTTACAATAATTGACAAATAAAGGTTTTGCAAGACCAAGTTATTCTCCGTGGGGTGCTCCCGTATTATTTGTGAAAAAGAAAGATGTCTCTATAAGATTGTGCATAGATTATCGACAACTTAATAAGGTGACCATAAAGAACAAGTATCCCTTGCCAAGGATCGATGATTTATTTGACCAATTGAAAGGAGCCATGGTGTTCTCCAAGATAGACTTGAGGTCCGGATATTATCAGTTGAGAGTTAAAGAATCTGATGTGCCAAAAATTGCATTTCGGACGAGGTATGGCCACTATGAATTCCTCGTCATACCTTTCGGTTTAACCAATGCTACTATCGTGTTTATGGATTTAATGAACCGAATCTTTCGACCATACTTGGATAAACTTGTGGTAGTCTTTATGTAACACCCCTTACCCGTAACTGATGCCTGCGTGGGGTATGAGGCATTACCGTACTAAAACTCATGTAAACCTTTGACTTAAACTCATGAGAATATGTCCCAATTAAAACTTTTCCAAACATTGTCCTACGAGCCTTCTTATTGGCCTACAGGCCCTAATCATGGTTCGAAACTAACTCGGGATCATTTCGTGCACTTAAGAAAATTTCTTCAAAAACTAGCAAAAACAGGGCACACACCCGTGTAAGAGGGCAACACGCCCGTGTGAGAGGGCAATATGCCCGTGTGACCCCTAAACATGGCCATGCTAATGGCCTGTATGCCTCACACGGCCTAAGCACACTAGGGACACACCTGTGCCCTTTGCCCGTATGGATTTAATTTTTAACATCAACCTACAGGAGTTTTCACACGGCCTAGCACACGTCCGTGTGCCCAGCCCGTGTCCCTCACATGGCCTTGACATGCCCATGTCATGGCCCGTGTGTAAAAACTTGGGTATTCTATTTCTGACGTCATCACTCCCATGGCTGTGGCACACACCCATGTACTGGCCGTGTTCTCTCCACGGTTGAGACACACGGCCGTGTCTTATGCCTGTGGAGAACACTGATGGCATGTAATTCTATCCATGCAAGGTGTAAGGGACACACGGTTGAGCCACACGCTCATGTGCAGTCCGTGTGTCTCACACGGCCTAGACACACGCCCGTGTGCCTACCCGTTTGAGCAATATAGGGCTATTTACCAAGCTCTTAGCCACTCTGAAACACATACAAACATAACCCCAAACTTCATACATCATATCATTGCACCAATACTCATCCAAATGCCCCTAAATAGGTATTCATAGATCAACCAATTCATGTTCGAAATGCATGCATAAACTACTAAGCAACTTTGCACAAATTCCATGTAAATTCATCTCATTTCATTAAGCAACTTGAATGGTTTTAGGCCAATTCCAAATGCCATTTACAAAATGAAACTTATAAGTATAAATGGCCAACACAATTGGCTAAGTAGCATGAATCATGCAACAAAATGACTAAAGGCCTATACATGTCATATTCAAAATGACTAACATAACTATACCAAAATGGAAATCTTGATAGTGTGACTTTGAGCTCTGATTTTAACGATCCTCGAACTAATACGGTAAATCTACATGGAAAGGGAAATTGAGGGAGTAAGCACAAATTGCTTAGTAAGTTGCATGAAATAAAAAATAGCAATTAAAATCAACAATCATAACTAAATTTTAAATTATTTGATACTTCATTTAATTTCTTATTCATACTTATGACTTAACCCACCTCAATATTAACTTAATCTCATACCTTGCTCATTTTTTAGAATTAGTCAATCTCGTAACTTATATTATCATTACCTTGTATCTTAATTGAGGGTACCTGTAACACTCATCATAAACTTTAGTCCTTCTCATTAACTTAATCAACTTCAATACTTTCTCTATTAATATACGGGACCTACAAATCCTCATGGTATGACAACGGTATCCTTGATATTCATTAACATTCTACTATCTCCTCATTAATTCTTAATGAAAACTAATGTTGATAATTTCATGGCATCATCATAGATATCATAGCAAATCACTATAAAAGTTCCATAATAATTAATGCTAAATTATCACATACAACTTACCTCGGGTCCAAAATATGATGAGTGCTCGACTTAGTCTACCACTTTACTTTTTCCCCAGTTTTGATTCGGGCTTCGAGTTTTTTGATCTATAATAAATTAAATTCAATAATTTAATCATCATATTAATTCAGACAACCTCTAATTCATAATTTGGCAATTTGACCATTTCGCCCCCTAAACTTTGGCAAAATGACCATTTTGCCGTTATGCTCAAAATTGATTTTTATCAAATTTCCTCATTTCTCATGCCTATCTGAGCCCTTTCATGCATATGACAACTTCAAATATTCATTATTCATGCATTTACCAAAACAACTTATTTACTTACAATTAAGTCCTATTTAGGTGTTTTCCATGAACACCCATTTCCAAAAGCTGTTTATTAAGCATCCTATATTCATTTTCTTTCATCAAACTCCAAAAAATAACATCTACACACCCATGGAAAAACTTTAAGCTCCCAACCAAAATGCTAAATACACTACTCAATAGAAAGCTAATGCCATGAGGGTCTCAAATATGTAAAAATTTTTAAGAAAGGCCATGGAAATTACTTACTTTCAAGAGAAATAACTTAGATGAAATTTGAGCTTCAAAAACCCCCAAGGAGCTGATATTTTTGGTGGAGAAGAAGACTAAAATGGGAGAAAAATGATAGCTAGGCAACCTAGGTATTATTTTATGGTTTTGTCACCTAATGCCCATACCTTTGACTTTTCTTCCCCTCTTTTCTTCTCTTGGCCGGCCATGCTCACTTAAATGGGCTTATTTTCCCTTTAAAACCTTCAATTTTTTTTCCTCTAACTGATTAACCCAAATTCATTAGTAATCTTAACTTTTGCCTTTTATGCGATTTGGTCCTTTCTCGCAAATTCACTAAATTTTTCATGCACTCTTATAAAAATACCATAACACATAGAATAATACTAAATAATTCTCTAATACTTTTTTTATACTTAAACCTTCCAAATTTTCCTATTTTGCAATTTAGCCCTTAAAGACAAATTGATCCTTATTTCATAAAATTTCTTTCATGGTATTTTCTCATTAACATGCAATCATATTATAAACTTAAGAATAATCATAAAATGTACTTTTATACCTCGAATTTATGGTCTCAAAACCACTATTTCGACTAAGCTAATTTGTCTCAAAGCCACTATTTCGACTAAGCTAATTTGGGCTGTTACACTTTATTAATGACATATACTCTCGTGATGAAAATGAGCATGCTGAGCACTTGAGGATTGTTCTGAAAATTTTGCGAGATAAACAATTACATGCCAAATTTAGCAAGAGTGAGTTTTAGCTTAGAGAAGTTGGATTTTTGGATCACATTGTTTCGGGGGATGGCATTAGAGTTGATCCAAGTAAAATTTTGGCAATTGTTGAATGAAAACCGCCGAGAAATGTATCCGAGGTCAGAAGCTTTTTGGGTTTGGCCAGTTATTACCGATAGTTTGTTAAAGGATTTTCCATGATTGCTACCCCGATGACAAAGTTATTACAGAAAGATGTTAAGTTTGAGTGGACAGAAAAATGCTAACAAAGTTTCGAGAAATTAAAGACGTTGTTGACTGAAGCTCCTATTTTAGTGCAACCCGAACCAGGAAAGGAATTTGTGATTTACAGTGATGCGTCCTTAAATGTATTGGGATGTGTACTTATGCAAGAAGGCAAGGTGATTGCATATGCCTCAAGACAACTAAAGCCACACGAAAAGAATTATCCAACACATGACTTGGAGTTGGTTGTCGTTGTGTTTGCGTTGAAGATATGGAGACACCATTTATATGGCGAGAAATGTCGGGTGTTCACCGACCACAAAAGTCTAAAATATTTGATGATACAAAAGGAGTTGAATCTACGGCAACGAAAATAGCTAGAGTTGATAAAAGATTATGAGTTGGTGATTGACTACTACTCGGGAAAGGCGAACGTGGACGCCGATGCTTTGAGTAGGGAATCTTTTTTAGCATTGAAAGCCATGAATACACAATTGGCCATAACTGATGATGGTTCAGTTTTAGTAAGAATGAGAGCTAGATCAATGTTTGTTCAAGAGATTTGTGAACCTCAGTCAAGTGATGGTGAATTGCAAGCTAAGAAAGCTCAGTTCGAATCGGGCATCGATTCGGATTTTTGGGTTGGTTCCGATGGTTGCGTAATGTTCCGAGACAGAATTTATGTACCGAATGACGATGAACTCATTCAGAAAATTTTACGTGAGGCACATAGTAGCCGTATGTCTATTCACCCTAACAGTACCAAGATGTACAACGATTTCAAGAAATGGTATTGGTGGCCAAACATGAAAAGAGATATTTTCGAGTTTGTATCGAAGTGCTTAATTTGTCAGCAAGTGAAAGCAGAACACCAAGTACCTTCCGGTTTATTACAGCCTATCATGGTTTCTGAATGAAAATGGGACCGTATCACCATGGACTTCGTGACGGGACTACCCTTGACACCGAAAAAGAAGGATGTTGTTTGGGTTGTGGTTGATAAGCTTACAAAGTCAGCTCATTCCATACCAGTACGTACCGACTATTCGCTTGACAAGTTGGCTGACTTGTATATTTCTAAAATTGTGAGACTACACGGAGTGCCTTTATCGATCATATCGGATAGAGATCTGAGATTCACGTCACGATTTTGGAAGAAGTTACAAGAAGCTTTGGGTACAAAGTTAAATTTTAGTACCGCTTTCCATCTGCAAACTGATGGTCAATTGGAGAGAGTAATACAAATACTTTAAGATATGCTCCAATATTGTGTATTAGAATTCCAAGGTAGTTGGGAAAAGTACCTACCTTTGGTTGAATTTGCCTACAAGAATAATTTTCTGTCGAGTTTGAAAATGGCACCTTATGAGGCATTGTATGGGCATAAGTGTCGAACGCCTTTATATTTGGTTGAACTCAAGGAAAATCATATTCACAGCGTTGATTTAATTAAAGAGACCAAAGAGAAAGTAAAAGTGATTCGAGATTACTTAAGGGCCGCTTTGGATAGACAAAAGTCTTATGCGGATTTGAAGCAGAAAGAGATAGAGTTCCAAGTCGGACATAAAGTATTCTTGAAAGTGTCTCCATGGAAGAAAGTTCTTAGATTTGGTCGAAAATGGAAATTAAGTTTGCGTTTCATTGGACCTTATGAGATTACCGAAAGGATAGGACCAGTAGCTTATCAGCTAGCTTTACTGTTCGAGTTGGAAAAAGATTCATGATGTATTTCACGTGTCCATGTTATGACGCTACCCATCAGACCCTTCACATGTGATTGTACCGAAAAAGGTTGAGATTCAACCGGACATAACTTATGGTGAAGAGCCAGTTAAGATTTTGGTTCGAGAAGTCAAACAGTTAAGAAATAAAAGTATAGCCCTTGTGAAAGTATTGTGGCAAAGACATGGGGTAGAAGATGCTACATAGGAGCCTGAGGAGGCAATGAGAAGCCAATATCTAAACTTATATATTGGTAAGATTTTCAAGGATGAAAATCCCTAAGGGGGGAGAATTATAACAGCTCAAATTAGGTCCTGGTCAGAATAATGGTTGCGAGACCACAAATCCAAAATAGAAATACATGTTTTATGGTTATTTTAAGGTCTATGGTATGATTTCATGATTGTGTGAAAATTTTATGAAGAAATTTTGTGAATAGGTGATCAATTTGTCCTTTAGGACTAAACTGAAAATTTGCAAAATATGAGTTTTTAGAAGTTTTAAGGTGAAATAGCATTAGAAAATTTATTAGAGGTCCTTATTTAGTAAATAGATCATTTTATAGCATGGTGGATGAAAATGTCCAAGGAAGGGTAAAATTTTAAAGAAATGCCATAAGGGCATTTTGGTCATTTGGTAAATTAATGAAATAAAAAGGGAAAAAGAACCAAAAATCTTGTCCATCTTCTTCCCAAGGGTGCCGAAAATCCCTAAGTCTACATTGCTAGGGTTTTTGACATTTTCAAGCTCCAAATGAGTGACTCTTAGCCCCGTTTTTAATGTTCTTCATATTTTTGAAATCCTCGTAGCTTGGTTTACCTATTGCTAGCCATATTTTGAGACAGGGTTTATGTCAAAAAATATACCCATGCATGAAATGCATGTATTTTGATGTTTAATGAAAAAATATGAAAGTTAGATAATTAATAAACATCTTTCTCTAAGTGATTTTCCATGAAAATTCATGAAAGGGACCAAATTGTAAAAATTGTAAAAGTAGTAGTAAAAGTTTGTTTTGATGAGAAATGTGGGCTTTTATAAATGCATGAAAGTTTTGACTAGGCTTGGGTAACCAAGAAATTGAATACATTTTATTATACGAGCTTAGGGACTATTTTGTAAATAAGTAAAAGTTTAGGGGAAAAATTATAATTTTTTTCCAAAGTATGAATTAAGGACTGATTTAGTCAATGTGGTAACTAAACAAGTGAAATTTGTCGTTTTAAATCAAGAAACGCGAAGCTTAGACCGAAATCGGGGAAAGAACAAGGTGGTAGAATAAACCGAACATCTACTGTCACACCCCAAACCCGGACTAGACGTTATGGCCGAATCTGGCGATGTCACATTGAAGTGTTATTCATAAAACAAACTGATGCTAAAACTTTATCTTATTTAACCCCCTTTTATGTATCTATCCCTGATTTGAATACATGTCTTTCATTTAAAAAACGTGGTTCATTGTCCAAAAGTCATTTACTTATTAAATCGTTATTAATTTCAAAACAACCTTTTACCGCGGAAGCTTTTTAACACAGTTGGCATATTCGTTTAAAAGCTTGCTTATTTTGAAAACTCGAGTTTCCTAGTACTAACAGGTATAAACCAACTCGTCAATAAGATCCCAATTTAAAAGTTAAAAATTTAAAGAGGCCTTTTTACAAAAACAAATACCCAAATCAAATTATTTTTAAGTAAAAAGTCAAATTAAAAGTAGGTGCGGTTGCGTGGCCACCTCTGAATCCCTCGTAGCACCGGTCCGCCGAAGACTGGAGATTACCTGTATAGATAAACAGAGGGGTGGGTTTATGAAAACTCAGTGTGTAATCCCCTAAACGAACAAACAGTCAATCATACATTAGACAAATACAGTCTGGGCCTAAGCCCGTTACAGTAATAGTTCAATTTCAGTTAAGGCCTAAGCCTATTACAGTATCAGTATCAGTATGGACCTTAGCCCATTACAGTAACAATAACAGTAATGATATGCAATCAAAAATCCTACCCAATCTGGCCTGTAACACCCTAAACCCGGCCTAGAAGTTAGGCCCGAATCTGGCGTGTCACATTGAGGTGTTTTTTAGAAACCTTGTTTCCATTGAAAACCCTTCTTATTAAAACTTGTTGCCATTTAAAACTTGTGTAAAATCTCAAATTTTGTATGCATATTTTTAAAACGTGGTTTATTAAAAGACATTCTCTTGTAAAATGTTATTACCTTTAAAACCTTAATTGTTACGAAAGCCTAATTTAAAACAGTTGCGAAAACGTGATATTTTGAAAAACAGTTATTGTTTCGGAAACCATATCTGACTTCTAGCAATTATAGAACAATAAATAAAATCCCAAATGTAAAAACCAGAAAGTTTAAAGGGCCATATTACAACCCAAACCGAAATAAAGTACTTAAAAGTAAATCAAAACAGAGCATAAGCAATGTATGGCCTTCTCTGAGTCCCTCGCAGCACCGATCCTCCTAAAGCTAGGGATTACCTGCACAATTATTAAACGGGGTGAGTTTTATGAAAACTCAGTGTGTAATCCCCTACCTTATAAAACGAACAGTCAGTGATACAAAAGAATTAAAAGTCTAGGCCCCAGCCCTGCTACAATTCTAGTATCAATTGGGCCTTAGCCCACTATAATAGATAGTACCTAATGGGCCTTAGCCCATTACAGAATCAGAAACATTATCAGAATTAGAATCAAAATCAGAATCAGGTGGGCCAAGCCCAAAACAGAATCAGTAACAGTATAATGTAGATATGCAGAAGAGACTGGGTCGAAGCCCTATACAGAACAGATCAGTCTGAGCCTTAGCCCTATACAGAATAGTGTGGGCCAAGCCCATAGCAGAATCAAAACAATATGCGAATACAACCCCAACACTGTCTAGCTATCACACCACCCATACCAACCCAACACATCATGTAGGGAATAACTCGACCCACCCAGCCCTACACACCAATGACGCAGCCATGCCGCTAATAACAGATAATGTGGCGAAGCCACCAGAATCAGAATACGTGGCAAAGCCACTAGCATAGAACTTCCTCCAAATCGATGTCCCAACCCAATATGTCGTGTACGCTATGCTCAATCATCACACATGTATGCAGAATGGCCATGTTCAGTATCAGTCATTAAACACATATTAAAACATATCAATCACACAACCACGGTCACGTTAGTCAAATCACTATCATACAAACACAGTTAAATCCGTCAAACACACAGTCCAAGTCAGTCACTTGCCCACAAGGGCAAAATAGTAATTTAACACTTTAGGGGCAAAATGGTAATTTTACCCCACAGGGGTATCTCGGTAATTCTACCCTACAGGGGTATTTCGATAATTCTACCCTACAGGGGTATTTCGGTAATTCTACCTTATAGGGGTATTTTGGTAATTCTACCCTAAAGGGGTATTTCTATAATTCTACCCTATAGGGGTATTTCGGTAATTCTACCCCAAATGGCTATTTCGGTAATTTTGCAACCAAAGGGTATTTCGATAATTTCACAAACCAGGGGTATTTCAGTAATTTCACAAACCAGGGGTATTTCGATAATATCACAAACCAGAGGTATTTTGGTAATTTTGTAAATCAGAGGTATTTCGATAATTTTAAAATCCGGGGTATTTTCGTAATTTGTAAATTGGGGTTTTTTTGTAATTTTGTAAACTGAGGGTAAAACGGTAATTCTAACAAATCAGGGGTAAAACGATAACTTTACAAATCAGGGGTAAAACGGTAAATTTATAAATCAGGGGTAAAATGGCAACTTTACAAATAAGAGGTAAAACGGTAACTTTACAAATTAGGGGTAAAACGGTACAAATTAGGGGTAAAACGGTAACTTTACAAATCAGGGGTAAAATAATAATTTTACAAATTAGGGGTAAAACGGTAATTTTACAAATTAAGGGTAAAACGGTAATTTTGCAAAGTAAGGGTAAAACAGTACTTTTACAAATCAGGGGTATTTTTGTAATTTTACAAATTAGGGGTATTTTTGTAATTTTACAAATCGAGGGTATTACAGTAATTCTACAAATTGGAGATATTTCTGTAATTTTGCAAATCGAGGGTATTACAGTAATTCTACCCTATAAAGGTATTTTAGTAATTTTATCAATCCCTCAGAAAGTCTACAGTCTCCTCGAGCAACTCAAGTATTCTAAACAGAGATAAAGTTGTAAATGGGCCTAAGGCCCGTTCTCGACCCAAGTGGGCCCACACGCTCGTGTGGCCCTTTAGCCCAAAACTAGCCACAGATATGAGATTTACCTAGTCTAGTCTAATATTTAGTACACAATCATACAATTTACCCGATTGGGCCTACGGGTCCATTGGGCCCACATGGCCTATTTTGCTATTCCTGTATTTGCCGTTCTACAGCTAGAGTAGGGTGAAGTACACACCTGATAGGTATCTGAAGTTAATCCACGGTCTGAACGCTGCTATGCCTAGAAGCCAACAATAATCGCACCCTTGACTCCCCAGGGGGTGTGTCAATCAACTGCGGTCACCACCACCGTGACCCAACGGCATACAGATCAATGAATGATCCAACGCCTAACCCAAACGAACACACCACAACGTGAAAGGGATAAGCCAAGAAAGGTATGCCTACTCTCTTCATGGTTTGCTCTATTTAAAGCAATCTCCTCACATATTCTCATGTTAGCTTCCCGATGTGGGATTCTCCATCAATCCCCCAAAACTAAAGCATTAGCAAAATAATAAACCTTTGCGTGCAAAGGGATTCGAACCATAGTCCTCTCAATAATCATATCACGCCACCACCATTAGGACACAAGCTCCTTTGTGTCATAAGTCCAACACATTTAACTTTAAAGCCCGCCTACTCTCTTCCAGATTTATTTAAAAGAAAAACCAAAATAAATCGCAAGAGCCAAGACTTGAACCTTGGACCCCATTGCTTCCTTTATGGTGTCACTTCCTTGTCCCCTAAGTGGCACCACTTTGCCACTACACCACACTCCTTTTTGTGCCTTATTTTACCCTGATTTATTTAAGAGTCATACCACTTGAGATCAGGGTTCCACTAAGGCTAAAAATCAAAAATTTTCCTATGGCCTAACTTGAACCCGGGACTTTATAGTACCCTCCAAACACTCCAAAATCACACATTTGAATTATTTAAGCCGCCTTTTAACCGATCTAAAACTCAAGGCCCAATACTTCTAGGCCCAAAATTCGGGGAATTACACAGCCTTTACACTCCACTCCGTCTAACCCTACACTCCATGTGGGGATAAAATCAACCCACCCATCCCTTCACTCTAAAAATTAGCACCAGTTGCGGCACTAAACAGTATTTGCAGTAGAGCTGCCAATACAGTACACTTCCTCCAATCATAATAATCCCATCCCCATGCAACACGTCATGCATCATATCATAATATCATACATGGATGCAACATCTATACAACGTGGCATGCTCAAATACAATCATAAATAACATAAAGGCATAACAGTCATTTTATTAGTTTGGGGTCTAGGTATACTTATCGACCCATTAGTATGTCCACTGTAGTATCGGGCGACCCGTGCAACCTTAACAGTCAAACAGTGAGTTGGGCCCAAAGCCTATTATGCAGGCCTACGTGGGCTGACACGCCCGTGCGGCCCACATAGCCCAGAAATGACCTTGGCTGTGTGAGCTACACAGCCTAGTCCAATATCTTCCACACATCCGTGTGGTTTACCCATGTGGGGCCCACAAACTCGTTGGGCCCACATGACCCATTTTAGCCCAACATGACCCAAAACGGCCCTAGTTCATGATATCTCTCATGGTGGCCTCTACGATCAAATGTCCACGTTTATATATTCGAATTACCATGCGGGCGAGTACACGCCCATGTGGTATCAAAGGTTACATTTTTCGAGTTTTGCCAATCTAAAGTTTGGGCAGTGTGGTTACACACCTGTTTGCGATAACATGTGAATAGTCCACGAGCGCTAAAGCTTACATTCATCCAAGGCGTTCAATCAGTCTTCTAATCACTAAGGTTACACACCCTCTTATTAACATTTAATCCCACATTGGCAATTATTACCTACCCTGATTGAACAAACGCGATTTAACCCACTCCAACTACTGACCAAGATTGACTTCAAGATCCTTGACCAAAAATCTGCATTACACCCTAATCTTGTTAACCAACACCCTAAATGTAAATAACTTAAACCAAGTGAACATTTTACCAAAATTTAGAACTAAGAGTGGATGGTAGCAATAATCGGCCTACCAAAGTACACCAAAAAATCGAAGCACAAGATGATGCGTTCACCCCTGAGATAGAGTATTCGGCTAATCCTAAAAAGTAAAAAGAGAAGAAAACCGTAAGAAAGTAATACAGGAAAAATATTCG
The DNA here is from genome assembly GCA_020496765.1 of Gossypium stocksii. Taxonomy (NCBI): domain Eukaryota; kingdom Viridiplantae; phylum Streptophyta; class Magnoliopsida; order Malvales; family Malvaceae; genus Gossypium; species Gossypium stocksii. Next base: position 73,387,777 of record CM035622.1, read on the forward strand.
CAAAAGAGAGATATTTGAGAGAAAAGAGAGAAGTCAAGAACACTTACCCAAAACTAAAACAAAAGGAATGGAAATGAGTGATGAGGTATTCGACCTAGTTAACAAGATGAAAGGGGAAAAGTAATGAGAGGAGGAAAAGGGAGAGAATCGGCCAAAGTATAGTAAGTAAAGCAGGGAAATAATGATCTCAAGAAAATTGAGATGGGGGACAGAAAGCATTCAGCCAAAGAAGAGGAAAAGAAGAATGAAATAAAAGAAAATCGGTAGATAGGGGATTAAAGGAAAACACAAAATAGAAAGCTCGAAGTCCCTAGCAGTATTAGGTACAATAGCAAAAAGGCAACAAAGAATGCTGACAAAACTGAAGTGGAGAGGAAAAAAACCAAAAGGAGAGAAAAAAAAAACCAAAAGGAGAGAAAATGCCCAACACAACCAAAATCTCAAAGGCCAAAAGTTCCCAAATCGGTACTAACTCTCCCTCTGTAACGCCCCAAAAATATAGGGTTTTTAATTTTGCATGTAATGATTCAAATTTCATGTTTGGTGTGTTGGATGGATGATTGAGGTGTGGTTGGGGAGTGTCTGAGAAGCCTAGGTTCAAATTCTGGCTTTTGCAAAAATTTTAATTGTTGCTCTTAAATGAATCTGGATGCTAGTATGTAGGATTTATATTTATTTGCGCGTGATTTTTGTCACAAAAAGCCATGTGGCTTGGTGGCAAGTGGCGTGACTTGGCAACTGAGAGAGCTGGGGTTCGAATCTTATGGCAGGCAAGGAATATTTATTTTGCTACATGGACGGCAAGTGTTGGCAGTGGATTAAAATTCTACTAAGGTGGTTGTGGAATTGGTCAAAGGGAGAGAATCTATGGATTTGATGATAGTTATTATGAATGAGAGTAGAGTGATCATGGGAGTGGATAGTAGAGTGTATCAAGGAGAAATCGGTGGAGTGAATTGTGGAGTTTTTCAAGGAGTTTGATTGTAAGTGGAGTAGTGCTGAATTTAGGTGTCTAGCTACTCAAAATTTCGACAGAGTTTTCCTTTGGTATAGTTACATTTCGGTTTCTTTTGGCACATTCTTCTTTTGTTCTTTTGCTTCCTGGCCAAATGACCTTTGCTTTCTGACGACGTAATTTGTATATTTTTTACAATCTCTGGTAAGTCAAGTGCTTCTCTATACCATTTGGGTTTTTCTCTTTTTGCCGAAGGGTGTCAATTATCGAAACCTCTCCTTTTCTCTTTTCCATATTTCCCTTTTACCAAAAATTAATCTCCTCCTCTTAATTCTACTTCATCTTCCCCCTTCTAGCCGAATATAGTTTCCATTTTCCCTAATCATTTCAATCTTTCTTTTGGCCTTCTCTAAGCCGATTGTCTCCTCTTCTTCTTCTTCTCTTTTAGTTTCTTGTCTGCCACTCGATGTTTGATGATTGTTTCAGTACGCTGGGGTGTGGTGGTTTCGGTCTCATAAGTATCCTGACAATCGATAAGCACTCGTAAGACCCCTCTTTTGCTATTCGGTCATTTCAGTATGTGTTCAATCTGTTTATTAAAACTTTTTTTAGGGAAATCGAATGTTGCGTTTTCCTCTTATTTATTCTAACTTCAATTCTTATTCTTCTTCGCGATGCAATATATGATGGTTCTAGGATCTCAGTGGAGTAAGGTGATCTTGAAGCCACAGGAACTTTACTATCTCTCACCATTCATTAAGGTAAACTCGACATCTTGTTTGGGTATTGGCCGAATACCCAAATGGTTTATAAGGAAATAGTTATGGAGATAAGTCATTACTTTATTCTATCTAATAGAAACTAGCATAATGCAGTTAATTGCTAGGGTGCAAGGGTTGGTTTTAGTCGACGATCTTAGAGGGATTATTTCCAGATCATCTAATATTGGTAGGTGGTAATCGTTGCCTTGTGGTTTAGTTCTTGAGAATGTTAACAGTTGGAAGACTGATTAATTACTCATGATGAATTTAGGTTGGTGCTTAAAGGGGAGTTGTGTAGGCTTTCAGAAAAAGGTGTGTAATCGTACACCCAATATTGTTACTGTCAACCACTAGAGACCCTGTTTTACTGTGAATCGACAAAAGCCGAAAAACTATAATGCCGAAACTTTGGCATTTGTGGGCTCGAGAGCGTGCGAACACTCATGGGGCAAACTGAACCCACCAATCATGGGCAACAGACTATAGAGGCCTCCACGAGTGTTTTTGTGGGCTTGGGCTGTTATGGGCCTCGTTAGGCCGAAATGGGCCGTGTGGGCCTAATAGGCTTGCAGGTCCCACACGGATAAAATCCACGGTAAGTGATAAATAATGGAATAGGCTATGAAGGTCGCATAGCCATGACTGAATTCGGGCTAAGTGGGCCACACGACCGTGTGGGCCCACTTGGGCCTAGTAATGGGCTTTAGGCCCATTTACACTATTTTAGCCGCATAGTTTATCTGAGTTGCTCGAGGCGACAGAAGACCTTCTGAGAGGTTTTTATCCGTACCGAAACCCTAAAACTAATAAAATAACCAAAATACTCTTAAAGGGGTAAAATTACTATTTTACCCCTAATGGATGGAAATGGCCATTATACCCCTACATGTAGGTTAATTAATGTGTGTATGATATTTATATGACTGATACTGAGTATAACATACTGCATGGGGTTGGGGTTTTGATATGGAGGAAGTACTGTACTAGTAGCTCTGCCACGTATTTTCTGTGACTAGTGGCTTTGCCACGTATTCTAATTCTAGTGGCTCTGCCACATTTACGGTTATTAGCAGCTTTGTTGCATTATTGTTAGCAACTTCGCTGCAATATTGGTGTGTTGGCTGGGTGGATCGATTTAATCCCCACATGGTGTGTTGGTTGGTACGAGGGGTGTGTTGGCTGGATTGGGATAGGTTGCATATCTACACTGTACTGATTTCTATATTGGGCTCAAGCCCACACTGTTACTGTATAGGGCTAAAGCCCATACTGTTCTGATACTGAATAGGGCTTAGGCCCAGACTATTCTACATGTACTGTTCACTGTTTGACTAATAGGGGATTACACATTGAGTTTTTGCAAACTCACATTTTCTTTCAACTGTATAGGTAATCCCCAGCCTTAGACTATTTGGAGCCGCGAGGGACTCAGAGGTGGCCACACGATCACAAATGATTTACTTATGACTTTATTTCTTTAAAGATTTTGTATTTGGGTTTTAATTTTGTAATAAGGCCATTCTGGGGGATTTTAACTTTTATTTGAACTTTCTGATTTCATATTATCAACTGCTAGAGTAGGGAAAATCGAGTTTTCAAAATAATAACTGGTTTCAAAGAAAAAATTACATTTTAACCTTAAGGTTCTCAACTAGAAAAGCTTGCGTGGTTTTGTTCAGACTACCTCTTGTAACAATGAAATTTAGCGAATTTTCGTGTGCAATAAAAACTAAATGGTTTTAACTTAAACATAGGATTTTTATCAACAAGTCTAGATTTTAGAAGATGTGACACGTCAGATTCGGTCGTAATGTCTGGACTGGGTTTGGTGTATTACACCCTCTAACTCTAAATTCCATATTTTTCTCCCCAAAACCAAATTCAAAGGGTGCCTACAGTCCCAATTCGGCTCCAACATTACCTCTCCCCTCAACTCCCCACGATTTCCTCCACCAATCCCTCCTAACATCCCTCCATCAATATCTCCTCTATCACCAATTCAAACTCCACTCAACTTAGCAGAGTTTCAGTCAACCTCAACTACTCACACGACAAGAGCAGCAAAATAAAACACTCCACTGCCTTCCCCAAGATTCAAACCTCAACCCTCTGGCATAGGTAGCACGCCACTTACCCCTTATACCAATAGGCTCTTTGTGTCATAAAATACCCACATTTATCTAAGAAGCCTACTGACTAGAGATGAGGTTTATTCAAGTAAAAACAAAATCTTTGCACAAGCCAAGGCTTGAACTCAAGACTCCTCAGACACCTCCTAAAACACTTAACCATTGAAACCAACATGCGTTTGTGTTATTTTCTTGCACAACTAAATATTTATGTGGAACCTCCTTCTTGTTCCCATGCTCAAAACCTAATACTTCTAGATCCAAAATTCAGAGTGTTATAATTCACCCCTCCTTAAAAAAATTTCGTCCCCGAAATTTCCAACTATCAGAATAGTGGTATAACACAGACTACACCACTGTGCTCCGCTGCGCACGCTAGTTCAAGAACACTACCACATTTAACTTGAGTATTTTTAGTACAGTCTATAGATAGACTGGGAAGTGCATCGTCCCCAGCCACACGATCATAAGACCTAGTCTCAGTCTCAGGTGATACCGGTGCCTCCTTAGTCTCAACATTAGGCATATTGCCAGATGACGAGGACCTAGCTGGAGCCTTTCTACGGCCTCCACCGCCGCCTCTTGTATCCTTTCAACGAGTACTTCTGGTGTTCATTATCAAATTGCGCTTTATCTTGAATTAACAATTTTATGCATCAGTTTTACAGTTCCAGTTGTTTTTTAACAGATATTTTATGGAGATAGTATCATAAGTATTAGAGTTTTATTTTCACACAACACACTGTCTATTGGTGTCTACCAGTTTCTCTACAGTTTCAGTATACATTACTAAAGAGTTTACAGTACAGTATACTACTTACAGTAGTCTTAGTAATCCTACCTATGGCAGTTTCAATCAAAATCAAAATACAGTCTCCAAAGAGAACTTACAGGATCGGCGCGGGGACTCGGTGTACCACACATTCAGTTTAACATCTTAAAATACTTCAAATCGCTTAAAACAGTTCTTTTAGAAATTTCAAGTTTAAAAGAAACCCAAATCCATAGCCGAGTTTTGTAACCTGGCTCTGATACCACTAAATGTAACACCCCAAACCCGGCCTAGACGTTATGGCCGAATCTGGCGATGTCACATTGAAGTGTTTTTCATAAAACAAACTGATGCTAAAACTTTATCTTATTTAACCCTCTTTTATGTATCTATCCCTGATTTGAAGACATGTCTTTCATTTAAAAAACGTGGTTTATTGTCAAAAAGTCATTTACTTATTAAATTATTATTAATTTCAAAATAACCTTTTTATCGCAAAAGCTCTTTAACACAGTTGGCGTATTCGTTTAAAAGTTTGCTTATTTTGAAAACTCGAGTTTCCTAGTATTAACAGGTATAAACCAACACGTCAATAAAATCCCAATTTAAAAGTAAAAAAAATTTAAAGAGGCCTTATTACAAAAATAAATACCCAAATCAAATTATTTGTAAGTAAAAAGTCAAATGTAAAAGCAGGTGCGGTTGTGTGGCCACCTCCGAATCCCTCATAGCACCGGTCCGCCTAAGACTGAAGATTACATGTACAGATAAACAGAGGGGTGAGTTTACGAAAACTCAGTGTGTAATCCTCTAAACAAACAAACAGTCAATCATACATTAGACAAATGTAATCTGGTCCTAAGCACATTACAGTAACAGTTCAGTTTCAGTTAGGGTCTAAGCCCATTACAGTATCAGTATCAGTGTGGGCCTTAGCCCATTACAGTAATAGTAACAGTAAAGATATGCAATCAGAAATCCTACCCAATCCAACCTTTGAACTCCACTCAGTCCAGCCCTACAATCCATGTGGGGATAAAATCAACCCACTCATCCTTACACTCTAAAACTATCCACTTCTTCCCCACACACCTCAAACACTTAACCATTGAATCAGACAGATATTTTTGTTACTTTCTTGCACAACTAAATATTTATGTGTAGCCTCCTACCTCTTCCCATGCTCAAAACCTAATACTTCTAGGCCCAAAATTTGGGGCGTTATATCTTCCTTTATTTTGAACCTGAGGTAAGTTGTGTGTAATAAATCAACATTAAGATATTATGTTTTTCATGCTTTGTTGTTGAATGAAATGTATGTTTTTTTCCATACAAGTTGTTAATGATATTTCAATAAAGAAATGATGAAGTTATATTATATAGAAGTCCTTGTTACATCTTAAGAATATGAAGGATACCTTTGTCATAACATGAGACAGAGAAGGTCCCGTATAAGACCATGTCTGGAACATGGCATCAGCACCGAGTTGAGATCCCATGTAAGACCATGTCTGAGACATGGCATTGGCATCGAAATGTGATTTCGTATAAGACCATGCCTGAGACATGGCATCGGCATCAATATACGATATCGTGTAAGACCATGTCTGGGACATGACATCGACATCGACAATGGTATACAATCTCATGTAAGACCATATCTAGGATATGGCATCGACAGCGAAATGAGATCTTGTATAAGACCATATTTTGGATATGGCTTTGGCATCGACATGTGATCCCATATAAGATAATATCTAGGATATGGCATTGGCATCCTATCATGAGAATGATATTTTGAGTATCTTTCGGTATTCTAAGTTGTTAACGGGAAAAAGGATGTAAGTTAATATTGATAATGAAGAAGACTAAAATTATGTGATGAGTGATATAGGTACTTACGAGAAACAAGCTAAGCATGATATAAATATGTCGGTAAGAAAAGTATGTGTAAGCCATGTTAAAAATCAATGTTAAGTATGAGATGAATTCTGTCATACAATGGATGATATTCTATGATCTATATTGCTATTTATTGCATGCAACTTCCTAAGCATTTATGCTTACTCCCTCTCTTTTTCCTTTCCTTGTAGTATCGCTAAGTTAGCTCAAGGATTGTCGAATGTCTAAACTTGGTTCACACTATCAAGCATTTCCTTTTGGTATAGTAAAGTTTAATTATTTTGAGTATGGCATGTATAGGTATTTGGCCCTTTTTGTTATATGTCATATTGGTTAGCCAAATGTGTTGGCTAATAATATTACTTGATTCATTTTGTAATGGCCATTGAAATTGGCTAATATTGGCTAAGTTAAATTCAAGCAATATGGTGTAGCTCTTTCAAAAGCAAGCTTGCATGCATGAAATGAGAAATGAATTATGAGAATGCATGATGAATGTAGTGTGTTTTAGGAAGTGAATGCTTTAATTGTGGGTACTTAGATGTTTATTAAAGCCATGATATGTGATGTTGAAATTGGTATAAGTTTGGTTATGTTTCAGGGTGGCAAAGGGGCTTGGAAAATAGCTTATATTTGTTCACACAGGTAGGCACACGAGCGTGTGTTTAGGCCGTGTGTGACACACGGTCAGCCCCATGGGCGTGTTGACAGGCTTTGTGTCCCCTGCACCTAAATTATACAAAATAGCATGCCCAGTAGTAAACACACGGGTAGAGACACGGCTGTGTGTCTCAACCGTGTGAAGGACACGGCCTAGCACACGGGCGTGTAACTTGGTCGTGTGCCCCTAAATATTTGCTGACGTCATAAACATAATGTCAAGGTTTTCACACATGGGCGTGTCATGGCCCTGTAAGTTTGAAATGAAAAATAAATTCGACGCGGAATAGGGACACAGGCGTGTGTGACCACACAGGCTACCCACATGGGCGTGTCCCATCCCACACGAGCATGTGGCCCTGTTTTGATGCACAAATTTTCTAAGTGTTTAAAAGTTTCCGGTTTAGTCCCAAACCATTCTTAAAGCATGTTTTGGGCTTCGTAGGCCCATAATATGAACAAAATGATTTTAAAAGAAAAGTTTTAAATTCAGACTGAAATTCATGGTTCGGTTTTGTATGAAAGTTATCGTTTAAGTCTGGTAATGCCTCGGACCTTGTCCCAGCATCAGATACGGGTAAGGGGTGTTACACTAGACACCATGTAACAATACAGGAGGTCTAGTGTCGCAACATAAGGAGCAGAATGGAGAAAGTATGAAACAACCTCCGATGTTGTGAAACTGACTAAAGATGTTGCGCCATACCCCTAAAGACATCCCAAAGAAGAGCATACTAACTTTTATGTAGCGATACAGGTCCTGTTGTGTCACAACATGGATCCTGGACAGAAAATATAAAACAAAGGTATTTTGGTCTGCACAATTGAACTTAAAGCTTCAAACCGTCAGCTAACCTTTGGTTAAGGACAACAGCCACCTGAAGGCTATAAATACGCTCCTTTTGGCACATGTTATAAACACCATTCCATTAGCTTAGATTCTTTCTTTAGATTTAATTTCGTTTTCTTTCTTTCTTAGGTTTTTCAAAGTTTAGTTTATTTGTTCGTTGCTTTCCTTCAAGAGATTTGATTTGAAAAGATGATCAATTGCTGGGGATTCGTGTTACTATTTATATAAATTAGGCTTTCCTTAAACTCTACACTACAATTCATTCACCATATTTTATTCTTCCGTCTATTCCATGTTGTTTATGAAAACCATGAGGAACTAATCCTTCCGAGGGAGATTAGCGAGTGGAGGCATGATCTATTAACAGTTTTGTAGGGTTACTCAACGGATCAGCTGTTTAGAAAAGGAAGAGTGTGAAATAAACTCCATGACTAAAAACCCTGGGAACTCATCAATGTGGGAATTAACCCAAAATTGGTATTGCTCATCCGTAAACACCTTTAGCCTAAGCCAGTCTAGATTGAAAGGTTGGAAGATAAGTAGTCTTTGCTGACTCATTATGTTAGTGGAAGATTGGAAGATCCTGCTAGGTTAGTGACTAGTTGGTTGATGATGAACCCAAAACGACAGTTGATTGGAACCCAAAAATCTCTTATTTACGTTTTTGTACTATAACTTGATTAAAGTATTAATTAGATCTTTTAGTGTGTAAGTTAAAATTGATCTAGCCTTCACCTCCATTGGGTATGATCCTCGGGGTACTCACCTACTTCGTTGTAACACTATATTACAACTCGACTTGTATACTTGCAGATTTCGCCTTGTTATTCTTTATTTTATTACAGTATTCATACTCTGGACATTATTATGTCCAGAGGCAGTCATAAACTCGAATAGTCACTTCGGTAACAGTCTACTGAATATTGTAGTCCAAAACAATCTACTGCAGACGAACATGTTACACCTTAAAAGCAACTTACCACAAATAGGGTGGATTACAAATGAGCTCACCTACTTCGTTGTAACACTATATTACAATTCGACCAGTATACTTGCAGATATCACCTTGTTATTCTATATTTTATTGCAATATTCACACTCTGGACATTGGTACGTCAAGAGGCAGTTATAAACTCAAATAGTCACTTAGGTAACAGTCTGCTGGATACTGTAGGCCAAAACGGTCTACTGCAGACGAACATGTTACATCTTAAAAGCAATTTATCGCAAATAGGGTGGATTACAAGGAAGTAATTCAAACAACATTTCAACTCGAATGTAGGGTAGAAGTAGAAAAGATAAAATAGGGTTAAGTCTGTCGATGTTGCATGGGTTCTTACTAAAGGCCTTGGGAGTGGAATGGCGGTAAATACACCAGAATTTGTTACACCAAGATTTCTTTTAAACCTGAAAAATTAGGAACATTAGGGGTTAAATTAAAAAAATACTGAAGCTCATGGTCTCTATCGAAAAAAATAGGAAAAGTTAGAAACAATATTGGACAATGTTGAAATCCAATTTTGGCTCGGTTGGATTAGAACTAGCCAGTCCTTTAGTAGGGGATAAATGTTGGAAAACTGGGTTTGGAAAATGCAGCAGGAAATAAATTTAAGGAAAAATCAGAGTTTTAATTTTTTTTTCAAAAATAAGAATTTGATTGTGATATCTAAAGTAATAAATAGTTAATCAGAATTGTACCTTTTCGATTTGTCTAGGATGAATTCTTCGACTGAATAGTTTTTGTCCTCAAACTCACGTCTACCGAGTATAGGCTCGCTTTGAATTAGAAAATTTTTCACAAAAATTATCACTAGGGTAATTTCTTAAATCTCTAAAATTTTGAGTCAAGTTGTAAATAAAAAATATCTCTAGAAATTTTCTAAAATAATTTCTTCAGAGAATTTTCTCTGTACAACTTTCTCCTGAATTCAAGTGTGGGAAAAATAATGACCCAAGACTCTCCTTATATAGGGAGAGTTTAGAGAGTTCAACTATAAATAAACTTTATCACTTTAATATTAAATTTAATCTAATATTTATGGAGATAAATATTAAATTAAATTAAATATTAAATCTTATTAAATTAATATAATATTTATCTAGAAGATAAAAATTAAATTAAATTAAATATTAAGATAATCACTTTAATATTAAATTTAAAAAATATTATTGAGATAAGTATTAAATTAAATTTAATATTAAATCTATTAAAATTCTATTATTTTTGGAATAGTTAATCTGAAATTAATTATCTGGTAGAGTCCCAGTAGGAGTGTAATTCTTCCACTACTCAACCACCAAAGACCCACCGCCGCCGACCATTTTTCGGCCACTGGAATACTGCCGTCACAATCGCTAGTAGCCCGAGCTAGTTCGATTTCATTCGATCTGGCCCAGGCCAGTGATGGCCCGATCGGTCTGGTCTAGCCACCGGTTGAACCATCGATTAGGTTCATATATCAAGCCCAGTTCGACCAATTTTTGGGTCTTGGTCTCAGTTTTGGGCTCCCGTGCCCAATTTACAATCTCAAGTCCAATTTTTAAATTCAATTACCCATTGGGCCAATTTTCTGACTCGAAAATTAATTTCCAAAAATATCATATTAATTTGATTAATTTAATTTTACTTGATCAAAATTAATTTTCCCAAAAATCACTTAGATTTTTCAAATTATTTTTTTAAGAAAATTCTTTAATCAAATTCTTTAGTTGAATAATTCTTATGACCACCCAATTAATTCAACATCGAATAAATCGACTGAATTAAATTATTTCTAAAGTCATAGCATTTTCTTCTAATTCAAAAGCAGTTCGATTGAGCTTTTGTTGAGCGAGCGGAGGACCAATTGGACATTAATTGCAATTATGTCTAGAAGCATCGTTCCGATAATTCACAATTACTTAATCATAGAGTCAGTCCACAAGAAGTACCATGATTGAAAACTCCATATTGTATACTCTTACGAAAACAATTCATCCAACTGCTTTGTCCAATAACCTCGTCATATGTGTGTTACTCTCATATAATATCCTTGATTCCTTTGAGTTAAATCTATTCACTCAATACAATCCTATTTTATCTCATCATCACCATTGTGTCTTCTTAATGATTAATATGGTTATTGTCAACAAATGACTGTGACAAATTGCTCGTTCTAGAAAAGCAACCAGTGCCCACATTTCTTATTTATCAATCCACACAATGCTAATGAGAGGATATCGTTAACTCTTTAATTGAGTTATGTATTCCACTATTGCTAGTAAAACCATGCTATACACAAGTCATGTACCCAACATACTGCCTATCTACTCTATCATCTTTAGAGCATAAGCCTCCACTTATATCAAAGTACATGAGTTACATACGCATGGTCAATGACTAACTCAAGATTTAGGTAAATCATACCATGATATCACAAATCAATTAATTCACAAATAGATTCAAAATTAATTCATCTTGAGTCTAGTCCAATTTATCATTCTACAAATGAATACATCTATGTCTCTGCCCGTGGAGTCAATTGCTCCGGTAACCAAGACTAGCCATCTCTTCAATTGGAATTGTAGACGACATAATAATTCTTTTCATTATTTGAATCAAATGCTCACTTTGATTCTTTTACAGGAATACGGACTTGTTCAGATTATCTACTAAAGTAAGTTGTCTTTCTCGCAATGTAAACATTCTTACAATGCCACTTATTATCAGTTTACATTTAAACAATCAATGAGCTAATATTTTCTCGTCACAATTTTGCTATACATGCAAAATATGAAAGACAAAAATGCAAAAGACATAATAACGAAATGTGAAATTTATTTATTCGTTCTTCAAATACATAGAAAATAATTACATTTTTACTACAATATGGGCATATTTCCCAACAATAAAATGATTGAAAACAGCTAGATTTTACACGGTTGAAGATCGTATGGGAAGGGCTATAAATAGTTGGAGATTTAGGGTTTTTCCTTCTTCATAAGCACATATGATAACATTCTCCTCTCTACACAATTTCGGACTTGGGACTTTTTGGTACCTTTCTAATGGCATATCATTGTGGTCATTATCATCTTGCGGATGAGCGGGGGCTTCTCATTGGAGTTGACTTAATTTGATATTAGTAATCGTTCATTCTCTTGGATCTCCCAATCTTCATAAACTCCTTCTTCATAAATATCTTCGTCATAATCGAAGTCTTTATCGGACCACATATAATTGAAGTCATCCATGATTGTGTGCCAACTCATTGTTTTGTGTTTAGGCTCCCTAAAAATAAATAAATGTTAGAAATGTTAATTAAAAAAATCAATTAAAAGTTGCAACTATAACCTACATATTTCCTAATTATTCTTTGAAATGCAAAGATTAAAATCAATCTAGTGACGTTGCGTCCCCAACAACGATGGCAACAACTTGACCCCCTCTAGACGTACTAATGTCAAAAGTGTGAATATTGCAATAAAATATAAAATTACGAGGTGGTATCCATAAGTATACGAGTCTAGTTGTAATATAGTTTTACAACAGAATGGGTGAATACTCTGAGGATCGTACCTAAGGGAGGCGAAGGCTGGATCAATTTTAACCTACACACTAAAAGATCTAATTAATACTTTAATTAAGTTATAATACAGAAATGTAAATAAGAGATTTGTAGGAATTTTTATAATACTAATAATAAAATTAAATTAAATTTCAAGAGATAGAAAAAGTAGAAGTAGTCAAATCTGATGATGGATGATTAGCTTGCTTCAACAATCCAATTCAAATGTCGTTTCGGGTTCCTCGTCAACCAACTAGTCGCTACCCTAATAATATCTTCCGGTCTTCCACCACTAACATAACTAGTTAGCAATGATTACTTATCTTTTGACCTCACATTCCATACTGGCTTAGGGTGAAGGTGTTCATAAATGGGCAATACCAATTTTGGATTAATTCCTACCTTGATGACTTATCGGGCTTGTCAGGCCTAGGGTTTGTTTCACACTCTTCCTTTCCTAAATAGTTGATCTGTTGAGTAACCCTACAAAATAATTAATAGATCATACCTCTATTGGTTAATCCCCTATAGAAGGATTAGTTCCTCATGGCTTTCATAAACAATATGGAATAGATGGAAGAATAAAACATGGTGAATGAATCAAATGGGAGAGAATAAGAAAATCATGATTTATATAAATAATAACACGAATCCACAAAAGTTTGCTGTCTTCAAAAATTAGATCTCTTGAAAGAAAACAACGAACAAATAAACTAAACTCTAAAAAACCTAAGAAAGAAATAAAACAAAACTAAATCTAAAGAGAGAATCTAGGTTAATGGAATGATATCCCCTAACAAGTGATAAATGAGCTTATTTATAGCCTTAAAGTGGTCGTCGTCCTTAACCCTAGGTTAGCTAACGTTCTCGAGCTTTAAAGTTTGATTGTGCAGACCAAAACGACCCTATTTCGTGTTTAGTTTCCATCACAGAGTCGATATCGTGACACACCAAGACCTGTGTCACGACATCGAAGGCAGACTTAAGTTTTCTTCATTTTGTTCCTTATGTTGCGACATCAGACCTCCCATGTTGCAACATAGCATCTAGTATCGGCCTAAAATGCCTTCCAGTGGTCTCTTGCACACTCACAAAGTATGTTAGCTCTCCCTTAGGTCTCATTCAACCCTTAAGGTTAATAAAAGCCTCAATTTGCACATTTTATTGAATGTAAGTAAAACTAAAGAAACTTGCATAAAATGTAATGAAAATGCTTGTATCCAAGCTCTTTAAGTGTGAAAACTAGTTTAATCTACTACACCGAATTATACCAAATCACCATGTCAGTGCTAGGTGGCCATTCTAGAGTTCATGCAACCACAATGACGATAAGTAGTTTTTTGTATTGGAAAAGAGTTCCCAAGGATATTAAAAGGTGGATAAGAGAATGTTCCATTTGTTAAATGTGCAAGGCAGAAAGTATGGCCCCTCCAAGACTGTTACAACCTCTTCCAATAGCAGAGAGAGCTTGGTCCTCTATTTTTATCAACTTCGTAGAAGGGTTAACATGTTCTAAAGGTAGGAGTGTGACCGCCTCTAAATGTATTAATGTCCAGATTGTGAATACTGTAGTAAACGATATGGAGATATGAGGCGGTATCTACAAGTATACGGGTCTAGTTGTAGTATAGTTACAACAAAGTAGATGAGTACTCTAAGGATCGTACCCAATGGAGGCAAGTGCTAAATCAATTTTAACCTAAACACCGAAAGATCTAATTAGTACTTTAATTTAGATATAGTACAAAGGCAAAATAAAAGGAGTTTTTAATATTTTTATAATAATAAAACAACATAACATAAAGAAATAAAATTTTAAGAGATCAAAGAATAGAATAAATCAAATCTGGTTATGGATGATTAGCTCGCTTTGACAATTCCCATTAGCTGTCGCTCTGGGTTCCTCATCAATCAACTAGTCGTTATCCCAGTAGAATCTTCCAATTTTCCACTCAAATAATGAGTCAACAATGATTACTTATCTTTTGACCTTACAGTCTAGACTAGTTTGGGGTGAAAGTGTTCACAGATAGGTCATACCAATTTTGGGTTAATTATCACCTTGATGACTTCCTAATGTTGTCAAGCCTGAGGTTTTAGGTTCTTCCTTTCCCAAACAGTTGATTCATTAAGTAACCCTACAAGACAGTTAATAGATCATACCTCTACTTGCTAATCCCCCATAAATGGATTTGTTCCTCATGGTTTTCATGAACAATATAAATTCAATAAAGAGAATAAGCATGATAAACAAATCGAAAGTATAGAGTTTAAGGAAATACCTGATTTGTATTAAATATGAATATGAAGCCACAAGTTTGATCATCTTCCACAAATCGGATCTCTCGAGGTAAAAAAGAATAACTTGAAAATAAACCTAAAACCTAAAAAGAAAGAAAAGCTAAATTGAAATTAAAAGCAGAATTCTAAACTAAGTAATCTATGTCCATAACATATGACAAATGAGCCTATTTATAGATTTCAGGTGGTCGTTGTCCTTAACCCTAGGTTAGTTGACGTTCTTGAGCTTTAAGTTTGATTGTGTAGACCAAAACGCCCCTGGCTCGTGTTAGTTTTCATCCAAAATCGATGTCGCGACATAAGAGTTAGTATACTCATCGTGATATCTTTAAGGGCATGTCATGACACCCTTAGTCTATGTCACGACAACGAAAGCAGCTTCATGATTTCTTCAAGGGTACGTCGTGTCATTCTGCATTGCGATGTAGTGACCAACATCTATTTATTACACCTTTTAATGGTCTCCTGTACACTTACACAGTTCATTAGCTCCCCTTTATGCCTCATTCAACCCCTAAAGTTAATAAAATACTCAATTTGTACATTTTTTATTAACTTTAAGAAATCTTACAAAAACATAGTTAAAACCTTATAAAAATGCTTGCTTTCAAGCTCTTAAAGAGCAAAAACTAGTTTAATCTGCTACACTAAATTACAACAGGTTAGAGTGTTGTTCTGATGGTAATAGATCATCTCACCAAATATGCCCATGTTATGGCCCTATCCGATCCTTATACTGCTATGACTGTAGCTTAATTGTTCATGGAAAATGTGTGCAAGCTATATGGGATGTCCAACTCCATTATATCTAATAGGGACAAGATATTTGTTAGTAATTTCTGGCAGGATTTGTTCAAACGAGTGGGAACTAAGCTTCACCTATCCACTGCTTACCATCTTGAGACTAATGGATAAGAAAAAGTACTGAATAGGTGTCTTGAAGGCTATCTAAGATGCATGTCAAGGGAGAGACCACATGACTAGGTAAGTGGGCTTCCCTTAGCTGAGTAGCGGTATAATTCCACATTCCACTTAGCCATTCAAAGCACAATTTATGAGGCACTATATGGCCAAACACCTCCTCATCCTACACCATAATTAGTCGAGGCATGACTGGTGGCTGTTGTAGACAAAAGTTTGCATCATCATAAGGCTATAAGACAACTGCTGAAATTCCATTTGAAGAGACCACAAGATAGAATGAGGCAACAAGCTGATAGACACAGAACAGATAGACATTTTGAAGTAGGGGACTAGGTTTATTTGAAGCTTCAACCTTACAGACAGTATTTTGTGAGAAGGTTGCTTAACCAAAAATTAGCTCCTAAGTATTTTGGGTCATACATGGTGGAAGGTAAGATCGAGAAGGTAACATACAAGATACAACTACCCCATGGATCTAGAGTTTACCCTACTTTTCATGTTTCATAACTTAAGAAACATGTTGGAGCTACTCATGTATAAGTCTCTCTGCCAGTAATGGACAACCAAGGACCTTAGGCCAAAAAGCCTATTCGAATTTTAGATAGAAGGATGGTGAAGTGTGGGAATGTGGCCACAACTGAAGTTTTTGTCGAATGGATGAATTCATTTCCAGAGGATGCCACATAAGAATCCTTGGTGTAGTTGAAGGATGTTTACCTTCACATAGATCTTGGAGGACAATAATCTTCTTCAAGAAGGGAGTAGTTGTTATGGGTCAAATTATGAAATAAATGGGGTGGATTAGTTTGGCCGAGAGCATGTTATAAAAATGGTGTGCAACAGGTTAAATAAAATGAAGCGTTTCATAGAAACAATCGTATAATTTGTTTTGTTTGTTTTTCTGTTATTTTGACTGTTAGACAATTCTATTGTTTTTCTTATATATTAGTATGTAATTGACAGTATTGGATATGAAAATTGAAAACTATCAACACACCTTTCTCATGTGCATTGTTCTCTCCTCTATTTTCTATTCTTCTCTTTTCTTTCTCAAATTTTTGATTTCGTTCTTTAACAAATTTATCCTAGTTGAGAAAGTAAGGTCGGGAGATAAGCAAGTATTAATCAATCGATTACTTAATTAGAGGCCGAGAGGTAATAATTGGTTAATCGGTAGCTAATTCACCCTAAAACCCTAATCTGAAGTTAGTTACAAACCCTAAAGCGAGTTAATCTTTCTGATTGGTTTATTGATTAAGTCGTTTGTTTATTTTTCTTGTTTATTTATTTTAGTTAATTAAATTATCTCTTTAATCTATTTTATGATTTATCGTAATATAGGAATTAATTACTACTACTTGAACTTATTATTATAAAAATATTTTCATAATTTACTCCATCCTCCCTTGGGTACGATCCCCAGAATACTTTCAAGTATTTCATTTTTCTAACTATATTACAATTCAATCTGTGCACTTGCGGACACCGCCGTTCTAAATTCTTATATATTTTTTGTGTTTTATTTTATTACTCTAAATGATAACTCATTTATAGGCGATAAAATTTTAAAATACTAATTCATCTATATCTTGATATTTTCAGACCTAACAAAAACAATACTCTTGATTTTTATAGATTATTTTAGTTCTGTCAATTATAACACTAAACAATTTTTTTTTAAATTTGTGCTGTCAAATTTTATTGATTTAAACAAAATATTGAATAATAACTTAACTTTATTTACTTTATATTAATTATTACTCAGCTTTAAAAATTAAAAAAAATTAAAATTTTTTAATATTTTCTATGCCTGTTTTATAGTTCATATTTAAGGTTTATAGTTCACTCCCAAAATATCCTCTTCAGTGTATGAAATTATTTATTTTTATTGAGAAGGCAAAATATTTTATCACAACACTTAATACTTATTGATAAATTTACTAAAGGTTTTAGTTGCTTTTATATTAATTTTTATATTTAGTTTAATTAATTTTAAAGTTCAATAAATTAATTAAAATTACCTTAAAATAAATATTTAAAATTTCTTAATTTTAATATAAATTAATATAATTTGAAGTTTATTTTTAGATATTTTTAAATTTAAAATTAAAATGCTGAGGTGTTCGATTTCGTTGACTGAAAAGTTTAAACCGGTATTTTAATTAGAGTACAAATACATGGGCCAAACAGCCCGGAAAAGTAAAGCCGAAAGCCCACCAAAGTGTGCTGTAAACGTTCTCCTTCCTCGCTGATTCTTTTCACTTGTTCTGTTTTTGCGGACTAAAAGGGTCGCCATTTTTTCACCTTGAAAATCCTTCAAAACAATGCGTTTATCTTCAAAGCAAACGGTCGATTGTTTCACGAAATCAAGGCTCTCTCATCTCAAATCGGCTTCCCTTTGTACATCAGCTTCAAATGACGCCGAAGCCGTGGAAATCGCTTCTATCCTCAGTAAGAATGACTGGAAACGACTTCTTGAAACATCATCAGAATTGACAAGCAAGCTGAACCCAGACATGGTTCACTCCGTTCTTCTCCAAAACTCGGTTCATGATCCCGAACGCCTCTTCAGTTTCTTCAACTGGGCAAGTCACCAATCCCCGAACCCTCAAAATTTGGATTCTTTTTCTTTTCTAGCAGTTACTTTATGTAATTCGAAGATGTTTCGTAAAGCCACTATTGTTTTAGACAGCATGGTTAGGACTAGGAGGCCCGTTCAGGCCATTTTGGGTTCAATTATTAGGTGCTGGAAGGGCTATGAAGGGAATAATGTCGGGGTTTTCGAGATTTTGATTGGTTGTTATAAGAAAATGGGTTATTGGAACGATGCTGTTTATGTTTTTTTGGGTGCTAAAGAAGTTGGGGTTTTGCCTGGTTTGGTTTGTTGTAATAACTTTTTAGGTTATTTGCTTAAGGTAAATAAGCTGGATTTGTTTTGGAAGGTTTTCAATGGGATTATAGATGCTAAATTGGTGCCTGATGTTTATACTTTTACCAATGTGATTAATGCTCATTGTCGAGTTGGGGATATTGAGAAGGCAAAAAGGGTGTTTATGGATATGCAGGAGAAGGGATGTAGTCCTGGTCTGGTTACTTATAATGTTATGATTGGTGGACTGTGTAAAGCTGGTGCTGTTGATGAAGCATTGAAGTTGAAAAACTCCATGAGTCGGAAGGGTTTCAACCCTGATGCATATACTTACAATACGGTTATTAATGGGTTTTGTAGGCATAACAGATTTCAGGAAGCGAAATTGATGATGGAGGAAATGCGTTGTGCAGGCTTAAATCCTAACCATTTTGCTTACACAGCTTTGATTGATGGGTTCATGAAACGGGGGAGCATGGCCGAGGCTTTCCAAGTCAAGGATGAGATGGTTGCTTGTGGAATTAAACCGAATGTGTTCACATATAATGCGCTTATTGGTGGGGCTTCTAAGGCTGGTGACTTGGAGAAAGGAAAAGCTCTATTCGATGAGATGGTTTTGATTGGCATTGGACCTGATGCACAAACATTTAGTCTTATGATCGAGAGTTATTGTCGACAAGGGAATTTTCTCAGGGCCTATGAATTGTTTGAAGAGATGAAGGAACACAACTTGACACTCACGATGTATGCTTATAATGGTATGATTAGTGGATTATGTGACTGTGGAGATCTTGGTCGAGCTAATTATGTTTTTGAGGCAATGACTAAGGTAGGGTTGAAGCCCAACATTGTTATGTATACAATTCTGATAAAAGGTCATATTCAGAAAAGTAGATTCGAGGAAGCAAGAAAGATTCTCAATAGAATGATGGAGAATGGACAAATGGCTGATATCTTTTGTTGCAATACTCTTTTAAGTGGCTTATGTAAGGCCCAAAAGATGGACGAAGCAAGGAGTTTCTTAGTCGAAATGGTTGACAGGGGGTTGAAGCCTAATGGAATTACCTATGGGACTTTAATCCATGGATATGCTAAGGCCGGGGAAATGGAGGCAGTAGAAAGGTGTTTGAGAGAGATGCATAGTTATGGTATAGCTCCAAATAATGCTATTTATACTATATTGATTAATAGCCTTTGCAAAGTGGGAAATGTAACCGAGGCTCTGTCGACATTTAGGTGCATGTCTGAAAAAGGTGTGCTCCCGGATGTAAAGACTTACACTGCACTCATCCACGGCCTTGCAGCAAATGGTAGAATTACTGATGCAATGCAACTGTTCTCTCAACTCGATGAAAAGGGTATAGTGCCTGATGTATTCACTTATACTTCTCTCATTTCTGTCTTTTCTAAGCTTGGTGATATGGAGGCTGCTCTCAACCTTTATGATAAGATGTGTCAAAAGGGTATTGCTCCTAATATTGTTACATATAACACAGTGATGGATGGTCTGTGTAAGTTAGGTGACACCGAGAAAGCTAGGAGGGTGTTTAATGAAATCTCACAGAGAGGCTTGGCACCTAATGTCAAGAGTTATTCTATAATTATAGGTGGATATTGCAAATCTGGAAATTTAACTCAGGCATTTCAGTTACTGGATAAAATGCCCTCAAAGGGTGTTCCACCTGATAGTTTTACTTATTGTGCCCTTATTGACGGATGCTGTAAAGGAGGAGAATTGGACAAGGCACTCTCTTTGTTTTCTGAAATGGTGCAGAAGGGCTTTGATGCCACCTCTTCTTTCAATGCATTGATCAATGGGTTATGCAAGTCGGGGAAACTAAATGAAGCTAAGAGGCTGTTAGAAGACATGGCCAGTAACTGTATTACACCAAACCATATAACCTATACAACCCTAATTGATTATCACTGCAAGGCAGGAAGGATGGAAGAAGCCGAAATTCTCTTTTTGGAGATGCAAAGGAGGAATCTGGTTCTGAATGTTGTAACTTACAGCTCGCTTTTACATGGTTACTACAGTTTAGGGAGGAAAGCAGAGATGTTTGATCTTTTCGAGTCCATGGCTGCAAAAGGGGTTGAACCTGATGAAATTATTTATCTTCTTATTGCTAATGCTTACTTGGAAGAAAATAGTTTGATTGGAATGTTGAAGCTGTTGGATGAAATACTAGTGAAGGATGTTGTGTTCGATAAAAATCCCGCTAAGGATGTTGTGTTCGATAAAAAACCCGCATTTCTGCTGCTGGACGCTGTATGCAAAAGAGAGGAGTTTTCAGAAGTTCCAAAGTCACTTGAAGAAATGGCAGAACAAGGACTTAAGCTCAGTCCAATTACATGTCACAAGCTTGTTCATGGTTTTCATGATAAGGGAAATCCGGAGAAAGCAGAATGGATTCTTGAGAGCTTGGTCCGGTTCGGATGGATCCCAAACACCACCACTGTGAATAGCATTATTGATAAAGAAAATGATGTTGCAAGCTTGGAGAGCCCTGGCAATTCTCCCAAGCAAGCAACATGCGGAGTTGCTTGTCAAGTGTAAAACTACAGGAGAAAAAGTTAGACCATCTGTTCTTTCTTTGCACTTCAGTTAAAAACTTCCTGAATCACTAATGGAGCAGGCTCATGCTTGTGCTAGAGTAGACCAACTCAGCCAGGCTCAGAAATCATGGTGTTTTCGAAACCATCTGGAAACTTGTCGTGTTGGATGGTATTAGTTTTCATTCTTCTTAGCTGTTGGATAATTTATACCTTCATCATCAATTACAAGCAAGCTTTTGCCTCTCAATATGACATTAGTACTTTTAGCTTCTTATTCCCTGTAATAAATATGAGACTACGACAAAAACACAAGGTTAATAAATACGAATTTAGTATAATTAAACACGACTGAATATGTCGCAATACATTTAAATGCACTTGTTTTTGTATTTAAGATTTTGATATTACATTATATTTTATCACTCTCTCTCGAAAAAGAAAAAAGACCATTCTCTTATAAAACTTATAATACATTTAAATGCATGAGCTATCCAATCCTCAAATAAAATTTACATATATATATATACATATATATATAAAAGAAATAAATAGAACCTAAAAATATAAGCTACTAAAACAGAGTATCCAAAGGAGGTACCAAGATGGTGGTGGGAATTGCATATAGTCGTATACTTGAAGAAAGCTATGAATTATGATGCAGTTTCACATGGTGTAAGCCAAACTTTAAACTTTGTATGCTAAAAGCCCTAATGTATGGTTGATTTCTTCCATTCAGGGTCTTTGACGTTCCCTTCTGGGGTTGTGATATACTATACTATCATTCTGTTAAGAATGGCAAAACCTCATGATCATCGACACCTGATGCTAATGCAAGCTGAAGAGGAGTGTGACCTTCTCCGTCTACAGCATGTGGATCTGCTCCCCTGCAATGCAGTTGCATTCATAGTAGTGGGAAAGATAACCAGTGTAAGCGAAATTATAAGTATATCTGTCCAAAAAGGATAACATACCCTAAAAGCGGAAACTTATGCAAATTATGAACAACAAAAAAGTAAGAAATGAAAAAGTCACCTTGTAAGAAGCAATTTTGCTATTGCAAAATTCTTGCCAATGACACAAATATGGAGTGGCATCCGACCTCTTGAATCGGACGCATTTATATTTGCTCCATACTGAAGCAGCAGCTCCACCATGCAGATATCGGTGGTTAAGCAGGCAAGATGAAGTAGTGAACAACTGTCGGGATGCTCCTTCTCGATCTGATCTTCGCTTTTATTTAACGAGTTTAAAGATCTGGATGAGGGGTCCAGAGAGTCAACTGCAAAGCAATCAAAGTTGTAATTAAAGGATTTCTTTGGTTTTTCCCATTACATATATTAATCTGGAGTTGTGAACAGAGGGGGAGGATGTACAATATGATGCATGACCATAAATAGTATTCACATCAGCCCCATAGCAAACAATGTAGCGGTATACAGCCCTTGGGTCATTAGAACGAACACTTTCCCAGACCTCTTCTGCTACAGAGTGGAGACGCCGTTTGTCTGTTATCTTAGGTACAAAAGCTTTCTCTGCGTACTGAAATAATCGGAAACCATCAACTCTACATCCGTAGGAAAAATTAGATAATTCGGGGCAATACCTTTGCATGAATGAACAACTCCTTCACTGAAATGGGGTCATCGTGAGTAGGTTTCATTTTCACAAGTTGCTTATGTCCTTCAGAGTTGGAAGAACTACAACAAGAAGTAAAAAGGTTCATCATATTCATAGGAAGAGTTCTCCCATCAAATCAAATAGTCTGACTTACCCCGCGGGTATAACAGTTCTTGTAGGTCCCGAGTGCAACAACTCCTCCCAGATTGAGTTCACATAAATATTTCCCAGTGATTGAAACAAATCCAACACAGATGGTTCCCACACTTTAACATCAAGTGTCAGTGATCTTACCTGGGTAAAAGGTTATATAAAAGCTGCATGACTAGGCAATTAAACATACATACAGCAAATAATGGTTGCATGAGTATAACATAAAAATGATAACAAGTCCAACTCCTGAAGAATTCCGAGGGAAAAATTTTTTTTCAAGTCCTTGGACCGAGTAAAATTTGTTCCACAGACAAACTAGATAACATGGTTAAAACAGTAGTCTCTGTTCCTGTTGTTTACATCTTCCTAACTTACCCAACCAAATATATAATGCTCTACAAATATTCCCTGATCCCTAATTTTCTTCAAGGAATATGTGTTCGTTTTAGGTTGAGTAGAAGTTAACAAATGGGCCAAACCAAAATGTATGTCCAAGAGAGGCATGGTAACGACAAATAAAGTGTTACATTACACACTTTGTTATCCTTTCTTTCATAATTTTTAATTTTAGATGTCAAAATAAAAAGAAATCATCACTCATTTCCTTTTTTAGAATTAATTTTATTTTTCTAAAAATTGATTTTTTTTACGAAAAATTAAATTATTTAACTGTAGAGACTTAAAATTTCTCCTATAACTCAATTTCTTGCAAAAATTCAAAGTTTTCCTTTCCCTTTAGAAACCCATGGTTCCTTTTTACTGGAAAAAAAACTTAAATTTATCATAAAAAAACAAAGTTTTCCTTTCCCTTTAAAAAACCCATGGTTCCTTTTTACTGGAAAAAAAAAAACTTAAATTTATCATAAAAAAAGGACAACATTAAAGGAAATTTAAAAAAAATAACTCTTTTTGTAAAAACCAAAATTTTTCTATAAAAATCTAAATAATTCCATGTAAAACATCAAATTTATTCCAAAAAAATAAAATAAACTTAAATTTATCATAAAAAAAGGACAACATTAAAGGAAATTTAAAAAAAAATAACTCTTTTTGTAAAAACCAAAATTTTTCTATAAAAATCTAAATAATTCCATGTAAAACATCAAATTTATTCCAAAAAAATAAAATTAATTCTACAAAGGAAAAATAAAAGAAATTAAAAAGATAAAATAAATTTTCCAAGTAAAAATTTAAGTTTTTCTCCATAAGACCCAAGTTTAATTCTTAAAAAATTAAGGAAATTTAAAAAAAACACCAAAATAAAAACTTACTAAAGTTAAATGACTAAAATGACTGTATAATAACGTTGTCTAATCCCAAATTAATGGCAAATGATCAAAATAAAAATGATTTGTAAAATGATGCCCTTTGTACAATTTTTAATTTTTCATCACCCAAAATAAAAACTTGTAAAAGTTGGTCAATGTGTACTTTACCCAAATAGAAAAGCTAAAACAAGATATTTCTCTCAGCTTCCCTATAGGTGTAAGGCATGCTTAGTTTCGTTCCTTAGCCTTTTATTTCCCAGTCCTGTTAAAAAGTTTCAAAAGCTCAACAGTATGTCACTGTGGAATTTTCTTAACATTCCTATGTAAACATTCATTAAAGGGTTACAAAGTCTTTTCAGTTATTCCTATCCTTCAGTCAACTATGGGATTCTCAACATCAAAACATGTTAACAGCTTCATCGTTGACCACTAGTATACATACCTATGTAAACATTCATTCCAATACACAAGTGAGAGATAATTCACTCTAAATTTTTTCTAATCTTTTTACTTACATTTTCCACGTAGTGTCAGAGTCTTCTTTTCAAACTACAGAAGTAAGAGTTTTTTGGTACTTACTATCTTAGCCTCTGTTTCTTCTCTCACCACCGCCCTTAGAAGTGTCGGAACACCATCCCCGACGAACCCCTAAAGTTTGGTGTCTAGCAAGCCTGCCCATGAGTCTCACACACCACCAATAGTATTTTGCGCTATTTTTCACACGTCGGAGCATGATGCCCACCTTATCAAAATTCTGACTTCTGCTTGCTGTTACCGGTCTTGTAGCCATATTTTCTACAACCCTTTACTTCATTGAGTCCAAGTTGATTCAAACGTCACTTTTTTTTTAACTACTATATTTGGCTACTGTAAGTATCTTATTAAAAGAACTTTTGTGTTTGAATTTCAAATCTTTTAGAATGGCAGAAAAGAAAATTGTTGCAATTAGTTCAGGTAATCCCTACAACCTTCTAGCTTCCACTAAGATGTTTTTTCAAATGAAATTCAGAATCTCAAGCATCTTCTCTCCCAAATTGATTCCAATGCAACATCTAATTTTGTGAAGTCAAGTAATGCATTTAATGCGTATCTAATTAACAAAATGCCTCTCAAAGCTCTTCATTTCAAGAGTCTCTTAGAAGTTTTAGAAGGGAAAAGAGATTATACAGCTCCTCCAAAAGTATTTGGATGTATTTGTTTTGTTCATACTGAGAGTGTTGGAAAGTTGGATCCACAGGCCTTTAAATGCATATTTATTGGGTATTCTCCTATAGAAAAAAGGTTAAAAGTGTTATCATCCTCCATCCAGCAGGTATGTATGAACATTGCTTTCAAAGAAAATGAATCTTATTTTGGCACAATCCAATTACCTCTTCGGGAGAGAATGGAAGAGAATAGATGATGACTATGCCTAGTTCTGTTACATTGGAAGATTTTATTCGAAGAAAAGATCCTATTCAAGGGGAGATATTGGGGGCTTGGATAAACCGGATTTAAGAACTTACTCAAAGAGGAGTAAGGCATAAGAAGCCATCTTGCATCCTACTCAGTGCCAAAAATCTTCTTTTCCTAGTGAGTCATTTTATGATCCCAATTCAATTAGTGATTTAGATTTATCCATTGCTCAAATAAAAGGTGTCAAGATTTGAACTAAACCTTCTATATCTAATTTTATTCCTTATGATTCCTCGAGTCCTTTCTATAGAGCCTTTGTCTTATCCTTATCATTTATTTGTGTCTATTCCAAAAGATTATTTTATGATCCCAATTCAGTTAGTGATTTAGATTTATCCATTGCTCAAATAAAAGGTGTCAAGATTTGAACTAAACCTTCTATATCTAATTTTATTCCTTATGATTCCTCGAGTCCTTTCAATAGAGCCTTTGTCTTATCCTTATCATGTATTTGTGTCTATTCCAAAAGATTAGCAGGAAGCTTTCAATGATCCAAGATGGAAATGAAGGCTTTCTATATCTAATTTTATTCCTTATGATTCCTCGAGTCCTTTCAATAGAGCCTTTGTCTTATCCTTATCATGTATTTGTGTCTATTCCAAAAGATTAGCAGGAAGCTTTCAATGATCCAAGATGGAAATGAAGGCTTTAGCAAAGAACGAGACTTAAGAACTAGTTATTTCTCCGCTAGGAAACTAACTGGCTGGTTGCAAGTGGGTGATTACTGTGAAACACAAGGCTGATGGTTCGATTGAAAGGTTCAAAACTAAACTGGTAGCTAAGTGTTTCACTCAATCTTATGGTGTGGACTATCAAGAGATATTTGCCCTTATCACCAAGATGAACATCATCAGAATCTTGTTATCTTATGCAACCAACCTTGATTGGGACTTGTAATAGTTTGGAGACTTAAAAGAAGAGGTTTATATGGAGATCCCTTCAAGTTTTGACAATGAAAAGACACAAGGAAAAGTATATAGATTGATGAAAGCCTTGTATGAGTTGAAGCAATCTCCTAGAGCATCGTTTGACAAATTCAGTAAAGCCACCATCACTTTTAGCTATCAATAGAGGAATGCTAATCATATACGACATTACAAGGGTAAGATTACTTTTCTTATTGTTTATGTTGATGACATAGTGATGATAGGGGATGACAAAGAGGAGATGACTCAATTAAAGAGGCTGTTGGTTCAAGAAATTGAAATCAAGACCTTCAAAAGCTGAAATATTTTCTGAAAATCGAAGTTGCCAGATAAAAAAAAGGGGATTTTCGTTTCTCAAAGGAAATATATTTACATCTTTTGAAAAAAATCGATATGATAGGTTGCAAACCGAAAGAGTCACTGACTGAAAGCATTCATAAGCTGCAAGCAAAGATTGGAGAGTTAGTGGATAAAGAAAGATATCAAAGATTGGTAGGCAGATTAATTTAGTAAGTCAATTTATTTATGATCCTCAAAACTAACCAAAGTGTAATACCCAAGGGGGAATTAAATTTGCCAAGAAAAGACCAATTATACTTATATTGTGACAAGAAGTCTGCCATCAGCATAATCAAAATTCAATGCAACAGATCGAACGAAACATGAATAGATCAAACGGCACTCCACCAAAGAAAAATTAACAATTGGTGTCTTGAGTTTAGTTCATGTGGTATCTGATGAGCAGTTAGTTGAGGTGTTCAGTAAATAATTAAACAATAGGACTCTCATAATTTGGTTTGCAAATTGGGCATGTGTGGTATCCATGCATCAACTCGGGGAGTGTTGGCAGCTTCATAGTTGACCAAACAGTGGACAAATTGACAGCTTAGCAACATTATACGAATTACATGATTATAGGAATCATATCACTGATTTTGTGGGATTTTACTATTATTTACAACTTGCATTTCTTAATTCACTCTAAGATTTTCTATCTCATTATTGCTCTTTTCTACAAAACATTTTGAATGTTGAGTCAAAAGTAACTATTTTCACTTAGAAAGAAAAAGAAAGCTACTTCAGCTATTTAGATCCTTCTATATTTGAAAGGTCCAATCGCCCAAACAAAAGCTTTTTCAATAAAATATTGAACATCTGACAATAGCATTTCTTAGAAAGACATAAGGTTCCCAGAGCAAATTTATACGGCATACCTTTGATATATGTACACCAAGATTGCGGTGAACTCCGGAACATTCAATGCATATAAGTAGACCAAGGTTTAAAGATGCCCAGTCTGGCTCAGGTGCACCACAATCAGCACATTTATGATTCCCGGCTACTTTTCTTAAGATATCAATTGGCTTTTCACTCTTTCCGCAATATTCTTGATGCTGCGAACTTCTAGGTATGTCTAAAAGACTTCCAGGTGAGAGATTCTTACATTTATATTGTCCAATTGACATCGGATAACCATCAGGGTACCCTACTAGTGAACTGTTATCACTAGTAAAGTAATCACCACTTCCCGCGCGGAAAGCAGAGAGACACTGACATAAACGTTGCATGGAGAAAGAAATCATAGAATACGTAGTGAGGAAAACTTGATTAATGCCTCCTTTTCACAATCCAAGAAAATAAACTTTTAAGAAAATTAAACAAATATGCATCTCATTTTGTTTTTTGGCTGAGGAAGAAGAAAGAGTGCACAGTTCAAAGCAAAATTTAGTCAATTACCTTCTCAGGTGTTTGGGAACTCAGTAAGGAAGTAATCACTCCAGTTATTTTTTCAATCCAATCCCTTTGGTCTAGTGCATTTTCTGCCTGCATTGCCAAGTGAATTCTTTCAGCAATTTATTGCTAGTTTAATCATTTCCACACTTAATAACCACAAAACATTACCAAGAAATAAATTCTAGTCAGAAATGAAAGCATCGGTTATGCATTCACCACAAAATTGAAATGTTGAACAAATACCTGCAATGTATATATTTTTGTTGGTGAGATAATTCTGAAACAAAACATTAAATCTGTTTGATCTGCGTCAAACTTGATTGTTGATGTCAACAAGTTTACTGTATGGCGGGTAACAGATTTTTCATCAGGTACAGCACTATGGTTATGAGAAGAAAGCCATCGGCTCAGCAGCCCAGGACCATTTTCAGAACTACTCCTTTGAAAAGTAGACGGACTTCCAGCTGCCTGAACGAGTACAATTTAGTATGGGAAAATTTTACAGCCCATATTATTATTGTAGGTGAGCTTTCATTTAGGGGCTTACAGAAGACCAGGCAAATGGTTTACGATAGTAGTACAGCATCCCTCGACTATCGAGAACAAAAAACCTTCTCTTCCAATCACCTCTTAGGTTTGAAGAACGTTTTGAAAGATAACCTTGTCGTATGGTTTGAACCTGAGTAAAAGTAGTATAAAAGAATGAAATGCAAAGAAACTCTTTTAAAAATACAAAATCATTTAAATTAAAACTAAGATAAAGATTATCTAAGAGAACCATGCAAAAGGACATCACCTTTCCTTTCGCAGCAGATTCCATAACTGCCTCAATAACTTTTTGGGATCCCCTTGTAAATGGTTGCATTCCATCGGCTACAGGAAGACCAGCATTGCTTAACTGTTTACTTTCTCGATCTATCTGCCTAATATGTTCTTGCATCCTTTCACATAGAGATTCTTGCTCATAGTTCGAGCATTCCCTAGACTGTTGTGCGTAAGCTAAAACCTGCAACTCAGAATCACTAGTATCAGAAGTTCGAGAGATGAAAATTTCAAAGATGG
Source organism: Gossypium stocksii (assembly GCA_020496765.1). NCBI lineage: Eukaryota > Viridiplantae > Streptophyta > Magnoliopsida > Malvales > Malvaceae > Gossypium > Gossypium stocksii. The sequence goes on from CM035622.1 coordinate 73,417,218, forward strand.
AAGAAACAAGTTTCTGAGGTAAACTTTATTCGCAGAAAACTCGAGAAAAAAATACTTATTTCCTCATTCCAAGTTTTCCAAGGAATTGCTTCCTTATGGGAACTCTGTTGGACTCCCCAAATCAGTAAAGGAACTGGATTCAGATGTAGAAATGGAGGGAAAATAAAACTGATTCTCTTGAGGCAAAGTTTTTTCTCTTTACTAGTGGGAAAAAGGTTTGTCAAAGCAGTGTTTGTGGAGAAAATGTGATTCAGGCTTATGACTTCCATCTACTTGGACTGACCCAAGATACTGTGCTAGTGATTTCCACCAGAATAACAGTATCATCCCTCATGGTATCAACTAAAAAATAGATTTAAGAATTTTGAGTCATTATCAAATACTACTGTGGACTAGTGTAATTTGCTTTTTGCAGTAAAGTAGATAAGAAAGATCATATCTGAGCTCTTATTATACTTTTTTCTCAAGTAGAAATCAATCTGACTGTAGCAGGTAGCTGGCAATGACCAAACTTGTATTATAGCTCCATTAATGCGTCATGGGAGCTTAATTTAGCATTGTAGTCCAATGAAGTTTGTTTTGTATTCTCGTATCGAGAATAAAGTCAACTATATTCTCAATGTTAGGATGATTGTTTAGTTTTATTACCTTTGGTCACCACAGACACTGGCAACGAAAGTTTTGCTTCAATTAACGATACATGCATAAGCTGGACAAGTAGAATTTCAACCCTATGGTTTGAGGGCACTAATTTTTTGCACCCCTCTAATTTTTGCTATGACTTGATGAAATATTTGGCTTTCTCTGCGAGCTACAAAGTAATAACCTTCATCTCTAGAAGAGGTTTGTTGCTAGATTCTTTCAAAGGTTCAATTTGTAAGGAAAGCAATGTAAAAAAGTTAATAGCATGTCTCAGTTACTTTTTGTAGTTACGAAAGTTTTGGCAGCTAGTTTTAGCAGCTTCATTCAATCTCTTTTCTATTTTAAACAAGTTATAGACTGGATGAAAGAATCTTAGGACCTTGAGCATGTTAAAAGGCATTGAAAATTAATGTTTCGTTTCATCTTATAGGAGGAAAAGTTAAGATGACGAACCTGGTTAATGAAAGGTTCCATCTTATGTAAGAGTTCATATCCCTGCAAGGAACAAGGGTTCAGAAGTTGAACATATTAATAAGATACCAACTATAACAGGAAAACAAGTTGTCATCATTTGAAATGTTTCACACCTGTTTGAAGAACCGTAGGTGAGCATCCATCATCCCGCTAACAGCCTCCAAAAATTCAAATCTCTTTTTGGCTTCAAACTTGGAGAGAGTACTAACCTGGACACAGAACATGTACATTTGAAGCTTCAAGTAAACGAGTATAAAAAAGAATAAGCACTTGTTGGCAAAAGTAACTTACCAGGTTGAAGCGGGCTAGCTCAAATGAGGTTTTAGCAGTATGCAATTCCTGGAATGTCTCTCTACCAAATTAGATTTTGAAAGATAATGGTTAACCATTACAAAATAGCCCAACATTTTATGCACTTGTAGGATAAACTTTGGGTCAAGAAAAAGTTAATATTGTATATACCTCCTCTATGGCTGCAGCTACATCAGTCCTAGTGCTTTTCCTTAAAGACAGAAACTTCTCTCGTGCCTGTATGCCAAAATGGACAAAAACACCAATGGCCACCATAAAGAATATACCAGCTATAGTGTTTTAAAGAACTAACTTTACAAAAATAGTTTACTAAAACCAGTTCTCAGGTCCATAACGCCTGGTTGTTTCAATCCTAAATGAAGTCTTATGCATGCATTACTCATAAGAATATCAAATGATTACTGCTGATTGGAAAGAAGACTTGATTTAGGTTTACTCTTTTTTTAAAAGGCTTCAATTTAGGTTTCCTTGATTGTTGCTTTAGCTACATGCAATTTGTTTCATCAAAGTTGCTAAGGAAACCATTATTGCTTAATATAAGAAAATAATTTAAATGAAGTAATGAACATGCTTTTCAAATATAATTATTTTGTAGAAAAAAACCATTCTTTTATTTATAAACCTTCATTTTAATTTATAATTATTTAAAGTATCATCGGTTATTTTTATAGAAACATTCCTTTTTCCATTTACTTATAGAAACCAAAAGCAAGTAGCTAAGGAAACGGCCAAACAGAGGCCTTATGATAATGTTGAATTGGTCCTGTTCCCTATTGCCACCATTCCCCCTTCTGGTTTTTGAGTGCGTCATCAAAAATCAACATCAAGGAAATTTTACAAATGGTGTTCAGGAATGTGGAATAACCTATCAAAATGTCGTTGGTAACATGGTATTTTCTATTTTCAATAAGATCTGCATATGCTTCAAAGGCCCAGAAATTTTCTACCCATTCATTATCAATAAATTTAAATTTACAATCAATAATCATCACGATGATTAGAGGCATCCTTAATACTATAGAACTGAATCATAAAGAAGGTAAAGAAAAAGAAAGAACTGTTTTAACTTTTTGATTTGAAATTCACCTGATCATATGTAAGTGAAGCCTTGTCGAAAGGTTTTCGGGCATCCTGAAACAATGGTTTGACAGTGGGTCAGAAAATATGTGAGAAACCAGTTCACATCATCAAGACTGTCACGTATTAAGTTGTTTCATTATTTGAGTGAACTCAGATAGGAGCTGGCCACCCGAGTCTGCAGTGATATAGAAGCAGGTGACACCATTTGTAGCCAGGTAAGAAGGCGGTAAAAGAAGATAACCATAGACCTTATCCATCTAGGACAAATATGACAAGTAACTGAACTTATTCACTATGCATGCAGACAAATAAGGCATTAATGACACTCTGCTGTTCTCAAAAGTACCCTAGGAATTTTCAATGGTACATGTAGGCAAATCAAATGTCATAAAAGTGCCCACAACATTCTCAATTTTTAACTTTCTCTTTTCCAACAGCAACAAAGAGAAATATTCCGCTAAAAGTAAAAGTTGGCACTATTCTTCCAATATTGTTACATTAAATCATGTGAATATAAGTTAAGAAGTGAAAGAAGAATGGAGAAATTCTAGACAATATCGTCCTCATGCTTCATAACAAAGAAAACACTGTAACTTCGGAGCTGAAACTAGTGATAACTAACAACATATCAAGTTATTTTAATAAATACAACACCCATCATTAAGATGATAAGAACTTAGATGAAATATCTCAGATGATAAAAAGTACCTTGATATCTTGCAGATCGATATTGACAAACTGCAGCAACCTATCATTTAGCATGTGCTCTATCTGAAAAAGGTAAATTACATGTGTTAAAAGATGGAAGTAAATTAACTAAAATTATTTCACCATATCTCATAAACTAACTACTTGCTAGGATGGAACAACTTAAAAATAAAACACTTCTAATTGTAGCAGACAATGTCAAGCATATTGCAAGAGAAAGGATGACCTACCATAGAGCAGTTGAATGTGCTAGCAAATTTTAATGGAAGTGATGTGTCGTGTAAGGAAGTGAAAGAAATTTGACATAAACATACAAATTATAATTGATGAACAACAACCCAGTTCATTCTTGTAAGATCACACCTTAATGTAATGCTATAGATACTTTAGGTGTAAATAAATCTTGAAGACAAAAATCCTACTTATTAAATCATTTAAATAGTTAAGGCCTGAATTTAAGTCTGACCATTTAGATTTGGAAACTTATACTTGCTCAGAGGAGAAGAACCCAATCACCTTCCTTCTATTGTATCACAGACTTCTTCTTGTTGTGAATTCTTGAGGTTGGTCATTAGGTGCATAATTAAGACTTGCATTGTCCTTTTTCTTTGTAATTATTCATAATTTACACTAAAATTGCTCAAGATGAAACCGGTTCTACAACTACAACTTATAATAGAGATTTATACTCCAAATCATACACAAAGTTAAGTAATATCACCAAATTCAATAGTCAAAACCCTACAGAAAACATAAACATATTACACAATGTTTTTAACAGTGTATCTCTGAAATCACAAAAGTCACTACCTGTGAGCGAAGAACTTCCTTGTATGACGCAATTTCTTTTAATGCAACGGTGAAATTTGTCATGACTGGACCTGAATTCCATCATTAAGAACAGCACTAATATGATGAGCAATTTATTGCATTTCCTGACCTTAAACGTTTAAGTAACACCATAACACCAAAATAGCAAAATGGCCTAATTTACATAATAAAAGCATAAGTAGCTAAGTAAAACAAAATGTTGACCATACGAGATCATTGTTCAAAAAAAAAAATCTTTTCAAGTATCTCCGTTTTAGTACATTTTATTGAAACTTAACAAATTCAGTAATTAGCATTGATTTGTTCAGTTTATCGTTTTGGTACATTTTATTGAAACTTAACAAATTCAGTAATTAGCATTGATTTGTTCAGTTTATCAAAGAATGAAACAAACATTTCTTCTTATGCATCTCCTCTTAAGTACCAATTTATAAAAAATTGACAAATTCAAATAATTAGCATTTATTTGTCCTCGAACAATTTTTTTAAAACATTTGCCTGTTCCCAAGGTGATAAGGACACAGGATGTATGGACAACACAGAACGGATCAAAAGTAACACAGAAAATGGACGTGATAAATCCAGTTAACACCATGCAATGCTTAAACGGACTTTGTCTTGAAGTAAATCGCAGCACATGCATTTTTAAGGTATTACTCAAAGAGGGTTAGGAAGCCAGAATGTGTACCTCCAAAAGCAACACATATAGGATCATTTTGCTCCCCTCCAAAAGTTTCAAGGGCATTTACGAAAGCAAGGTCACCGGCATATCCCTCTACAAGCCCCTCTCTGGTATTTAGAAGGAATAGACCATGTGAGATCATTCAATAATATAGAATTGGAAATACCTGTTATGTGGCTGAAAAAAATTATATATAAATTATATATGTTTTTGGGAAAGAATTAGGTAAAATAAAATGACTAGTTTTCTCTTTAAAGTAAAAATTCATATATATCCCAAGTGTTTTTTAGAACTACCCTTGATTGAGGTGGTCAATTGATGTAACTTTGATTTGTGGCCCTAAACTCAGTTAGAATTTCTATTATAGTAATATTAAATTCAAGCAAAAACAAAACTTGGACAGCAAGATAAAAATTTAACGATTCTTATTTGAATTTTTTGTGGACTTACCAATTTTTAGATAAACAGAAGAACTATTAGCTTGAGCTTGTGTTACTAGTTACAAGATATGAGTTTCAGTTTGTTAGCTCTTATATAACTTAAATTAGAAGATTAGTATTTAACAAATAGCTTGTTATCACGTTATATCCCCATTCTTAAGGCTACTCAGGTGGTCTGAGGTCTAAGAAGGCTTAAACAGAACAAAGAAGGAGATCTCCTCGACCATAAATAGGAAAGCAAGTGCATATCAAGCCATTGCTCGAGACACCATTAACAATTATGGATTAAAACTCAGAAGCAGCTTCGAACTCCATGAGTTACTAAGTATCTTCTTTTTGGGTTTTTCCCCCTTTTTCCACAGACTCGCCTTCTGCTTTATCAACAACTCAATAACACCACAATAACACCACAATAAACATCAGTTAAGAGATTGCTCTTCAAAAAGGGTGTATGCAAACGATTGAAACAATAACAAAATTGTAAACCTACGTGTATTTTCGACATCCTTTATAAAACTTTAAACATCTTCCTCGCATCAACTCGGCATTCTCTTCCAAGCATTGCATCTGTTTCAGCAACCAATACAACAATTACTGCCAATATACAAGACAAACTAACCTAAGCATAATGTAAAATTACTAATAATACTAAGATTGATTTTAAAATGTTAAATGAGCAAGTACTATTGAGCTTTCCATAAAAAATTACACTACTTAAAAGAAGCATAAGGTTCCATTTAAAGCAGAGCAAGAAATGTTCTCGAAAAATAGAAACAAATTCATAGTTAATCCTGGAAAGATAAACGTTTAATTTTTTTTTTTCCAAATAAACAAGATGACTAAACGAATGAAATTACCATTAAAAGATTTTATTACAGGCAAATGCAGATTGATAAATAGTGAATTCATATGGAAATAGACAAAGAGATCCTAACATAACCTTATATTCCGCTTCTAGTTCTCTTAAAATATTTAACTAGGCATGCGATCTAAATGAAAATTTCATTTTTATCTTAAATAATTAGCGGCAAATTTCCACCAAAAAAAAAAAATTAGCGGCAAATAACTGCATCATTAAACAAGAAGAAAAACCTCTTGCCGAAGCATCGGTGTATCTTCGAGTTTGGTGAACTGCATTTTTGGAGAAACGCAGAATTTGGGTGGATCTTCTTCGTTTTGTGTAATGAAATTAATTATGAAAAATGAGAGTGAGAAACGGATTTTATTTTATTTGTGTTTTAGGTATGGGAGGCTTTGAGAAAAGGGCGCAAAATTAAGAATGGTGAAAAGAGATTTTCATTTTTGTAGTTAGAAACTTTGAACTTCCTCCGCGAACTTTTATGGCTGTAACTATTTTTTAAAAAACAATGACGATTCAAAACATAACCCGCCTTTTCTGCTTCTCTCTCTCTCGTACTTCTTTCCTTTTTCAAAAATTACCAAAAAGTAATTGTATTTTGCTTTTAAAAAAAAAAACTAAAAGCATAATTTAATAGGGGGTTTCATTCTTATAAAATTATACAAACTAAAAATAAAAGTGGTGACTGAATATTTCTTATATACAATAATTTTGTTGAAAATTCTAAATAATAATTATTAGATAACCACTCTTATTAAAACATTGATTATAAAAATCTCTAAAAGAATTCTTAACCGTATGAAAGGAAAAGTATACTTGGGAGGTCTCTATATTATAGGACTGGATAAATTTAATCTCTCTATTATTAAATAGATTAACTTAGTTTTTATATTATTAAAAAGCATCAAATAAATCCAAGTTGTAACAAAGTTAACATTTATTGCATAAAAAATATCTTAAAGTTATTATATTTTAATTGCGGTTCAATTCAAAACAAAAGATTTTATTTACAGAAACATTATTAACTCTGGGAAATAGTTAATGACATTTTATTAAGTAAATGTTATGTCACACTCGGTTTTTTTTAAGTCCTGAAAATTAATGGAGAGTTGGGAGTTAATTTAATAAAATAGTAAGTTGGCGGGCTCTACTGGAAAACTTGAAAATTTTTTGTGGTTGATTAGTAATTAGTTAGGAACCAATTCTGGTTCGGTTATGTTGGAACCAACTGGTTCCTTAGTGGGAGACAAAATGATGGTCGATGGATGGTTACTTGAGGCCTTGAATCATGCATAAGAAGGGTTATATACACGAGAAAGGTGGATTATTCTAAAGGTAGAATTCTCCTCATTTTTGTTTTACTTTCCTTCCTTCTCAATTGTCTTTTTTTAGTTGCTCTGAAGGAGAGAAAATTGAGGAAATGCTGCACGGGGCAATGATCGTGAGGATTGAGGTCAGGGAGTAGAGGATTCAAGGAACTAGTAAGCCTTTCTATCTTTCTGTATTCGTGGATTGAGAAAGGGGAGTAAGGATTTCTAAAATCTCTGGAAAGCTTTTGAATGATATTGAATTATGGGTTTTAAGGTTTGAATACTTTCGGTTTAACTGATATATATGGATTTCATGCCTAGTTGTCAAGATGAAGGAAACTCTAGCGTTTGGACAAGCTAAGTTGGCGAGGACGAATAACTTAATCTGAGTTTTTATACTCTATTTTGGGTGTTATTCGTTGTTGAACTGCCAAAATGATTCGCTCGAGTGTCTGTTCTAAGTCCAGATTGAAATCTATGGTTGTATATGATTACGATGAATGGGTAAACTGTGCATGCATAACGTTGTGGATATATATATATATAGATGATTGTTGGTATGCTCTCTGAATGCACGATTTGGTTTTAGATTGACGAATTGAAATATGGCGCGCTATATGTTATAGTAATAAGTGAATTGTTGTTTATGAAAAACATGTTTTTAAAATGCAGAACATGGAGAGGCTATTATGATTGGTTATATAAAGATATGAAAAATTGACATGATGGAGGGATGGGCGGATTGTTATGGGATAAAAGGGAATTTGGCGACATCATGGAACGGATATCTATTCTTCCTTTGGATTGACACCGTGATGACAATATATAGGTCCTTTAGGGCGACACCTCGAAAAGGGTTTACTGATTCTTTGAAATCAAAAGTTCATGCTTAGCCATGGCATGATCCAGTTCTGAACAAGTACACTCTATGCCGAAATGGAGTCAATTAGCATGATTAAAAAAACTTGTTAAGGCACAAAAAAGAGGAAATCACTATATGACTCATGCAGCGAGCAGTCTGACAGAATAAGCATGGTGAGTCTACGAACGCGGGCAAACACGATAATAAGAGGATTCGCCAAAATGCAAAGGTAAGTGGAACTGGTAGAAATGTTTTAATGCTGGTATATGTGAGAGGAATGAGCAATTCCTTCAAAGTATTGCCAAATAGGTATTTTTCATAAGAGTCTGCCAAAGTTTGATGAGTAAACCAACTTTGGCTGTAATAAAGCAAGGTGATTATGCAAATATTAATCCTAAGTATTCATAGGTAAAAAGTGAAGTCCATTGAGGAATCTTTTAATAAGGAATTCCGCCGAGGTCTATCTTGGGTAGAAAGTTTGTCGGGAAATAATGGAAGAAACGGAGTTCCGTAATGACTATATAGCGCGGGGAAGTCCACTTGGGACTATCAAATGTGAAAACCCACTAAGGGAAATCTAAGAAAGAGATAGTCCGTAGAGAACTATCTGTTATTGGAAGTATTTTAGTAGAACAATCTAAAGTGGGAAAGTCCTCCAAGACTATTTATGAGTATAAGTCTGCAAAGAATAGGGTGATCATATATCAACCAAAACTCAAATTCAAGACAATAAATGAGATTGTCAATAAATGAGTCTTCTTTACAAAAAGGGTTTAAGCACATGCTAAGTCATAAGAAGAAAATTTTTTGGGTAATGCAGTAAGTCTATTTTGAGTTCAGTGTAGAATGAAGAGATTAAGGTAAAGATTCGCAGTTGTAGCGAGATGTCTGATAGTCTACCAAAATTAATCGTCAAACCGTATATTCACATATATGGTACCTTGATGAGTCGAGCCAGAAAGGTAAAATGGAAGCCTAAGATAGAACTAGATAGGGTTGGACCCCAAAAAGAGGTTGGGCCCCAAAAATGGGTTGTTTGAAAGAGTGCGCCTATGATCAGATCAATCGGTATGCCCACCATCAATCGGTTCAAAGAATGCGTGAGTGCTAGCTAGGCCAGTCTTACTACAAAATCTCTTAAGTTTTGTCAGATATTTTTAAATTTTGTACTCTTATTCTTATTTTCCCAAAAGTTGAGAGCCTTTGATTTTTGTTGTACAGAATCTCATTAAGTTCATCTGAACTTACGATTGTACTAATAAACCATAAAAGTAACTTATTCTAATCCCATGCTTGACATGTTTTTGGATGATTTATTACAAGAATTAGTGAATTTGATGCTCCTAATCCTTTGAATTTATATTTTATACATAGGTGAGGATAATGAAGCGAAAAGAGTGAAAAACGGGCCAAAATCAGACAAAATAGGTTGTTTTCAAGAGCCACATGGCCTGGGCACTTCCACACGGGCAGATCACACGCCCGTGTGAGCCACACGGACTGGCCACTATAACGCTAGGGTTTATGCAAGTGTATACAGTCATTATCAAGTAATAAGTAAGTATCGAGTTATCGTCTCCATAGGGATTGTATTAGTGTTAAGTCACTTAATTATAAAATTATATTGACAACTTGGTAAATAAAAAAACACAACTTGATTTGGAAATGTTGAGTAAAATTATGTAAAATTAATCTAAATGCAATGATCCCTTAATGTGATTTATCCTAAAATGCAACTATATGAATGAAGTAGATTTTAGCAGAATTAACACAATAAGCAACAATTATAACATAAATAAGCTAGGATAATTACTTTAATTAAAATCAAATTATTATCATCATGCTTAATAATATTCGGAAAAACATTCCATGGCAACTCGATCTTTCATGAAATTGGAAACCAGATTAGGTCCTTTCGGAATCCTTTACTTAGTAAATACGCATTTTACTGATCCTTATTTATTAAGGGTTTCTTAGTATTCGTGTGAAGTAACAAGTACGTGTTAGGTTTGAAACAATTTAATCACTCAAATCTAAAAACTATGTAGATAATAGAGCCGGGTCAGGGTTGTTATGCAACCTACAATTTAATTGGGTCAGGATCTAAATTGAGCATGCACATTCAATTATGTGTCCATTAGCCGTCGTCTGGTCAGGATCACTTAGCTAATTTAGGTGCATTTCAATCATGTATAAATGAAATATAGACTTGATTTTAATTGAAAATATGATTGATTGAGGCACAAATATTATAAGCATGAGTCAAATAATTATTATTCAATCAAAGCAATCATCCTAGCTTAAATAAAATTAAGCTATCATTGTTGTAAACAAGAACATTGAACACATAGAAAATATTCTTGAATTAAATTAAAGAAAGGAAAGATTAAACCCAAACCAAAGTGGCTGTCACCTAAGACTCTGACTGACGAGGGCTCCTTCATTCCTTCACTTGCTCCTTTGCTAATGGCTCTCCAAGGTGGCCAACCAAGGGCTCTTTAAGAGGCTAATTTGCTAAAAATCCTTATGCAATGATGATGATGGGCGTGAGTGTGACAGCCCAATTTAGACTCTATTCGGAATAGTGGTTTCAGGACCACGAATCCTAGTCAGAAAAAAATATTTTAACATTATTTTCCTTGTTTATTATGCATGAATTGATATCCGTAAAATTTTCATGATTTAATTTTGATGTTTGAGTGCTCGATTATTAAAAAGGATTTAATTGCATCAAATGAAATTAAGCATGCTCCTTTGTAAAATGCCTAATTGCTATGTCTTTTTAATGTGGAGGTTTTACATTATAAATAGACCATTAAGATATATGATGGACAGCCATGACCTTATTTTATAATGATTTTGTATTTAGTAAACAAGGTTAATTTTGTAAAGTGTTAAATAATATATGTATTAATAAAACATAAATAAAATTGGCATGCATTTTTAGTGTTCATCTAGTCGAAACTAAAAAAGAAAAACAAAGTTAAAAGCTTAAAGACATTCGGCCCTTTGCAAGCTTAATTGAGGTAAGTATTTAGCTCGGTTTTTGATAATTTTTACGTTTTTGTGATCGTTGTTATGAAATGTTCAAAGCCCATGTTTCAATTTTTAAATTTGATGATGATTTTGCATTTTGCCATTGTTGAAAGCTTGTGATTTTTGTTATTTGATGTTAGAAAATAAAGGATGTGTGATTGATTAACAAGTTTTGTATAGGAGATTTTGATGAATTTGAGTAATTAGGGTTTAATTGTAAAAAAATAATAAATTGAGGGACTAAAATGAAAAATAAATGAAATGTGTGTACTTGTATGAACTAGATGAACATTCAGCCTAAGCATGATACATTGAGATTTTGTGTATTTTGTGTTTTATGCAAATTGGACTAATTTGTAAAAAGTATAAAATGTTAGGGCAAAATGGTAATTTGCCCATTAATGTGTTTTTGGATTAAATTGAATGAAATTGTATTTGAATGAGCTTAATTTGAAATTGTATAGATCAAGAACAAGAGAAATCAGACTTGGATCGGGGGAAAACAAAAATAGTCGAATAGTCATTCTATATCGTCCGTCGATATCTAAGGTAAGTCTTTAGGCAAATAAATCTGTTAAATTTGAATATACGTGAAATATATATATGCTAAAATGAATTATGTGAAAGCCTTCTTGTGATAGCTGAATGTATATAAGCTTGGGAGCTTTGTTTACAAATTTGATTCGAACGAGATACGATGTCCGAAAGTCCCGTACGAACTTTAGGAATAGCTAGGATACATATGTCATGATATAGGATTTCCGATATGTGTTTTCGTGTAAGACCACGTCTGGGACGTTGGCATCAATATGTGAATTCGAGTAAGACCCTTGTGGGACAGTGGCATCGATATGTGATCACGAGTAAGACCCTGTATGGGACAGTGGCATCGCTATGTGATTACATGTAAGACCACGTCTGGGACGTTGGCATTGTACGATATATGTGTGATTATCCGAGTATCCTATTCAATTCCGAATGGTTCAACGGGCAATTATAAATTGTGATCGAATGTGTTAAACGAGCTAAAAGATCAGGTATGTGATAATTAGTTAGTTATGTGACAATAAGGTAAGTTGATAATGAAAAGGTGATATTTAGTCATATGTGATAATGTTGGCTAAATGATAATGTGAATGTGTGTTTATTTGGCCAAATTAAGGTATCTATGTGATTAAAGGTGTAAGTTGAACTTGTGATTATAATTGAGTATATTCGGCCTATAATAAATAAGATATCATGTCTAAGATTTATGCGTATATATGTATGTAAGAACATATTCGGTTAAGGATGTATATAAGATTTTAGAAATAACAAATAATTATATTATTCAGTTCATATGTATTCAACCAAATTCAATTGATTCATGATTATGTGTTTGATAAATACATTATGCAAGTTCAAAAATTTATATATGAAAATGGTAGCATATCTCAATTTTTTTTAATGGAATAATAGATACTTTTGAGTTGTTTATTTGCTCAAGGCTTACTAAGCTAAGTTAGCTTACCCTGTGTGTGTATACATTTGTCTTTGTTTTATAGATTTTGGAGTTTTATTATGGGCTCGGGATCATCAGCGAAGTTAATCACACTATCGTCTGTTTATCGATACTATTAAAAGTTAAATTTGAAACTTATGGCATGTATAGGCTATACTACTCATTTTTGGACATTTTTTATTTTGGTATGTATATATTTAAAAGCCATGCAAAAATGGCTTGTTTATTTTGCTGACTATGGTTTCATGGTTTGACTAAATGATGTAGCTGATATATTGGTTGTGGTTGGCATATTCGGCTATGATATATATATTTAAATGTGAATTTCGCTTGATGTAGATGGTTAAAATTGAATGACCTATGGTTTTCGACTAGGAGATATAGGATAAATAATGTTATGTTAGAATGATCTTTGAGATTTGGTAATTATATATATTTGATCTTGATATAGAATTAAGTTATGCTAAAATGACCTTTTAATATTGGAAGTTAGTATTCTTGAATTTGAATGATGAATATAAATGTCTTCGGTGTATGAGATGAAGATTGGATTTATATGTGATGTTATGATAATATGGTTTGGATATGTGTAAATGATAGTTCGGCCATGATATATGTTTTTGTTTTGGTGAACCTTTTTGATATTCATGTTATATATATATATATATATATATATATATATGTATATAAGTGTGATATATTTGAAATTATAAATGTGAGAGTTCGGCATTTGATTTGGAAATTGGATAACTATATGTCATATAATAATTGCTATTTGGTTAATTTTTGCATATGAAGTTTATCGATTTGGTTGTTTATAAAATGTTTGAGGATTAGGTTTTAATGCTATGAAATGATATATGTATAAAATTTGGTTTGGTAGTGAAATGGTAATGGAATGATTTGAAAGTGTAAAGCATATGTATATTTGGCTATAATCTATTTGAAGTGACGAAATAAATAATGATTTTGATCTTGTGTATGGCTTTTGGTTCAATGCAAAAGAGTAATATTTTATTTAGTGCTTGTATAGTTTAGGTCAAGGCATTTCAAAATGACCATATGAATAGTAATTTTGCTTAGGTTTTAATGGTTAATTGTATATTATAGGTACTAATGATTATCATGCCATCTATGATTTGTTTAAATTTTATATGTCATTTTGTGGTACAAATGCATGTGTCATTATTAAGCGTGATTATCTTTAGTTAAAGTATTAAAGAAATGACCATTAGATTAGTAAATTTGGATTTTGGCAATTCAATAATTTTGTGTGGATTAAGATAATGGTATGTTTGGTCATGGTGATAATTAGCTATTGCCGAATATGTTTTTATTTTAATAATTACATGTGTTCTTTTATTCAAATATGATACTAATATTTGACATGAAATTATTTGAATTTTGTAATGTGATTTGTAAATGCTTTATGTCTCAAATTTTATGTTTATATTGAATGTGAATATTTGAATATGATCTATATAATTATGTGATCGTGCGGATGTAGTATTTAGTTCCAGCGAGGTTAGGGGTGTTACAGTAAGGGGGAAAGAAAGCTAAGAGAGTTGAGAGAAGAGAGAATGATGAATAAGTGAGGGATGATTGAAAAAGTGAGAAATGAGCTCTTATTTATAGGTGAGGCAAAGGAGCTAGTTTGCTAAAAATAGGAGTGTCCACCATTTGAAACTTCTTCCAAGGCTGATTTTTGCTTGATTTAAGTGCCATCACATCATCAGGATCAAGACTCGGTCAATTGCAAATCTCCAGGTAAATTTTTGATTTCTTTAACTCTTCAAGGACTTTGTGTAATTAAACCAAAAAATATTTTATGAACATCCATGTTTAGCTGAATTTTGGGTTGACTTAGTCCTCCATTTGGACGGTTTTGTAATCAGAATAAAGCTGTTAGACCTATCCAAAAATAGTAGATAATTTAGAGGACCAAAGAATATAATTTAACCGCTTTAATTAATCAATTTTACTTAATTAATTAAAACCCAATTTATTAATGAAATATATTTAAATAAATTATTAAATATAACTTTATATTTTATTATTTAATTTAATCATGCATGGTCCACTTTATAGCTTAAAAATATAATATGCTCAAATTAATATAAAAGAAGTCATTTTCTGCATGAAAACTATATAATAAAGCATAAAATCACATTTTAATAATTTCTATGTCCTAATTTCATATTTTCATATATTTCATTAATTATTAAAAAATTACTTGGTTTTAACAACAAATTTAAGTAAAAAGTGATGAATTATATAGGAAAAATCCTATATATTTTTCAATTTACAGCCACACGCCCATGTGCCAGCCCGTGTCGATTTCGAACCCTGCTTCGTTTTTACCCAAAAAAAGCCAATTTTTAGGGATTCTGAGCATTCTAAAGTCTATAAATACATACCAGAAGAAGACCTAAAGATAGCACAGAGAGTAGAACGAAGAAATTACTTGAAGAACGCCATCGGGATCAATTCAGAAGCAGGATCTTGTTCAAGATTGAAGATCTCCATCCAATTTCTTTAGAAGTTTTTAGGTTCTTTATGTCTTGTTTTTTTTTTTTTCCTAATTTTGAGATGTTTTCCTTTCAAATTATGAACTAAATTCCCTAGATACCTAGGGAGGATGAAACCTACGATGGATCTTATTATTTAATTTTCTGAATTACATGATAAATACTTATTCTTGCTCTTAGTTATGTTTGTTCTTGTTCTTAGTTATGTGTTCTTAATCCTTACTTTAATATATTCAGGATATTAATTCAAGTTTGATGTGCTTATTCAGTAGAGCAAAAGTCCATGTTTAAGAGTAGATCTAGCATAATTGAGCGAAGTTGATTGCAATCCTAGAAATAGGATGACATAAATCTACCGATTAGAGTCAAATCTAATAGGGGAATCCATAGATCGACTTAATGTGATGATAGGGGTTTTAATTACAAAGAGGTTTCAATTAATCAACCTAGAGTCAGTTGTACTTAGTCTCGAAAGAAATATTAACATAATTTAGGGATTTCTATGAATCAAGCCAAGAGAATAAATCGTTTAATTCAGATTCAGAATAATAAGTGAAGTCTAGGTGAATTCTTTCCTGGGTATTGTCTTTATCATTGGTTTATTCTATTACTTTCTTCACTCTCTGTCGCATTCATAGTTAATTAGTTTAGTTTTAGATTAAAAACAATCCCTTTAATTATAGGCTAAATAATAAAAGGATAGTAATTACTAGTACTTTTAGTCCTTGTGGATACGATATTCCAGACTCACCATAGCTATACTACTATTCGATAGGTGCGCTTACCTTTGTCGAAATCATAGTTAGTTCCGTGATCCATCATGTACTGCTTTGTATGCAAGATTAAGGAATGACTTAAGGGTCATAGAGGGTTCAAGCTAGACATCGCCAAGTTTGCAAATGGCGCCATAGTTGTACCATGCATATAGAAGGGCACCCTTAGAGGCTATGCATCGGGGTTCAAATAAGAATGCTTTTATTGAAGTTTTAAATTCCCAAGTCACTATATACTTATAAACTTAAACCTGCTCAATAAGGAAATTTTGATTGTATGAACTTTAGAAGCGGTAAAAAATTTATCTGCAGTGATATTTTGTAACCTCTTGTTAATTAAAGAGATTGGAGTGAAGTTATGTGTAAATAGGAACCTATCTTGGCATCTAAAAGTTGAAATAAATCAATATAGAATTGTTGTTAAGTATCTCAAGTTAATTGTGACACTTGGTACCTGGACCTAGCGATCAGGTCGAGTATAAGGTGTTACATGTTAACTATATTCCAATTTGGCTTTATTTTATTCTATTTATTAGTATAAGGACTAATTTGACCATTTAATATTAGAGGGACTAATTTGATCAAGTCACTATATTAATTTGGTTTGGGACTAATATAAGGACCTCTCAAGTACATCACCTTTCTTTTTAATGAAAGTTGAAATCAAGATAAACATGTCATACATATAAGATAACATTTCATCCAAATTAGGGAGAATTCATTTGGTTATATTTGCATTTTGATCATACATAAAAACCAAAAATTAAAAATCTTGCAAGGTTTTTTAAAGACTAAGTGGGAAAAGGATCTTAAACAAAGTCCCGACCTTCATTAATGGTTCTTAAGTGATAGAATAGTAACGTTTCAAACTGATTTTACCCTAGCTTCACCCAATAATAAGCGTTTTCCTATTAGGGTCATTAGATGGGTTTCCTTAAAAGGTCAACAATTTGTATACATTTGTATAAAAGATTACCAACAGTGACTATAACCTAAATTGATGGTTGTTGAGTTAATGATTATACACTAAAGACTAATTTAATTAGTAACTACCTATGAATCTCTACTAAGTTAAATAATTATTGGCCATATTTTGATTCTTATAATTATTTTAGATTCACATGTTAAGTGGATGGATGCCCACGTTTTTAGTAATTTATTGTGGTTGCCTCAAAGTGATGTGATCTAATAAGTGTGAGAATTATTGTTGCAATGACTACATTTTCAAAAGGTTTAATGTCAGAAGCATCCATCATTTAATATACTTTAAAATTGCTAAACATAAGGAATATTTACTTTCATACAAAGTTAATTAATTTGTATAACAACTTAGAAAATATTTAAAACAAGCACCAAAGATGAAACTTAAACTAGTGTGGCAATCTCAATTGAAGAATGTCATGAGTGTTAAATTCACTTAAATGAAATCAACCGAGCCGACATGCAGCAATTCGAGGTCAAAGGTGGTCAAACACGGAGCTAAGTTCTAGTCTTAGGTCAAACTAGCAAAATGTAAGGCTTTGTCTCGAGATAGTGAAGTCATGTCTAAACCTGATCATGGGTCAGTTCGAGCTTATGCAAGGTGTCTATGCCCATTCCTAGGCTCGGGTCCAACTTGAAAAATGGGCAAAAAATTCTGCCCAAGTTTGACCTAGATTAAAAATGTTAAACTCAAGCCCGCCCGTATTAAAAATTTTTAAATTATTTTTTATATAAAAAATTAAAAATACAATACATTAAATAGACTAAAAACATTAAAATAAATGTTTCTCAACAAATTAAAAATATATTAAAAAGGTATTTAAATAGCACTAAGATAGTTGCAACTTAGCAAGCAAATACCTCTAAGATAGTAGCAAAATTAACAATAAAACAATAGTTATACAATATTCATGTAACAGCCTGAATTTGGGCTTAATAGGAATAGTGATTTCAGAATCACTTACCCGAGGTTAGAGAAAATTATTTTAGTATTATTTTATGTGTTATAGTATTTCTATAAGGGTGCATGAAAATTTTGATGAATTAATTTGCGCGATTGAATGCCTAATCGCGAAAAAAGATTAAATCACATAAGGGGCAAAAGTTGAGATTTGCTAGTAAATTGAGTTAAATAGCTAGAGAACTAAAATTTAAGGTTTTTAAAGTGCAAATAGGCCAAATAATCTAGGCTTGGCCGGCCATGTGAAGCATGGTGAGACAAAGAGTTAGAAAAGTCAAAGTTAGGTGTGTTTGGTGACTTAATTTGACTAAAATAAAAAAATAAAATAAGGAGAAAAAGGCTACCTTCTTTTCACTCTTCTTCTTCACCGATTTTTCCCCTTAGAAAATAGCCATGGAGGTTTAGAACTTGCAGCTACTTCAATCTTCAATCAAGTAAGTGGTTTAAGTGATATTCTTGAAGATTTTTGTACTTTTGTGACCCTCAAAGCTTAATTTAGCTAATGAGGGGGCAAATTTGCAAGATAGTGAAGGGTTTAAAGTCTTTCCATGAGAATGCTTGTGTGTTTGCTGGAATTTTATAGAAGAAAAGGATTGTGGGTTGTTTAATAAACAATTTTTGTAAAGAGGTGTTTATGAAAAACACCTAAAAATGACTACTATGTAGATACTACTAAATAGATGGTAATTGTATGAAATAGTGGGAATTTTGAGTTGTTATAAGAGGAATAAATGTTTAATTAGGATTGGTTATTAAGGAAATTCGATAAAAATCAATTTTCGAGCCTAGGGGTAAAATGGTCATTTTGCCAATGTCTAGGGGCAAAATGGTCATTTTGCCAAATTATGATTTTTGAATTGTTTAGATGAAAATAATGACCAAATTAGTGAAATTTTATTGTTTTAGATCAAGAATTGCAAAATCCGAACTTAGATCGGGGGAAAGCCAAGCAAATTGACTAAACCGAGCGATTGCTCACATTTTGTATATCGAGGTAAGTTGTAGGTAAATAATGCAACACTTTAATTTTTATGCATGAAACCATTGATTTGTCATAAGATTATGCGTTGTGATATGAGATATGTGTGAGAATGTTTACTTGAGCATAAATTGTTGAATGATGAATTTTAGTCATGTAATAACGAGAACATATGCATTAGAGCCCGGTTAAACTTTGAGAATAGATGGGATATTCATGTCATGATACTAGGGTTGATACGAGAGCTAGTGTAAGACCATGTCTGGGACATGGCATCGGTTCGATATGTGCTAGTGTAAGACCATGTTTGGGACATGGCGTCGGCACAAATCAAGGAGTGCTAGTGTAAGACCATGTCTGGGACATGGCATCAGCCTCAATACGAGAGAGTTAGTGTAAGACCATGTCTGGGACATGGCATCGGCTCGAGATGTATGCTAGTGTAAGACCATGTCTGGGACATGGCATCGGCGATGAGACAAGAGCTAGTGTAAAACCATATTTGGGACATGGCATCGGCCTTGACATGTAAGCTAGTGTAAGATAATGTCTGGGACATGGCATCGGCTTGATACCTTATGTTGGAGACTCATTGAATATCATTTAGTATTCTAAATAGTTTAACTGGAAAAACTTAAAGATAATGTTAAATTGAGAGATATTGTGATGATTTTTGCAAGTGCTGTAGGTGCCTAAGTGCAATGTATAAAATGTGAGCTCACTAGCATGTTATATAATTAGAAATGGATGAAAATGAGTAAGTCAAGTTGTGTTTATTCTTTGTATCATGCATAGATCATGATATGTTGAGAGTACGACTTACATGATAATTATGTTGTCTTTTATTTACTTATGACTTACTAAGCTTTATGCTTACCCCTCTCCTTTTCATTTTCTTATAGTGCCGCCTAAATAGCTCGAGGATGAATGAACATTGGAGTCATCGCTTACACTATCCATTAAAGCACTTGGTATAGTTAGTTTAAATCTTTTTGAATATGGCATGTATAGGGCTCTATTCTTTTGTTAAGTGTCATATTACTTTGGGCCAAATGTGTTGGCTTATCTTAGAAATTGATTCTTTTGTGTAATGCCATGAATGATGGCTAATATTGGAAGTTAATATATGGAAACGATGATGTTATTCATGAATGTGTGTCCTAGGAGTAGAATTATGCATACTTGGTTGGATTGATTTTTATGAATGTGTGGAGATGCCAGTTTATGGCTATTGGTTAAGCTTAAAAGTCTTGGTATGTTTGGATATGCATTTGGTTTTGTTTCAGAGTGGCAAAGAGGCTTGGTAGATAGCCTAATAGTAAACACACAGCCTGAGACACGGCCGTATGTCTCAACCGTGTGGAGGGCATGGCCAAGCACACGAGCGTGTGCCATAGCTGTGTGATTGCTAACGTCAGAAGTAGAATGTCAAGGTTTTTACACACGCGTAACGACACGGGTCTATCCTGACCGTGTGAAGGACATGGGCTAAGCACATGGGTGTGTGCCAGGCTGTGCGAAAACCCCTGTAGGTTCAATGTTGGAAAATAAATCCACAAGGACGAGGGGCACGAGCGTGTCCCAAGGTTGCTTCGGCCGTGTAAACTACACGAGCCATCAACACGGCCATGTCTAGAGGCCACACGGGTGTGTCGCCCTCCCACACGGGCATGTGCCCTATTCATAGCAGTTTTTGATGAAATTTTCTTAAGCACACAAAATGGTCCCGGATTATTTCTAAGTCACCTTTTAGGCCTCGTAGGCCCATATGGAGGTTCGTAGGACATTGTTTGAAAAAGTTTTAAATTGGAACGTATTTCAATAAGGATGAGTTGAATGTTTGCATGTGATTTAGTAAGGTAACGCCTCGTACCCTATCCCGGCGTCAGATACGGGTAAGGGGTGTTACAATTCAAACGATAACAGCAAAATAGTAACAATATAAAAGACAAACAATTCCTGTTGGAGGTTTGAAATTAGAAATACTTTGTTCTAATCCATTCTATATGGCAACAAAATTGACCATGGAAAATAAGTTTACCTCTCTCTCCTTGCTCATAAGTTGCCAATTTTGTTTAACTAATTAGCATTATCCTACTATATGTTTTCTTTTAACTAAAGGGAAAAAAAAGAATCATTCAAATATTGGTTCTCTATAATGAATTTGGAATATTGAGACTACAATTGAGTCATTAGACCATAAATATTTCTATAATAGCCATAGAAAAATATTTAACAAATTTAAACCAAAAAAGAAGAGTAAGATTAAAGGTTTTACAAGTCTAATTATGGTCTTAGATTGGCACTTCTTTCACATATGTTTTCTCTTAGTTAACCTTCTGTGCTAAAATAAAGAGTATTACAGAACCACAATATATGTCAATGGAGAATGGTGTTGCCCGACTTGCTAGAAGTGTGTGTTGAGGGAATCAATAGTGGGTGTGTGGTGCTGGCTGGTGAATGATGATGGTGGTGGCCAATGGGTGTTGGTAGATATTAGAGAGAACCACAACAAATGTTAATGGAAAACGGTGTTTCCTGACCTACTGGTAGTGTGTGTTAAGAGAAATGACAGTAAGATGTGGTGGTAACTGGTGAACGATGATAGTGGTGATTGGTGAGTGTTGGTGGGTTGAGTTTAATATTGGGAGGTTGGGTAGTTTTTTGGGTTTTGACTTTTGAGTAATCGATTTAGTTATAATTGGGTTAAAGATTTAATATATATAACTAATTAATATAATTTTTTTATAGTATAATGCAATTGGGTCGAACTCAGGTAAAATAAAATCCTTTTTGACGCTCGACCTACTTAGAAAATGAGCCTTATTTTTGTCCAAACCCATTTTTTGAGCCTATATTTTTATAATGACCCAGTTTCCAATAGTGACAAAAATTGCGGTTTTGAGACCCCGTTTCCGTAAACCGAATCCAGACATATTAAATAAGGATATTTATGGAGTTATTATATAGATGAATTAAAATTTGGATAGCCAATTTAGCTAAAATTGTGGTTAATTAGGGCCCAAGAATAAATTGTAAAATTCCAATCACTATAGATTTTTAATTAGGAATTGGCTTGGGAACTTAAATTGCCATTAACCAAAGGTTCAAAATAGCAAGTAGAACATGCACAAATAGGATTTAGTGGACTATAATGATGTGTGTTGATTAATTAAGCAAAATGTGATTAATTAAATAAAAAATGATTAATTAAGTCAATTAACTATTAATCTAAGTAAATATACATGAATTGTTGGATGGAGAGATAGTGTATCATGTTCTCTAGCTAACAAAAACAAAGAAAAGAACAAGGGAGGATGTTGTTTTAGGTTTTTAAGTTATTCAACCTTTAATTCAAGTAAGTCTCTAACCATTTTTCTTGCATTTTTATGGAAATTGAATCATGGGAGCTTGATTTAGCTAGCTTATGTACTAATTTGTAACATTGTTAAAATTTTAGAAAGTTTTCATTGTCGAGAATTAGATGAAATTGGTGTGAAATTGTTAGAAATTAAGTTTAGATTAAGAAAATGACTATATTGTAAAGCTTAGTTGTTAGTTTCGTACCTTGAGGACCAAATTGAATAAAATGCAAAACTATTGTGAAATGTTGGTAGGAATAAAAAGTAAGAGGTCCCTAATGAATATATGTGAAATCGAATTTCAATAAGAAGTTTTAAATTGAAAGTTATGTGTGTCCTAGGTTTAGGGATTAAATTGAATAAATTGTAAAATATGGTTGATATTGTAATTGATTGCAATTTGGATGGAATTTTATGGTATTATATATTATGTGATTTTATTTAGCTAGCGTTGTTCATGTCATTTTTCATTATACGGTATTGATGTGAGTTACCGATGGTTATTTGAGTTGATTTGATATGGTGAAGATTGAATATTGAGATAGGGAGTAAATTGAATGGAATAGAAAATAGTATGATTTAATTAATGTATGTTAATTGGTATGAAATTGAGTTGAAGCATGATGTTTTATATGATAAAAGAATGATTTGTTGATAAATTGAGAATGGAAGAATGTGAATTGAACTATATATACTGAATCGAAAATTTGTTACCCTATTAGATCTTTAGACCGAGTTAGCTATAATTGACATGCATAGGATAAGATTATTGATTGAAAGCCATCATTACAGTAATAGCCCGATTTTCAATGATGATGGAACAGTGGTTTTGGAACCATAAATTTTCGTCACGTCGACTCATAAATATTATTTTTAGAATATTTATGGAGTCACTAAGGTCATATTAAATCTGGTTCGAAAATATTAACGTTTAGATAGTTAATTAATGAAAAAGAACTAAATTGTAAAAGGCGCAAAACTTGGTAGTTATTGCAATTAGTTGATTAAATATCTTAAAGGTTAATTGAGGAAGGACTAAAGTGGTAATTTAGCCCTAACTAACTTAGTTGGACGGCTAAACCAAAAGAAAATGATAAAATAAGGTGATTTTTAATGGAAAAATGGTAATTAGGTTAAAATTTAAAATAAAACAAATATGAAATTATCATAATCTTTAACTAAAATGGCAAGAACAAATTCTTAGCATGTGAGTGATTTTTAAAGCTCGTTTCTTGTAATTTTTATGTTTTTGAGATCATTGCAGCAAGGTCCAATTAGCCCGTACCTTTGTTTTTGATTCTGTTAAAAATTTTGGAAGTTTCCATTGATGAATATTAAATGTTTTTTTTTTAATGAAAACCATATATTTGGAACATTGATTGTGTTGTTTGATGATTTTGTGAAGTGATTTTTGTTAGATTTTGATTTTAAGATTAAATTGTGAAAATGTCAAAATTTTAGGGTTTGATAGTGAATTTAAAATTCATTAGGGATTGTTTAAGGGCCTAGTATCTTTGGATGGAATACTGACTTGAGAAAAATGGTTAAATTGAGAAATTTAGGCTTAAGGATTAAATTGTAAAAATTGTAAAAGTTTGGGGTAATCGTGTAAATTAAAAAAGGGTATTAATTGTAAAATGAATTGGAATGTGAAATGTAAGCTAATAATTGAGAAATTCTATATTTTAGATCAAGATCTCGTAGATACTCGTGGAAAAGGAAAAATAGCGGAATAGTCACTGAACTTCTACAACTACTACAATTCAGTCTAGGTAAGTTTGTACGGTTTAGAATTTAACATCTATATGAAGTTTTTAGTAGACTAACATGGTAAAACTTATATATATATATATATATATATATATTAATTGTTGATAATGAATGGTTATTTGAGATATATTATTGATTTTAATGCCCGGTTTGGATTGAACGCGGGATAGAGTACAATCGTGATTTGGTGTGTTATGGGGGATTGGAGTGGAGATGGTATTAGAGGGATATATTTGCATATTACCCAAGTAATCCGAGGTTCAGCATTTGTTGCGAACTCTCGTGTTATACTCTCTGTTTGGTGTGTTTCGGTTGGACTAGCTCTTATGAGCATCGGTGTGTTTTGGATAGATTGGCTTGTGTGAGCATCTGGTATGTTTCGAAAGGATTGGCTCGTGTGATCATCAGATGTGTTTTGGTTGATCTAACGATGTACTCCTATCCGTAAGTCGTTCGTCAGATTTAAATTCTTGGTAAGGTAACTTGTTGAGTAATTTTGATAGAATCTATAAATATCTGAGCTTTGAATTGATTGTTTGTGATTTACCAATTGGGATTGTGGATGACAGGAAACTTTCATGGTTGTTATTACTTTTGAATTGTTATACTTACTTTGGTAAGATTTATCGTTTGAATACATCGAACTTACAAAGCTTCATTGAGCTTACTAGTTTTAATCTTTGATTTTGCAGATACTTAGAAGGTTGGACGATTGGATCAACACTCAATTCACACGATACAACTTATTTTGATAGTTTTTGGAACATTGATTTTGGATTATATGGCATGTAATAGGTTTGAATGTTACTATTATTAATGTTTTGGACTATGTAAATATTATGGATGATCTTTTGTGTAAATGGTCAACTTATATTATATATGAGAATAAGGTCTAGTTTCTGTAACACCCTTCACCCGTAACCGTTACCGGACACGGGTACGAGGCGTTGCTGAACTCTCGCTCACACGAACATTCGATTTCAACACTAAATTTCCATGAAAAATTTAAAACTTTTTCATTCATATGCATAACATCCACATTATGGGCCTCCGAGGCTCATACGATACATTGGGTGTGACCCGAAACCAACCCGAAACTTTTGGAACACTAATAATGTAACACCCCTAACCCGCAACCATCGCCGGAGGGGTTAGGAGGTATTACCGAAGAAAACATAATATTCGTACAATCACATAATTCCATAGATCATATTCATAAAATAAATATATTAAATTATTAATCACACTGTATGGACGAATTATAATTCCCAAGTTCAAACGAGTTCAAATCAAATATTAATCCTTTGACTTCATAATTATTTAAATGTACTGTTTAACCAAATAAAACATTTCACATAGCTTACTATTCAAATCATGTGCAGCATTAAAATTGGCTATTATAAAAATTAAACGTACTTGGCAATTCATTTAAAGACTAAACATGCCTATTTGCTAATTACAAAGCCATGGGCATTTGACCATTTTAATATAATTAATTTTAAGAACACATACCAACCACTAATGTATTCAATTCCCATATCATCTATCATTTTTAGAGTATAATCGCATAATTAAAACACCAATTATACTTTAATAATAATTCACATTCTATAATAGCATATTAATACATCCAAATGTCATAATAACTTGATATAACTCAATCAATTCGTATAACAACAATGACATATGTGCATATTTAAAAGTACATATTTTCTGTTAATAAGCACCCTATAGCCGAATATATATATATATATATATATATATAACATCTATCATTTTATTTCCAACTCCTGCTACCAGACATACATCTTAATTTAACCAATATTAATCCACCGTCAAAACCTATTCCTCATTCAATTTATAGCACGAACGTAACTTTAAATAATTTTAGACCTTGGTCGAATATATAATAGGCTTTAAACCTACTAATATGAAATATTTATAAGTTTTTCATGACAAAACCAATTTATACGGATAATTAATATATATATATATATATATATATATATATCAATTATGCAAATTATAATCCATACTTATCAAGTAGATTTAAATCACAACTAAACCATCAAACCAAACATATCAAAACATTTAACCAAGAATATTTTAAACCAAGCATAACATATAATAACTAAGCCATTTTCACATGGCTTAAATACACTTCTCATTCACAATGGATTCAAAAGATAGAATAGCTTATACATGCCATAAGTTTAAACTTAAGCTTTCAAGAGTACCAAAATATAGACGATAGTGTGATGAGCTTCATTGATGATCCCGAGCATGTAACAATCTCCAAAATCTATAAAATTAAGACAAGTATACACACTATCAAAGTAAGCTATCTTAGCTTAGTAATTTATAAGCAATTCAAACAATTTAAAAGACATTAATAGCTCAATTTGAGTAACCAAGTCATGCTACTATAATCACATATTCAACCAAACTTGACTATCCATATATCTATCAATCAATCAAGATTAATCCCCAACATGTTCGAATATACATAAGCTCTTAAAAAAAATAGTTACTTATCACTTCCCATCTTACCATTTAATACCAAATCTATCATACATATTATATTTATTACTACCAACCACATAATTTCAAGTTCAATAATATCAACCACAAAGGTTCGATTACGTACCTACATTATTACGAACATAAATATTACACTACTACTCTTGCATTTGATAATTAGATTGTTTGATCATTTTCATTCACCCGATGTATTTGCACACTTAGTGCTATTATTTAACTAGAAAAGCCATGAAATCACACATTTAGTGCTTAATATTTTTCTTCGCACACTTAGTGCTCGATAATCAAGCTCGCACACTTAGTGCTCGATAACCAAACTCGCACACTTAGTGCTCGATAACCAAACTCGCACACTTAGTGAAATTTTTGTGTCCATAACTATTTATATTCGCACACTCAGTGCCTAAATTTAATTACTCAATGCATATCAATTCATATTTATTATTTCTATTTGCATTCGGCAACATCAAGATTTTATACATTTCAACTTGACACACCCATATATTATATAAATTGTATTTATTTAAACCAACAACAAATATTTGCTTAATAACTTACCTCGGATATCGACGGACGATAAAGTTCGACTATTCAACTATTTTCGTTTTCCCCCGATCCACGTCTGATCTTTTTGTTTCTTGATCTATAAAGTTCCAAATTGAGCTTATTCAAATAAAATTTCATTCAATTTAATCCCAAACACATAAATGAGCAAATTACCATTTTGTCCCTCATATTTCACACATTTATATTTTAATCCAAAACACATTAAACACAAAAATACACCAAATCTCAACATGGTACGCTTAGGCCGAATACTCCCTAAGCTTATATAAGTCTCCATATTTCATAAATTTCACAGTCTAGACCCTCAATTTAATATTTTTGCAATTTGGCCCTAAATGCTCAAAATTACCAAAAATCCCAATACCAAACATGTTAATCTAACACATTTTATTTTCTAACATCAAACACAAAATCTACCAATTCATCAACAATGGCAACTCAAGAATACTTTATCAAATTCAAAAATTCTAACATGGGTTTTGAAGTATTCAAAGCAACAATCTCAAAAATGTAAAAATTATTAAAAACTGAAACGAAACTAACCTTGAATTTTGACTCAACAATGGCCGAATGTGAGAAAGCTTTCTTCTTTTCTTTTTCTTTTAAGTTTTGGCCTTACCAAAGAAAATGAGCATGCCCCTTTATTTTTTTTTTCATGTTTATGTTTTATTATAATATTATTCTTCATATTTTATAATTCATATAAATGTAATTGATATAATAAACTATTCATTTCACTATCACATGCATACCAACCGGCCACTACCCTTATTTATGGGTAAATTGCATCTTAAATGCTCTAAATTATAGGAAAATCCACAATTCGGCACTTACACATTTGACCACCAAATTTTCATTTTACGCGATTAAGCCCTTTTGTTTAATCAGACACTCAAACGACTAAATTTTAAAACTAAATTTTTACACAATCCAATTCACACATTCAGGACACAGAAAATAATATTTAAAAATTTTTCTGACTCAGATTCGTGGTCTCGAAATCACCATTCTCTCTAGGGTCAAAATCAGACTGTTACACATAAAAATTTCACCTTATACAACGCACATGCCCATGTGGGACAGGGACACGCCCGTGTGGGATAGGGACACGGCCATGCGGGCAGGCGGGTGGTCGCAGATGCCCATGTCCCTAGCCGGCACGAAATTATTTTTCATTTCAAACCTACAGGGGTTTTCACACGGCCGAGCACACGCCCGTGTCCTTACCCCGTGTGCTTCACACGGCCTGGAACACGCCCGTGTCTTAGCCCATGTGAAAAATCTTAGGTATTCTATTTATGACATCATCGCGAAAACTTTGTCACATAGCCAAGCCACACGCTCGTGGGCTAGGCCGTGTCAAGCACACAGTCGAGACACATGGCTGTGTGTTCACCCTTGTGTTTACTACTGGGCATTTAATTTTTCATAAATTTAGGTGCAAGGGACACACGGCCTATTTGCATGCCCATGGGGCTGACCGTGTGTCACACACGGCCTAGAGACACGCCTGTGTGCCTATCCGTGTGGACAATTTTAGGCTATTTTCAATTGCCACCCTGAAACACGAACCAATTCCAACCGATTTTGCCATAGTTCATTATGGCATAATAACTCATTCAAAAATACACAATATGACCTTCATAAAATCAATTCTATCTACCAACATCACACGCACACATCCACACACATTCTATACATACTATGCATATTTGCACATTAATAGGTTACAACATTTTGTCAAAATATAACTTAATTAAATAAGGCTCATTTCAAATGGCCAAATACCACAACAACATTAACAACAATGGACCCAAAAGAACTATGATATGACCAAAATATTAAACCACCTATACATGCCATAATTTCAAGATTCATAAATAAAATACCAAAATGGTTTTTGATAGTGTTGAATGGAATCCTGTTGATCGCCGAACCTCGGATTAGCTTGACGAACCTATAAGGGAAGGGAAAGAGAAGGGGGTAAGCTATGAAGCTTAGTAAGCCTATATGCAAAATTAATGAGCATTTAAGCTACTAATTCATATAAGGTAAGAACAAACTTGCTTATGATCACATTAAGTTTGAGATTATCACTTACTCATATGATCTTATCACATAAATCAATACATACATTAAGCACTTAGCACACATGATATTTTTCATATAACCTACACATACACATTCTTGATACATGGTTAAATCTGTTTACATACAAACATTTTTTATCATATCGATTCATATAACCCGTTGAACCACATGGAATTCTAAAAGATACACGGAATAAAGCACAGTGCTACACATAATGTAGCTGAAGCTACCGATGATTTGTAGCCGAGTCTACCACTTATTGCATATCACATAAAGGCTCAATGATGAGCTAATCTTGAGTCTGCTCACACAAGCTAATGGTTTAGTCAAAATTACTCAGTGCTGCTCACACAAGCTGACAGGTATCCGCAACAAATGCAGGATTACCTAGCCACTTGTAGTCGAACTAAACCAACACCCGGAATCACATATACAATCGATAACAGTCAATAGAATCCTAGTGACATGTCACTTGTATCCTAACGATTCTTAAGGTTCAATTGGGATTTAAAACCTATCAGTTTCATCATATCATTTATTAATCGATGTATTATAAAATTTCAGATTTCAAAATAATTAAGACCATTAAGCATAAAGATTAAAATAACTCACTATTTGCATATAAAACTTACTTCGGTGCAAAATGCTAATCTAGATGATTTAGTCCGATACCTTGCCTTTCCTCGATCAAGGTCGATTTCGCGTCGTTCTTGATTTGGAGCTTGAAAAGATGAAACAAAACCCTAGCTATGGAGGAAGGGACATGCGGCCATACATGAGGAAGATGGACACCAATTTTGACTTATTTTCCCTTTTTATTTATTTAATAACCAAATGACCAAAATGCCCTTAATGGCATTCTTTGCAAATTTTTCCTTCCATGGGCATTTTTTTCCATCATCCTATAAAAGGGTCTATTTGCAAAATAAGGACCTCCAATTTATGAATGAAATTCAATTACACTCTAAATGCTTTTAGAACTCATATTTTGAAATTTTTGCAATTTAGTTTTATCTCTCAATCGGGCACTTTATCGATAAAATTTATTTACCAAGTTTTTACTCATGCAATTAATCACCCACTAAATCTTAAAACTTTATCAGAATAAATTTTTTTAATTCAGATTCGTGGTCTCGAAACCACTGTTCCGTTTAGGCCCTAATTCAGGCTGTTACAGTTTCTATGTTAATATGAATGATATAAATTGAGGAAATGTTGTGATTGAGGTACCTTTGAGAGGTATATTGGTTTGGTATTCGCTTGAATGAATTGATGAGTTGAATTGATGTCTATTTTGATGCTTAATTATATATACTTGTGGTACCAATGATGGTACATTGGTTAGGCACTTAATAGGTTGATTTTGGTGTGTTTTTAGCTTGATTAATGTCAATTTGAATAGGAATTTTGGTTGGTATTTGAGTTGCTTAAGGTTCAAAAAAACTTGAAATTGTAAACTTGTGCTTTAAGGTTCATTTTGGATCCACACGGCTTGAGACATGGGAGTGTGTCTTAGCCGTGTATAACACACGGCCATGCGACATGGCCATGTGTCCCCTGTAGGTTAAAGGAATGCAAGTCAGACAATTACATGGCCTAGCACATAGCCTGGCACACTGGCGTGTATGGCCATTTTGAAGGTTACATGGCCTGGCACACGGGCATGTGGCTTGGCCGTGTGACCGAAATTAGAGAGTTACACAAGCACGGACATAGGCTGGGACACGGTCATGTGTCCTTATTTTGATTGTTACACGGCTTGAGACACCAGTGTGTGTTTTAGCCATGTGAGTCACACGACCGTGTGACCCCTAAAGTCTAAAATTCTCAACTTTTTCCTAAACCTTCCAAATGTCTCTAATTTAGTCTCGAATTATTTTTATAGTATTTTAGGGCCTCGGGGGCTTAATTAAGGGTCATTATGAATGTATTTGAATGAAACTAGATTATGTTTGCAATGATGTATGAATTGAATGGTTTACTATTCCATTTGTTTGGTAATGCTCTGTAACCTTGTTTTGACGATAGATACGAGTTAGATGTATTACATTTAGTGGTATCAGAGCTATGGTTTAGCCAATTCTCAGACTAAACGTAGTGTGTGTAATGTCTAGAATTACATTCCATATAAATATGCGACAGTGTGACGTGTTTGATCCGATTTAACTTTTGTTTTCTTATAAATTGTAAGATGTCAGACGGATCTGATCGTGCTAACAATGATAAGGTGAACAATAATGTACCAACCTCTGATCATGGGACGAGTAGTAGTATTCCACTTCCTCCGGCTCAAGAACATGAACTTAAAAATATGTTCTTTGGGTTTATGAATCAGTGGTTCAACGAGTTTATGCAAATGAATAATCTGGCTCACCGGCTTCCACCCCTTGTTATACCACCTATTATACCTCTGGTTGCACCTCCACCTACTCTTTTGATTGAGCTTAGTGGACATATTCCGATTGAGAAGCTCAAAAGTGTGATGCTGAAGAATTTCAAGGTAGATCAGAGGATGATCCAATTAAAGCTGAGTATTGGCTTCAGAACATCTTGTGAGTTTTCAAAGAAATGGCTTGCCCTCCTGATGATTTTCTTAGATTTTTTATTTCATTTTTAAAAGAGGAAACGTACAGTTGGTGGACTATGATAGTAGTTGTGGTACCGAGGGAGAAAATTTCATGAGATTTCTTTCAATCTGAATTTAAAATGAAGAATGTCAGGAAACAAAATTTGGATAAGAAAAAGAGAGAATTTCTTAAGTTATGATAGGGAAACAAATAGGTGGTTGAATACGAGAGAGAGTTTGTATATCTCATTAAATATACTTAGGAAATTGTACCTGCTGAAGAAGAAATGTGTATTCAGTTTGAAGATGGCCTAAATGATGAACTTCGAATGATGATCGGAGGTAATGAAATTCAAGAATTTGTTGTCTTATCTGATCATGCACAAAAAATGGAAGAAGTGTATGGCCACAGAATACAACGAGATAGACAGATTCGAGAATTCCACAAGAGAGGTTCTTCTAAGTTGTTTTTTGCATCACTGGCAAAGAAGACTAAAGAAGATTTTAGCTAAACTACCTTAGTGTCTGAGCATCCGAACAAAAACGAGTTGATTCAGCATGATTTTAAAGTTCCTACTAAACCAGTTGATAGTGTGGGAAGTGTACAAAATGCTTCGAAGCCCAATCGTAGACATTGTCATCCTGGAGAGTGTAAAGCTAAGTCTGGAGCTTGTTTTAAATATGGACCGACTGATCACTTCCTTCGGAATTGTCCTAAATAGTCAAAAGAAGATGAAGATCAGAATGAAAAGCAAATATTTACATCTCAGAAAGGTAGACGTCAGGGTTAAACTAGTGCTGCTGGGACTGCTCGTGCTGGAGACACTATTGTTCAATCAGAGGCTAGAGCACCTGCTCGCACATATGTTATTCGAGCTAAAGAGGAAGCTACTACTCTTAATGTGATTACTGGTATATTTTATCTCTTTGATGTTACTGTGTATGCATTGATTGACCCTAAGTCAACTTATTCTTATATTTGCATTGCATTAGTAACGGAAAAGAAATTACCTGTTGAATCCACTGATTATGATATTCAAGTTACTAATCCACTAGGTAAGAGTGTGATAGTTAACTTAGTTCATCGTCAATGTCCACTGAAAGTTAGAAGATGTGAATTCCCTATTGATTTGATGTTACTACCCTTTCGAGAATTTGATGTTATTTTGGGTATAGATTGATTATCGGTGCATGATGCTGTAGTAAGTTGTAGGGAGAAATGGTTGATTTGAAATGTTAGACATGAGAGATGATTTTAGTTGAGTCTGAGAGTCCGAAAAATGTTGTTAGAGTTATTTCAACTATTTCTGCACAGAGATTGATATGTAAAGGTAATGAAGCATTTCTAGCATACATACTTGATACCATAGAATCAGAACCGAAGCTAGACTAGTTACTGGTTGTTAGTGAGTTTACTGATGTATTTCCTAAAGAGTTGTCGGGATTGCCTCTTGATCGTGAAGTTGAGTTTGTGATTGATTTGGCTCTTAGAACTGCACCAATATCGATATCACCATATCATATGGCACCAGCTGAATTAAAAGAGTTGAAAGCACAGTTACAAGAGCTATTAGATAGAGGGTTTATTCGACCAAGCGTATCTCCCTAAGGTGTACCTGTGTTGTTTGTGGAAAAGAAAAAGGGCTCTTTGAGATTGTGTACAGACTACAGGCAGTTGAATAAAGTCACTATAAAAAATAGAATATTAGAAGGTACCACAGTATTTTCGATGATTTGTTTGATTAATTAAAAGGTACCATAGTATTTTCGAAGAAAGAATATTAGATCTGAGTATTATCAGTTGAAAGTTAAAGACTATGATGTGTCAAAGACTGCTTTCAAAACTCATTACGGTCATTATGAGTTTCTGGTAATGCCATTTGGTTTGACAAATGCCCTGCTACTTTTATGAATTTAATGAATCGAGTTTTTCAACCTCATTTGGATAAATTTGTTGTTGTGTTTATTGATGATATATTAATCTATTCCAAGTCAGAATCCAAACATGCTCAACATTTGAGAATCGTATTACAAACTTTGAAAGAAAAATAGTTGTATGCAAAGTTTAGTAAATGTGAATTCTGGCTTCGCGAGGTTGGATTTTGGGTCACATCATATCGACTAACGGGATTTGAGTTGATTCTAGTTAAGTTTTGACTGTGATGAATTGGAAAACGCAAAATGATGTTTCCGAGGTACGAAGTTTTCTGGATTTAGTAGGTTACTATCGTCGTTTTGTTAATAACTTTTCGATTGTTACTTCATCGATGACTAGAATACTTCAGAAAAATGTCGAGTTTGTTTGGTCCGATAAGTGCCAACAGAATTTTGATTAGTTGAAAAACATGTTGACGGAAGCCCCAGTGTTGACTCAGCCTAAATCTGGGGTAGCGTATGTTGTTTATAGTTGTAACGCCCTCTTACCCGAGACCGTCGCCGGAGTCGAGTTTGAGGTGTTACCAAACTTGTTTCATCACTTTTTGAATTTTATAACAACCAATTTAATTTTCGTAGCAAACTATTTTTCTGCGTCATGGTTGCTTTAAAAATCATATCTCGAGTTACGAAACACAAAATCAAGATCTGTAAATTTTCGTTGAAACTAGACTCATATATCTATCTACTAATTTTTTTCTAGAATTTTTGGCTGGGCCAATTAGTACAGTTTATTAGTTGAAGTTACCCCTGTTTCAGATCTCAATTGGACTGACCTCTACTTACTACGAACCACTTTTCTCTCTGAAACAAATTCACATGAATATGATGTTTATTTTTCTTAAAACTAGACTCAATAAGGATTCTAAACATATAAAGTACACCTCCTAATTATTTTTTTACAATTTATGGTGAATTTTCAAAGTTGGAACAGGGGATCCAGAGATCGCTCTGGCCCTGTTTCACTAAAACTCAAATATCTCATAACATATAACTTCTTTACCTGTTTTGCTTCTTTCATATGAAAGTAGACACAATAAGCTTCCATTCCATATTTAATTCATCACCTAATTCGGTTTCTACTATTTTTAGTGATTTTTCAAGCTCACATCACTGCTGTTACAACATTCTGTTTTATGTCAAATTTTCACTTTTCTATGAAAATTTATAAACTATTATCACTTTGAACATACATGGTCTCATACATGATCTAAATTAACCATTTCAAGGACTAATCATTATCAGGCATTTTCTTAACCCAACCACAACCATATCGCAAGATTAATTACATAAAATGAGTATATTACTATACATGTCATATAAACCAAAAGATAATAACCCAAGAACTACCGGAATAAATCAAGATAGTGTGATTCCTCGTGATGATCCGATCCTCCGAACTCACGTTAATCTACAACACATGTCAAACACATTCAAGTAAGCTTATGAAAGCTTAGTAAGTTCATAGGCTTGGGAAGTAAACTTACAAAATTAATAAATCATTCACATAGTCTACATTTCACTACTATCTCCTGTCATTCACAAAGCAAATCAATTTTACTTAGTATTATTCAATAATATCCATACTCGAAATTCATCCTTTTGGGCCCGTTTACCATTTATCACTTCTTCACAAATTAGGAACTATACGGAATTGAGTACATTGCCTTCTTTATACCATAGTAGAACTATGAATTTACACATAATCACATTTCCTTTTCCGAAGCCATAGCCCAGCCATGGTCTTACACGGATCACGTATCATACCGAGGCCATATCCCGGATATGGTCTTACACGGGTCACATATCACTTTTCTCCGATGCCATAGCCCAGCTACGGTCTTATACGGAAATCACTTGGCACACTTTACCGATGCCATAGCCCAGCTATGGTCTTATACGGGAATCGCTTATCATTTGTTTCCGATGCCATAGCCCAGCTATGGTCTTATACGAAAATCACTTATCATTTGTTGCCATGGTCCAACCATGGTCTTTTTCCGTCAATTCGTCACGTATCATGAGACAAAAGTACTCAATCCGATAGTTTCCTACAATTTCATGCTTTTACATTGTTTATAATCTTATCACATAATTTTGTCACATACACATCATATAACACATTACAAAATTCATAATACTAACAATGATCATTAAAATTTAGCCACATGAACTTACCTGGGCTAATTCACAAAAGTTGTAGAAATTCGGGAATTATTCGGTTATTTTCTCCTTTCCGCGACTTGCTTCGATTTCTTGGTCTATAAATGCAAAATATTTTCACTCATTAGCATTTATTTTATTTCTATTTCACTTCACAATTTATGCTGTTCAACTTTTGAAATTGCACTTTTACCCCAAAATTTACAGTTTTTACAATTTAGTCCCTGCTCAATTCACCCATCAATTGAACTAATTTTTCTCAATTAACACTTTATTTTATCATTATAAACTATTTCACAACTTTTTATATTCTGAATTTCAACACCAACCTCTAATTCACAACTTTTTCACAATTAGGTCCTAAATACCATTTTCTATCAAAATCACTTAATAAAGCCACCTTAATATGAAATTAGAACTTAAATTTCATAATAATTCATCATAAACTTCCCTTAATCAGCTAGGGTAACTTCCAATTTCACCCACAAAATCAAAAACCAATGAATTCTATAAGTGGACCTAGTTGTAAAAGTCATAAAAACATAAAAATTATCAAGAAAAAGCAAGAATCAAACTCACATGACGTAAAAATATGAAAAACCAGCTTTCTCCAGACCTTCTATGGTGTTTTGGCTGAGAAATATGAAGAGATCTCTAGATTTCTCAATTTTGTCCTTATTTTATATGTTAAAATCATAAAATTTCCAATTTTGCCCTTACTTCCCTTATTTTTCTGCTGATTTTCTTGCCCTTGCCGTCCAACCTATTCACTTTTAGGCTTAATTTCCCTTTAAATCCTATTTCTTTTAACACTTAAGCTATTTAATCCTTCTAGCAAATTTTGCATTTATTACAATTTAGTCCTTTTTATTTAATCAACCACCCAAACGATAAAATTTTCTAACGAGATTTTAACACCACATTACTAACACTCTATGAATATTTTTAAAAATATTTTTGGCTCGTTTTAATGTCCCGAGGTCTCGATACCTCATTTTCACTTCTCAATTATTTAATATTTATTTCTAAATCACTATTCACTATTTCAATTATTGCCCTAACTTCACATTTAACTTATACTCATTAAATTAATAATATTTTATACTAATTTGTCGGATTTAGTGATCTCAAATCACTGTTCCGACACCACTGAAATTTGGGCTGTTACAATAGTGATGCATCTCTCAATGGTTTGGGTTGTGTGCTTATGCAAGCAGGGAAAGTAGTAGTTTATGCTTCTCGTCAGTTAAAGCAGCATGAAAAGAATTATCCTACTCGTGATCTTGAGTTGGCCGCAATTGTTTTTGCTTTGAAAATTTGGAGACATTATTTGTACGGCGAGAAATGTCACGTGTTCATAGATTACAAAAGTTTAAAGTATTTGATGACTTAAAAAGAACTGAATTTGAGACAGAGACAATGGTTAGAGTTGCTGAAAGATTATGATCTGGTTATTAATTATCATCTAGAAAAAGCTAATGTAGTTGCGGATGCACTTAGTCAAAAGTTACCATTGTTTTCACTTCAAACATTGAATGTCAATTTTGTAACACCCCTAACCCACAACCGTCACCAGAATAGGGTTAAGAGGCATTACTAAACTTATTACACAATAATGCATAAATTTCTCATACATTTACAGACATAAACATACTCCATTCATTCATGCATACATTTCTCATACATTTACATACATAAACATATTCCATTCATTCTCAATCACATTTCCTTTAATAGGGCCTATTAGGCCTTAAGCATGCTTTAGAAGTGGTTCGAGACTAAACTGATAACTCAGAACAATTTCAGAAAACTTAGAAAATTTTCATGAAAACAAGGGACACACGCTCGTGTGAACAGGTCGTGTATCTCACATAGCCACCAGACATGCCCGTGTCACAGGCCGTCTGGACATTCGAAATGGGAGTACATGGCCGTGTCCCAACCCGTGTCCTACCCCGTGTAACTCTCTAACTTAGGTCACACTAATAACCACACGCTCGTGTGTCTAGCCCATGTACAAATTCAAAATGGCAACACACGCTCGTGTGCCAAGACATGTGCTAGGCCGTGCCAAACCTGTAGGGTATACTAACTTATGCCACATGGCCAGTCATATACCCGTGTGTGAGGCCGTCTAGAGCATACTAACTTGCATTTAATTTCAATACCAGAATCGTGTGTCACACACGGCTGTGTACCATGATCGTGTGTCACACACGGTTGAGACACACACCCGTGTCTCTACCCGTGTGGACAAAAATAGGCCATTTACAAGGCCATTTCGCCACCCAAATTTGCATACCCTACACAAGCCCAAATAATACCATTTCCATACACACCTAGACAACCAATTCAACCTTAAATCAGCACATTTCATACTAATTCAATACCAACTATTTCAAAGTTCATATCACAACCATTACCTAGCCAAATCACATACCATTTCCACAATCTTTACTAGCCATCATCAACCACATTATCAAGCACAAAATAAACCAACTTATAAGGCTATATACACACCAAACATTACATCATATATAAGCCAAATCTCATGGCTATAAATTCATATATCAAAAACATACCAAACCATAACCTATACATGCCATATACCATATATATAATCTCAAAAGTACCAAATAGATGTCTAATAGTGCGATGAAGTCTTTGACAATTCCGAGATTCGAGGTAGCTCGATTTCACTATAAAACATAGAGAAATGAAATGAAGTAAGCTTCACAGCTTAGTGAGCTCGTATGATAATAAATTTAATATAACAAATAAGTGCAATTCAATCAAATAAGCGTAATATGCTATAACACATATCAATTCACAAACCTTTCTCATATTTAAACCATGAACACATATGAATTCATAAACTTACCTCCAATCAATTCTCATATAGGTTCCATACATACCTTTATTTCTTAAGCTGATCTTACTTTCGTCCTCGTCTCATTTACACCAATTGAACTATTCAAAATTACTAAAGGATACACGAGAATCACACTCACAGTATAATGCCATATCCTAGACATGGTCTTACACGTAGTCTCATATTGAAGCCATAGCCCAACTATGGCCTTACACGAAATCTCATATCAATGCCATATGCCAGATATAATCTTACATGAAATCTCATATCGATGCCATATCCCAGATATGGTCTTACACGAAATCTCAGTAACCCTAATGTAATGACATCAGTATCCTATACTATTCTTAAGGTTCGTATGGGACTTCCAGCTATCGTATTGATAAACCGTAAATTATACATATTTTTACCTCATGCTTAGCACATTTATGGATGAATTATTCCTTGATTTGTGGAATTTGATGCTCCTAAACCTTTAATTTCATATTTTATACTCCGGTGAGCTTAGGGGAGTGAAAAGAACAAGAAACGGGCCAAAAACGGAAAAAATGGGCCAAAGCAAGGAATCAACACGGCCTGGAGTTCACCACACGAGCGTGTCACGCGGTCGTGCCACATAAACAGGCTCGAGCACGGCCTAGACTCGATTCACATGGGCAACCCACACAGCTGTGCCACTTTAACAGGCCTGAACACAGTCTTGCATCGACTCACACGGGCGTGTCCCTGTCGTGAGGAAGTTCAATTTCACGAGGAAAAAGCTACTTAGGGGTAAAAAAGACTTTCCAAACTCTATATAAAGACCCTAGGAGGCAACTACAAAGGGAGGCATCATTCTCGCCAAGGGTACAGTCTTCCTGTCAAGACGGAGAGCTAAAGGCAAGGAATTACTCGAAGGAAAGCCGATTGATCCATCTCAGAAGCCAGGGTCTACATCAAGACAGAGGATCTCCCTTCAATCCCTTCAGGAGTTTTGGGTTTTCTTATGTTTTGTTATTTTATTTATTCTGAGATGTTTCTTTTTATAATTATGAACTAAAACCCCAAATATCTAAGGGGGATGAAACCTAAGACGAATCTTGTTATTGTTATCTGAACTATATGATAAATATTTGACTTGTTCTTAATTGTGTTTTTAATTCTTAAATTGATATTTTTGGGATATTGATTTAAGTCGAATGTGCTTAGGTAGAGGAGCAAAAGTCCCTGCTTAAGAGTAGATCCAACACAATTAAGCAGAGTTGATTGCAATCCTAGACATAGGACGACGAAAATCTATCGGATTAGAGTCAAATATAATAGGGGGATCCATAGATCGAGTTAATGCAAGACTAGGGGTTTTAATTAGAAAGAGATTTCAATTAATCAACCTAAGATTAGTTGTTCTTATTCTCGACGGAGATTTTAACATAACTTAGGGATCTCAACGGATCAAGTCGAATGAAGAAATCGTCTAGTTCAGAGTTAGATCACAAGTGAAGTTTAGGTGGATTCGTCCTTAGGTATTGTCTTTATCAATTAGTTTTCCCAAAGTAATTTTCCCAATTTACTCTTTGTCGTTTCTTTAGTTTAGTTTAGATAGTTTACAACCAAACCCCTTTTTTATTCTAAGGCTAAATAATAGGAAGAAAGTTATTACTAGTACTTTTAGTTTCTTGGATTCGATATTCTGGTCTTACCACTAGCTATATACTACTCGATAGGTGTGCTTGCCTTTTATC
Organism: Gossypium stocksii; assembly: GCA_020496765.1. NCBI lineage: Eukaryota > Viridiplantae > Streptophyta > Magnoliopsida > Malvales > Malvaceae > Gossypium > Gossypium stocksii. Next base: position 73,457,765 of record CM035622.1, read on the forward strand.
ATAATAATAGTTAATCTTTTAGGTACGATCAATTTATTATTTCATCACATCACGAGATCAAGTTTTTGGCGCCATTACCGGGGAACTAAAATATTAGGAACACTCGATTCCTATTACTTTAGCCATTTTTACTTTTATTGCAATTTATTTTCTATTTTTATTTTAGGTTTTTATTTACTAAAATTTTCTTTTTACTTTTCTCTTCCAGGTGTCTCTAGTTTATGACTAGAAGAAACCCAAGAGGACCATTATTGTTTGCCAACGATTTAAAAGCCACAGTTCGTAGAACTCACAGAGAGATAAGAAGAAGCTTGCGATACCCAGAACAAGGACAAGAAGAAGAACCTAAACCTACTGAAGAGATGGAGGCAAATCAAGATAATCATCCACCTCCTATAGTACCCGCAAATCCTGTCGAGCAAAATCCTCTTCCTCGTACTATGTATGATTATGCTAAACCTAATCTGGCTGGTACTGAATCTAGTATTGTTAGGCCTACTATTGCTGCAAATAATTTTGAACTGAAACCTAACACTATTCAGATGATACAGCAGTTAGTTCAGTTTGATGGTTTGCAGAATGAAGATCCTAACGCTCATTTAGCCAACTTTTTAGAATTCTTCGACACATTTAAAATAAATAGTGTTTCTGATGATGCCATTCGTATTCAGCTATTCCCATTTTCCTTGAGGAATAAATCTAAAAAGTGGTTAAATTCTTTACCACGAGGGTCTATCACTACATGGGAACAAATAATCGAAAATTTTTTACTCAAATATTTTCTGCCGACTAAAACGGCTAAATTAAGGAATGATATCTCTTCTTTTGTGCAGATGGATTTAGAAACACTTTACAATGCTTGGGAGAGATACAAGGATTTATTGAGAAGGTGCCCTCACCATGGGTTACCCTTATGGTTACAAGTTCAAACTTTTCAGAATGGTTTAAACCCTTCAACGAGACAGATGATCGATGCAGCCGTCGGTGGAACAATCAATAATAAAACACTAGAGGCAGCTTATGAGTTTATAGAGGAGATGTCACTGAACAACTATCAGTGGCAAGTCATGAGAACAAAGCCACAAAAAGCTGCAGGGGTTTTTAATGTTGATGCGGTCACCATGTAACACCCCAATAACCCATATCCGTCGCCGGTAGGGTTACAAGATATTATAGAACAATTCACAACTTATAAACCATCACAAGAAAACTCAATACAATGTAATTTATAAATACATCTAAATTCAAATGATATGTATAAACAAATTATCAACCTTCATTCGTATAAAATTCTAAGCATTTATTAAACTAAAGCATAGGCGGCAATTATCAGGTTCCTTATTTCATTTGAACAAATAGCCAACTTGCAACATTCAAATAAACATATGCGCATGAGTAACCTTTTCACCTTGAACAATTTATACATCATAGTAAAGAGTTACTAATCATGTGGTAAAATATTCAAGACTTAACAATTACTAGATTTTGATAGCTAAGACCGAATAAGCATATCCATATATGTATTCATGCATCCAAGAACACATAAGCACTAAACTTGGTAATCCAAATCTAATTGGTATTTAATTCCTAGTACACATTTCACCAATGTCGTGTAATATCATATTACTTACCAATACTCTTGTCACTATTCCTTTAGTTCATTTTCATAGCATAACCGAATATAAATAAATACCTTATTAAAAATCCATCCCTTAACCAATTTCGACATTACTCACCCCATTACAAGCATTTAGATTCATATCACTCGAATTACAAGTTCACTTAAACCCAAATAAAACAACCAAAGTATACATGGCCATAACTTATAATTCATGCAATTACCTTGCTGAACATCTAATAAATTCATGAAGTACATTTCAACTCATACCTCATATACAAAACATATTTCAATATTAACCACAATACCAACCATTTTCGCATGGCTTTTCTAGTCATATACAAAATATTACACTTATATATATATATATATATATATATATATCGTCTAACTTATACATGCCATAAGTCCAACTATAAATGTCAAAATACCAAGACAGTAGATAGTGTGATGAGTTGTCTGACGATCCCCGAGTTTGAAGCTGGATTCAACGGTCTAAAAACAAGGAAACATAACATTCAAAGTAAGCTTTCATAAGCTTAGTAAGTCTTAAGCAATTAACATTTCAACTAAATATTTAATTCACTCCATATAAGCTGAAATGTACCATTAAAATATTCCTTAACTCAATTAATCTAACTTGACCGGATATATATATATATATAAGTTCTATATAACCCCACATATAAACTCACATTCATTTCAAATATACCAAAACATATGGTCAATTAAGCAATTAAGCCTCGAAGCATAAATTTATAATCTATTTTCACATAATATAATCACATAACCGAATATCTTGATTCACACATGCTGCCATCTTACCTATTATTCAATGATAGAAAATTTTCATTTTACATAAATGAACCCTTTTTGACAAAAGAACTCGAAATTTTATAACATACCTGAATCCGATAATAGTTAATTCGAATCAATCACATTTTTAGCTCTCACTTAATCATTTAATTCACATAGGCCCTAAACCTCTTAAGCTTAAAGCTTGATAATATTCACCGGCTTAAAGCCTGTTAAGCGTTCTGCTCGATTTTAATCACCGGCACAAGGCCTGCTAGGCGTAAAGCCCGATTCATAACACCGGCACAATGCCTGCTAGACTTAAAGTCTGAACATAACACTGGCAATAATGCCTGCTAGGCTTTTAGCCTGAGTATCTCTTTCAATTAATTCAAGAACTGTAGTCGGCCATCACACTTAGCTTTTAATATTTATATACACACATACGGTACATTGTCATCACTCAATACTCATTTTCAAGACTATGTACATTATAAGTCACATTCGACCACTCAAATACACCTCAATTTAACCATTTCTTTCATTTAAAATGCCACCGGTATAATTCATTCATTCATGGACACATTCGGCACCATGTATCTTTACATCTATTTCAACTCAAACATTTTGGCCACTTTCGACTCAATTCATGCATTCAATAATTAAATCGATTCACTACTCTACAAACGGCCAAATCAGTATACATCAAAAATATCCACATCTTACCTTAAATCATATTTGGCATTCACATTATAAATATAGCCAATATCAAACACATTATGAAACCCATTCGGCAAAGATAATAAAATTTCTAATGTTTCAATTCGGCTATTTTATTTAACATAATTTAAAATTTAGTACATAACATAACTTAAGTACTTACCTCGATAATTTCGTACGATCGTTTTCGCTACTCAGCTAGCCTCGTTTTTCCCCGATCCATGTCAGGCCTATTTTGATCTTGAGCTTAATTAAAGATAAATTGAACTCATTTAATCAATTTATCCATTTAACTTTCAAAACAAATAAAATCATATAATTACGAAATTTTACATTAGCCCCTCCACATTACACATTTTTACATTTAAGTCTCAAATACATAATACTATAAAATACTCGAAATTTTTATACACTCCTCTTTGGCCGAATCTTTCACTACCTCATACAAACCCTTCTAAATCCTTCATTTAAAAATTTAACCCCTTTAAAACAAAATAATTCAAAATTTAGCCTTAAATCACAAAAGCAATTAAAATCACAACCTAAAAGACATTTATCCTCCACACATACTTTAAATTTCTAACTTCCAAAACAAAATCTAACAATATCCCTTCATGGCCGAATGAACATATAGCTACCAATTCAAAAATTAACACTTGGGCTATAAATGTAACTTAACAACCAACTCAAAATCACAAAATTTAATGAAAACTAAGTTGAAAACTCACCTTAATTTGCTTGGGAAATGACCGAATATAAGAAGCTTGTTTCTTTCTTTTTATTTCCTTTGTTAATCACGGCTTGAAGATGAACATGCAAAGTGGCTTTCTCCTTTATTTTAATATAAATTCATTTATTTGACCATTAACTAATATACCTTTATAAAATCAATTAATTTAATTGTTTTCAAAAGCTAATGTTGTCCCACACTAATCTAAATGGCACAATTGCAACCCAGCCACTCCCTAAAATTAAACATCCATAATTTAGCCAATACACAATCAACCACAAAGTATTCGCTTAAGCAATTAAGCCTTTTTTCTTTAATAGGACATCCAAACGACAAAATTAAGTCACGAAATTTTCACACATGCAAATTCACATAAATTAAACACATAAAATAATATTAAAACATTTTTTTGACTAGGATTCATGGTCCCAAAACCACCGTTCCGATTAGGGTCTAAATCGGGCTGTTACACACCATGCTTTCTAATCAAGTAGAACTTTTAAATAAAAAGATTGATGGTTTAGTTGGTTCTACGCAGGTACACCCAGTGATGCAATGTGACTCAATCTAAGGAAACATAAACAATTTTGAGTACCCCACTTATGGATATGGCATGGAAATCGAGCAAGCCAACTATATGGGTAATAATTCTAGATCTCAAAATAACCCTTATAGTAATACTTACAACGCAGGTTGGATGAACCACCCCAATTTCTCATGGGGAGGACAAGGCAATCAAGGAAATCAGAGACCACCACCTCTTTCGAGATTTCAGTAACCACCATACCAGCAAGAGAAAAAGCCAAACCTTGAGGAAATGCTCACAAAATTTATCACCGTGTCAGAAACTTGTTTCCAGAATACCAAGATGGCACTTAAGAACCAGCAAGCATCCATCCAAGGACTCGAGACTCAAATATGCCAGCTCGCTAAGCTAATTTTTGAAAGACCATAAGGTGGGTTACCGAGCAAGACCGAGACCAATCCTAAAGAGCAACTCCACGCCATCGACACAATTGATGAAGAAGGGTTGGCCAAAACCACAGAGAAGTTAGGTAAAGAGAATATGGTACGTAGAGGTAAGGACGAGGTAAGTCATAAAGAACCAGTTATCAAAGAATATAAGCCTCGTGTCCCATACCCCAACGCGTTAAGGAAAGACCACAGAGACGAGCAATTCGCTAAATTCCTTAAACTCTTAAAGAAATTACATATTAACTTACCATTTATTGAAGCTCTGTCATAGATGCCAAACGCTGTTACATTTTTAAGAGAGCTCTTGACGAACAAACGAAAGCTAGATGAAACATCTCACGTGGAATTAAATGTAGTGTGCTCAGCAATTTTGTAGAATAAGCTACGTAACAAATTAAAAGATCCAGGGAGTTTTACAATTCCTTGTTTACTTGGTAGTTTAGATGTTAAAAATACTTTAGCTTATTTAGGAGCAAGTATTAATGTAATGCCTTATAAATTGTTTAAGTAACTAGGTCTTGGGAAACCTAAACAAACTAAGATGAGCATCCAATTGGTTGATAAAACCATTAGATTTCCTAAGGGCATAATCAAAGATGTGCTTGCCAAAATTGATAAATTTATATTTTTAGTCGACTTCGTTGTTTAGACATAGATGAGGATAGCAATGTACCCCTAATCTTAGGGTAACCTTTTTTAGCAATAGCTAGAACCATAATTGATGTAGGCACAGGCGAGCTCACATTTCGTGTAGGTGATGACAAAATTACTTTACAGGCTCGTAATTCTAATAAGACTGTTGATGATAAAGACGTTATTACGAGTTCTAATAATAAAAGCGATCTCACCTCCCAACCTTCTTTACAAGATACTATTCACATAGATAAGCTCAAACAATAAACGAGTCCTTCCAAGGGAACCACCCATGAAAAATGAATGCTACAAATTGAAGAATTGGACGAATGGTTGAACTATCAACAAGAGAAACCCAAAATATGCCACCCCAAACCAGAGCATCACCATGATGACCCTAAGGTAAAAAAGTATCAATTTAAGGTAGGGGATACGGTATACTTAGAGGAGGAAGATCCTCGAATTTCAAATTTAAAAACTCATAGAGGTGACACTCCTTCTTTCACGAAAATAAAAATTTTCCCCTATGGGACAGTCGAGATAACACATAAGAAATTTGGCACTTTCAAGGTAAATTATACTCGACTCAAACCTTATGTTGATATTGAAAGTAAGAGCAAGAGAGAGAAGTTCGAACTCCCCAAACCACCATGACCATACAAGCTTGAAAGAAGTCGAGCTTAGACTATAAACAAGTACTTCTCGGAAGGCACCCCGAGCATTGACATAGTAAAGTTCTTTTATTTAAGCTCCCTAATTCATTAACTAACCTTCTGAATGTAGGTTTTTCATGCCACACGGCCATGCCCACGTGCGTGCCTAAGGCTGTGTGGACGCTATAGGCAAAGACACGACCGTGCGATATGGTCGTGCACAAACAAGACAAAAATTTTCCCAACACGGGCTGCGACAATTCGCCACGGCCGTATGAGATGGCCGTGGCCAGTCCTGATAAATCAACACGGGCGTGCGACACGCCCGTGCCCCAATGCCAAGGCCGATCCTGTTCAATCAAGTCAAACCTGCTAATTTAACACGGGTGTGTGACCCCCTACACAGGCGTGGGAGAAGCGAACATCAAAGGACACGGTCGTACGACACGGCCGTGTGCCCCAACACGCCCAAGGAACACGGGGGTGTGTCATGACTTAGGCACGCCAAAAACCCTTGAAATTCAAACCACACGGGCTAAAAATGATTCACACGGGCATGTGACACGCCCCTGCGCCCTAATTTCTATAAAAACCCCTCACTATTCATCATCTTCTTCACACAAAACCCAATTTCTATAAAAACCCCTTTCTCCCTTTTCTCTTAATTTTTAATGCTTTTAACTATTTATCTGTTCATGGTTTCATTCTTTTATTTTTTTTGCACTATTATTGTTATAATGCTCATACATTTTGTATGAATAATCTAGGAAACACAATATGCCATTTAAAACCATTCTTTGGTTGCCACTTCTAATTATCTTGAGCAATTTGATTCTTAGTATAAATTGATACCCATGTTTCCATTATTTGATGCTATGCTTAGGAATAAATTTATCTTTGAATCCAACTCGTGCATGAAAGTCTTTAGTAATTTTGGTTAGTCTAATTTGACAATTAGTTTAGGAACTTATGAGTCCTCACGTCTTATTCTTTTCATTCTTATTTGTTCATTTATTTTTTAGGAATCATGTCGTCCTCACAAGGAAAGAAAGCTGTTGTCCCCGTTTCCAAAAAACGAAAGGGGCCCGGTGGTTCCTCTTCCAGAGCCACAACTGAAATCAGACACCCTTTCCTCTAATTTCCTCAAAGTTCCCAAGAGGAACTGTTTCAAATTTTAAGGGCGAGACCACTCGGAGTAAGAAGGTGCATCGATTGAGCCGCATTAGAACGGGTCCAATTGGTAGACACAGTGCAAGCCCTGTTCACGAAGGACCTGTGGGACCAATTCTTCCAGATTGTTGAGCCCACCTATCTCGAGCTTACCTTAGAGTTATGCTCCACATTCCACCTCCAAACTATCATGGCCCGACACAACGATTCAGGGACGATCTAATTCCGCCTTGGAGGCATTGTTCGACAGCTTAGTGTACCAGAGTTCGGTACCACACTAGGTCTATACACCGTATAGTTTTTGGAGGAGGAGAACCTTTCAGAGCTTCACCGCCACATCCACTTCTCACCGTCTAAGTGTTGGCAGGCCATGGTTCCTACTCCGGCCACATACGACCCTAGTCACTCCAAGGCAACGGCTCTTGCCCCATCTCTGAAGTACTTATATGCTCTACTAACACACACATTGACGGGTAGACGCGAGAGCACCAGCATCGTCAACACCCACGACGCCTACTTTTTGTGGAGCATGGAGCATGCACACATGCTCGACCTCGCCTACTTCATTGCACATGCCATTCAGCACCAAACCGAGAGGCATCGAAGGGGTATAATATCGATGGGTCCGTACATGACCCGCTTGGCCCGCTACTTCGGCCTCCTCAACATAGAGGCACAGACATCCTCTTACACCCTCATCGGCCAGATGTCCCCGTAGGGCATCCAAAGTATGCTTCATATGAGGATAATTCAGCGCTGACATGAGAGCGATCCTCCTCAGTACCAGCTAGCTCAATCCACCGAGTAGGAGGACCCAGAGGACATTACTGACAATATTCCCCCATCCCACGAGAAGCCACCGCCTACTCGCAGCCCAGTTCATGCGGCAGCTTCAGACTATGTCACTTCTGAGTAGTTCAAACAATTCTAGTAATAATGTTTTCAGCGCCTTGATCACATTGATGCTACTCTATCTCAGATTTGTCAGCACCTTCATCTCGCACCGCCGTCCCCACCTCACGAACCATCTGAAGATTAGGACTCACGAGTCCTCTTATCTTCTCCTTTATTTTCCTTTTTATTTTAATTTTTCCTTTTATTTTATTTAAACCTTATCGTTTTCATTATTTGAATTTTAGTATTTTAAGAAATTAGTTTATTTTATTTCAAATGTTTAATATTGGCTATTTCCTAATGAGTCCATTGTGCTAATCCAAATTCCTTAAAATTGATAAATGCTGTCGTAGTTTCAAAAGAGCTTTATAGCTCAAATCCATATCTAATGGGAAAACCCTACCACGACTATCGATTCTTACTCATAGCCAGCGCGACCCCGATCATCATATCCTCTTGGCACGAAAATTATGGATAAACACCCTTCCTTACAAATCTTCACACCTTCAACTTAAGGAATTCATCCAATATTTAGGGAGTTTCACTTCTCTCCCGATCTTATGATTTTATCTTCTATTGCTACTAATGTTATCTTTGCACATTGAAGGCAATGTACATTTTAAGTGTAGGGAGAATTCACTTTCATTCTTTGTATGATCTTTGAAACCCTAAAAATTTTTGCCATTAACTTGTTGCATTGTTCTCAAATCCCGAATTCTCACTTTCACTCTCTGCATTATTCTCAATCCCCTATTAAAATGAATTCTGATTGATTTATGATTTTTATTGATATGTTGAGAATTAAGACATAGGTAGTTATGCTTTAATTATTCAAACTTTAAGACATTAGATAATCAAGCATGATAAGTTGAAATTTTTGAAAATTTAAATTTTTCTAGGTTGTTTTCCCCAATTTTAAGTGTTATCTTGAAATTTGAAATTCGCAAGATTGACATCAAAAGCCATAATTCTAGTGAGATTTTTTAGCCTTTTGAGCATACATCCTTTCGTGCTCACTTTTATTGTTGCTTTGAGTGAGTCAATATTGATCTATTATTCTAGAACTTGGTTCAATTATACATGTCGAGACCACATCATTCATTTGATATACCGAAATGATAAAGGTACTTAGGTTTTAACCCAGTTACCCCATAAAAACCTACCGCCATAAATTAACCCCTAGTGAACCCCATTGAGCCTAACAAACCATTTATTGACTCACCTTCAATATTAACCTATAACCCAATTTTTGTTTTGATCCCTATTTTTGTCGAGATTTGAGTTGAATAATTATCTAGCTTTGTTCTCCTTTTTAATTTGTAAAGTTTATAAATATTCAATTTGTTCAAAAAAAGTGTATGTTTCAATTGTAATACAATGTTTTGCATATCTCCATGTAATTTTTGAGCTTCTGTTCTTAGACGATGTTATCCAAAAAGAGAAAGGCTTTACTCTAGAAATATGTTTCAGTGATAGAGATTTTTCTAGTTAGATGATTTTTCAATTCAATCTCGATTCCAACCCTCTTTTTCAGCTTGTGACCACACCCCTAACCAAGGCCACGTTACAACCCTTGAAAGACCTTTTGATTGATGTATCATGTCAATACATAGTGGTGGAGATTTGATTTTCCTGTAAGCTTATGGTAATAACTTTTCATGTTGACTAATGAGTGCTTAATTTCTAAACCCTAAACACTTCGAGTGGATAGAGTGAATCTTTAGTGAGGATGTCAACTCTTGTTGATTTTGAGTTCAAGGTAATTACCTAGAAGAAAGGAGGAAACCTATGTTTCTGTGATAAAATTCTCAACTTAGAACGTTTGAGACTTTAATTTTCCTTTGGTTGAATTCTCAATGTATGATTACTTGTGGGTTAGTTTGAAACTTTATTGATAAGGATTATAAGTTGAGAGGGATGATTTTTAATTGTGAATTGAGATTTTGCTTGAGGACAAGCAAAGGCTTAAGTGTGGGGATATTTGATAAACCGTAAATTATACATATTTTTACCTCATGCTTAGCACATTTATGGATGAATTATTCCTTGATTTGTGGAATTTGATGCTCTTAAACCTTTAATTTCATATTTTATACTCAGGTGAGCTTAGAGGAGTGAAAAGAACAAGAAATAGGCTGAAAATAGGGAAAATGGGCCAAAACAAGGAATCAACACGTCCTGGAGTTCACCACACAGGCGTGTCACACGGCTGTGCCATATAAACAGGCTTGAGCACGGCCTAGACTCGATTCACATGGGCAACCCACACGGCCGCACCACTTTAACAAGCTTGAACATGGCCTTGCGTCGACTCACACGGGCGTGGCATACGGACGTGTCTCTGTCATGAGGAAGTTTAATTTCACAAGGAAAAAGCTACTTATGGGCTAAAAAAGACTTTCCAAACTCTATATAAAGACCTTAGGGGGCATCATTCCCACCAAAGGTACAGTCTTCCCGGTAAGACAGAGAGCTAAAGGCAGGGAATTACTCGAAGGAAGTTAAGGGAAAAAATGTAATTTTAACTTAATATGATTTTTGGGCTGAATTGAACAGTGTGATAATTCAACGGGCTAAATTTTTTATTATAGATCAAGAAAGACGAGTTTCTGACCTAGTTCAGGGAAAGGGCAAGATTGTGGACTAAATTGCAATATTAGAAAATTTTGGTCCGAGGTAAGTTTGTATGTAAATAATGCATCATTATATTATGCTTTAATGTTTTAATGTTGTATAAATTGTACGATTGATTTATGTGATATAATCGGTAAATTTTAGATAAGTGAAGAAAATCTCGGTTGAACCTTAGGAATAGAATAAGATATGAGTGACATGTCACTAGGAATCTACGTGTGAATAAGTGATTGTGTGATTTCGGGTGCTGATCTTATACATCTACCAGTGGCTAGGTAATCCTGCAAATGTTGCGGATACCTGTCAGCTTGTGTAAGCAGCACTGGGTAACTACATCCCGACCGTTAGCTTGTGTAAGCAGACCCGTGACTAGCTCGAGAACGAGCATATATGTGAAATGTGATATGAGGTGGCTTGGCTACATATGTGGCACTTATGTGCAACTTTCTGTGTATCCGTTAGTATTCCAAGCATTCAACGGGAAAATTTAGAGATGTGAAAATATGTGTTCGTATGATGATATGTTACAGGTGTGTACGTGAAAAATCATGAGTGTGAATGCTATAAATGATAATTTCCGATAAGGATTTGATTGAGTAAGTTATTGCTATGTGGAATAAATGATAATTATCATACCTTTCATTTTAAAAATTGTATGTTATTTTATATCGTTATGATGTTTATTATTTGTATATAAACTTACTAAGCTATACAGCTTACTCCCTTTTCTTTCCATTTTTTTAATGTCACCAAGCTAGCTTGAAGATCGGGATTCGTTAGAGTTCACATCACACTATCAAGGCTTTATTTTGGGTATTGGTGATTTTGATATTTTGAAAGTATGGCATGTATTGGGACTTGTTCATTTTGTTTATGTGTCATAGATGCTTTAGGCCAATTATGTTGGCTTATGTTGGTTAAGTGAATATTTTGTATAAGGCTATAGAAAAGTTGGCTAATGTTGCTTATAAATTAAATCACATGATGATGCATTTCATAGATGTAGTAATTTGTATAATTGAGTGGATGAATATGTGTTTGTTTGAGTGTGATAAAAATGGCATGAGAATGATGTGTTGATGTCTTGGTTGTTGACATTATGGTTGCCTTAGAATACTATGATTTGTACTTATGAATTGGTGTTTGTGTATATGAGTTTCAGGGTGGCAAATGGCTTGGTAAATAGTCTATATATTGTCCACACAGGTAGACACATAGGCGTGTGTCTAGGCTGTGTGTGACACACGGTCAGCCCCACAGGTGTGTGAGTAGGTCGTGTGTCCCCTGCACCTTAATTTTGAGAAAAAGAATGTCCAGTATGGAGCATACAGTCAGAGACACGGGCGTGTGCCAAGGGCATGTGAAGTATGCACCTATTTTTTAAAAAATCATGAAAATTAAATTGAGCACACGGCCTAGCACACGGGCGTATGACTTGGCCGTGTGACCCTCGAATATTGCTAACATCATAAATAGAGAATTACATAGGGTAGGGACACGGGCGTGTGTGACCACAAGGCCTGCCCACATGGGCATGTCCCACAACCACATGGGCGTGTGAACCCTTTATAGTGGAAAATTTTCTAAGTTTTTGTAAAAACTTTCTAAAGTTCTCGGTTTAGTCCCAAATCGCTCGCAATGTATGGTTTGGGCATCATGGGCTTGTTTGAGGGACGTTATGATTGAATGATCGGTTTTAATTTGTATGAAAATTTATGGCCCAGTTTTGTACGATTTCTTGTGTTAAGTCCGATAACGCCTCATATCCTGTTCCGGTGTCGAACACGAGTAATGGGTGTTACACAAATACTATACAATGAATAAAACTAAAAATACAACTAATAGTTTACTTTCACCACGACTGTCTGAGACCTCCCCATACCGAGTCCAGTGTCAGAATTCAGAGATGTACCTAAAAGGGGAAACAAAAAAGAGGGTGAGCTATAAGAGCTCAGTGTGAGATCAAAACCAATTAACTACAGGGTCAGAAAATAGTATGCTAGACAGTAGTTCGAAAATAGAACATATTTACAGAGTTGTACAGTACTAATTGGTACATTCGAAATGGACGTACCGGTAGATATCAATATTTAGAGTATGTTAAAACACACTCAGACACCTAGTCGCGAATATCATTCAGTCACAGAAACAATAATTCTTAATCAGTCACACAGCCTCAATAACTATTCAGTCAGATAGATACAACCAGAGTTTACAACGTTCACACAGTTAAACAGAACAAACAGATGCATATGAATGAAGTTAAGTTGTAAAATCCACCTATCCAGCCAACACACCTCTCCATCCCCTGATCACTCCTCATGAGAGCTATCTACCTCATCCAACCAATCACACCATATAGGACCTCGAAAAGCCTATCCAACCTTACACTCCATATGATGTCTTTCCGGGTTGCCCGGCAACGATGACTATCAGCATTGTCCACGACCTTCAGGGTATTGGGACTGCCCACGACCCTCTAGGTATTGGGGCTAACAGTAAGCATATAAACTGCCAAATTGTATGCTACGCGGCAGAGCTAGCGCATAAGCTGTACAGTGCCATACGGTAAACCGCAGTACAGACGTGCAGTTGAACTGCCAGAACAGATAAGGGTACATAACATAGCTAACATACATGCAGTACAGTGTAATGGGTAAACCGTCATACCGGTAAATTGCAGTTGAGTTGCTAGATCAGTCAATGGTACATAGCATAGCAAACGTACATGTTGTACGGTGCAGTGCGGAAATCTGCTGTATAGTCCAGTTGTAGTAAAACTGCCAATTAGTTCAATCATAGTCTTCGTTCTCTTCAAAATCCCACCCAAAAATTACTTTATGCATATGTATGCGTGTAGACAAAAAAACAGTATCAGAATATAAATTACAGATAGTCATTCAGAGTCAAGCATTCAGATCCAATCAGTCAGTTACAGAATTACTTGTACAGTCATAATTTGCACACATTACACTATCAATCACAAACCAATCACAGTTCATGCACACACGGATCACATAGGTATAGTTACAGAGGTCTAGTCACCCTCACTAAAGCCTAGCTAAAGGTTGGAACACACAAAGTCACAATTAGGCTCTAATTCGACCTAAAACAAAAACTGGCGAAATAGGGCCACACGCTTGTGTGCTCTGGCCATGTGGAGCAATCTAGGTCGTGGGGGGGTACAAACGCCCATGTGGAGGGTCGCACACAGCCGTGTGGCAGAGGCACACACCCGTGTGATGCAGGGACGTGGCTGTGTGAACAGGCCATGTAACTCACTGTCCAATTTCGCTAAAATGAAGTGCAGGGCAGACACGGCCGTGTGAGGGTCTCACATGCCCGTGTGCCCACTAGACACGTCCGTGTGTCTGGAAACACACGCCCGTATAGAATCCCTAAATTCCCAAATTAGTCACACGGCCGTGTAACACCAAATCCCTAAATCCCTAATTCCCAATTACACACGTCCGTGTGACTAGAGGACACGATCGTGTAAAAATCGATAAAATCCTCAAATCAGCCACATAGCAGTGTGGCCAGGCCGTATGGCTCCCAATTCAGCCCGAAAACCTTAATTCCCAATGTCACACGGCCGTGTGACTCAACACACACCCGCGTGGTCGCTGCGAAGGTCACGAAACCACCCCAAAACAGCCCCAAAACCGCCGTTAAAACTCGAAGCATTACCCTCACTTTCATCGACTAGAAATCCAAAGATAGTGTAGTAAAGGTTTAAATCCCACACCAGTTTTTGTGATCGACAAAGGCGACGGAGGAGCGACAATTCAAAATCCGCAGGCAAATCACTTCCAAAGCAATCACAATAACCTCCAAACGAAAAAGCGAGAGAGAACCAAAAAGAAAAAGGAAAAGAGAAAAAAACACGTCCAAAAAGGAAAATAAAAATAAAAATAGAAATAATAAACAAAAATAAATAATAATCATAATAAAAATATAACAAATAAATATTTATAAATATTAGCACCTTTATTCGCTCAGGGATTCAAACACAGGACCTTTAGCATAATAACACTCCCCTTAACCACCAGACCAATAGGCTCATTCTTGTTATTTAAATGCACAACCAAATACATAAGTGCACCCTCCTCACTGTTCCTACTCTCGAAACCTAAAACTTCTAAGCCCCAAAATTCGGGGCGTTACACAAGTACTTCCTAGACTTTTAACCAAGTACTTTATAATTCAATATAACTTGATATTTGTTTTTCTATTTCCCAAAATAAACATTTTAAATTAAATTTAATTAATTAATTTCTCAGTTAAATAATTTTCTCGATCCAATTCTAATTTCGTTAAAATCATGACGACTTTACCGTAAAAGAGTTTATGAGAAAATATATTTAATATTTAATATTTCTACATTCAATGGATTCACCATGACTAATAAATTTATTTTAATTTTTTAACTTCAATTATTTAATCACTTAATTAAAGAATAAATAAAAAAAAACTATAAATTCATTTTCTAGGTCATTTACTTTTAGAGAAAACTACATTCAATTCCAAATGTTTCTCATTTCTCTAACTTTACCATTTCCATCCATTTCTGTTCATTTGATTCAACATACAATTTATTTATGGTTTCAACGAGCAAGCGAATGGGCTGATTGGACATATGCAATTAGGTCTCAAATGATTTATAATTAAGTTTTATCTTTTTGCCTATTAATTATAAACTCATTTAGTCACAAAGCTATTCCACTACAATATCGTGACTGAGCTCTCCCTAATGCTATACAATTACAAAGTAACTCAATCAGTGGCCATCCAATGACCTTGTCATACGTGTGTTACCCTCGTGGGATATCCTTAATCTCTTTAGGATAAATTCTTTCTCCCAATATGATCCTACTTTATCTCATCATAACTATTACATCTTCCTTCATGAAAAGTCAATTACTACTATCAAATAGTAAAAAAGTCATTCATCACAAGAATGAACGACCCATGGCTATGTTTACTTTTCATAAACCATGTAATGTCAATGAGAAGATATCATTTATTCATAACTCGGGATATGAATTTCACTATTGTGAATGATGCTGCATTCTGTAAAAGTGGTATACCAAATGCGTCAGCTTTCGATTCCTTATCTATTTGAACTCAACCTTTTACTTCCATCAAAGTATATAAGTTACGCAAACATAGTTCGTCATCCACTCAAGATTAAAATATGTCACACTTTGAACATCACAAGTGAATAAATCCATAAACATATTCAATGTTTATCCTAATTAGGTCTAATCTGATATACTGTTAGTCTAGCCAGTTACATCTATGTTTTTATCTTGTGAAAGTCATCTGCTCCGATACCCAAGATAAGGCATCTCCCAAATTGGACTTGATAGACGATATGTTTGTCTTTCAATCGGTTTGCTCATTTTCGATTAGACTAAGGACATGCGTCTACTAATATAAGTTGTCTTTTCGTATTACCATCTGACCACGTAATACAACTTAATATTAATTTAAACAGTAGACAACCAATAAGTCAATATTTGCTTCTATTACATTTTGCATGAAAAAACCATATAAGGACATTACACAAATTATATTAATGTAATCCATAAATTATTTTATTAACCAATCTATTCGAAAAATTACAAGGTTACAAATGAATATGCTACACATAAGACACTAGATCCAACATGCTACGACGAGGCCAAGTCAGTATGAGAAGTCATGACGTCAAATCCAAACTTTGAAAACATTACAAATTGGTCCTAGTTCAAATTCAAGTTAGCTATAGAGTTTATACTTTTAATTTTATATAACTATTTCACTTATATTTGAATGTTTAATTTTGTAATCGAACTGTGATTTGATCGTAGTTGCTTCGGCAACTAATGTGACACCTTGTAACTTAGACCCAACGATTGGGTCGGGTTGGAGTGTTACAATTTTTGCCCAAACCCTCTCACTTTTCGGGAAGGCCTTTGGGCCTAGGCAAGTGACTTGGCCCATGATCACGTCTAGTCATGTCTTGAGACATGTCTCACCTATTTCACTATTTTTGCTTCAAAGTTTGATGTCTCTAGACAATGGAACCATGTCTCAAGACACTAACTCCTATGCCTCCAAAAAAAGTCTTCATGTCTCAATACCCTGGATTGAATGATCACTAATTTAGCTTCAATGTTTTATATCTTAAGACAAAACCACTAAATCTCAAAACTTGACACCCTATGTCTTGAGACCTTTGCTCAAAAATACATGAAATGCTAAAAAATGTTCCTAAATGAATCAGTGTTGATAAGCTAATATCTTGCTAATTAAGACTAATTACTAAACGTTCTTTTATTTCCTGGCTTGCTTTTATGGAGAGGTTGCCTACTAAAGATAGGCTAAGTAGCTGGGGGACGGATGTTAATGGTGGCTGCAAATTTTGTGATAACCAAGAAACAAGGGATCATTTGTTCTTGGGGTGACCCTACTCTAGGAAGATATGAAAGGATATTTTGCAGATGTGTTATGTGGAAGCGCGGGATTGAATTTTAAAAGTCGGTAGAAATTATAGGCAATTCAGGGATCAGAGGAGGATTAAATTGCAGTAGCTAAAGATGATAAAAGACTATTTGAGAATTATATAGGTAAATGCTAAATTCAATAGGAATGATACCGTAAATAAGCAATGGTGTATAAATTGGGGTATTAGATATAGATATAGAGGGGGTATTTTTTGTTTTGATCATACCACTGTTGTAACTTTGATCTTTGTAGCAGTTTCCTACTTTTTTTGTTATAATATAATCACAAAGCTTATCCAAATATATATATATATATATATATATATATATTCACTTAGCGAGATTAAATAGCAGGAATTGATCACTGATGAATCTGCCCACTTGGCTTCTTGTATTTAAAGTGATTTGGGTATCTACTCCAATGATACTCTTGTTCCGTACCATTATGGAAGAAGATTCGGATAAAATATGCACTTCCTCGGGAATGAAAAAAATCGATCTACTTTCATTTGGTATTTTGACTTAACCTTTTTGACTCCTCGATACTCAGTCACATCCTCCCTTTTAACGATTGAATGCGCCCCTAGAGTCTCATATTTAGTAATTCCTGAACTCTTTCTTCTATATCGAGGATCGTCAAAAAAAGCAAGAATACTTTTTCTACGGAAAATACCATTTATGGGTATTTCCATCGAGATACCGGAATGGGAATGCAGCATTAGTTCTTTATCTTTGTCTTGAATCAATTGAAATGGAATAATAAATCTATTTCTTCGTCTCTTTGCCAATAAATCAGCATTCTCGTGGAGAATAGCAGAATATATGAAATCACAATGCCCAGTACCTATTATTCGATTCAATTCTGAATAATCGTAAATCCTATATTCTTTTTTATTCGAAAAATCCAAACTAAATAAGTTATGTCTCACTTGATCATTATTCACTGAGAATCTAGAAATATATCTTCGTTCGGCAGAAAGATAATGAATATTTATTTGATGGTAGAGTTGTACCAATTCTTTTTATTAATTAAATAATAATTTATTATTTTTTTTCAAACTCAATCCAAATTATATTGAAAGACATTAATTTTAATATGATTTTGGCTTAAGATTAAAAAGCCTTTAAAGAAAATGAAAACATTAATTGCACTAAATTCACAGCTAATTAGATCTCTACTATTAATATCAATTACAGTTTTCATTTTTGATCACATTAATTATCAAAATCAATTGACAGATAAATCAATTCACAATTAATTAGGTCTTTCTCTAAAAGAGCCTATTATTTTATGCATTGTCAAATAAATTTGTTTCATTCATTCAACCAAATCTTTAGATTTATATGTTTGTCGTTGGATTTTTAGAGTCGGATGACAAAAAAACTGAAAATAATGAATGAAGCCAATAACAAGCATAGAAACAATGATTTATTTAATGTTACAACAGACTGGCAGTTTGCTTGTGGGACCTGAACTAAAGGAATTGGCAGAAAAATACAGTCAAGGGAATTTCATGCAAATCTTATTGCCGAACTGTTGGGGATGAGGAGGAGCAGAGGAAGAAAAACAGGACACAAGACAAGGCCGCAAGATACAAGAAATATTTTTATTTGCCCACAAATGTGCAGCAAGAGAGGTTATGGCTGATAGCTCATTTTGTTTATTTTTTTCAGTAAGAAAAACAATATATTTATAGCCAAAATGCATCATCAAATACTACCTACTACCAAGTAGCCTAGTAACTTGATAAACATTGCTTGTACACATAAACAAGCCACCTAAACTAGTCATTCAACACCTAATGTATCAAGTTGTCATAACTTGTTCATTTTCAACTAGTTTGATTACAATGAAACAAGAGAGAAAACCTTGTTGTTACAGCAAGCATACGTGCTGCAGCATGTTTACAAGCTGCATGCACTTCAACCAAAAATATCACAGCAGCATGATTGGCCAATTTTCAGCACGAACTCGCTCGCCTCCAAGGATGAAACCAGTAGCATTTTATTTGATCATTCTTCAAGAACAATGAACGTAACTTATTTAATGTCTTCTAATTGAAGTCGATGACAAAGGTTCGGATTTCCATCGGAGCAAGTTCAACCACCAATGCAGCTGGATCAACCGGTCCACCTCTCACTACCTTTGGCACTTCTTCGGGGGAGCCTTTGACTTTCCACACCAGCCTCTTCTTTTCCATTTCGACTCTTCCTTGGTTAGCAGATAAGCTCATTTCTGTTACTTTATTTATCTGAACATAAGAAGTTAAAATGATGTAAATTGGTCAATAACGAACACAAGATGAAGAGTTTTCATGCACCGGAATGACGCTTTTATGTCTATTACCGGTTCTTCCTCTCGACCAATTATTCAGATAGATGCAGATAACCTATCAAAACAATACTTAGTAATATGTCCCAAAAAATTGCCACAATAAGCTGTTGAGACACTTCTTGATATTGGAACCAATGAGGGACAGTTATAATAAGGTTTACAAGTCATTTTTCAATGCAATTGAAGGCAAAGAGGACAGATTTTGTGAGAGTTTGATTGGCAAACTTTGCATTGCTTTACCTTCTTATGTGCAAATACTTTTTTAAGCTGTACACTTGCCATAACTGAGAGATCCTTGTCCTCCCCAACCTTGCAATTTGAAGAACAAACAAAATCAAAGGTTAGGGAAAGAAAGGAAATGGTTGAATTCTATAGATGAAACATCAAAACAAATTATCAACCTCGTATAAGTGTGCCAGCCGAAGAAGAACTTGCCCGTTGTCCAATTCCTGCAGATTCAAAGAAATATGGTAAAGCATGAAATGAACTTTTCCAAGTCATGGTAAGGAGGAGATACATTGATGTAGTACAAATAGGATTGAAACAATCTTATTCAATCACATATCCGTTGCATTAGGCAGAGTTTGACACCAAGGACGGAACTGCAGTCCGTGGTATCTTCTATAAGCTTTTCTTTCTCCTTTCATGTTGGGGGGAATTGGTCATTGAACAAGACAAGAGATATGTACCTGGAGGGTTATCATTGCTACATTATCTGGTAAAACATAGGACGGATCCATCCCAGAAAAGGATGAGACATGGGAATGAGTCCATCCATCTCCTTCCTGCAAAATGTTAAACCAGACATTCATTAGACTTGGGCTGATGTAGAATATGCAAAACAAAATTATTCAGCTTATTGCTTTCACCTGCTGAGTAAAGGCTAAGAGAAATGGAGAATATATCTCCTGACCAAATGATCGACGCCACTTAGCTGCCTCTCCCAGAGGATCGATTCTGAGGTAATATTTCCCAACGATCTATTGAAACTAGATTTGTTAGCAAAGATCCATGCAAAATACTAGTGTCTTTCTGCAAAGTAAGATCAAATACATAACCAACATGTGCTTACAGTGAGTCCACTGCACTTATTTTGAACACAAACTGTTTCATTTAGGGCTTCTGCAACACCTCTACCATCATCATGAAGCAACCTCCTGTATGAAGAAAGTAGAACCAAATTTTGAAGTTGTATGAAATGAATGGTTAACTTATCGATGTATCTGTTGACGGAAATTCATATAGAAATGTAATATATAATCGAACAAGCAATGATAGGGAAGAGATTAACCTATGGAGCATTAGTTCCAATTCACCATCCTTAATGCTGGCTCCACCCACGGATCGATCTACTAAGACTGAAAGCTCCTTATCGTCATCTTTAACATACATCCCAAGATTAATCTGAAATGAAAGGAAAAAAAAAAAAAAAAAAAAAAAAAAAAAAACCTTTTTATGGCAGAGACTTAAAGACCAATCAATCAAAGGGAAGATCGTAAAATTTGTCTTTTCTTCTATAGTGAAATGTTCGTAAAATTTGTCGGAAGGCACCAGTATATGAAGAGGTTTAGAGCAGTTATGAAACCATACAGGGTAATAGTTTCCTGCAACAGGCTGATTCACGTCCAGGTTCCAATCTTTTCGATAGTTTTGAATCTGCAAAATAATAATTCCAATAAGGATACGTACAAGCACATTGCCAATATCGAATATTGCAGTCATACATACTCCACCAACATGCTAAGATTTCAAGATAAGCAGGCAACAAACCCTTTCAAGGAAATCACGACCACTGGAATCTGTATAGAATGTTTTGCTGGTTTTCATATGTGTTAAAATCTTAGTCACAACTTCTTTTCCAATTCCATCACTGATCGGAATAGGACCAACCTAAAATTAAGAACAAGCCTGTTATCCAGCCAGACAGCTATTTCACAGTAAATACATCTACATGCATACTCGAATACTTACAATGAACTCAAATTCTGCATGCTCCTTTCCCTTGTACACTCTTGTGATCTGTTTATGCACACAGTGACGTTAGTTACCAGACGAACAGGGATTTAACAAAAACTGCTACTTTTCAAGTTTAGAGAGAATGAAAGAGAATATTCATCTGAAAATGTAGCAGAAAATATCAGATTGGAGGTAATTGAAGACATCTACATGAACCAACAGGCATTTGCATGCGATTCTATTATTTGATTCAAAGGTCACTTGTTGAGGAAATAACCTGATATATCCATGAATTTATTCTCTGGTGTACTTCATCCAAAATAGGTCCCCGTAAAACAGTCAAAGCCTGAAAATTTTACCGTCTCATGAAGTTTAAACCAGTTGCTGTTCAAAAGTAGAATTCTAAATGAGTATGCTTCAAAAATAGATACCTGGTGATCAGGTTTCAATGAATTCGTGCCATTTGGTCGAAAGATGTATGCTCCAGAGGCCTTCAATAAGTTATATCAAAATACTTATGTAAAAAATTTTTACATATATAATCAAATAGCAGAATTGTAAAGAAAAGTAGAGGCTTTCATAAAAGGTATATTATCACCTGTTTTATGTCAGTTGCTCCTGTATAAAAGCTATATGATTGCCTTATAGTTTCTTTTACCTTCAATTTCATACAATAAGAAATTAAATGTAAGAAATCCATATTAAGTAAATAGATTTAGCGAAATGCATAAATGGAAACCAAGAACCATTTATCGTACCTTAGTTCTGCTATTAATGTAGCCAATGAGTTTTCGTTGCTTTGCAGAGAACACAAGTTTCAGGTCGCCTGGCCCTACTTCGATTACATCTTTTTGTTTTTCTTTAGAACTGTACACTACTTGGTTCTTTGAAGGAGCTGCTATGGCTGTTTTGTGAAACAAGGCCAACCAAATATACATTTTATGTCAAAAGAAAGTTAATACAAAATCTCATTGTCTTGTGTATCATTATTTTCGGAGAATAGCAATGATATATGGAACCTTTTTGTTTTCCGCTTGAGATGAAGTAAGTGTTTAACCCGAGAGGAGGTGCAGAAGCTGAAAATGCAAGCCAATACTTTGGGGTAACACTTGGGAATTTACCCAAATATGCCATGGAATAGTAATTTCTTATGGCCAAAGAAGCATTTAGCAGAGGTACAATCTGCGATTCGATTTCATTTCCTCTATGATCCTTAACGATGACATTCTCATCAATAACCTGCAACAGGTAATGATGCAAAATCATTACGGAAGCATAAGGACAACACAAAATGAATAGAAGGTCCTTTGTCTTCTATAAAGATCGAAGATTAGAGTTTAGACTCTCATCCTTCTCATACAAGACATCCCAATATGGGACTGCAGACAAAAGGCTTATATGACAATAATAACAATGAGAAGAGCCAGTGAACTGTGCTTATGAAGCTATACATGACTGTGGAATTCATTTCAGACCTTGCCTGGCCACACTTCCAAAGCTTGCACAACAGAGGATATATGAGTTTTTTTATTGTCGAAACATAAGTCCTCTCACGAGTAGGTAGGAACCCACGCATGAATGTCAATCACTCAGTTGTATATATGTATCAGTTAATAAATTTGTAGTTTCAGACACATGCAAGAAAAGAACTATTCGCAAACGAGTGGCTGTTTATTTTGTGTTTTGTATAAGAGTGAAGTGGGATTGTGGATGTATGTGCAACATCACAGGAACTAAAGTGAAGGTCATAAAATTATGAAAAGTACATTACTCACCGGGATTCGTATAATGTCCTCCCTTTTCCATCCCAAAGGATTGTACACAACAACCACCTGAGAAAAGAGCACAACAATAGAGAATAATATAGGTGGAGTTAGATTCATCTTTTCATAATCAATGCAAAATTATAGTAAGATGAAATTGTGAAACTCTAGTCTCTTTTACCAGATTTTTGCCGTTTGACAGATCAACCTCTGACGAAGGACAATAACTTATATTCAGAAGCAGGCACTGAAAAGGGTAAATTCAAAATCAATATAGGAACTTCCAGGAAAATACATATAATCAATCATAGAATTCTACTACAATAGCATTGAAATATGCTTCAAGAACCTCTGAATAGATTAACTATTCTTAGACATTTGAAACCAAAGATCAGAGTTTAGTCATGCTATTGCCTGCTGAAACTTGGTCACTTTGTTCCCACTGTCTGTCTTTGAAGAGGACCTTGTTATAGAGGCAAGCGATGTTTCGACCACCTTTGCAGCCTGCATGAACCATTTTGACACGAGAATCAGCAAAAACTTGAGTCTTTGAAGTATTAATTAATTGTATGACAAATGACGTCTAAACTTGACCTCCTCGTAGCCAATGGATAGTCTTTTCGCATAGTCATTAGCCACGTGCTGCTTTGAAGTGCCACTGACTGCATCATGATGTTGAGCAAGTGCCAAAGCATCGGCTAAATAGTCAGTGTTTGGTCCAGCTTTACTTTTTCCCTTAAGGAATTCTAACTGTCTTGCTGCCTGTTGTTTATGTATAGGAAACTGTTACTACTTGTGGGCAAGAAAAAGAAGTCAAAGATGAAAACAAAAAGAACAGCAAATAAGACGAATAAGTTCTTTAGTAATATTCTTAATTAGAATAATTTATTTAGCAAATATTTATTGCAATTACAAGTTATTAATTTTAGTTTCATTAAATAAAATTACTTATTTTACAAGAATAAAAAAATACAAAACCTCTACTTAAGGAGACAATTCTTAGTAATAAAATAAGATGAAAATTATTTCAATTTATAGAGAATACTCTCATCTCCTAAGGATCCAAGATTAAGAACTCTTTTCGTTGAGTTTTAAGGTTAGAATCTCCCTTCAACGAGTTCTATATATTAATCATAGGTCATTCACGTGGTAGAAAATGCAACAAAGGAAAGGCTTTCTCAACCGAAGGGGACTTCCCTGTGAATCGCCTGGTGACTCGATCCATAACTCAGGACCATAGCAAAAACCAAGTTAAAAATACATCACAAGATATATATGACATGTTATACTAGTTAAATATGATATACATCTTACCAAATAGTAGCCACTCATTGTCCTAACATAACCTTTGAGTGCAGGCCGGCTTGTAAAATATCCAGTCCAGTAGGCATTTATATGGTCTGCATATCTGATAATAGCATGCATCATTTCTGAATGTTGGTTAGATAACCAAAGCAAAACCTCATACATAGACAAGTTTTTAACTTCAGAAATTAAACTCACGGAAAGTAGTCATCAGTCTTCAATGGCCAAGCCTCATTTGTAGCATATTTTGCATCAGTATATATCGATGGGGTAGAATATAGGGCATTCACACGTCCATCCTAAAAGCATTACAATCAGCAGTGTATTAGTAAGGAACAAAGAAAAAGCACTAACATATCGATGTTAAACTGAGGCTTATTCCCGTAAGATAAGCAGAACCAAAACCATGCACGTAAGGCATTGGCATTCATGATTCTATCTGATGAAACAAGAAATGACAAGTCAGATCGATGCTTGTTAATTGGATTATTCTTTTTTCTGGGAGTTGAGGTCTGAGGGTGTAAATCCAGACAAAAAAGCATTCATAGTTCTCAGTTTCAGTTACAAGGAAGTTTATCTAGTGTATTTTCATGTTGGTGTATGCGAAATCATGTGTATTCGTTGTAATCTGTGACATAACTAGTCAATTTAAATGGCTGCAAGAAAGCCAAGTCGACAGGGCAGAAAAAGCTGGAGACAACAAGCATAAATAAGCATAGGAAAGGTCTTGGAGTACGCTAACTTGATTAACATAATGAATGAACTTGTCCATTTGCCGGAACCATGTGTGTGCATATTGATACTTGAAATCTGTTCCCATAGTCCACATCACATGATTTGTTCGAGTTATGTTAGCCTGAAAATGACAAGATATTTTAGGTAAAGTGTCGACCTTTTCTAATACAAGTAAAGGCAGCAGCGCTGAAAAGAAATTGCAGAAGTCCATCATAATTAAGATCTTGCTTCTAAAATATCAATAACTTTGCATCTTCATAAACCGAGACTGATAATAACAGATATTTCAGACGGGAAGACGTCCAAATGATGCTGAATCTGCAGCAAAAGTCATAAAGGCATGCCATGCCAGTGTGATTTGAATAGATATGAACTCATATGAGGCATCTTACCTGAGACAATGCTGCCGCTACAAACTCATTCACACGCTGGGGAACATTGTAGTCAAACAGCTCCATGTTATCCTTCAAAGTGAAAGACAATAACATAAAATCTCATTTTGTGCAAACATATGAAGTAAAGAGCTCATGAGTAATGTATATAGCAAAGAACTTACCTGGACAATAGGTGAATCATCATTAACTTCATAGTAGAAATTACTTGGAGGCTCATAATTCTCAGGGAATGCACCAGCAAATATCTAAAGAGAAGTAAATGAATCACTTAGAGAACTTAAGAAGATAGAACATAACCATCTCACTGATCCTCAACACCTGAACCTAATTTCACCACCTACCCACCTGTGATGATGAGCCAAGACTCTTGGATCCCCGCCAAACAACTTCAAGGCTTTTCTCATCTTTCCTTTTAGCTCTGTCTTGGTAATCAATTCGTGCGAAGAAAAGAGAATCAAATCCAACCTTAGCAGTAAACAAAAGCTTACTTAGCAGATTATTAGATACAGGATGGAGGGAACGCGTACATCAACTAACAAAATGTTGTGTAGCTTGGACCAAAATAGTTTCAATCGGAAAGTGCTTAACACTCTGAGCGACCACAAGATCAAAAGCCGTACCTCTGCGCTCAACAAGTAAGCTTGCACTGCAGAATGTCCAAAGGGATCAATTTGCCAACCAATCCTTGGGGTGATATTAAATTCTCGTTTGATAAATCGATGGCCAAGAGTTGTTTGATCGATCATGTCGATGTAATGTGGGGCAGCTTCATCATGCATACATATGCCTCCATTTCTGCAAGTCAAATCATCAAATGCCCCACAAAACTTCAATGGCATGATCCCACAATTTCCCCCATAAGTCAAAAGAAAAAATTCAAGCAAATTTCAGTTTATTGATCCTTTACATTAACTCTAGTTGACCAGAGTTGATGAGCCGCTTTACTGTCTCTTGAACTGTCTCACTCTGATCTCTCCACCATCTCTGGAAAAATGCCTGTAATATCAAACAAAAACCAAATAATTTCCATCATTTTCAATTTCCATATAAAATTCATATAGGGTTTCGAGAAATTTAAGAAACAAAAAGTAGTTGCCTGTTCAACGTAAATGAACTTCCTGTTCTTGTCAGCTAATAATGCCGGCACAATAGAATCCAGGACATTCTGGACACAAGCTCCCTGCAAAGATTATCAATCAAAAAGGAAAAGGAAAATCAATAGTTGATCAAGAAATCCCAAAAAGAAAATCTAAAAAAAAAAAAAACTGTGGGAAATATGAAAAAAAGACCTGAATGGAATTATTGGAGCCGACATAGTACTGATCAACAGTTTTCAACCAACCAACATCATCATGCGTATGAGCAACCAAATGAACATTGAGTTTCCCGGGAACTATCTTCGACGTAGTATTGTAAATAATGAACTTAGGTTCAACGCACCAAATGCTCATCAACATGACCAAAATCAAAATCCACGCCCCATGAACAGCCATGGTTATCCTGGACGATAAACTCAGCTCAGAGAGTAAAGAAAAGTGAAAAGTCTGTGCTCTATAAATGAAAACGAAGCTGCATCTAACGATCAAGCGAGGATTTCAAAGAACAATGGTGTCAGCCGCTCAGTTCTTTGTTGTTTTAATTATTTGTTGAGTTGTGAAAGGTGAGTGAATACATCAAGACAGGTCGCTTTCAATAGTATATAAAATATTACGAAATTACAGTAATTTAAAGAAACTTTTCTTGAATGAGACAAAGAACTGTCCTTGAAGTGTTTGTTTGAGCTTATCTTATACTCTCGACTCGAACTTTAACAATGAATCGGCGATGCTTTGTTTTTTCGTAAGTAACAAACACGCCCTTAAATCAATATGGAACCCACAGAAATCAAGGGGAATTAGCTCGTATCCTCCAAAGATCAAAAGAAAATCCAGCAAAATCTTCATCCACTGCCATTTCATTAGACACGTAGACGAACCTCCCTCTCACTGGCCGGACCAAGAAATCGAGGAAATCAGGGGACAACAAATGTAGAACATAAACAGTTCAGTTCTTCTCACATTGACATTCCCTTCCTCTCCAACTTCAGATTCCCTCTAAAATTCGCCAACAAACACTGAACGACGCCGTTCAAATCCACCGCTGCCTCTGCCTACCGGCATTTCCTCCGTCATTGATCTACTAGGGGAGGTTAAGAAGATGGCGGCGACAAAGTCTAAGAATTCCGGTTTCAAGAGCTTGATGTTAGGCTAGTGCAATCAAAGACCGTCGAAAAGTGATGAAAGTATTGACTGATGAAGGTGCACAACTGAAAAAATGTGCGACTGTTTGAGTGTTGAACTGGCTGTCTCGCGATTCCCTTAGCGAAATAAGGGGCGGTTGTTTCCGCTGCCATGGTGGCTGAGGCTTAGAAGCAGAGCAGTTCGATATTCCTCTTTTATTAACTGTCATAATCGTTTTTCTTCTATTTAAAATCTGCATGGGCACTTTAGTGATCGTCCCATCTTCATCCACTGAAGTTACCTGCAGCTAAATTGGTCTATTACCAACATGTTTAACTGAGAAACATGGAACGTGGAAAGGATCTTCGAGTCCAGAGACAGCTATAGTTGATAGTTCAACTTACCCACTTGCCAATCACATGATATGGTTCAAAGTATTTAGCAGCAAACTTTAAGCATCTACGGCGCACCATAGAAGATTGTCTAAAAGGCTGTGTATATACCCGTTTTAGGTTATTAACATTTGTCATTAATGAAGGCAAATTAAATTATATATTTTTATTATAGCAGAAATTAAATTATATATTTGTATTATAATAAAAATATAATTTTATTATTTTAATAGTTTATATTTTTATAATTTTTAGAAAATTAAATTATTTTTTATTATTTTTAAAGGATTTAAGTATAATTTTATTATTAATTTAAAATTTTAATTATAAATTGTCGAAACTATTTTTTTTTGTGAAAGAAACGGGGTCGACTTAAATTTGAAAATGAAAACGAAAAATGGGAGTCACCACCAATCCTTTTTATTGAGGTGTGATCGAGTCATCTTGAAAAGTAATTGTTTTTAATAAATAATTTGATTTATCAAAACAACAATTTTGGTCTACGAAAACCAAGAAAACGGGTTCGGGAGTTGATTACGCATGAGGAAAGATTAGCACCCTCGATACGCCCAAAATTGGTACCTAGTCGATTAATTGGTGTCTTAATGTCGAAAATTGAAATTTTAAAGAAATTTAAATATACGATCCTTAATTGAAATATTTGAAAATTTTCAAGAACAGAGTATACTTCACGTTTACCGAAAAAAGAATTATATCCCGTAAGTTAGGACACAATATCTTAAATCTCGGAAACGAAAGTAAACACAGAAAAATATTTTGAAAAATACGATCCTTCATCGAAATTTTGCCTAATTGAGAATTATTTGAGAAAATGGCTTACTTCTCGTAAATCGAGGTAAGGAGTCACGTCCCGTAAGTTAAGACACAATGCCTTAAATCTCGGAAAACGAGATTAATCGCTGAAAAATTTATTTTGAAAGGTATTTGATTATCTCGGCTTTAGAAAGAAATCGTATCCCATAAGTTAGAACACGATCTTTTCATAATTCCCGAGATTATTTTAAAAATGTTTTGAAAATATTCGGGTATTTGGAATTATCGAGAAAGTCGAAACCCCGTAAGTTAGGGTACGAATTCTTGAGTTTTAAAAATACAAACAGTGCTTTTAAAAAAAACACAATTGTATGTGTTGAGTAAAATGTAACACGATTTTATAATAAAATGTTAAATGAATCGCGGTATTATGATACATAACAGAAATAAATGCAATAATGTAAATAATGATAATAAAAGAAAAAAGAATAATTAATAAAATAGGCAAATAAAAATTAAAAGCAAAAGCCAATAAGAAATAATAAATAAATAAATGAAAATTAATAAAAATTGAATAATAAGTTAAAAAGAAAAATTAATAGTAAATAAGAGAAAAATATTAAATAAAATGAAATAAAAAAGGTAATAAGGTAGAAAATAATAATATAATAATAGAAAAAAATAATAATGAAAATAATAGAAAAAAAGAAATAATAATAATAATAATTAACTATAGTAATAATACAATAATAGTTAAGTAAATAATAATAATACATTAATATAAACAATATGTTAGAAATAATAATAGTAAAAGAGTAATAATAATAACAATAAAAATAAAAATATTAATAATAATACTAGTGATAATAATAGTAATAACATAAAAATAATGATAAAAATAATAGTAAAAATAATAGTAATAGTAATAATATTATTATTAAATTAATTAACTTTAATAAAAGTAACAAAATAACTAAAAAATGGATTAAATTGAACTAAAAACAAAAAATTTGGGGTGAATTTGAAATAAAAAAGAGAGAGGGAGGGCCTATTTGAACACGCGAATAACATGGAGGGACTAAAAGGGAAATAATCCCTTCCTCTCCAAAACGCGCAGTAGCAGAAGGACCCAAATGAATGCGCGACAAAATAATGGGGCAGAATTGAAAGATGTAAAAAAACTTAATTATAAAGCCATAAAAAAGCGGAAGGGCCTGGAGCACTATTAGCCCATCCAAGCAAAACACGCGGATCCTCCCCTTGGAGCGGGTCGGGTCGTGGGTCGACCTAGACAAAACGATGATGGCCGTCAAAACCACCAAATATAATTCCTGTCGACCTAGACAAAACGATGATGGCCGTCAAAACCACCAAATATAATTCCTACTAAATAACTCTAAACCGCAGTGAGAGTGGTAGTAGGGTCGAATCCACAGGGATTGGACGTCATAATCAACTTCTGTGTTTGCTTATGAACAGAGTATCCTTTGTGTCAAATGTCGTGTCAGGAGTCGTGCCCACGACTCTAGACGTGCCTGCCAAAAATAAAGTAAACAAGTGAATGGGGGTTTAAAAATATTTAGGAAAATAATCTAGAATAAACAATTAATTAATGTCGAAAATAAATGTAAATCAGAATTAAATTTAGAATTGTATAAACAGAAATAAATAGCCTTAGCCTTAGACTCGGTAAATCTCGTGTCAAGAATCGATCCTTGAAAGTTGATTTTATCCTCTAACGATAAGCTGGTTATAGTGATTAAGAACGTCCTAATCACCAGTTCTTCCTCTCGTAGCTGGTCCGGAACGTCCTGCAAACCAACCCTTACCAATTATCTAACCGAGATACACGTGTTCCCGGTTGAAGACCCCGGTAGCCTTGGTTCTGAAGAACCCAACTCGAGTTAACGGCCTCAACCGCGTGAGTCGTTTAAACCCGATCACCTCTTCATTGATTTGTTCTCAGAGAACCGAATACAGCACGGCCGACTCGTCTCTCCAACTATAAGCAAACACGACTCCAATCCAACGAGCTCTTTTTGACTTGGAATCGAATTTAACTTTAAGGGATGATTTGTGCTATCCCGATACTTAGGAAAGAAATAAATACCGCTTGTTGGATTTTTAGTGCGAATACGAATCTCACAATTCTCGACCGGAATGAACACCGGCCTAAAGCTAAGATAGGATTTTAGTTAAGCATGAATTTATTCATGCTTGAAGGTTGGGAGATGAAAATTGTATGAAAAGGTGATGGAAATTGATAGGGAAAAATGTTTGAAAAGAGAATTAGACAAATTTGTAAAAAGAAGACAAACTAATCCAATTCTCAATTTGAATTAGAAAAAAGAAGACAAAGAGGATAATGTATTTCCAAATAGGAGTAGGAATACAAAAATGAGGGATGATTTTCTAAGAACTAAAACCCCCTATTTATATAGATAGGGTTTACTAAAAATAGCCTAATTAATAAAATAAAATAAAAATAAAAATAAAATAAAAAATAATTAAAAATAAAAATAATATAACAAAATATCTTCCTATTTTTAGTCTTTTACAAAGTCAAAATTGATGTTGAGTCCTTGACTTGCTCCATCTTTTTGCTTTGGCCCCATTTCCATGATTTTTTTCCAATTTAGCCCTTTTCAGCTTGCTTTTGGTCAATTGCACCCCTGACAAGAATTAAATCATAAAAATACTAAATTAGTAGGGACTAATTCAGAAATAAACCGAATTAAACACAAGAAATTATGCAGAATAATCATGTTATCAAGCGTAGATAGGCACTAATTCAAAACGACGCCGTTTTGATTTGCTATTTAAACCAAATTTTTGCCCAAAAATTTCATTTTACACATTTTTTAAAAAAAACCTTCAAAACTCTCAAAACACTCCCCCCTTTTTGTGATTTCTGGCCTTGCTCCGGTGCCATTTGCCACCGCGGGCCTCCGTGCGGTGGCTGGAACTTCAAAAGGTGAGATTTTTTTTTAAATATGTATATGTGTGTATGTGTATAAGTAGAAAAAAAAAAGAAAAAGAAAAAACAGATTCAAAACTTGAAATGAGAAAGGGTAAAATCACCTTTTTTCACACTTGGTTTTGGTATTAGTCACCGATTTGCTAGTATAAAGCTATTAACTTCTATTGATTCTTAAAAAAAAAAAAAAAAAAAAACCTTTCATTCGATATTTTAGGCTAATATATATAGCCATTTACAAACATTTTTCAAAACTATTTTAATGCTACTGTTGCTACTGTCTTTTCGCCTTTTATTTTGCAGGTGCAACTTACGGGGTGGCGGTGGACGGTGGCTCAATGGCGGTGGCTGTCAAAAGATTAGGTGCGGCACAGACCTAGGGTTAGACTTAGGGTTTGACATTTTTTGTTTGTTTCTGTTTAGAGTTTGGGTATTGGGTTTATTATGCTTAGTTTGGTTAGGTTTGGATTGTATTGGGTTAATTGGGTTTGAGATTGGGTTTAATTTGGGTTGTCTGATTTGGGTTGGTTTTGGTTGGGTTTTAAATGTAAATGGGCCGTGCATATTGGGCTTTGTACATAAATGAAACTAAATGAAAAACTTTCCATTAATAGTGCCAAGAAGGAACTTTTTTTCCATGTTGGAAGTATTTAAAGTTAAGCTCAAAAATATCGATAAAATTCTTGAAGACTCTCTACTTTTGAAATATTTGTAGAGCATAGTTTGAAAGTTCATATAAGCATATTATTAAAAAGTTTACTTTATAACTATCTATGGAGTACATGTATTTCCTTTATCTTTATTGATTAAAATATGCACTTGCATTCTCTTTGTTAAAATAAGTTACATAAGTATAACTTCTACATAACTACTATTATACAAATTTTTTTCCCGTTACTTACTACTTGCAACATGATCAGAATTTGTAACATGATCAAAATTTCTTTCACTTTCATTGCCCATCATTCATAATATGTTCTTGTCAATTAACTCACTCTCTCCCACTTTTATAAAATATGTCACTTTTCTAAATTCCTTTAATCAAATTTGCACATATTACTTTAATCAAAGTTTTTAAATGAATTAATTTTTCTACAAAAGTTTTTGAGTACCCAAAGTCCTTTAAAATGTTTCTAAGTCTAATGTATCGAGACATATGTACTTCGAATATAAAATTATTCAAAGGAAACATTGTCTTAAGATAATTGGGATCTTGTCTTGAGAAAGACCAACATCGAAGTTAAAGGTGTGCTTCAGGGGAACACTATCTTGAGACAAAAACCTATTTATCTCAAGCAAGAAAACATCAAAGCTATGAGTTGCTTTAGGGAAGCCCTGTCTCGAGGCAATCATGTAATTGTCTCAAGACATATCCCAAAATGTCTCGAGACATATCTGTTGTGTCTCAAGATGGTATGCTCTAAAGGTTTTTGTTGTGTCTCGAGACATATATTAAATGCACAAGATAAATGCTCTCAATGGTTAGAAACTCCCTCCAGCGACTCCAAATGTCCAAAAATCAATGAAAGGTATAAATATGATTAAAAGGACACTCATATGAAGACAAGAAATAAGCTTACAAAGATCAAAAGCAAAAATCAAATAATATCTGTAATAGCCCAATTTTGCCCAGCCCAACACAAATAAATAAACCCAAACAAATAAAACAAAATCTAAAACAAAAATAAATAAAAGTCTGTTAGCAATCTAAGTTACAAGCCCAATAGTAAAATCCATTTACAAAACCCTAACCTAATACCCAATAACCCAAAGCCCAATAGCCCAACTATCTTAAAAAACTAATAGAAACCCTGGTTCCCTAAGGTTATCCAAGCCACAGTATAACCTCCCAAACTTGGCCTAGACGTTATGGCTAGATTAAGAAGGCTACATTAGTCACCGAAATGGCTAAGTTAAGTTACATTACTTTTGAAGACTTTAAATAAACTCATTTTAGAGAAAACCGTAGTTGTAGTTTGAGTTGGCTTAAAAGCATCCATTCATTAAGTCATGTATACTTAGGATTCATTTTATTGTTGACAGTAGTTTTTTAGAAAAATCATTTTCTTGTCACTCTTCTTTAAAAAAAACTCGCAGTTAAACTAATGCAACGGAAAAACTATTTTTCAAGTCATTTTGGAAAATTAGTTGCCTTATCAATATGTTTTTCAAAAACAATTCCTTTGCAATGTAGTGGACACTAGGGAACAATATCAACTTTTACTTAAGCCCGATATAATGCATTATCTAGTTATTGTGCTTGAGTAATTCATGCATGTAAAAAATCCCCAAAAGAATAATTACCAAGCCACAGACCAAAAATAATGAAAAATACAAGCCAAAACCAATAAAGACTTAATAATACTTAATTAAAAAAATAATAATCCAAAGTCCAAGTGTGAGTTAAACACTTAGGGGTAAGTTTATGAAAAGCTCAGTGTGAGTCGAATAATTATTTAAACGGGTAAAAATATCAAATACAGTGAAACATATTAGCATTAACAAAAGAAAACAAAACCATCATAGGAACTTCACGTCATTACATAGCCATTACCAAATTGATGTCAAACAGAGTACGTGCATAGGTCATCATTCATTCGAGTAACAATCATTAATTTCAATACCATTCAATACAATCAAAATACAATGCATAGCATAAATCAATAACATTTGAATATGTTGTGCACATGATGCAATGCAAAAAGGTTCGTACTGTAACACCCCCTAACCCCAAACCATCGCCGGAACAGCGTTACGAGGTATTACCGGACTTATACATTAGTAAACAAATAAATCGAGACATAAATTTGAGTTCCAATCTCAAACCTCCTAATTTCCATCAATTAGTCATTAATATGGGCCTACAGGGCCCAAAATAAGTTTAGAAAATGATTTGGAATTAAACAGGGAACTTTGAAAATTTTTCTTTGAAGACAGGGGCACATGCCCGTGTGGCAGATCTGACTTGCCACACATGGCTGTGCAACTAGCCCGTGGGCAAGTCTGACTTCCCCACACGGCCTAGGCACATGCCCATATGTCTTGGCCATGTGAAAACACCATTTTTCATCATTTTTAAGCTATTTCCACCTACTAAACATACCTATTTCATGCCCAAATCATTAACTTATAAATCTTAATCAAATACCATTCATTTCATTTTCAAACTTAGCAAAAACTCATTCATTCATTCCAAAAACTTCCTAAGGTTTATAAACCACATTTACATTCAAAACATAAAACATTTACAAGTGACAAATACTAAACCTAGTACATGCCACATTACCAAAAGATAGATACATCACCAAAAATTGAGCTGAAGCCGGGATTGATTCAGATGCTGAGACTGACTTAAACTTGACCTAACCTGCGCACGGAAAACAACCGTACGCTGAGTATTGAAAATACTCAGTGGTATTATCATAATTCAAATATATAACTACAATCAAATATCATAACATACTTAGATAAATAGTACATCAAACATATAATTTCATGCTAAAGTATCATATTATCAATGTGTTATTTCAACATTTGAATTAATATCTCAACAATAGAGTTCCAATCATTCATGAACCTTAGGTTCATCTCTCAATCACATATACATATCTAATTCACATTTCAATAGGAACCATTCATGAACATTTAATCTCATAACATAATATCATTTCTCATTTCAATTCACAATATAGCTTTCATTGTTCATCCAATGGTTCAAATAATCAAATTCAATAGATTTTCTCATTTCACATAATTACCCCTATTAACATGATTCGGACTTTGGCGGAGACACGGATCCAACCAAACGCACCATATTGGCATCCAGTGCCTCATCGGATAGTTCGAAGCAATATACTGACACCCAGTGTCTCATTGGCCTAGCCGAAGTAAAGTGGTACCCGGTACCTCATCGAATCTATCCGAAGCAATATGACACTCCAAGTGTCTCATCGACTCGAGGTAATAGGGTATCAAATTCCTTTCTCTTTTCAATCAAATTCACATCAATTGCACTTTAGCCACATTTTCTCACATATTTCTCAATTCAAGCACAACTTGTTCAAATTCACATTATCACATATTTTCACTTCATTTCCATTCTCAATTGATCAAAATCATTCAAAATCAATTCAATCACATTAATAGTTCAATTTCAAATCTCAAATTCATATGCATACCAACATTACTCAATTCAATCATATAATTCAATCTCACATGCATATATTTGTTCATCAAATAAATCTAATACACATTCAATTCAACATCAATATTTACCCCACATTCAAATTCCATACACATATATTAAAATTAAACATTTAATAAGAAATAACTTGAATTATGATAATACAAACTGATTTTTTTTCTCGAGCTATCCCTCGATCACTTTTTCCTTGCCTTTTGTATTGGGCATCTCGGTTTACTTGTTTGCTACGAAAATTAGCATAATTACAATTAATTAATTACACATACATTTCACATTAAATATAAAATTTTTACCTAAATTTCTAATTTAACTCAATTGAACGCATTTACTTTTCTAACTTAATTACTACTTTATTTATACTCAATTTCCTTCCATATTCCTATTAACTATCAAATGTTCATATTAGAACCCTAATGCAAGTTTTCTTTCAACTTAGTCCCTTAAACACAAAACTTATAACCTGTTTTACAATTTAATCCCTTAATCAATTCAAATTAATAATTCTATCAATTAAGCCCTTAGTTCACCCATTTATCCAACATAGACTTTACTCAAAAACTTAAAAACCTCCATAACTTCCACTTAGTTTCAACAAAACTCAATTCTAAAGCTTCTAAAACATTTAAATTAAAGAATAAGGGCTTAATTGACTTACCTTTCAAACTTCTAAGCGTCAATCCCCCAATTTCTCCTTTTTCCTTTCTTTCTTCTTTTCTTTCCCAAATTTTCGTTACTTCTCTATAACTTTCTTTGTTCTTTTTCTTTTGTTTTCTTTATTTTATTTACTTTATTTCTTTTAAGTATTAACTTAATTAATAAAAGTAAAATATCTATTTTATAACTAATTATAAACATACATTTGTATACACAATATTATGACACATGTAATTCATCATCACCATACAGTTGTCAAAATTCAACTTATCACATAAAAATATTTTTATAATTATAAATAATAAACAAATAATAAATAATAAATAAATAAATAAAATATATTTTACTTAATTAATAAGTAAATATATATAACATACATTTGTACTAATAATATAAATACACATGTAGTTATTTCCTAACATACACATGTCACTAATTTGGCTTAATTACTAATTTAATCCTTTAATATTTTTCTATTCTATAATTAAACTTTTATGCTCTATTCAATTTAGTCCTTTCTACTAATTATTTCTATTTAGACTAAATTCTCCTATTCAAAGCTTAATTAAACACACAACTAAACACTCAAATATTTCTAATAATTATTTACTAACTCAATCTACTAGGACAGAGGCCCTACGACTCGTTTTTCCTAAGACGGAGGCCTTAAACTCACTTTTTCGGTGCCCGTGAAATTTTGGATCGTTACATGTACCCATACCATCCGCTACACACCACGAGTTCGCCAGAACCTGTCTGCCAAACTCCAAAACATTATGAGCGTAGCTCGATGTGGTAAAAACACCGAATAATAAATAATGCAGAAAATCTGCCGGATATTAAATAGTGCGATACAATCCCCAATAACATATAATATGCGATAAAATCACCAATCCCCTTGGTACTCTAGGTGTAGTACACTGACTACAAATAATGTGAACTTAATATGCCGTCGGTACTTCACGGAACTCCTCCATCAACTACAAAATCCCAACCCAATGCATATGCAATATGTCACACAATCTCATACATAATCATATATCAATACTTTTCACATTCATTTGACATGCTCAGCATGTCCTTAATAATCACATACTTTCAGTAAATGGAAATAGTGTTCCAATCTTTCAAATTACCATTGTGTTGGTATCAATAATATCGTTCAATTTCATATACTTTACGGATTTTCATTGTGCATAAATAGCACCCTTTTCAGTACACAATATAACAAATATCTCGTGCGTTTAAATTATACATAAGCTTAATATCTCAACACATTATATCATTAAGTCAAACATTCTCATGTATCATAACGCCCCAAAATTTTTTTAATTTTTTTGTTTTTCTGATTGTGTCACACAAATATCTATCTGCTCCAGTGGTTAAGTGTTCTGGGTGTGCGTAAGAGGTCCAAAGTTCAAGCCATGACTTGGACAGACTTTGGTATTTCTATGAATAAAGCCCTATCTTTGGTCAATAGGCTTTTAAGTAATTGTTGGTAAGGTTATATTAGAATGGGTCTGCTGGTTTGGTGGTTAAGTGAAGTGTTGGTGTAAAGGAGGTCTTGTGTTCGAGTATTGATGTGGGCATTATTTTTACTCCTATATTCGACTAGATTTTGTGTGGTACTAGAAATCTGAGTAGTTGGTTGATAAGAGAGAGTTAGTGGAGTGATTTATGGGATTGGGAAGTTATCAAGTATACTTTTCTTTTTTTTATTTTCTTTTATTTCTTTTCCCACAAAAATTCTCCCCCTTCTTAGACTTTTTTTGCTTCTTGTTCCTCTATTCATATTTTTTCTATTGTATTCTTTTCCTCATTGTTATTCCCAATTCGTCTCTATTTGTGCAAATTTCAACCTTTTTGTTTGGTAAACTTCATTTTATTTACATCATTACGCCTTTAGACTAAGTTTTGACTAGGGATTATTTTTGGTTGATGATCTCGTTAGGCGAAGAATAGTTCTGACTGTGATTTCCTACAGCGACTAAGGGTTCAAAGTTCTTATCTGTCAATGATAAGTTCTGAGTTCGTATAGTGTTGTGTAACGATTTTGTTTCAGTTAAGTCCTATTATACTTTCGTGCTATCGTTCTGATGGTGAAGTTTGAATGGACGATTATAGGTTATACTAGTCTCTAGAGTGCTTCGGCATCAAAAACATATCAGGTGTGTATTCGATTATGCAAAAAATGAGGTTTTGGTAAAAGCTAAAAACTCCATTATTGACGCCACACAGGCGTGTGGTAGGCCATGTGGTAGGTCGTGTGCCCCAACATGGCTGTGTACCCCAACACGACCGTGTGATGGCCCGGCAGGTTGTGTGCGAGACAAGGGCTAGATTGTTTTGGACCGTGTGGGCCACACAGGTGATCTACACGGGCGTGTGGGATTTTAGGCCAGGCCATGTGATCCACACG
Organism: Gossypium stocksii; assembly: GCA_020496765.1. Lineage (NCBI taxonomy): Eukaryota > Viridiplantae > Streptophyta > Magnoliopsida > Malvales > Malvaceae > Gossypium > Gossypium stocksii. The sequence goes on from CM035622.1 coordinate 73,497,206, forward strand.
GCCAATGCTACTTTGGGCCGTGTGGGCCACACGGGCGTGTGGGCGTACACGGGCAGGCCACATAGGCATGTGAGGCCATTTTCACTGATTTGACTGCTAAGGTTGCAGGCTCGCCCAAGTCGACTATAAACCTACTGTAGGGTCGGTAAGCTCTATTTAGACCCTTAATTATGTGAACTGAACAAATGATGTTTAAACTGAGCACGATTAAATGTATGCCTGATTACTGTTATATATCTATTTACTGATAGTTGCATAAGAGCATGTCCTCTATAGTATGTCTGCATTGCATTGGTTTGGGTTGGTTATATTTGGAGGAAGTATACTGAAAGGCTCTTAAGCCTAATATACTGGCAGCTCAGCTGCAAACTATTGTTTTGTGCCGCTTTTGGTACTACCTGGAGTTTAGGGATGTGTAGGTTGATTTAATCCCCACATGGAGTGTAGGGTTGGACGAAGATGGTGTGTAGAGGCTGGTTAGGTAGGACTTTGATACTGCTACTGTAATGGGCTAAGGCCCTACTACATATTTGATACTGTATTGAGATGGGCTAAGGCCTAACTGATTCTGTTACTGAAAAGGGCTTAGGCCCAAGACTATTCACCTAAGGTTTTATAAGAGCGCACTGCTCATATGGGTGTAATGTCAGTTAAAGGATATTTGGTTTCAGTGGGAGTTTGTATTTTTAACTGCTTTTATGTTATAGATGCATTTTCAGTTATTTCAGTTTAAAGATATTAAGTTTATTTTCTGCAGAAATAAAGTTTATTTGGTTTATTCATACTCTGATTTTGGTAAGGTTTGATCTCACTAAGGAGGACCAGTTGGAAATAGACATGTTTGGATCATATTGCATGTAATTTCTATGCTACACATCCATACTTAATCTATGTCATTTGGTTGTGTTAATATATGTGATCATGGATAGATTTAGTTACGATATATGTAACGAAAGTCGCCTTGGTTCTATGTTAACATAATTAATGGATGAGATTGTTTAGAATACCTTTTGGATATGATAGTAAAATTTTGAGCTCATAAGGTTATATAATGACATGTAATTATAGAGTAATTAGTATATATATGTGGTCCAAGTGGAAGATTGTTGGAAAATATGGACATCACATATATAATAAGGATAATTACATGTTATTATTTACTATCATGATAGGTTAGCCCTAATTAAAAGTGACCTAATTTGGTTAGAATTTTATTGGGCTTTAATTATTAAATAAAGTATGGGTCAAATATGTGTAGATACTCTTCTAATCAAATTCTAATTAATGATGGGCTAATTAGAATTTGATTAGAACTAATATGCCAAGGTTATAAATATTAGGGTTATGGTCCCCAAATGATACATAAGATATCTTTTCTAATATCCCATCATTAGGAAAGAAAGAGCAAATATTCTCTGAATTTCTTATGTGCTAATTTGGAAGATCAAATCCCCAAGATCCGGTAAAACTTCGAGGAATTCATGGATTCAGGTACGCTTTCACATCTAGTTTTGTTCTTGATTTATTCTTGATGATTTAACATGATAGATCCTGGTTTATTAAGTTTTATTTTCGATTTATTTTTACAAATCTAACATAAAGAACCCAAGTTACAGTACCTAATGTATAAAATTTGAAACATGATTTGACAATAGTCAAAATGCTATAGTTCTAGGCTAAGGTATTAATACTTTCGGTATAAGTACCGGTCCTTTGCCTCTAGATAAATTCCCCTTCACTATTTTGGTCTTTTTGAGCTCTCCATAGCTTCCATTTAGCCTTGAGCACCTTTAGTCACTCATGAGAAGTTTTTAAATGACTTTAGAATGTTTTTAAAGCCATAAAAATGATTCATCTTATTCCTATAATTTTATTAAATTATTTAAAATTTTAAGTTATTGAAAAACCCTATCTTTCTAAACTTGTATGACCTTGATTTGGGTCAATGAGCTTCAAAAACTTGTTCCGCGCTAAGAACATGTTTCCTTATGCATCTAATGACTTTGAATGAATTTTAATTGAATCTAAATCTTTGTAAAAGTGGTAAAGTTTAATTAAATAACAAAATTATATTATGAAAATGTTGCTTTTATAAAAGTTCAAATTTTGTATAAGTTTTGGAAATGTCATCGTAGCACGTCCCATTCATTCTAATCATCGGGATGAGTGATGTGTGTTACATTTAGTGGTATCAAAGTTAAGGTTGTTTCAATTTTAAGATTAAGCCGAGCCTGTAAGTCAAGTCTAGATATACATGCCATGTAGGAAAGCAAAGGTGAGTGATAAATACGTAAACTTACTAATAGTTAAAAAAAAAACTTAACGGTTCAATGACTTAAATAAAAGCTTTCAAATAGTTCAATAGCTTAAGTGAAAATTTTCAATTAGGTTTATTTAAAATAAGAATATTAAATTTGTAATGACTTGATTTTTAGTGGTACTAGAAAATGTGGTTTTAGAACCTCATTTTTGTAAACCAAATCCATAAAAATAAAATAGGAATATTTATGAAGTTAATATAAAAATATATCGAAGAATGGTCGAGTAATTTTTTTGATTAATTACTCAATTAAAACATAGAGACTAAATTGTAAAATCCATCATCTTCCTCATTCTTGTTGTCCACCATAGAAAGGAGTAGATGAAAGCTTTCAAACCCTTGCACATTTGGCCATCCCTTTAGGTGAGGAATCTAAGCTTTTTTCTTATAACTTTTATAGATTTGTGATAATAAGAGCTTGATTTAGCTAGCCTATATATGGATTTGATAAATTGTTGAAGTTTTAGGAAGTTACCATTGTTTATAAATTAATGAATTAGGTTTGGATTAGATGGATATTGAGCTTAGATTATAAAAAGGACAAATTGTAAAGTTAATTTAGCTTATTTTCTAACTTTGTAATATTAGGGACTAAATTGAACAAATGTAAAACCTATCATGAAATTATGCTAGAATTGGAAAGTACAATGTCCCTAATGAAAGTATGTGAAATCAGATTTCAATCCAAATCTAGGAATTGAAAGTTATGCATATCCTAAGTTCAAGGACTAAATTAAATAAAATGTAAAATGTATGAGAAATTGGAAAATGGATTTTATTTAGAATCATGCATATCATGAAAATGTGTGATAATTTTCGGTATTGATTTGTATATAAAATATTTGTATAGATCAATAATTGGATTAAAGTGGAGCTAATATGGGAAAAGCTAAAATTGTGGATTAGTTCTTGAATAATCCATCCATTTTGTGTTTTGAATAAGTAAGTGCATATCGAAATTACTATATTATCTTGTGTTGTATGTTTGCTTGTGTTTACTTTGATATATATATATATATATATATATATATATATGTTTGAGTATAATTTTGAAATATTAATGAATTTGGCATACAAGGCTAGTAAAGAGATTGAATTGAAATGAAATGTGATAATTGATTGTTATGACATGATGTAGGGTATAAATGTGAAAACATGAATGATTACAAGGTATGATATGTAAATATGGATAATTAAAGGGTATAAACATGTGGAAATGATTGATTATAGGGAATGATAATGAATATACGTATAATTGATGCCTATGTGAACTTAGTAAAAAGTTAGGATCAGTTGACATGCTAATAGGGTTATATACGCGCTTGTACGATATATGTGATTGTACGGAGACCATAAAAGGTTATATCCAGATCTAACATTTGTTGTGGATCATTGAGTATTATTCGTCTCTACGAAAACTTTGGTGTGGTGGAGGGATGTAATTGAAAATGTTATACGTTTGATGCCTACGAGCTTTGCACTTCGGTGCCTCAACGTGGTGTAGTTAAGCTTCTACGAGCTATCTAGTGTGGTATAGTTCACCCATGTATCCAATTTTGTTTTACTAGAGTCCCATTGAGAGAAATATTATAATTGAATTTAGAAATTGGAAATGTAATGAATTGAATTTGGTAAACGAATTTGATATGTAATTCACTTGACACGGTATAAATTTATGGATAGGTGATAGAATATGACATCGAGATGAGTTATGTGAAATTGGTTCATAGCGCTAGTATTGTGAATTATGCTTATAATGTTTAATGTGTATGAAAAATTATGCTTACCTTGTTGTTATTTTGAGTGCCATGTTCTAGCCAAAAGTATGTCAAAACTAACATAGCTAGTATGCTCACTTTTGAGCAAGGTAAGTATGTAATTTCCATTTGAACTTACTAAGCATTAAAATGCTTACTCTAGTTGTTTCTCCTACATGTAGATCATCAACTTACAGAACTCATAGAGTCGGATTAGTGTGAAGCACAAACTATCATCGAAATGGTAGAATTATGCTCATTTTGAGTTTTATAATTGTGGCATGTATATAAAGTATTTGGTTATGTAAATGGTCACTTTCTTGATGTGGATGTCATGGTTGAATTTGTGGCTAACATTGAATTTGCATGATAAGTTTGATATATAACTTATCTAATGCATGGCTTTGGGTCATGTTTGACGCCATTAGATGTCATGATTTTAAGCTTGCATAAGTTAGATATAATAATGGTTGCATAGTGAAGTAATTTAGCAAAATAAGTTGGTGAATAGTTTGAAAATAGTTATGTTTCGGTCATGAATTTTGATGCCATTGGAATAATTGTTTTCAAAGGTGTTATAGACTTAATTTGGCATGATTCTGTATTGGTAACATTGGCATGATTTTGTATTGGTAGGCATATGCATAGGTGAAATGAAATGTATTTGTTAGAAGTTTGAAATATGCTCTAAATGTGATTCTTGCCAAAACAAGGGTGACGTCACAACCACAAGTCCCTAACGTCGCGACATAGATTAACAGTGAGTGACATTGCAACATCGAGAATTCTGAAGTTGCGACGTAACTCACTAACTGATGATGTCGTGACGTGAAAACCTTAATGTTGCGACTTCAACTCAGAAATTTTGAAATATTTTCAATTAAATCCTTAACTGACCTTAGGTTTGTAAAAGAGCTTTCATAAGCTCATATATGACCTAGAATTAATTTTGCATCACATTGAAATGTGATTTATTCTAGTAAGTATGTTGATATGGTTAAAAGTATTGAAATTTGCTATAGTTGCTCCGACAACGAATGTAGCATCTTGTAGCTCAGACCCAGCGATCGGGTCGGGCAAAGGTTGTTACAAAATTTAAATAAAAATTATTATATTAAATATTTAAATATTAAAAGCACTTTTAACTTTAACCAATTGTTGATCAGCATTGATTGGTCACGTAGTGCTATTAGAACACGCTACATGTCATTTGTTTTATTTTTTAATATTATATATGTCTGAAATAGCAATTCGAGATCACTAAATCTGACGAGTGAGTTTAAAAATTTAATAGATTAATAATTATGAGTCAAGTGTGATTTTAGAAATATTTTTGAATTAGTGAATTTTGTGATTTAAAAGAATTTATTAGGTAAATTAGGTTGCAAACGAGGTACCGAGACCTCGATTTCATAAATTGAGTCGTAAATATTTTTATAAATATTTACGAAGTATTGGTGAGTTAGTACGTTAGAAAATTTTAACGTTTTGATAATTAATTAATTAAAAAGGATAAATTAAAAAAGGTGCAAAACTTATTAAAATGATTAAATAGCTCAAGTGTTAAATGAGGGAGGACTAAAAGGACAAATTAGACCAAAGGGGATGGTTGAGGGGCATTGGCAAGAAAAAAATCTGAAAATTTAGTGAAATAGGGGTAAAATTAGAAATTTTACAAAATAAAGTAAATAAAATAACAAATTAAAAGAAATCTAGACATTTCTTCACCATTCCTCAACCAAAAACGCCATCGAAGAGTCCCACTAAGTTGTTTTTTCATATATTTTCATCATATGAGTTCAATTCTTGCTCTTTTCTTGTAATTTTTGTATTTTTAAGACTTTTACAACTAGGTCCAATTGTCTAATTCATTAGTTTTTAATTTTATGGGTAATTTTGTGTAGCACCCCAAACACGACATAAACGTTATGGCCGAATCTGGCGATGTCGCATGATAGTTTTATTGAAAACCGAGTTGTTAAGTAAAATCGTACCCATTCGTTAATCTTTCACATTTTGATTTGTTTCAAAACCCTAAATTCGTTATTTGCTTATAAGAAAACATATCCATAGTGGAAACTTTAGAAACCGTCGTATTTAAGTAAAACCGGTCGTGATTTTAGAAAACTCTTGCTTTTGGTAAAATTCAACTTTTGTAGGTATCAAATCATAAAATGCATAAAACCTCAAATTAAAACGATACAATCCAAAAATTCCAAATTACATAAAAATACCCCAAAAATGGAATAAAATCGAATAAACTAGAATCAAGAACAGTTCAAATAGGTAGTCACTGTCAAGTCCTCCGCTACGCCGATCTGCCTAATCTTGTGGATTACCTGTACAAATTAAACAGAAAGGGGTGAGTTTACGTAAACTCAGTGTGTAATCCCCACAAAATTAAGTATGCACACAATCAAAATATCATAATAAAACAATCTCAGTTTCAGGCCCCAACCCATTACAGATACAGATTCGGGCCTAAGCCCATTACAGAAACAGATGCAGATTCGGGCCTAAGCCCATTTCAGAAATAGATACAGATATGCAGATAGAATCAAAAATCAAATATCCTACCCCTATCCTCTACACACCATCTCCGACCATCCCTACACACCATGTGGGTGTAACACCTTGAATTTTGGGCCTAGGAGAAATAGGCTTCGAGTAGCGGAGAGATTGGATTTTAGTTGGACAAGAAAATTTTCACAATTGCAAATTGGTATGTGGGTTAAGGGATTTTGGAGTGTTTGTGGATATTTGGGAAGTCCTAGGTTCAAACTAAGACTTTAGCTAAAATTTTAGTTTTTCCCTTATGTGGATTTGGCGTTAGCTAGAAGGCTTTATTAATATTTTCGGTTAAAATATGACACAAGGAAGTAGGTGGTTGGGTGGCAAGGAGACGTTAGTAGCTAGCTTGTGGTCTGAGGTGTAAGTCCTGGCCGTGGTAAAATTTTTATGCACATATGTTAGCATGGGAAGCTAGCGTTTAAGCCTTATACTTATTTGGGATTGATTTTACTTCATAAGAGAGCTGGTGGTTTTATGGTAAGAGGTGTGTTAGGACTGCTGGGGAACATGAGTTCGAATCCTAGGTCATGCGAAGTTTTGTTTTTTTAAAAGGAGAGTGATGCTAGTAAGTAAGGCTTATGTTTAGTTGTGATTGTTTCATGACATTAAAAGCTGGACGGCAAAGAGGCAAGTGGCATGTAGGGAGCTTTAAAGGCTGGAGTTCGAGCTACCCCATGATAAAAAGGGGTTATATTTTGCTACTCACGCAAGATAACAGTTGGAGTTTGACTGAAACTCCTCATGGTAGTGGGTTGAATCGATCAAGGAGTGGTCCAAGGAAGGAAAATCGGTGGAAAAAATTTGAATGGAATTCAAATTGAGTTGTTGGCTTGAATCAAGGAAAAAATTAAGGAGTTGGATGGGGGTAAGTGTTGGAGCAGATTTTAGAGTGTGGGTTGGGGAGAATTCGACTTTAGGGGAGGCATAAGTAAGCTAGTGCTGAAATAGGTATATTTGTGTAGGAATTTTCGGCTAGGTGTTGCTTTGCTTTTGGGTTTTTTTTATTATGGTCTCATTCGTTTTGGTATTTTTTCCCCTCAAATCCTGTTTTGCCGAAAAGCCATCTTGCTTATTTTTTTTGTTTTGTTTTTGTTATTTGATCGTTGCCAAATTTTTCATATTGGGTCTTATTTCTTCTTTTTCCTGAGATTAATTAGGTATTCTTTCCCTCTCTTGTTAACTCTCTTGCTAAGTCGTTCCTTTCTTGTCTCTAACTTTTCGCGCTACTTCTTTTTGTTGTTTCAAGTGTAATTGAACACTCTTCTTTTTGGAACCGAACTTGTTGAACTCTCTCCTCTCTTGTTTACACAAAAGTCGAATGTCTCACCTTGTTTAGTCGAGTTGCTTTAGTCGTTCCTCTAGACTATTCTCTCCTTTATTGTTCTTCTACAATCAGTTTCTTGCACTAACTGAACCCTTTCTTCTTGCTTCTTTATTCTTTGTTTATCTTCTCCCTCCATTCTTTTACTCTTTTTGGCCGAACACCCTACTTCTTTTGGTGATCGTTTTCACGCTGATCGATAGTTGGTACCTTGGCCGAAACATAGTACTATTTTTTTCTCTTGTTCGGTTCTGCAGAGGTGCTTGACAATCGGTAGGTTTCACTTTCCCTTACTTGTTCTTTATATCCATGGTTCTGTTCTCTTTGTTTCTTCTCTAAAGCCAAATGCTTTACTCTTTTTACTTACTAATTGTATCACTTGGTACTTCTTCATACCGGTTAATCGTTGGTCAATGGGCTTCAATAGGGTTAAAGGGTGCAAGTGTGGTGGAATCGAGCGAGACCTCTCTCTCAATTTCAGTTTAGGTAAGTGCATTATTTTCCTTTCTTTTGGGCAAGGGCCGAATGCCCTTATGTTTCTATTAGCGGTATTTACAGATTTAAACCATATATGAAATCATGATGTTTTAATAGAGACCTCGATTTATACAGCTAATTGGCAAGTATTGTGCGATCATTGTTTGACAGTGTTTTGGAAGCAGTAAATTAGTTTCGATCATTCAAGGTGCAGTGTTCGTAAGGCAATCATACGTTAGCAAACCAGGTGTGTATTTTCACACTGTTAGACTGCAATGGCAAAAATGCCAAAATGCCGAATGTCGAAAAGCCGAAAGATAAGCTTTTGACCACGTGGGCGTGCGAACGCGCATGTGATCGATCGAGCCCTCGGACTATGGGCCTACATCGTGAAATGATCACCATGAGTGATTTCGGGGTTTTTGGGCCGAAATGGTCCGAGTAGGCCCAACAGGCCCGTGGGCTGTATGAGTGAAAATTTGTAAACGGATGTATATTATCGACTCGGTTATTGTACTCGCTTGGCTTTGGCCAAATCTGGGCTCGGTGGGCCTCATGACTGTGTGGGCCCATATGGGCCGGCTTAATGGGCCTCGACTTATAGACAAGTTTCTGTACTGATATGATTGTATGTGTCACTAGACGACCGTGGGCTTGCTTGATTGGCCTTAAGGTACTTAGGCCCATATTAGTAAAGACCAAAATACCCTCCTTAGGTAAAACGTCAGTTTTTACCCTATAGATTATATAGATGATTGTGGTTGCCATGAGATAATCTAATTATGTATATCTACTCTGTTTGATTATGATTGTGTGATCTGTTATTTGCATTTTAGCATGCCATGATATTATGTTGCATTGCATTGGGGTGGGTTGTTATTGAAGAGAAAGAAGTCTGAAAGGCTTTTAGCCTGTTATCTGGCAGCTATGCTGCATACATTTGCCATGTGCCATTTCACGGTACCATACTTGGTGTGTAGGGTTGGATGGGTCGATTTTATCCCCATATTTGGTGTGTAGGGCTTGGTGGGTCGATTTTATTCCCCACATAGTGTGTTTGGTGGTACGGAGATGGTGTGCAGGGTTGGTGGGTAGGTTATGTGTTTCTGTATCTGATCTGTTCTGATTCTGCATCTGAGTGGGCTAAGGCCCATATCGTTTTTGTATCAGGCTCAGGCCTAGTCTGTTACTATTTCTAAAATGGGCTCAAGCCCAGTTTGTTCTGAATGACTTTGTTTCTATTTGGGGTGTACACTGAGTTTTCGCAAACTCACCCAACTATTTAACTGTGCAGGTAATCCCCAAGCATAGAAGGTTCGGTACTGCGAGGGACTTGGAGCTAGCCACACATTTAAAGTAGTTTCAAATTTTCCTTACTTTAATTACTATTTTTGGGTTGTAATAAGGCATTTTCTCCGGTTTTGTTTTAATTTGGAATTGCTTATTTACCTTTGAAATCTAATAGCTTTAAGGCGTGGTTTTACAAAAGATAACTACTTTCTAAATATCGCAACAACACAACAAATTGGTTTTAAAACAAAAGCTTCCACTTTAACTGAAACATGGGACCTTGATAATATAAAAACTAAGGTTTTCAAATATCAAACTTAGGGTTTTAACCAAACTTACAAATTTTGCAAGTTTTCACTGTTTGTAATCGCGAACAACCAAATATTTTCAAAGGTTGTCAACTACACCAGTTTTTACGATTCACCCTTCAATGTGACACGCCAGACTCGGGCCTAACTTCTAGGCTAAGTTTGGGGTGTTACAGTGGGGTTTAATACACCCACCCAGCTTTACACAACATGTTGTATCGAATGCGGCACATATAAGATATATTGCAGCTGAGCTACCAGATAATAGGTGTAAACGCCTTTTAAAACACTTCCTCCAATAACCATCATCCCACCCCAATAATAGAAACAGATAATATGCAAATACAGATATACAGTTTAACATGCTCATATGCTTACATATGGCATACATATATGGCAGATACACAGATAACAGTGCAAATAATCATGCATTAGTTCCTAATTAGTTTAGAATATCACATAATCAGAAAATACAGTTAAGAGTACAGTTAGCTCTTACCGACCCTACAATAGGCCACAGTCGTTTGCGACGACCCGTACAACCCTTGGGAAAATTCAAATGAATAGGCTTACACGCCCATGTGGCTGGCCTGTGTGGGCCTATACGCGCGTGTGACCTACACGCCCAGATTGGCCTCAGCCATGTGGATCACACGGCCTGGCCTAGAGACCCACACGATTGTATGGACTGCCCGGGTAGCCCACACTGCCCAATTTGGTCTAGCCCGTATGGCTCACATGGCCACACCCGGCCATCACACGATCGTGTCTTATATATGACTTGGAGTTCGTCGATCACATGGTCGTGTCATTGCACACGGCCTACCACACGGGTGACCACACTCCCATGTGGCGTCGACAGATTGGTTTTTAACTTTTACCAAAACCTCGTTTTCTATGTTTTCGGGTACACACTTGGTTCATTTTTGTAGCAAACACAATCCCGAGCCACTCAGCACCTTTGATTGAGCAACGAAGTTTCTACACCACTACGACACCGATTGGAAAAGCTCTAGGCCTTTAACCTTCTCCAAACGCAAGTGAACTCCATCAAACACAATATTCTTAAATCAAAATAACAATTCTGTTAACTACACTTACCCGAATGCCCAAGAACACCAATGAACTAAGAAACGAAAATAAAATCAAAATTTCGGCAGAAATTTAGCCATCAAAAGCAAAAAGAAGTAAAAGAAACGTAGTAGAAAAAGGGAAAAGAAAGAAAAGGGAAAATAGAAGAGGAAGAGAGTGTGAGACGTTGGTTTCCAAAAGAGACTTTTGGGGAAACTAATTCAACCTAAATCCCACTACTTCCACAATCCCAACCACCCACTACTCAAATTTCCAATACAAATCAAACTCTCTCCTAATCGATCGAGTAAAAAAATATTAGTGTCCCAGCTTGCGCAAGACTCAAACACACAACCTTCAGCAACCTAACACTCCACTTAACCACCAGACTAACAAGCCCATTCTGATATCAAACAGTAACAAATAAACTTTAGCCCATTGAGCAAGGATAAGGCTTAAGTTAAAAAAATACCAAAATTTTCCAAAGGTAAGGCTTGAACCTAAGACCTCTCAAGTACATCCAAAACACTTAACCACTAAAGTAGACAGATATTCATGTTAAAATTTCACAAAAACAGTAACATAACATTCGGGGCGTTACATTTTGAAAGTTACCATTGATGAGTTCTAGATATTTATGATGAATTAATATGGATTTGAAGCTTTAATTTTATTATATGATGATTTTATCAAGTAATTTTAATAGAAATTGATTTTAAGACCTAATTGTGAAAAAATTAAGAATTAGGGTTTGGTGTTGAAATTCTGAATATCAAAGGCTGTAAAATAGCCTAAAATAATTAGATAAAGTGTTAATTGAGAAAAAATTAGCTCAATTGATGGGTTAATTGATCAGGGACTAAATTGTAAAAACTGTAAAATTTGGGGTAAATGTGTAATTTTGAAAATTTAAAGGTATAAATTGTAAAGTGAATTAGAATTGAATTAGATGCTAATGAATGAATAATTTTATATTATAGATCAAGAATTCGAAAACAAAAGTGAAAAAGAGAAATTAATCGAATAGTCCCTGAATTACTACAATTTCCACAATCTACCCCAGGTAAGTTTGTATGGTTGAACCTTGATATTTATATTGAATTGATGGATGGTATTATGTATTTATTTATATTATTTGTTAAAAACATGGAATATTATTATATAATGAAATTAAAATGAATGTTCGGGTTAAATGAAACGCGAAAATTGAGTACCATCGTTTGTGGTAAAGGATGAATTGACGAATAAGACCATAGTTGGACCATGGCAATGTTTAAATGTAAGATTATAGCTGGGCTATGGAATTTTAATGAAAAGACCATAATTGGGTTATGGCGCAAAAAAAAAACGATGTATTCATATCCGTAAGTCATTCTCTGATTTGGAAATACTTGGTTAGTGACATGGAAAATTTATGTATATGAAACTTATCTGATAATTATGTATATTCATGATTATGAATTGTTATCGAAATAAATATACACGAAATTCATGAAAATAATGGTACATGGAATATTGATTGTTATTAAATTAAATGTATGTGGAATTGTGATATTTGAATAGTTGTGGCAATTGAAAGTGAATTGAAACACTATTAACTGTATCGGACTGAGTTGGATATAGTTGGCATGCCATTGGATTGGAAGAGTTCAATGATACTTTGACTTCAAGTCGATAAGACACTAGGTGTCAAATTGTTACTTCGGATAAATTCGATGAGGTACTGGGTACCAATTTACTTTGGCATGGCCGATAAGACACTGGGTGTCAAATTATTACTTCGAATTATTCGATGAGGCACTAGGTGCCAAACTTGTGTGTTTTGGTTAGATCCGTGTATCCGTTAGAGTCTGAGTCCGAGTCATGTTAATAGGGGAAATTAAATGAAATAATATTATGAATGGTATTTGATAATACCAAATGTGAAATGAAAATGAGATATATGATTTGTGTATTAAATTGTGAAAATCTATTTGAGATAGCAAACTGACAAGAATTAAATGTGCTATGAATGATCTATGTATATGTAATTAATATTGAAACGTGACAAGGAAATGATATTTACTTGATATATTGAAACATGACATGGAAATGATATTTACTTGATATATTGAAACGTGACATGGAAATGATATTTACTTGATATATTGAAAAGTGAGATGTAAATGTGTGATTATCTTTGATATGTTGATACAAGAAAATTATGTATATGATGATGAGTAATAAACCCAAGTGTGACATGTTGAGAAAATAAGTTTATCAATATTGAATTTATATGTAAAATGTAAAAGAACGCTAACTATTGTTGTTGTTTGATGTTTAGGCAAGTGCCAAGCTATTGGCTGAATAGTAATTTGTTTATTTATTTGATGCATTGAAATGGTAAGTATTTAAGTGAAAATAAGTTAGTGCCCATGAAAGAATGGTAAGGTTTAAATTATGCAATTTCTTATGGAACGATTTATTATGTGTTCAATTAGAATAAAGCTTTGGTTAAATGCATTAATTTGTGACCGTGGCTGAATGATATGCATATGACTCGTATGACATACATGTGGAATAAGCGTGGAAGAGTTAAAGTTATATAAAATTCTACTAAGATTGAGGGTAATAAGCATATGTGTGATACTATGGATTAGTTCACCTTGTGAATTAATGAGTATAGTTTGTGAGTATTACGGTAACAATGTTGGAATATTTTTGATACATAAAAGTTTATATTTGAGATGAATTAATATGATTAAGGATTATATGAGCATACAAAGCATTCATTGCTTACGTACTTGTTTTCATTTACCTTACAGATTATCGGTAGCTCAAATGGGTTAGAAGCTTATTGGAGCTATATATCACTATCCATTGGTTATATCAGTAATTTTGATGATTTGATTCTGGTTATAATGGCATGTATAAGTTAATTTGGCCAATGTTGGCTTATTAATGTTTTGTTACATCTAGCCATAGGGATGGTTTGTGATGATTATTTTTTAGTGTGTATATAAGAGGCTATATTAGGTTAGATGTGAGTGTTTGGTATAGTTGAATGATGATAATCTTATAGGTATGATAATAGTTAGTACAAGTATGCATATATGTGAATTAGGTCAATTTGATAAGTTTGAATACTAGAGCATATGTGATGACATGTTAGTATAAGACTTGATATTGTTTGAATTGAAGGTCTTATTGTGTTATGTAAGTATGTAAATGATTGTGTCTAGGTTGATACCAATATTGGGTGAGAAAAGTGGCATTAAAATGGCCTATTGTTGTTCACATGGGCAGAGATACGGGCGTGTGTCTCAGCCATTTGAGACACACGGCCTAGCACACGGGCATGTGCCCTGGCCGTGTGAAACCTGCATCTAATTTTTGAAAAATAAATAGACCACATGGCCTAGCACACGGGCGTGTGGCTAGCTGTGTGACCTAAGTCAGAGAGTTACATGGGGTCGGACATGGCCTGAAGCATGGGCGTGTCCCTTGGCCACATGGGCGTGTCCCTTAGCCACATAGGCTTGTGTCCCCTGTTTCTAAGAAAATTTTTAAATTTTCACGAAAAATTTCCTGAGTGTCTAGTTTGTTCCGATTCACTTCTAACGTGTATTTTGGGCCTCGAGGGCTCATAAAAGGGACAATATGATTTAATTATAACATGTATGCAAAATATTTATGTAATGTTTGTATTTGATCTGAAATGTCCGGTAATGCTCCATAACCTTGTTTCAGCGACAGTTAAGGGTTAGAGGGTGTTACAATATATATTTTATATTGATTAAAAATGTAAAAGAATCATATATAATATATATAATTTTTAAAAAATTTTAAAAAATAATTTTTTATAAAATTCTAAAATATATAATTATAAATTTTAAAAAGTGAAAATAATATATAAAATTGAAAAATGTTATAAAAATTGAAATTTTGAAAATCTATTATTTTGACTTTTTAAAATTTAAAATGATATATTTTAGAATTTTATAAAAAAATTGTTTATAATTTAAAATATATATAAATGATTTTATTTATATTTTTAACCAATAGAATGTATAATATTTAAAAAAAAGGACATGTGGTGTGTTCTAATAGTATTACATGGTCGGTCAACGTTGGTCAATGATCAATCAAAGTTAAGAGTAATTTTTTATATTTTTTAATTTTAATTTAATATTTTTATTTTAAATAAACTTAATTATCACGTGACATTTTTCATTGGTAAAAACATGTCATGTAATACTTTTCCATTGATCAAAGTTACCTAATCACTTTCTTAAAAGAAATAATTATAAAATGAAAAGAAATAGAAAAAATTGATATTTTAAATTTCAAATTGAGAAATTTTTTTTTAAATATTCCATATACTAAAAGTTAAATCGTAAACTCTCTCCAAACTCTCAATGGTTAGGCTTACATAATCATGTACATTATACACAAACCACTTTAAAGGCAACGATTGAACTTACATTGGGTTAGATTAGAATACTAATTTTTACAAAATAATTTTAATTATAAAAAATATAAAAAAATTAACATGATTGGATGGATGGAACTCAGTTTACACTATTGGACTCTGATATCGACTTTCCTAAGAACCCTGCAAAATGATCATGTAGCTAAATTGGAAGCAATGCACATAGAAGGTGATGTCTTTGGGAATAGATGAATGATTAGCTAACAGAGATACTTTACAAATTACTATTAATCCTGAAAAGCTTCTTGGTTCTATAATATTTTGTATTTTTTCATAATTTTTTGAAATTTTAAAAAATTTTATTTTCAAAAATTCTTTTTCATTTTTAAAAGGTTTTTGAAAATCTGAAATACTTTTGTATTTTTTTGAATATTTTTTTTATTTGAAGAGTTTTGTCATAATTTGAAATCATATTTTTTATTTATAATATTTTGAACTTTTTATTATCTATTATAATTTTTAAATTATTTACTAACATACTATATAAAATAAAATAGTTTCACTTTATTAACTAAAAGTTGATAACTAATTTATTCCGTATAAAAAAAAAACATAAGTTAATAGATGGAATTCACTAGCACTTTCATTTGATTCATTACATCTGGACGAGATAGAAGAAATGAATCTGACAAATATCCAAGAAGAATAAAGACAAGACAAGATACGTGAAAGAGTGACATCCAAAAAAGGAGCTTTCAATATTGGCGATACCTTGCCAAGAAAGGACAACTATCATAAATGTCTCATTAAACAAATAAGACAAAGATGATGGAAGCAAGATGATGGAAGCAACCATTAATGCAAAGGATATGTGGAAACAAGCACCGGAAAACGACAAAATAAAAAAGATTACATAGAAGCCACCATCAAGTCAGCATTTATTTCGTCTTTATCAAGACATTATTCGGATTTGAATTGTAAATAAATTAGAGTTAAAATTTTGTATTATAAATAGGCATTGTTGTAGCCTGAGAAAGGCATCGAGTTTTAGAATACTTTTCCTTCTTTTTCCTTTTGTAAAGTTCTCTTAAAATTTCCTTTACTAATAAAAACTCTCTTTGTAAATTATCTTTCACTATAGTGAGCCATATATCCTTCGTAATTGGTATCAGATTCTTGCTAGATCTTTGTTGCCTGTTGAAATCCAGGGAGGACGTGTTTAGGCCTTTGGTAAAGACATATTAAGATAACAGGCGGTTTTAGGTACTAAAGATAAATAATATGGAAGAAATAGATTGTTTATATAAAGATAAAACTTGTAATCATGCTATGCATATTGACTTTAAAAATGAAAATAATATTTCGGCTCTTAGTAAAGGTATTAATAGCATTGTAGATAGAACTTCTGTATATTTTAATAAGCTATATAATAAGGTCATAAATATAGAACAAAAGGTTAATAATATAAGTATAGTAACTGAGTTAGACTTGAACAACGAGTCTAAGGAACTTTTTTCAGATATTAATAATAAATTAGATAATGTTCTTACTAACAAAAGTGAAGAACAAGAAATGGATTTAGGTCCTTTATCTTATGGTAATAGTAATGTGATATTAGCTTTATCTGAGGAAGAAGAAACTTCTTCGGACAAGTCAACAACTATTAATAATAAAAAAGGAAAACAAAAAAGAGAATATTCAAAACAACAAAAAATATGATTTCCAGTGTTATAAAGAACTTATGGAATATTGGAAAAATAAATTTTCTAATACAGAAGATCAATATGAAAGAATAGAATATTTAAAATTAATAGAAGAACTTTATGAAAAACATAAAGATTTGTTTAAAATATTTAATTATCATTATATGTTAAATAATGATATTACAGATAGTAGTAGTAGTTCTAATAATTCTACTAAATCAGATGAGAATAAATCTATAATTTCAGAAGAAATAAATGTTACTAGTCATAATTCTGACGAAGAAAACACTTCAACAGAAGAAAATATAGAAATTCTAAATCCAATGGATACTGACAAAACAGATCCTTATGGTTATGAAATTCCAAAACCTAGGGAAATTGATAAACAAGATCCTTATGGTAAAAGAAAAATAGAATCAAATATTCAAAAGAAGATTATTTTAGATCTTTTAATAAAGATTACGAACAAGTTGAAAATACAACTAGAATTTTTGATAATCAAACCGAAACAATAGCCACTAATGATGTAAAACCTGAAAATCCAGAAGAATCATCTAGTCAGCCCATACCATATAGGATTGATGATTTAAATAAAAGAAATGTTGCTCGAGGAGGAATATATTTAGATTTGACTAAAATTCCTTTATCTGACTATGAAAAAACCATAGATGATTGGGCACAGTCAATGACAATTGTTGTTAATAATAATAACAATGTTTAGTCAAAAGAAAGATTTCTAAATTATTTTGTAGGAACTTTTCAAGGGGATGTTCTTCAATTTCTCAGACGATGGGAAAAATCTGAGAAAGGAAAAGAATAAAGGGGACAACTTATTAATCAAATAGGTACCCCTAAAGATATTCTAAAAGGATTAACCTTAATCCTAAAAATAGAATTTTGTGATTATACTGATAAAAAAGATCAGGATAGTCAATCTAGTTATATATTATCAAAAATTAAATTATGTGATATTAGATATTTGGAAGAATTTTCTAAAAAATTTCTTCATGAATATCAGAAATTAAAAAATGAAAATATAGAATTTTGGAAAAACTAATATTTTCATAAATTGCCACCACCTCAGGATGGGATTTGTATAAACAAATACAATTCTTATTTAGAAAAGCTTAGTAGAATAACTGGATTAGATGCAGAAAATATAGATACTATAGGAAATAGAATTAATTTTGCTAAAGAAAGAATAACTTTACATTGTTTATAAAGTAAAACTGCTAAATAAGTTAAAAATAAATTAAGTTATAAATATTGTACAAAATTACTAGAAGGGGAATGTGAGTTTGATTGTAAACCTATACGACCTAAAACTTATAAAAAATATAAGATAATTAGATAGAAACCAGAAAAAAATAATAATAATAATAATAAGAAATTTGTAAAAAGAAAAACTTCTGAAAAACCTAAAAAATAAATTTGCAAAAATTTTATATGTGATGAAGAATGTTATATAGCTACCAATTGTCCTAACAAAGGGAAAAATGCAAGGAAAACGATTAAAAGTCTTGAAGAACAAGATTTAGAAATATGTTTTAGTGAGGAAATAAATCCTAACGAAATATTATATGAATTAATATCAGAAATATATTCTAATACAGATAATGAAGAATATATCTTCATGTTAGGAAGTAATAATCAATTAGAAGAAATTCCTAAAATTGAACAATAGGATATAAAATTAGGAAATTTAATTGGAGAAGAAAAAGACTTTTCAGAATAAATGATAGAAAAAATTAATAAAAATCATATTTCTAAAGAAGAAATATATAAAATATCTAAGTTTAAAATATGGTCACAACGACATATAAAAAAGATTAGCGGTAACACTGTCGCTAAAGATACTAAAGGGGGATTAATTGAAATTCCTTTATTTACTAAAGATAAAATCAAGAGGATTAGAAAGAAATATCCTCAGGTTAGATATATACATTTAGGTATAATCATGATTACAATCAGAGCTTTATTTAGGAAAGGACATGATGTACCTATTATAGCTGTTTTATTAGATAAAAGATTTGAAAATCCAATAAAAGCACTTATTGGAGGAATTCAATCAAATTTACATACTAGAGTAATAGGATTTGAGGTAAAACCAAATTATTTTATATTTATTACAGACCCTCTAATAGAAGAGTGTCTATGTCTTAGAATTCAGACAAAAAATTCTCATATCAAAGACTTAGCAGAAGATCTAGCAATAAGCTGGACTGTTATTAATGAATATACTAATACAACAGAAGTAGAAATAAAAGAAGTCAATAATAAATTATTTAACTTTTTGAACCTTTTGAACCTAATAAAATTACTACAGAAATACAACCAAAATTATTATACTTAAAAGATTTATCTATTCCAAAAGACTGGATAATAGGAAATATAAATAATGTAAGTACTTCTAAACCAATAAGTACTATAGCATATACGTCATTAGGAGATAAGTTATACTTTAAAAACAATCTGTTAACAAATACAGAAGATAATTTAGTTTTACCCTCGAGTTCTCAAATAGAAGAAGAAGAGGATAATATAAGTATAAGACCTTCTACACCAATAGGAATGAAAACAGTTAATATTCCTATTTTTCCTACTGAACCAAGTAGAAATTCTAGAAGCACTAGAATGGAAGAAATACAATTTTCAATAGAAGATATTAAAAATAATATCTACATTAAAATTACATTTGGTAATAAAGAATCTTATTCTTTACATGCTTTAATAGATACAGGAGCTATAACATGTTGTTGCAAAAAGAATGCCCTTCCTATAGATAATTGGGAACATGTAAAAAAGCTAATAAAAATTACTAGAATAAATGGTAACAAAACTATAATTTATTATAAAGCAAAAAATATACCGATCTACATAAATAATGTGAGATTTGTAATTCTTAAAATATTATGTTTTCCTAATATGTATGGAGATATATTATTAGGAAATAATTTTATAAAACAATATTTACCATTTTCTATTAACAAAAGGTCAATTATGTTGTCTATAGAAAAAACTTCTATAGAAATACCAATTGCTAAAAATCCTAAATTTATCTGTACTTGATTTTCTTAGTAGGCCCTATGGATAGAGGTAAAAAACCTCTACAAATAATTGGAGAATAGATTACGATTCATAAAAAACCTAACAAGGGAAAAGCAAAAAATCCTAATCAAGGATTTATGACAGTACCAGCAAAAGTATCATTTTATCCTAATCAAGGATATTATGTACCGTATCTAATGGTAAGACAACCAGTTGGAACACAATTTTCTTTGACTCCAAAAATGGTAAGTCAATCACAATGGTCTCAAGATCCAAATTCGACATTTCAAGCCAGTTATGCTGAAGTTATTCAAGTAGCGAAAATTTTGTTAAAACAACAAATGTTTCCTGAAATAAAAGATTTTTTTAATTCAAGATTACCACTGGAATATTATAATTTTATTAATGAAATATGGAAAACCCATATTTTGGAACAAACAGCAAACTTTAGACGAGCTCTTACTAAATTTTCTCAATTTTTAGTTGAAAAAACAACTAAAGAAAATAAAGTTCATGATTTATTACTAAAATCTATTTTATATAGAGAATGGGAGGAAATTTATATAGAAGATATGGACATTAAGGAGATAAATAATTTTCTTAATATATTTCAATATTTTATTGATAATGGGATAAACATTCCTATTATAAATAAAATGTTTAGAATATGTTTATTTAATAAATCAAGAAAAATTTTACCTATTGAAAACTTTACAAAAATAAAAGGAGCAATTTGCAACCAGCAAGCTCAATTTCAAAAAGTTTTTTCTGAAAATTTTCTACAAGCCTATATTTTTACAAATGAGATATGAGAACAATTTCCTACTATAAAATTCAAACTTAATCACGAACCATTTGATATAACAAATATTGAATGGGGATTTGTTAAAAAAATAACTGTCCAAAATCTTTCTTTTGATCTATTAAAAGATTTTCCTGCTATAGTAAAATCCAGATTATCAAATTTTCCTAATATGAATTTCTTTTACTACTTTCATATTGAAATAAGTAGTCTTGTTTTATCAGCCATATCAAATCTGGATTATACAAACAATGTTTGGAGGAAGAAACCTCTCATCTGTAAGTGAAGATAAAGAACACTTGTCAAAAATCATTGACATGTGTTATAATAATTTTTCTTATTATCAGGTCCAAACTGAGATTAATTTAATGATCAAGGCCCAGTATTTACTTCAACAAAATACTTATATTCTCTGGACTGATGGAAGAAGAATACTGGCATACAACATTGGAAAGCACCAGCAAGAAAGAAATGAAGAATCTATGCAGTTACTAAAAAAGATAACTGACATGGAGATTGATGATTATCCATTAACGATGGGAATAAAAGACACGTGGGAGAGATGGAATTCATCAGCACTTTCACCAGATTCATTACATCTGGACGAGATAGAAGAAATGAATTTGACAAATATCCATGAAGGATAAAGACAAGACAAGACAAGACACGTGAAAGAATGACATCAAAAAAAGGAGCATTCAATATTGGCGGTACCTTGCCAAGAAGAGAAAACCATCATAAATGTCTCATAAAATAAATAAGACAAAGATGATGAAAGCAAGATAATAGAAGCAACCATTAATGCAAAGGATATGTAGAAACAAGCACCGGAAAACGACAAAATAAAAAAGACTACGTGAAAACCACCATCAAGTCAGCATTTATTTTGTCTTTATCAAGATACTGTTTAGATTTAAATTGTAAATAAATTAGAGTTAAAATTTTATATTATAAATAAATATTATTGTAGCCTAAGAAACACATCGAGTTTTAGAATACTTTTCCTTTTGTAAAGTTCTCTTAAAATTTTCTTTAGTAATAAAGTGAGCCATAAAATAGAAAAATAAACATTTAAGAAAATAGTTTTAACGGAGCAACTATTCTGCTTATTTATCTAACTTTTTTTTCAGTAAAACGACTAAAATGTAATATGAGTTATAATATAGGGACTGCTATCACACTTTTACCTTGTCTGACATGATGATCGATCAAAGTGAAAATTGTGAAGAAAGAAAATAAGAAAGGCGTCTTTGCGGTGGAGAAAACCGAGAAAGAGTGGCCTAAAAGAGAAAAAGTGGAGAAGAAATGAGCGCGGGTTCAACGATTTCGAAGAAAATAAAGGAAGAATCAGTTGAAGAAGAAACAGCCAATGGAGAAGACGATAACTCCATAGCTGAGCAAGAAGAAGCATTGGTGGCTTTGATCGAGCATCGCACCAAAGAAGTCGAACACCTTGGCCAACGTATCTCCTATTACAAATCTCAGGTTCTTCCACTCTTTCCCCCTTTTCTCATGAATATCTTCCTTCTTTTTTTCTTTCTATTTTTGGGTTTTTCTCTTTTTCACCGATTGAGGGATTTTTAGTGTAAAAATCTGTATATTTTCATTTGAGAAGTTTCTTCTTTTCACCTCTTTCACTGTAATATTTCGCTTTTAATGCCTATCTTTGGAGAATAACAAGTTCAAATAAGTGGTATTTAAGTGTAAAAGAAAAACCCAATCTTTTAATCTCATGAGGCAATAAAATTACCCACTTTTTAGAACAATCTTTTGCTTTCATTTGTTTCGTTAAGTGATATACGGGTTATCAGGTTGTTCTAGAGGTACACTATTGGCGAATCACATGTATGCTAATAAAATTGTTTATATTGTTATAGAAGTGTATTGATATGATGGTTTGTTTTAGTACAGGTTTGAGCTTTGGCTTTCACATTCATTCGAATCGCATTGTTTGATTCTTTTGTTCTTCCTGCTTATTTGATACATAGCTTGATCAAGCAGAGAAGAGGCTGCAAGATTCACAATCTAAATTGGCTCGCCTTCGAGGACGACATAATACAGCATTTTCTAATGCTTCTCTGGCAACTAAAAGTGTGAAGGTGGAGCAGAGATCAATAAGTCCCGAACGTATAAATGGGGGTTCTAAAACAAAGCAGCAACCAAGAACTGAACTTGTAATCCCTTCTGTCAATCCAAAGATTTCACAACCCATAAAACCGGCAGGTTCAAGTGCAAAGACTACCATTGGTCTTGAAGCAAATGCTGCCTCTAGTAGAGCTGTAAAAGTAAAAGCTGAGACATCTCATAGAAATTCTTCCAATGCCGAGGTTGTTGAGAAGAAAGATAGAGGGGCTAAAAGGAAGTTTGGTATGATGATCACCACTAACTGAGTTATTTACATTTTTTTCATGATGAATTACATGAACCTTTCAAATTTTCTATTGTATCAGAACAAAGAGAGCACAAAGAGTTGATTCCCTTTGTACGAAGCAGCTCTACGCCGACCACAATTGGCTCCTACTCAAGCAATCACATATCTAGTCAGCACAAAAGAAAGCTGAGAAGTCTTTCTGTGTGTCCAGTGAATGACCAGCTTTTTGTGACCAGGTATGCTCTTTGATAAGTGAAGAGGAGCTTATGCCGTTGATTATGAGAGAATTTGCATTTGGTGTCATGATGGAAGGCCCCCTGTAACTCATTGTTTGAACTATTTAGCATATCAATTTCTATAGTTACTTTATGTTCTATAGGATCTCATTGCTGCTACTCTTTTGGACCATTTGCAGTGCTTTGGATGGATTAGTCAATTTGTGGCAAATACAGGCTAGTGGGTAAGTTCAATTTCTTTTTTGTTTGGAACTGCTATCTGCAAGGCAAAATTTTATATAATTGAGCTTCTAATAATATAATAGTATGAAGTTGATAAGGATATAAACCACCATGCTGAACTATGAATATGACGCATGTGATAGATGTGTAAGAACATTCTTTTTGGAGAAAGCTAATTTAGAGAATCGTAGAGCTTTTTAACTGATATTCATTCTGCAATTTGAGGAAAGAAAGGGGGAGGGTTGTCTTGCTGGAGTTTGACAATTTTGTGGCTTAGAAGATCCTTGCAAGTCTTTAGAACCTTAGCAAGAAAGATAAGATTAATGTGCTTAGACATGAGTAATGAAGGAAAAATGATATACATGGTTGGCCTCAATTTTGTTGAATAAGGTTTAATTGTGTTAGGTATAGCAAGAAGCAGTTGATGTCAAAAGTTTTGAAACGTGTGGTTTAATTTCTGGCTTAATACAGAAAATGCAATATAGGAGTGGTTTTATTCTGGGCACTTCTTAAGTTTTTCACTCGTATGTTTTGTGATCTCTTAATGTTGAACCTTTTTCTCTCTCATGCATCTAGTTTGATTAAGGCAGCATTATGGGTTTCATGTCGTTTCATTGTTTGTACTTTTGTTTGGATGGAATTTACAAGAACATTGTTAAGGATGAGATGGGTCAAAGCAGGTTGTGATTGTTGCTTAGTCCAAATTCGTGTATTACTTGGCAGTATTCAGAACATGTCTTTTCTCCCTTTCTGTCAATCAAGTTGGAAAGGTTTCTTTTTCTTTTTTTTTAACCCTTGAACTTTAGGTCATCGGCCTCTTTTCTTAGTAGCACAGACTGTGGGTCCTCAGGGGAGAGAAGGTGGCCAGAAGATATTGCTTGGCATCCATATGGAAACAGCCTTTTTTGTGTATACACTGCGGATGCTGGGGATTCTCAGATATCAATACTAAATCTGAACAAAACACAAGGAGTAAGTGCGATGGTCATCATTGTGATGTGTGGAGGCTCTGGAAATGCCAAGTCCTCTGTAATTTAATTCCCATCTTAGGAGGCTTCATTATGTAAACTAAACTCTCCTTTTGCTTGTTTGTGCAATGTCAGAGAGGCCGTCTAACTTACTTAGAGGATAAGCCTCATGTTAAAGGTATCATCAACAGCATAATATTCATGCCCTGGGAAAAAAACTGTTTTGTCACTGGGGGTAGCGATCATGCAGTGGTGCTTTGGAATGAGAAAGATGAGGATATATGGAAGCCAAAATCCTTACATCGGAATCTGCATTCTTCTGCTGTCATGGGAGTTGCAGGGATGCTGCAAAAAAATGTTATATTGTCAGCTGGGGCGGACAAAAGAATTATTGGGTTCGATGTGCATGTTGGAAGAGCAGACTACAAGCACCAAATAGAAAGTAAATGCATGAGTGTTCTACCAAACCCTTGTGACTTCAACCTATTCATGGTTCAAACTGGGTAAGTAACGTCTATTTCTCAACCACTAAACTTATTCAATCTGTGATGGCTATTTACCTTTTACATTTCTAGCTTACCTACTGCATTTTTTAATATATAGCATTTTTGCAACAAACATCTGAATATTGTTTTAATTGCATCTGTTCCAGGATTCTAGTGAATTATATATAACCAGGCTTTTACCTAACTAGTAGAATTTTTTTTTTCTTTTTTGAGTAACTAGTTGATTCAGGTGTATATTGTACATCACTTTTCATTTTAGGTGGCATTGTTACGATATGATTTTTAGATATGTTTAGTATGGTAGCAATTTCCAGTCTTCTATTGCCCGTCATGTTAATTCTGTATCCTAGTTCAAGGGAAACTGGTTGGCAATTGCTGTGTTGCTCAGACTCAGTATTTTTCTTAAAGTACCTGTATTGGACACCCTTTCCCGACACATGTGCAGGCATGAGCTTATGGATATAACCCTTCAAGGACCCTTTAAATACATAAAAACTTAGAAAAAGTTGAGCGTACCTATGTCAGGCACATATCCTTATCTGACTTTCATATCCAAGTCCAAGTAACATAGGGCAATTGTGTAGTCAGTTTGCCCCTTAGATTGTTGCCTTTTGGTGTAACTTGTGATGAACGCTATATGTATCACAAGAAGTTTTGAACTTTATCTTAATTTTGGAGTTTTAGATAATGAGATGTATCCTTTTTTCAGGGCCCACGAGAGGCAGCTTCGGCTCTATGATATTAGATTGAGGCATACTGAACTGCATTCTTTTGGGTGGAAACAAGAAAGTAGTGACTCACAATCAGCTTTGATAAATCAAGCTTGGTCTCCTGATGGTTTATACCTCTCATCTGGTTCAGCAGACCCTGTTATCCACATATTTGATATTAGGTATAATGCCCGGAAGCCATCCCAGTCGATAAGAGCTCATCAGAAACGAGTTTTTAAAGCTGTATGGCATTACTCTTTACCACTTCTCATTTCCATATCTTCTGATCTACAAATTGGACTGCACAAGAGGTAGATGTTCAGTCTTCATAGCTCTCAGCATTTCATTCCTATGAGTAAACAACTTCTTCCTTTCAGCTCATTTTGATCCGATTCTTGATCCTCATTTTGCCTTGGATCCGAAATCTTGCAACTTGTTCTGAAAGAGGAATTTGTCAGTGAGCAGTTTTTGATTATCAAGGAAAACCTAGCCGGTACTAAACTGAACCCACATATTGCCATGTTTTCATTACATCAAAAGATTTTTTTTTAATGTATTTTATATCATTAATTCATGGTTCCCATTTTGGTGGGTGTCAATTCGCTCTGTTTCGCGTTGTATGCATGCATTTAAGCCTTGGTAGAAAGCTCTTTTTAACTTTTATATGCTGGAGACTCGTAGCAAAGCGAAAGCAACTTTCTCGCTTGGATGACTTGGATGTAAGTGTGAGATATAGATGTGTTCGATACAGGTAGTTCAATTTTTCTAAGGTTTTTTTTTTTTTTCCTCCGAGTATTTTTAGAATCATATTTTATATCCATGCCCGTATATGCGTAGTACATATATATCGAATATTATCGTTGACCTTGCTCAAAGGTGAGCTTCAAGTCAAGATCTATGGGGCTTGCTTACCCTTACCTTTACATGGGTTAGAGTTCTTTTAGACATTCCAATTTGTTGAAAATCAATGAGGGCTTACCTTTTCCCTATATTCAAAAAAGTAAAATTTATTAACATAGTAAAATATATTTATGTTTATATAAATACCCAATTGAGAATATATAAATATATTAAAAGTTATAATTTAAAAATGAACTTACAATAATTTATTTTTAAGATTATTACACCAAATTAAGCAACAAATTTTTATTTTAAAATACTATGATACTCATATTTTAAATAATTTACCTATAAATGCAAATCGAAAAATTAATATAGAGACTGGTTACATATTTACTTTTATTGATATTATTCTTTAAATATTTATTTATATATTGAAATTAAATTAAATTAATATCGATATAAGATAATGACTAATATTTTAATTATATTATTATAAAAAAAATCAAACAAAGTATATTGTGATTTGATAATAATGACTTTAACACTAGATAACCTTAGAAAAAAAATTCTAAATAGAAATTTAAGATATACAATGATTAGATTTTTATTTTCTCTTAGTATTTTATTGATTATTAGATTACTACATTTACATTTGAATTATATTTTATTTTTATATATTTATACTTTGAATTCAACTTTAAAAAATTGGTTAATTTTTGTATTTATTAAATTAAAATCTAACCATAACCAATTGCGTAACGTGTGGTATTGAAACTAAAGTATATATTACAGTTCAATGATCCGACTCTAGTGGTTGACCTCTTGACTTTTTTGCGCTTGTTGACTCGCCTTTCTTTTGACTTGCCTCCCATGCTTTTATTTAATTCGTGTATTTATATTACTTTTGCATAAATAATGACATTTAAACGTCATTAAGCGCTAGGGGTCCTCTTGACTTCCAAAATATCTGGCAGGAAAAAGGAAAACACAAAGAAAGATCATTTGTGTTGATTGTGAGATTTGATACACACAGATATATGGACCAGTTGCAAAATTTTGTAATTACGTTTAGGGGTCCACTAATTATGCTTTGCTGTTTTTTTTTTTTGGGGGGGGGGGTTAGCAGCTCACCATTCTCACAATATGTTGCCTCATCTTCCTAAACACAATTATTCCATTAATCATTCTAAATATGGGTCATTTCTATTTTGATGATCTAAATTTTTTTTTTGTTAATTTAGTCACCTTAAATTAAAAATTGATAACGATTACTGAAAAATTATTTTGCATAAATACACCATTACTACTTAACGGTTCAACGATGAATTAAAAAAATTTGAAGCGACGACCACAATGAAAATTTTTAATTTTAGTGCCGAAAATGAAAGCACGTAAGTGAGTTTATCTTTTATTTTTCCTTTTTGGACTAATGGAATTGAAAAACTGAGCTGAATTTTTTTGCTTCATCTTTTTTAATTGACGCGCTTTGAGCAACGCGTTTTCTGCCGCTGTACGTAAAATGGAGACAGACGACAGCCCAAAACAAATTGAAGAAAAAAGTGGGCCATTTCCATTTCTAATTTTGTCTAGCGAATTGTAAATGAAAGTTGTAAACTTTTTCAATTTATATATATATATATATAAACACTCCAAATCTCTCTCAATCTACTTCACATTTGATTTTTTGTTGTAGTTGTTTTGTCTCATGCATATATATCCTTTACCTAGTTTATAAAAGAGAGTTCTGCCGGTTTAGTTAGTTGGAGATGGGAAATTGCTGCTCGGACGTCGGTGGCGGTATGGCAGCTGTGAGTGGTGCCGCTTCCTCCGCCGCTACTGGCAACCAAAACGATGCTGTCGACATGTACTTGAGGTCTCACGGTATCCACGGCCTCTTCTCTCAGATCGAGGTCTTTTTTCCTCTCTATTGAGTTACTTTATTAATAATTGACTAAATGGCTAGTTTTGCCTTATAATGGATGGTGGAATTTACTTTGTTACCAACTAGATGATTGGCTAATCGATTTAATATTGCTATTATTAGTCTTAGTCTTAGTATTTAGATTTATAGTTCGATTTTCATCAGTGTTGACTACACAAGCTACTTTCTGTTTCATTTTCTCTAAATTATCTGAAATCTCCAATCTCTGTGCTCTTGCATTGATTCTTTTATGCAAAACCATGTTACGCAGTTATCATTTTCTGCTACGAGTTTGCGAGACCGGGATGTTTTCTCCAAGGTATGCACGTTATGAATACATGCAAAGCGAGGCCCTAGCTTATTTGCTCTACTAGCAATTATGTAGTTAGAAATTCAGTGCTGTGCCATATTTGACTTTGTTGTTGAAATTTATAATTATTGTGAACATTTGAGTTTGAATGAGTGGAATTTAGGAAATAACAATTGGGTAGTTGGAATTAGGGAGTTGAAGGTGAGAAGTCACACTGTATGGTTAATTGGAAACTTGGATGCCATATAGGTAGGTTTAATGGTGCATTTAAGCGACCAATCAAAGACGTGCTATCTCCTCATGTAGTAAGGGGTGGTGTGTTCGTGTGTGATTGGCTGTTAGAATTGTCCTGTGAGAGAAGTTTATGGATCATGCCAGGTTTAGAAAATGAAACATGTGAGGCAATCACATAACCTGAAGTACTTAAAGAAATCCTTTACTAACTCCACATTCAAACTGATCAAGCTATAACATCCTAGTAATATGACCTTAATGAATCCAATAAGTATGTACTAACTCTAGGGTTACCCCTATAATCTTGATTGAATCTCACGATGCTACATTACTTTACAAGAAAATTTTTGAGATAAGGACAGATTGGTATCTATCATAAATGAAAAGAAAGCTTCTGTTTAGCTTTAGTTTGAATGATCAGTTGGCTCTTAAAACATTTTCAGTTGTAGTTCTTGTATCACCTAGTAACATTTATGTACTTTACTCCCATGCTTTATTATTTAGTTACGAAAATCGTAATTTTGTTGCAGAAAACTTAGCATGATATCTCATACGTTTTGTTTGCTTTAGAGTGATCCAATGGTGGTGGTTTATATTAAAGAAAGAGATGGAGCAATTAACGAAGTATTTCGTACTGAAGTAGTTCTCAATTCTTTGACTCCTACTTGGATTGCAAAGTATACAATTACTTATCATTTTGAGGTTGTCCAAAACTTGCTGTAAGTTCTGTTCTTCCTTTTCTTTGATCAGCAAAATGATGATCTGATTTTTTTTCATGCAGTTTAATTTGTTGGAATTTATTTTGTCACAGGTTTAAGGTTTTTGATGTGGATACTCAATATCACAATGTTGAAGTGAAGGTATATTTAAGTAATTCAGTCTTTCCTTATTCCTGCCCTCACTCTGCCTCCCCTTTTAGATAGTTTAATTTACAAATTTGGAAGTCATATATAGTATATTATATGTATAATATATTCTGAGTTTGTGATATATTTTTTAGTTGTATTTGTATTTGTTTTCTATGAAATCATAGTTTGTCACCATGCTTATTTGCATTTCTGTTATTTGGAAATATGATATATGATCTGACTTTGCTAATTAACAATATGTACAACAAATTTGCCTTATGCCACTCTCATGGTAGTGGATAAAAGCATGAAACCTTCAGTTGATGCTTTCACTTCTACACAGATGCTTAAGCTGGAGGAGCAGCAATCTCTTGGTGAGGCATGCTGCACATTATCAGAGGTATATCATAAATATCTGAACGAAACTTTGTAATATAATGCAACTGAGCTGGAATGCCTTAGTTTAATGAAAAACACTTAGATTTAAAATAAAATTGAGGAATCTTCACTTGCTTTTTGCTTTACTTCATTTACTTAAATAAAATTGTTTCTATCTTACAGATTGTAACCAAACCAAACAGGTCGTTAACCCTGGATCTTATACTTAGGGAGGAATCTGTTTCATCAACCCATTCCCAGCACCATGGGAAGCTTACCGTGCATGCTGAGGAATGCTTTAGCTCAAAGAGTACAGCAGATATCATATTAAGGTGTATAGATTTGGAATCTAAGAATCTCTTCTCAAAAAGTGTATGCGGTGATGGTTTCATATTTTCTTACTTTCTGTTCGTACTTTTATCAGGAATATTAGTTATCTTTTGGTGCAAATTTGGTCTTGTCTTGCAGGACCCCTTTTTGGTTATATCAAAACTCGCGGAGAGTGGGATTTCTATTCCTGTATGTAAGACTGAAGTTCTCAAGAATGATCACAACCCAACATGGAAGCCAGTGTTTCTGAATATTCAACAAGTTGGAAGCAAGGTATTACAAGTTTTCATTCGTAGTTTTCAAACAGATTTTCTGTTTCTTTGATTCCTAAACTGGAGTGCAAGTTTGGTCTAATATTGACCACTCGGGTGTTTTGGGAAGACATCAGTTTCCTTTCCATCAATTTGTTGATTCTTCTTATTAGTAATCCTGAATTCCTAATCTTGCTCAAAATTCAGAGCTTTTTAACCAATAAATTGGTTATTGCTACTTAACTGTCTATAAATTACAATCAGCTATATAAACATGGTGGTGTTTGCTTAACATGAGTATTGATGCTTCCGTCATTGGTTTATTAAGTTAGCCTTTATTGATTTTGTTTCTTGCTTGGTTTCTGAATTTATATTTTCTAAATAAAATTGCAGGATAGTCCATTAGTGATAGAGTGCTTTAACTTCAACAGCAATGGAAAGCATGATCTGATTGGGTAACTGTAGATCTTATTTTCTTTTTTCCTTCTTTCTTTTCCATGCTTGCTGATGTAGCTTCCTCTTTTGGGTTTTATTAGAAAAGTCGAGAAATCACTAGCAGATTTGGAAAAGCTTCATCTTGGAAGGGAAGGAGAAAATTTATATTTGCCAACTCTGGTTGGGCATAATTACGAGAACAAGGTTTAACCACTTGAATTGAATTAATTGTATAATACATTTTTTTATTATTTAGCTTAATTTTATGAATTTGCTAACTTTGAGGCAGATATTGAATAGCAAGCTTTTAGTGGACAAATTCTCTGAGACTGTCAAACATACCTTCCTGGATTACCTGGCTGGGGGTTTTGAACTAAACTTTATGGTGGCTATTGATTTCACTGGTACTTTCCTGTTTACTTGTAGCATTGACGTATTCCTTATCAAGTTCAATGACAAAACATGCATTGTTTTCTATTTGAACATAAAATCTAGATTGTGAGGAACTTTTGGATTAAAAATAATATAATGAATTAAACAAACAACTTTTTTAAGAGTACACAAACCCTTCTTGTTTCTCTAGGTCTTCTTTTCCCCCTAGTTTAAGAAATTATTTGGGCTGAATCACTTAGAAAAGAGGTCTTAGGTTTGAATGATGCTGACTTGATTGTAACTATCTGAAATTGTTAAAGGCTGTATAGATAAATGTGGAAGGCATCTTGCAGTATGTGCAGTTCTGCAAAAGTACCATAAGTTATATATATGCTTACATTTTAATTCTGAATTCTGGTCTATCAGCTTCAAATGGAAATCCCCGCCTCCCTGATTCCTTGCATTACATTGATCCATCAGGACGGCTGAATGCATACCAGAAAGTAAAAATTGATTTCTTTCAATAGTTTCCTTATTTTTTTTGGGTACCCTAGCAAATGATATGCATATTTTTACCCAGGCAATCTATGAGGTCGGAGAGATATTGCAGTTTTATGATGCAGATAAACGCTATCCTGCCTGGGGATTTGGAGCACGGCCTATTGATGGTCCAGTTTCTCATTGTTTCAACCTAAATGGAAGCAGTAACTACTGTGAGGTGAGCAATTATGAGCAGAAATCTTATTGATATCTTGAATGCTCTCATTTCTTGTGCCCTGATATTAAGAAATATCATTCCCTCTCAGGTTCAAGGAATCCAAGGAATTATGATGGCATATACCAGTGCCCTTTTTAATGTCTCTCTGGCAGGGCCAACCCTGTTTGGACATGTGATCAACAGAGCTTCCGTAGTTGCCTGTGACTCTCTTTCCACCGGTGCTAAAAAATACTTTGCTTTGTTGATAATCACGGTAAGATACATAAAAGAAACGGATTGTTTTCCTAGCAGCCAGCTGAAGCTGATATAAACACATGAACATTATGCTATCAGTATCCATCACGAACATTCCTATTTTGTTTTATTTTTATTCTTTTTAGTTTTATTAGAACTAATTTTATTGTTTTCCCTCTCATAACAATAGATCTAATTTTATCACTATTTCTAATAGCTGTTAATATAACTCTAGGATGGGGTTATAACTGACCTCCAAGAAACCAAAGATGCCCTCGTAAAAGCATCAGATCTCCCATTGTCGATCCTAATTGTTGGAGTTGGAGGAGCTGACTTCAAAGAAATGGAGGTACTTACTACATGTACCGTCTCATATCCATTTGAAGGATAACGATCTCTTCTCAGATCACCCTTTTGTTGTCAGTACTCGATATTTTATGTTGTTGAAAGGACCCATGCGAAGATTCATTTGGTTTATTAACTAAATTCCTTTTACAGATTTTAGATGCAGACAAAGGAGAAAGACTTGAAAGCACAACTGGATGTATAGCTTCACGTGACATCGTTCAGTTTGTTCCATTTCGGGATGTACAGAGTAAGTCATCTACTCGAGCTTTCTTAAATATGTTGGTTCAATTTCCAAAATTCATGGAGAAAAACGTAACTTGCTTAGAGAAAAGCTTGCTTAAAGATTCAATCAGCTTTAAAAACCAAATCCCTTTTATATAGCAAGACATTTGGGGATGCATAGAGAAAACCTTAAATAAGATATTAAACTTGCTTAAATGATATAAACGAAATTTGCCCAAATGTGTTGCTTAGCGTGAAAAGTTGCTTAAAAATGTTTGGGAAACGATTTTGTAGTTTAGGGATTATAACAACCCTTGACTTGCAGGTGGAGAAATTTCGGTGGTTGGAGCACTTCTAGCAGAATTACCAACACAATTTTTAACCTACATGCGACGCAGAGATATTAAACCAAGCACTTAATTTTGTATGTGTATATATATATTTTCTACTTTCCTTTCACGCCTTGAGTTTGGCTCTTATCAATGCAACCATGGCCTTTTTTTTAAAAAAAAAAAGAAAAAGAAAAAGAAAAACAAGGCATGTCGATATGTTTATATATATTATTTTAGATTATATATAAAAATAATATTTTTATTTTTATTTTTATGTGATTAAATTTTAATTGGTTACATTGATTATGATAAATATAATTTTATTAATTTATTATATAATAAAATTATTATTTTTGTATAAGTGAACAATTACATTACAATGGGAAAAAGAGAGGGTTTAGGGTTTACAAATATGGATATCAAAATTTGAATTTCATGTCAATCAATTTGAAACTCACATATTTTTGCCACTGTGTTAGAGGTGTGATTGGCATATAATAAAATTATTAATTGAATTAAAATCATTTCAATTAAATTTTCGTGATTGGTTTGGTGATTAATGACTGTTTACTTATAAAATTCATTCAGGTTTTAGCTTTTAAAGAGGAAATGATATGCTTTTATTTAGATAATTTATTTTGGATTTAATGAGCACGGTACAAGAATGTTTCCGTTATATTGATTACTTACCTTCTAAAATCATTTAATTTTAAATAAAAATATTTAAAAAATCAAGTGCACTAACCCGGTAAAATTATAGAGCTTTAGTGAAATTAAAGTTGTTTCAAAATTGCACTTAACGTCATTAATTTATTGATAAATTTATGTTTTATTCATTAAAGAAAAATGAAAAGTTTGTTTACCTTGATTCTATTACCTAAAGGGTACAAAATGGCATGATTGCTTTAAAAAGGTGCTTCAACGCATCACATTAGGATTCCAATGAAATTCAAAGGAGGCCTCAGGACATAATCAAGAGGCCTGGCTTATGTACATGTATAAATGAAAAAAGAAGAGCAAATGCATACTATTAAAGCTAGGAAGGTGGATCTATATCATTATAAAACTGAAAATGATATTAAGATTTAAGAGTTTAAAAAACTACCTTAAAAAAACTCATCAAAAATTTTTTAAATATTTTTTTTATTTTTTCAGTTGAGTATTCAAATCGTAAAAATGCAACAATTAAGTTTTTAACTAACATTGATCCTTAAATTTTATAATTTATTGTTTGTTTGTTTTTATTACATGTCAAGCAAATGTCATGCCATATGGAAACAATGTTGACATCGCATTTCTATTTTTTTTTTATTTTTTGATATGAATTTTTTAAAAATAATAAATTATTATAAAAATGTTAGTTTAAAATAATTTTGATTAATAATTTTATATATAATATTTATTTTTAAAAATTATTAATATATATTATATTAAGTTTCTGTATAATTTATTGACTAAATACTAATATTATATGATATGATACGCATATACCCGTATATGGATATTGTAATAATTTATTAATATGGGTAAATTACACCAACAGTCACTCAACTTTGGAGTAGCTAACAAAATAGTCACCTAGGTTTCATTTCAGTCACTCAACTTTTGAAAAATAACAAAACAGTCAATAACGTTATAAAAAAGTGATATAATAGTCACTGATTAACAGTTTCTGTTAGTGTTTTAACGGGACCACTGATGTGGCAAGTTAACTAGTTGATGTGGCCAGTTAACTTGCCACGTTGGATGTCCACATCGAAAATTGATAAAAAAAAACCCTAAAAAAACCCTTAACAGAGAATAAGAAGAAGCAGCAGTAGAAGAAGACTGTAAAAAAAAAAAAAAAAGGTCCTATTTGCCTAATTTGAAACACCATGTCCTTGTTCTTCTTCTTCTTCTTCTTCTTCTTGGCTCTTTTCCTCTGTAACTTTGTAACCTTCCTCTGTAACTCAAGCAACCAAACACTATGTCGTGCACTGGCGTAATTTCAGCAAAATTATTGGAAATTATCATTAGTTTGATGCTTCCTCATTTAACATACAACCTTATGCAGATTAAGGTTGATTGTACTCACAAGTACTAATTGTGTAATACAAATGAGTTAGTTGCCACTTTTTTCCCATCATCATTGCTATTCCAATAACAGAATGCATAAGTCCTATTTTGGATCTCCAGTGTCGAATGACCATGACTAGCTTCTCGAAATGCAGAATACTCTGGTTGGGGATCTAAAAATCTGCAGAATCAAAAAACCATTTGCTTAATTTAGCGAGGTATTTAGTTTGTAACAGATTACTGTAAACAAGTAGCTAAATATTATTCCTATCTTTGTTGCGATATGTCATCAAATTAACCTTCCAGCTAGACCTTCTTGATTTCCACCATCTCCGACAGTGATGTAAGCTAGAGTTGATTTGTCTGGTACAGGGTAACGTTCACCACTTGATAATTGTACCTTATATTTGAGATTAGATACTGAAAATTCAGAGGAAAGAAGCATGGGCCTTCCATAAAATAAACCAATGATGTACTAAAATAGATACAATGGACAACAAATTATGCATGAAAGAGTTCAGTATAAAGAGTTCAGGTGGCTCAAAAAAGACTTGAACCCATTGATGATCCAAGACCTTCAGTTTTCCTGCATAATGCATGAAGGAACATGTATCAGTGGAGATGACATCTACAATCTCACATCACATTAATTGATTTTCACAGAAAAGATGAATAAATGGGATTCTAGGTGCTAATGCATGAACCAACCCATAAGTCAATTTTGGTTATTAGTCATAAAATTACAATGTGGCAACATGGTACTGCCAGTTAAAGATAAACATGCCGACATTATATCAACTGATGACTAGTAAGGTTAACGTAGGGTGGGAGTGACCTTACTTTTCAAGAAGACCTCTCCATCAAGAAACCCAAAAACAGAGAAGGAGACTTTGTTTCGTACGGAGTCAGGAGCTTAACAGCTTGAACCATGTCATTGTTCTTGAAGAAAATGCGCCCCAATGCACTTCTGTAGCCGCCTCCTAGTCACATGGGATTCGAATAATAAACCACATCTCAATCTGGAAAAATCATAAGACCTCGCCAACAATGGCGGAAGGTTACAAAGGTAGAGAGCCAAGAAGAAGAAGAAGAAGAAGAGCAAAGACATGGTGTTTCAACGGCAAAGAATCGACCCTGCCAAATTAGGTAAAGAAGACTTTTTCTTCTTTTCTGTTAAAAGGGGTTTTTTAGGTTTTTTTTTCAATTTTCGGGACATCCAACGTGGCAAGCTAATTGGCCACATCAACTAGTTAACTTGCCACATCAGTGGTCCTGTTAAAACACTAACGAAAATTGTTAATCAGTGACTGTTTTGTCACTTTTTTATAACGTTAATAACTGTTTTGTTATTTTTCAAAAGTTGAGTAACTGAAATGAAACCTAGGTGACTATTTTGTTAGCTACCCCAAAGTTGAGTGACTGTTGGTGTAATTTACCTTATTAATATTGCTATTATATAATTATATAATATTTAATTTTATATTTTAATATTATTATACTAATTTATGATGAAAGTACCACAAAACCCCCTATACTATACCCTAAATTGCATTTTAGCCCCTCTACTAAAAAAATGGGCAAATTATCCCTTGTAGTTAGATGAATGAGCAAAATAGCCCATCCAATAAAATTTGGCATTTATTTATAAATATAATAATAATTTTAGCCTTCAACTATCACACATTTATTCAATTTGACCCCTACTCTTTTATTAGAAGTAAAATAGAAAATTTTGAAACTAATAAGGCTAAAGGGTCAAAAAGAACATAGTAACAAATTAAAAAAACAATTAAACACTTTTAAAATTTAAAAAAAATTAAAAATCATAAAAATTATAAACAAAATTTATAAAAAAAAGTCATAAAAATTTTGAAACTAAAAAAAAAAACAGTTATATACCAACAAGTCCCAAGGATCCGAGGATGGATGTATAAAAAATTAAATTTAAATTTTTTTTTGAATTTAAAATTTTGAAAATAAAAACTTAAAATTTTGAAAGTTAAGAAATTTTCAAAGAGAAATTTTGCTCAAAAGAATTGTTGGGAAAATTGAGTTGTACCTTTCATTGCCAAATTGAAAGTCTTTTATAGATAGCTATTGCCTCTTTAGAACATCATTATTGGGGAACCAAATCCCTTATATCATTACAAATATTTTTTCTTAAAGTACACAATTGTTATTTTCAAGACTATTATTACAATTGCAAAGAATATATTCCCCGAATGACAAAACTTTTGCAGGGAATCTCTATTGTGTATCTTCGTCTTTTCTTTTGGGAGAATTTTTGTAGAAAATCATTTTTGTTCATATCCATCTTTTCTTTACAGAGAATCATTATTGTTTATCTTCGTCTTTTGTCTTCTAAGGAATCTTTACTGTTTGACTTTCTTGTCTTCTTTTGTAACAATTTCTTTAGGCATGTAAGGAATCTTTGAAGGTAGCAAACAATTATTTCAAACAATTACCTTCTTCTAGTTTTGGTGATCGTCACTATTATGGTGTCATATGCAAAATCGACCATTTTGATTAAAGATGTTGATGATTCCTTATCTTCTGAGTTGGAATCCATTGAGCTCAGCATTTCAACCATAAGATTTATGTATTTTTTTTTTGGTTCTGACATAAGCCAAAGTGCGTTGACAGTCGATTTGGCTTGAAGAAATTTTGTAGTAGTTTGGTCATGGGCAACGAACTTGCATTTTGAATTTTTGTTGAAAAAATATTCAAATATTTGCAATCATAACTTTCATCATTGAATTTGTTCGACCATTTTGTTTTGAAATTTCAAACTAATAATGAGATTCTCATGTATTGGTCTTGTTCATAGGCATAATTCTAAGATATAATCCAAGAAATACACAATTTTGAAAAGAAATGAATTGTTTTGTATATGTGTTTTTGGTCGGTTGGAATTTGTCAAAAATTTGGGCCATAAATTTTGGATTTTTTTCTAGTAGCATATAAAAAAAAGATGATTCGTGTCAGTTCCACCATTCTTGAAACCAATTAGAGAATTTGTATTGGGTGTCATACTTGAAATATATGAGTCGAATGTATCATATGTTGGCTATTGATAAGGAAGGGTTTGTTTTAGATTGTTTGATAGCTCTAGCGTGAAAAATGTAGGTGATGGTTTGTTTTGGTAGTGAATTTGGTTGAGAATTTCTTTGAAGAGTTTGGGCTTTTGCCCTAATCTTTTGGTTTAAAAATTATAATTATTTGGGCTGTTAAATGGGTAATAAAGTTAGGGTCTGAGAATTTGATAACAATATGTGAAGGTTTACTAAAAAATTCTTCCTCCATAATGAAATTCTTTCAAAACATTTATTTGTAAAATATTATAAGGATTTTTATGTAGCAGTATGTGAAGATGCTTGAAAGGACTTTTTTTTTTTGAAATATTTTTGAGAGAATTTGATTTATGTAAAACAATCTATCTATTTTTTTTTGAAATCTTGACTACTTTAGCAGTAATTTGTTTGAGAGGAGTTCCTTCTTTGGATTGAGCTATGGCTAATGCCACTTTTGGGGATTTAGAGAAAGAGAGAGAGAGAAAGAGAGAGAGAGAGAGAGAGAGAGAGATATTTAATCCATTTTTAATTTGGGAATTGATTTCATTTGGGCATTATGCATCCTAGAGGGATGTATTGTTTGAAGTTTTTGATGAGGATGATCCCTTAGTTTCTTCTTACAAACAAATTTCATACCATGATTTGATGAGTTTTGAGAATATTTTCGTTTTTTAGGAGGATTTTTCTATTTTTTTTCTTTTCCTTTGTCTTTGAGTTTTGGGGGCATTTTTTAATGAATTATCTAATGAGAAAATCAGGTAAAGAATTAATTTCTCTTTTAATATATTCTATTTCAAAATAAAATATACTCAAAATTGCTTACCATCTTGCAAAGTCTGTTTTGAAGCAATATTTTGAACATCCTTTTGTGTTACTTCTTTTTGTAGATTTGCAATCAATTTGTAAAAGAATTTTTTGATTTAATAAGTTAATTTGAAATTTTGTAATACACAAAACAATTGATAAATTTTTTTTGGTCATACTATAATTTTGTTGAGTTGGATTCTAGTGTCTAGATGTAAACTAGACTATTTGTTCATTTCCAACCTTGGTCTATTTTAAGATTCCACCATACCTATCTTAGAAGCATCTGTTTCTACTAGTTTTTGGGAGGCTAGATCAACTAAATGTAAATAAGGAAGTTCGCTGATCTGCTTTTTGATTTGAGTAACTATATTGGTGTAAATATTTGTCCAAGTGGTGGATTCTTTTTCAGCCTCACATACAAGGGCTTACATAATTTTCTATGACTGAGATAAAAATATATAACATAGTTTAAGCTACCTAAAAATCTTTGTAGCTGGACTTTATCAAGAATTTTATTTGGAAATTTGTTGGCAAATTGTATAGATTTTTCTATTGGAGTAATTGTCCTTTGGGCAACATAATGACCTAAAAACCTTACTCTGGTTTGGAATAAACCAATATTGGATTTAGATACTACTAAATTGTCATTTTTTTATAACTTTGATAAAAAAAATGGTTAAGTGTTTGAAGTGTTTTCTAAATTTTCAAAAAACATTAGTACATCATCAATGTATACTATTGGGAATATGGAAAAAATGTCATTCATAATTCTTTGAAATTCAGAAAGGGCATTTTTTTTAAATCCAAAAGGCATTACATTCCATTCAAATTTCCCGAATGGTACAATAAATGTCGTTTTGTATCTTTGTTCTTTTATTTGGATTTGCCAAAATCTTGATTTCATGTCTAATTTTGAGAAAATATTGGCATTGCTAAGTTTTTGAAATAAATCCTTTTTTTTTTTATTTGGGATTGGGTATCTAATTCATTTTAGATCTTGATTTAGAGGTTTGTAATTAATAATTAATCTTGGTGTTCCTCTTTCGAGTTATGCATTTTTTATCACATAAAATGTCAATCAACTCTAAGGAGAGTGATGCTTGTGAGTATGATGTGTGAATTGTGTAAGTATACATGTCGAACAAGTAATAAAGTGATGAGTGAGATCGACTCCACAGGGATTAGAACGGTATAATTTGGTCAAGTTATTAGAGTTAGGCTGGATAATACTAAAGCAAAATAACAGTGAGAATGTAGTGGTAAAATGAGAGAATGATGATGTATAAAATGTGCAACACAAAACAAGTAAACAAAACAAGAATGTTAGGACCAAGTAACTACAAAAAAGAAGATTAAGTAATTGCAATGTTGATTAGGACGGCTGGGATTGTTAATGCATCTACCTTATCTAACTATTAATGCCACAGTAAAGTCTTGAACATTTTACTGCTTGATAGGTTTATACAATAGTCTACTTCTCTCGAGAGCAAACCTTGGGCTACCTTCCTAAGGTACTATATGTCTATAGAATTAAGTTCGGTTACAACTAATATTTTCTACCTTCTTTCGAATGAGGTAAGGCTCTATGTCTAGAGGTTGCTATGAATAAATAATTTTTCATTCACTCATATTGTCCAATTTCTATCCAAA
The DNA here is from genome assembly GCA_020496765.1 of Gossypium stocksii. NCBI lineage: Eukaryota > Viridiplantae > Streptophyta > Magnoliopsida > Malvales > Malvaceae > Gossypium > Gossypium stocksii. Next base: position 73,538,657 of record CM035622.1, read on the forward strand.
TAACCTAAATCTATCGGCATTAATTTATCTTAATAACTTGCTACATATTCCTCAATATACAACTTGTAATATGCATGAAATACCATTAAATAAAATAGCAGAATAATTCCAACTTAAATTGTGAACATTAATAGAAATTAAAGGGTTCGGCCAAGTAATCCCAAGCATAAGAGATTTAGCTCATAGCTGGGTAAATCGAGTTCAATTTTAATGCAGTAATCAACATCAACTTTTATAATTACGTTCTAAAGGAAATGTAATACTAATCAAAGGAGAAATTTTACGATGTTGGCTTTTGCTTATTCAGCTCTCAACACCGGCAATACAATGTCTTGCATTTGCCAAAGATGATGCAGTCATCTTCTCCTTCTTCAGTTGCCTTCTTTCTTGGTCCTTCGCTCCTTTCATGTCAAAAGTTCCTCCTCTTTTTCTTCTATTCGAAAAAACTGCCTCTTTCTAGGGTCCCCTGTAACACTCCTAACCCGAATCCATTGCCGGAATAGGGTTATAGAGTATTACTATGAAAACATAACTTTAAACATTCATTTCCAAACATTTCATTAACCATAGTATAAGTCATTCATACACATGCATATTTTCCCTTATTTGAGCCCTCAAAGCCTTAGAAACACTTTAGAAACAAATTGGTACTAAATCAGAAACATTTGAAATATTAAGGAAGAAAGCTAGAAAAATTCACACTGTAAGGGTCACACGGCCTTGTGACTCACACAGTTGAGACACACGCTTGTGTCTCAAGCCGTGTAACATTCGAAATGGCCTCACACACCCGTGTGCTAGGCTGTGTTCGTGCCCATGTAACTTTCTAACTTGGGTTACACGGCCAAGCCTCACGCCCATGTGCCAGGCCATGTATCTTTTGAAAAGCAACCTTTAAAACCTATAGGGGACACAAGGCCGTGTCGCATGGTCGTGTGTCACACACGGTTGAGACATGCGCCCGTGTTTTAGGCGTGTGGACAAGAAATTGGCTAAAATTCAAGCCATTTCTTTCACCCATTCAAACATGAACTTGCAAGAAACTTGCACATATAATCAAGACCTTAAAACATACCTAAATCATGCATAATAAGACCAATTCAATAAACCATTTAACTGGTAATTCTTTGGAATGACATATTTTTATGTATTAATTACATATTTATTTTGAGTATGATCCTACTAATTTGAGCTATTTATGGTTTTTTTATCTTGTAGGGACTAAATTGAAGGCAAAAGGGAAATTTGGGGGCAAAACGCGTGAATTTAAAGATAAAATGGGCCAGCATGCAAAATAGGAAAGAAGTGGTGCTGAAAATGCAAAGGGTGGAAGACTTAGGGATAAAAGTGCAAAGAAGAGATTTTATAAACATAAGACTCTATTTAAATTTTAATTATATTAAGATTATTGTTAAGATTATTATTTAGATTTAATTTTAGATTTTATCTTTATTTATCTTTTAGAATTTAGATAGGAATAAACTAGGTTTTCTGAGTACTATAAATAGTGAATGGAGTGACATAAATTGCATTAATCTTTTCTGTAAAAAACTCCCTCTCCCAGAAAACTCTAGCCTTTGTTCCTTTCATTTATTAAATAAAATTCCATTGTTATTAAGTTTATTTCTTTTTTCTCAAAAAGCATGAGCCACTAAATTCATCTAGCCAAAGGTTGTCAAGATTCCCCAAAAAAGGTTCACGAGGCTTAGAATCTGCGCTTAGCCTTCTCAATGAATATTCATCATTTCTCCGCATGACGAGACTGACGTTTCCGTCCATGTCCTTTCAAAAGTTATCTTTTTATCTTATGCAAAGATGGTCATTTTGTATGTTTTGGGAATGTTGCACAGTCAGTTCGTTAGCTTACTACATCAGTGGTTGTTGAGCCCAAGAGACAAAATGGTGTGGCATTCACCATTGAGAAGTGATGATCTAGTGTAAGACGGTCCCACAAAAGCAACGGTTGGCTAGAGTCAAGTTCCTCTAAATCGTAAGTCTAAAATCTAAGTGGAGTTGGTGGTTGTAGGCGTCCTCTTCCACTATAACTAGCTTATTCTATTCGAGAAGGATCACCTAAAAGCCTAGGATTGAACCCAGGGAGGATCGAGATAATCGGAGGCTAGAATCTCTCCATCAAAGACTCTCTTTTCTCAACTTTGTTTATTTTTACAAATTCAATTTCAATTTAAGCAATCTTAATTCATCCAAATTTTTAATTCTATTTTTTTATTTTTTTCCATGTATGCCATTTTTCTTAGGCACGACTCTGCCCGGGATCTCGAAGAACAAGAACTAGTGCAAATCTTGTAACAACCCGAATTTGGGCTTAATCGGAATAGTGATTTCAGAATCACTTACCTGAGGTTAGAGAAAATTATTTTAGCATTATTTTTTGTGTTATAGTATTTTTATAAAGGTGCATGAAAATTTTGGTGAATTAATTTACGCGATTGAAGGCTTAATAACGAAAAAAGACTAAATCGCATAAGGGGCAAAAGTTGTGATTTGCTGGTAAATTGAGTTAAATAGCTAGAAAACTAAAATTGGAGGTTTTTAAAGTGAAAATAGGCCAATAAATTAGCCTTGGCTGGCCATGGTGAGACAAGGAATTAGAAAAGTCAAAATTTGGTGTGTTAGGTGACCAATTTTACTAGAAAATAAAATAAAATAAGAAAAGAAATGTTTCATATTTTTGCTTCTTCTTTCCACTGAAAATAGCAGCCATTTTTGGGGTTTTTGAAGCTCAAACTTTCAGCCACTTAGTTCCCTTCCAAGTAAGTGATTTTCAAGACTTTTCTCGATGATTTTGACATTTTTGAGACATTTATAGCATGGGCTATCTAATGAGGGGACTAATTTGCAAAATGGTAGGAAGTTTAGGGTTTTTCCATGAAAGAGTTCTTGTGGTTTGCTGAAATTTTATAGAAGGAAATGAATGTAGGTAGTTAAACAAACAACTTTTGTAAAAGGGTGTTCATGAAAACACCTAGATTAGACTAAATTGTAGAAGTTGTGAAATAAAGAGTAATTGTGTGAAATAATAGGAATTTTGGATAGCCATAAGAGTAAAAAGAGTTTGGTTAGGCTGGGTTAATGAGGAAATTTGATAAAAATCAATTTTCGAGCCTAGGGGTAAAATGGTCATTTTGCCAAAGTATACGGTCAAAATGGTTATTTTGCCAAATTATGATTCTTGATTTGTTTATATTAAATTGGTGATTAAATTAGTGCATTTTTATTGTTATAGATCAAGATTTACAAAATCTGAACTTAGACCAGGAGAAGGCCAAGCAAATCGACTAAACCGAGTAGTTATTTCCATTTTGTATATCGAGGTAAGTTATAGGTAAATAATACAACATTACTAATTTTTATGCATGAAATTATTGTTTCGTCATAAGATAATACACTGTAAAGTGAGCTATGTATGAGAATGTTACTTGAGCATGAATTGTTGAATGATGATTTTTAGTCATGAAATGATGAGAACATTTGTAATAGAGCCCGGTTGAACTGTAGAAATAGATTGGATATTCTTTGCCAAGATACGAGGGATATACGAGAGCTAATGTCAGACCATGTCTAGGACATGGCGTCGGCCTCGTTACGTGTTAGTGTAAGAGGATATGGCATCGACATGGATATGTGCTAGCCAGTGTAAGACCTTGTCTGGGACATGGCATCGGCCTCGTCAAGTAAGCTAGTGTAAGACCATGTCTGGGACATGGCATCGGCTTGGAGGTATGTCAGTGTAAGACCATGTCTGGGATATGGCATCGGCACGGATAGAGGAGAGCTAGTGTAAGACCATGTCTGGGACATGGCATCAGTCTCAATACATTGAGAGTCAGTGTAAGACCATGTCTGGGACATAGCGTCGACTTGATATGAGAGCTAGTGTAAGACCATGTCTGGGATATGGCATTGGCTCGATACCTACATTCGAGGCACATTGAATATCCTTTCGTATTCTAATTAGTTCAACGGGAAATTTTAAAGTTAGTGATAACTTCGAGAGGTATTATGATGATTTTAGGATTAGTGCAGATACCTAAATGAAATGTATAAAATACGAGCTCAATAGAATGATGTATGATTAGTAAAGTATGAAAACGAGTAAGTTATGTTTGTAACCATACTTTGTATCATGCACAAATTATGATGTATTGAAAGCATGTTTTAAAATGGTAAAGTGTTGTCTTTTATTTACTTATACCTTACTAAGCTTTATGCTTACCCCTCTCCTTTCCATTTTTTTTAGTGCCACCTAACTAGCTCGTGGATCAACAGACGTCGGAGGCTTCATTCACACTATCATCCAAAGCTTTCGGTATAGTTAGTTTCTAGCTTTTTGAGAAATGGCATGTATAGTGACTAGTCTTAGTTTAATGTCATTTTATTTTGGGTCAAATGTGTTGGCTTGATTTTTGAAGTACCTCATTTTGTATAAGGCTAAAGGTATTGGCTAATAGTCACTATTGGTCGATGAATGCAAGTGTTATTATTTTTCGTGGATGTGCCAAGTAGTTTGGAGAAATAAATGTACTAGGAGTTGTAATATGATTATTTGGTTGGACTAATCATATTAGGTTGTGTGGGTGCAAAATTATGGCAGTTGGTTGAGCATTGGAGACTTGTTATGCTTTGGTATGTGTTTGACTTTGTTTCAAGGTGGCAAAGAGGATTGGTAGATAGCCTTATTTTGTCTACACGGGTAGATACATGGGTGTGTGTCTAGGCCGTGTGTGAGAGCCTCATGAGCGTGTGGTTAGATCGTGTGTCCCCTGCACCTTGAATTTGTAGAATTAAATGCCCAGTAGTAAACACACAAGCTAAGACACAGCCGTGTGTCTCAACCGTGTGAAAGACACGGCCTAGCACACGGGCGTGTGCCACAACTGTGTGATTGCTGACGTCAGAAATAGAATGTCAAGGTTTTTGCACACAGGCTGTGACACGGGCGTATGATGGTCGTGTGAGGGACACGGACTGAGCACACGGGCATGTGCTAGGCCGTGTGAACCACATGGGCCATCAGCACGGCCATGTCTAGAGGCCACACGGGCGTGTTGCCCTTCCACACGGGCGTGTGCCCTGTTTTTAGTAGTTTTTAGTGAAATTTTCTCAAGTACCCGAAATGGTCCTGAATTATTTCCAAATCATGTTTTAGTCATCGTAGGCCCATATGAAGGTCCGTAGGACAATGTTTGAAAAAGTTTTAAATTGGGACGCATTTTGTGGCTTAAGTTGAATATTTGTAAGTGTTTTAGTAAGGTGACGCCTCGTACCTTGTCTCGACGTTGGATATGGGTAAGGGGTGTTACAAATCCAATCCCTAAGGATTTAACCCTACTTCCCTTATAATATTCTTTTCGTTATTTTATAGGGATAGGATATTTTTGGTGCTCTCAATGACGCATCAAATTTTGGCGCCGTTGTCGGAGACTGGTAACGTACTAATCTTGTTTATTTTGTTTCTTATGACTAGATTTGCTCCAGCTATTCTTGCATTTTACTCAAAGATAAAGAAGATTATGAGAGCTAATCGCAAGGAAACAAAGCTACGTAAAAAAAAATCAGGGTGGTAGGGACTCGGAGTAACCCACCGCCGGAGATAGAAGAAGACGACAAAGTTGAGTCTAGGGTTAATGAAAACCCTACTCAAACACTAGAAAATGAAAGAGTAGGACTCAATCCAATAGAAGAAGTGCTTAACGCAAGGGTTAATGAAAACCCGAATCTAGCACATCAACATATGGCTCAAACAATCCGGCAAACAGGTGAAGCTCCTGCAAAACAACAACCATTATGCATTGCATATCCTACTATGGATACTAATTTTAAACTAAAGTCAGAATTTATCCATTTACTATCGACTTTTCGTGGGTTGCAAAACGAAAATCCCCATAAACATCTAAAAGAGTTTCATATGGTTTGTCTTAGCATGAAACCTTAGGGCGTAGCTGAGGATCAAATCAAATTGCGTGCTTTCCGTTTTTCCTACCAGATTCTACTCTACTAGGGAATAGTTATTTTATCTACCCCTAGATCTATTAAAACTTGGACTAATCTTTCCCGTTTGTTTCTCAATAAGTTTTTTCAAGCATTGCATGCAGTAGAGTTAAGAAGGGAAATTGTTGGGATAAGGTAAAAAGATGTGAGGTCTCTTTACGACTATTGGGAGCGATTCAAGAAATTATGTGCAAGTTGCCCACAACATGGGATAACAGAACAGTTTCTACTTTAATACTTTTATGAAGGCTTGAAACCCATAGAAATGAACATGGTAGATACCACCAGTAGAGGGGCATTGGTCAACATGACTCCCCAACAAGTAAGGGACTTGATATCCACAATGGTTGCAAATACTCAGCAATTTTGAGCCACTCCTGAACCCACTAGAAGGGTTAACTAGCCAAGTAATTCAACCTTAGAAGATAAAGTTGATAAACTTACTAATATTGTGAATTCTCTTGTTGTAGAAAAAGCAAAACCAGCCCGACTATGCGGAATTTGTGCCACACTTGAACATACAATTGATGTAATATCCCGAATTAGGGCCTAATCGGAATAGTGGTTTCGTGACCACAAATCTGAGATAGAAATAATTATTTTATAATTATTTTGAGGTTTATGATATGATTGCATGATTGTGTGAAAATTTCGTGAAGAAATTCTATACATAAAATGCTTAATTCGAGATTAAGGACTAAATTGAATAAGTGGTAAAACTTGCATTCTAGAAGCTTTTAGTATGAAATTGCTTTGGAATATTAATTAGGAGGTCTTAAATATCAATTTGACCAATTTCTAAAATTTTGGACAAAAATGGACATACATAGGTAAAAATAACCAAAGTTTTTAATGAAGGGTATTTTAGTCATTTGGTAATTAAAAGATTGGAAAAAGATGGCAAAATATGTCCATCTTCTTCATTAGGACGAAATTTCAAGGGTTCTCCATAGCTAGGGTTTGTTTCAAGCTTCCAAGCTCCATAGTAAGTGATTCCAAGCCCTGTTTTTAATGTTTTTAATGTTTTCGGAGTCCCGGTAACTTGATTAAGCTTATTCTAGCAATAATTTAATCTAGGGTTCATATTTGGAAAAATACCTATAGGTGAAAAGTGTTTATTTTGATATTTTATGATAGAATACGAGGTTTTAAATTATGCTAAACAACTTGTGCTACTCGGTTTTAAGTAAAAACGAGTAAAACGGCTTAATCGGTAAAAATACCTATTGTTCATAAGTACATGTTAGAGTGGGAATTTGATGTTGCTGTTGGTAAATAAATGATCAGCATGTCTTAAAACATAAGAATTAGGGAAAAAGTTTAATTTCCGACCTTTGAGGCAAAAGTGCAAATATGCAAAAGTTTAGGGGCAAAATCATAATTTTTCCAAAGTTAGAGTTAAGGACTATTTTGATAAATGTGAGTATTAAATAAGCTAAATGTGTTATTTTAGATCAAGAAAGATGTGGAATTGACCTTGGTCGAGGAAAAGAAAAGATTGTGGACTAAATTGCAAAATTTCTATATTTTGTACCAAGGTAAGTTCATGTGTAAATGTGGTAACATAATTGTTATTTTAAGTAATTCAATGTTATTTATATGATATGATGTTTATTATTTTGAAATATTATGCTTTGTGAATTATTATTTGATAAGGATGAAATGCTATCAAGTATCGGTCTCGACATTTCGAGGAGGATGACAAAAATGTGTTATTGAGGTGAATCCCGTTTGAAACTTGGGAATAGATTAGGGTACAAGTGACATGTCACTAGGATGGTTGAGTTTCGAACTTGTTGAGTTGAGTCCGAGTTCGTGAGATATAACTAGGCATCCGAGCTCGTTGAGTTGAGTCCGAGTTCACTTATGGATGAGAACGCCCGAGCTTGTTGAGTTGAGTCCGAGTTCGCTGATGGGCGGGTTACATGGTAGCTTGACTACATAAATTCTGTAGGCTATTGAGTTTGTCTAGCTACGGATATGACACTTATGTATATGCAATCCGTGTATCTGAATTATATTCTGATGTGTTCAACGGGTGAATTTTAAGCGAATAAGAAGAATACCTAGAACGAAAGTGACAGGGTGGTAAGTGTGGTGAAAGAGGAAATTGGACAGGTATGAGCTTAAACCTCGGGTTGAGAACTTGGTAAGACAAGATGGTGGTAAGATAGCACGTATACTTGTAACATGAATGTCTTATTGATATTTATGCAATTGATGTTTATGTTGAGTTGCATGATTATGTTACTTGTTATTTGCATGTGAATTTACTAAGCATTTATACTTTCTCCCTTATTTTCATTCATTTTAGTTTTGACAAGCCAGCTGGGAAATCGGGAAAGGTCGAAGGATCACTCACACTATCCGGGGACCAATTTGGTATAATGGCTTTGTATTTTGAGTATGGCATGTATAACATTATGATCATTTTGTGTATATAATCTTATGATATGGTTATTGAGTGATTAGGAAATGCTTGGTAATGATTAGCCATTGGAATGGCCGATCAAGATCATATTTGGTGATATGTATGTTTAATGTGCCACTTAATCTATGGAAGTTCACAAAATGGTGAAATTTGTTATAAAACAGTATCATACAGCAGCAATGATGTGAGTTTGAAAAATCACTAAAATAGTAGAGACAGAATTAGATGGTGAATAAAATATTAAATTGAAGCTTATTGTGTCTATTTTTATATAGAAGAAATAAAATAGGTAAATGAGTTGTATTTTATAAGATATTTGAGTTTTGGTGGAACAGGGTCAGAGTAATTTCTGAATCCCCTATTTTGAATTTAGAAATTCACTAAAAATTGTACAAAATTAATTAGGAGTGATGCTATATATTTACAGATTCCTTATTGAGTCTACTTTTAAGGGAAACAAACTTCATAGTCATCTAAATTCTATACAGAGAGAAAAGTGATTTGTAGTGAACAAAGGTCAAAACAGTCGAATACTAAAATAGGGAAAAATTTAGCTCATAAATTGTACTAATTGGCCCAACCAAAAATTCTAGAAAAAAAAATTAATAAATAGATATATGAGTCTAGTGTCAGTGAAAATTGACGGATTTGAATTTTGAGTTTCGTAACTCAAGATATGATTTTTTTAGTGACCATGACGTAGATGGACAGTTTATTACGAATGTTGAAATAAATGGTTTAAAATTGTTTAAGTGATAAATTAAGTTTGCTAACTCTTCAAACTCGACTCCGGTGACGGTCTCGGGTAAGGGGGCATTACATTGGGTGGTATCAGAGCAGGTTTAGTCAGTTCTCGGACTAATGTGTTGTATGTACGGGTTTTGCTATACATGCCATATATATATTTTGATAGTGTGACGACTTTTGACCTTTTAAATGATTTTTTTATAGTAAATGGATCCTAATCTAGCTGTGGCTGATGATGTAGAGAGTAATGCACCAGTTCTGGCTGAAGGGGCGGTGCCGATTAAAAACCCACCTCCTACTGTTGGTCAAGGAGGAGGAGAAGGGGCTCGAGAAGCCTTTCTTTAGATAATGAATGCATGGTATACTGAGTTTGTTCGTACGAACCCGAATGCTCAACCTCCTCCACCTCCCCCGATTCCTCAACTTGTACCCCCGATGCCTCAAGGTATAGATCTGATGAAACTTCATAGAACTCTAGTTGATAGAATTCGCAAGCAAGGGGCAGAAGAATTCAGGGCAAATGTTGATGATGATGCCGAGAAAGCAGAATTTTGGCGTGAGAATTCTATTAGGGTATTTGATGAATTGTCTTGTACACCTGAAGAATGTTTGAAATGTGTTATATCCTTGTTGAGGGATTTAGCCTATTATTGGTGGAAGACATTGATTTCAATGGTACCGAAAGAGAAAGTGACTTGGGAGTTCTTTCAAGAAGAATTTCGGAAGAAATACATCAGTAAAAGATTTATTAATCAGAAGCGTAAAGAGTTTCTTGAGTTGAAGCAAGGCAACATGACGGTTACTGAGTATGAAAGGGAGTTTGTCCGGTTGAGTAAGTATGCTAGAGAATGTATTCCTTCAGAGGCTAAAATGTGCAGACGATTTGAAGACGGACTCAATGAAGACATCAAAGTATTTGTGGGAATTCTTGAATTAAAAGAAATGGTAAAACTTGTTGATCAGGCTTGCAAGGTTGAAGAATTAATCAAAAAGAAGAGAAAGGTAGAGGCTGAGACTGGAAATTTGAAGAAAAGATCGATGAGCAGTTCATTCTCACAGCAACCTAGAAAATCCAGAAATATGTATTCTCGTTCTCATGTTTCGGCCGGACATTCGTATGGAAATCCTAAGAAGCAAAACGTGGGTTCTAAATCTCAAACTACTTCTGTGGCTAGTGTGGGGAATTTGAGAGTTGTTAAACTCGAATGCCAAAGATGTGGTAGAAATCACGTTGGTCCATGCAGAGCAAACGAATGTTTTCAGTGTGGTTCTCCAGATTATTTTATTAGAGACTGCCCAGAGAAAATTGAGAAAGAAAAATTTCAGAGTGCAAAAACTAGTGGTGCAGACTCGAGAGGAAGATATTCGAGAAAAACTGGAAATGAGGCAAGCAGCAAGAATATAGTTAGAGATTTAGCAGTTAAACCTGAAGGAAGAGCTCTAGCTAGAACTTATGCCATAAAAGCGCGTGAAGATGCTTCATCACCCGATGTGATCACTGGTATTTTTTCTCTTTATGATGTTAATGTTACTGCTTTGATTGATCTTGGTTCTACTCATTCATATGTGTGCATGAAATTTGTGTCTAGTATGAGTATACCCGTTGAGTACACAGAATTTATGATTAAAGTGTCAAACCCGTTAGGCAAATGTGTTATAGTTGACAAAGTATGCAAGAAATGTCTTGTAATGATTAGAGGTCATTATTTTCCGGCTGACTTGATGTTGTTTCCATTTGACGAATTTGATGTTATTTTGGGTATGGATTGGTTGATAAAGCATGATGCTATAATAAATTGTAAACAAAATGTTATTGAATTAAAGTGTGAAAGTGGTAAAATTCTGCGAGTTGAATTAGACAAATCAGAGGCATTGTCTAGTGTGATTTCTTCGATGTCAGCTCTGAGATATTTGAGAAAGGGTTATGAAGCTTATTTGGCGCATGTGCTGAATACAAAGGAAATTGAAAAGAAAGTTGAATCAGTGCCGATTTTATGTGAATTCGCAGATGTATTTCCAGAAGAGTTGCCGGGTTTGCCTCCTGTCAGAGAAGTAGAATTTGGTATTGAGTTGATACCGGGAATAGCTCCGATCTCGATTGCTCCATATAGAATGGCACCAGCAGAGTTGAAAGAGTTAAAGTCGCAGTTGCAAGGGTTGACTGAAAAAGGCTTTGTAAGACCGAGTTTTTTGCCTTAGGGTGCTCCTGTATTAGTTGTGAAAAAGAAGGATGGTTCTATGAGATTGTATGTAGATTATCAGCAATTAAATAAGGTGACAATTAAGAACAAGTATCCGTTGCCGAGAATTGATGATTTGTTCGATCAACTGAAAGGAGCGATATGGTTTTCAAAGATTGATTTGAGGTCTAGATACTACCAGCTGCGAGTAAAAGAGTCAGATGTGCCTAAAACTGCTTTTAGAACAAGGTACGGTCATTATGAATTTTTAGTTATGCCATTCGGGTTAACAAATGCTCCTGCTGTGTTTATGGGTCTAATGAATCGTATATTTCGGCCATACTTGGACAAGTTTGTTGTGGTATTTATAGATGATATCTTAATTTATTCAAAAGATGAGACAGAGCATGCGAAGCACTTGAGGATAGTTTTACAAAGTTTGAGAGATAAGCAATTATATGCCAAGTTTAGTAAGAGTGAATTTTGGCTTCGGGAAGTTGGATTTTTGGGTCATATTGTTTCAGGTGATGGTATACGGGTTGATCCCAGTAAAATTTTGGCTATTGTTGATTGGAAACCACCGAAGAATATAACTGAGGTTAGAAGTTTCTTGGGGCTAGTTGGATATTATCGGCGGTTTGTAAATGGATTTTCTATAATTGTTGCTCCTATGACTAGACTACTCCGAAAAGATGTTAAATTTGAGTGGACGGAAGAATATCAACAGAGCTTTGAGAAATTGAAAAAAGTTATTAACTGAAGCACTAGTGTTGGTACAACCCGAGTCAGGAAAAGAATTTGTGGTGTATAGTGATGCTTCTCTAAATGGCTTGGGATGTGTAGTTATGCAAGAAGGAAAGGTTGTGGCTTATGCTTCGAGGCAGTTAAAATCTCACGAAAGGAATTATCCGACTCATGATTTGGAACTGGCTGCTATAGTGTTTGCTCTGAAGATTTGGCGACATTATCTGTATAGTAAAACGTGCCGAGTATATACCGACCACAAGTCTTAAGTACTTGATGTCACAAAAAGACTTGAATTTGAGACAGCGGAGATGGTTAGAATTATTGAAAGATTACGAGCTTGTGATTGACTACCATCTAGGAAAAGCTAATGTGGTTGCCGATGCCTTGAGTAGAAAGTTGTTTTTTGCTTTGAGAGCTATGAATACTCAGTTGAAGGTGTCTGATGATGGTTCGATTCTAGCAGAGTTGAGAGCAAGACCGATGTTTTTACAAGAGATTTGTGAAGCTTAGAAAAATGACAAAGATTTGCAAGCCAAAAGGAAGCAATGTGAGGTTGATACAGGATCAGATTTCAGAATCGATTCTGATGGTTACTTGATGTTTAAAAATTGGATTTGTGTATCGAAAAATGATGAGTTGATTCAAAGGATTTTGCACGAAGCACATAATGGTTGTTTGGCAATTCACCCAGGCAGCACAAAAATGTATAATAACTTGAAGAAAATGTATTGGTGGAGTGGAATGAAAAGAGATATATCTGAGTTTGTATCAAAATGCTTAATTTGTCAACAAGTGAAAGCTGAACACCAAGTGTCTTCGGGACTACTTCAGTCTATCATGGTTTCCGAATGGAAATGGGATCGAATTACTATAGATTTTGTATCAGGATTGCCGTTAACTTCGGGGAAGAAAGATGCCATCTGGGTAATAGTTGACAGATTGACTAAATCAGCTCATTTTTTCCCGTACGTACGGACTATTCTCTTAATAAGTTAGCTGAATTGTATGTTAGTGAGATTGTTAGACTTCACGGAGTACCTTTGTCAATCATTTCGGATAGAGATCCAAGATTTACATCGCGGTTTTGGCAAAAGTTACAAGAGGTATTAGGTACGAATTTAAATTTCAGCACTGCCTTCTATCCATAAACTGATGGACAATTAGAGAGAGTAATTTAGATTCTTGAAGATATGCTCAGATGTTGTGTATTGGAATTTTAAGGTAGTTGGGAAAGATACTTACTGTTAGTGGAATTTGCTTACAATAATAGTTATCAGACAAGTTTGAAGATGGCACCTTATGAAGCATTGTACGGTCGTAAGTGTCAGACGCTGTTGTATTAGACTGAACTCAAAGAAAATCAGATTTACGGAGTTGATCTAATTAAAGAAACCAAAGAAAAAGTGAAAGTGATTTGAGACTGTTTGAAAGCTGCTTCGGATAGACAGAAATCCTATGCGGATTTGAAATGAAAAGAAATCGAGTTTCAAGTCAGTGATAAGGTATTTTTAAAAGTGTCTCCATGGAAGAAAGTTCTTAGATTTGGACGGAAAGGCAAGTTGAGTCCGTGTTTTATCGGACCGTATGAAATAATTGAAAGAGTTGGAGCGGTAGCGTATCAATTAGCATTACCATCTGAATTAGAGAAGATTCATGACGTGTTCCATGTATCTATGTTACGTCGTTATCGTTCGGATCCTTCACATGTGATTTCACCGACAGAAATAGAGCTACGGCCTGATATGACTTATGATGAAGAACCGATTAAGATTTTAGCTCGGGAGGTCAAGCAACTAAGAAATAAAAGTATCGCTCCCGTGAAAGTATTGTGGAAAAAGCACGAGTAGAAGAGACTACATGGGGGCTCGAGGAAACTATGAGAAATCAATACCCACATCTGTTTACCGGTAAGATTTTCGAGGACGAAAATCCCTAAAGGGGAGAGAGTTGTAATATCCCGAATTAGGGCCTAATCGGAATAGTGGTTTTGTGACCACAAATTTGAGATAGAAATAATTATTTTATAATTATTTTGAGGTTTATGATATGATTGCATGATTGTGTGAAAATTTTGTAAAGAAATTCTATACATAAAGTGCCTAATTCGAGATTAGGGACTAAATTGAATAAGTTGCAAAACTTGCATTCTAGAAGCTTTTAGTATGAAATTGCTTTGGAATATTAATTAGGAGGTCTTAAATAGCAATTTGACCAATTTCTAAAATTTTGAACAAAAATGGACATACATAGGTAGAAATAACCAAAGTTTTTAATGAAGGATATTTTAGTCATTTGGTAATTAAAAGATTAAAAAAGGGAAAAAGATGGCAAAATTTGTCCATCTTCTTCATTAGGACGAAATTTCAAGGGTTCTCCATAGCTAGGGTTTGTTTCAAGCTTCCAAGCTCCATAGTAAGTGATTCCAAGCCCTGTTTTTAATGTTCTTTACCTTTTCGGAGTCCCGGTAACTTGATTAAGCTTATTCTAGCAATAGTTTAATCTAGGTTCATATTTGGAAAAGTTCCCATAGGTGAAAAGTGTTTATTTTGATGTTTTATGATATAATACGAGGTTTTAAATTATGCTAAACAACTTGTGCTACTCGGTTTTAAGTAAAAACGATTAAAATGGCTTAATCGGTAAAAATACCTATTGTTCATAAGTACATGTTAGAGTGGGAATTTGATGTTGCTGTGGGTAAATAAATGATCAGCATGTCTTTAAACATAAGAATTAGTGAAAAAGTTTAATTTTCGAGCTTTGAGGTAAAAGTATAAATATGCAAAAGTTTAGGGGTAAAATTATAATTTTGCCAAAGTTAGAGTTAAGGACTATTTTGATAAATGTGAGTATTAAATATGCTAAATGTGTTATTTTAGATCAAGAAAGACATGGAATTGACCTTGATCGAGGAAAAGAAAAGATTGTGGACTAAATTGCAAAATTTCTATATTTTGTACCAAGGTAAGTTCATGTGTAAATGTGGTAACATAATTGTTATTTTAAGTAATTCAATGTTATTTATATGATATGATGTTTATTATTATGAAATATTATGCTTTGTGAATTATTATTTGATAAGTATGAAATGCTATCGAGTATCGGTCTCGACATTTCGAGGAGGACGACAAAAATGTGTGATTGATGTGAATCCCATTTGAACCTTGGGAATAGATTAGGGTACAAGTGACATGTCACTAGGATGGTTGAGTTCCGAACTCGTTGAGTTGAGTCCGAGTTTGTGAGATGTAACTAGGCATCCGAGCTCGTTGAGTTGAGTCCGAGTTCACTTATCGATGCGAACGCCCGAGCTCGTTGAGTTGAGTCCGAGTTCGTTGATGGGCGGGTTACATGGTAGCTTGGCTACATAAATTTTGTAGGCTATTGAGTTTGTCTAGCTACGGATATGACACTTATGTATATACAATTCATGTATCTAAATTATATTTCGATGTGTTCAACGGGTGAATTTTAAGCGAATAAGGAGAATACCTAGAATGAAAGTGACATGGTGGTAAGTGTGGTGAAAGAGAAAATTGGACAGGTATGAGCTTAAACCTCGGGTTGAGAACTTGGTAACACAAGATGGTGGTAAGATAGCACGTATACTTGTAACATGAATGTCTTAGTGATATTTATGCAATTGATGTTTATGTTGAGTTGCATGATTATGTTACTTGTTATTTGCATGTGAATTTACTAAGCATTTATGCTTACTCCCTTATTTTCATTCTTTGTAGTTTTGACAAGCCAGTTGGGAAATTAGGAAAGGTCAAAGGATCGCTCACACTATTCGAGGACTAATTTGGTATAATGGCTTGTGTATTTGAGTATGGCATGTATATCATTATAATCATTTTGTGTATATGATCTTATGAGATGGTTATTGAGTGATTAGGAAATGCTTGGTAATAATTAGCCATTGGAATGGCCGATCAAGATCATATTTGGTGATATGTATGTTTAATGTGCCACTTAATCTATGGAAGTTCACAAAATGGTGAAATTTGTTATAAAACAGTATCATACAGCAGCAATGACGTGAGTTTGAAAAATCACTAAAACTAGTAAAGATAGAATTATATAGTGAATAAAATATTAAATTGAAGCTTATTGTGTCTATTTTTATATGGAAGAAACAAACATGTAAAGAAGTTGTATTTTATAAGATATTTGAGTTTTGGTGGAACAGGACAGAGCGATTTCTGAATCCCCTATTTTGAATTTAGAAATTCACTAAAAATTATACAAAAATAAGTAGCAGTTATGCTATATATGTAAAGATTCCTTATTGAGTCTAATTTTAAGAGAAATAAACATCATAGTCATCTGAATTCTGTACAGATAGAAAAGTGATTCGAAGTGAACATAAGTCAAAGCAGTCGAACACTGAAACAGGGGAAATTTTAACTAATAAACTGTACTAATTGGCCCTACCAAAAATTCTGGAAAAAAATGAGTAAATAGATATATGAGTTTAGTTTCAAGGAAAATTTACAGATTTAAATTTTGAGTTTCGTAACTCGAGATATGATTTTTTTAGCGACCATGATGCAGATGGACAGTTTATTACGAATGCAGAAATAAATGGTTTAAAATTGTTTAAGTGATAAATTAATTTTGCTAACTCTTCAAACTCGACTCCAGCGATGGTCTCGGGTAAGGGGGCGTTACAATTGATGTATGTTCTAATTTGTATGATGATACTATGGCCCATTTAGATGCTGTGGGGAACTTTTCTGGGCCACTAGAAAGGCGATATTACCCTTACGCTATTACCTATAACCCATGAGGGAAAGACCATCCTCACTTGAGTTATGGGGTCAACCTACTATATAACTAGCCATATCAAAATTGGTTTCCATAATAGCTACGAGATTCAGGTGCTTCTCTAGAAACCACGGTCTATAAATTAGTAGCTAATATGCTTGATTTTCAACAGAAAATCGAGTTGTCTATAAGAGAGTTGACCACATCAATTGAGAAAATGAACTCTCAAGGGAAGCTACCATCACAAACAGAACTGAACTAAAGACAAAACACAAATACAATAACGTTGGGAAGTGCAAGAGAATAGGAACCGATTCCTGGCAGAAATCTTGGCCAAAATTTTACCCAAGGGAAGCACGAGAATGATGAACAGGTCCAAACGAAACCTCCATTGCCTAAAATTCAACCTCCATTTCCAAGACGATTGAACCAACATCGAAAAGGTAAAGAGGACAAGGAGATCCTCAAAACATTTAGAAATTTTGAGATCAACATACCACTGTTGGATGCCATCAAACAAATTCCGCGATACGCTAAGTTCCTTAAAAAGCTCTGCACCAACAATCGAAAATTAACTAGTAATGAAAGGGTAAGTGTTGGTGAGAATGTATCTGCAGTGTTACAGCAAAAGATGCCAGTGAAATGCAAATATAGGGGCATGTTTGCATAACCATGCAAAATAGGGGCCTCCATAGATGTAATGTCTTTTTTTTTTTATTTATGAATCACTTAATGCAGGTTTTTTTGACAAAAATAGGTGTTATCATTCAATTAGCAGACAGGTCTATTGTGCATCCCGAAGGAGTCCTTAAGGATGTATTAGTAAAAGTCAGTGGCCTTATCTTTCATGCAGACTTTTATGTGATAAAAATGGAAGATGATAGCGCTCTTGGATCTTCAGACATTTTTCTGGGCCGACATTTCATTAGTACCGCTAGCACTAAGATTGACGTGCATAGTAGAACTCTCATGATGGAATTTGACGGAGAGATTGTGAAGTTTAACGTTTACGATGCTATTAGTCACCTAAGTGAAATCTTGAACGTAAATCGTGCCAACATAATTAGCTCATTAGTAGAAGAAACTTTTAAGTTGACTTATGAAGATAAACCTGAAATGATATTTGATGATTTTGAATATGTTAATGAATTATTGTCTCCAATGAACACTAAACTTTTACCTTCTGTTGTGTAAGCTCTAGGTTTGGTGTAACGCCCCAAATTTCTTTTTTTTTTTGTTTTTGTGAATTTGCGACACAAATAGTTGTCTACTTCAGTGGTTAAGTGTTCTCTGTGTGTGTGAGAGGTCCCAAGTTCAAGCCTTGTGTTGGAGAAATTTTGGTATTTTTCTGAACAAAGCCTTAACCTTGTACTATAGGCTTTTATTTAATTGTTGGTAAATACTTAATAGAATAGGCCTACTAGTCTGGTGGTTAAGTGGAGTGTTGGTGTAATGGAGGCCCTGTGTTCGATTCTTTACATTGGCAAGGGATAGTATTTTTGACTAAATTTCGGCTAGAATTGTACTGTAGATGGACTCTGAGTAGTGGAGTTTGGTAGAGAGAATTAAGGGGAAGGGATTTGGGGGTTATCAGATTTTTTTGATCATTATCATTTTCTTTTTGCAAATTTTGATTTTTTTCCCTCCTCCAGTTCTTTTTCTCTCTGACGCCATTTTTTGTTATCTTTCCCATTTCCCTGCCGAAATTTTCCCTTAGTTCTTCCTTTTTTTTCCTTTCGTGATGTAGATTGCTCTTGTGCAGTAAGCTCTATTCAGTTTAGGCGAGGAGCAAAGATTGACTGTGGGTGCTATAGCGAAGTAACTGGTTAGGGTTTTGTTTCAAAACCGGTAATTTTCCACGTTCAATGGGTGGATAATGTAAGGTTTGGACTGAGTAGTTGTTCGTTTAAGTTTTGTATATATCAGTGTAATCAGACTTGGAATATCAATTATTAGGTTCTGGAGCGCTCGTGGTTGCAATTTCAGCGAAAATGTACCAGGTGTGTACCCGAAATACAAAAATTAGGATTTCAGCAAAAGCTGAAAACCCCATTGTCGATGCCACACGGGCGTGTGGTTGCTCATGTGATAGGCCGTGTGCTATGGCACGGGTGTGTGATCAACTAGGCTAGGCCGTGCGCATAAGACATGGCCGTGTGATGGCCAGTTAGGCCGTGTGAGACACACAGGTTAGACTGAATTGGGCCATGTGGGCCACAATACGTGTGAGTCCACACAGGTAGTCCACACGGGTGTGTGGGATTCTGGGCTAGGCCGTATGATCCATATGGCTAAGGCCAAATTGGGTTGTGTGAGCCACATGGGTAAACCACATGGGCGTGTGGGCCCACACGGGCAAGCCACATATGCGTGTCAGACCATTTAACTGAAATGTTTTCAAAAGTTGCACGGGTCACCCAAGTCGACTGTGAACCTACTGTAGAGTTGGTAAGCACTGCTTAAACCCTTAAATGTGTGAACTGATTGTATAATGTATGTACTGAGCATGATAATTATATGCATGTATACAGAACTATATGTATAACTAATAACCATGTAACAGCATGTCATATACTATATGTCTGCACTAAGTATGTTATTTGCATCTGCATTGGGGTGGGATGATGGTTATTAGAGGAAGTGTACTGAAAGGCTCTTAAGCCTATTAACTGGCAGCTCAACTGCAATATATATTGAAAGGCTCTTAAGCCTATTATCTAGTAGCTTAGTTGTAATATACTGTTATGTGCTGCATTTGGTACAGCTTGGAATGTAGGGCTGGGTGGGTGTTTTAAACCCCACAGAAAGTGTAGGGATGGTCGGAGATGGTGTATAGAGGCTGGTGGGTAGGATTCTATTTTCTGATTACTATATACATAATTATTACTGTGATGGTCTAAGGCCCTAATGTATATCTGATACTAAAACTGTAATGGGCTTAGGCCCTAGACTGCATTCGACTGTTTATTGTATTTTATTGTATGCTTGCTTTCTATGGGGAGTACATACTGAGTTTACTTAAACTCACCCCTTCTGTTTAATGTGTCAGA
Source organism: Gossypium stocksii (assembly GCA_020496765.1). NCBI lineage: Eukaryota > Viridiplantae > Streptophyta > Magnoliopsida > Malvales > Malvaceae > Gossypium > Gossypium stocksii. Next base: position 73,558,594 of record CM035622.1, read on the forward strand.
AAATCCACAGACTTAGATGGATTGGTGCGGTGGAGGACTCAATGGTGGCCACTCGGTTATTAGACTGTCCCTTACTTATTTATGGTTTTCGTTTTTATTTGGCTAATTTTTTATGTAAATTGGGACTTTTTGGACTTTTTGTTTAAAATTAGGGTTTTATCGGTTTTATAGATTTACAACTGCGAGACATGGACATAGTAAAACTCAGATTTTCAATGATCATAAGTTTTCTCCAAACAAATAGCTTTCACTAGAACAAAGGGGTTTTCCTAAAATGAACGGATTTGTTTAATTATCTCGGTTTTTCTTAAAATAAATGGTTCCTAAAGCCTCTACAACGAATTATGTTTTAAAAAAATTGAGTAAATAAGTAAATGATTTTGAAGTTTATAAGAGATATAGAAGGGTAATTAAACGGAAATGGTTTTATCGTAACAACTTAGTTTTCAAACACTCTATCATGTGACATCGCCAGACATGGCCATAACGTTTAGGCCGAGTTTGGGGTGTTATATTTGGAATTGAAACTGCTTCTCGAGTGATAAATCGTAATTTATACATGTTTTTACCCCATGCTTAGCATAATTTTGGATGAATTATCCCTTGAATTGTGAAATTTGATGCTCCTAATCCTTTAATTTCATGTTTTATACTTAGGAGAGCATGGGAGAGTGAAAAGAACAAGAAATGGGCCAAAAATGGAGAAAATGGGCCAGATGAGAAATCAACACGGCCTGAAGTTCTTCACACGGGTGAACCACATGCCCATGCCACATTAGCAGACTTGAACACGACCTGGGCTCGATTCACATGGGTGTGCCACACGGGCGTGTCCTCGTCGTGACGAATTTCAATTTCATGTGAAAAAAGCTACTTAGGGGCTAAGAAAGGTATTCCGGAGTCTATATAAACACCCTAGGAGAGGACTTAAGGGAGGATCCCCGAAACACAGAGTAGAAGGCAGGGAATTACTCGAGGAAAGCCGATTGATCCATCTCAGAAGGAAGGATCTACATAAGGACTGAAGATTTCCCTTCAATTTTTCAGGAGTTTTGGGTTTTCTTTATGTTTTGTTGTTTTCTTTATTTTGAGATGTTTTCCCTTTTTATTATGAACTAAACGCCCAAATACCTAAGGGGGATGAAACCTAAGATGAATCTTGTTATTATTATTTGAATTATATGATAAATATTCAATTTGTTCTTAATTGTGTTTTTAATTCTTGAGTTGATTTTTCAGGATATTAATTCAAGTCAAATGTGCTTATTCAGAGGAGCAAAAGTCCCTGTTTAAGAGTAGATCCAACGTAATTAAGTTGAGTTGATCACAATCCTAGACATAGGACGACAAAAATCTGCCGGATTAGAGTCAAATCTAAGAGGGGGATCCATAGATCAAGTTAATGCAAAACTAGGGGTTTTAATTAGAAAGAGATTTCAATTAATCAACTTAGGGTTAGTTATTTTTAGTCTCGACAGAGATATTAACATAAGTTAGGGACCTCTACGGATTAAGTTGAATGAATAAATCGTCTAATTCAGAGTTAAATAACAAGTGAAGTTTAGGTGGATTCTTCCTTAGGTATTGCTTTCATCAATCAGTTTTACCGAAAGTATTTCCCCAATTTATTCTTTGTCATGCCTTTAGTTAGTTAGAATTTTAGTTTACAAACAACCTCCCTTTATTTCTAGGCTAGATAATAGGAAGAAAGTTATTACTAGTACTTTTAGTTCCTTAGATTCAACATTTCGATCTTGCCACTAACTATACTACTATTCGATAGGTGCGCTTGCCTTTTATCGTGATAATAGTTAGTTTCTAGGTACGATCATAAAAATATTATTACTTCATCAAAATTACGATCACCGAGCATCTTAAATATGCATTTCTGGGGAAAGATAATACCCTATCGATCATAGTCTCAAATATGCTCTCCAAGTTCAAAGAGGAAAGTTTGATATAGGTACTAAAAAACCATAAAAAGGCAATTGGCTGGACCATTGTCGACTTAAAAGGGATGAGCCTTTTGACATGCACACACAAGATTTACTTGGAGGAAAGCACGAAACCAAAGCGAGAGGTGCAGAGACTGTTGAACTCACATATGATGGATGTGGTAAAAAAATAATTAAGCTACTGGATGCTGATGTAATCTACCCTATTTCTAATAGCAGATAGGAAAGTCCAGTGCAGGTCATGCCCAAGAAAACATGTGTGATAGTGATAAACAATAAATTATACATATTTTCACCTCATATTTAGCTTAATTTCTGGATGAATTATTATTAGATTTGATAGAATTGGTGCTCTTAACCTTTCTGTTTCATGTTGTATACTTAGGAGAGCATAGGAAAGAGAAAAGAATGAAAAACAGACAGAAAACGAAGAAAATGGGCCAAAGTGTGCAAACAACATGGCCCAAGAAGTCACCACACGGCCGTGGCACACGGCCGTGCCACATGAAGTCCAACACGGCCTAGCCCCGACAAGCACGGCCAGTCCACACGGCCGTACCACCTCAACAGGCTCGAACACGGCCCTTATCGAAACCACACGGGCGTGGCACACGGGCGTGTCCCTATCGTGAGGAAATGCAATTTCACTCGGATTTGGATACTTAGAGGCTAAGAAAGGCATCCTAAAGCTCTATATAAAGACCCTAGGAGGCAACTCCAAGGGTGTACTCTTTTCTTCCAAAAGGAGCATCATATTTCTGCCAACATAAGGAGTGAAAGTAAGGAATTACTCCAAGGGAAGCCGATTGATTCATCCCAGAAGCCAGAATTCTACATCAAAACAGAGGATCTCCCTAAATTCCTTCAGGGGTTTTTGGGTTCTTTATGTTTTGTTATCTTGATTCTTCTGAGATATTTTCTTTATTAATTATGAACTAAACCTCTCAAATACTTGAGGGGGATGAAACCTAAGACAGATCTTGTTATTATTTATTCTTGAATTATATGATAAATACTTGAATTGTTCTTAATTATGTGTTCTTAATTCTTGGTTTAATAATCCTAGGTATTAAGTCAAGAAACTGATGTGCTTAGGCAGAGGAGCAAAAGTCCCTATTTTAAGAGTAGATCTACCATAATTAAGCAGAATTGTATGCAGCCTTAGACATAGGGCGACATAAATCTACCAGATTAGGGTCAAACCTAATAGAGGGATCCGTAGATCGAATTAATGCAACCTAGGGGTGTTAATTAATAAAGAAACTTTAGTTAACCGCCTAGGATTAGTTGTTCTTATCCTCGACGGAGGTATGAACATAGGTTAGGGATCTCTGCGGATCAAGTCAAGCGAAGAAATCGTTAGTTCAAGAAGTTAATAACAAGTGAAATATAGGTGGATTCTCCCTTAAGTGTTGCTTATATCAATCAGCTTTTCCCGAAAGTCTTCCCCAATTTACTCCCTGTGCACTTTTACTTTAGTTTTAGAATTAGTTCCATACAACCCCCTTTATTTTAAGGTTAGATAAAAGAAAGGAAGTAAGTACTAGTACTTTTGGTTCCCTTGGGTACGATAACTCGGTCTTACCGCTAAACTATACTACTGTTCGATAGGTGCGCTTGCCTTAAAATCGTGATATTAGTTAGTTTTTGGTGTGATCAGTGTTTATAAATTTTATTACTTAATATCGCGCATATCAAGTTTTTGGTACCGTTGCCGGGGAACTAAAATATTGAGAAAACTCGATTTCTATTACTTTAGCCATTACTATATTTATTTATTTATTTATTTTCAGTTTTATTTTATTTTTAATTTTTAATTTTCTTTGCTTTTTCCTTCTAGGTATTTCTAGTTTATGACTAGAAACAACCCAGCAGGACCATTGCTTTTTGACGAAGATTTAGAAGCGAAGTTCGCAGAACTCGCAGAGAGATCAGATGAAGCCTACATTATCCCGAACGAGACCAAGAACAAGAACTTGAACCTACGGTAGAGATGGACGTAAATCAAAATATTTCACCACCTCCCGCAATAGTCGCGCAACCAGTGAATCAAGATGATACTCCTCGCACTATGTATGATTTTGCTAAACCTAGTTTGGCTGGTACTCAAACTAGAATTATTAGACCTACTATTGCTGCTAATAATTTTGAATTAAAACCTAACACTATTCAGATGATACAACAATTGGTGCAGTTTGATGGTTTACAGGATGAAGATCCAAATTCACACATAGCCAACTTTTTGGAACTTTGTGATACTTTTAAAATTAATGGCATTTCTGATGATGCCATTCGTCTACGACTATTTCTATTCTTTTTGAGAAATAAAGCCAAACAGTGGTTAAATTCTTTACCACGAGGCTCAATCACTACATGGGAACAGATGACTGAAAAATTTTTACTTAAATATTTTCCTCCAGCTAAAACAACTAAATTACGAAACGATATCTCTTCTTTTGTACAGATGGATTTAGAAACACTTTACGATGCCTGGGAGAGATATAAATATCTTTTGAGAATGTGCCCTCATCATGGATTACCTTTGTGGCTACAAGTTCAAACCTTTCACAATGGTTTGAATCCTCAACAATGCAAATGATTGATGCAGCCGCAGGAGGAACAATCAACAATAAAACACCCGAAGCAGCTTATGAATTTATTGAAGCGATGTCACTGAATAACTATCAGTGATCATGAGGACAAAGCTGACAAAAGCTGCAGGAGTTTATAATATTGATGCTGTCTCTATGCTTACTAACCAGGTAGAACTTCTAAATAAAAAGTTTGATAATTTTGTTGGTTCTACGCAGGCACAGCCAGTGATGCAGTGCGACGCAACTCTAGGAAATATGTTCAATCTAGATTATTCATCTTATGGACACAGCATAGAAACTGAGCAAGCCAACTATATGGGTAACAATTCTAGACCACAAAATAACCCTTATAGTAACACTTACAATGCAGGTTGGAGAAATCACCCCAATTTTTCATAGGGAGGACAAGGAAATCAAAGACAACAGCCCCTTCTAGGATTTCAGCAACCACCACCACAACAAGAGAAAAAGCTGAATCTTGAAGAGATGTTCACCAAATTTATAGCCGCATCAGAAACCCGTTTTCAAAACACTAAAACGGCATTAAAAAACCAATAAGTATCAATTCAAGGGCTTGAGAATCAAATCGGTCAACTTGTGAAATTAATTTCAGAGAGACCACAAGGTGGACTACCCAATAATACAGAGCCAAATCCCAGAGAACATGTCAAAGCAATTACTTTAAGAGATGGGAAAGTACTGGCTAAACCAGAAAAGAAGTCTGTTCAAGAATCTCCAGGAGACAAGGTAGAGGAACCCAAGGAAAACACTCCACCAACACTCAAGGAATACAAACCACCTATTCCGTATCCAACAAAGTTGAAGAAAGACCATACAGACGCTCAATTCGGTAAATTTCTTGAACTTTTTAAACAATTACACATTAACTTACCTTTTGTTGAAGCAATTTCGCAGATGCCGAAGTACGCGAAGTTCCTAAAAGAACTTCTGACAAATAAAAGAAAGTTGGAAGAATTAGCTACAGTGGAACTCAACGAGGAATGCTTAGCTATTCTCCAAAATAAACTGCTAGCAAAACTGAAAGATCCAGGGAGTTTTACTATTCCTTGTTTAATTGGTAGTTTAATTATTGATAAAGCCTTGGCTGATTTAGGTGCTAGCATCAATCTAATGCCTTACAAAATGTTCAAGCAACTAGGTCTAGGGGAACCAAAGCCCACTAGGATGAGTATTCAACTAGCTGATAGATCTGTTAAATATCCTAGGGGAATCATCGAAGATGTGCTAGTAAAGGTAGATAAATTTATATTCCCTGTTGATTTTGTTGTGCTTGACATGGATGAGGATATTGAGCTACCTTTAATTTTAGGATGCCCATTCTTAGCCACTGCTAGAGCTGTTATCGATGTAGGGGATGGTAAATTGGTACTTAGAGTTGGTGAAGAAGAAGTCGTCTTTAAAATCTATGATGCCATGAGATTTTCTAAAGAACAAGATGATTCCTGTTATTTTGTTGATATTATTGATTACTTTGTTCAAGATAATTTTCAGGAACTTTCTCTCACAGACACGTTGGAACTGTGTCTTGTTCAAGGCGGGGGGGAAGATGAAGCCACCACTGAAATTGAGGAAGTAAGAAACGAGTTAGATTCTAATGAAATTATCACGAGACACATAAGTTATGAAAGTATAAAGATGAATGATGAACTAAGACAGAAACCTTCCATTGATGAACCTCTTAAATTAGAGTTAAAGCAACTGCCAGACCATTTAGAATATGCCTTTTTAGGGGAAGATTCAACTTTACCAGTTATTATAGCATCAGATTTGAGCATTGCAGAAAAAGAAGAACTACTCCATGTGTTAAGGAAGCACAAGTAGGCTATAGCTTGCAAAATTTCAGATATTAAGGGAATTAATCCTTCTTTTTGCACCCACAAAATTTTAATGGAAGATGGATATAAACTATCGGTGCAAGCTTAGAGATGATTGAACCCCAACATGAAGGAAGTCGTAAAAGCTGAGGTAATTAAACTTCTAGATGTAGGCATTATTTATCCTATTTCTGACAGTTCTTGGGCAAGTCCTGTGCAGGTTGTTCCTAAAAAGGGAGGCATGGCCGTGATGTCTAATGACAAAAAAGAGTCAATACCTACAAGAACAGTCACTAGATGGAGAGTTTGCATTGATTATAGAAAGCTAAATGATGCAACTCAAAAAGATCATTTTCCCTTACCTTTTATTGATCAGATGTTAGAAAGATTACCAGGACACATGTATTATTGTTTCCAAGATTGCCTCTCTGGTTACTTCCAAATCCCGATAGCTCCAGAAGATTAGGAGAAAATGACATTCACATGTCCATACGGTACGTTTGCTTATCGTAGAATGCCTTTTGGTTTATGTAACGCTCCTGCTAATTTTCAACAATGCATGCTAGCTATCTTCAATAAATTCGTGGAAGACATCATGGAGGTATTTATGGATGATTTTTTAGTTTTTGGTAATTCTTTCCAACTTTGTCTTAATGATTTAAAACGTGTTTTGATAAGATGTGAAGAGACAAATTTAGTGCTAAACTGGGAAAAATGCCACTTTATGGTTCAATAGGGTATTGTATTAGGACATAAAATTTCTAGTAAAGGGACAGATGTAGATAAGCAAAAATTGAAACCATTGAAAAATTAGCTCCCCCAATTCAGTTAAGGCTATAAGAAGCTTTTTAGGACATGCCGGTTTTTACCGCAGATTTATTAAAGATTTTTCTAAAATAGCTAAGCCTTTAACAAAATTACTAGAAAAAGACGTGCTTTTCAACTTTGACCAAGAATGCTTAGAATCTTTTAACACTCTTAAGGAAAAATTAGTCAATGCCCTGATTATGATTTCACCTGATTGGAATCTACCTTTTGAACTAATGCGCGATGTAAGTGATTTTGCAGTAGGTGCAGTTTTAGGACAGCGAAGAGACAAGCACTTTCAACTGATTTATTATGCTAGCAGAACTTTGACAACCACTCAAGCAAATTATACTACCATTGAAAAAGAATTGCTAGCCGTTATTTTTGCATTTGACAAATTCAGATCTTATTTGATTTTGTCAAAAGTCATTGTTTATACTGACCATTCTGCTCTTCGCTACCTTTTGACTAAAACTGATGCAAAACCTCGATTAATAAGATGGATTCTATTGTTACAGGAATTCGATTTAGAAATAAAGGATAAGAAAAGAGCTGAAAACTTGGAAGTAGATCACCTTTCAAGACTAGAAAACACACAACCCAAGTACCTCGATAAAATAAACGACTTGTTTCCTGAAGAACAACTCCTAGCCTTAGCAGATGCAACAGTTCCTTGGTTTGCTAATTTTGCAAATTATTTAGCAGCTAACATAACCCCGAAAGGGCTAACCCATCAGCAAAAGAAGCGATTCTTCGCTGATGTGAAAAACTACTTTTGGGAGGATCCTTTCTTTTTCGAATTTGTGCAGATCAGGTTATTCGAAGATGCGTTGCGAAACAGAAGCATACCAGATTTTAAATCACTGTCATTCAGGACCCACAGGAGGACATCACAGTGGAGCTAGAACTGCTCATAAGGTATTTGAATCTGGCTTTTACTGGCCTACACTTTTCAAGGATGCCAACAGGTATGTGACCTCTTGTGATAAATGCCAGAGAACAGGTAATATTTCTCAACATAATGAAATGCTTCAGAACTATATACTTTCATGCGAAATATTTGTTGTATGGGGTATTGATTTCATGGGTCCATTCCCTACTTCATTTGGGAACAAATACATCTTAGTAGTAGTAGATTATATGTCAAAATGGGTGGAAGCCCAAGCCTTACCTACTAATGATGCTAGAATGGTAGTACGATTTTTGAAGAAACTTTTCTCTCGATTTGGATCACCTAGGATAATTATCAGTGATAGAGGCACCCATTTTTGCAATGCCCAATTTGAAAGAGTTTTAAAAAGGTATGGGGTACACCATAAAACAGCTACCCCTTATCATCCACAAACCAGTGGCCAAGTCGAAGTGACAAATAGGGAACTAAAACACATTTTAGAAAAAAACAATAGAAACAAATAGAAAAGATTGGTCAAGAAAGATAGACGATGCTTTATGGGCCTATAGAACTGCTTTTAAAACACCCATAGGTACATCTCCATATAAACTCGTCTACGGAAAAAATTGTCACCTGCCATTCGAACTTGAACATAAAGCATTCTGGGCTATCAAATTTTTAAACCTTGATTTTAAGCTTGCAGGTGCAAAAAGATTAATGCAGTTAAATGAACTAGATGAATGGTGTTGCAATGCCTACGAGAGCTCACGACTATACAAGGATACCATGAAGCGACGTCATGATAAATGACTGAAACAACCTAAGCAGTTCAAAACAGGTGATCTTGTCTTACTCTACAACTCAAGGCTGAGACTATTTCCTAGAAAACTCAAGTCAAGGTGGTCAGGTCTATTCACTATTCAAACTATCTTTCTATACGGCACAATTGAGGTAACTCACCCAAACCACGGTACGTTCAAGGTAAACGGCCATAGGCTTAAACACTATAGAGGTGAGAATTTTAAAGATAACAGGGAGGGGCTTCAGCTCCACGAAATCCCTTTGTGATACATCCAGGTAGAGTCGAGCTTAGACTCTAAATAAGCACTTCTCGGGAGGCAACCCGAGCATTAACTTAGTAATTTTTCTTTTTAATTTTAATTTTAATTTTCGTATTTTTTATGCATCAACTAACTCTTTTTAAATGCAGAAATTTAAGACCACATGGCCATGCCCACGGGCGTGTCCAAAGCTGTGTGAACACTTAAAGCAGAGACACGATCGTGCACCCAGGTCGTGTGTAAATAGAGCTCAATTTTCCCAAAAGCACGGGCTACCGATAAATCGACACGGCTGTGCGACATGGCCGTGGCAACCTTTCAACTTTCACATGGGTTTGCACAACTCAACACGCTCGTGTCTCCAAACCGTGGCCAACACTGTCAATTTAGACATGGCCGTGTGACTACCTACACGACCGTGTGATTAACGAAGAACCGATCGCAAACGGCCGTGTGACCTATCACACGACCGTGTGAAAGGCGAACAAGATCGCAAACGGCCGTGCGAGATGGCCAACACGGGCGTGTACTTTGAACCAGGCACTCCAAAACCACCAAAATTCGAATCACACGGGTAAAACCCGAGTTACACGGGCGTGTGCCATGCCCGTGTGACCCAAAAACTATAAATAAGGGATCACTATTCACTTTCTCCTTCACTTAAACCCTAAAATCCCTCACCCAAACTCTCCCCCAACCACCATAAACGCCACCTCTGACCCTCAAAACACCACCACACTCATATAGGACTATCCCACGCCCGTGCAAAGCTCCCCACGACCGTTTCAATCCTTCCCTACGATCGTGCACCTCTCCTATTTGGTTCTATTTTTCTCATTTTTCTCTTTAAATTTTTACTAATCTATTTTAATTATTTTTATATCATGATTATATTTAGATTTAGAATTGATTCAAGCATGGAATTAGTTGCACTAGGATGAATAATCTAGAATAGTATAGGACACTTCATGATTGCATGCCACTTAAAATCACACTTGCTTGCCATTTTCCTCATGCATTTAGTATGAATACATACTCATGTTACGTATTTTTGATATCATGGATAAATTATACTATTTAGGTTAGTCCCTATTTTATGTTTTTAGGAACATCGTTATTTTAACCTTCATTGTATTTCATAGTCAATTTCATTTCAATTTTAGGACTAATGCTTGTTATTTTAGGTACTATGTCGTCATCGCGCGGTAAGAAAGCTGCCGTCCCCGCTTCAAAGAAACGCAAGTGACCCGGTGGTTCATCCTCGTGACCCATCATTGAGAACTGCCATCCATTCCTCCATTTTTTGCAAGCCTCCCAGGAGGAGCAATATGAAATACTCCGAGCTCACAATCTAACCACTGGCCGATGCATAGATTGGGCCGCCCTCGAGCAAATACACTTAGTGGACGAGGTCAAAGCCCTATTGATGATTGATCTATAGGAACAGTTTTTCCAGATCGTGGAGCCTACATACTTAGAACTCACTCTCGAGTTCTACTCCACATTCCATCTTTAGACCGTGATGAGCAGATATGATGATCCAGGAATAGTCCAGTTCCGTTTAGGAGGTCTCGTGCTACAACTTAGTGTCCTAGAATTCGGCATAGCTCTCAGTCTCTATACCGAGCAATTTATGGAAGAGGAAGACCTCTCCAAGCTTCACTGCCACATTCATTTAGCACCATCTAGTTGTTGGGAGGCCCTAGTCCCTGCGTCATCAACATACGACCCTAGTAGCTCTAAAGCAACTAACCTCGCCCCGACCCTAAGGTATCTACATTCTCTTCTTGTACACACACTAACCTGCAGGGGAGAGAGCACAGGGGTCGTCCGTACCCACGACGCCTACTTCCTATGGTGCACGGCGAACGCACATGTCATAGACTTAGCTTACTTCATCGCCCATGCAATCCAGCATCAGATAGAGAGGCACCGCAAGGGCGTAGTTTCTATGGGCCCGTACATCACGAGATTAGGTCACTATTTCGGCCTATTCAACACCATAGCCCAGACATCCTCATATAGGTTAGTGGGCCAGATGTCCTCGCAGGGCATCCAGAGCATGCTTCACATGAGGATGATTGAGCGGGGGCCAGGAGGCGACCATTTTCAGTACCGCCTCATCCAGGAGGCCGAGGATCCAAAGGACATTCCTGATGATGTCCCACCACCACCACCGGAAGAGGAGGCACCTATCAAGCCACCACTACCCCCTCGCTGCCCATCTCATGCAGCAGCTTCATACGCTAACATATCTGAGCACCTATCACGATTCGAGCAGCAATGCTTCCAGCGCTTCAATCACATCGATGCGACATTACAGCAGATATGCCAGCACCTCTACATCACTTCACCACCGCCACCGCGTGACCCATCTGAGGATTAGAGACTTCTATTCCTTTTAACTTTATTTTTATCTTAATTTTTATTTTAACACTGATCTCTATTTTCACCTTCTAACTTCTTCTCCTTTATTTTCCTTTTTACATTTCTTTTTATTTTTAGTTCATTTTTTATTTTTCTTTTTCATTATTTGAATATTAGTATTTTTGGAATTTTATTTTATTTTATTTTATTTCTTTTTCATATCGGCCAACCCCTAACGAGTAATATCTCTTGATCCAAATTCCCCACGACTGATAAATACTTTTGTAGTTTCAAAGGAGTTCTACAGCTCAAAACTATTTGAAAATGAGAACACCCTGCCACAACTGTCGGCTCTTCTAATTCCAATATCTGTCTCACAAATTCATCCAAAATTCAGAGAGTTTCATGCCTTTCCCTATCTTATGATCTTGTCCCTTTATTGCTACTAATGTTATCCTTGTACATTGAGGGCAATGTACATCTTAAATGTGGGAGGGGGGGAATTTACTTTACTTTCAGTGGTTACACTCTCCTTGAAATCTCTGAACTTTTTCTGACATTTGGCAGTGTTCTCAAAATTATCTTCAATCTCCTATTAGGAATTTATTCTGATTAATTTATGATTCTTATTGATATGTGAGAATTAAGGCATAGGTGCTTGTACTTTGATTATTCAAACTTTAAAACATTAGGGAATCAAGCATGATAAGTTGAAAATTTTAAGAACCCCATTTTTTTCATAAGTTATTTTCCTTAATTCTAAGTGTTATCTTGAGATTTGAAATTCGCAGGATTGACATCAAAAGCCATAATTCTGGTGAGATTTTGAGCCTTTTGAGCGTACATTCTTTCGTGCTCACTTTTATTATTGCTTTGACTGAGTCAATACTGATTTGTTATTCTAGAACTTGCTTCGCTTATACATGTCGAGACCACATCATTGATTTGATTTACCGAAATGATAAAGGCACCTAGGGTTTAACCTACTTACTCCACAAAAGCCTACCTCCATAAATTAACCCCTATGAACCCCATTGAGCCTAACAACCTTTTCTTTGACTTACCTCTAATATTAACCTTTTCACCCATTTTTTGTTGAATTCCATTCAATTATCGAGATTTGAGTTAAAATTTTTATCTAGCTTTATTCTTTTTCCCAAATTGTAAAGCTGAAAATATTCAAGTTATTGCATTATATTTGAATTGTCCTTAAAAAAAACGTATGTATTAATTCAGTTGTAATATGTAATAGTCCAAATAGTTTTTGCATATTTCTATTTTAAGGCCACCAAGGCGGAAATGATGTTATCATAAGAATTAGCCCTAGAAATATGTTCCAGTGATAGAGATTTTTCTAGCTAGATAATCTTTCAGTTCAATCTCGATTCTAACCCTTTTTTGCAGCCTATGGCAACACCCCTAACCAAGCCCCGTTACAACCATTACAAGACCTTTTGATCGATGTGTCATTTCAATTTATAGTGGTGGAGATGTGATTCTCTTGCAAGCCTATGGTAATAGCTTTTCAGGTTGACTAGAGAGTGCTTAATTCTTGAACCCTAAACACTTCGAGTGGATAGAGTGAATCTTTAGTGAGTATGTCAACTCCTGTTAATTAAGATGGAGAGATAATTACTTAGGAAAATGGAGAAAACTTATGTTTCAATGATAAAATTCTCAACTTAAAGTGATTTAGTCTTTAATTTTCTTTTGATTGAATTTTCATTGTATGACTGTCTGTGAATTAATTTGAAACATTATTGATAAAGATTGTAAGTTAAGGGGAATGATTCTTAATTAGGGATTGAGATTTTGCTTGAGGACAAGCAAAGGCTTAAGTATGGGGATATTTGATAAACGATAAATTATACATATTTTCACCTCATGTTTAGCCTAATTTCTGGATGAATTATTATTAGATTTGTGAGAATTGGTGCTCTTAACCTTTCTATTTCATGTTGTATACTCAGGAGAGCATAGGGAAGAGAAAAGAACGAAAAATAGACAGAAATCGAAGAAAATGGGCCAAAGTGTGAAAACAACACGGCCCAAGAAGTCACTACACGGCCGTGGCACACGGCCGTGCCACATGAAGTCCAACACGGCCCAGCCCCAACAAGTACGGCCAGTCCACATGGCCGTGCCACCTCAACAGGCCCGAACACGGCCCTTATCGAAACCATACAAGCGTGGCACACAGGCGTGTCCCTATCGTGAGGAAGTGCAATTTCACTCGGATTTGGATACTTAGAGGCTAAGAAAGGCATCCCAAAGCTCTATATAAAGACCCTAGGAGGCAACTCCAAGGGTGTACTTTTTTCTCCCAAAAGGAGCGCCATATTTCTGCCAACATAAGGAGTGAAAGCATGAAATTACTCCAAGGGAAGCCGATTGATTCATCCCAGAAGCCAGAATTCTACATCAAGACAGAGGATCTCCCTAAATTCCTTCAGGGGTTTTTGGGTTCTTTATATTTTGTTATCTTAATTCTTCTGAGATGTTTTCTTTATTAATTATGAATTAAACCTCTCAAATACTTGAGGGGGATGAAACCTAAGACAGATCTTGTTATTATTTATTTTTGAATTATATGATAAATACCTGAATTGTTCTTAATTATGTGTTCTTAATTCTTGGTTTAATAATCCTAGGTATTAAGTCAAGAAACTGATATGCTTAGGCAAAGGAGCAAAAGTCCCTATTTTAAGAGTAGATCTACCATAATTAAGCGGCGTTGCATGCAACCCTAGACATAAGGCGACATAAATCTACCGGATTAGGGTCAAACCTAATAGGGGGATCCGTAGATCGAATTAATGCAACCTAGGGGTGTTAATTAATAAAGAAACTTTAGTTAACCGCCTAGGATTAGTTGTTCTTATCCTCGACGGAGGTATGAACATAGGTTAAGGATCTCTACGGATCAAGTCAAGTGAAGAAATCGTCTAGTTCAAGAAGCTAATAACAAGTGAAGTCTAGGTGGATTCTCCCTTAAGCGTTGCTTATATCAATCAACGTTTCCCAAAAGTCTTCCCTAATTTACTCTCTGTGCAATTTTAGTTTAGTTTTAGAATTAGTTCCATACAACCTCCTTTATTTTAAGGTTAGATAATAGAAAGGAAGTAAGTACTAGTACTTTTGGTTCCCTTGGGTACGATAACTCGGTCTTACCGCTAAACTATATTACTGTTCGATAGGTGCGCTTGCCTTAAAATCGTGATATTAGTTAGTTTTTGGTGTGATCAGTGTTTATAAATTTTATTACTTAATATCGCGCATATCAGATAGTAAAGAGAAATGTTGAGGGTGACTTAGTACCAACCTGAGTGCAAAATGGGTGGCGTGTCTGCATTGATTATAGTTTCTTCCAAATCCCAGTTGCACCAGAGGACCAAGAAAAGACCACTTTTACATGCCTATTTAGCACATTCGTGTACATGAGGATGCCATTCAGACTTTGTAACGTACCGGCCACCTTCCAAAGATGCATAATAAGTATATTTTCTGAATATGTGGAAAACAATATTGAATTTTTTATGGATGATTTTACTGTGTAGGGGAACTGTTTGGATGAATGCCTTAAAAACCTCTTGATAATTTTAAGTAAATGCATAGAATGTAATCTTGTCTGGAATTAAGAAAAGTGTCATTCTATGGTAGACAAAGGTTTGATTCTAGGACATATAGTTTCAGCTAAGGGAATTGAGGTCGATAAGGCCAAAACTAACATTATAAATTCTTTTCCATATTCCTCTACTGTGAGGGAAATACGTTCTTTCCTTGGCCATATAGGGTTTTACAGGCGTTTTATAAAGAACTTCTCAAAAGTAGCTCAACAACTGTGCGAATTATTGCAGAAAGATAAGAAATTTGTATTTGGCCTAAAATGTAAGGAGGCTATTGACACACTCAAACAGAAGTTGGTTTTCGCTCCTATAGTACAAGCACCAGATTGGAACTACCCTTTTGAAATTATGTGCAACGTAAGCAAGCGCAGTGTAGGGGTCGTGTTGGCACAAAAGATAGACAAAGAGCCCTATGTCAGTTGTTATGCCTTGAAAACCCTAGATGCTACACAAAGCAACTACATCACCACGAAAAAAAAACTCTTAGCTATTGGATTTGTTTTGGATAAATTTTGGTTTTATTTATTGGGACCTAAAGTGATTATTTTTTCTGATCATGCAGCTCTTAGGTATTTGATTGCAAAGAAGAAAGCAAAACTGATAAACGATAAATTATTCATGTTTTTACCTCATGCTTAGCCTAATTTATGGATGAATTATCATTGAATTTTTGGAAATTGGTGCTCTTAATCCTTCTATTTCATGTTTTATGCCCAAGTGAGCTTAAGGAAGAGAAAAGAGCAAGGAACAGGCAAAAAATGAGCAAATTAGGCCCAATTCAATAAACAACACGGCCCAGAGATTCACCACATGGCCATGTCACATGGCCGTGTCACCTTGAGCCAAACATGGCCCAACCCCGACAAGCACGGCCGGACCACACGACCATGCCACCATCAACAAACCTGACCACGGCCTGGGCCTCAATCCACATGGGCATGGCACATGGGTGTGTCCCTGTCGAGAGGAAGTTCAATTTTACTCGATATAGGCTACTTAGGGGCTAAAAAAGACACTCCAAAGCTCTATATAAAGACCCTAGGGGGCAACTACAAAGGAGACTTTTGTCTCCTCGAAAGGGTGCTTTTTCTCCACAAAAGAGTGCATTACTTCTTCCAACATAGAGAGTGGAAGCAAGGGATTACTCCAAGGGAAGCCGATTGATTCATCTCAAAAGCTGGATTCTACATCAAGATAGAGGATCTCCCTTCAATCCTTCAGGGGTTTTTGGGTTCTTTATGTTTTGCTATTTTAATTCTTCTGAGATGTTTTCCTTATTAAATATGAACTAAATCCCCTAAATACTTGAGGGGAATGAAACTTAAGACAGATCTTGTTATTATTTTATCTTGAGTTATATGATAAATACCTGATTTGTTCTTAATTATATGTTCTTAATTCTTGTTTTAATATTCTTAGGTATTAATTCAAGTATTGATATGCTTATTCAGAGGAGCAAAAGTCCCTGTTTAAGAGTAGATCTAGCATAATTAAGCGGAGTTGCATGCAACCCTAGACATAGGGCGACATAAATCTGCCGGATTAGGGTCAAACCTAATAAGGGGATCCATAGATCGAATTAATGCAAGGCTAGGGGTTTTAACTAGAAAGAGATTTCAGTTAATCAACCTAAGATTAGTTGTTCTTATCCTTGACGGAGGTATTAACATAAATTAGGTATTTCTACGGATAAAGTCAAGTGAATAAATCGTCTAGCTCAAGAATCGATAACAAGTGAAGTCTAGGTGGATTCTCCCTTGAGTATTGCCCAAATCAATCAGTTTTCCCTAAGAGTTTTTCCCCAATTCACTTTTTGTGCATTCATAGTTTAGTTTTAGAATTAGTTTAGTTTCATAAAAACCCCTTTTATTTCTAGGTTAAATAATAGAAAGAAAGTTAGTACTAGTACTTTTGGTTCCTTTGGGTACGATATCTCAGTCTTGCCACTAAGCTATACTACTGTTCGATAGGTGCGCTTGCCTTTAAATCGTGATAATAGTTAGTTTCTGGTTTGATCATTAGTATAAATTTTATTACTTCATATCACGCATATCAGAAACCAAGGCTCATTAGATGGATCTTGTTGCTCCAAGAATTCGATGTCGAGATTCGAGACAAGAAGGGATGCAAAAACTTGGTGGCTGACCACTTGAGTAGGTTAAAAACACCTTATGATGACATTTCTATAAAAGATAAGTTTCTTGATGAGGGCCTATTGTCGGCCAACGCGCATTTCCAATGTATGCAGATATGGTAAATCTTCTAGCCACAGGTTCATTACCCAATGGGTTAGCACGTTTCGTGAAGGACAAGTTTAGAAGGGAAGCTCAATATTACATTTGGGATGACCCATACTTATGGAAACAATGTTCAGACTAGATAATAAGACGATGTGTTCTAGAAATTGAGGTAGCTTCTATCATTAGTTTTTTTCATATAGAAGCTTGTGGAGGTTATTTTGGCCCTAAACGGACTACTCATAAGGTATTAGTGTACAGGCTATACTAGCCGACAATTTTTCGAGATGCATATAATTTTTGTAAGTCTTGCGATAAATGCCAACATACAGGTAACATAACTAAGTGAAATCAAATGCCTCTATCCCCAATTTATGTATATGAGATTTTTTTTATGTGTGGGGCATTGACTTTATGGGTCCGTTTATTTCCTTATTTAGAAATGTGTATATAATTCATGCAATAGACTATGTTTCTAACTGGACAGAAGCAAAGCCTACTCGCAATGACAATGCTAAAACTATTGTGGAGTTTCTAAAACGAACTATTTTTTCGAGGTTTGACACACCTCGAGCCTTGATCAGTGATTGTGGAACCCATTTTTGCAATAAATTCATGGAAGAACTTATGAAAAAATATGAATTTCACCACTGTATAGCTACAGCCTACCATCCTCAAACAAACGACCAAGCGGAAGTCTCGAACAGAGAAAACAATCAAGACCATTTTGGAGAAAATAGTTCGGCCTAATCGAACAGATTAGAGTCTTTGGCTAAATGACGCACTTTGGGCCTATCGGATGGCGTATAAAGGACCAATTGCATGACCCCATATCAGCTTGTTTTTGGTAAGCCTTGCCATCTTCCGGTAGAATTGGAACATAAGGCTTACTAGGCTGTACGACAATGTAACATGGAGTTAGAACCCGCGGGGACGGTAAGGAAATTAGACATCTAAGAATTAGAGGAAATTCATAATGATGCCTACAAGAATGCTCGTATTTATAGGAACAAAAAAAATTGTTCCATGACAAGAAAATATCTCAGAAGCATTTCTCGATAGGACAAAAAGTGTTACTTTACAACTCCGGGTTAAAATTATTACCAGGTAAGCTTCGGTATCGATGGTAAGGACCTTTTATTGTAACCGAATTATTCACACGTGGTGCAGTTGAAATAGAGAGTGAGGAGTCGGGAAAATGATTCACAATCAATGGCCAATGGTTGAAGCTATTTTACGAGAATTTTCAAGCCCACATGATTGAAAAAAATTAGCTAGAACCTCCATAATACCATTCAGCAGGGGCGAAGCCAGAACAAATTTTTAAGGGGGGCTGAATGAAATTTTAATTTTTTATAGTCTATATCTTTATAATTTTTAAAGGATTAAATCGAATTTTTATAATTTTAGCGGGGCCAAAGTGAAATTTTACCTTTACTAATTTAAAAATTTTAAAAAAATTTAAGGGCCTAAATTTTAAATTTACATTTTAGGGGGGCCGGGGCAACTGCCAGCCCCCCTAAATCTGCCCCTGCCATTCAAGGAGTCAAGCTAACTACTTAAAACAAGCGCTTAATAGAAGGCAACTCAATTTCTATTTTTCTTTATTTTTATTGTTATTTTTATTTTTATTATTTTATTTTATTATTTATTATTTTGTTTTGTTTGAATATTAATTTATCTTCTTCTATCTAGGTAAACCAGTGAGAAAAAAACTCAGGAATTGGCATGCTTTCTCAAACATCCCTTATCATATCCCTATTCCAAGTAGGAATAACGCATCCCTACTTTGTGCTTACCCAAAACCTGCATCCAAACACCCACCCTATAGCCAAACACCCTTCCTACTACACTTTCAAACCCTAAAATTTTCTCTATTTTTCACCCAAAACCCTCCAGTTGCCGTTCCCCTTCTCACTTACCCCCCACCACCTATTTTTCCCAACACCATGGTTAGGACTAGAAGCCGACTCGCTGCCGAACCCTCCTTCATTGTCAACAGCTGTCGGCGCCAATTTTTGGCACCCTAACACGTCAACTTAGCCGACGCTGCACCTTTCCCATCGCCTCCATGCAACGGCGCTGCACCATCCTCTCCTCCATGTGGCAAACCACCCTCCCCATCTATAATGACTCAAAATTCACAAGTATCGAAAAAGTATAGTATCGGGCCTCTGTCTTCGCAAAATTGGTTCGTAAATAATTATTAAAAATATTTATGAGTCTAGTTGTTTGTCTAATCAGGTTTTAATTAAGTGAATTTAGTTTAATTAAGAGTATTTAGTAAAAAGGACTAAATTGAATAAGGGGTAAAAGTTTAATTATAGATTAATAGAAAATAAAAAGGACCAAAAATATGCCATTTGCCATGATTGAGGCAGTAAAAGGTGTAAAAGTCTTAGATTTTTACATGTTTTAATTATAAATATATATGATTTAATTATAAAATATATTATTAAATTAATTTATTATAAATATCATATTATTAGAATAAATTAGACTATGACAAATGTAGAGTGATAAAATGGTACATGTGTAGTAATATGTATTTATACACTTGTATTATAATTATTTATTACTTAAAATTTAAGTTAAAAGATATTTATTAATTAAATTATTATATATTATATTATTATAATATAAGGTAAATAAATATAAAAGAACAGAAAGAAACAAAACATAAGAAAAGAAACAGAAGCTTGGCTGAAAGTGGGTGAAAGAAAGAATGAAAGGAAAATAAAAGGGAAAACTAGAGTTTTGAAGCTTTAAGCTTTAATAGGTACGTCAATTAAGTTCCTTTCTTTTAATTTTGATGTTTTAGAAGCTTTAGAACAAAGTTTTGTTGAAATTAAATTGAAGTTTTGGAAGTTCTTAGGTTTTTGAATTGTAAAAGAAGCTATAAGTTTTGCATGGTAGGGACTAAATTGAAAGAAATTTAAAATTAGGGTTTTAGCATGAACATTGGATAGTTAAGTTGAGTTTGGTAAGAAATTGAGTAGAAATAAAGTAAGAATTGAGATAGAAAAGTAAGTGAATTTAATTAGGACCAAATTGAAATTAAGGTAGAAATTGAATAGAAATTTAATTATTTAATATAAATTAGTATTGTATTAATAGTGTAAATTATTTTAATTTTCGTAGCTAGCAAAGAACCAGAGGCATCGACACAGAATGGAAAATAGAAGATTATCAAAGAGTAAAGTCGAGAAAATCACGGTTTGTATTACTATAATTCAAATTATTTGTTAATAAATTTTAATTTTAATCTATATGTTGGCAAGTAAATTTTGAGGTAACTGTTGTTATGAATTAAATGATAATTGAAGTGGTTGATAAATATGTGTTGGTATTGGATTATGATTGAATTATTGAATTGAAAATGAATTTGGAATTTAAAGTGAAATTGAATTTAAAATGTGATTCAGAAATCCTATTAGCTAGTCAGGCTAAGTCAGATATAATTGGCATGCCATAGGACATGAAAGAATTCAGGGGATTTTTCGGCTATGCCGATGAGACATTGAGTGTAACTATATTCTTCGGATTATCCGATAAGGCACCGAGTGTTGTTCTGGTGTGTCTGGGTAGATTATTCTGGTGTGTTGGGTTGGATCATACTGGTGTGTTTGGTTGGAATTAGTGTATCCGTGATGGTCCGAGTCTTGTTAATAGGGTGAATAAATGAAATGAGAAAATCAAATGAATTTGATTGATCATACTATTGAAGTATGAGAAAGAAATTGTGAATTGAATTGTGAATTGAAATGGGGTGTGAGATTTGATAGAACGAACCTAAGGTTAATGGATTTGATAAAATGACCAAATTGTTACTATATGATATTAATTGATGAAATGTTATAGATGACATATGAATTTGAATGTATATTAGTTATTATGATTTATAAAGTTATATGATTGATATTTATATTTTATTAAAGCTATATAGTTTGAATTATACTAATACCACTAAGTATAGACATACTAAGTGTATGGTTGTTTCCGTGCGTAGGTCAGTAGAAGCCAAAGGTCCCAGTTCAGCATCCAGATCAATCTCTAATTCAGCACAATTTGGTAAATAGTATATTTTAAAACTTGGCATTAAGTTTAATTGGAAGATGAATGAAGTTATTAGTCAATTTGGATGAAATTATGAATGTTTAATTATTAAATTACTATGTTAATGAATTGGTTATGATTTAGATATATTTGAGTATAAATTGTTTTTGTTGTGCCATTGATTTTGGATTGGTTGTGGTTTAAAATTGCAGGGAAGGTTAGATGTTTATAAAGGGGTTATATTAAGTTCACATAAAAAAAATAATTTACGAAAAATTTTCAAAGCACCCGAATAAGTCCCTATCCATTTCTAATACATATTTTGGGCCTTGAGGGTCCATTAAAGGGACTTTATGATTAAATTATAATATGTATGTTATTTATTTGTGAATTAATCGTAAATTGTCTAATATATCTAGTAATACCTCGTAACCTTATTCCGGTGATAGTTTGGGATTAGGGGGTGTTACAGTTGTTGGTATCAGAGCTATTTAAGTTTAGCTGATTATCTGTAATGCCCTAAAATGTAGGGTATTTTATTTTGTATGAACTGACACAAATTGCTTGTTTGGTGTGCTGGCTAGATGATTTGGGTGTGTTTGGGAGTATTTGAGGAGCTTGGTTCAAGTCTGGTCTTTTGCAAAATTTTATATTTTTGCTCTTAAGAGAATCTGGATGTTAGCATTTAGGCCTTATATTTAAATGTGATGGAGTTATGTCACAAAAAGCCTAGGAGCTAAGTGGCAAGGGGCGTGAGTTTGCTAAGGTGAGGGCTTGGGTTCAAATCCCATGGTAGGCAAGGGATAATCATTTTGCTACATGGGATGACAAGTGTTTGAAGTGGATTTGAACTCTATTGAATGAGAGTTTGAATTGGTCTTGGAGTAAGTTGTGGAGGATATCAAGGAGGGATATGGGGAGATATTTATGGAGAAAATCATGGAATTTAATTGGAGAGGGAGTTGTAGCCGAATGGGGAATTTGGGGTGTGTAAATTCGGCTAAGGGGTCCCTTGAAGTGCATTTTTTTTGGCAATTTGTGAGTTAGGGGTAGTCCTTGTTCGATTTCCCTTTTGACACTTTTCTGTTGTGTTCTTTCTCTTTGGCCGAACATTAATTGTTTCCTGACAACTTAGAATTGTGTTTTGGGTCAATTCCTGGTAAGCCGAGTTCCTTTTGTACCTTTCAGGTTCTTTTCCTCTGCTATTTTCATTCTGCTGAAAGGGTCAAGTACCGAAACCTCTCCTTTTCTCTTCTCATTCTCAGAATCCCTTTAGCGAAACTATTCTTCTCCTCTTAGTTCTCAATTCTTTTTCTTTTTCTTTTAGTTGAATCTCTCTTGCTCTTCTTCTCAATTTTTATTATTCTCTTTTCTTTCTCTGTTGTGCTAAATGGTTTTGGTTGTGGGTGGCGATTCCTCCTTTGGGTCATAACACTTTGGTAAGCCAAATACTACATCTTCTCCTTTCCCCTTTCTTATGTTTCTTTGTCTTTTACGTTACTGACTGAATATCATAAAACGTGTTTTGTTATTTTGAAACCCTTTGGATGATAGTCTTTGAATTTCGGTGGTGCATCGACTGCCTTACTTCTCTGCACATCTCTGCTCTCTTTTTCGAATACTTTCTGGCCGAATATTTAGGGATAAGTAGATTAGTTTTGTGTTATTAGTATTGATCGAATACCCAATCTGTTCTAAACTCTAATTCTTTAGTCTTTGGATATCAATTGAAGCCTTGTATTAAACGTTTAGTGTTAATGGAATCCGTTATAAGCGTAGTGAATCGAGAAAGAAAGTGCCATTGTGTCAACTAGTGACCTAGGAGTAAGAGTCACATAACTTTTGGTTAGGTAAGTGGTAATGTCGATTTTAGGGTTTTAGTGTTAGTGATCTTAAGTGGTAATGTCGATTTGGGGGTTTTAGTGTTAGTGATCTTGAAAGGATGTAAGACTGATTGGATATTTAGGGTGATTGTATGCTGGTGTTCAAGGATTCTCGCAAGTGTTCATTAACAGGTGTGTAATCGTACACCAAAATCTATTACTGTCAAAAAGCTGAAAAGTCGAAACTTCAGTATTTAAGGCCTCACGAGCGTGCAAACGCTCGTGTGGTGAGCTGAGCCCACAAAATAGGGGCGATAGGCTGTAGAGGCCGCCACAAGTGTTCTCCTGCACTTGGGCCGTTTTGGGCCACGTTGGGCCGAAATGGCCCGTGTGGGCCCAATAGGCTTGCGGGCCCCACACGGATAAAATCCATGGTAAATGACAATTATTAGACTGGGCTTTGTAAATCATATAGCCGTGACTGAAATTGGCCTAAATGGGCCACACGAACGTGTGGGCCCACTTGGACCGAATAATGGGCCTTGGGCCCATTTACACTGTTGTGACCGCTTAGGTTGCCTGAGTCATTCGAGACGACTGTAGACCTTCTAAAGGGTCATTATTTGTATCGAGACCCCTAAATTAGTTAAATGACCAAAATACCGTTGAGGGATAAAATTACTATTTTACCCCTAACTGACGAAATGACCATTACACCCCTAGTGGTAGGTTAGTTATTGTGTCTATGATATTTAAATAACTGATACTGAGTATGACATACTGCATACACGTAATATTTATGTCACGACATACTGCATGGGGTTGGGATTCTGTTACGGAGGAAGTACTGTATAGTGGCTCTACCACGTATTTTCTGTTTCTGGTGGCTTTGCAATATTTTCTGATTATAGTGGCTTTGCCACGTTTACTATCACTAGCAGCTTTGCTGCATTATTACTACTAGCAGCTTCGCTGTGATATTGGTGTGTTGGCTGGGTGGGTCAATTTTATCCTTATATGGTGTATTGGTTGGATTGGGATGGTTGCATTATTGTACCGTATTGACTCTGTATTGGGCTTAGGCCCACACTGTTACTGTATAGGGCTAAAGCCCAGACTGTTCTATTACTGAATAGGGCTCAGGCCCAGACTGAATCTGCATGCACTGTTTTGTTTGTCTGATAGGGGATTACACACTGACATTTCGCAAACTCACCATTTTCTTTTAACTGTACAGGTAATCCCTAGTCTTAGCCGATTTGGGCCGTAGAGGGACTCGGAGGTGGCCACACGATCGAAGATGTTTTACTTTCGACTTTATTTATTTATATCTCATATTGGGTTTTGGTTATGTAATAAGGCCATTTGGTTTTAATTATTTTTAAATTGGGCTCTGATTTTCCTATTTTAAACTATTAGAGTAGGAAAAATGAGTTTTCAAAATAATAACTGTTTCCAAGAAAAGACAAGCGTTTAAAACTTCAAGGTTTTTAAAAGCTTTCGCGATTTTTATTTGGTTTAAGAAACCAACAGTAACAATTATGGCTAATGTTTTAATAAGTCGATTTCAAATTGTAGTAACAAAATTTTGTCAAATTCTTACAAGAAATAAGACTAAACGGGTTTTAACTGAAATATGGATTTTTTTATCAACGAGTCCAAATTTTGGAAAGCTTTTTGATGAGATGATTTACTAAACACAAACACAAAAAGATATAAACGTGGAAACGAATGGTTATCAACAAATCCAGTTTTTGAATGACACTTGGATGTGACACGCCAGATTTTTCCATAATGTCTGAGCTGGGTTTGGGGTGTTACATTATCAGACTAAATCGTGCTCAGAATTGAGTCTAAAGTACATGCCACTGTTGAGTCGAAATTGAGTCGGGATTTGGATGCTGACCTATTTGTTTATTTTTGTTTTATAGATTAAAGATGTCATATGAACGAATAAATTACACTGACCAAGAAATGTACACTGGAGACGAAGAATCATATGGATTAGATGAAATTGAATCAGTAACACCTAGTGTAAACCTGATGAGAAACCAACCTCCTAGTGTGGATAGGAGAAATGATAGAGATAGAGATGATTCATATTTATTAAGAGTTATTACTGATGCCTTACAAAGGGTAGCGAGAACTGCTCCTGCTATGAAATCCGCACCTACTCAGACGGGCCCCAATAAAAGAATTAAGAAAATACGGTGCCACTGAATTCTTAGGTTTGAAAGGAGTCGATCCATCCACAACAGAGAATTGGATGGAATCAACTAAAAGAGTTCTGCAACAACTGGAATGTACCCCCCGAGAATGTCTTATTTGTGTTGTTTCTCTTCTACAATGTGAAGCTTATTTATGGTGGGAATCTGTAATATGGCATCTGCCTATAGAACAGGTAACATGGGATTTATTTCAGAAGGAATTCCAGAAGAAATATGTCAGGGAATTATATATTGAAGATAAAAAGCAAGAATTCCTGATGTTGAAAATAGATGATCTATCAGTGGTAGACTATGAACAAAAATTTTCTAGACTCAGTCGATATGCTTCAGAGTTTATACCGATAGAGGCTGACAGTTGTAAGCGGTTCCTATAAGGTTTAAGAGATGAAATTAGAGTACAGTTGGTATCCATGGAATTACAAAATTTGTAGACTTTGTTGAGAGAGCAAAAATGGTGGAGCAAGTTCTGAGATTGGATAAAAAGTCAGAAATAGCTAGATCGACCAAAAAATGAGGTGGAACCACTAGTTCTAATGCTTAGCTAGAAAGATCTTGAGGTTCAAGAGGTGGTTGGAGGTCAAATTTTAGATCAGACCGAGGAGATAAAAGTCAGGAAAAGCAAACTATAGTTTCTACTGGCAGTGTAAAAGGCCATTCTCGAGACATTAATATTCCGGACTGTTAACATTATGGGAAAAAGCATTTCGGTGAATGTTGGAAAATAACCAGACGATGCTTTCGATGTGGGTCTACAGATCATTTTATCTGAGGCTGCCCAAAAAGTGAAAGTACTATACTTGCAGCATTACAGAGATTAGTTTCTACTGCTCGAGGTAGAGGCTCAGCTAGAGGCAGTTCTACTTCAAGGGGTGGTGCTGCAAGAAGAGGCAGTGACATAGTTACTTAGCAATCCAAGGCTAGAACATCGGCCAGAGCATACGTGGTTCGAACTCGGGAAGAAGGTGATGCACATGATGTCGTGACAGGTACATTTTTACTGTATTTTTAACCTGTTTATGCATTAATTGACCTAGGATTATCACATTCATATATTAATTCAAAATTAGTCAAGTTGGGGAAATTAAAATCTGAAATGTCTAGAGTATTGATAGAAGTGTTTAGCCCTTTAGGACAAATCGTGTCTATGGACCGAGTGTGTCGAAGATGCCCATTGATAATACATGATAAAATGTTTTCCGTTGACTTGTTGATTATGCCCTTTGGCGATTTTGATGTAATCTTGGGTATGGATTGGTTATCTGACACGGAATGGTATTGGATTATTTTAAAAAGAGGTTCAGTATTCAGATAGAAAATGGGGATAGAATTTAGGTAAATGGTATTCGCACTAGTGGCTCGATACGTATCATTTCAGTAATAAGGGTCAATAAATTGCTTCAACAGGGTTGTGCAACATACTTAGCTTATGTTATTAATTCTAATTCAATTGGAAGTCAGTGCAAGAAAATCAGAATGGTATGTGAGTTTCCGGATGTATTTCCCGAAGAATTATCAGGTTTACCACCTGATAGAGATGTTGAATTTGCTATAGAGGTTTATCCGGGTACAGCTCCAATCTCTATACTCCGTATGAATTCACCGACCGAATTGAAAGAATTGAAAGCGCAGTTGCAAGATTTGTTAGATCATGGATTTATTAGACCGAGCATTTCACCTTGGGGAGCTCTGGTATTATTTGTTAAAAAGAAAGACAGTTCAATGTAGCTTTGTATTGATTACAAGCAATTAAACAAAGTAACGATCAAGAATCGGTATACGTTGCCCCGTATAGATGATTTGTTTGATCAGTTAAAGGGAGCTTCAGTATTTTCGAAGATTGAATTGAGATCTGGGTATTATCAGTTAAAAGTAAAAGAAAGTAATGTGCCGAAGACTGTATTTCTATTCGATATGGTCATTATGAATTTTTGGTGACGCCGTTCGGGTTGACTAATGCCCCAGCTACTTTCATGGATTTGATGAATCGTATTTTTTAGCTGTATTTAGATCAGTTCGTGGTGGTCTTTATTGATGATATATTGGTTTATTCGAAGACAAAGGCAGAACATGATCAGCATATCAGAATAGTTCTACAGATTTTGCAAGAAAAGCAATTATATGTGAAGCTGAGTAAATGTGAATTCTGGTTGTCTGAGGTGGTGTTTTTGGGACATGTGGTGTCTGTTGATGGGACTAGAGTTGATCCGAAGAAGATCGAGGCAATTGTTCAATGGAAAGCACCAAAGAATGTATCTAAAGTACTTAGCTTCCTAGGATTAGCTAGATACTACAGGAGATTTGTTAATGGATTTTTGAAAATAGCATTGCCGATGACAAAGCTACTACAAAAGAATGTTCCTTTCATTTGAGATGATCAATGCCAGAGGAGTCTTGAGACATTGAAGCAGATGTTGACCGAGGCACCTATTTTAACCTTACCAAAGTCGAGAAAAGATTTTGTTGTATACAGTGATGCTTCCCTAAGTGGTCTATGCTGTGTATTGATGCAAGACAGGAAGGTAATAGCTTATGCATCTCGACAGTTGAAGCCACATGAGTGCAACTATCTGACATATGATTTGGAGTTAGCTGCAGTAATCTTTGCATTGAAGATTTAGAGGCATTACTTGTATGGTGAGAAATGTTACGTTTTTACTGATAATAAAAGTCTTAAATATCTTTTATCGCAAAAGGAGTTGAATCTAAGGCAAATACGATGGATTGAGCTTTTGAAAGATTATAATTGCGTTATAGGCTACCATCCGGGGAAGGCATATGTAGTAGCAGATGCATTGAGCAGGAAAGCTGCGGTTGAATTACGGGCAATGTTCGCTCGACTTAGTATTAATGATGATGGAAGCTTGTTAGCTGAATTAAGGGTTAAACCGATAATGTTTGACCAGATTAAAGTAGCCCAGCTAAAAGACGAAAAGTTGATGAAGAGAAAATAGATGGTATGGAATGACATAGTAGAGAATTTCAACATTGATGAACATGATTGTTTGAGGTTTCAGAATCAAATTTGCATTCCAGCTGCTTCTGAGCTAAAAGAGTTGATTCTCCGAGAAGCACACGATAGCATCTTTGCTTTACACCCTGGTGGAACGAAGATGTATCGAAATTTATGGAAGTTATACTGGTGGCCAGGAATGAAGAAAGATATAGTCGAGTATGTTGGTAAATGTCTGACTTGTTAGCGGGTAAAAGCAGAACATCAGGTACCGACAGGTTTGGTACAGCCTATTAGTATTCCCGAGTGGAAATGAGATTGCATTACTATGGATTTTGTTATGAGATTGCCACTATCAGTGAGTAAAAAGAATGTTATCTGGGTAATTATGGATTGGCTCACAAAATCAGCTCATTTCATTGCAGTTAAGACTGATTGGTCTTTGCAGAAGCTTGCTAAGATTTATATCCGAGAAATTGTAAGATTACATGGTATTCCTACATCGATAATTTCAGACTGAGATCCACGGTTTACATCAAGATTTTGGAGGTAATTACATGATTTCTTGGGTACTCGACTTAATTTCAGTATTGCATTTCATCCGCAAACTGATGGACAGTCTGAACGGGTAATTCAAATTTTGGAAGATATGTTACGGGATTGCATTATTGATTTTAAATCAGGTTGGGAATGTTATTTACCATTAGTTGAATTTGTTTATAATAACAGTTTCCAATCTAGTATTTAGATGGCTCCGTATGAAGCTCTATATGGTAGAAGATGTAGGTCGCCTGTATGTTAGACAGAATTGAATGAAAGAAAGATAGCCGGGTCTGAGTTAATTCAAGAGACAGAAAAAACAGTTAAAAAGATTAAAGATGGACTAAAAGCAGCCTTCGACAAACAGAAATCTTATGCGGACTGGAAACGGCGACACATAGAGTATTCCATTAGTGATAAAGTGTTTCTTAAGGTTTCGCCTTGGAAGAAAGTCTTGAGATTTGGCAGGAAAGGAAAATTGAGTCCTCGTTATATTGGGTCGTATGAGATTATAGAAAGGATTGGACTGGTTGCTTATCGATAGCTTTGCTTCCAGAGTTACAGGAGATTCACAATATTTTCCATGTTTCTATGCTTCAGAGATATAAATCGGATCCTTCTCATGTTATTTCCACTGAAGATATTGAAATTCGATCAGATTTATCTTATGAATAAGAGCCGGTTCAAATATTAGCTCAAGAAGTGAAAGAGTTAAGAAATAAACGAGTTCCTCTAGTAAAAGTATTATGGAGAAATCATAATGTGGAGGAAGCAACTTGGGAACCAGAGGAAACTATGAGAGCATAATATTCTCATCTCTTCTCAGGTAAATTTCGGGGACGAAATTTATTAAGAGGAGAAATGTAATAACTCAAAATTCACGGGCATAAAAAAATTCAGTATCGAGACTTCGTCTTAGCGAAATGGGTTCGTAAATAATTACTAGAAATATTTATGAGTCTAGTTATTTGTCTAAACAGGTTTTAATTAAGTGAATTTAGTTTAATTAAGAGTAATTAGTAAAAAGGACTAAATTGAATAAGGGGTAAAAGTTGAATTATAGATTAATAGAAAATAAAAAGGACCAAAATGACAAATATGCCATTTGCCATGATTGAGGCGGCAAAAGGTGTAAAAATCATAGATTTTTTACATGTTTTAATTATCAATATATATATGATTTAATTATAAAATATATTAGTAAATTAATTTATTATAAATATCATATTATTAGAATAAATTAAAATATGACAAATGTAGGGTGATAAAATGGTACATGTGTAGTAACGTGTACATATACACTTGTACTATAATTATTTATTACTTAAAATTTAAGTTAAAAGATATTTGTTGAAACCATTTTTTTCTAAAAAAGGGTCAGTCGGCTTTTATTTTGAAAATGAAAACAAAAAAGGAGAGTCGCCACCAATCTTTTTTGTTTAGGTGTGATCGGATCACCTCGTAATTTGATTGTTTTAATAAAATGTTTTGTTTTACTAAAACATCGATTTTGGTCTACGAAATTTGAGAAAATGGGTTCGAGAGTCAGTTACGTACGAGGAAGGATTAGCACCCCCATAACGCCCAAAATTGGTACCTAACTGATTATTTAATGTCTTAATGTTGAAAGCTGAAAATCCGTAAAGAATTTAAAAATATGATCCTCCCTTTTTATTAATGCTAATTTTACCAAAAAAAAAGCTTGGATAAATCGAAACGGATGTTAAAGACATTCTCGTCTCGAAGTAATAGAATATCACATTCAGAAAGTTAGGACACGACAACCCTCGAGAATAAGCTTGCCTTTTAATTTTCAAAACTCAT
Source organism: Gossypium stocksii (assembly GCA_020496765.1). NCBI lineage: Eukaryota > Viridiplantae > Streptophyta > Magnoliopsida > Malvales > Malvaceae > Gossypium > Gossypium stocksii. The sequence continues at coordinate 73,589,389 of CM035622.1, forward strand.
GTATTTTAATTTTAAAAGGATAGTCAATCATTTGGGTCAAACGAGAAAAATCGAAACCTAGTACGTTAGGGCACGATCTTTCGAATTTCTAAACACGGAATATTGCCTTTGTTTTTATTTAAAAGTCATATGATTTTAAGAATCGAAAGGATATTTGGCCATTTAGGTTTAACGAGAAAATCAAAACCCCGTAAGTTAGGGTATGATTTCTCGATTTACCAAAATCGCGAAATATTGGCTTAGTTTAATAAAGGTTTCTTTTTTGAATGGTATCGATTACAGAACATAAATGGTGCGATGACGCAAAAGAAAAACATAATAACGAGCACGGAACAGTAATACATGAATATAATATTATACAAATGAATGATAATGATATGGAAATACAAATAAACGAATTGTAATACACGATGACATAATCCCCTAACATGTGTCACTTAAATACTAGCATTAATAATAAAATGGAAATAATATAAAACAATTTAAAATCAATGACACATAAATCAATTTAAAATAAGTAATGAAGCAATTCTAAATAAATAATGCATAATACAAGCTGAAAATGGATACTATAAAAATAACAATTTGAAGTAAAATGATATATAAAGCAACTTCAGATAAATGATTTAAAAACCAATTTTAAATAACATAAAAAATTTTAATATAAATAATATGAAAAAAGAAATTCAATATAAATACTATACAAAATAATTTGAAAATAAATGATATACAGAGCAAATCGAAATAAATAACATAAGTAATAGCTTAAAATAAATAATGTATATAAAAAATTTAAGATTAATAGTTTAAAATGAATTAAATTACATGAAATATGAAAGACTTAAAATAAATAATAATATGACTTTAAAATAAATATATTAAAAATTTTAAAGTGAATAACATATAAAATGATTTAAACTAAATAATGTATAGAATTTAAAATAGATAATATACCAAATGGTTCAAAATAAATAATATATAAAGATATTTAAAGTAAATAATATATAAAACAAGTTTAAGGTAAACAATATAAAAAAATAAGTAATATACAACGTGGTTCGAAAGAAATAATATATATAAAAGGAATCTAAAATAAATGATATAAAAAAATAAAATAAACTATATAAAAAAATAATAGATAATGTATTTTAACGGTTTAAAATAAGTAATATAAAAAACAAATAATAGTTTGAATTTAAAAGGCTGGGGACTGAATTACAAATCAGAATAAAATTAGAGGGTGTAATCGTAAATAATAAAAGCTGCCATGGACCAAAATAGAACACGCGCGAAGCAACAGGGGTTAATTGGGCAAATATCCCACGTATTCAAAACACGGCACTTCACGCGGAACTAAAATGAAATAAAAATGAAATCATCGGGACAAACTAAAAAAAAAGGAAAACTAAATTGTAAAATAATTAAAAGGCGGAAGGGGTAAGAGTGCAATTAGCCCTTCCGCTTAAAAACGCGCTGATCCTAGGCTAGAGCGAGTCAGGTCGGACGGGTTAGAGGCCAAAACGACGTCGTTTTGGCCTTTGAACCCATGTTTCAAAACGGCGTCGTTTCCTTTGCATTATTTAAGCAATTTTTTTTTTTAAATTTTCATTTAGCCTTAGCCCCTTAAAAAAACTCAAATTCTCTCAACCTTTTCTATACTCTCCCTTTATCCGGCCACTTGGCCGCAGTCCGTCCACTGCATCGTCACCGTAATCGGCGGCCGATGATACGTAAAAATGGGCCTTTAGCCTTGTTTCAAGCTGCTTTTGAAGGCCGGGCCTTCTCAAACCCATAAAAGCTAAGATCAACAGACCCTCGGCCTTCTTTGGTCCTATTTCAGCCTCCGAAAAGGGGGTTCCGACGATAAAACCATGGGGTCACAGGTATTCCTCCATCTTCCTTTTTTTATTCTATTTTCTTGATCAAAATAGATTCGAAAAAAAGAAAGAAAAATAAAAATAGATAGAAAATGAAAAAGCAAAAAATAAAAGAGAGAAAAAAAAACAACCTTTTTTATATTTTCTTCTGTTTTTCTATTGATATTTCGTGTCCGAAATTACAATTTGTTTTTTGTGTGGCTTTATAGCTGATTTGTTACAATATTTCTTGTTTATTGCTTTTGTTTGCTACTGCTTGCGTGCTCTTCTTTCTTTACAGGAGCAGTTGGTAGAGCAGGTGGTTAGGCCTCGGGAGTCTGACGTGTTGACTAGGCACGTGGGGGCAGTGCACGCTGCTGCTAAGGTTTTTTGTTTGGCTAGGAATGTTTAAGCTTTGGGCCATTTGGTCCATGTAATTTTATTGGGTTAAAATGTTTGGGCTGATGTAATGGGTTTTGGGGTCCATTTGAACTTGTTTGGGTTTTAAGTTGTAAATGGACTGTTAATTTTTTTTTTGTTTTTTTGTAATGGGCCGGGCAAAATAGGCCTTTTACAGCTGCCCCTTTTTTCTTGTTATCGTGCAACGAGAACAAAGTAAAGACCTTAAAAGGGGCCAATTTTGCCTGGTCTTGCTGAATCTTGACTTTTTGGTACCTCTTTTCTTCATGTAGTCTCATTCCATCCCACTGCATCTTCAGAGGCACCAGAATTGGTGCTTTGATCCGCTCTAATGTAATTTCGGGGAGAAGAGATTTGTAGCTTCGATCTACTCCGCTGAAACTTCAAGGAGATAAGAATAGGTAATTTCAACCTGCTCTGCTGTATCTTCAGGGAGACAAGGCTGGTGGCTTCAAGCCGCTCCAATGGAATTTCAAGGAAAAGAGATTTATAGATTTGATCTACTTCGCTAGAACTTCAAGGAGATAAGAATTGGTAATTTCAATCTGTTTCGCTGTATCTTCAGGGAGACAAGGCTGGTGGCTTCGAGCCGCTCCAATGTAATTTTAGGAAGAAGAGATTTGTAGCTTCGATTTACTTCGCTGGAACTTTGAGGAGATAAAAATTGGTAATTTCAACCTGCTATGCTATATATTCAGAGAGACAAGGCTAGTGGCTTCGAGCCACTCCAATGTAATTTCAAGGAGAAGAGATCTATAGCTTCGATCTACTTCGCTGGAACTTCAAGGAGATAAGAATTGATAATTTCAACCTGCTCCGCTGTATCTTCAAAGAGACAAGGTTGGTGGCTTCGAGCAGCTCCATTGCAATTTCAAGGAGAAAAGATTTGTAGCTTCGATCTATTCCGTTGGAACTTCAAGGAGGTAAGAATTGGAATGATAGACTTAATCCGACCTATTGAAACTTCAGAGGTATTTAATCTGCTCTACTGCAACTTCAAAGAGATAAGATTCGCTATCTTCAGTCTGCTCCACTGTAACTTCAGGGAGATAAGACTTGTAACTTCAACCTGCTCCACTGCAACTTCAGTGAGATAAGGTTTGCTATGATCTGCTCTACTGCAACTTCAGAGGGATAAGATATATTTATTTATAGCTTCAATTCGTTCCACTGCAACTTCAGGGAAATGAGATTCGCTATCCTCAGTCTGCTCCACTGCAACTTCAGAGAGATAAGACTAGTGATGATAACTTCAACTTACCCCACTGCAACTTCAGGGAGATAACGCTGGTGGCTTTAATCTGTTTCACTGCAACTTTAGGAAGATAAGATCTACCATAATTTGTAGTTTCAATCGATCTTGCTACACCGTCCTCTGGGGACATAGCCTGTAGAATCGATTTTACGGGCCTATGTTGATGCCAAATGTTTAAGATGTCATGATCAGAATGAATCAAATACTCCTAACTAGATATGTATGAATGATATTTGCATAAAATGCATAATGTCATGAGAATGATCCCTTTTTAATATTTGGGTTGTCATTGCTCTTTGTTCATCAAGGTTTTTTCAATGATGTGTAATCCGCCTTCTCTACTCTACTGGTATCTTTGAAAAAATAATCACCATTTTGCTCAACTGGATTGTTCCACTTCAGGGAGAAAAAATCTGTGGTTTCTTCCAACCATCCCAGTACAACTCAAGGGTATGGGATTTGTATCCTCTTCAATCCATCCCACTACAACTCAAGGGTATAGGATTTGTATCTTCTTCAATCAATTGATCTGTTATACCCCTCTCTGGGTAACATGGCCAGATGCATAATGTCAATTTTCTTTTTTTCAAGAATGATCCCCTTTTTGTACTTGGGTGGACTTTGCTCGTTGTTCATCGAGGTTTTATCACCGACGCAATGTCTTGTCTTCTCCTTCAACTGATATTTTTGACGAAAAATCTAAAGAGATAGTCGTAATTTAGACTTCTCTTTCTCAAACATTTCTAACCCTTAGGTTTGGTGAGTTCTAAATACTAGTCTTGTTTCAGGTTCTTGTACTATTTAGAAGCTTCTAGAGTAACATGCGAAACTCCTTTTATGAAAGTATTATTAGTCCATTAATCATTATTTCAATACAAAATGTTTGAAAAAGATCATAACAATGGATAAGAAGGAAATTAATTGGGAACATAGCTCGAAACAAATAAGTTATCAAATATAGAAAATTCAATAAAATGAAATTGATTGGGAGCGTATCTTGAAAAGAATAAAGTAATCAAGGATAGCAAATTCAATATGGGTGAGATGAAGACTAGGTGCCTCAAATATCATAGCCAGAGCTTCTCTGTACGAACTTCTTGATGACCATTTTGAGCTCAACATGTGTTTAGGAGATCTAAAGTATTTTGTCGATGCCCCAAGATGTAGCATATCTCCTCCTTGTTAATTCAAGCATAGCAAGACTACCGCATGCCCCACTTTTATTTGAATTGCCCTTTACGGGTTTTCAATTCAAAACCCCGTTGGTCTTAAGGCGCCCTTTGCGGGTTTTCGCCTTGGCCTCTCCTTTTTCTTCTCTTTTCTTTTCTTTTCCTTTTTTGTGTTTCTTTTTTGAAAACTTTTTTGATTGCATCTGAATTCATCGGATTGGGCAGGTCCTTGCTATCCATCTCGATCAATATCAATGCTCCTTTAAAATAGGCATTCTTTACTACATAAGGTCCTTCTCAGTTTGACATCCACTTTCCTCTGAAGTCCTTTTATATATGAATGATCCTTTTCAAAACTAAATCCTTCTCATGGAATTCTTTAGGACAAGTCTTCTTGCCATGACCTCGCATCATTTGTTTTTGATACATTTGACCATGATGGATACTTTCAAACTCTTTTCTTCAACCAGATTCACTGGAGACACCCTGCTTCATCCAGTTCTTGACTTAATCGAAGCTTGGAGAGAAGGAATCTCGACTTTCATGGGCAAAACCGCTTCCATTCCATAAACCAATGAGAAATGTGTTGCCCCGGTGAAGGTTCTGGCTGACGTTTGATAAGCATAGAGGGTAAGTGGTAACTTTTTATGCCAATCTTTACAAGTCTCAGTCATTTTCCCTATGATCTTTTTCTATTTTTTTTGTTTTTTTTTTGAATTTGATGCCTGTCGACTTTGTAACATTGGCATATGAAGTTGCTTCCACCCTCTTAGTGACCACAAAGATGACGATGTCTACTAGAAGCTTTTGACGAGACCGGTCCAATAACATCCATATCCCACATAGAAAAAGTCTATGAAGAAATGAATGAGGCACATGAATCTTGTATCCATAACTTTGGCATTTACGGCATAACTGATGCGATCCCCTTCCATGATGGACTAGCAGTACCTGATCCTAATGATTTGCTTGGCCATTGTAATACCATTAGCATGTGTTCTTCAAGCACCCTTATGGACAGCATCCAGACATCTTAATAGCCCAGGCGTATCTTGATACGATCATGCAAAGACATTTTTGAATTCTTGGAATAACTCAATAACGTCTCGCTTTGTCTCTGTGGTGATGCAGGATCCGATCTTCAACTCTTTCTCTTCTCCTAGGCTTACAATGTCCACCGACCCTTCATAAGGTAGGATCTATTTTTCATCTTGCTTTATGATCGTGATCTAAGGAAATAATAAAATCGATCGTACCTGGAAACTAACTATTATCACGATAAAAGGCAAGCGCACCTATCGAATAGTAGTATAGCTAGTGGCAAGACCGAAATATCGAATCCAAGTAACTAAAAGTACTAGTAATGACTTTCCTCCTATTATCTAGCCTAAGAAATAAAAGGGGTTTGGTTGTAAACTATTCTAAACTAAACTAAAGAAGCGACAAATAGTAAATTGGGAAATTGCTTTGGGAAAACTGATTGATGAGGGCAATACATAAGAATCCAGCTAGACTTCACTTGTTATCTAACTCTGAACTAGACGATTTTTTTATTCGACTTGATCTGTAGAGATCCCTAAATTATGTTAATACCTCCATCGAGGATAAGAACAACTAATCCTAGGTTGATTAATTAAAATCTCTTTCTAATTAAAACACTTAGTCTTGCATTAACTTGATCTATGGATCCCCATATTAGATTTGACTCTAATCCGGTAGATTTTCGTCGTCCTATGTCTAGGATTGCGATCAATTCCGCTTAATTGTGTTGGATTTACTCCTATACAGGGACTTTTGCTCCTCTGCATAAGCACATTCGACTTAAATTAATATCCCAGAAATATCAATTCAAGAGTTAAAAACACAATTAATAACAAGTCAAATATTTATCATATAGTTCAGATAACAATAACAAGATTCATCTTAGGTTTCATCCCCTTTAGATATTTGGGGTTTTAGTTCATAATTATAAAAAGAAACATCTCAGAATAAAGAAAATAACAAAACATAAGAAAATCCAAAACTCCTGAAAGGATTAAAGGGAGATCTTCTGTCTTGATGTAGATCCTGGCTTCTGAGATGGATCAGTCAGCTTTCCTTCAAGTAATTCCCTGCCTTTAGCTCTCCGCCTTGATGGGAAGATTATACCCTTGGCGCGAATAATGCATCCTGCCGTCCTTCCTTTGTGGTGGTCTCTTAAGGCCTTTATATAAAGTTTAGAATGTTTTTCTTAGCCCCTAAATAGCCTTTTCCGAGTGAAATTGAACTTCATCACGACAGGGACACGCCCGTGTGCCATGCTCGTTGAGTCGATGTGGAGGCCGTGCTCAGGCCTGTTAATGTGGCACGACCGTGTGACACACCCGTGGGGTGACCTTCCAGGCCGTGTTGATTCCTTACTTTGGCTCATTTTTTCCGTTTTCTGCCCGTTTCTTGTTCTTTTCACTCCCCTAAGCTCACCTGAGTATAAAACATGAAATTAAAGTTTTAGGAGCATCAAATTCCACAAATCAAGGAATAATTCATTCGTAAATGTGCTAAGCATGAGGTAAAAACATGTATAATTTACGGTTTATCAAATACCCCCACACTTAAGCCATTGCTTGTCCTCAAGCAAAAATCTTAATTCACAATTAAAAATCATTCCTCTCAACTTATAATCCTTATCAATAAAGTTTCAAACTAATCCACAAGTAATCATACAGTGAAAATTCAATCGAAAGAAAATTAAAGTCTCAAACAATCTAAGTTGAGAATCTTATCACAGAAATATAGGTCTTCTCCCCTCTTCTAGGTAATTACCTTGAACTCAAAATCAACAAGAGTTGACATCCTCACTAAAGATTCACTCTATCCATTCGAAGTGTTTAGGGTTCAAAAATTAAGCACTCATTAGTCAACCTGAAAAGTTATTACCATAAGCTTGTAGGAAAATCAAATCTCCACCACTATGTATTGATATGATATATCGATCAAAAGGTCTTTCAAGGGTTGTAACATGGCCTTGGTTAGGGGTGTGGTCACAGGCTGAAAAAGGTGGTTAGAATCGAGATTGAATTGAAAAATCATCTAACTAGAAAAATCTCTATCACTGGAACATATTCCTAGAATAAAGCCTTTTGGATGACATCGTTTAAGAACAAAAGCTCAAAAATTACATGGAAATATGCAAAACATTGAATTACAACTGGAATATACATATGTTTTTTTTTTTATTAGGAACAAGTCAAATAACAAAAAATTGAATATTTATAAACTTTACAAACTGAAAAGGAGAACAAAGCTAGATAATTATTCAACTCAAATCTCGACAAAAATAGGGATAAAATAATTGAAGGGAATTCAACAAAAATGGGTTATAGGTTAATATTAAAGGTAAGTCAATGAAATCGTTTGTTAGGCTCAATGGGGTTCACTAAGGGTTAATTTATGAAGGTAGGCTTTCATGGAATAAGTGGGTTAAATCCTAAGTGCCTTTATCATCTCGGGATATCAAATCAATGATGTGGTCTCGACATGTATAATCGAAGCAAGTTCTAGAATAACAAATCAGTATTGACTCACTCAAAGCAACAATAAAAGTGAGCACGAAAGGATGTATACTCAAAAGGCTCAAAAATCTCACTAGAATTATGGTTTTTGATGTCAATCCTACAAATTTTAAATTTCAAGATAACACTTAAAATTGGGGAAAACAACCTAGAAAAATTTAAATTCTCAAAAATTTCAACTTATTATGCTTGACTCTCTAATGTCTTAAAGTTTGAAAAATCAAAGCATAAGTACTTATGTCTTAATTCTCAACATATCAATAAAAATCATAAATCAATCAGAATTCATTTTAATAGGGGATTGAGACTAATACAGAGAGTGAAAGTGAGAATTCGAAATTTGAGAACAATGCAACAAGTTAGTGGCAAAAAATTTTAGGGGTTCAAGGATAATACAAAGAATAAAAGTGAATTCCCCCCCCACACTTAAGATATACATTGCCCTTAATGTACAAGGATACATTAATAGCAATAGAAGTATAAAATCATAAGATAGGGAGAAAAGTGAAACTCTTTGAATATTGTATGAATTCCTTGAGCTGGGTGTGAAGCTTTGTAGGGGAGGGTGTTCATCCACAATTTTCATGCCAAATGGATATGATGATTAGGGTCGTGGTGGAGAGGGTCATGGTCATGGTCGTGTAAGAGCCAGCAGTCATGGCAGGGTTTTCCCATTAGATATGAATTTGAGCTGTAAAGCTCTTTTGAAACTGCGATAGCATTTATCAATTTTAGGGAATTTGGATTAGCAAAATGTACTCGTTAGGAAATAGCCAATATGAAAATGAAAATAAAATTGAAACCTAAAATAAAATGTTCAACAAAAGTTAGATTGTTAGAACATAAAGATCGAAATAAAGATAAAGAAAAATCTAAAGATCTTAAAAAGAAAAATAAAGTGCAAGAGAAGGTAAAAATAAAGATAAAGAAAGCAAATAAAAGAGAAGATAAGAGGACTAGAAAGTTCTAATCCTCAGATGGTTCGTGAGGTGGTGGTGGTGATGAGATGTGTAGATGCTGACAAACCTGAGCTAAAGTAGCATCAATGTGATCAAATCACTGAAAACATTATTGCTGGAATTGGGCGAACTGCTCAGAAGTGGCGTAGCCTGAAGCTGCCGCACGAATTTGGAGACGAGTAGGTGGTGGTTCAGTTGGTGCCTCCTCCTGTGGTGGGACATCATCAGGAATGTCCGCTGGGTCCTCCTACTTGGCACCCTGAAATAGGCGGTATTGTGGAGGATCGGTCCCGTGTCAATGCTGAATCATCCTCATGTGAAGCATGCTCTGGATGCCCTGCGAGGACATTTGGCCAACGAGAGTATAGGAGGATGTCTGGGCTGTTGTGTTGAAGAGGCCAAAGTAGCGGGCTAGGCAGGTTACGTACGGGCCTATCGAGATCACGCCTCTCCAGTGCCGCTCTGTCTGGTGCTGGATGGCATGGGCGATGGAATATGCAAGATCGAGCATGTGCTCATGCGCCATGCTCCATAAGAAGTAGGCATCATGAGTGTTGACGACGTCAGTGCTCTCACGTCTGCCCGTCAATGTATGTGCGAGGAGGGCGTGTAAGTACCTCAGAGATGGGGCGAGAGCCTTGGAGTGACTGGGGTCGTATGTAGCCGAAGCAGGGACCAGGGCCTCCCAACACTTAGGCGGAGAGAAGTGGATATGCCGTTGGAGCTCGGAAAGGTCCTCCTCTTCCAAAAATTGCTCAGTGTATAGGCCTAGTGCTGTACCGAACTCTAGTACACTAAGTTATTGAATGATGCCTCCGAGGCAGAATTAGATCGTCCATGGGTCGTCGTGTCGGGCCATGACTGTTTAGAGGTGGAACGTGGAGCAGAACTCTAGCGTGAGCTCGAGGTAGGTGGGCTCAACAATCTGGAATAATTGATCCCACCGGTCTATTGTCAACAAGGGTTGTACTGCGTCAGCCAATTGGACCCGTTCTAATGCGGCTCAATCGATGCATCTTCCCACTCTGAGTGGTCTTGCCCTTAGAATTTGAAATAGTTCCTCTTGGGAACTTTGTGGAAATTGGAGGAAAGGATGTCGAATTTCAGCGGTGGGTCTAGAAGAGGAGCCACCAGGTCCCTTTCGCTTTTTGGAAGCGGGGACGATAGCTTTCTTTCCTCATGAAGTTGACATTTTACCTGAAATAAAAATAGACAAATGAAAAAAAAAATAGAAATATAGTATGAATACTCATAAGTTCCTAGACTAAATGGCAAAGATTTCTAAGTCTTTCATGCAAAGTGTAATTTCACTAACCTAACTTTGATGTTCGATTCATTCTAACCATAAGACGAGATAATGGGCATAGGGGCAGCTATGTTTAACATAGTATAGCAAAAATTAATTGCTTAAGATAGAAAAAGATGGCAGCCAAAGAATGATGCAAAATGGCATAATGAGTATTTTAGATTAATCATGCAAAATATATGAGAATAATATCAAGAATATTGTAAACAACCTAAAAGAATGAAATCATGAATAGATAAATAGTTAAGAGCATTAAAAACTATGAGAAAAGTGAGAAGGGGGAATTGAAAACATGAGATTAAAAGCGTAACACGGTTGTGGTGGTGCTTGCATGGGATTGGAAGCGTGGCCTTGGTTGGCGGTGGCGCTAGAGAGGGCTTGTAAGGGTTGTGGGTGGAGAGGTTTTTAGGGTTTTAGTGGAGAAGAAGATGAATAGTGGGGGTTTTATATAGGATTTGGGGCACACGGGCGTGTCACACGCCTGTGTAAATCGTTTTCAGCCCGTGTGGTTTGAAATTTGAGGATTTTGGCTTGCCTGGTTCGTGACACACCCCCGTGTTCCTAGGGCGTGTTGGGGCACATGGTAGTGTCACACGGCCGTGTCCTTCGATGTTCACTTCCCACACGCCCGTGTAGGGGGTCACACGCCCGTGTAAGTATTGGCAGGTTTGACCACGGGGTGGAGACACGGGCGTGTTGCATGCCTGTGTTAAATTAATAGGATCGACCACGGCCTTGAGGCACGGGTGTGTCAAACGCTCGTGTTGATTCGTCAGGATTGGCTACGGCCACTTCGCACGGCCCTGGCTAGTTGTCATAGCCAGTGTTTTGGGAAAAATTTTATCCTGCTCATACACAGCCATATCGCACGACCGTGTCTTTGCCCATAGTGTCCACACGGTCTTAGGCATGCCCGTGGGCATGGCTGTGTGGCTTGAAAAACCTGTATTCAAAGGGTTAGTTGATAGATTAGAGAGTTTAAATAAAAGAACTTTACTATGTCAGTGCTCGGGTTGCCTCCCGAAAAGTGCTCGTTTATAGTCTAAGCTCGACTTTTCTCAAGCTTGTTCGGTCATGGTGGTTTGAAGAGTTGAAACTCTTCTATCCTGCTTTCAATTTTATTATCAACATAAGGTTTGAGTCGAGTATGATTTACCTTGAAAGTGCCGAGTGTCTTGTGTGTTATCTCGACTGTACCATAAGGAAAGATTTTCATTACTGTGAAGGGAGGTATGTCACCTGTATGAAGTTTTGCATTCGAAATTCGAGGATCTTCCTCCTCTAAGAATACCTTATCCCCTACTTTAAATTGATTCGTTTTTACCTTAGGGTCATCATTGTGATGCTCTATTTCGGTGTGGCATATTTTGGGTTTCTCCTGGCGGTAGTTTAGCCACTCATCTAGTTCCTCAATTTGGAGCATTCATTTTTCATGTACGTTTCCCTTGGATGGACTCGTCTGTGGTTGGGTCGCTCTTATGTGAAGTGTATCCTGCAAAGAAGGTTGGATGGTGAGATCATTCTTATTACAAGGACTTGTAACAATATTTTTATCATCAACAATCTTATTCGAGTTTTGGGCTTGTAAAGTAACTTTGTCATCACCTACACAAAGTGTAAGCTCGCCTGTGCCTACATCAATTATGGTTCTAGCAGTTGCTAAAAAGGGTCGCCCTAAAATTAAGGGTACATTGCTATCCTCATCTATGTCTAGAACAACAAAGTCGACTGAGATTATAAATTTATCAATTTTGATAAGCATATCTTCAATTATACCCCTAGGAAATCTAATGGTTTTATCAGCCAATTGAATGCTCATCTTGGTTTGTTTAGGTTTCCCGAGACCTAGTTGTTTAAATAGTTTATAAGGCATTACATTAATACTGGCTCCTAAATCAGTTAAAGCATTTTTAACATCTAAGCTACCAAGTAAGCAAGGAATTGTAAAACTCCCTGGATATTGTAATTTGTTGGGTAGCTTATTCTACAAAATAGCTGAGCACACTGCATTTAGTTCCACATGAGATGTCTCATCAAGCTTTCGTTTATTCGTCAGTAGCTCTCTTAAAAACTTAACAGCATTTGGCATCTGCGAAAGAGCTTTAATAAACGGTAAGTTAATATGTAATTTCATTTAATTTCTTCAACTGGTTCTTTGTAACTTACCTCGTCTTTACCTTTACTTACCTTAGTTTCCTTACTTGGCTCTGCTGTGGTTTTGGCTAACTCTCTTTTATCAATCGTGTCGATGGCATAGAGTTGTTCCTTAGGGTTAGTTTCAGTGTTGCTCAGCAAACCTCCTTGTGGTCGTTCAGAAATCAGCTTAGCGAGCTGGCCTATTTGAGTGTTGAGTCCTTGAATGGATGCTTGTTGGTTCTTAAGTGCCGTCTCGGTGTTCTAGAAACGGGTTTCTGACACAGCGATAAATTTTGTGAGCATCTCCTCAAGGTTTGGCTTTTTCTCTTGTTGGAACGGTGGTTGTTGAAATCCCGGAGGGGGTGGTTGCCTTTGATTTCCTTGTCCTCCCTATGAGAAATTTGGGTTGTTCTTCCAGCCTGCATTGTAAGTGTTACTAAAATGGTTATTTTGAGATCTAGAATTATTATCAATATAGTTGGCTTGCTCGGTTTCCATGCCATGTCTATAAGAGGAGTAATCGAGATTGTACATGTTTCCTTGGTTTGAGTCGCATTGCATCACTGGGTGTACCTGCGTAGAACCAACGAAATTATCAATCCTTTTATTAAGAAGTTCTACCTGATTAGAAAGCATGGCGACTGCATCAATATAAAAACTCCGGCAGCTTTCTGTGACTTTGTTCTCATGACTTGCCACTGATAGTTATTCAGTCACACCTCTTTTATAAATTTGTAAGCTGCTTCTGGTGTCTTGTTATTGATTGTTCCACCGGCGGCTGCATCGATCATCTGCCTCGTCGAAGGATTCAAACCGTTGTGAAAGGTTTGAACTTGTAACCACAGTGGTAACCCATGGTGAGGGCACCTTCTCAATAAGTCCTTGTATCTATTCTAAGCATCGTAAAGTGTTTCTAAATTCATCTGCACAAAAAAAGAGATATCATTCCTTAATTTTGCCATTTTAGCCAGCGGAAAATATTTGAGCAAAAATTTTTCGGTCATTTGTTCCCATGTAGTGATAGACCCTCGTGGTAAAGAATTTAACCACTGTTTAGCTTTATTTCTCAAGGAAAATAGGAATAACCGAAGACGAATGGCATCATCAGAAACGCCATTTATTTTAAAAGTATCATAAAATTCCAAGAAATTGGCTAAATGAGCGTTAGGATTTTTATCCTGCAAACCATCAAACTGAACAAACTGTTGTATCATCTGAATAGTGTTAGGTTTCAGTTCAAAATTATTTGCAGCAATAGTAGGCCTAACTATACTAGATTCAGTACCAGCTAAATTAGGTTTAGCATAATCATACATAGTGTGCGGAGCAGGATTTTGTTCAATGGGATTTGCGGCTACTACAGGAGGTAGTTGATTATCTTGATTTGCCTCCATCTCTTCAACGAATTCGTGTTCTTCTTCTTGTCCTTGTTCTGGGTACTGTAAGCTTCTTCTTATTTCTCTATGATTTCTGCAAAATGTGGCTTCTAGATCGTCGTCAAACAATAATGGTCCTCTGGGTTTCTTCTAGTCATAAACTAGAGATACCTGGAAGAGAAAAATAAAAAGAAAATTTTAGTGAATATAAAATAGAAAATAAATTTCAATAAAAGTAAAGATGGCTAAAGTAATAGGAATCGAGTGTTCCTAATATTTTAGTTCCCCGGCAATGGTGCCAAAAACTTGATCATGATCTGATGAAGTAATAAAATCGATCGTACCTGGAAACTAACTATTATCACAATAAAAGGCAAGTGCACCTATTGAATAGTAGTATAGCTAGTGGTAAGACCGAAATATCGAATCCAAGGAACTAAAAGTACTAGTAATGACTTTCCTTCTATTATCTAGCCTAAGAAATAAAAGAGGTTTGGTTGTAAACTATTCTAAACTGAACTAAAGAAGCGACAAAGAGTAAATGGGGAAATTGCTTTGGGAAAACTGATTGATGAGGGCAATACCTAAGGAAGAATCCACCCAGACTTCACTTGTTATCTAACTCTGAACTAGACGATTTCTTCACTCGACTTGATCCGTAGATATCCCTAAATTATGTTAATACCTCCGTCGAGGATAAGAACAACTAATCCTAGGTTGATTAATTGAAATCTCTTTCTAATTAAAACCCCTAGTCTTGCATTAACTTGATCTATGGATCTCCATATTAGATTTGACTCTAATCTGGCAGATTTTCGTCGTCCTATGTCTAGGATTGCGATCAACTCCACTTAATTGTGTTGGATCTACTCCTATATAGGGACTTTTGCTCCTCTGCATAAGCACATTCGACTTACATTAATATCCCGGAAATATCAATTCAAGAGTTAAAAACACAATTAAGAACAAGTCAAATATTTATCATATAGTTCAGATAACAATAACAAGATTCGTCTTAGGTTTCATTCCCCTTAGATATTTAGGGTTTTAGTTCATATTTATAAAAAGAAACATCTCAGAATAAAAAAAATAACAAAACATAAGAAAACCCAAAACTCCTAAAAGGATTGAAGGGAGATCTTCTGTCTTGATGTAGATCCTGGTTTCTGAGATGGATCAGTCGGCTTTTCTTCGAGTAATTCCCTACCTTTAGCTCTTCGCCTTGATGGGAAGACTATACCCTTGGCGGGAATAATGCACCCTGCCGTCCTCCCTTTGTGGTGGTCTCTTAGGGCCTTTATATAGAGTTTAGAATGTCTTTCTTAGCCCCTAAGTAGCCTTTTTCAAGTGAAATTGAACTTCATCACGACAGGGACACGCCCGTGTGGCACATCTGTGTGAGTCGATGTGGAGGCCATGCTCGGGCCTGTTAATGTGGCATGACTGTGTGACACACCCGTAGGGTGAACTTCCAGGCCGTGTTGATTCTTTACTTTGGCTCATTTTCTCCATTTTCTGCCCGTTTCTTGTTCTTTTCACTCCCCTAAGCTCACCTGAGTATAAAACATGAAATTAAAGGTTTAGAAGCATCAAATTTCACAAATCAAGGAATAATTCATCCGTAAATGTGCTGAGCATGAGGTAAAAACAGGTATAATTTACGGTTTATCACTTTACCATCCTTAACAAATTAGGAGATAGGCTACAATCTCTATCATCTCCCAAATTCTGAGATCCTTCTAGACACATATCTTGCTTAAAAGGATATTCTGAGTAGTAGCAGCATCGCTCATGTCGTTGATATCTAGAGACCTATTGTAGGTGCGAAGGAATATTCTAAAGAATAAATGAATCTAAGAATTAATAATTATTTGTATGGTATGATCATGAATGAAAAACAAAAGAATATTTGAAAGAAAGTTCAAATAACAAAAGAATTTAAGAATAATTGTTTATATAGTATGAAATGGAAAGAATAAAAGAATATTTGCTCAAAATGATAGTAAAAATGCATTTTATTGAAGTAAAAATTTTAGACACAAGCCTATTTCACAAAAGGATTCTTATTGCCTCTAGGCTTAAAGCAACAAGTATATTCTAAATATTACTCTAAATTAGTTCTAAAAATACAGGGATCTCTTCCACAGTCCCATTGTTCAAAACACTCCCAAGTATGCAAGGGCTTGGAAACTTTTATTCCCCAGTTCCCTCTTCAGATACGTCATTAATGTTCATATTCCCCGATATTCCCTCTAGCTTCTGACTTCTTTAAGGAATCGCAACTCTTTTGCCCCCTCCTTCAATTATCACATTTACTACTTCGTTAGAGTGAAGGTTCTGATGAATCGTTGAACTTCACAATTCCTATTTTAAGGAACCTTTCGACCAACCTTTTAAATGTGGTGCAGTTTTCGATTGAGTGTCTCGTTATTCCCGTGTGGCACTCGCATTGGGCATTCGCATCATACCATTTTGGGAACAGAGATTGCATGGGTTTTGAGTAGAACGGAGACACCACATGCGCATCAAGCAGATTCTGATACAGCTCCATATATGTCATTGGGATAGATGTGAACTGGAGCCTTTTTGTATTTGGCCTCGAGTTGGATTCCTGCCTTGAAGAGCCTTGATAGCTAGTGGTTACGGCCCCCGGCTCTTCTACGGTGACCGATTTGGAATGCATGCTCAGGATATTCACTTCATTTTCCTTTTTTCTCGGGGTTGATCTTTTGGCGCTTTCTCCAGCGTCTATCTTCCCATTCCTTACCGCGTTTTCAATCATTTCATCGGACATTACTATATCTAAAAAGCTCATGGTAGCGTTTCCCAACATATAGTTAATGAACAGGGCTTTCAAAGTATTGATGAAAAGCATCGTTGATTCTTTTTCCAAAAGAGGTGGCTGGACCTGTATTGCCACCTCTCTCTATCTTTGGGCATATTGCTTGAAGCTCTTACTCTGCTTCTTTTCCATATTTTGTAGTGTAATTCTGTCGGGTATCATGTCTGGTACATGGTTATATTACTCCATAAAAGCTTGTGCTAAATCTTTCCATGAATTGATTTTAGCACAGCTCAATTGGTTGTACCATTTAGCTGCTAACCCAATCAGACTGGCTTGAAAGCAATGGATTAATAGCTAGTCATTATTAACATATCCTGTCATCCTTCGACAGAACATCATGATGTGAGCTTCAGGACAACTAGTCCGATTGTACTTTTCAAACTCTGGCATTTTGAACTTGTAGGGAAATATTAGGTCTAAAACCAAACTCAGATCCTTAGCATCGATTCCATAATGATTATCAGCATTTTCCATTGCCTTGAATTTTTCCTCCAACCATTTGTACCAATATTCGAGTTGTTTTGGCAGTTCCACCTTTGTTTTTTCTATTTTTCCATTTCGTCTAGATCAGTAACTACATGAATGGTTGGATTGCCCCCAGATTGGAAACTGAGCCTATCGGGTAGTCCAATGGTGCCGAGGTGGCGGCCTAATATTGTTGGGGGTCTGATAGTGATGGGTACCCCTTACGGATGCTCTGAGCATTTTTCAGGGTAAAAACCCGGGGATAGATGGGATCTTCATTATCATCTCCACTATTGACCACTAGGCCTTTCCTTTTCTCAAGCCCTTCGGCTAGTAATTGGGTCAACTAATTCATCATATTCTTTTAAGACTCTAGCATTTGCTCCCTCATATCTTGTTGGATTTTGGCTAATTGTTCTTGCATCTGTGTTTAAAGCTGATCTTGCATATCTCTTCGCAATTGTTCCAATCTTTCTAATCTTTGGTCCATTGCTTTGGTCTTTCTTCATGTACCATAATGATGCTTGGTCAATAGATTTTTTCCAGTTTCCATATTAACAGGAATAATTTTACTTAATTAGGGTCCTTTTGTGAAAATCTAATGCATATGATGCAATGTGATGCAGATGCATGGGATGAATGCAAAAAGATACGTTGATTTTGATTCAATTCTATTAGAACAAATTTTCTAGAAAATAAATTCCTTTACATAAAACTGATACATATATGACCTTGCCTCCATATTCTAGGCGAAGACATTGATCCCTTTCTTCGTATCTGGATGTTAAGGTCAAATCTCGCAAACTTTCCAATACATATCTCTACTAGCTCCTTTTTTCTTGATCTGGGTCGTGACTCATTGCTCACTTATCCCCGCGATACTCGTTGGCCTCTTTAAGGAAGTCGAGACGTGATGGCTCTCGAATAATCTTTGTTGGCTTGAATCCTCAAGTAATGAAGCAAAGTCGTGTATTCCTCCACGGACTATCATCCTTCTTGTTGTGTTTACTTGGACCATATTCGGACGGTCGTATTGTATTCCATTTTATCAAGAAATTCATTTTCCATGACAAGCTCTTTATTTAGTAACTGAACGTGAATCAACACCTCTTTTCTATAATGATGAGATGCAATGCAATAAACAAAATAAAGCAAAACACGTCAGTACAGAAGAAATAAATAACAAATAGAGCACCTATTCGGGTGACCACTAGGGTTTGGCGTGGCTCTACCTAAGGTGGGCTCTTAAGGCTCACTATATGGGGTTCGGTTCTAAAGTAAAGGTACCTGAACTGGTAGATTTCTCAATCCTCACCCATTATAGGCTCATATGGACCGAGTTCAGTTCAAGGGAATACATTTCCTTATGACCATGCAGAGATGAAAATCTTATGAAGACATAGGTACGGATGTATCCTGAAAGCGATCCACTCTCCTATGTAGAGTTGAAAACCTCACGAAGAAGTAATTTCTCACTCCCACTTAAAAAGGTATAACCGAGCGGTCATGCAATGCTATATGTAGAAATATACCGAAAGACTCAGAACAAAAAAACAAATATGAATAAAATATTGAAAACTGTAACAAAGGCAAAGGACATGCAATGAAAGGATCATATATTAAAACTAAATTTTCAATTTTCGACAAAAAGACAAAAGTTAATCAACTTGTGGTTTGACTTTCTTATTTTCATCCCCAGTGGAGTCGCCAAGCTGTCGAAACCATTTTTTTCTGAAAAAGGGTCGGTCAACTTTTATTTTGAAAATGAAAACAAAAACGGGAGTCACCACCAATCTTTTTTTGTTTAGGTGTGATCGGATCACCTCGTAATTTGATTGTTTTAATAAAATGTTTTGTTTTACTAAAACATCAATTTTGGTCTATGAAATTCGAGAAAATGGGTTCAGGAGTCGGTTACGTACGAAGAAGGATTAGCACCCTCGTAACGCCCAAAATTGGTACCTAATTGACTATTTAATGTCTTAATGTCGAAAGTTGAAAATCCATAAAGAATTTAAAAATATGATCCTCCCTTTTTATTAATGTTAATTTTACCGAAAAACAAAAAAAGTTTGGATAAATTGAATTCTTGGATAAATCGAAACGGATGTTAAAGACATTCTCGTCTTGAAGTAATAAAATATCACATCCAATAAGTTAGGACACGACATTTCAAACCCTTGAGAATAAGCTTGTCTTTTAATTTTCAAAACTCATGTATTTTAATTTTAAAAGGATATTCGATCATTTGGGTCAAACAAGAAAAATCGAAACCTAGTACATTAGGGCACGATCTCTCGAATTTCCAAACACAGAATATTGCCTTTGTTTTTATTTAAAAGTAATATGATTTTAAGAATCGAAAGGATATTGGCCATTTAGGTTTAACGAGAAAATCGAAACCCTGTAAGTTAGGGTACAATTTCTCGATCTACCAAAATCGCGAAATATTGGCTTAGTTTAAGAAGGATTTCTTTTTTGAACGATATCGATTACAGAACATAAACGATGCGATGACGTGAAAGAAAGACATAATAATGAGCACGAAATAATAATACATGAATATAATATTATACAAATGAATGATAATGATATGGAAATACAAATAAACGAATTGTAATACACAATGGCAATAAGCCCTCAACATGTGTCACTTAAATAATAGCATTAATAATAAAATGGAAATAATATAAAATAATTTAAAATCAATGACACATAAATCAATTTAACTTAAGTAATGAAGCAATTCTAAATAAATAATGCATAATACAAGCTCAAAATGGATACTATAAAAATAACAATTTGAAATAAAATGATATATAAAGCAACTTCAAATAAATGATTTAAAAACAATTTTAAATAACATAAAAAAGTTTAACATAAATAATATAAAAAAAGAAATTCAATATAAATACTATACAAAATAATTTGAAAATAAATGATATATAGAGCAAATCATAATAAATAACATAAGTAATAGCTTAAAATAAATAATGTATAAAAAAATTTAAGACTAATAGTTTAAAATGAATTAAATTACATGAAATATGAAAGACTTAAAATAAATAATAATAATAATACGACTTTAAAATAAATAATATTAAAAAATTTAAAGTGAATAACATATAAAACGATTTAAACTAAATAATGTATAGAATTTAAAATAGATAATATACCAAATGGTCCAAAATAAATAATATATAAAGATATTTAAAGTAAATAATATATATAATAGGTTTAAGGTAAACAATATAAAAAAATAAGTAATATACAACGTGGTTCGAAAGAAATAATATATATAAAAGGAATCTAAAATAAATGATATAAAAAAATAAAATAAACTATATAAAAAAATAGATAATGCATTTTAACGGTTTAAAATAAGTAATATAAAAAACAAATAATAGTTTGAATTTAAAAGGCTGGGGACTGAATTACAAATTAGAATAAAATTAGAGGGTGTAATCGTAAATAATAAAAGCTACCATGGACCAAATAGAACACGCGCGAAGCAACAGGGGTTCATTGGGCAAATATCCCACGTCTTCAAAACGCAGCACTTCACGCGGGACTAAAATCAAATAAAAATGAAATCATCAGGACAAACTAAAAAAAAAAAGGAATACCGAATTGTAAAATGATTAAAAGGTGGAAGGGCTAAGAGTGCAATTAGCCCTTCCGCTTAAAAACGCGTGGATTCTAGGCTGGAGTGGGTCGGGTAGGACGGGTCAGAGGCTAAAACGACGTCATTTTGGCCTCTGAACCCATGTTTCAAAACGGCATCGTTTCCTTTGCATTATTTAAGCAAATTAAAAAAAAAAAACTTTTCATTTAGCCTTAGCCCCTTAAAAAAAACTCAAATTCTCTCAACCTTCTCCATACTCTCCCTTTATCCGGCCACTTGGCCGCTGTCTGTCTGTTGCACCGCCACCATAATTGGCAGCTAGTGATATGCAAAAACGTGCCTTTAGCCTTATTTCAAGCTGCGTTTGAAGGCCGAGCCTTCTGAAACCCATAAAAGCTGAGATCAGCGGACCCTTGACCCCCTTTGGTCTGACTTCAGCCCCGAAAAAGGGGGTTCCGACCACAAATCCGTGGGGTCACAGGTATTCCTCCGTCTCCCTTTTTTTTATTCTATGTTCTTGATCAAAATAGATTCGAAAAAAAGAAAGAAAAATAAAAATAAAAATAGATAGAAAACAAAAAAGCAAAAAATAAAAGAGAGAAAAAAAAACAACACCTTTTTTAAATTTTCTTCTGTTTTTCTATTGATATTTCGTGCCTGAAATTACAATTTGTTTTTTGTGTGGCTTTATAGTCGATTTGTTTCAATATTTCTTGTTTCTTGCTTTTGTTTGCTACTGCTTATGTGCTCTTCTTGCTTTGCAGGAGCAGTTGGTGGAGTAGGTGGTCAGGCCTCGAGCGTCTGACATGCTGACTAGGCATGTGGGGAGCAACGCACGCTTCTGCTAGGGTTTTCTGTTTGGCTAGGAATGTTTAAGCTTTGGGCCGTTTGGGCTATGTAATTTTATTAGGTTAAAATGTTTGGGCTGATGTAATGGGTTTTGGGGTCCATTTGAACTTGTTTGGGTTTTAAGTTGTAAATGGACTGTTAATGTTTTTTTTTTATAATAGGCCGGGGAAAATAGGCCTCTTACAATATTTATTAATTAAATAATTATTATATATTATATTATTATAATATAAGGTAAATAAATATAAAAGAAAAGAAACAGAAGCTTGGTCGAAAGTGGGTGAAAGAAATAAGGAAAGAAGAATAAAAGGGAAAACTAGGGTTCTGAAGCTTTAAGCTTTAATAGGTAAGTCAATTAAGTACTTTTCTTTTAATTTTGATGTTTTAGAAGCTTTAGAACAAAGTTTTGTTAAAATTAAATTGAAGTTTTGAAAGTTCTTAGGTTTTTGAATATAGTTCATGTTGAACAAATTGATGAATTAGGGGTTTAATTGATAGAATTTTTAGATAGAATTGATTAAAGGATTAAATTGTAAAGAAGCTATAAGTTTTGCATGGTAGGGACTAAATTGAAAGAAATTTGAAATTAGGGTTTTAGAATGAACATTAGATAGTTAAATTGAGTTTGGTAAGAAATTGAGTAGAAATAAAGTATGAATTGAGATAGAAAAGTAAGTGAATTTAATTAGGACCAAATTGAAATGAAGGTAGAAATTAAATAGAAATTCAATTTTTTAATATCAATTAGTATTGTATTAATAAGTGTACATTATTTTAATTTTCATGGCTAGCAAGGAACCAGAGGCATTAGCACAGAAGGGAAAAGAGAAGATTATCTAGGAGTAAACTCGAGAAAATCACAGTTTGTATTATTATAATTCAAATTATTTGTTAATAAATTTTAAGTTTAATCTATATGTTGGCAAGTAAATTTTAAGGTAACTGTTGTTATGAATTAAATGATAATTGAAGTGGTTGCTAAATATGTGTTGGAATTGGATTATGATTGAATTATTGAATTGAAAGTGAATTTGGAATTTAAAGTGAAATTGAACTTGAAATGTGATTCAGAAACCCTATTAACTAGTCAGGCTGAGTCGGACATAATTGGCATGCCATAGGATTTGAAAGAATTCAGGGGATTTTTCGGCTATGCTGATGAGACATGGAGTGTCACTATATTCTTTGGATTATCCGATAAGGCACTGAGTGCCGTTTTGGTGTGTTTGGGTTGATTATTCTGGTTTGTTTAGGAGAATTATATTGATGTGTTGGGATGGATCATACCGGTGTGTTTGGTTGGAATCCATGTATCTGTGATGGTCCGAGTCTTGTTAATAGGGTGAATAAATGAAATGAGAAAATCAAATGAATTTGATTGATCATACTATTGAAAGTATGAGAAAGAAATTGTGAATTGAATTGTGAATTGAAATGGGATGTGAGATTTGATAGCATGAATCTAAGGTTCATGGATTTGATAAAATGACCAAATTGTTAATATAAGATATTAATTGATGAAATGTTATAGATGGCATATGAATTTGAATGTATATTAGTTATTATGATTTATAATGTTATATGATTGATATTTATATTTTATTAAAGCTATATAGTTTGAATTATGCTAATACCATTGAGTATAGACATACTCAGCGTACGGTTGTTTCTGTGCGCAGGTCAGTAGAAGTCAAAGGTCTCGGTTCAGCATCCAGATCAATCCCAACTTCAGCACAACTTTGGTGATGTATTTTTCCTTTTGGTAAATGTGCCATGTACCTAAGTCATATACATGGGTCATATGAATTTGGTTATAAAATATGGATGGTTTGTAATGTTTTGAACTTAGTTTAAATGAAATGGTAAATAGTATATTATAAAACTTGGCATTAAGTTTAAATGGAAAATGAATGAAGTTATTAGCCAATTTGAATGATATTATGAATGTTTAATTATTAAATTACTATGTTAATGAATTGGTTATGATTTAGGTGTATTTTAGTATAAATTGTTTTCGTTGTGCCATTGATTTTGGATTGGTTGTAGTTTAAAATTGCAGGGAAGGTTAGATGTTTATAAAGGGGTTATATTGAGTTCACACAAAAAAAATATTTTATGAAAAATTTCCAGAGCACCCAAATAAGTTTTGATCCACTTCTAATATGTATTTTGGGCCTCGAGGGTCCATTAAAGGGACTTTATGATTAAATTATAATACGTATGTTATTTATTTGTGAATTAATCGTAAATTGTCTGATATGTCCAATAATGCCTCGTAACCCTGTTCCGGCGATGGTTAGGGGTTAGGGGGTGTTACACCATCCCCCTCTCTTCCACGAGACACCGCCCGTTAGCCCTTACCCTTTCTCTACTGTCACCCCCATTGCTCGCTTCACACGGACCATCACCATCACCATCTTTG
This sequence comes from Gossypium stocksii, assembly GCA_020496765.1. Classification (NCBI taxonomy): domain Eukaryota; kingdom Viridiplantae; phylum Streptophyta; class Magnoliopsida; order Malvales; family Malvaceae; genus Gossypium; species Gossypium stocksii. The sequence goes on from CM035622.1 coordinate 73,613,623, forward strand.
GCTGTTGACCCCTCTCGATGCCAGCCTCGTTGACTACCACAAACCTCTTTGGCCCAACCAGCAACGACGTTCATCGATTTCACCACCGACTCTGCCACTGACACCCATGAACGGCCCACACGCTTCGACGCCTCTGGGAGTCATGACAACTGTCACCCATTACCTACCCGCAGTAGGACCTACTAGTCTCGAGTAAATATTTTACCATCGGAATGCCATTTAAATGGTAATTTAACATTTGTTAATGCTTTCAATTGGGACAGGTATGATCAGTTACGACATAAACAAATAGAGCCTTACATATTGACATTGTTGTTGCCGATTATTTTCGCAATATTGGTTGGGTTGGCAATTTTGATATCACTCACTGCACTTATTACGAACTGGTTTTAGAATTTTATTCCACCTTCCATTTTCAATGGCATGACCAATTTTCATTGGACACACCTGGCATTATAAAATTTTGATTGCTTGGTACCACACACAGTTTGTCCCTCACTGATTTTAATATCGCATTGGCTTTTGTGACATAGGATTATACTATGTCCACTGATTATGAAAATAATGTGTACTTTTCCAACAGACTTCAAGGCTATCGGGGCCTTTGCGTTATTAACAGACAACGCTGAAACCACATATAGCCTTAAAACATCAAAGGGTGTTTGGTTTTGTAACCAAGCCTTATGTTACATCATTATTTGGCTTATAATTTCTCAGGCCGGAGAGATGCACCGACTACCGTCTCGAAGAAAGAATTATTCTTATTATGGTGTATGTACACTGGTCGTCCAGTAAATTTGGGCTATTGGTATGCATTTCAATTTTAGCATATTATAAATGCAAAGCGTCATCTACTTGTAGGCTCTTTTATTACACAACTGTTATTCTCTTTACATGGCTCTAATGCTCCTATTTCAAATAACATATTGCTTGCCAAGCCAATCCATTAGATGTTCACTGTCTCAACTCGATGAGATTGCTTCTTGGCACTCCTTCCTTTCGTTTTGTCCCTCTAGGTACCTGATCTTCACTGGCTAAATGAATCTTTAGGCAGCAAAATTCGCACGAGGTACCCAATCAAGACCAACCTTCCATGACCATCGAGCAACGATTGGAACACATTGAGGCACGACTCGACACCTTCGGCCAGTAGCTGGCTGATCTCATTATAGCTCTGCGCAAACGACAGTGACTACATAGGGAGTTTTAAGTAAGGGGAGGTATTCTTCATTGTCTTTGTTGTTTTGTCTGTTGTTTGTCACTATTACTGCTGCCTTGTGCTTGTTTTACCCATATTTATTTTTTTTCAGTATATCGTGCTCTTTTTCATGCCTAAGATTCTGACCAAAAATTGCCCACTATTTGATCTGCAAGCATGATTCCTATCTACTGAGTTAGTTGTGATTTTGCTATACTGATTTCATCTCCACTGTTTTATTTCTATTAGGCTAAAATAATTATGATTAATAGAGTTAACCCTATCTTGCTTTTAGTAAAATTGATTAGGTCTAAATGCAAAGAGGACACTTAATACAACTGCATGTTAAAATTATGTTCATGACTGTTAGGTGGTTGCCGAAACTTATTTTCTTACACTTGATTGTTTTTCCTAGTCCTTCAAAAATTAAAATTATGTTTCATTATAATAAATTTTGATGCCTCTGTGGTTATGAGTGTAGCTTAAAACGTGCCTGACTGAATAACCAGGGTAAGGTGCTTGGGTTGTCATCCTACTTTGCATCAAAAGGTTGTGTGACATGTTAGGTAAAACTCCGCTAACCGGAATTAAACAAAATTTTTAAGAGTATGTTGGGCTAAGTAACCAGGGTGGGTGCTTGGGTTGTTATCTCTTTCGCGTCAAAAGGCTCAATATATTCTTAAGCAAAAAAAAAAAAAAAGAAAAAAAGAAAAAAAAGAGATATATTAATAATAAAATTGCATTTGGGGACTAAGAGTGGAAACAAATAGGGTGTCTTGGTAAGTTTAGTAAATTACCTAATTTTCATGAAATAATTCAAGTCTATTTTGATTTCTGTGTGATTAAATTGGAATACTTTTTCAGTTTTACTTAAAGCAGGCTAAAGGTTCTCTTTATTTTTTCATATGCATTATGCCTGATTTTTATAAAACTTTGGAGTGATATTTCTTTCATGTTAAAAATTAAATTTCATAGTGGATAGGAACCATACTTGAGGACAAGCATGGGCTAAGTAGGGGGAATTTGATAATACTCTGGAATGACATATTTTTATGTGTTAATTACATATTTATTTTGAGTATGATCCTACTAATTTGAGCTATATATGATTTTTTATCTTGTAGGGACTAAATTGAAGGCAAAAGGGAAATTTGGGGGAAAAAGCGTGAATTTAAAGATAAAATAGGCCAGCATGCAAAATAGGAAAGAAGTGGTGTCGAAAATGCAAAGTGTGGAAGACTTGGGGGAAAAAATGCAAAGAAGAGATTTTAAAACACAAGATTCTATTTAAATTTTAATTATATTAGAATTATTGTTAAGATTATTACTTAGATTTAATTTTCACTTTTATTTTTATTTATTTTTTTAGAATTTAGATAGGAATAAACTAGGTATCCTGAGTACTATAAATAGAGGATGGAGTGACATAAATTGCACTCATCTTTTCTATAAAGAACTCCCTCTCCCAAAAAACTCTAGCCTTTGTTCCTTTCATTTATTCAATAAAATTTCATTTTTATTAAGTTTATTTCTTTTTTTCCAAAAAGCATGAGCCACTAAATTCATCTAGCCAAAGGTTGTCGAGATTTTCCAAAAAGGGTTTATGAGGTTTAGAATCCACGCTTAGCCTTCTCAATGAATATTCATTGTTTTTTTGCATTATGGGACTGACGCTTCTGTCCATGTCCTTTCAAAAGTGATCTTTTCATCTTATGCAAAGACGACCACTTTGTATGTTTTGGGAAGGTTGCACAATCGGTTCGTTAGCTTACTGCGTCAATGGTAGTCAAGCCAAAAAGACAAAATGGCGTGGCATTCTCCATTGAGAAGTGATGATCTAGTGTAAAACGGTCCCACAAAAGTGATAGTTGGCTAAAGTCAGGTTCTTCTAAATTGTAAGCCTAAAATCTAAGTGGGGCGGGTGGTCATAGGTGTCCTCTTCCACTATAACTAGCTTATTCTGTTCGAGAATGATCATCTAAAAGCCTAGGATTGAACCCAGGGAGGATCGAATAACCGGAGGCTGGAATCTCTCCATCAAAGACTCTATTTTCTCAAGTCTATTTATTTTTACAAATTCAATTTCAATTTATGCAATCTTAATTCATCCAAATTTTTAATTATGTTTTTTTTTTATTTTTTTCCAGGTACATCGTTTTTCTTGGGCACGACTCTGCTCGAGATTTTGAAGAATAGGAATTTGTGCAAATCCAGTCCCTGAGGATTTGACCCTACTTCTCTTATACTATTCTTTTTGTTATTTTATATGGATAGGATATTTTTGGTGCTCTCAATGACGCATCATTAACCATTCAACCAATATGCCATATAGGCACCTCAAACACAAACAATCAAATATACTTAAACTTATGTCTAATTGGTCTTATTCCATCCAAACACATTTAACTCAATTTCCACATCAAAGCATACCATAATTGACTACATTGCAAACATACCAACACTTACCACTTTGGTCATAAAATCGTGCTTCAACTTGACCATATTAAAACTACACCATCACATACCAAATTATTCATTAAAAATAAGCATCAACTTAGCCATAATAACTTCAACCATCAAGGCACCAAAATACCAAAAGTAGCATAACTCAAATCAATACTTACATACCATAAACATCAATTAACCCGTAAACATAAGTCCACCTATACATGCCATTATAACCTTGACTATAACATCAAAATCTACCGGCATAATCTCTGGATAGTGTGATAGATCTCTGACTAGCTTCCAAATCGATTGAGCTTCCGATAATCTGTAAATTAAAGGAAAATAACTACGTAAGCATTGAATGCTTAGTAAGCTCGTATAAACTTTAAACATAAAATTCCATTTCAAATATGAACTTTATATGATAATATAAAGCTATACCAATGCCACAAGATTTATCAAACTATATAACCATCAAGACGTCAATTGAGTAAATCCATCACCATCACTTATACTTTTCATTCCTAACATGATAAGATTATAGAAGACATATTATATAATCATTAACCTTTACATAAAAATATGAACCACTCCATTTACTTACTTTCCATTCCATTTACTTAACATAAGCTTAAATAATATTACCAGTTTACAAATTAGTGTATTTGTTCATGCCATAGGTAAATTTATCCATAGCACAAGTGAATTTCTCATATATAAATATGTCATTTAACTCATCAATCTTTTTTTCATCATCATATTGCATCTCAATTATGAACTTACCATTTCATTACCTTTTCTTACCCGTTTCATTTGCATAATACAATATATAAGCATAAACATCAACCGTAACCACAAGCTTGACAAAAGCCTAATCAACGTCATCAATACACAAGTTAGTGCATTTATGTATATAATTCTTTTAGAGTCAACCACATGATAAACCATTTCATAAGAAATTACATCTTTTGATTTATACTATCTTTTCATGAACATAAGCATATTTCCATTTGAACACTTACCATTTCAATGTATATCATTAAGATTAAGCATGATATAATCCAATCTTAAGCTTGGCACAAGCCTAAGCATTATCCACAATCGTAAATCACTTGAAATAACATAAAGTAAGTCAGATAAATGAGCAACACCAATAGAAATAATCAATTTCATGAACATAAACGTACTGTCATTGAACATTACCTTTCTATTCCTTTTATTTACTCTTTTTCATTTGCATTGTACAAAGTATAAACATAAAAAAAATTTAATCATATGTGTTCCTGCCATCCACAATCTCAACCAATGAATCACATACATTCAATTTAATACTCAAATGTATAGCAAACCTATCAAATTCATTAAACAAATTACCTTTCTGAGATTTTCAATTCAAAGAACGACTTACAGATAGAAGCACATCGTCATTCCAACCATAACACGCCAGATGCTCATACGAGCCCATCCCTTCAAAACACACCAAATGCTCACAAGAGCTAGTCCAACCAAAACATGCCAAACAGAGAGGATAGCACAAGAGTTCGCAACAAATGCTAAACCTCAATATACTCGAGAAATAAATATATACAACCCTCCAAAACCGTATCCACTCCAACCCCCCACAACACACCATATCACGACTGTACTCTATCCCACGTTCAATCCAATCCAAACATCAAATTCAATAACATATCTCTAATAATCATTCATTATCGACAATTGGATAAATATTTCATATCATGTTATACTATTCAAAAATTCATATAAATGCTAAATTTTAAACTGTGCGAACATACCTGGCTAAATTGTAGAAATGACAAAGTACATAGGCTATTTAGTAATTTTCTCTTCTCCTCGATTTTCCACTCGTTCTTGATCTAAATTAATATTTCATTCAATTAATTAATTTAGATAGTAAAACTAATTCATTTTATACAATTTAGCCATTATTGATATTTTTACAAAATTACCCCCAATATTTTACTTTTATTCAATTTGGTCCCTGAGCCTAAATCATGCAAATTAACCATTTTTATTGAAAAACCCATGCTAACCGAATATTCATAGCTTCCATTTCAGCCCATTTTTGCAACAATTTCACATCAAGTCCTTGAACTATTACTATTTCAACAATTTAGTTCCTAATTGGCAATTTCATCAAAAATCACCTAACAAAATACTTTTAAATACCAAATAACACTTCAAATTCATCATTGAGCATCTAACATCACAAAAATTCATCAATGACAATATTCAAAATCTTTAACAGTTTCAAAAGTGAAGATACAGACTAACTGGACCTAGTTGCAATAATCTTAAAAATATAAAAATCCCCAGAAATGGATAAGTATATCATCTACATGCAACAAAGTTTGTTTGGCCAAACCTCCCATGCTCCAAAGATAGAGTTTCTCTCGTCCAAGAAGAACAGAAAAATATATATGTTTTTCCTTTATTTTATTTTAGTTATTACTTATTATTTAATTTCTTAATATTAAATTATATCATATAAACTAACAAAAGAATAGTCACCAACCACCCACTCATATATAACACGGTATATTTACCATATTAGTCAATGAATTTACTTTTTCATATCTATTAAATACCTTTAGTAAGTAGAATTCAACTTTCACACTTTTTACTATTTAGTCTTTTTTAGTTAGTTAACTATCCAAACATTAAAATTTCTTAACGAAACTTTAATACAACCTTAATGACACTCTGTAAATATTTACAGATCATTTTATAGAAACAAGGTCTTGATACCGTAATTTCTAAAACTACTTGACTTTAAGGTTTTACCATTTTAACCTATTTGTTCATTCTAATAGTATAAATTGTCAACTCAAAATTTATTTTAATACCATATTTGACTTGTAAATATTAAATAATAATATTTGCAAACTTACTCATCGGATTTGTGGCTCCAAAACCACTGTTTCTAACACCATTAAAAAACATGTTATTACATCCCCCTTTTGGCTTTTATAGGTTTGACCTTTTAGGGTAAGTCCATTAGTCCATTACCCTTTCTCTCTTTTTCAGGTGGATCTTTCTGGTACAAGTACAGCAGGGACTGAGAACAGTACACATTAAATGTTGACTAGGCATCTTCAGGTATTCCTATAGCATTTGTGTTGGCAAACTACCCGAAATTTGTCACGTTAAACCTTCAACCCTTTACTTCTTCTCCTACACTTTGTACCTGCCAATCAACCACCAAACAAGTCCTTCCGACATGGAATTAAAAGCAACATATAATAGCACTTAAGCACAATCCAAGCTCTTTAATGCAATGCTCTAAAAATACTAATGCAATATCCTAAAATGCAACTAAAATCACTTAAGTACATGTAATTAACTAAGTCTAAAGGCATGAAATATAACTCTTTTCAAGAGTTATCATACCCCCAAACCTGAGTTATTGCTTGCCCTCAAGCAAAGTATTCATGAATGCGTGAATGCAAGAATTGCCATGGCCACATAACCACTTTTGTATTGCCAAACCATATAGAGAGCATTTTATACTTCAGTTCTCAGTAATCTTCATGTCTAAAAAGTTTGTTCAAGTTTCATAAGTTTATTTAGTAAAGGCAATGCAAAAAATATTGCCCCAAGAACAAAATTCCTACATACTCTTGTATGCAATTTGACTCTAGCAAATATCTCCAAATTTACTTAGTTTATCTTTCATCTAAACTCAGTTTTCTTTTTTTTTTGTTAGAATAGGGGGCTCAGCTCGTCACACAATTTTTTGACTCGACAATCACAATGGAGCATACACTGAATTATCGGATACTTAATCATGTTATGATTTGAATAGAACTCACTCATGAAGCTAAGGCTTTTGACTTAGAAGATGGATAGAGCAAACAACTACCTTCTTAGCTACTCAAACTATTACTACAATGAAGTGCCCATAAACTTCTTTTTCTTTATTACACACTCTTGCTTAAACTTGCTTTTTATAATCAATAACACAATGGAGCAAACAAAGTGTTGTTGATCTATTTGGCAATTTTAAGCATTGGATTGTTTTAATGGCATTTCCTTGATCTTTCTTAAACTTCGACATTTTATTCATTATTGAGTATTTCCATTTTACTAAGCTTATCTTCAAAATTTTCTAAGTTTATTAAAAGAACTTACTATAGACCAATTGTAATCGAAGTTAGGATATCTCATTTTTAAGGGGTCAATTCTCAGGCAAACTATCATAAACTAAATTTGCCTAATCCACTGTCACATTTTTCTAGATTTATTAAAGAATTAATCTCATCATTGTACAATATAAGTAAATATTGTATTTTGCATAGGCAAAATAATACTTAGTAGTTACGTGGCAGTGGCAAAACAAATTTAATGAGACTAAAATGAACATACGTACTAGATATATAATGCAACCTAAATGCACAATACACCCCTAAACCTAAGGGGTGCATTGTTTTCAATGCATGTACAAATATGTAACAGAAAAATAAAAATAAAAATATGTATAGAAAATGTCATGGCAAAAGAAATAAATTGCATGAGGTAGAAAAAACCTTCCCTGGCTTAGACTAGAGTGTAGTTACTTCATTCGACCCCGCAAGTGGATTTAGAGGTACTAACTTTATACCACAGCTTCCTCTTCATGAGGTTCATTTCACCCCCTCCTTATTAATTTGTGTGAGTTCATTAATAAGATGATTGATGTCACGGTCTTGTGCAGTCGTGGAAGCTGGTGGGGTAGGTGGAATAGGTCCTTACCTTTCATGGTGGCAGTAGTGTCAGTGGCAGTTTATCTTTCTTTTCTTCTTCTTCATTCTCAAGATTTAATAATGTCATCTTTTTAGGCTCCTTAGCAACAGTTTCCCCTTAATCAGTAGTGGTTCTCAAATTTACGGATTCGGCTCTGGCAGTAGGAGTTTGAGCTGGGTCTTTGCAACTTCAGGAATTGGGAGCAAAAAGGTAGGGAAGGCAGGGAATTCAGGCATCGGCTTTGTAAAGTTATTTGCAAGGATCTTTTAAGAGCCAAATCTCTACTCCTCACATAAGTCCAATATTAAGACTGTTGCTCTTAGGCCTTAACCATCTCTTCAGTTAGTTGAAACTACTAAGTCTTAAAGAGGGAAATCCTTTGTTTCGGTTGCTTTAAAGAGTGCAACAGCACCTATTCAAAAAAGCTGTGAGATGCTGAGGGTGCTACCGTGGGAAAATGTGCAGCAGTGGAAGTGGTAGCATGACTATGCTAAGTTGATTTTGCAGCATTAATGCCTTAGACTTTGGCAAAAATAGATCGGGACAGTCTACTCTTGTTGGGGGTGACATCCTCATCAGCATTGAAAGAGACTCTAGCAAAGCAGCACAAAACAGTAATGAAGTAGGGGAAGTTTAGGTTGCCAGCATTTTTCTTGACACACTGGTGCACCTCTTGAAAAATGATTCAGCCAATATTGATTCTTCTCCCCATGATGATGGAGTGTAATAAGAGCATCCTCTCCTTTGAAACAATCATATTGTGAGTTGATGGCTTGAACCAGCTCTTCAGAAAATGGTACCACACTTTCCTAATAGGCTTTAAAGAAGCCCTCTCAACGGTATAGCAATCTTGATTGGAAACAATCCAATACATACCTTCGACACATAAATCATTTAAGACTTGAGTCAATCCATCAGCAGTGACATTGTCAGTGAAGGGTGTGTGTTCATCTTGCACATTAGCGATCCCAAATTGGGCGTTAATATGATCTTCATTGAACGGAAATGAAGACCCACAAACATAGATAAAAGGAGAATCAGGTGAATTAACATGTGCATGAAATTCAAAAACAACCTTTCCGAAAATGTCCTTCAGGTGCAAACAGAAAATACTTCACCCGTGCTTCTTTATAATGGAGGACATAGACTCTTTATTGCCCATGTGTGGTTCGTCCTTAAACTATAACCCTTGTTCAAAACAAAAAGGGCGCTTTAAGATGTTATTATTGTATTTTATGGCCGCAACACTGTTGAAAAATGTTTTAGGTCGGGTATTGTTGGCTCGTGATGATTAAGTAGCCTTTGAAGCAGTCTTTACTCATGCCATTAAAGGAGGATAGAAAGAAATATCAGAAAATGTGGTTAGAGGAAATGTAGGAGAAGTTGAAGAGAAAGAAACAGTAAAGAAGGAAACTTTGTGGGAAACATAAGAGACATGACCAATTGAAAAGAGGTGAGTAGAGGAGATAATGTTGACAGTTCAAAAAAATGAAACGTGCAGTGTAATCTTTGTGGCATAGAGGAGGGCAAAATAAAGGGATTTTTTAGAGGAAAATGTGAGGTGACCTAGCCCTAAAATAAAAGTTTTGGCTTTTCCTCTCTAGGACTACCCAAGTAATAGAATGGGCCCAGCTATCCAAAAATCTCTCATTTAGACTTTTCTGTTCGGTCAACCCATGTTACCTTGTACCTCGACATTCATTCACTCAGTTTATCGCGGCATAATTTCCTTGTGAGATGCTGCGACAAAGTCCTCTTAGATCAAGATTTTGTGAAAACAGGATGATCTACTGTTATATTAACATAAAAAGTTTATACAAAGATTACACGAATCATAAAGCTTAAATAAGCTGAAAATAATAATAATAAATTACAGCTTGATTAATCCAACTTGCTTCTCTATTGGCTAATTTTAGTCTATTCAGCAGACATAATATCTAATCAAAAAGTTATTATTGTTTCAGTGCAAGTTGGCAACCTGTAGAGTGAAGAGCTCGTAGGTGAGCTCTCAAGCTTGGTGAGCTCGCAGTTCGCAGTTCACATGGATAGTCATTTCACAACAATGGCACGCTAATTCAAAGGGCTAATAATTATTTTGACCCTAGACTATAGTTAAAATATCTTTGGGATATTTTAAAATTTTCCTTAACAATAATTTAAAAAATCTTAATAATAAATAAAAGATTATTAAAAGTAATAAAAACTCCAAAAATAAATTGGGAAAATTTGCAGAAAACACCTCTTTTCATCATTCTTCTTTATCATTAATCTCGTTCCCTTTTTTTTTTTTTTTAGGGATTTTGAGAGAGAATCTGTTTTCACAAACGTGGCTCACCTCAGGGCTTGCTTTTTTAAACTCAATTTCAAAGACCATTTGTCTTTCTTTCTCAAAAAACCTAAAATTTATTTGTTTTTCTGAATCATATTGAGATGTCGAATATATGTTAGGCTCTGGTATCTAAGGCTGGGCAGTTTTGTATTTTGTGTTGTCATTTTAGTTGGGGTGTGAACTACTTGCCGTTGCTTCGATCCTTTGTTGTCTTGGTTAGTAGTTTGAGCTTTTGTTTTGCGTAAATTTTGAGTTTTAGCATATGTTTGGTTGCCTAGAAAATGGAGGATGATGCTATGGAAATTTTCTTTTGAGCAGTTGAGCAAAAGCTATGATAGTTTTCGGCTCTGTCAACTTTTTTCCATGCATGCTAGTTTATTTGTGTTTATCGTTAAATTTGTTTCATACATTTCTCACTAATTGTGGATTTGTGTTAGTTTTTCACTAAGCTTTCTCTCCCTAAACCCATAATAAAAAAAAGTAATGAGATTAGGATTTTTTGCTTTTTGCAAATTATCTCACTTTAATTTTAGAATTTTAAATATTTTAATAAATTCTAATTACGTTATTTATTTTTAAGATTTTTTTAAAATTATTATTAAAAATTTTCAAAAATTATATTTTAGCTATGGATAAAGGGCAAAATTATTTATTAACCCTTTGAATTAGCATGTCATATCATCCTTTTAGCAGAAGTTAACAAACGTGTGATTAAAATGTTGCAATTTGTTAATATTAATAATTATTAAGTAACTTTTAAAAATTAGGTGGCTGATTCATAATTTTAAATAAAGTTTACGGATTATTGGTGTAATTTTTCTTAATTTTATTACGCAATTTGAGTGGAAAGTTATAAGAAAAAGAAAGTAAAAAAATTTAAAATGTAAAATATCTTTTTTATTGATATTTATATTTTATATAAATTAATTTATAAAAATTGGTATAGTTATAAAAGATAATTTTAATAAATTATTTCTTGGGTAAACTATCAAAATAGTCACTTTTGTTTGCCTCAAGTTACATTTTAGTCATTTATGTTTGAAATGTTACATTTTAGTCACTATGTTATCGTGTTGTAACATTTTAATCATTGAGCCGTTAATTGACATTAACAGTGTAATGGTAAGTTGACGTGCCACGTTAAATCATCATTTCAAATGAAAATTTTAGGTTAAATTCTACAATTGATCTCTATATTTTTTTTTTATTTTGAGCAATTTAATTTTTTCTTTTATGTTCTTTTAACTTTATTTTTTTCTCTTTTTTTTTTCATTCTCTTTTGATTCTCCTTCTTTTTTTTTCCTCCATTCTTCATTTCTTTTAACATAGTTTTTCTATGTTTTCCATTTGCTAAAACTATGATAGACAAGCTTGCCTCACTCGAAAAAATTAAATTGTTCAAAAAAATAAAAGTATAGAAACTAGTTTTAACATATGGAAAACATAGAAAAACTACGTTAAAAGGAATAGAGAAGGGAGGAAAACAAATGGAGAAGAAGAAGAGAAAATGAAAAAAAAAAAGAAAAAGTTAAAAGAACATAAAAGAAAAAAATTAAATTGCTCAAAATGAAAAAAATATGGGGACCAATTGTATAAATTAACCTAAAATTTTGTTTAAAATAATGATTTAATGTGCCATATCAGCTTACCATTACATCATTAATGGCAATTAACGGCTCAATGACTAAAATATTATAATGCGATAACGTAAGTGACTAAAACGTAACATTTCAAACATATGTGGATAAAATGTAACTTAAGGTAAACAAAAGTGATAATTTTAATAATTTACTCTTATTTCTTTTGCTTTCTATCACTTAACCAAATAAAAATTAATTTAATTTAATTTTAACGATTTAAACAAAATAATATATTACCTATTCTTTCCTTAACATTCTTTTCTTTTACTTTAAATATATATATATATATATATATATATATATAGATTTTACTGGAATTGGATATAAGGGAGGTGATTTGATTGCCAACAACTTGTCCTTTTAGGATTTGGAGTTGGTCCACACCCTATTTATTGATAGTGATGTGGAAAAATATGTTATGAATAACAAATCTTTTACGTAGTTCAATTTTAAAATTACTCATAAAATAAATTCAACCAAATTTAAAACATGTGTTTTTGGAGATATGCAAAAAAATCTTAAATTTAGTATCTAAATTCTTCTAGCTTTTAGACGAATAATCTTTTTTATTATTCTTGAACATTTGAATACTTAGAGAATGGACTATATTTAAAGAACTAGACATAGGATAAAAATTGAGATTTTCTAGTGGGGAAAATTGACTTTCTCTAGAAAAATCTAAAATCGAAAAATTTAATCTAACAACTTGAATTATAATTACCAACTCCTTGATAATTATAATCTCACAACTTCAATTATAATTGCCAACTCATTGACAATTATAATCTTACAAATTTAAACTCACAAGAAGCCACAAAAAAATAAATTTTATTTGAGTTCAAGAAAATAACCTAAATAATTTTTCACTAAAATTCTGCAAAGTATCCTCATATATATGTTTGTATATTTCAATAGCCCGTAATCCAGATTTATAGGGAAAAACTACAAGAGATTTACTAGAATAGGAAGGGGGAAACCAATATTTTACTAGAAGACTAAAGTTCTACTAGAACTCAAAAGAGGTGGGCGACAAACACACTGAGAATCCTTGCCAGTGTGCCTCCCACTTGCCCATATACTGAGTTACTTCAGCCTTTCATGTATTGGGACTTTACCATATTAAAATCAATGAGCAAATAAATTCAATTTTCCTATTTAGTCAAATTGTGATGACTAGTTAATTTAATTTTTAACGTTAGACTCAATTATTTAATTACATTCAATTAAATAATAATTCAAAGAAAATGCAGTGACTACGGATAGTAATTCATGCAATCTATTCTCATACATCATTTTCATCCAATCATCATAATGGTTCTTATTAGCAATCCATACAAAGTTGTATTGATCTAGCAGATAGGCCAATCAAACATGTACAAGTCATGCTTAAATAATTTGTAATTAAGTTTTGACTTTTTATCTATTAGTCACAAATTACCAAGTCGTGGAGTCAATGCACTAAAAATATCATGACTAATCTTCCCATTATATACAATTACGGAAGCAACTTAAATCCATGCCTTTATCCAATGATCTTGTCATTTGTGTGCTACCCTCATAGGATATCCTTAATCACTTTAGGTTCAATCTATTCACCCAATTCGATCTTATTTTATTCATGGTCACCATTTTAACGTCCACGATGAAAAATATCATTGCTAACAAATAGTAATGATAAGTATTTGTCTCTAACGAATGACCCGTGGTAACATTCATTTTTCATATTTCATGCAATGCCATTGAAAACATAGCATTTACTCTTTAACCGAGTTATGAATTCTACTATTGTAAGTGAAGTCATTTTATACATAGGTCATATACTCAATATACCAACGCATTTAAGTACACATGGTTAGTCACTCATGATTTAGGTAAGCAACACTATGAACATCACAAGTGAATAAATCTATAAACGGATCTAGGATAAATTCTATTTATGTAACAACCTATTTTTCAGTGGCACCGAAAACGGTGGTTTCGGAACCTCATATTCTGACAATGGAGTTAGTAAATATTAAATATTAATATTTACAAGTTAAATATAGTGTATATTGAATTTGATTTGTTAAATTTTGTTAATTGGACAAGTAGTTTGACCTTTAAGTCAGTTATTTTAAAAAATAAGGTATCGGGACTTTGTTTCTACAAATCGAGCCCTTAAACATTTCCATTGAATATTTATGGAGATATTATATTGGTGAAATGAAGTTTGGTCTGAAACTTTTAATGATTTGTTATTTAATTAAGGTATAAGGACTAAATTGTAAAAATTGTAAGAGTTTATATATATATATATATAGATTTTTGAAAACTAAAAGATTTAATTAATAATTATTTAAGGTTTAACGTGGAAATTTACCACTTTTTAAATGTTTTTTACAGTTAGTTCTTATTTTCCCTTAATTATTTTATGTTAAATCATGTTATAATAATATTAATAATGGTTAAAATAATAAAAGATAAACATCATCGTCTTCATTTAGACTTTCCACCGAAAAGAGAAACATTAGAACAACATTGTTGAAGCTCTAAGGTTCTGCCAACTTGTGTCCTTACATGTAAGCTAATTTTTATGTTTTTTTTTTGTAATTTTTATATTTTTGAGATCGTTGTAGCTTAATCTAGCTAGCCCAAGGACTATTTCATAAAATTGTTAAAGGTTTTAAAAGTTTCCATTAGTGAGTTATGGAAGTTCTTGGTGTTTACTGGTAGACTTGTAAGCTTGGTTGTTAAATAAGACTAATTTGTAAAGTGATTTTTGTTAGTTTTGAGTCTAGGGACTAAAATGAAAGTATGTCGACTTTAGCATGAAATTTCTGTAATTTTAAATGATTGAGAACTATAAACGGATCAGTATGTAATGGGATTGAAATTGTGGGTTTAAATGTGAAAGTTATAAAGGTTTCAGTTTTAAAGAATAAATTGACTAAAATGTAAAAGTTTAGGGAAATTCTTTAAAATAAAATTAATAGGTCATATGCATGAATTTGAGTGTTACATGGTATATGTAATTGATATTTTGAACTTAATTATTATTTAGATCAAGAATTGAATAACCGGTTGATAAGTAAGGAAAAAGAAAAATTGTGGAATAGCCCTTACGACCCAATTCAATAGTTGGTTATATTAGGTAAGTTCATAGGGTATAATTATATACTTTTATGTATTGAATTTGATTTAATTGTGAATATTTCTATAATGATAGATTGAAATTTTGAAATGTTTATAATTTAGTACTAAAGGTGAGAAAGGATTAAGTATCTAATATTAAGCCTTGTATTCTTGAAGAATGTGATTCATGTGAGATGCTGAATGATAATGACCTGGTTTTGATAAGTGTTCTAAAAACGTGGAAGTGCTCCTGTATTGTAAATGTTCTGAATCTTATATAACTATCAATTTGAACGTAGTAAACGATTAGGATACGATTGGCTTACCAATAGGGTTAGTTGCATGCTTATTCTGTTTGCACTTTGGTGCATTTGTTTGCACTATTGTGCTTTTGTATGCACATTTGTGCCCCTGTTCAGCACTACGGTGCTCTCTAAGATGGTTACTCG
This sequence comes from Gossypium stocksii, assembly GCA_020496765.1. Classification (NCBI taxonomy): domain Eukaryota; kingdom Viridiplantae; phylum Streptophyta; class Magnoliopsida; order Malvales; family Malvaceae; genus Gossypium; species Gossypium stocksii. The sequence goes on from CM035622.1 coordinate 73,629,541, forward strand.
AGTATCCGAGTTACTTTTGCTATAGTTCATCAAGTTATCCAAATTTGTGAATAAATAGGATAACGATGTTTTTATATTTGATGATGCTATGTGATCAAAATAGCTTGAATGACATTACTGATGTTGAATTACTCAATGAATTTTTATACGACGAACTCACCTGTTTACTCAATGAATTACTCAATAAAGTCGATAGAAATAATCACTTCTGTCTAACAATTACTAGATTACTTCAAAAACTTGTCTCAACAATATATGATATGGATATGTAACAGCTTGATTTTCAGTGGAGTTGAAAACAGTGGTTCAAGACCACCAAATCCGCCAATTAAACTCGTAAATTTTATTATTTGATATTTACGAGTCAAATGTGATTTTAGAAAGATTTTTGAATTAGTAATTTGTGTTTAATAAGGATTTATTAAGTTAAAGTGGTTTAGAAAACGAGGTATTGAGACCTCGATGTCATAAACCAAGTCGTAAATATTTTTATAAATATTTACAGAGTGTTATTGAGATAGTATTAAAGTTTTGTTAGAAATTTTAATGTTTTGATAGTTAATTAATTAAAAAGGACTAAATTGAAGAAGTGCAAAACTTGATAATTAAAGAAATAGTGATTAAATGAATTAGATGTTAAATGATGGAGGACTTAAAGAGTAAATAAGCCTAAAATAGAAGGCTGAGGCAGCATAAGCAAAAAAAACAATGAAATTAGGTGATTTAAGGGCAAAATTATATATTTTGTAAAATTAATCAAATAAAATATCAATTAAAAGATTTTCTAGACATTTCTTCATCAATCTTCAACCAAAAACAGCCATAGGACTAAATTGAAAAAAGTGCAAAACTTGATAATTAAAGAAATAGTGATTAAATGAATTAGATGTTAAATGAGGGAGGATTTAAAGAGTAAATAAGCTTAAAATAGAAGGCTGAGGCGGCATAAGCAGAAAAAACAATGAAATTAGGTGATTTAAGGGCAAAATTATACATTTTGTAAAATTAAACAAATAAAATATCAATTAAAAGATTTTCTAGACATTGCTTCATCAATCTTCAACCAAAAACAGCCATAGGAGAGCTCATAAAGCTGGTTTTTCATATTTTTACATCATGTGAGTTCAATTCTTGCTCTTTTCTTAAAATTTTTGTGTTTTTAAGACTTTTACAAATAGGTCCAACTATCTATTTCATTAGTTTTTGATTTTATTGGTAATTATGAAAGTTACCATTGATTAATACTGAATGTTTTTGATGAGTTAACATGGATTTAGAGCTTTAATTTTATTGTATGATGATTTTATAAAATGATTTTGATAGATATAGATTTTAGTACTAAATTGTAAGGAATTAAAGAATTAGGCTTTGGTATTAAATTTCTATGCATCAATGGCTGTAAGATAACCTAGAATATATAGATGAAGTGTCAATTGAGAAAAATTAGTTCATTTGATATACTAATTAGTAAGGGGATTAAATTGAAAAGTTGTAAAAAATTAAGGTAATTGTGTAATTTTAAAATTTGAGGGGTATTAATTGTAGTAGGCCAATTTAGCCCGAAGCAATAAAAGCCCAAATCGACCAGCCAAAATACAAAAATTAAAACCAAAATAAAATTAAACAGTTCACAGTACAATTACAAGCCAAGCCCAAATTTACAAGGCCCAAACAGCCCAAAATTAAAAAAACCCTAATGGCCAAATGGCCCAGCAACCTAAACAAAACAGTAAACCGTAGTCGTGCCTTCCCTTTGGCCAGCGCCGCAAGACCTCCATGCGCGCCACCACATCAACCTCCGTACCTCCACGTTAGCACATTCGTACACAGCTGGCCTTCGTACCTGCAAACCAAACAAAAGAGGACAGATACAACAAAAGAAAAAAAAAAAAACAGAGCAAAAATATTGTATTTTTATTTTTCTTTTTCGGCTATAAAGTCCATGAACAACTACGATGTAATCTTCTTCTTGGACATACACGAAATACAAAAAGAAAACAGAGAAATTTTGATTCAAAGAGTAAAGGTGTTTTTCATTTATTTTTATTATTTTTTAAAATAAACAAAAAAACTCACCCTGCTGATTGGTCTCCCCTAGGCGACGAGGCTCTAGTGTTTTCGCTTTGTTATTTTTTTTCCTTTTTTTTTTAATTTCTAAAACAAAAAATCGACTTAAAGCTCTTTTTTTAAAAGAAAAAGAAAGGGGGGAGAAGGAGGATCAAAAGGGCTGAAAATGCCCAATTTTCACGCTGTTCCAGCCACCGTCTGCGGCGGAGCCTATGGCTGCGCCAGGGCAGTTTGGCAACCGGACCAACAATTGGCCAGGGGCTGATTTCAGAGAGAAAATGGGCTGTTTTTGGAGTTTTTTTAAAAGAAGCAAATAGAAATGAAGTTTTTTTTTTTTTTTTTTAAATCTGACTTTTATAAGTACATGAAACGGCGTAGTTTTAGGCCGTGCACTTAGGCGTTGAAACGGCGTCGTTTGACCCCCTTTTACCCAGATCCGACCAGCTCCAAGGGGAGGATCCGCGTGTTTATTAAAATTGGTCTTATTACCAGTTTAGTCCTTCCACCTTTTTATTATTTTGCAATTTAGTTTCTTTCATTTTAACTTCTGCCCTATAATTTATTTCGATTTACAAATTGGTCCATCTTGAAGCTGCGTGTTTTGGAGGGTGGGGATTATTTTCCATTTCGGTCCCTCCTTGTTATTCGCACATTCAACTTGGTCCTTTTCCTTTTAACTTATTTCTGATTTGCACCAAATTTTTGTTTTAAGTTCAATTCAGTCCCTTTTTGGGTATTTCGACTATTTTATTATTAAATTAATTAATTTTATTATTATTATTATTTCTATTATTATTATTTCTATTATTATTATTACTATTATTATTACACCATTAAATTGATTAATTTAGCACTAAATATTTTTTTTGTTTATTTACCTTTTTAAATAAATTTTACTTATTTTCATCATTATTCCTATTATTGCCATTTTTTTATTTATCTATTTATTTGTATATATATCTTTTATATACTTTCAAAATTTATATTATTATTATTTTAATTATAATTATTATTATTACCTTTTTATTTTATTTTATTTAATGTTTTTTGTTTTCTTATTTATTTGCTTATTTTTCAATTTTTCCTTTTTTATTTAAACTTTTTATTAGTTTTCATTTATTTACTTATTGTTCCTTATTAGCTTGATTATTTGTTTATTTATTTATTTATCCTTTTGATTATTTTTACACTTATTATTGTTATTTATATTATCGCATTTATTTCTGTTATGCATACTAGCACCATGATTCGTTCTTACACTACAAATTTGTGTTACACCCGATATACGAGATTTTGTTTTTATTTAAATAAGCAATGCTCCGTATTTTGGAATTCGAAAAATTGTTTCCTAACTTACGGGGTTTCAATTTTCTCGATAAATCTGAATAAACGAGCTCTCTTTTTTATGTGAATTTTAAATATTCTCAGGAATTAAAAAAATCATGTTTTAACTTACGAAATATGATTTTTCTTTTAAAACAGAGATAATCAAATATTGTAACACCCCTTACTCATATCCGTCATTGGGACAAGGTCCAACGCGTTACTGGACATAAACGATAACTTTCATACAAAATCGAACCATGAATTTCAGTCCAAATTTAAAAAGTTTCTTTTAAACTTATTTTGTCAATATTATAGGCCTACAAGGCCCAAATCATGCTTTAAGAATGGTTCGGGATGAAACCGAAAACTTTTGAACACTTAGAAAAATTTTGCTCAAAACAAGGCCACACGCCTGTGTGGGATAGGACATGCCCATGTGGGCAGACCGTGCGATCACACACGTCCGTGTCCCTATTCATTTCAAACCTACAGGGGTTTTCGTACGGCTTGGCACACGCCTGTGTTCATGGCCTGTGTCCCTCACACGGCCATGACACGCTCGCGTCTTAGCCCGTGTGTGAAAACCTTGACATTCTATTTATGACGTCAGCACATATTTAGGGGCACATGACCAAGTCACATGCTCGTGTGCTAGGCCGTGTCCTTCACACGGTTGAGACACACGGTCGTGTCTCTGCCTATGTATTTATTACTAGGCATTCTGTTTTGCATACTTTTAGGTGCAGGGGACACACGATCTATCAACACGCCCATGGGGCTGACCGTGTGTCACACACGGCCTAGACACACGCCCGTGTGCCTACCCGTGTGAACAAATATAGGCTATTTTCTAATCCCCTTTGCCACCCTAAATCATAACCAAACTTATACCAATTTCCACATCACATATAATGGCATTAATAAACATCTAAGTATCCATAATTAAGGCATTTACTTCCCAAAACACACTACATTCATAATGCATTCTCATCATTCATTTCTCATTTTACACATGCAAGCTTGCACTTTCATGAACTACATCATATTGCTTGAATTTAACTTAGCCAATATCAACCCATTTCAATGGCTAATACAAAATAAATCAAGTACCATTAATAGCCAACACATTTGGCTAACCAATATGACATATAACAAAAAGACCAAGTTCCTATACATGCCATACTCAAACTGATTAAACTTTACTATACCAAAGGGAAATGCTTGATAGTGTGAACCGAGCTCCGATGTCTTTTGATCCTCAAGCTAGCTTAGCAATACTACAAGGAAAGGAAAAACAGAGGGAGTAAGCATAAATGCTTAGTAAGTTGCATGCAATAAATATTAACATACATCATGAAATAACATCCAAATAAGGCTTATGAAACATTACATAATATTCTTTGCTCATTAACATGCCTTACTCATACTCTTCCTTATCGACATACTCATATTACGCCGATTTCATCTCTCGTGAGTATCTCATATACACCTATATCACTCATCACATAACTTTAGTTTTCCTCGTCTTAAACATCAACTTAAATTCTTTTCCCGTTAAATCGCTTGGAATACCGAAGGATACTTGAAATGTCATTCTCTTGATAAGATGCCAAAGCCATATCCCAGATATGGTCTTACATAGGATTACATGTCGATACCGAAACCATATCCCAGATATGGTCTTATACGGGAACTCATCTCGATGTCGATGCCATATCCCATATATAGTCTTATACGAGATCGTATGTCAATGTCGATGCCACGTCCCAGACATGGTCTTACACGAGATCGTATATTGATGCCGATGCCATGTCCCAAACATAGTCTTATACGAGATCACATTTCGATGCCAACGTCATGTCCCAGACATGGTCTTACATGGGATCTCAACTCGGTGCTGATGCCATGTCCCAAACATGGTTTTATATGGGACCTCCTTAGTCTCATGTCATGACAATGGCATCCTTCGTTTCCTTAAAATTTAATCGGGATTTCTATATAATAATTTTATCATTACTTTATCAAATTTTCACAAATAAATTTCTTAGGAACAATGTACATTTCATACAACATCAAAACATTTAAATAGATAATATCAAATTGTCAATTTATTACACAAAACTTACCTCGGATCCAAAATACGGGTGAATATTCAATTTAATCCACCACCTTGTTCTTTCCCCGTTTCGGCCTGGGCTTCGCGTTTCTTAATCTAAAACGACAAATTTCACTTATTTAATTACCACATTGAATAAATCAGTCCATAATTCATACTTTGGCAAAATTATAATTTTTCCCTAAACTTTCACATTTTTACAAAATGGTCCCTAGGCTAGTATAGTGAAATGTATTAAATTTCTTGGTTTCCCAAGCCTAGTCGAACCTTATATGAACTCATAGCCCACATTTCTATTCAAATCAGATTTTTACCACACATTTTATCACTTTTACAATTAGGTCCCTATTAGGGGTTTTCATGAAAAATCATCTAGAAAAAGATGTTCACTACACTTTAGACTTTCATATTATACCACTAGACACAAAATATAAGTGTGTCATTCATGGGTAAAATTTTAAACATAAACCCTAGCTCAAATTAGTGGTAGAAATAGCTAAATCAAGCTACAAAGACTTCAAAAATACAAAAAAACATTAAAAACGGGGCTAGGAATCACTTACTTAGAGCTTGAAAATGTTAAAAACCCTAGCTATGGAGACTTAAGGACTTTCAGCACTAGCATTGAGAAGATGAGCACATTTTTTACTTAATTTTCCCTTTTTATTTCATTAATTAACCAAATGACCAAAATGCCCTTATGGCCTTTCTTTAAAATTTTATCCTTCCTTGAGCATTTTTGTCCATCATGCCATAAAATGGTCTATTACTAAATAAGGACCCCTAATAAATTTTCTAATTCTATTTCATCCTTAAAACTTCTAAAAACTCATATTTTGCAATTTTTGCAATCTAGTCCTAAAGGACAAATTAATCACTTACTTATAAAATTCCTTCATGAAATTTTCACACAATCATGCAATCATCTCATAGACCTTAAAATAACCATGAAACATATATTTCTACTTCAGATTTATGGTCTCGCAGCCACTATTCTGACTAGGCCCTAAATCAGACTGTTACATATATCTTTCAAATTAAATAAATTTTTTAGAATTTATTCTTGTTTCAGGATTTAAGACATTGTTTCCTAACTTACGGGATGTAATTCTTTTTCTTGATTAACGTGAAATACGCCCTTTTCTCAGAATTTTTTTATGAGGGATCGTATTTTTAAATCTCTTCAAATTTTTAGTTTTCAACACTAAATATTAATTAATCAACTAGGTACCAATTTTTGGCATTACAAGGATGCTAATCCTTCCTCATACGTAATTGACTCCCAAACCTATTTTCTAGATGAAAGACATTGTTTTAGTAAATCAAACCGCTTATTAAAATGATCAAATTTACGAGATGATTCGATCACATCTCATAAAAAAGATTGGTGGCGACTCCCAATTTTCATTTTCATAATCAAAGTCGACCCTTTTTTTTTCAAAAAAATGGTTTCGACATTAATCGTGAAGTGAATTGGAACTAAAATATGTGCTAATGAATGGAAAATTTTATATTTTAGATCAAGAGCTCGTAGATAATAGTGAAAAAGGGAAATTAGCATATTAGTTCCTGAACTATTAGAAATCTTACAATTTAACCCAGGTAAGTTTGTATGGTTAAACTTTAATATTTATTTATTAACTTGATGAATATTATTAAGTATTTATTCATATCTATTGATGAAAATAAAAATTATTGTTAAATTATGAAATTGAATTAAATATTCAAAACTGGTGGAACGCTGGATTGAGTACAATCGTTTTGTGGCAAATGATGAATTGACAGTAAATGCAAAGGATGAATTGATGGTATATTACCCAAGAAAACTGAGGTTCAGTATTTGTTGCGAACGTTCGTGTGTTCTTTCTGTTTAGCTCTCATGAGCTTTTGTTAACTCATATGAGTTTTTGTATAACCTTAATGGGTTTCCGTTCAGCTCCTATGAGCTTTCGTTCAACCCTTATGGGTTTTTGTTTAGCACTTATGTGATTTTGTGTAGCCTTCGGGCTTCTGAATACAATGTACTCATATCCGTAAGCCATTTCCCAACTCAATAAGATTTGGTAAAAGACTTATGCGAATGAAATTAAAAGTTTTATTGATTATTATTGATATTGAATTGAAGGAAGTGGGTTCATTGATTTATGTTGTGTTTGACAGGGAGATTGAATGATTAATTTACTATTTAATTTATTATATTAGGTTCGGTAATATCTATGTTTAACCTATCGAACTTACTAAGCTTCATTAAGCTTACTTGTGTTATTTAATGTTCTTGTAGATTAATGTGGGGTTAGGACATTGGATCAACACATCAAGCCACACTATCCAACTCAGTCTAGTAGCTTTTGCAACATGTACTTAGGTTTATATGGCATGTATAGGGCTATAATGGTTTATGTAAATATTAAGAGTTATACTTTGACTATATTTCTAATCAACTTATATGGTTATGGATTAATCATGCATGAGGTATGTTTGGATTGGTTAGATGATGGTTAATTAATAGGTATATTGAAGCATGATTTGAACTAGTAAATGTAATGACCCAAAATTTACGGGCATCGAAAAGTGTGTTCTCGGGTCTCTATTTTTGTAAAAGAATTCGTAAATATTTATTAAAAATATTTACGAAGTTAGTTGTGTAGTTAATTAGGTTTTGATTAGGTAAATTAGTTTGAATTAGGAGTAATTAGGAAAAATGACTAAATTGCAATAGGGGTGAAAGTTTAATTATAGATTAAAGAAAAACTAAATGGACTAAAAAGTCAATTAACCCTATTCCAAATGTTGAGGTGGTTTAATGAAGAAAAATCTTAGATTTGTTTAGTTAAAGTTATATTATATTATATTAAAATTATATTATATTATATATTATATTATAATATATTATATTAATAAAACATACAAATGAAATAAAAGAAAATAGTAACCCGACATGTATCGACAAAACAGCCAAAAATTGGATGAAATCAACGAAAAGAATTTTACAGCAGGTTGAATGCACGCCCCGAGAGAGTTTATTGTGTGCTATTTCTTTATTATAAGGGGAAGCTTATGTTTGGTAGGAATCAGTAACCCGACATGTACCGACAGAACAAGTAAGTTGAGATTTCTTTCAACGAGAATTTCAAAAACAATATGTAAGAGAGTTACATATAGAAGACAAGAAGCAAGAGTTCTTGATGTTAAAACACGGTGAGATGTCAGTAGTGGATTATGAACGGGAATTTTTGAGACTTAGTAGATATGCAGCTAAATTTGTACCCACTGAAGCTGATAGTTGTAAACGATTTCTATAGGGTTACGTGATGAATTACGAGTACAACTAGTATCTCATAGAATCACTGAGTTTGTAGATCTGGTTAAAAGAGCCAAGATGGTTGAACAAGTTTTACGCCTTAATAAAAAGCCTAAAAATACTCGTCTGATTGGGAAACGTTCTAGGGCTATTAGTTCAAGTCCGCAACTTAAGAGATCAAAACAATCTCGCAGTAGTTGGAGACCAAGTTTTAGATCAGATAGGGGTGACAGAAATCATGGAAGACAGATGACAGTCTCCACTGACAGTGTAAGAGGTCCATCACGGGATATTGAAATTTTGGATTGTGAACACTGTGGGAAGAAACATCGAAGTAAATGTTGGAAATTAACCCGAGGCTATTTTTGTTGCGGATCTATAGAGCATTTTGTTAGAGATTGCCCGAAAAATGAAAATGTTGCAGCTGCTACATCACAAAGATTTGTATCTACTTTGAGAGGTCGAGGATTAGTTAGAGGTAGTTCATTTTCCCGAAAAGGTGATAGAAGAGGAAGTGATGTTGTTATAGAAGAGGAAGTGATGTTGTTACCCAACAATTAGAGGCTAGAGTACCAGCTCGAGCATATGTGGTACGAACCTGAGAAGAGGGCGATGCACATGATGTGGTAACAGGTATATTTTTATTGCATTCAGAACCTGTTTATACTTTAATAGACCCGGGATCATCACACTCGTATGTTAATACAAAACTGTCCAGTCAGGAAATTTAAAATCTGAAATGTCTAGAGTATCAATAGCAATGTCTAGTCATTGGGACAAATAGTGTCAGTAGATCAAGTATGTCGAAGATGCCCGTTAATGATACAAAATAGAGTCTTCCCTATTGATTTGTTGATAATGCCATTTGGAGATTTTGATAAAATTCTGGGAATAGACTGGTTATCTGAACATGGGGTGATTTTATACTCTTATAAAAAGAAGTTTATTGTTCAGACTGAAGATGGAGATAACATTGAGGTAAGTGGTATACAGGCTGACGAACCAACCAGTATTATTTCAGCAATTCAAGCAAACAAACTTCTTCATCATGGTTGTGCAGCTTATCTGGCCTATGTTATTAATATTGATTCTATAGAAAGTCAATGTAGTAAAATCCCAACTGTATGTGAATTTTCTGATGTTTATCCTAAAGAAATACGGGGATTACCACCAGATCAAGAGGTTAAATTTACAATTGAAGTTTATCCTAGTACAGCTCCAGTGTTAATACCTCCGTATTGAATGTCACCTACCGAATTAAAAGAGTTGAAGGTACAATTACAAGATTTACTGGATCGTGGTTTTATACGACCTAGTACTTCACCTTGGGGAGCCCTAGTACTTTTTTGTTAAAAAGAAAGATGGTTCGATGCAACTCTGTATTGATTACCTGTAGTTGAATAAAGTGACAATTAAAAATCAATATCCGCTACCTCATATTGATGACTTATTTGATCAGTTGAAAGGAGCTTCTGTGTTTTCAAAGATTGACTTGAGATCGGGTTCTTACCAGTTGAAGGTGAAAGAAAGTGATGTATCAAATACAGCATTTCGTACACGGTATGGCCATTATGAGTTTTTAGTAATGCTCTTCAGATTGAAAAATGCTCCAGTTGCTTTTATGGATCTTATGACCAGTATTTTCCAACCGTACTTGGATCAGTTTGTGGTGGTTTTCATTGATGATATTTTGGTTTATTCAAAGTCTGAGTTTGAACATGATCAGTATCTCAGAATTGTTTGCAAATATTACGTGAGAAACAGTTGTATGGAAAACTTAGCAAATGTGAATTTTGGTTATCAAAGGTTTTACTTTTGGGGCATGTAGTATCAGCAGATGGAATCAGAGTTGATCCGAAAAAGATTGAAGCAATTGTTCAGTGGAAAGCATCGAAAAATGTGTCAGAGGTACGTAGTTTTCTGGGAGTAGCTGGATATTGCAGAAAATTTGTAAATGGATTTTCAAAGATAGCTTTGCCAATGGCGGAGTTGCTACAAAAGAATGTTCCTTTTGTTTGGGATGATCACTGTCAGAAAAGTTTTGAGAAATTGAAGCAAATGTTAACCGAGGCACCGATTTTGACTTTGCCAGAATTAGAAAAAGATTTTATTGTGTATAGTGATGCTTCTTTGAGTGGTTTGGGTTGTGTACTGATGCAAGATAGGAAGGTGATAGCTTATACATCTCGTCAACTGAAACTGCACGAGCATAATTACCTGACGCATGACTTGGAACTAGCTGTTATGATATTTACATTAAAGATTTGGAGACACTACTTGTATTGTGTGTAACAGCCTAATTTTCAGTGGTATCAGAACAGTGATTCGAGATCACTAAATCCGACAAATTAGTCGGAAATATTATTAATTTAGTGAGTATAAGTTAAATGTGAAGTTAGGAAAAATTTTGAAATAGTGAATAGTGTACTAAAAATAAATATTAAAATAATTAGAATCGAAAATGAGGTATCGAGACCTCGGGAATTTTAAATCGAGCCATAAATATTTTTATAAATATTTATGGAGTATTAATAAGTTAGTATTAATGTTTCGTCAAGAAATTTTAAAGTTCTGATAGTTAATTGAACAAAAAGGATTAAATTGTGAGAAATGATTAAATAGCTTAAATGATAAAAGAAAGAGGGTTTAAAAGGCAAATAGACCCAAGGTCTATTTGGGCTGGACGGCAAGGGCATAAAATCAACAAGAAAATAAGGAGAATTAAGGGCAAAATTGGAAAATTGCAAAATTTACTTAGTAAAGCTAGGACTAAAGTGGAATTATCTAGATTTCTCTTTATTTTTCTGCATTCTCATGAGCAAAAACGCCATGGAAGAGTTCCCTTAAGCTGGTTTTTCATATTTTTACTTCAAGTAAGTTCAATTCTTGATTATTTCTTGAAATTTTTGTGTTTTTGTGACTTTTGCATGGAATTAGAGTTTTAAATTGTTTATATGCTGATTTTATTAAAAGAATTGAATAGAAAGTGAATGTTTGAGACCTAATTGTAAAAGAGTTTGAAGTTAGAATTTTATGTGGAAATTCTGAATTTCAATAGTTATGAAATAACTTATAATGTATATGAAAAGTATTAATAGAGAAAATTATCTTAATTAAGGGGCTAATTGAGCAAGGACTGAATTGTATGAATTATGAAATTTGGGGCAAAATGGAAATCAATATTTTGCGCTAAAACTGTTTTGGACAGCAGCAGTGGTCTAACTTTGACAAATCACCAAAAATTGTAGAAATCGAATTAGAGAATGAGTAAGTTTATATGTAAATAAAACATTATTGTGTTTTAAATAAATTTATGTATTGCTAAATTATTGTATATGTGATATTATAATTGCCATTATGAATATTTGATAAACGCAAAAATATTAGTATGTGGAAAGTGTATTGATTTGGAAATAAGAAAGCATATTTGATTCTGAATCAAAATTTTGATAGAAGGATTGAATTGAAAATGAAATGAGTAAGTTATATGAATTTGATTATTTGAATCAGTGAATGAAAAGTGAAAGAGATGTTGTGATATGAAAAGTGAAATGAGATTGTGCAATGAGATTGAGACATGAACCAAAGGTTCATGAAGTGTGATACTTGAAATGTGAATGTGGATAATTATATGTGGTTATGGAAGGAACCAAAGATTCTTGAATTGTTAGAAATCTTGATGGTTATATATTGAACCCCTTTATTTGAATTGTGCTGACTTAGTATGAATTTATATGTATGATTTATTAGTTATTCATACATGTTATGATATTGTTTTGTTGCTATAGTTTGAATTATGATAATACCACTGAGTATTTCCAATACTCAGCGTACGGTTGTTTTCCGTTTAGTCAAGCATCCAAGTCAATCCCGACCTCAGCTCCAATTTGTGGTGATGTATCTATCTTTTGGTAATGTGGCATGTACTAGGTTTAATATGTGTTACTTGTAAATGTTTATGTTAGTATGTAAAAGTGGTTTATAAACTTTAAGAAGTTTTTGGAATGAATGAATGAGTTTTTGCTAAGTTTAGAAATGAAATGAATGGTATTTGATTAAGGTTTATAAGTCAATGATTTGGGCATGTATTGGGTATGTTTTCTAGGTAAAAGTAGCTTAAAAATGATGAAAAATATGGTTTTCACACGGTCAAGACACATGGGCGTATGCCCAGGCCGTGTGGGAAAAACAGACTTGCACACGGGCTAGTCACACGGCCGTGTGTAGCAAGTCAGAACTGCCCACGGCCTGGCCCCACGGCCATGGGGATCCACACGGGCAGGCCACACGGCCATGTCCCAAGCCACACGGCCATGTGCCCCTATTTTTCAAGAAAAATTTTTAAAGTTCCCGATTTAATCCCAAATCATTTTCTAAACTTATTTTGGGCCCTGTAGGCCTATATTAAGGACTATTTGATAGAAATTAGATGGTTTTAGGTTGAAGCTCAAATTTTTGTCTCGTTTTTATTTCGTATGTTAGTGTATAAGCCCGGTAATGCCTTGTAACCCTGTTTCGGTGACGGTTTAAGGTTAGGGGGTGTTACATTTAGTGGTATCAGAGCTAAGGTTTAGTCGATTCTCGGACCGGATGTAGTATATATGAAGTTTAGAAATACATGCCATTATATAACTTGTGATAGTGTGATATTTTCTACTCTGATGAGGTTTGTATTACTATAACTCAAATTATTTATTACTAAATATTGTAATAAGTTTATAAGTGTGGAATATCTAAGATAAGGTAAGTATCCATATTTGAAATTAAGTATATGTGTGATTATTGAATTGCATATGAATTAAGATAATAGATATTTTGAATTGATTGAGTATTGAAAATTTTTGTGGAAATGAAATTGAAATTTGGAAAAGTAAAAATTTGAAATGAATTGTTATTGAATTGAAATTGAAATTGAAATTGAAATAAAGTATAATTGTGTATGAGCATTTTATGGTATATTGATTAGAATGACTTTGAATTGATTATATTGAAATGATCGGAAATGTGAAAAGTGATTGGAATTGAATTAAATTGAATTAAATGTGAGTATTTGAAATGTATATGGGTTGAAAGTATGAGAAAATGATTAAGTTGAAATGTGGATTGAAGTGAAAATATGTGATCATGTAAATTTGAAACAAATTGTGATTGAATCAAGAATTATGTGAGAAAATGAGATCAAAGTGTAATTGATGTGAATTTGACTGAAATAGAGAAAGTAATCCGATACCCTATTAACTAGTTGGGCTGAGTCGGATATAGTTGGCATGCCATAGGATTTGGAAGTGTTCAGAGATACTTCGACCTCGAGTCGATGAGGCACTGGGTGCCATACTGGTGTGTTTGGTTGGAATCCGTGTATCCGCCAAAGTCCAAGTCTTGTTAATAGGGGGTAAATATGAATACTAAGTGAAATTGGAATGAGAATTGAATTCCCTATTAACTTGTCGGGCTAGTCGGATATAATTGGCATGCCATAGGATTGGAAGAGTACGGAATTTATCGGTTTTGCCGATCAGGCACTTTATGTATCGTATATCAGGCACTTCGTGTGTCGTATATCAGGCACCTCGTGTGTCGTATATGAGGCACCTCGTGTGTCGTATCAGGCACCTCGTGTGTCATATATCAGGCAGTTCGTGTGTCGTTTCAGGCACTTTGTATGTCGTTTCAGGCACTTTATGTGTCTATACTGCATCTGATATATTGATCAGGTACTATGTACCGTTTTAGGCACAATGTGCCGTACTGGTGTGTTTGGTTGGATCCGTGTATCCGTCTGAGTCCTAGTTATGTTAATAGGGTGAATAATTGAAATGAGAAAATTAAATAAATTTGATTGATCGTACAATTAAAAAAATAAATAATAATATAATAAAAGAAAGAAATTATGAGTTGAATTGTGAATTGAATTGAGATGTGAAATTTGAATATGAACTTAAAGTTCATGAATTTGCTAAAATATTAAATTGTTGATATTGAAATCAGTTGAATAAATGAAATGAGAAATGGAAGTTTATCTTGTGATAAGCGCATCTATGTTTGTGTGACATTCATATGATATTAAGTGCCTGACTTGTTTGATTAAGTAAATGCTATGAGTAAACTTACTCAAAATTCATGGAATGTATGTTTAAGTACACTTGTTTGAAAAGGATAATTGAAAAGTTCGCGTAACATAATTATGTATGTTAATTTGCTTGAAGTGAATTATGTAATTGTGAGGATATGATGTTGATGATAAATGCTAAGTTATATGTGTGTATTTATGAGAGTCCAGTTAGAGGCTTTATGACCTCACCCCCTTATCAATGTGGTATTTTATGACGAAAATTCACGAGAATTATGTTGAATAGTTCATAAGTGTGAAACTAAAGAGTACAGTAGTGGAATAATTAATAATGCAGACGGAGTTAAAAATAGTTTGACAAGTGAATACAGTTTTGAAAAAGATATTAGATTATTCTAAAGATCATTCAAATTATTTAATGTCATGGTTAAAAAAAAAAAGTTAACATCGGCCAATCGACTTATTCAGATATGATGTTTAAAGTATGTATTTGCTGAAGTTTTTTTCCGAATTGGTTTTCGTTAGTGAATGGAATGATGCAGGGTTCATGATGATAGAATTAGTCAAAGAAATGATAATTGAGTAGTAAAGATGTCTGTGTGTGTGACAGTTATAGTTGAAATTAATATGATGATCTGTTCTGGGTATTATATATATTCTTTAATCCTCAGATATATGTGTGTGGTTGTTCAGTTTTTGATGGAGTTCTTATGTTGTAAGAATGCTAGCTAATATGATGTTAGATGAAAGCCCTGTTGATTTGGTCGGTTTATGATCAGTATTTCTTCATCTCTTTGGAATTTTATTCTAATATGTTGGAATGAAATCGATGGTAAAATTTTTTTTATGAGACTATTCTTATGTTTTTATTGAGTATGATTTTATTTTATACATGCGGGAAATATATTATCTTTGTTATGATGAAGTCCAAAGTCGGTAAGCAGTGTTTTTCTTCTGTCTTTCTCTGAGGAATTATCAAGATCTTTATTATCTTCTTGTGTGTTAGATGTGCTAGTGATTGCAAAAGTGTTACATAATATTTTTGAGTTCAAGTTCAGATGTCTATTTGTTAGCAAGTAAGCCGAACATCAAGAGCATTCAGGATTATTGCAGTCAGTGATAATACTAGTGTGATATGAGATAGAATGGCTATAGATTTCGAATTGGGATTGTCATTAACATCAAGGAAAATGTTATTTAGTTTATGATTAATCATTTGACAAAGAAAGATCTGTATGATCATTTCAGTAGGTACAGAGTTTTTATTTGACAGATCGGCTAAGTATATGTGTTCCTAAGAGGGTAATTTAGAATTTTGACAATAAGTTCCAACATTTATTCTAGAGTTCAATGGTGACTGGAAAAAGAAAAAAAATATTCGAGGTTAAACCGAATTGTAATTCTGAGTAGTAAAAGTGTGTAACACCCCAAACCCGGTCTGGACGTTATGACCAGATCTGGTGTGTCACATGATCCTAAACTACGCTTATAACCTTTTAACTTGTTGTGACTTAGGTGAGGTTCGAATCACATTAGTGAGTTTGTGAAAAACCAGTTCATTTTTATCCTTAAAGTTATCCATAGTTAATCTTAAAGCGTTTTGAAAACATTGTTGAGATTTTGAAACCCGCGCAGCCTACGTCTAGTAGATTCGATATAGCAGGATTTAAAACATTAAAGGAAATAAACCCATAAAGAAAATTTAAAAAGTGGCCTTATTACAAATTTAAAACCCAAAAATAACTTAATAATAAGATACTTTAAACAAAATGAAAACCAGTTCTGCAGATGCTGTGGCCACTCCGAATCTCTCGCAGCTCCAAGCCCACTATGGTTGAGGGTCACCTGCAGTGATGAAACAGAAGGGGGGGTGAGTTTGAGAACTCAGTGTGCAACATTATCTCAACCATAGGCCAAAACAGATCAAGCCTCAGAAACAGAGTTAATTGGGCCTCGGCCCATTACAGAAATCAGGTTAAGCCCAAAGGCCCATAACAGAAACAGATCAGATATAAACATTATGCAAACAAAAACCCAACCCAGATCCATCCTTAACACCCCCGTACCAGCCTTACACCATGTGGGGAGACTACTCGACCCACCCAACCGCTACACGCCACAGATATTTGCAGCGAGGCTGCCAGATATAATTTGCAGTAAGACTGCCAGATAACATTTGCAGCGAGGCTGCCAGATATTGTGACGAGGTCACCAGATATAAATATTGTGGCGAGGCCACCAGATTGCAACGAGGTTGCCAGATATAATGTGACAGAGTCACCAGATTGCAGCGAGGCTGCCAGAACGCTTCCTCCATCATAAACCCATACCCCATGCAACAGATAATCATACTATCATGCAATATCTAGCATCAGATATACTCATATAGATAGTGAACTCACGCAGATACATAACATCATACATTTCATACAGAATTGATCCTAGGGGTATAATAGTCTTTTTACACCTAGGGGTATTTTGGTAATTTTCCATATTTAATGGTATTTTAGTCTTTTTTCATATTTTCAGAAGTTTTATGCATGTACAGCTGATTATTAGTTCCCAATTAACCACGGAAGTCCATTTGTGCCAAATTTCCAGTTTTGCCCTTTTTAGCCTAAACCCCTAATGGCCTTACTATGTCCAATACCGTCGATAAGTCCGATAAGCCAAATTTTAGGTTTTAGTTACCAACTTTATCAAGTTTTTACTATTCGAGTTTACCAGAAAGTCCTTTATGAACATATTCAAATTTGGGCTCGGAAGCCCATTGGGCCCGCCTTGGCCCATTGAAGCCCAACTTACCCAAACGCTCGAAATTGCACCTTCTACAATTTCGCCAACGCCAATTCCTAATGTGACCACAACAGAGTAATCGGTTACTCTTATTTCCTTCCAAGACTGACTTTTCGGTCACTTTTGATCGGTCACCTAGCACAGTTTCGATTTCCTTCGGCTTTTAGCCATCCTAGTCTATGATGGGGATACGTTACACACCTGTTAACTGTCGGAATCGCTGGAGAACCCACGAATGAAATCCTACAATCAACCACTCAATGTTAGTCTAAGATTCGGCCACATATAAGATCTTCTCCCACAAATCATAATCGGCCAACATGCCCGAACATTGAAATCTTACCCCTTACTGCCGATCAAAGACTAAATCTCGTTATCATTCAAAACTCCTCGCTGGATAACCTCCTCTTGCTATTCCATGCACAAAAGAAACAACCTATAATATTAGAATCTTTCAAAAAAATGTCGACATGCCCTCTATAGGTTTCGGTCTCCCCTTTAAGACATTTAATAGACGAAGATACGTAGTGAATAGATCACTTACCAATAACACCACTTGCAGAGTATCACTTCCACGCTTTTACTATCTCTGGTCTACTCTAAAACCACCACAGATCTAACGCTAGCACCACAAGAATATCTCTAAAGGTATTCGGCCTTAGAAGGGTTGGAAAGAGGTGCTTTCGGCTTTTGAGGAAGTGATATGGGCTCTAGTTGTTTTAATCAACAAAGCAGGTGGGATAATCGACAACTAGAAGAGATAGAAGAATAAGGTTCGGCTGGCTAAAGAATCAAGAAGAAGGAGAATAAGAAGAAGAAGAAAGATAAGAAGATTTTGATCAATAGGTAACAAGGAGGTGTGGTTTCGGTTTGTAGAAAGTATTCGGCTATGGGAATTTTAATCAAATGAGCATTCGGTTTAGGCCTTGAAGAGAAGGGGTAGGAGAAAGCTTATTCGATTCGGCCAAGAAGGAGGCAGCAAGATAGGTTTCGGTTTTGAGAAGGCAAGATGAAAAGAAGATGAGAGTTGAAGGGAGAACAAGGGAGGTGTTTAGTTGAATGAAGATTCGGCTCAAGAGTGGGTTAAGGGTTCGGCTAATAGGTTGATGAGAGAACCAAAATGGCAAAATAAGAAAAGTACCTAGCACACTAGAGAAATAGACAAAGAAAGGGGAGCTTTACTTACCTAAGGAAAATCGGCACCAAATCATAAAAACTAAAAGAAGAATTCGGCACACATCAACACCTATTTGCCGAAAATGCTACCTAGGCACATTGCCGAATTTGCCTTCCCTCAAGAGTCCTTTGGCCGGCCATCAATTTGAAATTCAAAACCTCCCTGATTTGCTCCTCAACCTCCTCCATGATTTACTCTTTGACCGATTCAAATCCCTTCCAAGCAAAGTTCAATTCGGCTTCAAACTCTTACCTACTCAAGCTCAAAAATAAAACACTACCTTGCAACCTCTGGCGCTTGAACCCTTGACCTCTAGGCTCATTTAGGCGCCACCTTTTAAGGAACCTAGTGGCGTCTCCCTTGCCACTTTACCACTGATTCATTTGTGCTACATTTCGCACACAATTCCTTAAAACACTTATTTCCACTGATCCCCTATTTCCCTAAAGCAAAAATTCAAAATTTTACCGAGCTTCCAACCAACTCATGGGCCTTCCATAGGCCCATTAACACATCCCAAACATGCATCACACACCTAATTACCAACATTTAAACATTTTTAATAGACAATGATAAATCTAAGAAAACCCGAAAATTAGGGCGTTACAACTCTACCCTCCTTAAAGAAATTTCGTCCTCGAAATTTACCTTATCCAAACAAATGGGGATATTGCTGACGCATAGCCTCCTCTGGTTCCCAAGTAGCTTCTTCTCTGCCATGATTACGCCATAGAACCTTCACCAATGGAACTGATTTTCTCCTTAAAACCTTCATGTCCCGATCCAGAATCTGCACAGGTTCTTCCTCGAAAGTCAAATCAGGTTGTACTTCTACTTCTGCAACTGGTAGAATATGGGTAGGATCAGAACGATATCGCCTAAGCATAGATACGTGGAACACATCATGGATTCTATTTAACTCTGGGGGTAATTCTAACTGATACGCCACCGGACCCACTCGCTTAAGAACCCGATAAGGCCCAATAAACCTCGGACTCAGCTTGCCTTTCTTACCAAATCTCAATATCTTTTTCCAAGGCGAAACTTTCAGAAACACCATATCACCTACTGAATACTCAATCTCTTTACGCTTCAAATCTGCATAAGATTTTTGTCGATCAGACGCCTCTTTCAAACGGTCCCTTATTACCTTGACCTTCTCTTCAGTCTCTGCTACCAATTCAGGTCCAAGAACTTGCCGCTCGCCCAATTCGGTCCAACAACTAGGTGAACGACACTTACGCCCATACAATGCTTCATAAGGTGCCATACGGATACTAGCCTGATAGCTGTTATTATATGCAAACTCTGCTAACGGTAAATAATCCTCCCAACTGCCTCGAAAATCAATAACACAACCCCTCAACATATCCTCTAGAATCTGAATAACCCTCTCAGACTGACCATCAGTCTGAGGATGAAAAGCCGTGCTAAAGTTCAGCCGCGTTCCCAACGCCTCATGCAACTTTTGCCAGAACCGAGATGTGAATCTAGGATCTCGATCAGAAATGATAGACACTGGCACCCCATGCAGTCGCACAATCTCTGCCACATACAACTTGGCTAACTTCTGAAGCGAATAATCAGTACGTACAGGGATGAAATGAGCAGATTTAGTCAACCTGTCTACAATCACCCAAATCGAGTCCTTCTTTGATGGCGTTAAGGGCAATCCACTTACGAAATCCATGGTCACCCTTTCCCACTTCCAGAGCGGTACCTTTACTGGTTGCAGAAGTCCAGAAGGTAACTGGTGCTCAGCTTTCACCTGCTGACACGTCAGACATTTCCCCACAAATTCTGTTACTTCTCGCTTCAGTCCAGGCCACCAATACAACTCCTTTAAGTCATGATACATCTTATTACCTCCAGGGTGCATAGCACACAACCCTTTATGAACTTCATTCAGAATTGCTTGCCTCAACTGAAAATCCTTCGGAACACAGATTCTACCGCGAAAACACAGAACTCCTTCACTGTTAAGTCCAAACTCAGAAGTATTCCCATCTTTAACCTGCTGAAATCGAGCATCCAGAGACTCATCCCTCAACTGCTTTTCCTTAATCTCATCCACCCAGGTCGGTCTTACTTGCAATTCTGCTAACAAGCTACCATCGTCATACAGACTCAAACGAGCAAACATAGCTCTCAGGTCAGATACAGTTCTACGACTTAGGGCATCAGCCACCACATTAGCTTTGCCTGGATGATACTCAATCACACAATCATAATCCTTAAGCAACTCGATCCATCTCCGTTGCCTAAGGTTCAGCTCCTTCTGAGTCAACAAGTACTTAAGACTCTTATGATCTGTGTATATAATACACCTTTCTCCATACAGATAATGTCTCCAAATCTTAAGTGCGAAGATTACTGCCGCCAACTCCAAATCATGGGTAGGATAGTTCACTTCATGAGGTTTAAGCTGTCGCGATGCGTAAGCAACCACCTTACCGTCTTGCATCAACACACAGCCCAACCCAACATGCGATGCGTCACTATACACGGTAAAATCTTTTCCAGACTCTGGTTGAATCAGTACAGGTGCCTCGGTCAAAACCTTCTTAAGCTTCCTAAAAGCTTCTTGCTGCTGCTGGGTCCAAACAAATGGTACGCCTTTCCTTATGAGTTTCGTTAATGGTGCTGCCATCACCGAAAATCCTTCTACAAACCTCCTGTAGTATCCAGCTAAACCCAGAAAACTCCGAATTTCAGCCACAGACCTCGGTGGTTTCCATTCCAGAATCGCTTCAATCTTTCGAGGGTCTACCTTAATACCCTCAGCAGAAACAACATGCCCCAAGAACGTCACTTCCCTCAACCAGAACTCACACTTACTAAATTTCGCATAAAGCTCCTTTTCCCTTAACACTTGCAGCACAACACGGAGATGCTCATCATGTTTCTCTTCAGATTCAGAATAGACCAAAATATCGTCGATAAAGACGACCACGAATCGATCCAAGTATGGCTGGAACACTCGATTCATCAGATCCATGAAAGCTGCAGGTGCATTGGTCAGCCCAAATGGCATAACCAAGAACTCATAGTGACCATAACGAGTTCTGAATGCCGTCTTGTGAATATCCACCTCTTTCACCCTTAATTGATGATACCCAGATCGAAGGTCAATCTTGGAAAATACTGAAGCTCCTCTAAGCTGATCGAACAGATCGTCGATTCTTGGCAACGGGTACTTATTCTTAATTGTCAGCTTGTTCAACTGCCGGTAATCAATGCACATTCGCATTGACCCATCTTTCTTCTTAACAAACAACACTGGTGCTCCCCACGGAGATACACTTGGCCTAATAAAACCTCTATCCAACAGTTCTTGAATCTGCGCTTTCAACTCCACCAACTCCTTTGGCGCCATCCTATACGGTGCAATGGACACCGGTGCCGTGCCCGGCAACAATTCGATCCCAAACTCAACCTCTCGATTAGGAGGCAGTCTTGGAAGCTCTTCTGGAAACACATCTTGAAAATCCTTAACGGTTCGAACTTGATCCACAGTTAGCTCCTCAGATTCCGCTTGACTTATAAATGCCATAAAAGCCTCACATCCTTTACGAATCCACTTCTCAGCTCTTAATGCTGACACCACATTAGACAGATAATCTCTACGTTCACCAATCACCATAACTTCCTCATCCTCTGCGGTTTTTAAACTCATTCGCTTTGCAGCACAATCCAAAGTAGCCCTATGCTTTACAAGCCAATCCATTCCTAGGATTAGATCGAATTCTCCGAAAGGTAACTCCATCAAATCTCCAGAAAAGATCTTACCTTGAGTCTCTATAGGCACGTCTCTATACAATTTGTCTACCCTAACCGAGTGACCCAAAGGACTTAGTACCGTTACCCCACTCACTGTCTCCTCAGAACGCACTCCCAACGACCCAGATATGGCACATGCAACATACGAGTGGGTAGATCCAATATCTATTAACGCAGTGAATGGTATACAAGAAATCAAGAACGTACCGGTTATGACATCAGGAGCATCACCTTCCTCTCGACGACGAGCTGCATAGACTAACGCTGGCTGACGAGCCTCAGCAAAACCAGCACCCCTACCAGGTGCCCCTCGTCCTCGACCATTTCCATTTCCACCTCTGCCTTGTCCACGACCTCTTGGAGCTAGTGGTCCACCCCTCACTGGCTGAACAACCCTCTGATCTCTAACTTGATTCTGATCTGGTGCCTGAGGACAATCCTTAATTCTATGCTCCATCGACCCACATCGAAAACAGGCTCCAGTACGTTTCCGACACTCGCCCGTATGGATCCTACCACAACTCCTGCAACTCTGAGGTCTGACAGCATTCATTGGCACTGCTCGTACTGGTTCTGCCATCCTTGCTCTTTTAACATCCCTATTATTCCCACCAGATGATCCAGAATCCCTCCGGAAGCGGTTCCGATCCTTCTCGCGGTTCTGCCTCTCAGTACGCTTTACTTCCTCAGCTATCTTAGCTTTCTCAACTAGAGCGGCAAAATTACGCTCCCTCTGCGGAGCAATCAGCACCCTTAGCTCATCCCTTAAACCGTCCTCAAAGCGCACACTACGCTCGTATTCAGTGGCAACTATCCCAGAAGCATATCGACTTAACCTCAAAAACTCAGCCTCGTACTCAGATACTGATCTACCTCCCTAAACCAAATTCAAAAATTCCTTCCGGCGGGCGTCCACATAGCTGGCTCCAACATATTTCCCTTTAAAGGCTGTCTTAAACAGCTCCCATGTTACCTCACCAGCTGCCGCCCCATCTCTTACTGTGAGCTACCACTGATAGGCTTCATCCCTTAGCAACGACACGGCTCCTTTCAGTTTCTGCTCCATAGAGCAATCCAGGTCGTCCATAATCCGCTCTGTGGCCTCCAACCAGTACTCGGCCACATTCGGGGCTACACCAGACACGCCCCTAAAGAATTCTGCCCCATTAGATCGGAGTCGCTCAGAAATAGAACCTCGAAATCCATTACCGGTACTTGCCCCAGCAACCCTTTCCAAAACTCGAAGCATTGCTTGTGATAGGGCATCATCCCCTACGCCCCTATCGTGAGATTCCACCTCTGTCGCCGGTGGTATCGGTGCATCAGCTGCTGGCGCATGACCCGAAGAAGAAGATTCAGCTCGTGCACTACCTCGGCCACGTCCACGGCCCCTACCACGAGCTGCTCGCGTACTCATTTCGTATTTTCTGTTTTAGAAATCTTATGAGTCAGATTAATATTCCAGTGTTTATTACAGATATCTTATGAATAAGCATAATTTCAGAGTTTATTTTCTTTCGCGGTAACCTAGCTACAGTCTCAGTCTACCTATCAGAGTCTCTACAGTTTCAGTAATACCCTAGCTAAAGTATCATAATAGAGTCTTTAGTCAGGCATGTAATCAGAATTTCAAAAATAATCAGAAAAGTTCAGAAACTTACAGGCTTGGGCCGGAGATTCGGTGTGCCACTATTTCGAAAGATCTCATAGGATAACTTAATTTGTTCTTTGAAAATAACTCATTTAGGTACGGTAGAAGTTTATCAAAACTAGTTCCAAGTAATTTTGAAAACAATGTTAAAAACATGACATTTCGAAAATATTTGTTTTGATTGTTTGAAAACTTCCATTTTTAGACCCGTTCCACAGCCGAGTTGTTGCAACTTAGCTCTGATACCACTAAATGTAACACCCCAAACCCGGTCTGGACGTTATGACCAGATCTGGTGTGTCACATGATCCTAAACTACGCTTATAACCTTTTAACTTGTTGTGACTTAGGTGAGGTTCGAATCACATTAGTGAGTTTGTGAAAAACCAGTTCATTTTTATCCTTAAAGTTATCCATAGTTAATCTTAAAGCGTTTTGAAAACATTGTTGAGATTTTGAAACCCGCGCAGCCTACGTCTAGTAGATTCGATATAGCAGGATTTAAAACATTAAAGGAAATAAACCCATAAAGAAAATTTAAAAAGCGGCCTTATTACAAATTTAAAACCCAAAAATAACTTAATAATAAGATACTTTAAACAAAATGAAAACCAGTTCTGCAGATGCTGTGGCCACTCCGAATCTCTCGCAGCTCCAAGCCCACTATGGTTGAGGGTCACCTGCAGTGATGAAACAGAAGGGGGGGTGAGTTTGAGAACTCAGTGTGCAACATTATCTCAACCATAGGCCAAAACAGATCAAGCCTCAGAAACAGAGTTAATTGGGCCTCGGCCCATTACAGAAATCAGGTTAAGCCCAAAGGCCCATAACAGAAACAGATCAGATATAAACATTATGCAAACAAAAACCCAACCCAGATCCATCCTTAACACCCCCGTACCAGCCTTACACCATGTGGGGAGACTACTCGACCCACCCAACCGCTACACGCCACAGATATTTGCAGCGAGGCTGCCAGATATAATTTGTAGTAAGACTGCCAGATAACATTTGCAGCGAGGCTGCCAGATATTGTGACGAGGTCACCAGATATAAATATTGTGGCGAGGCCACCAGATTGCAACGAGGTTGCCAGATATAATGTGACAGAGTCACCAGATTGCAGCGAGGCTGCCAGAACGCTTCCTCCATCATAAACCCATACCCCATGCAACAGATAATCATACTATCATGCAATATCTAGCATCAGATATACTCATATAGATAGTGAACTCACGCAGATACATAACATCATACATTTCATACAGAATTGATCCTAGGGGTATAATAGTCTTTTTACACCTAGGGGTATTTTGGTAATTTTCCATATTTAATGGTATTTTAGTCTTTTTTCATATTTTCAGAAGTTTTATGCATGTACAGCTGATTATTAGTTCCCAATTAACCACGGAAGTCCATTTGTGCCAAATTTCCAGTTTTGCCCTTTTTAGCCTAAACCCCTAATGGCCTTACTATGTCCAATACCGTCGATAAGTCCGATAAGCCAAATTTTAGGTTTTAGTTACCAACTTTATCAAGTTTTTACTATTCGAGTTTACCAGAAAGTCCTTTATGAACATATTCAAATTTGGGCTCGGAAGCCCATTGGGCCCGCCTTGGCCCATTGAAGCCCAACTTACCCAAACGCTCGAAATTGCACCTTCTACAATTTCGCCAACGCCAATTCCTAATGTGACCACAACAGAGTAATCGGTTACTCTTATTTCCTTCCAAGACTGACTTTTCGGTCACTTTTGATCGGTCACCTAGCACAGTTTCGATTTCCTTCGGCTTTTAGCCATCCTAGTATATGATGGGGATACGTTACACACCTGTTAACTGTCGGAATCGCTGGAGAACCCACGAATGAAATCCTACAATCAACCACTCAATGTTAGTCTAAGATTCGGCCACATATAAGATCTTCTCCCACAAATCATAATCGGCCAACATGCCCGAACATTGAAATCTTACCCCTTACTGCCGATCAAAGACTAAATCTCGTTATCATTCAAAACTCCTCGCTGGATAACCTCCTCTTGCTATTCCATGCGCAAAAGAAACAACCTATAATATTAGAATCTTTCAAAAAAATGTCGACATGCCCTCTATAGGTTTCGGTCTCCCCTTTAAGACATTTAATAGACGAAGATACGTAGTGAATAGATCACTTACCAATACCACCACTTGCAGAGTATCACTTCCACGCTTTTACTATCTCTGGTCTACTCTAAAACCACCACAGATCTAACGCTAGCACCACAAGAATATCTCTAAAGGTATTCGGCCTTAGAAGGGTTAGAAAGAGGTGCTTTCGGCTTTTGAGGAAGTGATATGGGCTCTAGTTGTTTTAATCAACAAAACAGGTGGGATAATCGACAACTAGAAGAGATAGAAGAATAAGGTTCGGCTGGCTAAAGAATCAAGAAGAAGGAGAATAAGAAGAAGAAGAAAGATAAGAAGATTTTGATCAATAGGTAACAAGGAGGTGTGGTTTCGGTTTGTAGAAAGTATTCGGCTATGGGAATTTTAATCAAATGAGCATTCGGTTTAGGCCTTGAAGAGAAGGGGTAGGAGAAAGCTTATTCGATTCGGCCAAGAAGGAGGCAGCAAGATAGGTTTCGGTTTTGAGAAGGCAAGATGAAAAGAAGATGAGAGTTGAAGGGAGAACAAGGGAGGTGTTTAGTTGAATGAAGATTCGGCTCAAGAGTGGGTTAAGGGTTCGGCTAATAGGTTGATGAGAGAACCAAAATGGCAAAATAAGAAAAGTACCTAGCACACTAGAGAAATAGACAAAGAAAGGGGAGCTTTACTTACCTAAGGAAAATCGGCACCAAATCATAAAAACTAAAAGAAGAATTCGGCACACATCAACACCTATTTGCCGAAAATGCTACCTAGGCACATTGCCGAATTTGCCTTCCCTCAAGAGTCCTTTGGCCGGCCATCAATTTGAAATTCAAAACCTCCCTGATTTGCTCCTCAACCTCCTCCATGATTTACTCTTTGACCGATTCAAATCCCTTCCAAGCAGAGTTCAATTCGGCTTCAAACTCTTACCTACTCAAGCTCAAAAATAAAACACTACCTTGCAACCTCTGGCGCTTGAACCCTTGACCTCTAGGCTCATTTAGGCGCCACCTTTTAAGGAACCTAGTGGCGTCTCCCTTGCCACTTTACCACTGATTCATTTGTGCTACATTTCGCACACAATTCCTTAAAACACTTATTTCCACTGATCCCCTATTTCCCTAAAGCAAAAATTCAAAATTTTGCCGAGCTTCCAACCAACTCATGGGCCTTCCATAGGCCCATTAACACATCCCAAACATGCATCACACACCTAATTACCAACATTTAAACATTTTTAATAGACAATGATAAATCTAAGAAAACCCGAAAATTAGGGCGTTACAAAGTGTTTCATGAGTGTTGAAAGCGACTTCTTCTGATAAGATTTTCGGGGACGAAAATCCCTAAAGGGGGGAGAATTGTAACAGCCTAATTTTCAGTGGTGTCGGAACAGTGATTCGAGATCACTAAATCCGAAAAATGAGTAGGAAATATTATTAATTTAATGAGTATAAGTTAAATGTGAAGTTAGGAAAAATTTTGAAATAGTGAATAGTGTACTAAAAATAAATATTAAAATAATTAGAATCGAAAATAAGGTATCGAGACCTCGGGAATTTTAAATCGAGCCATAAATATTTTTATAAATATTTATGGAGTATTAATAAGTTAGTATTAATGTTTCGTCAAGAAATTAAAGTTCTGATAGTTAATTGAACAAAAAGGACTAAATTGTGAGAAATGATTAAATAGCTTAAATGATAAAAGAAAGAGGGTTTAAAAGGCAAATAGACCCAAGGTCTATTTGGGCTGGACGGCAAGGGCATGAAATTAGCAAGAAAATAAGGAGAATTAAGGGCAAAATTGGAAAATTGCAAAATTTACTTAGTAAAGCTAGGACTAAAGTGGAATTATCTAGATTTCTCTTTATTTTTCTACATTCTCATGAGCAAAAACGCCATGGAAGAGTTCCCTTAAGCTGGTTTTTCATATTTTTACTTCAAATAAGTTCAATTCTTGATTATTTCTTGAAATTTTTGTGTTTTTGTGACTTTTGCAACTAGGTCCACTTGTTGAATTCATTAGTTTTTGATTCTATGAAAGAAATTGAAAGTTGCCATGAATATGTGCTGGAAGTAAATGATGATTTGGCATGGAATTAGAGTTTTAAATTGTTTATATGCTGATTTTATTAAAAGAATTGAATAGAAAGTGAATGTTTGAGACCTAATTGTAAAAGAGTTTGAAGTTAGAATTTTATGTGGAAATTCTGAATTTCAATAGTTATGAAATAACTTATAATGTCTATGAAAAGTATTAATAGAGAAAATTATCTTAATTGAGGGGCTAATTGAGCAAGGACTGAATTGTATGAATTGTGAAATTTGGGGAAAAATGGAAATCAATATTTTGCACTAAAACTGTTTTGGACAGCAGCAGTGGTCTAACTTTGAAAAATCACCAAAAATTGTAGAAATCAAATTAGAGAATGAGTAAGATATGGAATTAAAGCTTATTGAGTCTATTTTCATATAAAAGAAACAGAGCAGTAAATGAATTCTGTATTTTGAGATATTTATATTTTTCTGAGACTGGTTCAGAATGATTTTGGGATCCTCTGTTTTGATTTGGAAAAATCATTAAACATTGTATAAAAATTATTATGGGACATAATTTATATGGTTAGATTCCTTAATGAGTATATTTTATAAGAAACAAACTATAATATCATCTAAATCTTGTATGATTAGATAATTAATTTTTAGTAAAGAAAGGTCGGAACTGTCAGATAGCAGAACAGGGGAGAATCCAATGAATAAACTGTACTAATAGGATAAACCAAAAATTCTGAAAATTTTATGGTAAGAAGATGTATGAGTATAGTTTTAGGGAAAATTAGTAGATCTTAAATTGGAGTTCTGTAGCTCAAGATAAAAATAATTTAGCGACTATGACACGGATGGACAGGTTTGAATATAAATAAGTAAATAGTGAAATTATTGATAATGTTACTTATAGCATGTTATATAAATTAAGGATGTGGAATGGAGAGGAGGAGGAGGAAAATATGTATGAATATTCAGCTAGCATGGTTAATTTGCATATTTTAGGCTCAGGGACTAAATTGAATAAAAGTAAAACTTTGTGGGCAATTTTGTAAAAATGTTAGAAATGACTAATTTGCATGAAATGGATTATTTTATTATTTAAAATTGCAAAATTGAATGGAATTATTAACTTAGTTCAAGATCGGGGGGAAAACATGTTCTAAAGATTAAATTGAAAAAGTGTTAAAATTATAGAAAATTTTAATATTTTATAGAATTCATGGGTTGTTATCAATATGTATGAGAATAACGGCAATGAATAAGGATTAACTTGCAAGAATTTTATTTTCTGAGCCTAAGGATGCAATCGTCATTAATTAAAAGTTTAGGGGCAAAACGGTAAATTTTGTTTAGAGCATTAGTCTAATGTATTAGAACATGAAATAAATGAAAATGACGATCATCTTTATTTATAGAGATCCGGATACTCAAATATGAGACTAGAAAGTGGAAAAGAAAAGATATAAGATTATTGAAATTATAAACATGAATAAGCAACGAGGTAAGTTAGTGTAACTTGAATTGTATTTTTAAATACATGAAATATCGATATAATGAATTACTTAATTTATGTTTATGAAGAAAAGGCAAGAGAATAATATTTATCATGACATGTAAATATGTGATTTTCATTGATACGTTGATACAAGAAAATTAAGTATGTTGAGACCATAAATTCAAGTAAAACATGTCGAGAAAAATTAAGCACGTTTAAGGGACAATATGTTTAATTTTAATTGGTTTCAAATATGAATGTTAGATGAAGTAAAATATCTGATAAATAAATCAGTAACTCCGATAATGCTCTGTAACTCTATTCCGGTGACGGATTCGGGTTAGGGGCGTTACATTGTGAGAATGCTATATTTATACAGATCATAAGAGTCTCAAATATCTTCCATCTCAAAAAGAGTTAAATTTGAGACAAAGCCAATGGATTAAGCTTCTAAAGAATTATGATTGTATTATATATTATCACCCGAGAAAGGCTAATGTGGTAGCTGATGCATTGAGTAGAAAAGTAGTAATTGAATTGCGAGTAATGTTTTCCTAGCTTAGTATCCGTGATAATGGAAGTCTGTTGGCTGAGTTAAGAGTTAAACCAATGATGTTTGATCAGATCAGGGCAGCACAACTAGAAGATGACAAATTGGTGAAGAAAAGAGAAATGGCACAGGATGGCATGGTAGAGAATTTCAACATCGACGAGCATGGTTGCTTGAGATACCGTGATCGGATCTGTGTTCCAACTATTTCTAAGTTAAAAGAGTTGATACTTCAAGAAGCTCATGATAGTTCATTTGCTTTGCATCTTAGAGGAGCAAAAATGTACCCGAATTTACGAGAATTGTATTGGTGTCCAAGAATGAAGAGAGATGTAGTTGAATATGTGGCTAAATGCTTGACTTATCAACGAGTTAAAACATAACATCAGGTTCCTACTGGACTACTTCAGCCTATTAATATTTCTGAATGGAAATGGGACTGTATCACTATGGATTTTGTAACGGGGTTACCATTGTCAGCAAGTAAGAAAATTGCTATTTGGTTGATTGTTGATCGGCTAACGAAATCGGCTCATTTTATAACACCCAGAACTGATTGGTCACTCTAGAAACTTGCGAGGTCTATATTCGGAAAATTGTGAGATTACATGGTATTCCTATGTTGATAATCTCTAATCAGGATCCACGGTTTACATCAAGATTTTGGAGACAGTTACATGAATGTTTGGGTACTCGACTCAATTTCAGCACAGCTTCCCATCTGCAAACTGATGGACAATCTGAACAAGTGATTTAGATCTTAGAAGACATGCTTCGAGCTTATGTTATTGACTTTGAATCAAGTTGGGAACGTTATTTATCTTTGGCTAAATTTGTGTATAATAATAAATTTCAATCGAGTATTCAAATGGCTCCGTATAAAGCTCAATATGGTCGTAAATGTCTATCGCCTGTATGTAGGATGGAATTGAATGAAAGAAAGATGATTGGGCCAGAGTTTGAAACGTCGTGATATTGAGTACTCAGTTGGCGATAAGGTATTTCTTAATGTTTTGCCTTGGAAGAAAATCTTGAGATTTGGTCGAAAAGAAAAATTGAGTCCTCGTTTTATTGGGTTGTATGAGATTGCGAAAAGAGTTGGACCAGTTGCCTATTGCTTAGCATTGCCTCTAGAATTACAAAAGATTCATGATGTTTTTTTATGTTTTAATGCTATGGAGATATCGATCAGACTCTTCTCATATTATTTCGACAGAAGATGTAGAAATCTGACCTGATTTTTCTTATGAAGAAGAACCGATTGAGAGTTTAGCATGAGAGGTGAAAGAGTTATGTAATAAACGAGTTCCCTTAGTGAAAGTATTGTGGAGGAGTCATAGTATTGAGGAAGCAACTTGGCAGAGGAAACTATGAGATCTCAGTACCCCCACCTCTTTTCAGGTAAATTTCGAAGACAAAATTTATTAAGAGGGGAGAAATGTAATGACTCAAAATTTACAGGCATCGGAAAACGTGTTGTCGGGTCTCTATTTTCGTAAAACGGATTCGTAAATATTTATTAAAAATATTTATGAAGTTAATTGTGTAGTTAATTAGGTTTTGATTAGATAAATTAGTTTGAATTAGGAGTAATTAAGAAAAATGACTAAATTGTAATAGGGGTGAAAGTTTAATTATAGATTAAAGAAAAACTAAAGGGACAAGAAAGGCAATTATGCCTATTCCAAAAGTTGAGGTGGTTTAATGAAGAAAAATCTTAGATTTGTTTAGTTAAAGTTATATTATATTATATTATATTATATTATATTATATTATATTATATTATATTATATTATATTATATTATATTATATTAATAAAACATAAAAATGAAACAAAAGAAAACATAATAGCAAAATGACAAACAGAGAAGAAAAAAAAGTAAGAAAGAAAAGAAACTAGGGTCTTTAAGGGTTCAAACTCAAATTGGTAAGTCAATTCAATTCAATTCATTTTCTTGTAATTTTTTAGATTTTATGATCCTAGAACAAAATACTACTTGGTATATGTTGAAATTTTAAAAGTTAGTAGATTTTTAGATGTTGTAATGTTGAATCAATTGATGAATTAGGAGTTTAATTGATAGAATTTCAAGTTAGAATTGGGTAAAGGATTAAATTGTAAAATAAGTTATAAGTTTTGTGTAATAGGGACAAAATTGAAAGAATTTTGAAATTAGGGTTTTATGGAGAAAATTAGAAAGTTAAGTTTAGTTATAAGTAGAAATTGAGTGAAAATAAAGAATAAATGGTGATGAAAATGAAATTAGTTTAAATTAGGGATTAAATTGGAATTTAGGTAAAAGTTAAATAGAAAATTTAATTATTGATGTGAATTGGTGTTGTATTAATAATTTAAAATTGTTTTAACTTTCCGTAGCTAACGTCGTGCCAGAGACATCGGCTAAGAAAGGAAAGGAGAAAGTGGACGAAGAGTAATTCGAGAATATACGGTTTGTATTACTATAATTCAAATCTTGTTATTAGTAATTGTTGTATTTTAATTAAAAAGCATGGTAAGTAAAATGAGGTAAGTAACTTATATGATGGTATTGATTTGAATGGAACTAATTTCAAAAGTGTATATGGCTATTGGGATTGAATGTGATTATTGATTGAAATAGAAATGTGAATGGTGAACAAATTGAAATTGAATGTGAACAGTGAATAATGATTGTTTTGAAAGTGAATTGGAAACCCTATTAACTATTTCGGGCTGAGTCGGATATAGTTGGCATGCCATAGGATTGGAAGTGTTCATGGATACTTCGACCTTGAGTCGATGAGACACTAGGTGTCATACTGTTACTTTGGATAATTCGATGAGGTACTGGGTACCAACTTACTTTGGCTTGGTCGATGGGACACTGGGTGTCAACTATTGTTTCGAATTATCCAATGAGGCACTGGGTGCCATACTGGTGTGTTTGTTTAGATCCGTGTATCCGCTAAAGTTCAAGTCCTATTAATAGGGGTAATTAAATAAATTGACAAATTGAATGATATTGAAATGATTATTGATATAATGTATGAAATGGATATTGATATAATGAGATAATATGTAAATCAAAAATTAAGAAAGTTACTGTTAGGAAATTAAAAGTTTAGTATATGAGTGGCTTATTGAAAGAAAAATGGTTGTAAGGTTAAATGTGTTTGTTTAATTATTGTTATTTTAAGTATTTGAATTATAGTAATACCACTGAGCGTATACTCAGCGTACAGTTTACTTCTGTGCGCAGGTTCGGTAAAGTCAAATTTCCAGTCTAGCATCCAAAGCCGATCTTGAACTCAGTAAAGTGGTAAAGTACGTTTTCTTTTGTAAAAATGGCATGTACCTAGGTTGGTTGTATAGGTCATTTTGGGATATGATTGTAAATGATGTTATAAATGACTTTGGATGGTTATATGCAATATATATATGAAATGTTAAGTTAAAAAAGTGGTATCAATTTGGTTTTAATGTCTATTTTGGGCCTCGAGGGCCCATTAAAGGGACGATATGATTAATTTATAATACATATGCTAATTGTTTGTATATTATTCGTATTTGATCAGAAATGTCCAGTAATGTTCCGTAACCTTGTTCCAGCGACGGTTTAGGGCTAGGGGTGTTACAGTAAATTAGTAAAATATGCATATAGATGTATGTGGTTAATTTGGTACGTTAGGATATTTGGGTATAGGTGATGATAATATAGGTATAACAACTTGATTTTGGCTTGAATTGAAGGCTTTGTTGTGGTTTGTGAATGTGCATATGGTTGTGTCTAGGTTGATACCAAGGTTGGGTGAGAAAAGTGGCCATAAAATGGTCTAATTTCGTCCACACTAGCTTGTGTCTCGATCGTGTGTGACACACGGCCTAGCACATAGGCGTGTGGTTTGGTCGTGTGTCCCTTGCATCTTAAAAATTTGAAACAAAATGCCTAGATTTTTGCACACGGCCTAGCACATAGGCATGTGGCTTGGTTGTGTAACCCCTGCACCTTACACAGACCTAGCACACAGGCGTGTGTCTTGACCATGTGACCGAAGTCAGAGAGTTACACGGGTATGGACACGAGCTGGGACACGATCGTGTGCCTCACATCAAATGCCCACACGGCCTAAGACACGGACGTGTCTCTTGGCCGTGTGAGTCATATGGACTGGCCACACAGGTGTGTGTTCCTTACACTTAGGAAAAATTTTGGAATTTTGGGAAAAATTCTCTCAGTTTTTTGTTTGGTCCCGATTTATTTCTAATGCGTATTTCGGGCCTCGAAGGCCCATATAAGGGACAATATGAGTGAATTGTGATTGGTTTCTGATATGTTTATTAAATATTATAAAATGTTCGTATTTATTACGTAAGGTCTAGTAATGTCCCATAACCCTATTCCGGCGACGAATAAGGGTTAGGGGTGTTACATGATATGTATGATATTAATATATATAATCTTTGTTTTTAAAGTATATATGATCTTTTGAATTACTGAATCTTAAATTATCAAATGAAAGAATAAGAATTTAAATTCATAAAAGACTTTTGGATTAATATAATAATTAAAACTTGTATTAAAAGTTTTAAACTTCACTTATCTTAAAAAGTGATTTTTTTTTTAGAAATACCCGACTAGAATTTATTCAAAATAAAAGTAACACAATCAAAATAAAGAGACCAAGTTCAAACTTGAGCAGATCCTAAGCTAGCCTAAAATGCAAACAAACACATATTGGCCCACTATTACTAAATGAAAGCCTAAACTAAAACAATTTCCAGTTAAGTACACCTACTGGCACACACTCCCAAGATATTCTCAACCTTATCCCCTCAAACGGTCCAGTTTCCAAAAGTTAGCAACTTTTCAAAATCAAACCCTATCAATTGCCATTATCTCTTCTAGAATATTCTCATAGCATCCACCCCCAATCAGGTTCTCTTGATCTCCTTCTTCCCACGGCTTCAATAACGAAATAAGGTACTCCTCATTCCATGTAATCTTCCTTATCCCTTTTCAAACTTTCAGTGGCCAAAAAACATGCAAGAGCATTTGCAGATCTGGGTACATGCTTGAACTAGATCATTTGAAATCCTCATTTTATTTGTTGAATGTTTCGAACGATAGCTCCTATTTCTGATTTGTCTTGAAGATCTACTTGTCATTTTTTCTATTATTGTCCTTGCATCGCCCTCTACTATCACTGCTCGAAGCCTTAACTGTAGTCCTAATAATAACGCCTGGAGCCATGCATAAACTTCCACCATAAAAGGGGACACAATCGCTGTGTGGAGAATCATTTTGGAGGCAACAATCTCACCCAATGTGTTTCTAGCAACAACCCCCGAACCCGGTCTGGCTTGTGTTTGATTGAAGGAAGCATCAAAGTTGATTTTGATTAACAAATTTGTTAGGGGGTTCAATTCCTCATTTTCTTCCAATCTAGTAATATTTCTTTCTTTAATCCCTTCGAGTTCTTAGATATAACGAACTACCCATTCGCCTATTTCCTTCTTAGTGGACTATTTCCTTTCATGCACTAATTGATTCTTGCATGAGAAAAGGGTGTGAGGCTTATCTTGTATATGTGTTGACTCTTGAGGTGTCAAAATTGAGACTTGAATCGGTGCCTGTAGTTTGTGAATTTCCAGACATGTTTCAAAAAGAGTTACCCGGGTTACCTTCTGTCAAAGAAATTAAATTTGCTATTGATTTGTCACCTGGGACTGCACCTATTTCCATTGTTCCATATAGGATGGCTCCGACAGAATTGAGAGAGTTAAAGGCTCAGTTACAAGAGTTAACAGAAAAGGGATTTGTAAGGCCAAGTTTCTCTCCTTGGGGTGCACCTGTATTGTTTGTAAAGAAGAAGGATAGGTCGATGAGGCTTTATATTGATTATAGGCAGCTAAATAAAGTAAATATCAAGAACAAGTTTCCATTACCGAGGATTGATAATTTGTTCAACCAATTAAATGGAGCAACAGTGTTTTTTAAGATTGACTTGAGATTTGGCTATTACCAGTTGCAGGTTAAGGAATCCAATGTACCGAAGACTACTTTTAAAACGAGGTACGACCATTATGAATATCTTGTTATGCCTTTCGGTTTAACTAATGCACCGGCTATGTTTATGGATTTGATGAACCGTATTTTTTGGCAATATTTGGACAAGTTTGTAGTGGTGTTCATAGACGACATATTGATCTATTCTCAAGATGAGTCAGAACATGTCGAACACTTAAGGACAGTGTAATACCCAATTTCTGCCCGGCCTTTTTACAAAAAATAAACCAAAATTGAAACCCCAAAAAAAAAACCCAATTCACAAACCCGGTAGCCCAAAACAACCAAAATGCCCGGGCCCAAATCGACCCTAAATCCACTACCCAGGCCCAAATTACAGCAGACCCGTTGGCCCAAACCTAAACCCATTTTTGGTAAAAGCCAACTTAGCCCCTAACCCTAGCATTCGACGCCGTGCACCTAGGCCGACCTACCCCTGGCCACTGATCTCCTCACGTGTCTCAATGTGCATCGTCCCGAGGCCACCGGTCACTTTCATCTCTCGTACCTGCTCCCATCAACCTGCAAAAAAAGCAATAGAATAGACAGAAACAGAGAGCAAGAACACAGAAGCGAAATAGTAACCAAATCTTTTGGTATTTGGCTATAAAGCCACCAAAAGCAATGTACACCAGGGGGGACTTTTCGATTAAAAAAACAATGTAATCGGGGGATTCCATTCGGGTTGTATTACGCATTCACGTATAATGTATACGCACACCAAAAATTAAGGAAGAAGAACAGAAACTTCAAAAGATTAAAAGGGATTTTCCGATTTAGGTTCTGGTTTTTCGATCTTTTTCTTTTTCTTCGATTTATGTTGTTATTCCTACTGCATGTATCGAAATAGAAAAAGGGGACATGGATTTACCTTCTTTGGTGCGCCGATCCTTGTTCACTTCGCTGTAGTCGGAGTGAAACGGGTTTTAAATGAACAAGGGCGTGATATAGTGCAGATCTGAGTAAATCGAGTACTCACGCACTACTACTCACCAAATATAATGGTGTTCTAGTGGTCGGATGGCCTATTTCTTTTTTATTTTGTTCGACCGAGGAAAGGAGAAGTCGAAAACTTACCTGTAGTGAACTACTTTGGAACCTTTGTTTACTTTGAATTCATCGAAGTTAAACGAGGTTTGAGGGCTTTTGATCTTCGTGCAATTGCAAGAGGGGATCTGATGGACATTCGGGCAATACCATCCGTCGTTTACAGTAACGAAATGGTGGCCTGCTTCTTTCTGTCGAACGAGCAAGGAGAAGAACATTTTTGTTCTTTTTTTGTTTTGTTTTAGGGATAAACACACGGTTAGGGTTTTAATCCCTTAATTTGTTGGAACAGCACCGTATCCCCTATTTAGCCCTGACCCGATTTCAACCCGTCTTACATGCCCCAGGATCCGCACATTCCCAACTATTGGGATATTTGCGCGAGAGGGCCTTCCTCTTCTGCGACACCATCCAATCTAGCCCTATTTCGACTTCCCTTTCTTTTTCTGATTTGTCTCTGAATTTTCGACATTGTTTTAATTTAGCCCGTATTAAATGTTACGTTTTGACATGTGGTTCATTTACATTTTTGGTCCCTTTGTGTTTGTGCACATTGCGTTTCGGTCCTTAATCCTGTTTTGATAATTTTGTGCGTTTATAATCTGTCCCTTTAGTGCTGTTTGTTTTTCAATAGAGTCCTTCTTGCTGTTGTGTGTTTTCGAAAAGGGGCTTATTTTGCTTTTGGTCCCTATAATGCTATGGCGTGTTCAAATATGCCCTCTCTCACCCCTTTAATTTCTATTTCGCCTCCAATCTTTTGCTTCTAGTTTGATTTAATCCTTTTTATTTTGTTACGTTATTGAGACTAATTATTTTGGCACTGTTATTTTATTTTTTATTGGTATTTAATATTAGTGTTAGTTTTAATTAATATTTGTGTATGTATATTCTTTTTATAGTATTATAAATAGTTATTTTCAATACTTTTCTTTAATATTACATTAATTTCTATTATTTTGTTACTGCACTATTATTTTGATAAATTTAGCCTTTTTATCACGCGTTATTATACATATTTATTATTATTATGATTATTACTATTATATTTTAGGTATTATTACCTTATTATTACATATTACTATTCTGTTCATTATTACCTTATTATAGTTTATCTCCCATTTTATTTATATTTTGATTATTTCAAGTACTTTCATATACCTTTATTTTTCATATATAAATTATTTATATTAAATTCTTATTTCATATGTATATAGATTAATATATATTATTTTGTATATTACTTACCTTGATTTTCTTCAAATACAAAATTTATTTTAAGATCTATTTATATTATTATTGCATAAATTAGTTATTTAGGCTTCATTTTAAAATTTTTTTAAACTTTTGGGTATACTACTAACTTTAGAACTTTTGTACATAGTTCTATTATTTTTCATTGCATATTGAGTTTGTTTCAAATTGTATTACATAACATCATTTTCATGTATAATGTTCATCTCAAAATTTATATATATATATATATATATATATATGTATTTAATATAGCTTATTTTTATGTTAAACTCTTATATTAGTTTCTAATTTGTATTTTATATATTCTATTGATCATATATTGATGTTTTCATATTCTTCTCATTTTATTTTTTTACGTCGTATCTATGAAAGCTTGTTTAGTATTAATTTTTTTTTTTTAGTTTGCTGTTTTTAAATGTTAATAGTGGTATTCACGTGGTGTTAATGTAAAATGTTTACACTCGTATACGATTATTGTTATTGTATATTTTATTCTCTACTTATTTGTTATATATTTGATCATCCTATGGCTTCATGGTTTCAACTCAACATTTGTTCAATTTTAAACTAAATGCATTAAATCATTTTTCAAATTTGGCAATTTAAGTATTTTTTAAAATAAGGCAATATCCGATATTTGGAAATACGAGAACTCGTGCCCTAACTTATTGGGTCTCAATTTTTTCTCATTTATCGAATATCATTTTTGAGGTTTAAATTCATAAAATTTTTAAATAAAAAGCACACTCGTTCTCAAAGGTTTTAAATGGCGTATCCTAACTTACTGGACTCGACGTTTTATTACTTCAAGACGAGAATGTTTTCAACATTTCACTTCATTTTATTCAAACCTTTCAAATAAAAAATGATCGTATCTTAAATTCTTTCAAATTTTCAAATATCTGACACTAAGACACTAATTCATCAACTAGGTACCAATTTTGGGCGTATCGAGGGTGCTAACCCTTCCTCGTGCGTAACTGACTCCCGAACCTGTTTTCTGGATTTCGTAGACCAAAATAGTTGTTTTGATAAATCAAATTGTTTATTAAAAACAACCATTTCTCGAGGTGACCCAATCACACCTCAGTAAAAAGGATTGGTGGCGACTCCCGTGTAATTTTATTTTCAAAACCCAAAGTCGGTTCCTATTTTTTCAAAAAAATGGTTTCGACAGCTTGGCGACTCCGCTGGGGACCCAAGTTTGTGAGTCAAGCCACAGATTGATTAATTTTTATCTTTTTGTCAAAAATTGAATTTTGATTTTAATATACGATCTTTCTTTTGCATTTCATCCGTTTTGAATTACGACTTCCATTATTGTGTTCTTTTTTTTACTTGTTTCGAGTTTTTGTATATACTTGTGCATTGCATTGCATGACCTCCGGGTCACACCTTTAAGTGGGAGTAGGAAACTTTTCCTTCGTGAGGTTTTCACCTCCGTATAGGAAAGTGAATAACTTCCGGGATACATCTGTACTTATGTCTTCGTGAGATTTTCATCTCCGTATAGCCATAGGGAAATGTATTCCCCTGAACCGAACTCGATCCATATGAGCCTATAATGGGTGAGGATCGAGGAATCTGTTGGTTCAGGTATCCTTACTCTAGAACCAAACTTTATGTAGCGAACCTTAGGAGCCCACCCTAGGTAGAGCCACGTCGAACCTTAGTGATTACCCTGATAGGTCCTTCATTGTTTATCTGTTTTCATACGCATTCTGAATTTCATTTTATACATTGTACTGACATACTGTGTTTTT
This sequence comes from Gossypium stocksii, assembly GCA_020496765.1. Lineage (NCBI taxonomy): Eukaryota > Viridiplantae > Streptophyta > Magnoliopsida > Malvales > Malvaceae > Gossypium > Gossypium stocksii. Next base: position 73,670,163 of record CM035622.1, read on the forward strand.
CTTATTTTTTTTTCTATAATTTGCATACCATGCTACTTTGAAAAGGTATCGATTCACGTTCAATTTCTAATTTAGAGAGTTTTGTTTTGAAAAACGAGATCTTTGATAAAGTGGGAAACAATGTGACCGTCCGTAAACGGTCAAAGGAAACACAACTAGCACAAAGAGATTGCCTAGTTGAAGCATATACATCAGAATTATAGGTTACACTTGCATCAATGTGGCACAAAAGAATCTTCGGAAGTTAAAGGCAATATGGGATCAATAGAGTAACGTGGCCAGCTTTTTTTCATATGAGGATGGTTACCTGGTAGATGGTAAGGGTGTAGGAAGGAAAGTGATTGACAGAGTGCATGAGGCCTACAAAAATGAGTTGGTCGGAAAGAATTTTTCCTAGGATGATGAAAAAGCTTATTTACTATAAGATCGCTACCAAACAACAAGCTTGAGTCTACCGTGGCATTTTAGGATGTTGCACCTATCAGAAGCAATGGAAATGCAAACTCTGATGGCCTAGACAGCCCAAATGGGCTTGGAAGAAAGAGATTAAAGAAGATCGTATCGTTCAAAGACTTTTAAGATGGAGATTAGCTATGTTACGAAGATACCCATGCGAACATTTCAAAATGTTCTGTGTGGGTAGGAATCTGAAGCTCTCAAGAAGCACTGAAGGTGTCGGATATCTTTTTAAAGGAAGCATGCTTATCAATCTTTTCCAAGATAATCAAGATAACTTCACAGACATTGGAGAGGGTGTCATTGGCTGTAAGGATTACCTCACGGGTGAAGATATATCTTAAATTAATCACATTAATCACCAATGTGGGCTACAATCCGATCTTGGTCAAAAGATTACTTTGTTAAGATTTTGAACGTTAGGGCAAACGTATATTAGTAGCCCGTTTTATGTAAAGGATTTTGTTTTTTTTAAATAAGGTTTTCTAAAAGAAACTGAATCGAGATCGATGCCTTTTGCATTCATGCATTTGCATTACATTACATCGCATTGGTATAGAAAAGATGTATTGATTCATATTCAGTTCCTAAATAGGGGAGTTCGTCATAAAGGGGATGAATTTCTTGATAAAATGGATTATAATGCGGTCGCCCCGATATGGTCCAAGTAAACACAATGGAAGAAGGATGATAGCTCGTGGAGGAATGCAAAACTTCGCTCGAGAGATTCAAATTGATGGAGACCATGCAAGAGCCGTTACGTCTCAACTTTCTTAAAGGAGCTAGCATCACGAGGAAGAGTGAACAACAAGTCACGGCCCGGACCAAGCAAAAGAGCTGATAGAGACCTTTGGCAAATTTACAAGATTCGACCATAACATCCAGACATAAAGAAAGAGGCGATGTCTTTACTTGGATTCTAAGGCAATACCGCATAAGTAATCCGTTTTATGTAAAGAGATCTGTTTTCTAGAAAAATTCTTCTAGTGGAACTGAATATAAGGTCAACGCCTTTCTTTCTTGCATTTCAATGTATTTGCATTGCATCATTTGCATTACATTATTTACATTGTATCATTTGCGTCAGATTTTTACAAAACAACCCTAATTAGATAAAATTATTTCAGTTAACCTAAAAGCCATGGAACGAAGGTTAGAAAGAATAGAGCACAGGCAAATACAGATCAAGAGTAATTGACCAGGTTTCAACAAGATATGAGAAACCAAATATTAGATTTCCAAAAGAATATGATGGACCAATTGACTCAGTTGCTGATCGAAGGGCTGAAAAAAGGAAAGGCCCAATGGTCAATAGAGAGGATCTTAATGAAAACCTCATTCGTTCCCCCAGGTTTTACCCCAATAAGCGTCTCGACCCAAGCAGGCGTGCATCCGCCAGGGATTCCCATCAGACCCCAACAACATCAAGCCAGCTTGTCAGTACCGACGAACTACTCGATAGGCTCAGGTTTCAATCCAAGGGGCAATCTTACCCACCCCATTGTCACCAATCTGAATGGTTTAGCAGAAACAAAGAAGACAAAGGAGGAGTCTCCGAAAAAATGTGGAGGTCTTTATAAACGACAAAGGCGAGAACGGAACTCTCAAACTAATGCTTCAAGAGCCCCGAAAAAAAGGGGAAATGAGGGCTATTCAAATCCAGGTACCATGGGCCAACCAAGGGCAATGATTATTGACCATCAGGCCCCCCAAGTAAAGAATCAAATCAAAAACTGAACTTTGGAGAACCCAGCTAGCACCCAGCCCAATCACGCATAGGAAGTTATATCAAATGTTGTTTGACACACATTTTTACCTGAAACCAATGCAAACCCCATACCCTAAATGGCATGACCCAAATGCTCAGTGCAAATACTATGCAGGAATTACGGGACATCCAATCGAGAACTGTACCGCTTTTAAAAAGATGATCGAAGGATTCATCAAAATTGGAGTTATAAAATTCGATGATCCCTCTGATGAAGAAAATCCATTACCCAACCATTCTATTCAAAGGATAAATATTGTGAATACCAAGATGAATAGGGGCAAGGGATCCAAGAGTACACCAAGTTTAGGACTTTAGGGCAGGACGTGATGCTAGGGAATTTGAATATTAATGACGTATCTGAAAAGGTAGCCGAGGACTGGAAGGTTTCCAAACCCTTATGTATGGAGAAATGCTTTGAACAATGGGACTGTGAAAGAAATCCCTGTATTGTTAGAACTAACTTAGGGTAATATTCAGAACCCGCTTATTGCCTTAAGCCTAGAGGCAGTAAGAATCCTTTTGTGAAAAAAGGCTCGTGTCTAAAATCTTTATTTCAATAAGAATGCATCTTTTTGAGTAAATTTCCATTTATTTGTCATTTCATACTATACAATGATTATTCTTAGATTCTCTTATTCTTTTATTATTCATTCATTACCATATCGTACAATTGTTTTTAGATCCTTCTATTCTTTGGACTCTTTTTCAAATATTCTTTTATTATTTCATCATGATCATGCCACATAAATAATCATTCTTAGATTCATTTATTTCTTTGAGATCTTTCCCTATACCTATAAAGGGTCTCTAGATATCAAAAACGTGAGCGACCCTGTTATTAAACTAGAATCTCTTTTGGAGTGAAATGTGTGCTTAGGGGAGTCTCAGGATTTTGAAGATGACAAAGACTGCGACCTATCTTCTGATTTGTCAAGGAAGGTAGAACAAGATAAAAAATGAATCCCACAAGGTCAGGGGATATCGCGAGCAAACGAAGATTGAAGCCTAGCTCACTACCAAAAAGGCGAAATATCATTGAATCATTTCAAACATGCCTTCGCACAGTCATATCAAGACATGCCTAGGCTACCGAGACGCGAGCACACCGAAATTTCAAAAAAGGTCCACAAGAATATCTGTAGGACACATGCTAGTGGTTTCACAATAGCCAGTTGATCATGAGGCAAGGATATTGCTAGCTCGTCATGAAAAAGGACTACATCAGTCAAATTGAAAGGGATAAGATTTATGTTTCTTTAAAGATTCTCTATGTGGGGGCACAGATATCACTGGGCCAGCTTTACCGAATTCATCTTCATGATGGTCGATTACTCCACCAAGAGGGTAAGGTCACTTCACATGTCAAAGTTACAAAGTAAACAGTCATCAAATTCAAATTCGAATCTAGATCCTGATTCGAATCTAGGTCCAAATCCAAATCCAAATCCAAATTCAGATCTAGATTTTGATTCAAATCTAGATCCTGATTCAAATCCAAATCCGAGATTCAAAATCCAAAATCTAAAATCCAAAATCCGAAATTCAAAATTCAAATTTAAAAAAAAAAAGGAGAAAAAAAAGAATGTGCCAATCCACTGTCTATTCAAAGATTAGACACCATACCGGCGCAGCAAAAGCAACCAAAAAACCATTCAAAAGGATTTTGAAAGATGACTGAGACTTATAAGGGTTGGCATGGAAAAGTTACCACTTATCCTCCGTGCTAATCAAAATGTTGGCCAGGACATTCGCTGGGGCAGCACATTTTTCATTGATCTTGCCCACGGAAGTTAAGATTCTTTCTTCCAAGTTTTGCCAGGACCGAAGCTGAATGAGTTTCATCTTAGAGAATTTCAAAAGGGTGACCTCATATTGAAAAAGATCCTTCATATGCCAAAGTACATAAGGGAAAATAAGGGCCAAATTAAGAAAGACCTTATACAAAAAAGAAGGGCTATTTTGGAAACACTAATCAAGATAAATGGCAATGACATGCCCAATCTGGTGAATTCAGTCAAGAGCTATTTCACATAAAGGGAGAGGCCAAGGTGAAAACTCTCAAAGGGCGCATTGAGACCTTCTATAAAAAAAAAAAGAAGAGAATCAAGAAAGAAGAAGAAAAAAAAGAAAAAAAGAGAAAATAAAAAAATAAAAATCAACCAAAAAGAAGAAAGAAAAAGGAGATGCCAAAGTGAAAACCCGCAAAGGGCGCTTTGAGTCTAAAGAGGATTTGAGTTGAAAACCCAAAAAGGCGACTCAAATTTTGACCGAAAGTGGGGCACGCGGTAGACTTGCCATGCTTGAATTGACAATGAAGAAGTATGCTACGTCTTGGGGGCATCGACAAAGTACTTTGGATCTCCTAGACACATATTGAGCTCAAAATGATCACTAAGAAGTTTGTACAGAGAAACTTAGGTTACGATATCTGGGGCACCTAGCTTTCATCTTTCTTATTACATTTGCTGTCTTTAATTCGTGTCGGGCTGCGCTCCCGATCAATTTCCTTCTTATTAATTAATTTATTCGTGTCGAGCTATGCTCCCAATAAATTTTCTCCTTGATTGCATTTGCTTAACTTGCTTATTTCGAGTTATGGTTTCATTCAATTTCCTTCTTGTCCATTGTCATGACCTTTTTCAAGCATTTTGTATTGAAATAAAGATTAGTTGACTAATAACACTTTTATGAAAGGAGTTTTGCGTATTACCCTAGAAGCTTCTAAATAGTACGGAAACCTAAAACAGGACCATTGTTTAGAACTTACCCAAACTTAAGGGTTGGAAAGGAGTCTAATTTGAGACTACCTGTAAATTCTTTATCAAAAATATCAGTTGAATAAAAAGGCAAGGTATTGCGTTGGTGATACAACCTCGACAAATAATGAGTAATCCATGCATTAAAATGGGATTATTCTCAAAGAAATTTGACATTCATATACTTCTGGTCATGACACTCAGAGAATGGAGGGTGTAGTTGACCAAATTGATTGAATAAGTTACAAAATATATACCCCTGAGTCGTAGTGGAATGGATTGAAGATTCTACACCTTGAGGTCCAACGAAAGGGTTTGAAGATGGTACAAGCCTTAGGTTCTAAAGGTACCATGATATGAACCTTGGAGCCATAGTGGGGCAAACTTGTTGTTTCTCTGGACTCTGTCAAGGGTACTAGCAAAACAAGAAGGCATAGTAACGCATCAAGGAGATAACTCTGATGAACATTAAGTAATGATAACCTAAGAAAAAGATCATTCTCATTCTATATTCATATGCGTCTAGTTAGGAGCATTTGAATCACTTTGATCGTCTTAACTACTTAACGTAAGTTGGTCTATAAAATGGATTGCACTGGCCATGTTACCCAAAATGGTGTAACAAATCAATGAAGTTACATTCACACAAGCATCATTCATATTCATCTAATAGGAGCATTTAATCATTCTGATCATGACATCCTAATCTTTTGGCATAAGCATATGCCCAAAAATCGATCCTACGGATTATGTCTCTAAAAGACGGCGTAGCAGATTGAAGATATCAAGATCTTATCTTCCTGAAGTTGCAGTGAAGCAGATCGAAGAAAACAAACCTTATTTCTCTGAAGTTGTAGTGGAGCAGGTTGAAGTTACAAGTCTTATCTCCCTGAAGTTGTAGCGGAGCAGACTGAAAATTCCAGATCTTATCTCTCTGAAGTTGCAGAAGAGCAGATCGCATCAAACCTTATCTCTCTGAAGTTGCAGTGGAGCAGGTTGAAGTTACAAGTCTTATCTCCCTGAAGTTGTAGCGGAGCAGACTGAAAATTCCAGATCTTATCTCTCTGAAGTTGCAGAAGAGCAGATCGCATCAAACTTTATCTCTCTGAAGTTGCAGTGGAGCAGGTTGAAGTTACAAGTCTTATCTCCCTGAAGTTGTAGCGGAACAGACTGAAGATACCAGATCTTATCTTCCTGAAGTTGCAGTGAAGCAGATCGAAGCTGACAAACCTTACCTCTCTGAAGTTGGAGCGGAGCAGGTTGAAGTTACAAGTCTTATCTTCCTGAAGTTGTAGTGGAGCAGACTGAATATATCAGATCTTATCTTCCTAAAGTTGCAGTGAAGCAGATCGAAGCCGTAAACCTCATCTCTCTGAAGTTGCAGTGGAGCAGGTTGAAGCTACAAATCCTATCTCCTTGAAGATAAGATGAACTAGAACGAGGCTACTTGAAGAAGAGAAGCACCAAAGAAGTCAAGACTCGATGAGACCGGGCAAAATTGGGCTTTCTTAAAAGTCTTTGCTCTGTTCTCGTTACTCGACAACAAGCAAAGAGGGGCAGCTGTCATACCCAATTTCTGCCCGGCCTTTTTACAAAAAATAAACCAAAATTGAAACCCCAAAAAAAAAACCCAATTCACAAACCCGGTAGCCCAAAACAACCAAAATGCCCGGGCCCAAATCGACCCTAAATCCACTACCCAGGCCCAAATTACAGCAGACCCGTTGGCCCAAACCTAAACCCATTTTCGGTAAAAGCCAACTTAGCCCTAACCCTAGCATTCGACGCCGTGCACCTAGGCCGACCTACCCCTGGCCACTGATGCTCCTCACGTGCCTCAATGCGCATCGTCCCGAGGCCACCGGTCACTTTCATCTCTCGCACCTGCTCCCATCAACCTGCAAAAAAAGCAATAGAATAGACAGAAACAGAGAGCAAGAACACAGAACCGAAATAGTAACCAAATCTTTTGGTATTTGGCTATAAAGCCACCAAAAGCAATGTACACCAGGGGGGACTTTTCGATTAAAAAAACAATGTAATCGGGGGATTCCATTCGGGTTGTATTACGCATTCACGTATAATGTATACGCACACCAAAAATTAAGGAAGAAGAACAGAAACTTCAAAAGATTAAAAGGGATTTTCCGATTTAGGTTCTGGTTTTTCGATCTTTTTCTTTTTCTTCGATTTATGTTGTTATTCCTACTGCATGTATCGAAATAGAAAAGGGGGACATGGATTTACCTTCTTTGGTGCGCCGATCCTTGCTCACTTCGCTGTAGTCGGAGTGAAACGGGTTTTAAATGAACAAGGGCGTGATATAGTGCAGATCTGAGTAAATCGAGTACTCACGCACTACTACTCACCAAATATAATGGTGTTCTAGTGGTCGGATGGCCTATTTCTTTTTTATTTTGTTCGACCGAGGAAAGGAGAAGTCGAAAACTTACCTGTAGTGAACTACTTTGGAACCTTCGTTTACTTTGAATTCATCGAAGTTAAACGAGGTTTGAGGGCTTTTGATCTTCGTGCAATTGCAAGAGGGGATCTGATGGACATTCGGGCAATACCATCCGTCGTTTATAGTGACGAAATGGTGGCCTGCTTCTTTCTGTCGAACGAGCAAGGAGAAGAACATTTTTGTTCTTTTTTTGTTTTGTTTTAGGGATAAACACACGGTTAGGGTTTTAATCCCTTAATTTGTTGGAACAGCACCGTATCCCCTATTTAGCCCTGACCCGATTTCAACCCGTCTTACATGCCCCAGGATCCGCACATTCCCAACTATTGGGATATTTGGGCGAGAGGGCCTTCCTCTTCTGCGACACCATCCAATCTAGCCCTATTTCGACTTCCCTTTCTTTTTCTGATTTGTCTCTGAATTTTCGACATTGTTTTAATTTAGCCCGTATTAAACGTTACGTTTTGACATGTGGTTCATTTACATTTTTGGTCCCTTTGTGTTTGTGCACATTGCGTTTCGGTCCTTAATCCTGTTTTGATAATTTTGTGCGTTTATAATCTGTCCCTTTAGTGCTGTTTGTTTTTCAATAGAGTCCTTCTTGCTGTTGTGTGTTTTCGAAAAGGGGCTTATTTTGCTTTTGGTCCCTATAATGCTATGGCGTGTTCAAATATGCCCTCTCTCACCCCTTTAATTTCTATTTCACCTCCAATCTTTTGCTTCTAGTTTGATTTAATCCTTTTTATTTTGTTACGTTATTGAGACTAATTATTTTGGCACTGTTATTTTATTTTTTATTGGTATTTAATATTAGTGTTAGTTTTAATTAATATTTGTGTATGTATATTCTTTTTATAGTATTATAAATAGTTATTTTCAATACTTTCTTTGATATTACATTAATTTCTATTATTTTGTTACTGCACTATTATTTTGATAAATTTAGCCTTTTTATCACGCGTTATTATACATATTTATTATTATTATGATTATTACTATTATATTTTAGGTATTATTACCTTATTATTACATATTACTATTCTGTTCATTATTACCTTATTATAGTTTATCTCCCATTTTATTTATATTTTGATTATTTCAAGTACTTTCATATACCTTTATTTTTCATATATAAATTATTTATATTAAATTCTTATTTCATATGTATATAGATTAATATATATTATTTTGTATATTACTTACCTTGATTTTCTTCAAATACAAAATTTATTTTAAGATCTATTTATATTATTATTGCATAAATTAGTTATTTAGGCTTCATTTTAAAATTTTTTTAAACTTTTGGGTATACTACTAACTTTAGAACTTTTGTACATAGTTCTATTATTTTTCATTGCATATTGAGTTTGTTTCAAATTGTATTACATAACATCATTTTCATGTATAATGTTCATCTCAAAATTTATATATATATATATATATATATATATATATGTATTTAATATAGCTTATCTTTATGTTAAACTCTTATATTAGTTTCTAATTTGTATTTTATATATTCTATTGATCATATATTGATGTTTTCATATTCTTCTCATTTTATTTTTTTACGTCGTATCTATGAAAGCTTGTTTAGTATTAATTTTTTTTTTTTAGTTTGCTGTTTTTAAATGTTAATAGTGGTATTCACGTGGTGTTAATGTAAAATGTTTACACTCGTATACGATTATTGTTATTGTATATTTTATTCTCTACTTATTTGTTATATATTTGATCATCCTATGGCTTCATGGTTTCAACTCAACATTTGTTCAATTTTAAACTAAATGCATTAAATCATTTTTCAAATTTGGCAATTTAAGTATTTTTTAAAATAAGGCAATATCCGATATTTGGAAATACGAGAACTCGTGCCCTAATTTATTGGGTCTCGATTTTTTCTCATTTATCGAATATCATTTTTGAGGTTTAAATTCATAAAATTTTTAAATAAAAAGCACACTCGTTCTCAAAGGTTCTAAATGGCGTATCCTAACTTACTGGACTCGACGTTTTATTACTTCAAGACGAGAATGTTTTCAACATTTCACTTCATTTTATTCAAACCTTTCAAATAAAAAATGATTGTATCTTAAATTCTTTCAAATTTTCAAATATCTGACACTAAGACACTAATTCATCAACTAGGTACCAATTTTGGGCGTATCGAGGGTGCTAACCCTTCCTCGTGCGTAACTAACTCCCGAACCTGTTTTCTGGATTTCGTAGACCAAAATAGTTGTTTTGATAAATCAAATTGTTTATTAAAAACAACCATTTCTCGAGGTGACCCAATCACACCTCAGTAAAAAGGATTGGTGGCGACTCCCGTGTAATTTTATTTTCAAAACCCAAAGTCGGTTCCTATTTTTTCAAAAAAATGGTTTCGACAGACAGTATTGCAAATTTTGAGAAAAAAAAGTTATTTGCTAAATTTAGCAAGAGTGAGTTTTGGCTACATGAAGTTGGGTTTTTGTGACACATAATCTTGGGTGATGGTATTCGGGTTGATAAAAGCAAGATTTCGGCAATTGTTGATTGGAAGCCACCGAAGAATGTAATGGAGGTTAGAAGCTTTCTGGGTTTAGCTGGCTATTACCGACGATTTGTCGAGGGTTTTTCTATGATTGCTTCTCCTATGACCAAGCTGCTTCAAAAGGATGTAAAATTCGAGTGGACCGAAAGATGTTAACAAAGTTTCGATCAGTTGAAAGCTAAATTGACTGAGGCACCAATGCTAGTGGAACTTGAATTAGGAAAGGAGTTTGTGATTTATAGTGATGCGTCACTAAATAGCCTTGGATGTGTACTTATGCAAGAGGACAAGGTGGTGGCCTATGCTTCGAGGCAGTTAAAACCACATGAAAGGAACTACCCGACACATGATTTAGAATTGGCCGCTATCGTCTTTGCTTTGAAGATTTGGCGCCATTATTTGTACGGTGAGAAATGTCAGATTTTTACCGACCACAAAATTCTGAAATACTTGATGAATCAAAAGGAATTGAACTTGAGACAACGGAGGTGGCTTGAATTGTTAAAGGATTACGAGCTAGTAATTGAGTATCATCCCGGAAAGGCAAATGTGGTTACGGATGCTTTGAGCAGAAAATCTTTGTGTGCTTTGAGAGCTATGGACACGAGTTTGACCTTGCCTGATGATGGTTCTATATTAGCTGAGTTGAAGGCTAAGCCATTATTCCTACAGCGGATTTGTGAAGCTTAAAAGAATGATGATAAATTGCAGGCCAAGAGGGTTCAATGCGAGACGGACGATAACTCGAATTTTTGAATTGGTTCGGATGATTACTTGATGTTTCATGATAGAGTTTGTGTACCTAGAGATAAGGAGTTGATTCGGGAAATTTTTCTTGAGGCACATAGTGGTTGTTTATCTGTACATCCGAGTAGCACAAAAATGTATAATGACCAAAAGAAATTGTATTGGTGGCTAAACATGAAAAAGGACATTTCGGTATTTGTGACAAAGTGTTTGATCTGCCAACAGGTGAAGGCAGAGCATCAGGTACCTTCGGGTTTGCTTCAGCCAGTAATGGTTCTCGAGTGGAAGTGGGATAGGATTACCATGGATTTTGTGATAGGATTGTCTTTAACACGAAAAAGAAAGATACTGTATGGGTTATTATGGATAGATTGATGAAGTCTGCTCATTTTATACCGGTACGTGTAGATTATTCACTTGATAAATTTGCCGAATTATATGTTGCTAAAATTGTGAGGTTACATAGGGTACTTATGTCTATCATCTCAGATAGAGATCCGAGGTTCACCTCAAGATTTTGGAAAAAGTTGCAAGAGGCACTAGGTACGAAGTTAAATTTTAGTACTTTCACCCGCAAACTGATGGCCAATCTGAGAGAGTAATCCAAGTTCTTGAAGATATGCTTCGGTGTTGTATTTTAAAGTTCAAGGGCAGTTGGGAAAAGTATTTACCTTTAGTGGAATTTGCCTACAACAATAGTTATCAGTCGAGTATAAGGATGGCACCTTATGAGGCATTGTATGGCCAAAAATGTTGAACTCCTTTGTATTCGACTAAGTTGAGTGAGAAACAGATTCATGGTGTTGATCTGGTTAGAGAGACTGAGGAAGAGATAATTTGGAATTGTTTAAAGGCTGCTTCTGACCAGCAAAAGTTTTATGCTGATTTGAAAAGGAAAGAGATTGAATTTCAGGTTGGTGATAGAGTATTTTTAAAAGTGCCACCATGGAAGAAAATATTAAAATTTGGCTGGAAAGGCAAGTTAAGTCCGCATTTTATTGGACCGTACGAGGTTACGGAAAGAATAGGGCCATTAGCATATCGTCTAGCTTTACCGATAGAATTGGAAAAGATACATAATGTGTTTCATGTGTCAATGTTACGGCGGTATCGTTCAGACCCTTCACTTGTGATTTCTACAGATGTTGAGATTCAGTCGGACATGACTTATGTGGAGGAGCCGATTAAGATTTTGGCTCGAGATATTAAACAGTTAAGGAACAAGAATATAGCTTTGGTGAAAGTGTTGTGGCAAAAGCGTGGTGTGGAAGAGGCTATATGGGAACCGAAGGAAGCTATGAGGAAACAGTACCCAAACCTATTTACCGATAAGATTTTCGGGGACGAAAATCTCTAAAGGGGGAGAGTTGTAACAACCCAAATTAGGGGCTAAACAAAAAAGTGGTTTCGAAATCATGAATCCAAGGTTTAAAATATTATTTCAATTTAGTTTTGATGTTTATTAAGTGTTTGGATAAATATGTGAAAATTTGGTGTGTGAATTTTATTGGTTGCATGTCCAATTTGGTATGTTGGACTAAATTGCAATAGGTGAAAAATATGAGTTTTATTTCATAAGGTACTTGATTGAATCAGGTTTTGAAATTAGAGGTCCTTATATGGTAATTAAACCCTTTTAACTTAGTTTGGACAAAAATGCCCAAGGAATGGTGGAATACTAAAGGTTTTTAATGAAGGGCATTTTGGTCATTTGGTTATGAAAATGGACAAATAAGGCCAAAATGTGTCCATAATCTCTTCTCCTTGGCTGAACATGGTGGGAAACCATAGGTAGGGTTTTGACAACTTCTCAAGCTCATAGTAAGTGCAATCGAGCCCCGTTTTTTATTTTTTTCATATTTTTGGAATCCTCGTAGCTTGCTCTAGCTAATTTTACTATTATTTTAAGCTAGGGTTGATGTCCAAAATTTTACCCATGTGTGACATGCAAGTATTTTGATGTCTAATGGTGGAATATGAAGGGTTAGGGTGTGGTAAACTATGATTACTAGGTGATTTTTCATGAAAGTCTCTAAAAAGGACCAAATTACGAAGTTAATAAATTGAAGGGTAAAAGTATAAATTGATGAGATATGTGGGCTGTTTTGGGTACCATTGAGATTCGGCTAGGCTTGGGTAGCCAAGAAAATAGATACATTTCAATTTACGAGCCTAGGGACTTAATTGTAAAAATTGACAAAGTTAGGGGTAAAATGGTAAAAATTATCATAGGATGATTTTGGACTAAATTGAGTAATGTGTGTATTAAATGATTTAAATGTGTCATTATGGATCAAGAAGAACGAGGAATCAACCTTGACTAGGGCAAGGGCAAGGTCTCGGATTAAGTTGCAAATTATTGCTTTTTGTTGTCGAGGTAAGTTTATATGTGAGTAATGTATCCGTTTTATTTGTACATTAATAATTCTAATAGATATTATGAATTGTTGATATTGAAAATCTTCCTTGATGTTAGATGTGTTGGAAATGAGAGTTCCCGATTGAATCTTCAGAATAACGAGTGATACGGATAAAATATGATTTGGTCACATGAGTGATAAAGTGATCTTCACCATGTAGACCCGAGGGCTATGGAGCTTAATGGCTAAGCCACATGTGTGATAAAGTGACCTTCACTATGTGCTAATGGTATTTACGGGACTTAATGGCTATGTCTCATGGGTGATAAAGTGAACTTCACCATGTGTACATGAGAGCAATGTCATATGTAGCTAAGCCACATGTGTGATAAAGTGACCTTCACCATGTGCACAAGAGGGCTACAAGAATAAATGGCTAGGTCACATGGATGATAAAGTGATCTTCACCATGTGTACCCGAGAGCCAGGCTTATGTGTTGGTGGAATCATGAGAGGAAAAACTCACCGAGTATCAAATGTTAATCCGAAGAGTTCAATGGGTATTCTTACTAAAGAGATTTGGTATGGCAATATGATATGTGTGTGCAGGTGTATTCTTTTGGGCAATTGTAATTGTGGGAAAATGCATGTGGATGCAAGGGTGCATATGGACTTAAGTAGGTGAAAATAATGTGTATGAGTTGTATGGAAAAGTTGGTAAGTTTAGGTGGTAAGTTGGTGTGTGAGAGATATCCTTGGTGTGGCTAAATTGTTGTTATGATGATAATTATTTACATAAAGACTTACTAAGCTTTTAAAGCTTACCCTTCTCTCTTTTCCCTTATTTTATAGATTCAGTCAAGCCAGCTCAGGATTGGATCGAGTCAGAGGATCATCCACACTATCGACGTTATCTTTTGGTATAGTGAAATAAACTCTTAAACTATGGCATGTATAGCGACTTAGTGAGGTTGTAGTTGTTAAGTTTGTTTAGTTATGTTATGGTAATTGTCATGGGATAAGTCATTTTGAAATCAAAGGCTAAGTGATTTAGCCATTGATGAATAATATTTTGTTTATCTATCATTATGAGAAGATTTCATGAATACTTAGTGCGTTTGTGAGTTTAAATTTGAAATGGATGATGGATGAGAAAATGGAGTCATTTTGATGCCTAAAAATGTGTTTGTTATGTGGTGTTAAAAGTAGTAGTGATAGCATGTGTTTTGGGGCAAAGTATGGCTTGGAAAATAGCCTAACTTAGGGCCACACGGCCAGCCCCCATGGCCATGTGTGTAGGGTGTGTAAACCTTGCATGGGATTTTTGGAGTTCAGGGACGTCACACGGCCTGGTCACACAGGCGTGTCCCGTGGCCGTTTGACCAAAATGGCATGCTGACATCATAAACAGAATGTCCCAGTTATTCACACGGGGAGGTCACACTGGCATGTCAAGGCCGTGTGAAGGACACGGGTGTGTGCTTGGCAGTGTGAAAATCCCTGTAGGTTCGAAATGAAAAATAATTTTCCAATAATTTAACACGGGTAGGGGACACGGGCGTGTGTGATCACATGGCCTACCCACACGGGCATGCTCCTGTCTCACACGGGCTTGTGCCCTATATTAGGTCAAATTTTCCAAAAATTTTCTAAATTCTCGGTTTGGTCTCGGACCATTCTCAAACTATGTTTTGGGCCTCGTAGGCTCATCTTAAAGGTCGTATGGTATTTTATGAATAAGTTTTAAATTGGATTGAAAATTGGTGGTTCGATTGTGTATGAATGATGGTAATATTGTCCGGTAATGCCTCATGCTCGGGTAAAGTGATAAACCCAAGTACGAGGTGTTACACCACCTCTGTTTTGCTAATAATGCGATATTAAATCTAGTAAGACTACGGAATCCCATCCCCTAAAAAACTTTTGAATCACACAAGTTTTCCTAACCACACTAATGAATGCATTTTTTACTAGGACCTTTTTGCCACCAATATTTTGCCATGATATTCTCTAACTCACCACAAAACGACTTGGGAAGTAAAAAAACACGCCATCAAATAATTAGGGATAACTTGCAAAATTGATTTTCTGAAAACTTACCTCCTTGGGATAGAAATCTAGTACTCCAATTTTCTATCGTTTGCTTAAATCAATCTTTAAGAAATTGAAAATAGGCCTTTTTACATCTACCTACCATATTGGGAAACCTTGAATATCTTTCAGGGTTGTTAGACGATCTTATACCTAGAATACCTGACATAATTTGTTTATCACCCTCAGTCGTATTTGAGTTGTAAAAGATGGTGGATTTATCAAAATTTACACATTGGATTTATCAAAATTTACACATTGTCCTGAGCATCTTTCATACTCCTTTATCACCCCTCCACTCCTACTTGCCTTAGTGCCTCTTAGCAACCAATCAACCATAGCTAACCTCATAAGAGCTGATAGACCCTCACTACAAATCAAGAAGAGGAAAGGCTTAAAGGATCTCCCTACCGAAGCCCTCGACTAGGTCTAAATCTCTCACCAATTTTTCCATTCACAATGCTCGAGTATGAAATTGAAGATATACACCTTATAATAGTATCAATCCATCTCACGTCAAAACCTATATACGTCATCATCTCCCTTAAAAATTGTCATTCAACTCTATCATAAGCTTTGCTTATATCTAATTTCAAAGCCATAAACCTTTTTTTCCCCACTCTATTTTGACAAAGAGTATACAAGATCTCACAAGCTAAAAGCACATTAAATTAACCCCTCAGGAACAAAAGCACTTTGAGCATTATCTATACACAACTCCAACACATCTTTGAACTGATTCACAATCATATTTGTTACAACTTGTATAGAACATTACATAAGCTAATAAGCCTAAAGTTACCTAGATTTTTTGGATTAGGACATTTAAATATCAACACAATATTAGTAACATTCAGTGGTTTAAGACCCATACCTTCATTTAGGATTTTTAAACAAAAGTGTAAGATGTCACTTCCCAGAATATGCCAGCACCTTTGGAAGAACAAAGTCAAAAACTCATCATCCCCAAAAGCCTTAGTTGGCCCCATTTCCTTTAAAGTCGTAAGAACCTCATCCATTGAGAAAAAAATAATAACCTTTGATTCACTTCATTTGAGATTGATGGCTCAACCCCTAAAAGAATATGAGTAAAATTTTTTACACCATCTGAGAAAAAAGATTTTGAAAATACCTTCGAGCAATTTCCTCCATTTCACCCTTATCTTTTGTTTCCCTTCCATCTTCATTCACCAAACATCTAATCAAGTTCCTTCGCTTACGACAAGAAGCATAATTGTGAAAGAAAGTTGTCTTTTTGTCTCCTACTTTTAACCAATTTGCCCTTGCTCTTTGTTCCCAATACATTTCATCTTTATCAATCTCCAAATTTAGCTGGATCTTTGTATCAATAATTTGAGTGAGATTCTCATCATCTAACTCCTCTTGAACCAGCTCCTTAAGTTTTTTCGTCAACTCCTTTTCGAGACTGTTCCTTTTAGATTTTATCAAACCAGCCATTTGATCAACCTAATTTTCAATTGTTCAAGCCTACTTAATAGTTCACCAGATATAGAATCCCATAGGACTTTCACTTCTTATTCAAAAGAATCCTCCATAACGCACCAAGCCTTAAACCAAAACTTTCTCTTAACCAGTCTATTTGTTTCCTGTTCAATTCAAATAAGGAGCAGACAATGGTTAAAGAAATAATGTGGAAGATGTTTTATCATTACGGTTGGAAACATCTTCATCCATTTAGCATTGGTCACACCCCTATCCAATCTCTCTCTAATGTTAGTCTTAGTTAAATTTCTTATTTCCCATGTGAACCACACCCTAGAATATCCAACATCCATCAACTGACAATCATCCAATACTCCTCTAAAAGCTTCCATTCTCCCCTCATCTCTCGACCCCCTCCTACTTTTTCAAAAGCATACAAAATCTCGTTAAAATCCCCACACACCAACCAGGGAAGTTCCTGAATGTGCCTTAGGCTATGCAACAGACTCCACAACTCTTCTCTATTTTGTACGTATGGTGACCTATAAAACTCGGTTAACCTCCACCTTAAGCTCTTGTCATATTCCTCTACCATAACAATAATATGATTACAAGAATAGCTTTTGAGACTGATAGAAACTTTCCCCTCCATGATAGACAAAGCCATCCTCTCAAACCTAACGCTGACACCTCAATATTATTCAAGAAGCCACACCTCCTCGAACGTTCTCCATTTGTATTGTACTCAGTTTAGTCTCTATAAAGAAGACTACTTGGGGATTATACATCTTCAGCACATGTCGAAGTCTTCTAACGACTCGTGGACTCCCCAAACCACAGACGTTCCAACTTAAAGTTTTTATTGCGATCGGTCGGCTTGCCCCTTAACAACCATTGTAAAAAGTAGTTTCACCCTATCACCCTCCCTTTCCTAACCACTAATGACCCCGCAATCATCTCATTTGTACAAACATCACTTTCTTTTCTGGCCCACTTTTTTCCCTCACCCCTTTCAATAGCAAACTCCTCTAAGTCATGATCCATGGTTGTTTGACCCCGAGATTTTATGTATTCCCCTATAGAAACCACTGCAGAACATAAATCGCCTTCCAAATTCAAACCCAATATAGGATCGATACTAGTGGTAGAAATTCCCTTATCCCCTTCACCCCAATTCCACCTTCCAAAATTTTGCCTCCCAAAATAATCATCCTCTTTCTCCCTTGTTTATTCCTCTCTAAGCCATACATTATTCATCGCTATAGCTCTTTTAGATTGGAATCTTAACGACAAATCCTACCCATCTCAACTATCTTAACCCCTAATAACATTCTTGCTTGGCAAAAAGAATCACCATGCCCTAAATGACCATAAAAAAACAAAATAGCGTCAATCTCTCATATTTAAAAGTAACATAACCATAATTTCCTGCAGAGAACATAACCCTTTTTTTTCTATTTAATAGTCGGTAAACATCCAAACAAACCCTAACACATAAGTAGTTCCGGAATCCTCTACCCAAACTAGCATTATTGTACTCCACAAATTTTCCAAGGAAGTCGCCAAGTTGCCTTGTTAGTGATTCATTATGAAGTCCTAGGGGTACATCATGAACTTGTGTCCAGAAATAAGCACAAATCAATGGAACTTATAATAGATCATCCCCTTTCTAAAGACAATGAATCATCAAAAAATGATTATTAAAAGTCCAAGGAGTCCCATTAACAACACTCTCCATATCCATTTTATGAAAAAATTTAAACAAGAACCTTTTCTCTCCTAGATCTAAGATTTGAACCCCTCTAACTGAATGCCAAAGATTTGCCATCGTACTTCTCATTGTCGAAAAGTGAATGACACTGGCTGTCAAAAAAACCCCCACCAAACAGAACTCAGTATCCTCAATCACAAAACTAATTTGTCTCTGCACCTATAAAATCTCTTCCTTCTCATCATCTAATGACAAATCAGCCAAATCCTTCTCCATTCTTAAAAATCAAAACACACAATAAATGATAAAATCAAGCAAAACGCTACTCCAAAGCCACCGAAACCAAGAAAAATAGTCACAAAAACCTAGAAACAAAAGAACATGCTAGAAACAGAAGACCAGAGACGTGCCAAATTGGGTAGACAAGTTTAGCATTAGAATTAGCAGAGACCAAACATTTTTTTATTTAGTATAAATAATTGAAATTTTACATTGAAAATTTACTAAAATAAAATATAAATATCTTAAATAATTTAAGCATAAAACAAACTTTCGTTAAGGTGCATTTATTTGTTTTATTTATTTTGAAATCTACAATTATATATGGGAAAAAAAAAAATGATGTTAATCATTTTTAATGTTGATCATAAAAGGGAAATTAGTGTTTAGAGTAATTGAATCTAATGTTGGCGTCCAACCTGGCTTAATATAGCTTACCTAACCCTACATTACACAACATGGCCTTCAATGTGTAGTTAAACTCCCATAATGTCACTATATCTCGAAGCGGTGATCTTCTAGCTTTCTTTGAACTTTGTTTCTAATTTATTGTTGAGTACGTAACCAATAGGGACTACATTTTGTCTCTTTGCTGAAAAAGTAAAGCCTATTTATTGAGGAAGAAAAAGAAAAAAAAGTTATTGTATGTTTATACGTATATATATGTATAATAGACTTAACTGAGAACTATGATGATGGGTTCAGAGAAAATGAATAACTCCATGGAAATAGAAGACGAGAACATTGAGAAGACAAAGATAAGTCTTATGAGAATCTTGGTTGAAAAACAAGATCCATCTTCCAAGGTGAGTGTGCCTTTTTTCTTTACCATTGTTGTTTTCCCCGTGATTATTGCAGGTTTTTCCAGTTTGGCGTTTTGATTGTTAGCCATTGTTGTTTCTTTGTCTGTTTATGTTTTGGCTGCTTTTCTTCATTAAAACTGGGTTTACAGACTCAGAGACCTACAATATCTTTTCATTTTTCTTTTTTGCCGTATTGTGATAAACGTAAAAGCCTTAGTTTAACCAACAAGGGAACTCTTTTCCAAGATTCAGATTTTCTTCTTTGATTTGAGTCGTATATGAAATTGGGGTTTTGCAGGAAGTTGAAGATGGGGCATTGAGAAGATTTCTAAGAGCTCGTGATTTAGATGTAGAGAAAGCATCAAACATGTTCCTTAAATACCTCAACTGGAAACGAAACTTTGTTCCCAATGGTTCCATTTCACCATCCGAAATCAGGCATGAAACCCAACAGAATAAGATGTTCTTGCAAGGTTGGGACAAGAAAGGACGACCGATAGCCCTTCTTCTTGCTGCAAGGCATTTCCAACATGAAGGCGGTGTGGATGAATTCAAGCGTACGTATTTTACTTTTCAAACTTCCACAAATTCACAAAATGTCTTGGTCGATGATGACTTTGAATTTTCCCTTACAGGTTTTATAGTCTACCTTTTCGACAAAATAATCACAAGGTAATATCTTTTATTCATATTTATTTATCCAACCAATCAACTGGGATAAGTATTTCATGCAACCTTGTAATGGTGGCAGGATGCCACCAGGGCAAGAGAAATTCATGGTGATAGGAGATCTTAAAGGATGGGGATACGCAAATAGCGACATCCGTGCATACCTTGCAGCTCTATCTCTCGTACAGGTTTAACTCTTTTAATTCAAACTATGGTATAAAACTGTGTATGTTTTGCCCTAAAAATCCCAATGTTTGATCAAAATGTAACACTTTAGTTCAATGGCAGGATTATTACCCTGAAAGACTCGAAAAGCTGCTCATAGTCCATGCACCATACATCTTCATGACAGCATGGAAAGTTGTTTACCCTTTCATCGACCCAAAAACCAGGAAAAAGGTAACCTTCCTTATCACTTCTGAAACAACAAATCAATGCACTATCTTTTAACTGTTTCTCTGTGTGTGTTTTACAGATAATATTCGTCGATAACAAATCACTCAAATCAACTCTGCTAGAAGAAATAGACGAGAGCCAGCTGCCAGCTACATTGGGTGGCAAACTTGAATTGGTTCCAATTCACAACAGCTAATCATATATAATACATTGCTACAGATGAATGGCTTGAAAAAATTATGTTGTGTCAACATATGTATCCAATATATACTGGAAGATGACTTTTAACACTTTTCTTTTTATGTATTTGAAGTACGGTATACTCAAAGGTGAGTTGAATCACACCATCTTCACTCCATTTATGTATGTGCATTGCCTTGTAGCTTGGACTAAGCCTTATGGAGGAAACTGGTAAGTTGGAGTGGGCAGGCTTATTTCGTAAGGTTAAGCCCAAATCTATTCTAGGTTTGTCCTGGTTTCGTAAAATTTCTCACTTTCTAACTTTTTGGGTCCCATCAATCTAAAAGTTATTTATTTTTTGGTACGTTAACTTGGGTAGACCTAATCATGGGCTAAGCCGAGTCGGTGCAAAATTTTAAGCTTGTTTTCTAGTTCTCAAGCTTAGTTTAAAAAATGGATCTAAAATTTTATCCAACCTTATCCTAAGTAAAAATGTTAAACTCAAGCTTAGCCCAGCTCGATATGCTGTATTAGGTTTTTTTATATATATTATTTTATATACAAAAACAAATTTCAAAAATATAATACATCAAATACACTAATAACATTAAAATAAATATTTCTCAACAAATTGAAAATACATTAAAAAAAGTCTTTATACTTAAATAATACTAAGATAGTTGCAACTTAGCAAGCAAATACCTCTAAAGTAGTAACAAAATTAACAATAAAATAAGAGTTATACAATATCTAAACAATAACAACAAAATAGTAGTAATATAATAGCAAAATGATAGTAAATAGCAACAGAAAAAATTTTAGCCAAATTCAGGTCGAGCTCAAGCTAAAAAGTTCTTACCTGAGGCCTAACTCGTTTCCCGTTTAGAAAATGGGTCTTTTTTTTTCTAAACTTATTTTTCGGGTCTATATTTTTTCTCAAACCCTCTCACTTTTTGAATGAACCTTCGAATATAGACAGACAACCTAACCTATGATGAGGTCTAAGTGGAGAGAGAAGATTTTGTTGTTGCAAGTCTTTTTGCTCTTGGCAAAATTTATATACTAGAATTGTTTATTAATAGTTGAAATTAGTTTGGTTTTTTTTCCATATATATTTTATATGCAATTTTTTTCTTGGGTAAATTATATTTATGGTCGCTTAAAATAAGATTTGCCTTATTTTAATCATTCAATTTTTTCCTTAATTTAATTACTTTAAATAAAATAATTGTATGAATTAATTACTGTTACACAACTTTAATAATAATAACCTTTTTCACCTAATTATAAAATTCTTCATATAAGCACTAAACCATTAAATATTATACTAACAATTTTCAAGCAAGCTAAAACAAGTAAACAAACAATTCCATCATGAAAATAGATTCTTTTAAACATAAAAAGTTAATGAATTATATCTGGATTAAAGACAATATGATTATATATTACACTATACTACCAACTTGATTTCTTAAATCCCTAGTTTGATGCATTATTTTGCTTAATTACTTAAGATTGTTCAAACTATGAATATGTATCATACAAATATGGATGGTGTACACAATGTTGACAAATACACAGATAGCCATAACTAGTCACTATATCCCTAAGCATGAGGCTTCTGCTATACTATAAGTAAAATTAAAAAATATTTTTTTTGAAATATTTAGAATTAAGACTAAATTAAAAAATTTTGTAAATATTAAGAGTTAATTTTTTTTTTTAGAATTCAAATTAAAATGATCATTTTTGTAAACATTGAGGGCTAAATTTGTTGAATTTTTTATGTTTAAGATTAATTTATATATGTAAACATTGGAGAACTAATTTTATTATTAGACCAATAAAAAAAACTCACCTTAGTTATGAATAATTAAATTATTTATTTTCAAAAAGTTTAATAACTAAATAAAAAATTAATAATTAAATGATCAAAATAGAACAAAAAAATCATTTTTATAGTTTATCCAATTTTATTTTATATTTTTAAATTATATTTAATAAAATCAATTCAAATAATTTATATTTAATTATTATCTATAAAATGTATATTTCTTGTAATTATATAATCATCAATCCTCAAAACCAATATATATTCCAACAGAGGTCATGTCACAAGTTATTTACAAAAAAGCTTCTCTGCAAGAGGCACCCCTCCTCAGTGCGGCGCGTCTGTATATATACAAGAGACTAACGGTAAAATTAAAATAATTTTATCAATTAATATTTTAATAATTTAACTGTCATATTTTATGTTTTCTTCGTATAAATTATGCATAATAAACTTAGACTAAATGAAAAGGTTTTAACTATTTATTTTATATAAAAAATTCCATCCGCTAATATTTAATAATATATAGATAATTTTAAGTTAATAAATATATATTATTATTTCAGCTTTTGATTGAGTTTGTATCAACCTTAATCGGATTATTAACTCGGTTAAGAAAATTACATAAATATACTTTCGTAATTAAAATAAATTATATTATTTGAGGGCATATATACTATTATTTAAGGTCCTAACTAAGTTAGTATTATCCTCAATCGAGTCAGTAAAAACCATAAAGTGTAAAAATATTATTGGTTCATTGAATGCTATTAACTGAGTAGGTATTATTCTGAACTAAATATGACTAAATTATTTATTATTTATTATTAAATTATTTTTAATAATGATCGTACTAAAATTTAATAAAAATAACAATAATCATCTACCAAAAAAATCTTACTAAGAGTAATCTGGTTATTTTAATTTTCCCTTATATTATTACAAAATTATTCCATTCAACCAAGCACAAGAATACTATTACTACTCTATACCATTATAGTTTTATTCCATTATAGCGAACTAAACGAAATGTTAGTTTACTACTAAACTAAAATTTTATTTTAATAATTTTATACAATTTAACTTCCATCAATTGTATATATTGTACATTTTAATGTTTTTATACAAATTTTAATATCATCTCCACATCGACTTAAGATTGGCAACAACACAATGATAAATAACTTAATTTATTTTTTAATTTTAAAATAATACTTATTATTAAATGGGGGTAAAACTAGTCATTTTCTAAATGCACTAAAGCTTAAATTCAAAACAAAAACAATAGTTTTGAAATATCAATCTCAAGTATTTTATTATATCAAACAAATTTGAATTTACTGATTTTAGGTATTAATTTTATTGGTTGCATGATTCTTTTGTTTATTTTATTAAATATCTTGGATGTTATTTATTAGGTTAAATGATGTTTAAAACCTTTCAAACTCAATTGAGCCATTAAATATAATTTAATTAACTAAACCTTTTAACATTTAAAATTAACAATAAACCATTAAAGAGAAACGCCAGCCATATTTTGATTACTTTTGTCAAATTACACACTAGCATTGTGTCACATGACCAAAACTAGTATTATATATAATCATTAAAAATTATAAAAGTTATAGAAAATCAGAAAAAAAATATATACAAAAAAACAACAAGAAACATAGAAATGTGCAAAAAATTATAGAAAAATACAAAAACAATATTATAAATGACAAATTATAAAAAAAAATTAAATTTATTCGGCCACTTTACAAGATTTAAATAAAAAACCTCAAGACCTAAAGCTTAAATCGAGTCTGATTCTGCCTAGGAACACTATAAATCATACACAATGATCCCCGAGTTTAACCCAAATAGTTCATCCCCTTCCATTACGAAGAGACTTTCCGCAATATCGAGAATCAATCCCTAGTGATTATGATTATCAATCTACTACCCCTAAGCTTCTATCCATCTTAAAAATAATGCATCCATAAATAACCAACAGTAAGGCCAGAAAACTTCACTCAAGCTTATAAGATTTACAGGCTATAAAGAATCTTTATATATAACAAGTTAAAAACCAATCATTCTTGCAAGACAAATGACCCTTCTATCTTTTTCTCCAGGGGCTGTGATAGAGGAAAATTTAGAGGCGAAAACATGCCATTGAAACTAGAAGCAGGTGCAGGCTTGAACTCATAAGGACCTTCCTTCACTCCCCACACCTGTTTAACAAACAAATTTATATAATGGAGATTTTAACATCATAGTTTTATACCAAATAAGGTGGGTAGAAGAACCAAAACCATGAAATATTACCTGATTTCCTTCATCATCGTAGCCCCTATCCCAGGTATGTATTTCATTGTTCTTCAAAACCATAAGTTCAGAAGTGAAGTGTGTTGCTCCATTCTAGCCAAATGGTGAAAAAAATATGGCAATTAGTGCTTGCTAGTATAGCATCATTCACTGCAATAGAAAAAATTCATACTAACTACTTCTTACTTGAACCGTTTCCTATGTTAGTTGAACTCAGATATGAGTAGGAGATACAGGTATGTGTCTGATATATCTCATTTTTAAGTTTTATCATATATTTGGAAAATCATACCCCATGCCAAAGTCTGATTATGAGAGACGCGGATGCTTACAACCTTGGAAGGTTGGGAAAAAAAAAGGAAAATTCAGAAATGACAACATGATTGACAGAGAGAATAATATACCCATGAATTTGGGAAGCCACCTGGCGGAGTTGAACCTTCGTATAAACAGCGTTTCCCCCTCTCACAGCGATTAAGATATATAGTTGTAAGAGGTTCTGCAATATCCTGTTCATAGAATATAAGTTTACAAGAAGCAAAATTACCATTGCCAGAAATGACCAAAATCTAGGCCTTCAACTCAAATTTATTGGTCAAAATTCTTATTCCCAAACTGCTAATTGGTACCAACCACTAGCATGCTCTAAGAAGGCAAGAACCTAAGCATGATAAGCTATGACAAGATAGAAACAGCAAGTACCAAGCACATGACAACGGGGAATATCTACAAATTGCGAACAAGAAAATCAAAGTCATATGCATAGATGCTTGCACACAAGGGAATAATGTGAAAAGGCTTACACCAATAACTTCTTCAGGTAGCGGACGTTGATCCCTTGGGCGGTCACAGAAATTCTTGTAGTCCTCCACATCTCTAATCGCATATGAACTTACCTGTGCCAGTAAAATACAAGTTAGAAATCTGAAATCCCAGCTAGCTCCAAAGACATCAAAGGAAGGCAATAGGTTATCAAAGAAACGATGTGGATATACTCAATGTAAACAATAATAGTAGAACAAATTGGCATTGCTTACAGAATGTATTGATCACAAACCCCTCAAACATAGGGAGATTCTTACACTGTGTTCCTTTTTTTCTTTCTCTTAAATCCTAAACATGACATTACTCATCCGTGAAGTTAGCACTTTTAATAAATCAGTGTAGAAACAAACCTCAACATCGCATTTCAGATCTTTTGGACAAGGCTTCACCATGAGAAACCTCTGCAACCAAAAAACTGTCAGACTTGTATGAGGTAAAGGTGTTCCACCAGAAGTGAGTTAAGAGATCAAAGGAAAACACAAAGAATAAAAAACATAAATATAACTTAAGGTATTCAATTATCATAGATTGTCTGATCAGTATATCTTCTTGCATGGCAGTTTACCTGCCGAAAGGGTTTCTGAGGAGTCCTCCAAAACGCCTAAACCAAAAGAAGTGCAAACCACTAAATTGTTGCATATTAACCGAAAATTTTAAGAACAAATAGATTGAATAGGCACTGAGTTGAACAAAAAACCTGTTCAAAATATAAAACCTTTGAACCATCCACCATATCCGTTGCAGGGCAAGTAAGTATTCTGCAATTATCAAAATTTCTTAAAATTTAAATGTATTTAAAGCATCAGCTACCGAAAAAAATGAACCATAACATAAACTAAGAAGCAAGGGCTTATTTCTTCCAAAAAATAAGGTATGCTGTAAGTAATATCGAGCTCAATCAACAACCATAGAATCTAAAATTAACTTCGTTTTTCATCCTAGATACAGTAATAAATAGATAGTACCTGAAATTGAAGTAATTATCTGGGACTCTAGAGGCTTGCTCCCTCGAGAACTACCATTAAACATGAAGAAAGAAAGAAAATAGACAATAAAAAAAAGATAGAAAAAAATGAAGAGAACGGAGAAAAAAATGAAGTACCTTTTCACCGCTAAGAGAACGGGCAACGATTTTAGCATGGTCCCAACGAGTGGTAGACTTGGTCAACCTCTTGAGCAAAAAGGCACCGCCAATTAGAACCAAGGTCTTCACTACCAAACCTCGAGCTCGGCTCCATCCATTAGGGTCCGATTCCGACCCCGACTCCGAACCTTTTGCCATATATTATAATGATATAATTCCCCAAAATTCAGAGCTCATCCAAACACCCACATCTTAGACCAGCAGAAATATCGAAGGAAAATAATAATCTGATTTCTCCAGAAATAAAGGGCGAGCCAAGCCAAAAGTGAAAAAGTAGGATGGATATTCGAGATTATAATTTGTTTATAATTGATAAACAAGGGTTTGGAGTTTTTGGGTACATTATTGGTGGTGTTGTGTCAGTGGTTACCACGTTTCTCCTCTCTTTTTCAGTTTTCACGCACTGTTTACCACTCTTCTCTGTTAGGAGAAATATTTTTTTAGGGTTAATTTAAAGTATATATTTTTATTTTAGTATTTTTTTTTTTTTGTCTGTGATAAAGTGGTATCTAAATCAAGATAGCTAGAGTTGCACCGTTTTTTTAAACATACATACTGGTATTAGTCTGTTTAAATATACCGTTTTAGATTTATTAAATTTAAATATAAAATATCCATTAATTATGTAAAATATTTAAAATCTGACTCAATAAATCCAAAATTAACAAGAAAACAGAAGCGGAAGGGTGAATGGGAATTTTTTCTTTGATAATCTGGTTAGTGATTTTTTAATAATATTGTATTTTTATATTTTAAATATGAAAATATATCCTAGAAAAAAATACTTTAAAATTATGTTAAACTTTACTTTTTAATGTAATCTTTTTTATTGGTCAATACATTCTAATCAATTTTTAGCATAATAGTAAATAATTAAAAATTTTATATTTTTAATATTATTTACGCACCTTATGCACCATGTTTTGATCGATGTGACCGAAATTAGTAAAAGTGAATCGATACAGCTGAAACTGGTGTAGAACTGACCACCGTCCTAAATTATTTTTTTTTCTTAAGTTGGTATTTTGGTTAGTTCAATCGTTATTCGAACAATTAAGTCAATTTAAAAAGAATTTAAACCCACAAATTAGTACCTAAACTATACTATTTTCCACAAGTTGTTACTTAAAAACTTTTTTTTTGGTACAAGTGGTACATAAATTATTCTTTTGTTACACATTTTACACTAAAATATTATGTAACGACCCGATAGTTAGGGGTGTCAAAAAGTGCATTCCCGGAACTCCGCTCCCGTAATTAGGACTCGTAAATATTTACTAGTTGTGTAGTTAACTAGGTTTCGGTTAAGCGAATTTACTTGAATTAAAAGTAATTAGGTATAAGGACTATATTGTGTATAAGGTGAAAGTTGAATTATAGATTAAAGAATAATTAAAGGAACTAAAGAAGCAATTATGCCTTATTCCATTAAAAGGACGGGATTAGTGAATTATTTATGTAATTTATGTATAAATTTATTTATATATTATAATAGTTAAAGTTAAAATATATTACAATACTAAGAGAACTTAATATTATATAATAATTAATTAATGTATAAAAAAACAAATTAAAAAGAGAGAGAAAGCCATACAAATTAAGAAAGAAAAAGAAAGAAGAAAAGAAGGAGACGCACGGCTTTAGGGCTTCAATTTTTTAAAGCTCAATTGATAACGTCGTACCGGAATTCTCGACTAAAAAGAAGAAAGATAAAATCGACATCGAATAGCTCGGAATTCACGACTTATATTTTTATAATCCAAACCTAGTTATTAATTGTTGTATTTTAATTTAATGCATATGGTAAGTGGTTAAGGTGAGAATTTGGCACTTTGATATTGGATTGAATTAAAATTGATTGAAATTGATTGAATCGGTATATATATTATGAATGTATTGATTATTTGAATTAAAATGAATATTCATGTGTGTATGTGATTATATGAAAATTTTATATTGGATATTGGTTGTTTTTGAAATGTGAAATTAAACCCTATTAACTGTATCGGGCTGAGTCGAATATAGATGGTATGCTATAGGATAGGAAGAGTTCAAGGATTTCTTCAACTTTGAGTCGATAAGGCACTGGGTGTCAATTTACTTCAATTTAACCGATGAGACATTGGGTTTCAAATTCATATAGCGCTGGGCGCAATTAATACTTCGGATTTATCCGATAAGGCACTGGATGCCAAACTGGTGTATTGGTTGGATCTGCGTATCCGTCTGAGTCCAAGTCGTGTTAATAGGGGTAATTAAATAAAACGATACTATGATTGATATTAGATGATATTGTATGTGAATTGAAAATGGGATAGTGATTTGAAACATGAAAATGAGATACATGAGTTATGTACTCATGAATTGGATATGGAATGGATAATGTTATTATTTAAATTATATGTGGATCAAATTGTGAAAAGCTATTATATAGCAAGTGATGAGAATTGAGTATGGTATGAAATGATGTATTCATGAGTTGAGTATTGAATGGCTAATGCCATTGTACAAATAAATGTGGTTTGATATATGAATAACTATTTATATAGCAATTGTGTGAATTGGGACATTGTTTAACAATTGAAATATGATAGCATATGATAGTCATGATACTAGACATTAATATGTGCTTAAAATTCAATTGTGCATAGTATATTATCTTGTATTTAAATATTCGGATTATAGAAATACCATTGAGTTTTACTCAGCGTACAATTTTGTTTTTTTCTTGCGCAGATTAGGTACTTCACATTTGATCACCAATTCAACATCCAACAACAGTCCCGAACTCAAATGTGGTGATGTTTATCTTTTGTGTTGGCATGTACCTAGGACATCTAAATAATAGTTATTTTGTGGATTGATTATAAATGTAATGTTGGTTTGGTATATACATATAAACATGTGTTTGTGTTTAAAGCCATATTATTGCATGGTAAATTGAACCAAATCTAGATATGTGCATGTGAATTTAAGTTAATGTTTTTGGTAGTTTTGAGTTAGGCCAAATTGATGAATTTTGACATGTTTATAATTTTAATTTGGTTGATGTTTTGATGATATAAATGTGGTACCAATAGGGGTATACTGGTTAGGCACCTAGGATGATTATTTTAGCATGTTTTGTATGTGTTTGATCGTGTTTTGGACAGGCTAAACAAATAGTTTTTGAGTTCTTTAATGTCCAAGCATATAGGAATTGGTAAATTTGTTGTTTAAGGCACATTTTAGGTCTACCCGACTAGACACACAAGCGTGTGACTTGGTCGTGTAAGACATACGGCTAGTACACGGGTTACGAAGCCATTTCAAAGGGTACATGGCCTGGCACACGGGCGTGAGGCTTGGCCATGTGACCCAAGTCAGAGAGTTACAGAGGCACAGACATAGGTTGGGACACGGCCATGTATGCCTACTTCAAATGCCCACATAGCCAGACACACGAGCATGTGACTCACACGGTCATGTGAACCCTGCAGTTAAAATTTTTCTAACTTTTCCCTAAAATTTTCAAATGCTCTCGATTTAGTCTCAAATCATTTGTAAAGTATTTTCAAACTCTCAAGGGCTTAATATGGGACTTTATGCATGTTAATGATGAATTATTTTATGATTTTTGAAATGTCTAAAATGAATGATTAGATTAGAATTCTCGGTAATACCCTGAAACCCTATTTTGACGACGGATACGGGTTAGGGGTGTTACATTTAATGGTCTCAGAGCTTTACAGGTTTAGCCAATTCTCAGACTAAATCGAGTTCGGAATTGAGTCTAGAGGTACATGCCATAATTGATTCAAATTGAGTCAGGTTTTGGATGCTAATATATTTGTTTTTGTTTTATAGATGAAAATGTCGGATGATTATAATGACAATGTTGATCAAGAGATATATACTGGAGATGATGTCTCCAATGAGTTAGATGGAACCGAATCGGTAACATCAAGTGTTAATCCAATTAGTACTCAACAACCTATTGTTGAGCGAGGTAATACTGAGGGAGGAGGTGATCTACAGTTACTTAGAGCTATTGCTGATGCTGTTTAACGTGTGGCGGGAA
The DNA here is from genome assembly GCA_020496765.1 of Gossypium stocksii. Taxonomy (NCBI): domain Eukaryota; kingdom Viridiplantae; phylum Streptophyta; class Magnoliopsida; order Malvales; family Malvaceae; genus Gossypium; species Gossypium stocksii. The sequence continues at coordinate 73,700,995 of CM035622.1, forward strand.
CCACATCTGCTATGGGACCTGCACTTACTATTCGTCGAGCTCCGATTAAAGATTTGTGTAGATACGGTGCGACTGAATTCTTAGGATTGAAAGGAGTCGATCCTTCTGCAGCTAAAGTTTGGATTAAATCCACTAAACGCATCTTGTAACAACTTAAATGCAACCCACATGAAAGCGAAATATGTGTTGTTTCTATACTGCAATAAGAAGTATATACTTAGTGGTAGTCAGTGACACGTCATGTATCTGCAGATTAGGCTAATTGGGAATTCTTCCAAAAGGAATTCCAAGAGAAATATGTTGGTAAATTGTATATCGAAGATAAAAGATAATAGTTTATTATGCTAAAACAAGGTGGGATGTCTGTGGTTGATTATGAACGAGAGTTCTCTCGACTTAGTAGGTACGCTGTTGAGTTTGTGCCTACTAAAATTGATAGTTGCAAGCGATTTCTGCGTGGTTTACACGATGAGTTGCAAGTACAATTAGTATCGCACAAAATTACTGAGCTTACGGACCTAGTTGAACGAGCAAAAATGGTAGAACAAGTTCTGGGTTTTGAAAAAAAGACTAAAAATACTCGTGCTGTTGGGAAGCGTCCTAGAGCTGCAAGTTTAAATCCACAACCAAATAGATCAAAATAATTTTATGGTAGCTGAAGATCAAATTTTAAGTCAGATAGAGCTGATAAAAATCATGATAAACAACTGACTATGTCTATGGGTAGTGTGTGAGGTCTATCCAAGGATATTGATATTCCAAATTGTGAGCACTGTGGGAAAAAGTATCGTGGTGATGCTGAAAATTAACTGAGGCTGTTTTCGTTGTGGATTTACAGAACATTTTACTAGAGAGTGTCCGAAGAATGAGAAAGCTACACATGTTACTTCTCAGAGATCTATGCCTACTCGTAAAAGTTGCAAGTCGAGTCGAAGTGGTTTATTTTCGAGAAGGGGTGCTAGAAAGCAAAATAATATTGTTACTCATCAGTCGGAGACTAGAACGCCAGCTTGAGCTTATGTTGTGTAGACTCATGGGGATGGCGATGCTAATGACGTTGTGATAGGTATCTTTTTATTACATTCAGAACTTGTTTATGCTTTGATAGATCCGAGATCTTTGCATTCGTATGTTAATACTGAATTGGTTAAGTCGGGAAGTTTAAAATCTGAGACGTCTAAAGTATCCATAGTAATGTCTAGTCCATTGGGACAATTTGTATTAGTGGATCAGGTGTGTAAGAGATGTTCGTTAGTGATACAAAATATAACCTTCCTTGTTGATTTGTTGATAATGTCGTTTAGTGATTTTGATATGATTTTGGGTATGGATTGGCTTACGGAGCACGGAGTGATTTTGGATTATTGTAAAAAGAGGTTTGTTGTTCAGAGTAAAGGTGGTGATATGATTAAGGTGAATGGTGTTCAAACGAGTGGTTTAACTCGTATCATTTTAGCAATTTGAGCTGATAAACTTTTTAATCAAGTTTGTAAAGCTTTTCTAGCCTATGTTATCAACTCGAACTCTGATGATAGTCAGTGCAGTAAAATTTGAACTGTTTGCGAATTCCTTTATGTGTTTTTCGAGGAATTACCGGGATTACCACAAAATTGGGAGGTTGAGTTTGCAATTGAAGTGTTTCCTGGTATGGATCCAGTGTCAATTTCCCTCTATCGTATGGCACCCACGGAGTCGAAAGAATTAAAAATACAATTGCAAGACTTATTGGATCGTGGTTTTATACGCCCTAGTATATTACATTGGGGAGCTCCAATAATTTTTGTCGAAAAGAAAGATGGTTCAATGTGACTTTATATTGACTATCTGCAATTGAATAAGTTGATGATTAAGAATCAATACCCTCTACGCCATATTCATGACTTATTCGATCAACTAAAAGGAGTTTCTTTCTTTCCAAATGTCAATTTGAGATCGGGTTATTATCAGTTGAAAGTGAAAGATAGTGATGTACCAAAGACGATATTTCGTTCGCATTATGGCCATTATAAATTCTTAGTGATGCCTTTTGGATTGAAGAACGCTCCGGCAGCATTTATGGATTTCATGAATCATATTTTCCAACCGTATTTGGATAAATTTGTGGTATTTTTTATTGATTATATTTTGATCTATCATGAGCAACACCTCAGAATTGTTTTGCAAGTGTTACGAGAAAAACGGTTATATAAAAAGCTTAGTAAGTTTGAATTTTGGTTATCAGAGGTTGCATTTTTAAGTCATGTTATCTCGGTAGATGGAATTAGAATTGATTCGAAAAAGATCGAGGCAATTGTTCAGGGGAAAGCACCGAGGAATGTGTCAGAGATTTATAGTTTTCTTGGACTAGCTAGTTATTACCGAAGATTTGTAAATGGAATTTCGAAGATAGCTTTGCAGATGACAAAGTTATTACATAAGAATGTTCAATTCTTCTAGGACGATCAATGTCAATAAAGTTTAGAGAAATTGAAGCAGATGTTGATTGAAGCACCGGTTTTTACCTTACCAGAATTGGGAAAGGATTTTGTCATTTATAGTGATCCTTCCTTGAGCGGTCTTAGTTGTGTTTTGATGCAAGATGAGAAAGTGACAGCTTATGAATCTCATCAGCTAAAAATGCACGAACGTCATTATCTGACGCATGATTTAGAGCTAGCTGTTTTTGCTCTAAAGATCTAGAAACACTAACTGTACGGTAAAAAGTGTCATATCTATACTGATCATAAGAGTCTCAAATACCTCCTATCTCAAAAGGAGTTGAATTTGAGATAGCGTCATTAGGTAAAGCTTCTAAAAGATTTTGATTGCATTATTGATTACCACATTGGTAAAGCTAATGTTGTAGCGAACTCGTTGAGTAGAAAACCAGCGGTTGAATTGTGAGCAATGTTTGCTCAGCTCGGTATCAATAACGATGGAAGCCTATTGGTTCAATTAAAGATCAAACCGGTGATGTTTGATCAGATCAAGTCAGTGCAGTTAGATGATGACAAGTTGATGAAGAAAAGAGAAATGGTTCAGAATGGTATATTAGAAAATTTTAGCATTGATGATTATGGTTGCTTGAGGTTTCATAACTAAACTGCATTCCGGATGTTTTAGAATTCAAATAGTTAATACTTCGCGAAGCTCATGATAGTCATTTTGCTTTTTATCCTGGAAGAACAAAAATGTATCGTGACCTACGAAAATCTTATTGGTGGCCAAGAATGAAAAGAGACATGGTCGAATATGTGGCTAAATGCTTAACTTGTCAACGAGTTAAGGCAGAACATCAAGTTCCCATCGGATTACTTCAGCCTATTTCTATTCCTAAATAAAAATGGGATCGTATCACGATTGATTTTGTAATGGGGTTACCTTTATCGACAAGTAAGAAAAATATTGTATCAGTGATTGTTGGTCAACTTATGAAATTGACTCATTTCATAGTGGTCAAGACTGATTGGTCACTTCAAAAGCTTGCTGAAGTTTATATTCAAGAAATCGTAAGATTGCACGGTATCCCTATGTCAATAATCTCTGATCGAAATCCGCGATTCACTTCGAGATTTTGGAAACAATTGCACAAATCTCTTGGTACGCAACTTAATTTTAGCACAGCTTTTCACCCGCAGATTAACAGACAATCTGAGCGTGTTATTTAGATTTTGGAAGACATGTTTTATACTTACGTTATTGATTTTGAATCAGGATGGGAGCGTTACTTACCTTAGGCTGAATTTGTATACAACAATAGTTTTTAATTGAGTATTCAAATGGCTCCGTACGCAGCCTTATACGGTTGTAGGTGTCGAACACCTGTTTGTTGGATGGAATTGAGTGAAAGAAGAATGATCAGGCTGGAATTAATTCAAGAAATGAAAGATATTGTTAAGAAAATTCAACATAGATAGAAGACAACTTTTGATAGACAAAAATCGTATTTAGATTTGAAACGTTGAATAAATATTCTGTTAGCGTTAAATTATTTATTAAAGTTTCGCCTTGGAAGAAAATTTTGAGATTTGGTCAAAAAGGGAAGCTAAGTCCTCGTTTTATTAGACCGTATGAGATCACGGAAAGAGTAAGATTAGTTACGTATCATTTAGCTTTGCTTGCTAAACTACAGAAAATGCATGACTTTTTTTCACGTTTTAATGCTTAGAAGGTATCAATCGGATCCATCTCACGTTATTTCGACGGAAGATATTGATATTCAACTAGATTTGTCGTACGAAGAAGAACTGGTTGAGATTTTAGAGCGTGAGGTGAAAGAGTTGTGTAATAAACGAGTTTTGTTAGTGAAAGTACTATGGCGTAGTCATAGTGTTGAGGAAGCAACTTGGGAACTAGAAGAGACGATGAGATCTAAGTACCCCCACCTCTTTTTAGGTAAATTTCGGGGACGAAATTTAATTAGGGGAGAATTGTAACAACCTGATAGTCAGCGGTGTCGGAAGGTGCATTCCCAGGACTCTGTTCTCGTAATTCAGACTCATAAATATTTATTATAAATATTTACGAAGCTAGTTGTGTAGTTAATTAGGTTTCGGTTAAGCGAATTTAATTAAATTAAAAGTAATTAGTTATAAGGACTAAATTGTGTATAAGGTGAAAGTTGAATTATAGATTAAAGAATAATTAAAGGGACTAAAGAAACAATTATGCCTTATTCTATTAAGTAGATGAAATTAGTGAGTTATTTATATAATTTATGTGTAAATTTATTTTATATATTATAATAGTTAAAGTTAAAATATATTATAATATTAAGAAAACTTAATAATTAAGTAAATGTATATATATTATATAATAATTAATTAATGTATAATAAGACAAATAAAAAAAAAAAGAAAGCCATACAAACTAAGAAAGAAAAAGAAAGAAGAAAAGTAGGAGACACGCGGCTTTAGGGCTCCAATTTTTCAAAGTTTAATTGTTAACGTCGTACCAGAATTATTGACAAAAACGAGGAAAGATAAAATTAACATCGAATAGCTCAGAATTCATGGTTTGTATTTCTATAATCTGAACCTAGTTATTAATTGTTGTATTTTGATTTAATGCATATGGTAAGTAGTTGAGGTGAGTATTTGGCACTTTTATATTAAATTGAATTAAAGTTTATTGAAATGGATTGAATTGGTATATAAATTATGAATGTGTTGATTATTTGAGTTGAAATGAATATTCATGTGTATATGTGATTATATGAAAATTTTATATTGGATATTGGTTGTTTTTGAAATGTGAAATTAAACCCTATTAACTGTATCGGGCTGAGTCGAATATAGATGGCATGCTATAGGATAGGAAGAGTTCAGGGATTTCTTCGACTTCGAGTCGATGAGGCACTGGGTGCCAATTTACTTCAGTTTAACTGATGAGACACTGGGTGTCAAATTAATATAGTGCTGGGTCTAGTTACTACTTCGGATTTATCCGATGAAGCACTTGGTGCCAAACTGGTGTGTTGGTTGGATCCGTGTATCTGTCCGAGTCCAAGTCGTGGTAATAGGGGTCATTAAATAAAACAATACTATGATTGATAGTGGATGATATTGTATGTGAATTGAAAATGGGATACTGATTTGAAACATGAAAATGAGATACATGAGTTATGTACTCATGAATTGGATATGGAATGGATAATGTTATTGTTTAAATGATATGTGGATCAAATTGTGAAAAGCTATTATATAGCAAGTGATAAGGATTGAGTATGGTATGAAATGATGTATTCATGAGTTGAGTATTGAATGGCTAATGCCATTGTACAAATAAATGTGTTTTGATATGTGAATAACTATTTATATAGCAATTGTGTGAATTGGGACATTATTTAACAAATGAAATATGATAGCATATGATAGTCATGATACTTGTAACAGCCCACTTTATACCCTAGTCGGAACGAGTGGTTTCGGGACCACTTAACCGAGTCAAAATATTATTTTAAATGCTTTAATATGTTTTACTGTATGATAGATATATGGTGTGAAAGTTTCGTATTGAAATTTTACTGTCTGATTGGTTAATTTGATAAAAAGGATTAAATCGCATAAAGCGATAAATTAGAGTTCTATTTTATAAATGGCTTATTTGAGCATGGCTTTATAAAAGGAGGTACTTGCATGGCAATTATGCCATTTTTAATTGGAGTGGTTGGTAATGGACCATTATGTCCATGTTTTATAATGTTTTATAATTATTTTACAAAGGTTAAAAATGTCATTTGGCTTTATTATATGTTTTAATTAATAAAACATGAAAATTCTTTCATATTTTCTTCTCTTCCACCGATTCTTCAAACAAAACAAGGGTTTTAAAGCCTTCAAACATTCGGCTACTATTTTGCTAAATTGAGGTATGTTTTGACTTCGGTTTTTAGTGATTTTTACGTTTTTGTGATCGTTGCTTCGTATATTAACCGACCCATACCTCAATTTTTGATTTTGATTATGTTTTTGAAAAATGCCATTGATGAATCCTTGATATATTGATAGATTTTGATGAATTATTGTATATTATGTGGAAATATACAAGAATTTTAAAGTAAATTTTGAAGAAAATGGGTTTTGAGGATTTGATTGTAAAAAGGTAGAATTTTTAAGGTTAAATTTGTGATTAATTGAAAGATATATGCTTGTATAAGTCCCTTGAATATTCGGCTATAGTGAATTGGGGGATTGATTGTGTAATTTGACATTTTTGTGATGAGAGGACTAAATTGCAAAGTATTGAAAATATAGGGGCTAAATTGCAAATATGTCAAATTATATGTTTTTGGATTGAATTGAATATGTGAGTTAGTAAATAGCTGAATTTTGCATTAATTTAGATAAAGACGATCGAATCCCGGAACTTGATCGGGGAAAACAGAAAATAGACGAGTAGATACAGGATTACGAGGTAAGTTCGTATAATGAAATTTAATGTGTTTATGTTTATAATTGTTGTTAATGGAATATATGACATATTAGTTGATTGAATAGCCTATTTGGATGTATACATATGAAATTGAAATGAAATTGTTACAAGTGAGAAATGAATACCGAGCCCCGTTAGAACCGTAGAAGTCGATAGGATACAAGTGACATGTCACTAGGGCTACAGGGTAGTTCGAGCTCCTGCATTTGTTGCGGACTCACCACGTGCTCATGAGCTACAGGTTTATCCTTCGGGATCACATGTTTAGTCTTCGGACTCACCGTTAGCCTACGGGCTTACCGTTCATCCTTCGGGATCACATGTTCAGCCTTCGGGCATACCGATACAGGCTCGAAAGAGCATACATGATGCATTGACGGATTACAGGTTATATGTGTATACACTGTGTGTGTATCACCCGAGTATCCCTCGATGTTCTTAAAGGTTTAACGGGCAATTATCGATACATGTTACATGAAGATTGAATGATATATGTATTACATGTTATATGAGACATGAGAATTACATGGATTATATGGTATAAGTTATATGAAATACATGTACAAGTATTTGAGCAATGATATGATACTTGAATGTTGTGGTTGGTACATGAATGAATTTATATGTTACATGAACTAACAAGTGTATACTTGTGAAATAGGCAACTTGAGTATATGAATTGAATTGGCATTGTTGTTGTAATTATCGCATTGATTCGGTAAGGTTTAATTTCTATATTATACGGACTTACTAAGCTTTAGAAGCTTACTCTGTTCATTTCTTTCACTGTCTTATAGATTCGGAAGCTAGCTCGATAATCGGACGAGTCGGAGATCACCATCACACTATCTATCAAACTTTGGTACTTTTAAACCTTTTGTAAATGAAATGGTCATGGCATGTATAGGCTAGATATTTGGTGAGCATGATATATTTTGGTAAATGATCAAGTTATGAGATGTGGCTTGGGTCATATATGAATATAATCAAGTATTAGAGTTATTCTTTGGCTATATGTGCTTATGGAAAGATATGTGATTTTGATGAGACTATAAGCTTGCATAATTGATATGTATATATGTGTGGATGAGTGCATGGAAATGGTCATTTAGGCCTTTGAGTTGGTGTTCTTGATTTGTGAATGAATTGAGATGATTTTGGGTCCATTTTGTGCTTGAATTGGTATGTTTTAGGTTGGTAGAATGGCATGAAATGTTGTTAGTTAATGGCTAGTAGAAATGACCCATATTGGGTGGCAAATTTGGCTTAAACCGAGCCTATAACGTGCCACATGGCCAGGGAACACGGGCGTGTGCTTCAACTATGTGTACCCCTGCACCTTAATGTTTTGGTCAGTTTTGGTACATGGCCTAGACACACGGGCGTGTCTGGTAACTTGTGGCCGTGTGAAATTTGGCAGTATAGTCACACGGTCTGCTCTGTTTTGTACACGGGCGTGTCTGGTAGCCGTGTGATATTTGACAGTTTCGACCACGGGGTAAGGGCACGGGCGTGCCTAGGCCGTGGGTGACACACGGTCTAACCCCACGGGCGTGTTGGACAGCCGTGGGAGGTAAGTCAGATTCGACCACGGGCTGAAAGGTTTGGGCGTGTCTGGAGGGACACGGCCGTGTGAGAAGAACACGGGCAAGGGGCACGGTCGTGTGTCCCTAACTTTGAAAATTTTGCAAATTTTCTCCTATCTTTTAGCATGATTCCAATTAGACTTCCAATAGTTATATGCATCCTTTTATGATCAATTGAAGCATGCTCTGATGATTGATGATACGTGATGAATCTTGATTAAAAAGTTTAAAATTTTTACTGTTCCGATAAATGTTACAAGTCCGGTAATGCCCCTTACCTACTCTGGCGACGGTTACGGGATAGGGGTGTTACAATACTAGACATTAGTATGTACTTAAAATTCAATTGTGCATATTATATTATCTTGTCTTTAAATATTAGGATTATAGAAATACCATTGAGTTTTACTCAGTGTACGGCTTTGTTTTTTTGTGCACAGATTAGGTACTTCACTTTTGATCGTCGATTTAGCATCTAACAACTATCCCGAACTCAAATGTGGTGATTTTTATCTTTTGTTTCGGCATATACCTAAGACCTCTAGATGATAGTTATTTTGTGGATGGATTATAAATGTAATGTTGGTTTGCTATATACATATAAACATGTGTTTGTGTTTAAAGCCATATTATGGCATCGTAAATTGAACCAAATCTGGATATGTGCATGTGAATTTAAGTTAATGTTTTAGGTAGTTTTGAGTTAGGCCAAATTGATGAATTTTGACATGTTTATAATTTTAATTTGGTTGATGTTTTGATGATATAAATGTGGTACCAATGGGGGTACATTGGTTAGGCACCTAGGATGATTATTTTAGCATGTTTTGTATGTGTTTTATCATGTTTTGGACAGGCTAAACGAATGGTTTTTGAGTATTTTAATGTCCAAGCATAAAAGAATTGGTAAATTTGTTGTTTAAGGCACATTTTTGGTCCACACGACCAAACACATGGGCACATGACTTGGTCATGTGTGACACACGACTAGCACACGGGCGTGCGAGGCAATTTCAAAGGGTACCTTACCTGGCACACGAATGTTTGGCTTGGCCGTTTGACCTAAGTTAGAGAGTTACAGGGGCACAAATGCGGGCTGAGGTGCCCACACGGCCAGACACACGGGCATATGACTTGGCCGTGTGAACCCTACAGTTAAAATTTTTCTAACTTTTCCCTAAAATTTTCAAATGTTACCGATTTAGTCTCAAATCATTTTTAAAGTGTTTTCAAACTCTCAAGGGCTTAATATGGGACTCTATGCATGTTAATGATAAATCATTTTATGATTTTTGAAATGTTTGAAATGAATGATTAGATTACGATTCTCGGTAATACTCTAAAACCCTATTCAGGCGGTGGATACTGGTTAAGGGTGTTACATATTATATGCATTAAAAATATTCCAGCCAATAATAGATTGTCATGTCATATTAGAAATGTTATATGTGAATATAGAAATGTTTACTTTGGGATTGATTTGTTAATGCTTGTCTTATATACTTGAATTGTAAATGTACTACTGAGCCCTATTGCTCAACGTATGGTTTGTTTTCTCCCTGCGCAAGTTCAACTGACTCTTAAAGCCCTGAGACTTGAAGCTAGCATCCAGACAACCACTACAACTCAAAAAAGTTTGTATATTGTGTTTCATTTTGGTCTTAAGGAATGTACCTAAGGAATACTTGTTCTAATGTATAGAAATGCTTTAAAATGGTTGGATATATATTGTGATTCTATGAAATGATATAGTCATACATATAAGTGAAATGATGTTTTGGTAACTATGTTTTGGCATATTTGAACACATGAAATGGTTGATTTAAATTATTGGGCCAAATGTTGGTTAATATACTAGGTTGGAAGCTTTGGAAAATAGGGACTTAGTGGTTTGTTTCTGTTGTCGCGATATCAGCCTTGTTTTATTTTAAAAACTTTGTAATTTGGTCCTCAGGTTGGAAGGTTTGGCTACTGTCTTCAAAGTCGTGATACCAAACCCTGGAAATCGCGACACTCACCTTACATACTTTAAAAACTTTTAGTTTAGTCCTAGTTTGACCCCAGGATGGTATTGAGCTTTTGTAAGCTCATATATGACCTAAAAATAGTTATATATTATGTTTTACACTTATGGTACTTTTTTAGGGAAACGGTTGACTTGCATTAATTATTAAAAAACAAAAAACACAAAACTACAATCATAATACCCTAAAAACTTCAACAATTTCTAAAAAGAAAACAATCACTCCTACATATGATCCTAAGAAACAGCCAGCTTAGTTAGATGATCAAACTTCCAAATAAAGTTTTAACCAGATTCTTCTTTCCAAGCCCTAACATGATTGCCCATTTGCCAAAGTCAAAGATTTAGGCCATCAAAGGCACTGCTATGCCGAACAAAATATCTCATTAAAGCATGACTTTCCTGCCACCAACCTGATTCTGAGGTACCTCTATATACCTACCCACTATTTATCCTCAAGTTTCACTTTCTTCACACAACCAATCCACAACCGTTGACGTTTCCAGTGTTAAAGTCATCTACATCTATTACTGACTACTCTCCTCCCCCCTTTTTTTTCATAGGTATAGCAACATTGCCCCTCTACCCTTGAATACACCCTCTACAGTCTTTATCTACCTCTATTTCTATCGATCGTGGAAGTCCACTTTACAAATAAGTTCCCTTTTCATCTCTTAATCCTTCTACAGTAAGAGCATGTACCACTTTATTTTCCTACCTTGAAATATATTTAAACTGACATGCAGCAGAACCATAACTAAAAAATTTTATACTTGATATATAGGTACTAATTTCAGAGTTATCTTCAGAATTCTATTGCAGCATTGTAATAGCCCATTTTTCAATGGTGATGTAATAGTGGTTTTGGGACCACAAATTTTCATCGTGTTGACTCATAAATATTATTTATGGAATATTTACAAAGTCATTTGAGTCGTATTAAAATTTGGTTAGGAAATTTTATTGTTTTGGTAGTTAATTAAGGAAAAAGGACTAAACTATAAAAGGTACAATACTTATTAATTAATACATTTAGGTGATTTAATAGCTTAAATATCATAAGAGGGAGGACTTATGTGGCAAACAAACCTTAGTCATTAATGTTGGACGGCATTAGTGATGAAAAATGATAAAAAAAATTATGTTTAATGGTAAAATTGTAAATAAGTTAAAATTAATTAAACCAAATTGAAACATTAAACTATTTTTTTTCATTCTTTTTCAACTATTGGCTGAAAGCATCATTGTAGACCTAGGGAGCTTCGGTTACTTCTTGGCTTTGCATGGTATGTAAAATTGACTCATTTTCTTGTAATTTTTATATTTTTGAGATCGTTACAACTAGGTCTAGCTAGCCTGTACCTTCGTTTTTGAACTTTTTAAAAATTTTGGAAGTTACCATTGATGAATCTTGGTTGTTTGTGATGATAATTATATGTTTGAAGCTTTGGTTATGATTTTAGGTTGTTTTATAAAGTGATTTTAGTTAGCTTTTTATTTAAGGATTTAATTGTTAAAATATCAAATTTTTAAGGATTAAAGGTGAGTATAAGGTCTTTTGTTGACTATTTAGAAGCCTTAGATATTCGGCTGTAATATTGACTTGAGAAAAGTGGTTAATTTGATGAATTTCAGGTCAAGGGACTAAATTGTAAAAATTGTAAAAGTTAGGGGTAATTGTGTGATTTTAAAAAATTAAAAGGGGTACAAAAAGTAAAGTAAATTGAAATATGAAATGTAAGCTAATAGTTGAGAATTTCACATTTTAGATCAAGACCTTGTTGATATACGGGGAAAAGGAAAAATTGTGGAATAATCCCTGAATTTTTGTAACTATTACAACTTAGTCCAAGTAAGTTCATATGGTTTATAATTTAATATTTATATGAAGTGTTTAATGATATAATTTGATATAATAGATATAATAGTTTTATTGTTGATATATAATTGTTTGAAAAATATTGTCGAAATTCAATACGTAGATCGGATGAACGCAAGATCGAGTGCAATTGCATGACGGTGTATTATAGAGGGATTAGAGTGAAGATTGATGTGGAGTGATATACTAATGTTTCCCGAGTAGGCCGAGGGTCAACATTTGTTGCGAACTCTCGTGTTATACTCTCTATTTTGGCGTGTTATCAGGTGGATTAGCTCTAATGAGCATTTGACGTGTTTACGGTTGGACTAGCTCTTCGGAACAATTGGCGTGTTATCAGGTGGATTAGCTCTTATGAGCTTTTGGCGTGCTGTCGGATAAATTATTATGCTAGTATCTGTAAGTCGTTCATCAGATCGTAAATTATTGTATTATACCTCTATTATGACTTTGAATGGCATGACATGTAATTGATATTTAGAATTGATTACATTTTGGATATGTATATTGTTTTCAGAGAATTTTGGTTGAGCTTTGAATTAAGTGACGCAATTTATCGATATGTAGTTATAGATGACAGGAAGCATGTGTTATTGGATCTTTTTTTATTAAAATGTTATGTTTACTTCGGTAAGACTTAATATTTTGGTACATCGAACTTAATAAGCTTCAATAAGCTTACTTGTGTTAATTTTTATTTTGTAGATACTTTGGAAGGTTAGATGACCGGAGCACTCAAGTCACACTATCCACTTATTGTTCAATAGTTTTTGGAACATTCATTTTGGATTATATGGCAGGTAATAGGCTTGTTGTGATATTACTTTTATTTAGGACGTGTATAATGTAACTAGTGAACCTAAGTGCAAATTGGTATCATGAACACCTATACATGATTTTATTGTTGCTTGAAAAAAGTTTAGATTATGCCTTGCTATGGAATGTGAATGATGGAATATGTTTTTGATACAAACATGTGGATTATGTATGTCTAAGAGGTCCAATTGATTGAGATTTGAGGTGCCTATGATAGGCATATTGGTTAGAAGTTAAGTTTTCTGGATGATAGTTCATTTTGTTGTGAAATTGTGTATACTTGTGGTACCAATGAGGGTACATTGGCTAGGAACTTAAGATGGTTGATTTAGCATGTTTTGAGCTAGTTTAATGTAATTTTAAATAGGTCTTTTGGCTGGTAAATGGATTACTTAGGGTCCAAGTAAGCTTGAAATTGTAAACTTGTCATTTAAGTTTCATTTGGGTCCACACGGCTTGGCGACACGGCCATGTGTCATCTAATGATTTCCTTAGGGTACAAGTCAGTGAGTTATACGACCTGGCACACAGGTGTGTGACACGACTGTGTAAACCTGCTTAAAAAGTTATACGGGTGAAGACACGAGCTGGGACACGGCCATGTGTCCCTAGTTCAATTGTTACACGGCCTGAGACATAGGCGTGTGTCTTAGCTGTGTGAGACACATGGCCTAACCACACGGCCGTGTGACCCCTGTTTTGCAAATTTTGCATATTTTTCTTAAACTTTCCAAATTGTTCCATATTAGTCCCAAATTGTTTTTATGTTATTTTTAGGGACAGTATGCATATGTATGAATAATTTATGATGTGATTATAATATTGAATGGTATAATGTGCAAATGTTTTTTTTATTGTTTAGTAATACTAAGCAACCCTAATCAGGTGACAAAAATAGGTTCGGGGTGTTACAAGCTTTTTTATTACTGATAATGAATCTCCTTCAATCACTACCCTCTCAATTCTCAAATCCAGCCTAAATTGAGTTTCTTGTGCACTAGCAAGTGCTTCTGTCGCAAAAACTGTCGGTATGTGTTCATTAAGGCATATTTTAAAATTTAAAACCTATCCATTTGAGTCTCTAACCATAATCCCTGAACATGACTTCTTATTTTGTTTCTGAAAAGTAGCATCAAATTTATTTTTACTTTCGGAGCCTCTAATGGCCTCCCCTATCACCCTTTGGACAAGAAACCTTCTATTTAACTTATCGAACTCATTTATATATCCCAATATGAATCGAACAGTTTCTTCTCATGTCTATTGTTTTCCCTCATGCACATAATTATTTCTAGTTGTTCATATAACCTAAAGCGTACATGTAATTCTACTGTATTTGTAAATTGGATTGTTGTCATATAGGTATATTATCCAATATTCAAAATGTACCTAATTTTTCTCTTGTGGCCAATATATGTCTAATTTTTCCTATATTCTTGTTACAAAAGGACAATCCCTAATGACATGTTCAATATTTTCTACCACATCTATGCATTTGGAACAATTTGCAAACCCCACCAATCTTCTTTGAAATAAGTTGAGTTGAGTAGGTAGATAATTGTTTAGAAATCTCCAGTTCATAATCTTTATTTTTGAAGGCAACTCCAATACAGATGGCCCTCTTCGACTTACCTTTGCCCCTTTTATGACTCCTTCCTGAATTGCAAGCCTCATAAGAGAAAAAAGTCCTTCACTACAAATAAAAAATAAGTAGGGGCTTAACGGGTCACATTGACGTAATCCCCGTTTTGGTTTAAACCTTTCCTCCATCTCCCCATTTAGGCATACTAAATAAAAGACTAAGCTTATACAATGCATTATAAAATCCATAAACGAACCGGCAAACTCCATGTTTAACATCATCTGTTCCAAAAAAACCCACTCTACCCTATCATAAGCTTTGCTCATGTCAAGCTTAAGAGCTAAAATCCCTTTTTGACCTAATTCCTTTTTTGACCTAATCTTCTTTGCTTGAACGTATACAAGAGTTCATGTAAAACTGAACGTCGATAATGGAAATATAGAATGATAGCAAAATAATAAGAAAGAAAAATAAAACACATAGATTTTACGTAGAAAACCTTTCGCGAAAAAACTACGGGCAGAGGAGATGAAAATTCACTAATGTTGAAAATTGAATAATACAAGAGGAGTTTCTACTACATCTATTTAAAGGTTGAAAAACCTTATTCTAATCAAAGTCAAATATAGGAAGTGTAGTTCTATACGATTCTACTTGTGCTTTATGGTTTCGTTAACAGTAAATTAGGTCACACAACTCTAACAGTTTATAAGTAAGAAGAATATTATCAGTGATCAGTCTTCCTAGGACAAAGGCACTTTGAGCTTCATCAATACAATTCTCTAATACTTTTTGAAATTGATTTGCCACTATCTTCTAAATTATTTTATAGAAAATTGTGCATAAACTGATCGATCGAAAATTTTTCAGGTTCATTGGATGAGCCACTTCAGGTATAAGAACAATATTCGTCATATTTAAACCATCTAGTGAACACCCTCTATTCAAAATATCCAAACAGAACGTATCTACCTCCTGCTCCAGAATGTGCTAATACTTTTGGAAGAAAAAGGCTAAGAAGCCGTCATCCCCTGAAGCCTTTGTTGACCCCATCTTTTTTAAAAGTCGTAACTATCTCCTTTCTAGTGTAATAGACAATCAAAGCTTGATTCATATTCTCATAAATATACCTTTCAGCCCCTGAAAGAATATGATTGAGATTATCAACTCCCTTAGATGAAAATATATCTCCAAAATACTTTTTGATAATCTCAATTATTACACTTGTGGTACTTATAAATTAATGATTAATGATGAAATTTGTTTGTAATCAATCGTAGTTGCTTTAACAACGAATGTGACATCCTAAAGCTCGAACCCGACGATCGAGTCGGGTATAGGGTGTTACAAGTGGTGCGATATGTGTTTGGATCTAAACGCAATTATAACGATGATGTGAGAATGGAAAATGACTATTAAAGACATTAAGTTAAATTATATATATAAAATAAATACTTAAAAATATATTTTTTAAAATAAAATATGTTAAATAATTAAAATAATTAATTTTATATTAAATTATAAAATACATTTTAAAATTCTATTTATTTCAAATAATAATTTTATTAATAATTAATTAAAATTTTATAAAAATCATAAATTATATTTGTATTTAATTTTAATTATATTAAATTTTTGAAAAAAATATTATTCATATTTGTATTATTCATATAAAAGTATTTAATTATAAAAAATATTTTTATCAGTTTTATAATAATAATTTTTATATATTTATTAAACTATTATCTATACAACTATATATAAAAGGAAGGCCTTAGACACTTGTCCATTTTTTTCGTTTCTCTTTTTCTTACATGAGAACATTATGAGTAAATTTCAATTCTAATTTTTCTACAATTTAGATTATAAGAATGATTAAATTTTAATTTGATCCTTATATTTTGCTTAAATTTGAGATTTAATCTATATACTTTAATTTTGACATAATTTGATGTTTTAACTTTTATAATGTCATTAGTTAATTTAAATAATTTATTCTAATCAAAATGATGTGAATTTTTAAGAACGGTTACCATCGTTAAAATTCTTTATTAAATTCAGATTCGTTACAATGTTATTTTTTTGTTACATGGATATCAAGTTTATTTTACTTTTTATTTTCAAAATATCACACCAACATAAAAGAATTCTAACAATGTCAATAAATAGACCTAAATTTTTAATTTTAAAAAGTAGAGAGATTAAATTTCAAATATATGAAGGATACAAAAACTTTGAGCAAATTATAACTTTTAAATTTTTACACTATATTTTAGTCAATAAATAATTAAGCCAACACGATGCGTGAGTGAAAATTTAATACAAATAAAAAAAAAGTATTTTTTATATAATGAAAACAAAAACAAAAAGGAAATGTTTATGTATACTTTAAATTGAAAAGGAAAAAGTTCTAGCAATATTATATAGAAGCAATATAGGAGTTCAAAGTGAAAGTAAAACTTCAGTGGCATTGCTTTTATCAACTGAGGCTTCTTATTCCAGTGAGAATTAAGGGTTGTAAAAGTAAAAGTAAAACTTCAGTGGCATTGCTTTTACCAACTGAGGCTTTTTATTCCAGTGAGAATTAAGGGTTGTGACGAGTTTGGTTTATCTCACCATTAGTTATTTAAAGGGTGTTTTTGTTTAAAAAATAATTCCATCTCTCTATTATTTAAAAAATAATCTATTATGAAAATTAAAATTAAAATTATTTCATTTTAATTTAATTTAATATTTTATAATAAATAGATACTATTATATTTCTAAACTGATGAAAATAATTATTCATTTATAAAAAAGATAATAATCAAAAAGTCATTCTTCAAAAATCATGAACTATAAAAAAATTAAAAAACCAAATCTATCCTTGATTGGATTATCTTTTTTATCGTTCACAAATTTGAGGAAGAGAATGAGTTACCTAACTTTGCATAATAAAGGAAAAAAATGATAGAAAAATAAAGTTAAAAAAATTAAGATTAAGGGAAATAAATCACAGATATATAATATAAAAGAATGTACGGGACCATATGGAAATATTGAGTTCTAGGTTAGTTTTCTGAGTTTCAAAGCATTGACTCTAGGTCGTTACAATTGATGTCTCGTTAAAGGCAATAGGTATTCTCAATTTTTATGCAAAGTTATTGTGTCTACTATTAGGGTTCATTTATGCAGGTTTTGTGGAATGGGATCCCATCACAGAAATTCAAGTTAGTTCGGGGTATCCACCAGGGGTGTCCCTTGTCACCTTACTTGTTTATTCTCAGTATGAAATGGCTTGGCTACAGTATTCGGTCAGCTATCAATTCTGGGATTTGGTGACCCATCAGATTAACTAGGTCAGGAGTGACCCATCAAATTAACTAGGTCAGGTCCAAACTTACCTCATTTATTTTTTGCTGATGATTTGGTTATTTTTGAACAGGCAGAAATTGAATAGGCTAGAAGAATTAAAAGTATCTTGGAGTAGTTTTGTATCTCATCTGGACATAAAATTAATGTAAGGAAGACAAATGTTTTCTTTTCTAGTAGGGTAGATGAGGAACCAAGAGATTCTATCAGTAACGCTGTTTTCAAAAAGTAGAAAATCTTAGAACTTAATTGAGGTGCATCTTTTTCACGAGAGGGTAACGAACAGTTCTTTGAGGTTTTTGGTTGAGAATGTCAGAGCCAAGCTATAATGTTGGGACGTTAAATAATTATCGATGGCCGGAAAAGTTACTCTTGCTCAGTCGATTTTGCTCACAATCCTTAGTTATTTTATGTAATCTATGATGATTTCGCAAGGCATTTGTGATGAAATTGAAGGTATGGTGAGGAATTTTATTTAGGGAAGTTTGAGTGAGGGAAAGAATATGGCTCTAGTTAGTTGGAAGCTGGTTTGTCAACCTAGGTCTTGCAAGGGACTTGGGTTAAGGCAAATGAGGGCTCATAATACCTCTTTCTTGCTTAAATTGGCATTTTATTTGGCATTTAATTCTTCTACTTTCTGGGTCCAAGTTCTAAGGACTAAATATGGGATGAATGAAAATGTACCAGAGTCTATTAATAGGGGTAGATGCTCCTTTCTTTAGAGGGCTCTATTGTACCAGAGTCTATTAATAGGAGTAGATGCTCCTTTCTTTGGAGGGCTCTATCTAAAATCTGGCTTCTACTACTTGAGAACGTCTTCTGGTCTGTGGGGGACAACAATATGATTCAATGTTGGAAAGATAATTGGATCCTAAGAGTTAGACCTTTGGTTAATCACATTCCTTCACATGGTAACCTTAATCTAGAGTGTACTCTCAAGGATCTGGTAAGGGTAGATGGCTCTTGGAATTTGGATATGTTCCGAATATGGATTCCAGAAGGCATTATTAATCATATTGCTAGTACACCCCCTCTGCATCTTTTGACAGGACCAAATAGAATTGGCTATATGGGTACCTTAACAGGATCCTTTTCTATTAAAAGTGCTTATCGGGATCTGTATGAGCAGACATGGGACCCAAAGCTTACTTATTAGAATATCTTGTGGAAGTACAAAGGGCCCTAAAGAGTTAGGTTCTTCATTTGGCTAATCTTTAAATAAAGGCTTCTCACAAACATGGAAAGAGTGAGACGTGGGACCAGGACAGATAGTTCATGGGCAATATGTGGGCATGACTCAGAGGATATTCTTTCAAGCCATTAGAGATTGTCTTGGGGAAAAAGATATTTAAAGCCAAATAATTTCGACAAATAGAAGGAGCATTTTTTTTATAGTAGCCTGAAGGAATGACTTATAGATAAAATTTGCTGAATCATCGTAGTATGGTCATAAGGGATGTGGAGTAGTTTAGCCTTTTCGGATTGATTGCATGACGTATCTAGAAGAACATAAATCTCTTTATATTTTAGGGCATACAATAGAATGCTAACGATGTAACACCCGAAAATAAGGCCAAGAAGCTTTAGGGGTATTTTAGGAATTTTAGCCTTAAAGTGTTCGAAATTTTGCGACATGGTTTATCAGTAATTTTTTACCATGATTTTAGAAAATTAAATCAATTTTTGAAAAACATTTTTAAATACCTTTAAGTTTGAAAATAGGACTAATTTGTAAAAGAGTTAAAAGTTAGAGTTTTTAAGAGGCAAATAAATCAAACTTCAAAAATCAACTTATTTTCCCTCTATATTTATAAAACCCACGATAGTTCCTCTCACCCTTAATGCTTTGTCATCCTTTGCTCTTTCACACCCTAATCCAACTCTATTCTTTTGATTCTTAAATTCTATTCTTTTGAATTCTATCATCCTTCTAGCCATAAACCTCCATAAAAGTTAAGAGAAACACCCAAAAACACCATAGTTTCCTCCATTGTCAAGCTTTTGGGTTTTTTGGGTTTTTGATCAAATGCTCAGTTTTTCATCGTCTAAGGTAACGATTCAACTTCTAAATAGTTTTAAATGTTATTTAGTCTTTAAAATCAAGTTTTTAGCCATTAAATCGCATGTTTTGAATAAAAAGCCGAAAATTGAGTCATTAATGGTGAAATTCAGGATTTTGCATAAAAACGATGTTTTAAAGTGTTTTTCAATTAGTTTTAACATTATAAGGTTTCTAAACTTACTTTGAAGTTTTGTTAAAGATTTCTTGAGTTTCAATGAATTTTTAGAAAATAGTCATAAAACATGTCGAAAAAGTCGATACCATGAATTGAGTATTTTATTGTAGTTTAAAGGTTGGAAATTAGTCATAGGTGAATTATAAGATGAACGGAATTGATTATAGGTGAAAAGATTAAGTATAGATTGAGATATTCAAATATAAAATTTGTTATGTTAAAGTTTTCAGTTACAATAGAACATAGCTTAGGCTTATGTTTTGATTACTTGTGGTGAGTTCTTAGCTGATTTGTGAATGTATTATTGTGTGAATTTGTTGTGTTGAAGTTCTGAATTTGATAGGACCTTCTACGAGTAGAGATAAAGGCAAGGAAAAGTTAGTTTGAGCTTTCGGCTTTTGGGTAAAAGCGTAATTGGTGAATGTTTGGAATAATTACTTGTGGGCATGATTCAATCTGTTATTTGGGAATTTAGTAGTAGCCTAAACCCTTACTCTAAATTCCGAGTGTAAGCTTTCTCATACCTATGTTTATCTTGTGAATTATATACTTGTGTGAATGTGAATATGTGAATTGGGACGAGATGTTATAACATGATATATGTGGTTATGATAACTGTTGCAAAAATGGAAATGTGTACATATCATGTATATGTTAAATGTTAGTGACAATGTTTTGCTAAAACTACAAATATGCAGTGATAGTGCACAGATAATTGGTAAGTGATATATGTTTGTTTAAGATATTTTGGCCTTGTGATCTTGAAACCATTGGATATAGTTGGCATGTCATAGGATTGTGAGTACTCACCTATATTGTAACACCCCAAATCCAGCCTAGACGTTATGGCTAAATTCGGTAATGTCACATGGAATGGATTTTGAAAACGGAGTTAACTCGACAAAACCATTTCAGTTTATTTGCTCTTGTTTTCTTTTATCTAGTTCAAAAACGTTTAATCAATTATTCGATTTGCCTTGAACATAACTTATTGCGGAAGCTTTCAAAAACCGTGGTTTTTAAGTTAAAACAATGCAACTTGTAGAAAACCTTTGATTTTAGAAAACCGTCGATTTTAGAGTAACCATTTGGTAAAGCATGCATAAGATGAATAACAAAATCAAATCCAACAGTTAAAAGACCCTACAATCCAGATAGTCTCAAAAATTACAACTCTCAATTAAAAACCAAACCTTAAATAATACCGAAATTAAGTAAATTTAACAATTCCTGGGAAAGTGGTCACCGCTGAGTCTCGCTGCACCAATCCGCCTAAGTCTGTGGATTACCTATACAGAACAGACAGAAAAAGAGGTGAGTTTACGTAAACTTAGTGTATAACCCAGCAGAATTAGGCATGCAAACATACAGATTATCAAACATCATACATATACAAATTTGGGCTCAAGCCCATTAAAGATGCAAATACAGATTTGGGCCTAAGCCTATTCCAGATGTAGATACAGATTCGAGCCTAAGCCCATTACAGATACATATACAGATATGCAAGTCAGAAATCAGAAATCTTACCCCTATCCTCTACACACCATCTCTGACCATCCCTACACACCATGTGGGGTTAAAAACACCCACCTAGCCCTACGCACCATATTGCACCGATGCGGCACATAATAGATATAATGCAGCCATGCTGCCAAATAATAGGCATAATTGCCTTTCAGAACACTTCCTCCAATATACATCATCCAATCCCCAATATCAGATGTAGAAAAATACAGATACAGATAACAGACTAACATGCTCACATAGCGTACATAGATATCAGATATGCAAATAATAGTGTAAGTAGACATGCATAGTATCCTAATTAGATCAGACTATCAAACAGACAGGTTATACAATTTAGGGTTTATTTAGCCCTTATTGACCCTACAATAGGCCCACAGTATTTGGGACAACCCATGCAACCCTAGGGAAAATATTCAAATAAATAGGCCTACACGCCCGTGTGGGCCCATAGCCACGTGTGGCCCATATACCCTGATCGACATTGCCCGTGTGGATCATACAGCCTGGCCTAGAATCCACAAACCCAATTTGGCCCAGCCCGTGTGGCTCACATGGCCACACCCCAGTTATCACACAGTAGTGTCTTGCACACGGCCTGGCCTTCGTCAATTACACAGCTGTTTCAATGCACGCAGCCTACCACACGGGCGACCATACGTCCGTGTGGCATCTACAGATTGTAATTTTAGCTTTTACGAATCCTATTTTTTTGTGTTTCGCGTACACACTTGGTATCATTTTGACGCGTAAACACTTCCGAGATTACCAGAACCTAAATTCGACAAACCTGAGTCCAAAATCAGACATGATTCAAAGATTAACCCGAAACCATCAAAACGACTATAGTCCAATTCAACATTCATTACTTACCCCTAAAAACTCCAAATGATTTAACTACGATTCTGCGGAAAGAGAGCCCTGTTCTTCATGATCGTTGCTGCCAAATATGAATTTAACATCATTCGGAAAGTTTAACTTTACTTAGAAATGAATTAAAGAAAACTTATCCTACTCGAACAAAATGCACAACCTTTACTTACCAACGTGCGAACACCTTGAATCAAACACTGAAATCAGGAAACGGTTTGCCTAAAACAAAGAAAAAGGAAGACCAAAAAGTATTACCAGAAGAGGGAAAAAAATAGGAATGTCTAAAAAGAATATGGATTTTCAGGGAAAAGAAAATCAAAAATAGATTTTGATAACTCCCCAAATCCCAAAATTATCTCCACTAACCTACTACTCATAATTCTTATTCCATTAAAACTCTCTCTCACAGAACCGACCAAAAATATTAGCGTTCATTCTTGCATAAGGATTCGAACACAAAACCTCCAGCAAACTAACACTCCACCTAACCACTAGACCAGCAAGCCTATTCTGATATGGTTTTACAGATAACTAAACTTAAACCCACTGAGCAAGGATAAGGCTTAAGTTAGAAAAATACTAAAATTTACCTAAGGCAAGGTTTGAACTTGAGACCTCACACACACACCCAGAACACTTAACCACTAAAGTAGACAGATATTTGTATAAAAAAATTACAAAATTCGAAATAATAAAGATTTGGGGCGTTACAACTCTACCCCTAAAAGAAATTTCAACCTCAAAATATACCTGATCAGAACAGATGAGGATACTGCTGATGCATCGAGTCCTCAGGTTCCCATGTGACTTCCTCAGTGCCATGATTCCGCTACAGAACCTTCACTAACAGTATAGACTTCCTCCTCAAAACTTTAACATCGTGATCCAGAATCTCCACAGGCTCCTCCTTAAAAATCAGATCCGGTTTAACCTCGATCTCCTCAACAGAGACAATATGAGATGGGTCAGACCGATATCACCTCAACATTGAGACGTGGAACACATCATAATCTGATCTAGTTCAGGGGGCAACTCTAACTGATAAGCGACTGGTCCTACACATTTCAAAATCCGATACGGCCCAATGAACCTAGGGCTCAGCTTGCCCTTATGATCCTTCCAACTACCTTGGAAGCTGTTATTGTAGGCGAACTCGACTAACGATAGATAATCCTCCCAACTACCTTTAAAATCAATCGCATAACTCCGAAGCATATCCTCTAGTATCTGAATCACCTTCTCAGATTGACAATCGATCTAAGGATGGAACGCAGTACTAAAGTCTAATCTTGAACCCAGAGCCTCGTTTAATTTCTTCTAGAACCGAGACGTGAAGTGAGGATCTCTATCAGAAATAATCGAGATAGAAACCCCATGTAGTCTCACTATCTTAAAAATGTACAACTTCGCTAGCTTCTACAGAGAATAATCAGTTCGAACCGGAATGACGTGAGCAGACTTGGTCAATCGATCCACGATGACCCAAATAGAATCCTTCTTTGTGGGTGTCAAAGGTAACCCACTAACAAAATCCATTCACTCGTTCTCATTTCCATATGTGAATCTTAACCGGCTGTAACAAACCTGAAGGTAACTGATGCTCAGCCTTAACTTACTAGTACATCAAACAACGAGCAACGAACTCCGTAATATCACGCTTTAAACCCGGCCACTAATACAACTCACGAAGATCGCGATACATCTTATTCCTACCAGGATGCATAGCATAAGAGTTACTATGCGACTCTCTTAGAATCGACTATCTTAAGTCCACATCATTAGGCACATATACCCGACCTCGAAAACACAACACACTATCATTATTTAGTCTAAAATCTAAAGTGCTACCACTCTCCACTCAGCTAGCAGACTTCCATCATAAAATAGACTAAGGTGAGCAAACATCGCCCTCAAATCAGTCATCACTTTACGACTTAGAGCATCGACTACCATATTGGCCTTACTAAGATGATACTCGATTGTGCAGTCATAGTCTTTGAGTAGCTCAATCCAGTGACACTGCCTAAGATTCAGCTCCTTCTGAGTAAAGAGATACTTGAGGCTCTTGTGATTAGTGTAAATAATACCCCTCTCACCATACAGATAATACCTCTAGATTTTTAATGCAAACACTACTGTAACCACTCGAGATCATGTATCAGATAATTTGCTTCATGTGTCTTACGCTGATAAGATGCATAAGTTACAACTTTCCCATCCTGCATCAATACACATCCCAAACCGATGTGTGACGCATCACTATATACCATAAAGTTTTTACCAGGTTCAAGCTGTAT
Source organism: Gossypium stocksii (assembly GCA_020496765.1). NCBI lineage: Eukaryota > Viridiplantae > Streptophyta > Magnoliopsida > Malvales > Malvaceae > Gossypium > Gossypium stocksii. The sequence goes on from CM035622.1 coordinate 73,726,078, forward strand.
CAGGACAAGAGCATGGGTTAGAACAAACTTGAGCTTCTCGAAGCTCGATTGTTGCTCATCTGTCCAGACAAATGGTACCTCCTTACATAGAAGCTTAGTTAAGGGCGCTGCAATTAAAGAGAATCCCTCCATGAAACGCTGATAATACCTTGCCAGACCTAGAAAACTACGAATTTTAGACACATTCTTAGGTTGTTTCCAATCCAGTACAGCCTCAATCTTTCTAGGATCAATACAAATCCCCTTAGTAGAAACTACTTGCCCTAAAAAAGTCACTTTACGTAGCCAGAATTCATACTTGCTGAATTTAGCGTAGAGCTGTTATTCTCGTAAAGTCTGAAGTACCATCCTAAGATGTTCATCACGATTGTCATCAGTCTCGGAATAAACCAAAACATCATCAATAAAGACCATAATGAACTGATCTAGATACGGCTAAAATACTCAGTTCATTAGATCCATCAATGTCGCCAGAGTATTTGTCAGTCCAAAAGGCATAACTAGGAATTTGTAATATCCATAACGAGTCCTAAATGCAGTCTTATGCACATCAACTTTCTTAAACCTCAACTGATGATACTCAGAACGAATATCTATCTTCGAAAATACAGAAGCCCCGCGAAATTGGTCAAATAAGTCGTCGATCCTTGGAAGTGGGTACTTATTCTTCATGGTCAGTTTGTTTAACTGCTAATAATCAATACACATCCTCATGGTCCCATCCTTCTTCTTGACAAATAGAACTGGTGCTCTCCATAGAGACATATGGGGATGGATGAAACCATGATCCAACAACTTTTGAAGTTGAGCCTTCTACAAACTCCTTCGGTGCCATTTGATAGGGAGCGATAGACACCGGAGCTGTATCCGGAAGAAGTTCAATCCCAAATTCCACTTTCTAATTCTACAGTAATCCTACTAACTCTTCGAGAAAGACGTCTAAAAAATCTCTTACAGTTCTGATAACCCCCCAAAAAGAGTCCCTAGAAGTAGAAACACTGACGTACGCCAAATACGCCTCACACTCTTTTTGAACCAGTTTCTCGGCTACAAGTGTAGAGATTACATTAGAATGATAATCTCGATGTTCATCAATCACTACCACCTCCTCATCATCCTTAGTTCTCAAAACAACCCTCTTAGTCGCACAGTCCAAACTGACTCGGTGCTCAACTAACCAGTCCATACCTAGGATTAAATCAAATTCCCTAAATGACAGCTCCATTAGATTAGCTAGAAAAATCACCCATTGAACCTTTAATGGAACATCTCTATATAACTTACTAACCTGAATGGATTGTCACAACGGACTCAGTACAGCAACTTCACTCGAAGTGCTTTCAACCGTAATCCCTAGGTTTCCAAATATTGAACTAGATATGTATGAGTGAGTAAACCCTAAGTCTATAAAAGCCAAGTAAGGTACATCAAATATAAAGAACATACCAGTAATGAAGTCAAGAGCATCTCCATCCTCTTGGCGACGTGCAGTATAAAGCAGGCTACCTCGCCTCTGTCTGACTAGCACCTCTGCCTGGTGCTCTTTGTCCTCGGCCCATACCATTAACACCTCTAGCCTAACCACGACCCTTAGGTGGCTACTGAACTACTCTCAGATGCTGTACAGTACCTAGTCTCTTAGCTTGCACCTGATCATCCCTCAAAAGACACTTTTGAATACGGTACTTTAGGGACCCACACCTCAGACATGCCCTAGTCCTCCTCTAGCACTCATCCAGATGGCGTCTACCACAATTTCTATAAGGTAGTATCTCAATAGAAACAATAGAGGCTCCCACTCTAACTTACCCATCAGATTTGGCCTTTTTTTTGGGCCTCTGAACAGAACTCAAGGGCTCCAAATCCCTCTTGCTCTTACCTCTCTCCCTATCTCTATCCAGGTGATGCGCGTGCTTAACATCTTTAGCAATCTTCGCCTTCTCGACTAGAACTGAAAACTCGTGCTCCCTCTACGGAGCAATCAGAACTCTCAAATTATCTCTTAGCCCATCCTCAAAACGAACACGCCGCTCATATTCAGATGCCACCATACCTTGAGCATAGCAACTCACTCTCAGAAATTTAGCCTTATACTCAGCCACAGATCGATCACCTTACGTGAGATTCAGAAACTCATGTTGGCGAGCAACTACGTGGCTAGCTCCCACATACTTACTCTGGAATACAATCTTAAAGAATTCCCAAGTCAGGCAATCAAGTTGAGTGCCCTCCTTAACCGTTAACAACCATTGGTATGCCTCATCGAGAAGCAAGGAAACTTCACCCTTCAATTTCTGCTTAGGGGTGTAGTTTAGATCATCCATAATTCTCTCGATGGCCTCCAACCAGTACTCAACCACATTAGGGGTGACTCTTGTGACACCCCTAAACAACTCAGCTCTATTAAACCGGAGTCATTCAGTTACCGGCCCTCGGTCTCCAGATCCAGAATTGGGTCCAGCGATCTTCTCTAATATCTTCAACATGGCTTGAGACAATGCATCATCCCTAGTCATACAATCTTGAGACCCAATCTCGGTAGCAGGTAAAATTGGTGTTTTATTAGTATCCAGATTCGACACACTACCTAGAGATGATGACTCAGCTCAAGCCTTTCAACGGCCTCTACCACGGCCTCGAGTACCACATCTGCAAATTTTACGAACACTCATTGTCTATTTGAATTTATCTACATTAACAATTTTATGCAATAAGTATCAAAAGTTTGGTAATGTTTTTGAAAGTTTTAGTCTCTATTCGTTTCACTACAGTTTTAGAAAGTACTAACTATAGTGTTTTTCAGAGTATGCTATCTACAATATTTTAAATAAACTATCTAAGTTTCAGAATACTTATAGGATCGGCACTAGAGACTCGGTGTACCACATACTTAACCAAAATATTTCAAAACATTTGAAAACCATTCTTTAAAATTAAAACTTTGGAACCTAAAATTTATAGTCGAGTTTTATAACCTAGCTCTGATACCACTAAATGTAACACCCCAAACCCAACCTAGATGTTATGGCTAAATCCGATAATGCCACATGGAATGGATTTTGAAAACGGAGTTACTGAATCCGGTAATACCACATAGAATGGATTTTGAAACCGGAGTTAACTCGACAAAACCATTTCAGTTTATTAGCTCTTGTTTGCTTTTATCTAGTTCAAAAAACATTTAATCAATTATTTGATTTGCCTTGAACGTATCTTATTGCAGAAGCTTTCGAAAATCGTGGTTTTTAAGTAAAAACAGTGCAACTTGTAGAAAACATTTGTTTTTAGAAAACCATCGATTTCAAAGTAACCATTTGGTAAAGCATGCATAAGACGAATAAAAAAATCAAATACAATAGTTAAAAGTCCCTACAGTCTAGAGAGTCCCAAAAATTACAACTCTCAATTAAAAACCAAACCTTAAATAATACTTAAATTAAGTATGTGGATTATCTGTATAGAACAGACATAAAAAAGGGTGAGTTTACGTAAACATCATACAAATACAAGTATCAGTGTGAGCAGTGTGGCTTTTGGGAGGTGATCCAAGTAAGTCTATTTGTTATTTTGTATGTGTTCTATATTTATTTACGTTTTGAAGAATGGGGCAATGTGGTAGACTTGTTTATAGCCATGTTAACTTCTAGACATTTTGCTGGGTTTTGGTTTAGTTTATAAGGATTACATGTAATTATTATGCTTGGGTTCATGAACATGAGGATGGATTGACGTTACTTGTTCGAACATGATTTTATGACATTGAACTGTTAAGTAGGCCGTTGAATGATTAATTGTCAAACTAATTGGTGTATGATGTTTAGGCACTAAGTTGGAATGGATTAATTGCTTATGTATGTTGCATTTTTTATGTTTGGGACAAAGGTATTGGATACTCAGGGTTAAAATATCGATATTTCACGGCAAGTACTGATAATTTTTGAGACTTTGGCTTTTAATTGAGAAAAAATATAATTTTGGTATCGTTTTTCCAGGTAGTATCGGTACCACTTAAAGAAAATATTGATACCCTAATGTCAGTATCGATACCTACGGACTTGGTTTTAGAATTTTGCTGAACTGACCTTATGCATGTTTTAATATGTTTATAAAACTAATCAATGTAAGTTTAGCACATGATAATGATAATTAACTAGTATGATTGACTTAAGACCTATGCGAATAATAAAATGATGGATGTTTTGTTAGAATGAGCTTTTACTTGTTGGTTATAACATGAAACGGTGGTGTAGCATCCTGATAATCAGGCTTAGCGACCAGGTCGGGTATAGGGTGTTACAATTGAGGTCACCAAAATTTCGCAGAGTTGGGCCAAATAGTATGTTTCTTATCATAAAGAAGATTCGACAAAAACGACAATAGGTTAAGAAGGTAATCCCTTAGACAAATGATTGGGTTCAGTTAAATTATGATGGTGCAGTTAGAATAGATTATGATAAAGGTTCTTTAGGAGGTGTCTTGCGAGATCGGAGGGTAAATAGATCTCTGGTTATAATAGATGTTTGGGTCAGTGCTCTGATAACGGCTCGCGATATTAAGTAATAAAATTTATAAAACTGATCACACTAAAACTAACTAATATCACGACCTTAAAGGCAAGCGCACCTGTCGAACAATAGTATAGTTTAGTGGCAAGAGCAAGTTATCGTACCCAAGGGAACCAAAAGTACTAGTACTTACTTCCTTTCTATTATCTAGCCTAAAAATAAAGAGAGTTGATTTAAACTAATTCTAAAACTAACTAAAAGTGCACAAAAAGTAAATTGAGGAAAAACTTTCGGGAAAACTGATTGATATGAGCAATACTTAATAGAGAATCCACCTAGACTTCACTTGTTATTGGTTCTTGAGCTAGACGATTTATTCACTTGACTTGATCCGTAGAGATCCCTGATTTATGCTAAACCCTCCGTCGAGGCGAAGAGCAACTAGGCCTAGATTGTTAACTAAAGTTTCTTTATTAATTAACACCCTAGGTTGTATTAATTCGATTTATGGTTCCCCATATTAGGTTTGACCCTAATCCGGCAGATTTATGTCGCCCTATGTCTAGGGTTGCATGCAACTCCGCTTAATTATGGTAGATCTACTCTTATCACAGGGACTTTTGCTTCTCTGCTTTAAGCACATCTGTTTCTTGAATTAATATCTAGGCTTATTAACACAAGAATTAAGCACAAATAATTAAGAACAACTCAAGTATTTATCATATAACTCAAGAATAAATAATAACAAGATTCGTCTTAGGTTTCACCCCTTCAAGTATTTGAGGGTTTTAGTTCATAATAAAGAAAGAAAACGTCTCAGAAGAATTAAGATAACAAAACATAAAGAATCCAAAAACCCTTGAAGGAATTTAATGAGATCCTCTGTCTTGATGTAGAATTCTAGCTTCTGGGATGAATCAATCGGCTTCCCTTGGAGTAATTCCTTGCTTTCACTCCTTGTGTTGGCAGAAAGATAGCGCTCCTTTTTGGGAGAAAAGAGTATTCCCTTAGCGGAAAAATAAGCACACCCTTGAAGGCGCCTCCTAGGGTCTTTATATAGAGTTTAGGGTGGCTTTCTTAGCCCCTAAGTATCCAAATCCGAGTGAAATTCCTCTTCCTCATGACTAAAACACGTCCGTGTGGTTTCGACAAGAGGCCGTGTGATTCTATCGATGGAGGCACGGCCGTGTGGCCTGGCCGTGCTTGTCGGGGGCTGGACCGTGTGATCTTCAGGCACACGGCCGTGCGATGATCCTTGGGCTGTGTCAATTACACATTTTGGCCCATTTTCCCTGTTTTTGGTTAATTTTCCTTTCTTTTCTCTTCCCTATGCTCTCCTGAGTGTAAGATATAAAAAAGAAAGATTAAGAGCACCAATTCTCACTAATTTGATAATAATTCATCCAAAATAAAAGCTAAACAGGGGTAAAAATATGTATAATTTAGCGTTTATCAAATACCCCCACACTTAAATCTTTACTTGTCCTCAAGTAAAATCTCAATCCCTAAATAAGAATCATTCTTCTCAACTTACAATTTTTATCAACAATGTTTCAAACTAATTCACAGGTAATCATACAATGAAGATTCAATCAAAAGAACATTTAAGACTCAATCACTTTAAGTTGAGAATTTTATCATTGAAACATAAGTTTCTTCCTATTGCCTGAGTAGTTATCTCTCCATCTTTAATTAACAGAAGTTGACATCCTCACTAAGGATTCACTCTATCCACTCGAAGTGTTTAGGGTTCAAAAATTAAGCACTCTCTAGTCAACCTGAAAAGTTATTACCATAGGCTTGCTAGAAAATCAGATCTCCACCACTGTAGATTGATATGATACATCGATCAAAAGGTCTTTCAAAGGTTGTAATGGGGCTTGGTTAGGGTGTTGTCACAGGCTACAAAAGAGGGTTAGAATCGAGATTGAACTGAAAAATTATCTAGCTAGAAAAATCTCTATCACTTAGAACATATTTCTGGGGCTAATTCTTATGATGACCCTATTCTGGATTTGGGAGCTTGTAGAAATATGCAAAAACTATTGAACTATTACAGATTGCAACTGAATTAACTGTATATACATTTTTGCTGTTGTTGTTGTTTTTTTTTTAAGAACAATTCAATACAATAACTTGAATATTTACATTCTGAAAAAGAGAATAAAGCTAGATGAAAATTTCAACTCAAATCTCGACAAAAATAGGGGTCAAAGTAATTGAATAAGATTCATCAAAAAATGGGTTATTGGTTAATAATTAGGGGGTGAGTCAAAGAATGGGGTGTTAGGCTCAACGGGGTTTACTAAGGGTTAATTTATGGAGGTAGGCTTTTTGTGGAGTAAGTAGGTTAAATCCTCAGTGCCTTTATCATTTTGGTATATCAAATCAATAATGTCGTCTTGATACGTATAATCAAAGCAAGTTCTAGAATAACAAATTAGTGTTGACTCACTCAAAGCAATAATAAAAGTGAGCACAAAAGAATGTATGCTCAAAAGGCTCAAAATCTCACCAGAATTATGCCTTTTTGATGTCAATCCTGTGAATTTCAAATTTCAAGATAATACTTAGAATTAAAGAAATAAGTTATGCAAAAATTGGGGTTCTAAAAAATTTCAACTTATCATGCTTGATTCCCTAATGTTTTAAAGTTTGAATAATTAGAGTACAAGTGCCTATATCTTAATTCTCAACCTATCAATAAAGTTTATAGAGCAATCAGAATTAATTCCTACTAGGAAACTGAGAATTATTTGAGAACAAAGCATAAAGAAAAATTTCAGGGATTTCATAGATAATGTAAAGATTTAAAGTAAACTTCCCCCCACATTTAAGATGTACATTGCCCTCAATGTACAAAGATATAAATAACAAGAGAAATATAATATCATAAGATAGGGAGAGAATTGAAACTCTCTGAATTTAGGATGAATTTGTGAAGAAGAGTCGACAATTGTGGCAGGGTGTTCCCATTTTCATTTGAATATGAGCTGTAGAGCTCCTTTTTGAAACTGTGAAGATATTAATTAGTCGTGGGACTTTTGGATTAAAAGAGATTACTCGTTAGAGATTGGCCGATATGAAAGATAGAAAAAGAGAAATAATAAACTAAGTTCTAAAAGTACTAATACTGTAATGATTAAAAGGATTAAACATAATAAAAATAAAATTCGAAATAAAAAGGAGACTAATAAAGGAAAAATAAAAATGAAAAAGAGAAAAATAGAACCGAATGAGAGATTAGAGGCACACGCCTGTATGGCTCGGTTTTAGCCCGTGTTGGCCATATTGCACGGCTATTTGCGAACTTGTTCGTTTTTCACACGGTCGTGTAGGTCATCACACGGTCGTGTACGATGAGGCTTCGCTACTCCCACGGTCGTGGGGGAGGGCACACGGCTGTGTTAATTTTGATAGTGTTGACCACGGTTTGACGACACGGCTGTGTATATTTGTGTGAGCCCATGTCTAAGTTGAAAGGTTGCCACGGCCATGTCGCACGGCCATGGCGATTTGTCGACAGCTCGTGTTTTGGGGAAAATTTTCACACGGTCTAAGTGCACGACCGTGTCTCCGTGTAAAATGTCACACGACCTTAGGCACGCCCGTGTGCCAGGCTGTGTGGTCCTAATTTCCTGCATCAAAGTTGTTAGTTGCTGTAATAAAAGACTAAAAATCAAAACAGAAGAAAAGTTACTAAGTTAGTGCTCGGGTTACCTCCCGAGAAGTACTTATTTATAGTCTAAGCTCGACTCTGTTCAAGCTTTGTATGTTCACGGTGGCTTGAAGAGTTGATACTCTTCTATCTTACTTGCAATTTTATTATCAACATAAGATTTGAGTCTAGTGCGATTTACCTTAAAAGTGCCGAGTGACTCATGTTTTATCTCGACTGTACCATAGGGAAAAATTTTCATTACCGTGAAGTAATGTGTATCATTTGTATGCTCTTTTGAATTCAAGGTTCGAGGATCATCTTCCCCTAATATTACCTTATCTCTTACCTTGATTCGATTCATTTTCACTTGAGGATCGTCTTGGTGATGCTCTGGGTTGGTGTGGGATATTTTGGGCTTTTCATGATAGTTCAGCCACTCATCTAGTTCCTCGATCTGAAGCATTCGCTTTTCAGGTGCATCTCCCTTGGATGGACTTGTCTGTGATTGGGTTGCCTTTATGTGGAGTGTATCCTGCATAGAAGGTTGAGTGGTGAGTTCAGTGTTTTTACAAGGACTCGTGACTATACTATTATCAACAATCTTAATCGAGTTTCGAGCTTGTAAGGTAACTTGGTCATCACCTACACGTAGTGTAAGTTCACCTGTTCCTAAATCAATTATTGTTCTGGCAGTTGCTAAAAAGGGTTGCCCTAGAATTAAGGGTACATTGCTATCCTCATCAATGTCTAAAACAACAAAGTCAACTGGGAATATGAATTTATCAATTTTGAGAAGTACATCTTCAATTATTCCCTTAGGAGGCCTAATAGTTTTATCAGCCAGTTGAATGCTCATCTTAGTTTGCTTAGGTTTTCCAAGACCCAGTTGTTTAAACAGCTTATAAGGCGTGACATTTATACTAACCCCTAAATCAGCTAAAGCATTTTTGGTGTCTAGGCTACCAAATAAACAAAGAATAGTAAAACTCCCTGGATCTTTTAGTTTGGTTGGCAGTTTATTTTAGAGAATAGCTGAGCATTCCTCGTTGAGTTCCACTGTGGACAATTCTTCCAACTTCCTTTTATTTGTGAGAAGTTCCTCTAAAAATTTTGCGTACTTCGGCATCTGCAAAATTGCTTCAACAAATGGTAAGTTGATATGTAATTTCTTTAAGAGTTTAAGAAACTTACCAAATTGCTCATCTGTGCGGTCTTTCTTTAGCACGGTTGGGTATGGGATACAAGGTTTAAATTCTTTGGTAATTTCATCTTTGTAACTTACCTCATTCTTTCCTTTACTTACCATAGGCTCCTTGCATGGCTCTGGGTTGGTTTTGGTTAACCCCTCATTATCTATCGTATCGACGGTATTAAGTTGCTCTTTGGGGTTAGTCTCAGTATTACTTAATAACCCACCTTGCGGTCTTTCAGAGATTAGCTTGGCAAGCTAGCCTATTTGAGTTTCAAGTCCTTGAATAGATGCTTGCTGGTTCCTTAGTGTCGTTTCGGTATTTTGGAAATGAGTTTTTGACATGGCCATAAATTTGGTGAACATCTTTTCCAAGTTCGGCTTTTTCTCCTATTGTGGTGGTGGCTACTGATATCCCGGAGGAGGCGGTTGTCTTTGATTTCCTTGTCCTTCCCATGAAAAATTAGGGTGACTCTGCCAACCTGCATTATAAGTATTACTATAAGGGTTATTTTGAGGTCTAGAATTGTTACCTATATAGTTGGCTTGCTCAGTTTCCATGCCATGTCTATAAGAGGAGTAATCTGGATTTAACATATTTCCCTGGTTTGCGTCACACTGCATTACTGGATGTGCCTGCGTAGAACCAAAAAAATTATTAAACTTTTTATTTAAAAGTTCTACTTGGTTAGTAAGCATGGTGACAGCATCAATATTATAAACTCCTGCAGCTTTTGTTGGCTTTGTTCTCATGACTTGCCACTGATAGTTATTCAGTGACATCTCTTCTATAAACTCATAAGCTGCTTCTGGTGTTTTATTGTTGATTGTTCCTCTGGCGGCCACATCGATCATCTGCCTTGTTGATGGATTCAAACCGCTATGAAAGCTTTGAACTTGTAACCACAAAGGCAACCCATGGTGAGGGCACCTTCTCAAAAGATCTTTGTATCTCTCCCAAGTATCGTAAAGTGTCTCTAGATCCATCTACATAAAAGAAGAGATATCGTTTCGCAATTTAGCTGTTTTAGCTGGAGGAAAATATTTATGTAAAAATTTTTTGGTCATCTGTACCTATGTAGTAATTGAGCCTCGTGGTAGAGAATTTAACCACTGTTTAGCCTTGTTTCTCAAAGAGAATGGGAATAGCCTAAGACGAATGGCATCATCAGAAATGCCATTTATTTTGAATATATTATATATTTCCAAGAAATTGGCTAGATGCGAGTTAGGATCCTCATCCTGCAAACCATCAAACTGAATAAATTGCTGTATCATTTGAATAGTGTTAGGTTTCATTCAAAATTATTTGCAGCAATAGTAGGCCTAACAATGCTAGATTCAGTGCTTGCTAAATTAGGTCTAGCATAATCATACATAGTACGCGGAGCAGGATTTTGCTCAACAGGATTTGCGGCTACTACAGGAAGTAGCTGATTATCCTGATTTGCTTCCATCTCTTTAGTAGGTTCTGGCCTTTGTTCTTGTCATTGTTCTGGATAATGTAGGCTTTGTCTGATCTCTGCGAGTTCTACGAACTGTCGTTTCTAAATCTTCATTAAAAAGCAATGGCCCTGCTGGGTTGTTTCTAGTCATAAATTAGAAATACCTAGAAGGAAAAAGCAAAGAAAAATAGAATAAAATAAAAATAAATAATAAAATAAAAAAAATAAAAATAAATAAAAACTGAAAATAAATAAATATAGTAATGGCTAAAGTAATAGAAATCGAGTTTTCTTAATATTTTAGTTCCCCGGCAACGGCGCCAAAAACTTGATAACGGCTCGCGATATTAAGTAATAAAATTTATAAAATTGATCACACCAAAACTAACTAATATCACGACCTTAAAGGCAAGCGCACCTGTCGAACAATAGTATAGTTTAGCGGCAAGACTGAGTTATCGTACCCAAGGGAACCAAAAGTACTAGTACTTACTTCCTTTCTATTATCTAGCCTAAAAATAAAGAGAGTTGATTTAAACTAATTCTAAAACTAACTAAAAGTGCACAAAAAGTAAATTAAGGAAAAACTTTCGGGAAAACTGATTGACATGAGTAATACTCAAGGGAGAATCCACCTAGACTTCACTTGTTATTGGTTCTTGAGCTAGGTGATTTATTCACTTGACTTGATCCGTAGAGATCCCTAATTTATGCTAAACCCTCCGTCGAGGCGAAGAGCAACTAGGCCTAGATTGTTAACTAAAGTTTCTTTATTAATTAACACCCTAGGTTGCATTAATTCGATTTATGGTTCCCCATATTAGGTTTGACCCTAATCTGGCAGATTTATGTCGCCCTATGTCTAGGGTTGCATGCAACTCCGCTTAATTATGGTAGATCTACTCTTATCACAGGGACTTTTGCTTCTCTGCTTTAAGCACATCTGTTTCTTGAATTAATACCTAGGCTTATTAACACAAGAATTAAGCACACATAATTAAGAACAACTCAAGTATTTATCATATAACTCAAGAATAAATAATAACAAGATTCGTCTTAGGTTTCATCCCCCTTAAGTATTTGAGGGTTTTAGTTCATAATAAAGAAAGAAAATATCTCAGAAGAATTAAGATAACAAAACATAAAGAACCCGAAAACCCCTGAAGGAATTTAGGGAGATCCTCTGTCTTGATGTAGAATTCTGGCTTCTGGGATGAATCAATCGGCTTCCCCTGGAGTAATTCCTTGCTTTCACTCCTTGTGTTGGCAGAAAAATAGCGCTCTTTTTTGGGAGAAAAGAGTATTCCCTTAGCAGAAAAATAAGCACCCCCTTGAAGGTGCCTCCTAGGGTCTTTATATAGAGTTTAGGGTGGCTTTCTTAGCCCCTAAGTATCCAAATCCGAGTGAAATTCCTCTTCCTCACGACTAAAACACGCCCGTGTGGTTTCGACAAGAGGCCGTGTGATTCTATCGATGCAGGCACGGCCGTGTAGCCTGGCCGTGCTTGTCGGAGGCTGGACCGTGTGATCTTCATGTGGCACGGCCGTATGCCACGGCCGTGCGATGATCCTTGCAATTACACATTTTGGCCCATTTTCTCTGTTTTTGGTCCATTTTCCGTTCTTTTCTCTTCCCTATGCTCTCCTGAGTGTAAGATATGAAAAAGAAAGATTAAGAGCACCAATTCTCACTAATTTGATAATAATTCATCCAAAATAAAGGCTAAACATGGGGTAAAAATATGTATAATTTAGCGTTTATCATGCTCATTTTTTATGCTAAATTATGGGGAACTCTGGATGGTTTGAATATTATGAAGAGTAGGAACTTTGAGAATGTTTTGATTCAGACTGATAGTACGGAAGCAACAAAGGCTATTCATGATTGTTTCATGTCATCCTCGAATTCCTCATTGATAAGGCGAATACTTCAATTATTGAAGGAGGTTGGGAATTGGTTTTTACAATATATTCTCAGAGAGAATAATAAAGTTGTTGATTGTATAGCTAAGATGGCCTTTGATAAAGGAAAATACTTGATAATTCTTGGGGATCCACCTAGGGGGATTTCTAATGTCTTGATGTAATGTAAGCTCAGTTTTTTATTTTCACCAAAAAAAAAAGTAAAAGTAAAACCTCACTAGCGTTGCTTTTGCCGGTAAGAATTAAGGGTTATGGTGAGTTTGGCTCATCTCACCACTAGTTATCCAAAGGGTGTTTTTGTTTAAAAATTAATTCTATCTCCCTATTGTAGTGATGAGATTCAAAGGGAGCTTTTTTTTTTAAATAATCTATTGTACTCGATTATGTTTTATTTTTTTGTTTATAAGGTAAAAAGTCACAATTATTAAAATTAAAATTAAAATTAATTTATTTTAATTTAATATTTTATAATAAATAGATAATATTATATTTCTAAACTGATGAAAAAATTATACATTTATGAAAAAATAAATAATAAAAAATTCAATTTTCAAAAATCTTGAAATATAAAAAGAAAATACCAAATCTATTATTATTATTTTATCATTTACAAATTTGGAATGAGTTACCTAAGTTTGCATAATAAAGGGGAAAAATGATAAAAAAAAGTAAAGTAAAAAATAAAGATTAAGAGAAATAAATCATATATATATATATATAAAATATAAAAGAATGTATGAGAGCATATGAAAACATTAAGTTCTCGGTTAGTTTTTTGAACTTTAAAATATATTTTCAGTTATATTTAAAGTAGTTCTTGTCTTTATAATTAAGTTTTAAATATGATTTTTCTTACGATTTTTAATTAGAGTTTATTTGCAGTTTTTAATAATGGTGTATAGTTACATTCATGAGACATTTATATAAATATATATATATATATATATATTAAACCTATAATTATATTTGCTCTATTAATGATGTATTAACGCATCAAACAACACATCAATCGATAATAATAATTGCATTTGCTTTACTGAAAATAAAAGAAATTTTATATTAACATTATAATTACTTTTTAAAAAAATGTTATCCAAATACCATATGATAATCATGATGTATATATAAAAAGTTTAAAATTGTAATTAATACAATATATCGTTTTTTATTAATTATTATCGATTTTATATTTCTTAAACTGCTAAATATAATTACAAGATTTTTTCAAAAAAATATAAACATATATATATACGCACTCATATATATATATATATATATTATAAAAGAAGGTAGAGAAGCAAAACGGAAAACTTTGAGTTTTAAATACTTTCTTTTTTTAATTATATTTAAAGTGGACTTTATTTTTAAATTAAATTTTAAATATGATATTCTTGCCCTTAACAATAATAATAAACTTTTTTAATAATAAACAACTTTATATGAGTAATTTTCATTTTTAATTTTTAATATCAAGCTTTTATGAAATTACATGATTGTTTTTAAATTTAAAAAAATAAAAATTAAAAATTTTAAAATGATTTAAAAAGCATATTTTAATATAAAGTATTGAAGGTTTTAAATTTTATAAAAGTTTATATAAACATTTAAAAAATGAGTAAAATATATTAAATTAATTAAACATATATACCAATAAATATATTTTTATTGTACTTTAATTAAATAAAATTTTTATTTAAAACTTAAAATTTGAAGTTTTCTAGAAATTTTATTCATATAAAAATTTTCACCATTATTAAGTATATTTTAATTTATAAACACAAAATCAATCCTTCCAAATAAAAGTAAACTGCTTTTAATAATATTTGTTTGAGTAAAAAGTAAAGTAGTTTTAATATAGCAATGGTTTTTTGTTTACTTTCCTTTTCCTTCTCTAAACACGAAGCTAGTGTTGATAACAAATTTGCAACTCAAACTAAAAGTATATGAGTGAATTGGGTAGGGTAGGGTTTTGTTCAGTTAAAGCTCAACTCATTCAAAAAGTAGCATTATGGGTATAAAAATACTAGAAGGTTGAAGCAAATATGGCACAATCCAGTTTCCATGAATAAAAGCAAAAGCTTTCACAAAACACAAGTTAAATAAATTTCCTTCAAACTTTTTAAACTCAACAAATCTTCTTTAAACCCTACAATATGTAACCTTTTTTTTCATTGTCTCACACTTTCAGTTCCCGTCTCTCAGCAAAAAGTTTCCCCGTGACGGCCTCGTTGGGAAGCAAAGCAAGCCAGACGCCGGTATCCGCGGCATGCTCTGCCGAGACATTACCGGACCAACTTGTCATAGCAGTTCTGACCCATCCCGGACAATAACAATTTATATATATCTTTTCACCTTCTGGTCGTTCAGAGAGTTGTTTAGCCATTAGCATACTGTAAAGATTAACAGCAAGCTTAGATACAGCGTAGTCGGTAAATTTCTGAGGCCATCCACCTGATTGCCATGTATCAGCTTCAACTTGTTGTAGAAATGTCGACACCATGTTGTCAATTAGTTCCTCAGATAGAGTTTCTAAATTGCTTAGCTTTTCCCTCAAAGCTTCATCTTCAATCCTCTATCACACACACCAAAAATATGCGTATATATATAAATATTTAGTTTGCATGCCAAATAATGCTAATAGAAATGAACAAGTTGTGAGAACCTAACAGCTGATTTACAATAGGTGATCTTCAGTTATGTATTGATAAAAGAATATGAACATTCATTTTCATATTTCACATTTAACACCTTTTAGGAGTCGAAACTTTAATAACGTGAAATTTTGTTAAATTCAATTTTAAAATTTTTTAAATATTAGTAAGATTTGGAGTTTAGATGAATAATTATAATTTTACTTATAGATACTTAAAAGACGTATTATCTTTTTATATAAAAAAAGTTGACAATACTGAATTAGGAATATTATGCAACACAAGAAATAAAACAGAAATATGTAATATATAATCAAATAATATTGATAATAATAAAACTATTTCCTTAAAAAAAAAAAAAACAAAACAAAGAGAGATGATTTACTTACACTGCGGCGGCCGTTTAGTTTACCTAGGCGTGAGCTAACATTAACAATACGAGCCCCAGCAGCGGAAGGTCTCATCAATGGAATCATTGCTTTAATCATATTTTTGGTGCCAAAATAATTGGTCTCAATCATCTGCTTCGCGTACTCCATTGAATTTCCAGACACAAGATTGTAGTTAACACCTGCGTTATTTACCTGCCATAATACAAATACATACTTATAAACCAACATTAAAAGAAACCAATCCAAAGTGGTTGGAGTTAGGATGTTATGTATATATATACCAGAATATCAACGCCATCATATTTTTCTTTTATCCATTTAGTAAATTCAGAGATGGATTCCTCGTGCAAGATGTCGAGCTGATGGACATCCACATTGAAACCTCCTTCTTGTAACACCTTGGCTGCTTCAATGCCCACACTTGTGTCCCTTGATGTTAGTATTACAGTCAATCCATGCCCCGCTAGTTGTTTTGCAATCTCAAACCCAATCCCTCTATTTGCACCCGTTACTACAGCAATTGTTTCTTCTGACCACCACCTGTATATACATATATAAACTTACAAAGGTAACTTAATATGTTGCAAATAACCAAAGTACGTACGTACCTTTGATGATCAGAATAAGGAATGGTCCTAAGAAGGGAAATCTCTTGGAGTCTCTTTTCCCTTTTCTCACTGGCCTTTTCCTTTTTCCCTGTCATCTTCTTTGCCTCGTTGATTAACTTCAGGTATTATTCAGGAAGACATTAATTAAATAAAAGAAAAAGAAACAAGTAAATATCTATACCTATGTATGTAATAATAGATTAGAGGCACAACAACATGAAGGTTTTCCAACAGCTGATTTGAAATCCGGTATATCTCATCTTAACTTTGTTGGAGATGTTTAAAGTCAATTCTTGGGAGCTGCTTATTTTTAGGTCAAATCTTCCTTCTTTTATGCCTTTAGAAACGTAAGATGCCGTTGCTCATTACTTAATTCCTTTTGCACCACTAATGCGTTCCTGCTTCAATATCAACCAACCAATTTTTTATTCAAAAACTACAAATACTGAATTGATGGTTGGTTTTCTTTTCTTCATAAGTTAAAGGTGTTACAATAGAATTAATTCTTGCGCATGAGAGGGGGGTTGGGAGTTATATAGACGTCAAAAAGGTGTCTCCTTACAAATTTATTAGGAAAAATCTCGTTGGATAAAAATCTATAATAAAGGAAAAATCATACATAATCTTCTCTCATAAGTTGTCTTATTAAAAATCTTTATTAGAAAATTCAATAGGATAAAACATTGATTAAAGGAAAAGAATAAATGTTTTAGACTTCTATTAATGGTAACATCACAGTCCATTTTTAAGTTGACGCATTCTAATATTGTATACTAATCTTTCAAACGTTGTGGTTGGCAATGCCTTGGTAAAAAGGTCAACCAAATTATTACTAGAACGAATTTGTTGAACTTTTGTATTACATTTTTTTCTTAAGATCATGACTGAAAAATAATTTTGATGAAATATGTTTCATTTCCATCACCTTTGATGTAACCATCCTTTAGTTGAGTTATACATGTTGCATTATATTCGTATAAGATAGTTGACATTTTTTCCTATAGAGGCAAATCACATATCTTCTGGATATGTTGGGTTAATAACCTTAACTAAATATACTCTCGGTTTGCTTCATGCATTGCAATTATTTGTACATAATTTGAAGAGGCAAGAGTTAATGTTTGTTTTGTTGAATGTCATGATATGGTTGTACCTCCATGTGTAAGTAAATATCCCGTTTGAGATCAACTTTTATGTGGATTGGAAAAAATCCGGCATCAGCATAGCCAATTATTAGAGATCTTGAATCATTTGAGTAAAATAAGCTCATACAAATGGTTCCTTCAAGATATCTATATACATGTTTAATTTCATTCCAATGCCTACGTGTTGGAAAATTAAATTTTGCTAACAAGCTTACATTGAGTGCTATATTAGATCATGTGTTGTTTGTAAGATACATCAATGTCTTTATAGCTATTAGATATGGTACTTCAAGACCAAAAAACTCTTCATTATTTTCACAAGGACAAAATAAGTCTTTATTCACATATAATGATGATACAACCATTGGGATACTCAATGAACCTGTTTTATCCAGGTAAAATGTGTTTAAGATATATTCTGTAGAAGTTGACTGATGAACTTAAATTTCATTTTTTAAATGATCAATATGTAGGTTGAGAGAAAACGTGGTTTTTTTTTTCAAGAGTTTTCATCTCAAATTCTTTCTTTAAACAATTTATTGTATTTTGAAACTCTTTAACTATTCAAATAATATTTAAATCGTCAACATAAACAACAATTATTACAAAATTTAATCCATACTTTTTTATAAAAACAAATAGACAATTTGGATAATTTTTATAACTTTCTTTCAAAAAATATTCACCAAGATGATTGTAATACATAAGCCTAGATTGCTTTAATCTATATAATGATTTATTTAATCTGATCAAGTGAGTAAATTCAATTCTACTTAAATTGCGTTTTTTCAATTTGGTCAATCTTTTCTATTTCACATTCTTTAATAAATTTAAGTTCAGAATCCTCATTTTCTTTTGCTATTTAATAGCAATATTATAAGCAAAAATGTTGTTAACAACTATATTTTTTTATTCCATTTTTTCCTGAAGTAACATAACTTATCAAGACCTCTTCACTATCAGTTATTTTTAGTTACCTAAACCTCTTATGGGGTTTTTTTTATTAGTTATGTTATCAATCTCTTCTTGGGCACTTGCCTCTACATTATGATGACTTGTCCATGTATTGAACCACTTGGCCTAGCCCAAAGGCCCGCTTGAAAAGTGGGAGCATTTTGGTAAAAACATAGGCCTGAAAAATGGACTTAGGAAAAAAATAAGGCTCGTTTAGAAAAGGAGCCGAGCCTCGAGTAAGGCTTTTTTTGCCCAAGTCTATCTCAACTTGAATATGAAAAAAAAAAATTTACTGTTTTCCTGCCTTTTCTTTAATTTTTTGTTACTATTTTCTTGTTGTTTTTTTCTTGCCTTTGAACTTTATGTTCATATTGGTTTGCACAAGAATCTAATTGAGATAATGATAACTCATTCCATGTAAAATTTTTTTTACTAGTTGTTTTTTCTCTCCCCCTAACGTTGGAAATTTTGTTTCATCAAAGTGACAATCAACAAATCGAGCAATAAATAAATTTCTAGTTAATAGTTCAAGATAATTATAGAAGGAGATTCGTAACCAACATATATTCTCAACCTCTTTTGGGGCCTCATCTTTGTGCATTGTAGTGGAGTAATTAAAACATATACCGCATATTTAAAAATTTTAATATGGAAAATATTTGGCTCCTAACCAAAAACCAGTTGTAATGAAGAGTATTTAGTATAACTTGTTGACCTGATGCACACAAGTGTTGTTACATGCAATGTAACGCCCCAAATTTTCTTATTTTCGGCTTTTGTAAAATTGTGGCATGGAAATTTTCTGAATGTGTTTCTACATTGATTTGACACAAATATTTGTCTGCTTAAGTGGTTATGTGCTCTGGGTGTGTTTTGGGAGGTTCCAAGTTCGAGCCAAGACTTGGGCTAAATTTTGGTTTTTGTTAGAATAAAGCTTGATTCTTGGACAATAGGCTTTTAAGTATTTATTTGTAAGTGCAACCTACTGATCTGGTGGTTAAGTGGAGGAGAAATATGATTGAGGTCTTGTGTTCGAATCTTTGCTAAGGCATTATTTTTGCTATTAATGTTGAATGAGTGTTTGTGTTGGACTAGAAAACTGAAGTGGAGTGTTTAGTGGGAGTGAATCAAGGGATTTAGGGTTACCCAATTATTATGTTCTCTCCACTGAAATTCTCTGCATTCCCCCTCTCCACTTTTTTCTTTTCTCTTGATATGTGCTGATAATCTTTCTTGCTGCCGTTTTCCCTTCTTTTTCGATTAGTACTCCGTTTCTCTGTTTCTATTGTCCTGCTATCCAATGGTTAGAAGGCGTGGTAAGTTTCCATTCCATTTGTTATGAACGTTCTTCTGCTAAGTGATTAAGTAGAGTTATTCAGGCCAATTGGTAGGAGTTGATCGAGGGGCTGGAGAACAGCCACTAACGCTTTGAGAATTCAAAATCACTGCTTTACAATCGAAGGTAAATTTATCATTAGTTTTGGGTTTTGACTATACTTAATAACTCAGATTAAGTGACTGAATTTGGGCTTCCTATTAACGATTATAGGTTCTGGAGTGCTCAAAATAGCGTTAATGTAAAAAAAGAACCAGGTGTGTACTTCGATTGCATAGAAATCGCGTTTTGATGAAAGCTAAAAACGAAATTGTCGACGCCACATGGGCATGTGGACTAACCGTGTGGAGGCCGTGTGGTAAGACACGATCGTGTGATCGAAGAACCAGGCCGTGTGCGCTCGACACGAGCGCGACGAACACGGTTGTGTGAGGCTGGCTAGGCCTTGTACAAAGCACGGGCTAGGCCAATTGGGCCATGTGGGCCACTCAGGTGTGTGGGTCCACACAGGCGTGTAGGGTTCTAGGCTAGGCGTGTGATCCACACGGCCAAGGCTAATTTGAGGCGTGTGGGCCCACATAGGCAGGCTACATGGGCGTGTGAGCCCATTGTACTAAAATGTTCTGTAAGGTTGCATGGGTCGCCCAAGTCGACTGTGACCTATTATAGGGTCGGTAAGGTTATCCTAGACCCCCTTTTACTGAAATCTGATATTGTGATGTATGAGTTAGCATGTTACTATTAGCATGTGTATCCGTCTGATTCGTTATATCTGTACTGTTCTGGAATTCTGTATGATATGTTTATTTGCATAATAGTATGCCACGTTTGTATGATGCATTGTATTGGGTGGGATTTTCGTTGAAGTGAAGGAAGATTGAAAGGCTATTAGCTTTTTACCTGACAGCTTCGCTGCTTATATCTGATATGTGACGTAATACGGTATGATTTAGTGTGTAGGGCTGGATGGGTTGATTTTATCCCCATACTTGGTGTGTAGGGCTGGGTGGGTCGATTTTATCCCCACATGGTGTGTAGGGTTGGATAGAGATGGTATGCAGGGTTGGTGGGCATGTACTGTTCTGATTTGATATGCATGCGATCCTGTATGGGCTAAGGCCCGATTATGTTTGATTCTGTTCTGAGTGGGCTAAAGCTTACACTGTTTCTGTTAAGGGCTGAGGCCCAATTTACGACTGTGATCTGTATCTGTTATCTGTCTGTTCGCACTGTGGGGATATACACACTAAGTTTGCAAAAACTCACCCATTCTTTGTTTGTATGCCAAGTAATCCCTAGCAGTAGACTGATCAGTGCAGCGGAGGGCTTAACAGTGACCAATGCGTTATTTGTTTTCGTTTAATACTTTATTATCCGTACTGTTTTATTTATTATTTTGGGACTATGTCTTGTAATTTTGGACTTGGACTGCTTTTGATTTTTATTTTGGAATTTTTAACTGTTATTTTAATTTATTTATAAATTGCGACACCACAAACGCGCTTTAAAACTAAATTAAAGGTTTTCGTATGAATGAACGATTTTCAATACTTCCGTAAAAAAAAAAGTTTTCAAGTAAATCAACCAATATATATATGATTTTTGGCTAAGGCAAGATAATAATTTGCACAAGTTTTCATAATTGAAACGGTTTTCTAAAAACACTCTCATGTGATGCCGCCAGATTCGGCCATAACGTCTAGGCCGAGTTTGGGGTGTTACATGCAAAATAGCATATCCCCATATTGTAATAGGGAGTTTTGTTCTTATAAGGGATGACCTAGTTATTAATTGGAGGAATTTGATAACAAATTTAGAAAAATAATTGTGTATGAATATGAGCTACAGGATATTCAAATTTTATCCTAATTGACATACAGTAATCATTAAAAGCTTGAGATATAAACTCGCCAGCATTATCAAGATAGATAATTTAGATTGCATAATTTGGAAATTGTGCTCTTAATTGAATTATTTAAGCAAATAGTCTTGCAACGCATGTAACAACCCGAATTAGGGCCTAAACGGAACGGTGGTTTCAGGACCACGAATCTGACACAGAAAAATTTATTCCGATTAAGTTTTAAGGTTTATTCTGTGATTGAATGCATGATTGAAAATTTAGTAAATACATTTTACCGATAGAGTACCCGATTGAGCGATAGGACTAAATTGCAAGAAATTTAAAATATGTGTTCTAGAAACTTTTAGTGTGAAATTGAAATGAAATTTCAAATTAGAAGTCCTTATTTAGCAATTAGACCATTTTTGGGCATTATGGACAAAAATACCCTTGGAAGGAAAAATTTACAAAGAAGGTCATTAAGGGCATTTTGGTCTTTTGGTTATTAAATGAAATAAAAAGGGAAAATAAGGCCAAAAATGTGTCCATCTTCCCCAAGTGTTAGCTGAATTTCACAAGCACCATAGCTAGGGTTTCTTTCAACTTTTCAAGCTCAAAGTAAGTGACTCCTAGCCCTGTTTTTCATGTTTTTCGTATTTTTGAGATCCTCGTACATTGACCTAGCTTTCTATACCAATATTTTAAGCCAGAGTTCATGTTTAAAAATTTACCCATATGTGACATGGAAGCATTTTGATATTTACTGGTAGAAAATGAAAGCTTGAAGTGTAGTAAACAACTTTTGCTAGGCGATTTTTCATGAAAATGCATTTAGGGACTAAAATGCAAAAGTTGTAAAATAGGTGCATAAATTGTGAAATATTGAAAATTGTGGGATACTATAGAAGAGAAATGTGTTTGGCTAGGCTTGGGAATGTAGGAAAATTGACATATTTCATCTTACGAGCCTAAGGACTAAATTGTAAAAATTGACAAAGTTAGGGGTAAAATGGTAAAAATTTCCATAGAATGATTTTGTGCCCAATTGAGTAATGTGTGTGTTGAATAAGTTAAATTTGATGTTATAGATCAAGAACGACGTGAAAACGACCTTGACCGAGGGAAAGGCAATGTGTCGGATTAAAATCGAAAAGATTAGCACAATTTTACCGAGGTAAGTCCTATATATAAATAATGAGTTATTTTTAACTATTATGTTTAATTATTTTATTAATTTGAAATTTTGAAATATTATAATAAAATATTATTTATTGGATGTGATAAACCGATAAGTAATGAAATGTCCCGGTTGAACCTTAGGAATCATTAGGATACGAGTGACATGTCACTAGGAAACCATCAGCCGTTATCGATTGTTTATGTGATTTCGGGTGCTAGTCTAGTTCGACTACCAGTGGCTAGGTAATCCTACATTTGTTGCAGACACCTGTCAACTTGTGTGAGCAGCACTGAGTAGAAACGACTACACCGTCAGCTTGTATGAACAGACCCAATAATAGCTCATTATTGAGCCTTATGTGATAAGTGGTAGCCTTGGCTACATTATGTGTGTGGCACTTGTGCCTTTGTTCTGTGTATCCTTAGTATTCCACATGGTTCATCGGGCTAACCGAATTAATGTTATAATATGATTGTATGCAAAAAGTTTTAACCGTGCGTTCGAGATTGTGTATGTACAGGTTATATGAAAAATATTGTGTGTGCTAAGTGCTTAGTGTATATATTGAGCATGTGGTAAGATCACATGAGTAAGTAATAAATTCTCAACTCAATTGTATGATTGGAAAACTTATTTTCCATTAGCTAAGTCTATTTAGTTAAATGCTCATTTTGTTTACATATAGACTTACTAAGCTTTATAGCTTACCCATTTCCTTTTCCCTTCCCATATAGGTTTGCCAATTTAATCCAAGGCTCAGTGATCAACGAGATTCCATCAACACTATCAACAACCTCCTTTGGTATTTTGATTAGAAACTTTGAAAATTATGGCATGTATAGGTGGTTTATTGTTTTGGTTATGTGTCATAACTCCTTTGGGTCCAATTGTTGGTAGTGTATTTTGGTACTTGGCTATGAGAAATGAGCCATGAATGGTTAAGTCTTATTTTTTCAAAATATTGTAATTTACTAATGTGCAAACTTGCATAGTATGAGTAAAATGTGTATGAATGTGTATGCTTGTGTGTGATTGGTAAAATGTAGTGTGTGGATGGCAAAATATGGTTATTTGGATGTATATTTATGTTGCATTATGTATTGGCAATATTGGTTTGTGTTGGTTTGTGTTTTAGGGTGGCAATTGGCTTGGAAAATAGCCTATAATTGTCCACACGGGTAGACACATGGGCGTGCAGCCCACGGGCGTGTTGGTAGGCTGTGTGTCCCCTACACCTGAATTTATGAAAATTAAATGTTTTGTAGTAAACACACGGGTTGGAGACACGGCCGTGTGTCCCAACCGTGTGATAGACACGATCTAGCCCACGGGCGTGTGGCTTGCCGTGTGACGAAGTTTTTACGATGACGTCATAAACAGAATGTCTTAGTTTTTCACACTGGGAGACGACGTGAAAACCCCTGTAGGTTTGAAATGAAAATTAATTCTGCATGGGCGAGGGATATGGACATGTGCGACCACACGGCCTGCCCACACGGGTGTGTCCCTGTCCCACACAGGCGTGTGCCCTGTTTTAAATAGAATTTTTCTAAGTGCTCGAAAAGTTTCGATTTGGTTTCGAATCATGCCCAATGAGCCTCTTGGGCCTCGTAAGCCCGTAATAAGAGTGTTTTGACTAAGATTGAAAAAGTTTTAATTTTTTGTGAAATTTGTGAGTCGAGACCAAGTGATCGAGTTTTCGTAAGTCCAGTAATGCCTTGTACCCAGTCCCGGCATCGGACTTGGGTGAGGGGCGTTACAACGCAAGTTGTGAGTTGATAATAAACATACATGTGACCACCTAGTATATGTATTTATCAAAACCATAAAATATCTAAATGTTCCACATGGTGTATGAATAGGTCCAAATGTAACACCTTGAATACATTCCAGAAATGCGAGAAATTCAATCCCAACTTTAGTTGGTACTGATCTAATAATCAATTATCCTTGAGAATATGCAACATATGAGAATTGTTGGAAAATATGGACATCACATATATAATAAGGGTAATTACATGTTATTATTTATTATCACGATAGGTTAGCCAAAATTAAAAGTGATCTAATTTGGTTAGAATTTTATTGAGTTTTAATTATTAAATAAAGTATGGGTCAAATATGTGTAGATACTCTAGTAATTGAGTTCTAATCAGAATTCTAATTAATGATGGGCTAATTAGAATTTGATTAGAACTAATATGCCAAGGTTATAAATATTAGGGTTATGGTCCCCAAATTACACACAATATATCTTTTCTAATATCCCAGCATTAGGGAAAAGAGAATAGATATTCTCTGAATTTCTTGTGTGCTAATTTGGAAGATCAAATACCCAAAATCCGGTAAAACTTCAAGGAATTCATGGATTCAGGTACGCTTCTGCATTTAGTTTTATTCTTGATTTATTCTTGATGATTTGACACGATAGATCCTAGTTTATTCAGTTTTATTTTAGATTTATTTTAACAAATCTAACAAGTGGTATCCGAGCTTTGTCATGTTGAATCATTGAGAATTGATTAAGGTTCTTCTTTTGAATGATTGATTCATGAAATTTCATGGATTTATATATTGATCTTTGAAGGTTTATATTAAAGTATTTTTTTATGGTATAAGGAATTTAATTTGATGTTAAAAAAAAACTTAAAATATACACATGGTTTAATTCTTTAATAAATATATTTTATTATACATAAATACATAATATATGCATGTTTTGATTGGTTTAATGCATGTTAGTTTTGGAAAATTATATAAATATATATGATTATCTTTTAATTTGATTGAAAGATGAAATTAAGGTAAATATTTTGAAACAAATAAATTCAAATTTTAGCTTTTAATTAAGGATGTCTAATATTTTAAATAAATTAGTTGAAACAAAATGTTGCCAAAGTGACCTCTTTTGTGTGGATTAGTTTATTTGAAATATAAAGATGATTATATGTTTTTGTGATTCATGCGTTTATTAATTGACCCAAAGGTAAGTCAATATTTGGCAGAATTTCAACGACATCTGTGGTGATAAACATGTGACAATTATAAGGTATTTTATGTGAGCAATAAGTTAGTCCGAAGATTAATTAATTGTTTAACATAATTTATTGTCAATATTTGATTGCGACAACAAGAGTACCCTTACAGTTAATATTGCTGTCCAAAGACTTGATATTAATGTTGTGTTTGGTATCTTGAGATAGGATTAGCTATTATCCTGAATTTATTGTTTACTTATGAATAATGATGTGAGCTTATTTTTATTTTTATTTTTTGTTTTATATTCAGCTAATCCATCTTCTACTGCTACAATATCTACTAATATAAATTCTATACCCATACTTAATGGGACTAATTTCAATGAATGGAAAAGGTATTTACTTTTAGTGCTTGACTGTATGAACATAGACATTGCACTAAGGGAAGAACAACTCATAGCTCTCACTGTGGAAAACACCCCTTATGTTAAAAGGATTTTGAAAGGTGGGATCGTTCAAATTGCATGAGTCTAATGATCATGAAGCACAACATTTTAGAAGCCTTTAGAGGCAAAGAATATAAAAAGATTACTCAGGCCAATGTTTCATTAACGAAATTGAGAAACGTTTTGCTAAAAACGATAAGGTTGAAATGGCATCACTTCTGACTTCTTTGATGTCTATAAAGTTAAGGGTCAAGAAAATTCTGAGCGATCTAAAGGCTATGAGTTTTATGATCCCATAATTAGGAATATTTTTTAGATGAGAATTGTAACATTCTTTTAGGATTTGAGTTTGGAGGGAGAAATGAGGTTAGAGACATTGCTTTTAAAAAGGAATTGAATTCTAACTCAATTCCTACTATCACTTTTGACGATGTTTAGGTTCTCATACCTATCATTGATTAAGAAGTGAATACAGAACCTAAATAAGACAATGTTGAACAACTTCCTATTAAAGATGAGGTAATTGTTCTAGAAGAACAAACTCAACAACCTCAAGAATGAATGTCATTAAAAAGGTCTACTAGAGAAAAGGTTATAATGGCTTTAGTGGAATATTTTGACCTTAAGCTGCATCAAATGAATATTAAGTTAATAGTTTCTTAATGGTAACATTGATCATACATTTATATGATGCAACTAGTAAACTTTGTGTCTAATGATGGAAAGTTAATGATTTGCAAATTAAAGAACTTCATCTATGGGTTTAAGCATACTTCTCGTCAATAGTATTACAATTTTATCAAATGATTATCTCATTCGGTTTAGAGATGAATTTTATCATTAATTGTATATACCATAAGTTTAGTAGGAGTAAGTTTCTATATTTGGTTTTATATGTTAATGGCATACTGCTTTTCAATAATAAGTATAGTCTCAATTAATGCCCTAAGAATGATTTTGAGATTACAAAAATACATAAGATTTTTTTTTTACATTTTAGCAGTAGGAAGTCTAATGTATGTTTAGGTTTGTATACATTGGAATACTGTGTACACTGTTGGGATGTTAGGCGGATATTTTAAGCAATCCTGGTTTGGACCATTGGATAACATCTAAGAGGGTTATAAGGTATTTTTAGAGAACAAAAGATTACATGCTTACATATCGGAGATCTAATTAGTTACAGATCATCAGGTATACAGAACTCCGATTTGGTTACAAGATTTTGTCACTAAGGTGCAAATTGTGAAAACAAATTGAAGTCTTTTATTCCAATAGCAACAGGAACACATCAAAGGCAAAACACAGACTTTAAGTTCCTTGTTGTTAAAGTAAAAGTTCAGAGTGGTTAGGTGCCTATAAAGCAAATTAGGACAAACTCCATGATTGCGGATCCACTTACTAAGGAACTACACCTAAGGTTTTATAAGAGCACGCTTCTCATATGGTTGTAATGTCATTTAAGGATATTTGGTTTTAGTGGGAGTTTGTATTTTTAAATGCTTTTATGTTATAGACGCATTTTTAGTTATTTCAGTTTAAAGATATTAAGTTTATTTCCTGCAGAAATAAAGTTTATTTAGTTTATTCACACTCTAATTTTGGTAAGGTTTGATCTCACTAAGGAGGACTAGTTGGAAATAGACATGATTAGATCATATTGCATATAATTTCCATGCTACACATCCATACTTGATCTATGTCATTTGGTTATGTTAATATACGTGATCATGGATGGATTTAGTTACGATATATGTAACGAAAGTCGCATTGGTTCTATGTTAACATAATTAATGGACGAGATTGTTTGAAATACCTTTTGGATATGATAGTAAAATTTTGAGCTCATAAAGTTATATAATGACATGTAATAATAGAGTAATTAGTATATATATGTGGTCGAAGTGGGAGATCGTTGAAAAATATGGACATCACATATGTAATAAGGGTAATTACATGTTATCATTTACTATCATGATAGGTTAGCCCAAATTAAAAGTGATCTAATTTGGTTAGAATTTTATTGGGTTTTAAAAGTATGGGTCAAATATGTGTAGATACTCTAGTAATTGAGTTCTAATCAAAATTCTAATTAATGATGGGCTAATTAGAATCTGATTAGAACTAACATGCCAACGTTAGATATATTAGGGTTATGGTCCCCAAATTATACACAAGATAACTTTTCTAATATCCCATCATTAAGGAAGAGAGAGTAGATATTCTCTGAATTTCTTGTATGCTAATTTAGAAAATCAAATCCCCAAAATCTAGTAAAACTTCAAGGAATTCATGGATTCAGGTATGCTTCCGCATTTAGTTTTATTCTTGATTTATTCTTGATGATTTGACATGATAGATCGTGGTTTATTTAGTTTTATTTAAGATTTATTTTAACAAATCTAACAAGAATTTCTTGAATTTAATAATCTTCTGGTTCTTTAATGATTGTCCAATTGAATTCTTAATTATTATTCGCATCACAATAGATTCAAGTAGAGGTGATTATGGGTTGGGCGGCCCAGCCCGGCCTGAAGGCCCACCCGAAAAATGGGAGGGTTCGGGTAAAACTATAGGCCCAAAATATGGGTTTGGGCAAAAATACGAGGCCCGTTTAGAAAACAGGTTGGGCCTCGGGCCAACCTTTTTTAGCTCGGGCCCTGCCCGGCCCGAATTATATAAATATATATATTTTTATTTTTTAACCATATTTTTAGTTCTAACTTGTTTCAATTTTAATATAACCACTTTTTATTATATTTTTAATTTATGTATTGTTTTAAGAATTGTTTGTCTCATTTTTATTTTGTTTCTTGTTTTAATATTTTTTTATGTTTTTAAATGTATTTAATTTATTATATTTTTAAAATTTTTAATGAAATAAGCAAAAAAAATTAATATGTGCTGGGCCGAGCCGGGCTCGGGCCTAGCATTTTTATTCCTGGCCGGGCCTGGACAAATTTTCAAGCCCATATTTTGGGCCAGGCTAAGCCCGGGCCTAGAAAATGGGCTGAAATTTTTTTCTGGGCCCGGCCTAACCTGGCCCATGATCACCTTTAGATTCAAGATGGCCTAGCAAATTATGCCAAATAATAGAAGTATATGGTTCTACAAAATTTTGGTTTGTAGTAACATGTGCCTCAGTTGCACTAATATGTATATAGTATAAACCTGATGAAATAGCAAATAGTCTTTCCAAAAGACATTTCTTTCCACATTTAGCAATCGTGATATATAAGTACTTAATAGTTTTCTTATTCATAGTCTCCATATGATATCTATTAAGATGAATAACTTTAAAACTCAATATATATCTTAGAGACTTAGTGTAAAATAAAGTATCATCAATGAAAATTTGTATCCCTTTGGGTAATAATATAATAGTTCTTCTAGAGCATTTGATAAGTTTTGAACTACTTATTAACATGGGCATCACTTATTGTTAAATGAGAAAAAAAATTTATCTTCCAATATAGTATGTGTTGTGTTAGTACCTGCAAGACACGTGTCTTCATTGATATTAGGTCTAACAAAATTATTGTGAATATCTATGTTTGTTATTAAAACAAACAAAATTGAAAATAATCATAGAAAAACATATAAAACTAAGATGGAAAAATAAAAGTATACTTAAAATATAAAAACAACAACATAACTTTAAGATAATATCAAATTTTCTAAATTTTGGCATTATGGTTCTCAAAGAAATCTACCACACCCAAATGGGTTATATCATTCATGTATAAGAGAATAAAAGTTTCTAAGATTGTTCTAAGTGAATCTTGGTCTAACAAACTAAGATCTGTTTAATGAAAAGTATCAACAAATTTAAAAAAAATATTTTGTCTATGATTATCAAGGGGCCTACCACCTTTTTTTATCACATTGAGATAAAACTTTACTAAAGTCTCCAACAAGTAGCCAATGAAGATTATGAAGAGAAGCAACAAGTTTACGATAATTCCAAAGAAGTTTTCTTTCATTTGAACAATGGTTAGTGTAACACCCCAAAAGTTTTATTTATGTTTCTATTGAAATATGACACAACAAATATCTGTCTGCTTCAGTGGTTAAGTGTTTTAGGTGTGTGTGTAAGGTCCCAAGTTCAAGCCATGCCTTTGGAAAAATTTTGAATCTTTTTGTAAGTAAAGCCTTACTCTTGTTTAGTAGGCTTTTATCTAATTGGTTGTAAGCATACGTTAGAATGGACCTGCAAGTCTGGTGGATAAGTAGAGTGTTGGTGTGTTAAAGGTCTTGTGTTCGAATCCTTACACAAGCATGGGAATTAATTTTTGCTCTGCCGAAGGTAGAGTTTTAGTCAAGATGGAATTTTAAGAGAAAGGGGTTAGTGGGAGTAAAACGTGGGATAGGAGAGTTACCAGAATTACTTTAACTCATCTTTCCCCAAAAAATTCGGTTTTCTCTCTGAAAAGAAAAAAAATTGATTGACGTGGTTTTTTCCCTTTTTCCCCTTGGCCGAATTTTTGTTGTTCATTCTTTCCCTCTCTGCCAAAAACTATTTGCTGAATTTTCCACTTCCCTTTTTGTTTTCGTTTCTCTTCTATTTCGAGGTTCTTATTGTTCAATTGTTTAAACGCGCTTGATTGGTAAGTGGTTGTTTACTACTATTTAAGTGTTCTGCAGGTAGATTAGTAAAGGGATTATCCTCGATTTTTTGGAATAGGTGAGGGGCAAGAATCGGTTGCTGCATCCACAGAGAATTGAGTGTTGCGATTTCTGTTGTTGACGGTAAGGGTTTCGATAGATTATCGATTATTGATTTCGATAGGTTTTGATTGAATGACGAAATAAGTGTTTAATTGAATGTTACATTGGTCGATTTTTAGGTTTTAGAGGCTTAGGATTGTGATACCGGTGAAAATGAACCATGTGTGTACCTGAAAACATAAAAAACGGGGTTTCGACAAAAGCTGAAAACCTCACTGTCGACGCCACAAGGGCGTGTGGTCGCTTGTGCGGTAGGCCGTGTGCTAGGACAAGGGTGTATGATTGACGAGGCTAGGCCATATACACAAGACACGATCGTGTGATGGCCAGGTAGGCCGTGTGCAACACAAGAGTTAGACTGAATTGGGTCGTGTGGGCCACACGTGTATGTGAATCCACACGGGCGTGTGAGATTTTGGGCCAGGCTGTGTGATCCATATGGCCAAGGCCAAATTGGGTTGTATTGGCCACATGGGCATGTGGGGCCACACAGGCAAGCCACATGGGCGTGTGGGCCCATTTAACCGAAATATTCTCTAAGGTTGCACGGGTCGCCCAAGTCGATTGTGAACCTACTGTAGGGTTGGTAAGCACTACTTAGATCCTTAAATCTATGAACTGAATGTATGATGTATATACTGAGCATGATAACTATATGCATGCATACTGAACTGTATGTATAATTGATAACCATGTAACAGCATGTCATATACTGTATATCTGCACTGAGTATGTTATTTGCATCTGCATTGGGGTGGGATGATGGTTATTGGAGGAAGTGTACTGAAAGGCTCTTAAGCCTATTAACTGGCAGCTCTACTGCAATATATACTGAAAGGCTCTTAAGCCTATTATCTGGTAGCTCAGCTGCAATATACTGTTATGTGCTGTATTTGGTACAACTTGGAGTGTAGGGCTGGGTGGGTGTTTTAAACCTCCAGGAAGTGTATGGATGGTTGGAGACAGTGTATAGAGGCTGGTGGGTAAGATTTTATTTTCTGATTACTGTATGCATAACTGTTACTGTGATGGGCTAAAGCGCTAATGCATATCTGATACTGAAACTGTAATGGGCTTAAGCCCTAGACTACATTTGACTGTTTCCTATGTTTTACTGTATGCTTGTTTTTTGTGGGGATTACACACTGAGTTTACATAAACTTACCCTTTCTGTTTAACGTATGCAAGTAATCCCCAAACTTAGACGGATCAGTGCGGCGGAGGACTCAGCGGTGGCTACACAGTTATTAGACTATTCCATACTTATTTATGGTTTTAGTTTTTATTTTGTTAAGTATTGATGTAAATTGGGAATTTTGGACTTTTTGTTTAAATTGGGGTTTTATCGGTTTTACGGATTTACAACTGCTAGACATGGATATAGTAAAACTCAGATTTTCAATAATCATAAGTTTTCTTCAAACAAATAGTTTTTAATAGAACAAAGGGGTTTTCAAAAAAATGAACGGATTTATTTAATTATCTCAATTTTTCCTTAAATAAATGATTTTTAAAGCTTCCACGATGAATTATGTTTTTCACAATTCGAATAAACTAGCAAATGATTTTTAAAGTTATTAAGAGATAACTAAAAATAGATCAATCAGAAATGTTTTGATTCAAAAACTTAGTTTTCAAACACCCTATCATGTGGCATCGCCAGATTCAGCCAAAACGTGTGGGCCAAGTTGGGGTGTTACATTTAGTGGTATCATCGCCAGGTTACAAAACTTGGTTGTGGTTTTTGGGTTTTAAAGTTTGGTTTTTGAAGAACTGATTTTCAAATGATTTAAAATAATTAGACTGAGTATGTGGTAAATCGAGTCTCCAGCGTTGATCCTGTAAGTATTCTGAAACTTTGATAAGTTTAATCTAAAATTACTATAGATAGTATATTCTAAAACTACTGTAGGTAGTATGCTATGAAAACACTCTAGTTAGTGTATACTAAAACTGTAGTAAAACTGAAACTATAGTAA
The DNA here is from genome assembly GCA_020496765.1 of Gossypium stocksii. Taxonomy (NCBI): domain Eukaryota; kingdom Viridiplantae; phylum Streptophyta; class Magnoliopsida; order Malvales; family Malvaceae; genus Gossypium; species Gossypium stocksii. The sequence goes on from CM035622.1 coordinate 73,759,040, forward strand.
AATTGATAGAGATTGCGACATACGAAAATAAACTCTAAATTACTGAAACTGTTTACAAAAAAACATATGCTAATAAATATTGAACTGTAACTGATTCATAAAATTCGTAATACAGATAAATTTGAGTTAGACAATGAATACACGTAGTACCCACAGACGTGGTATTCGAGGCCGTAGTAAAGGCCATAGGGGGCTCGAGCTGAGTCTTCCTCTTCTCAAGGTAGTATACCAAATTTGAACACTAGTGAGACACCAGTGTCGCCTGCTATTGAGACGAGGTCTCGTGATAGTAAGGCTAGGGATGACACATTGTCTCAGGCTATGCTAAGGATACTTGAGAGGGTTGTTGGGCCCAATACTGGATCTGGAGGCCGTGGGTCATTTACGGAATGACTCCGGTCGAACAGGGCTGAGTTATTTAGGGGTGTCACTGGAGTCACCCCTAACGTGGCTGAGTACTGGATGGATGCCGCTGAAAAAATTATGAATGATTTAGATTTTACCCCTAAACAAAAATTGAAATATGCTATTTCCTTACTTTACGATGAAGGGTATTAGTGGTGGCTGATTGTTAAGTAGGGGACTCAGCTAGATTGATTAAGTTAGGATTTCTTTAAGTCTGCTTTCCAAGGGAAGTATGTAGGGGCGAGCTACAGTGATGCTAGGAGGCGTGAGTTTCTGAATCTCACGCAAGGTGACCAACCAGTGGCTGAGTATGAGGCCAAATTTCTGACACTGAGCCGCTATGCGCGAGGTATGGGGGCATCTAAGTATGAGAGATGTGTTTGGTTCGAGGATGGGCTGAGGAATAATCTAAGGATACTGATAGCTCCGCAGAGGGAGTGAAAGTTCTCGGTTCTGGTAGAAAAAACGAAGATCGCCGAAGAGGTTAAGCGCTAGCGCCAAAACAGAGACCGCAATAGGGGTAAGAATAGGAGGGATTCGAAGCCCTCAAGTTCGGTACAGAGGCCTAAGAAAAAGGTCAGATCTAATGGGCCGATTAGAGCTGGGCCCTCTATTGCCCTTACTGGACTTCAGCTTTGTAGGGTTTGTGGTAGACGCTATAAGGATGAGTGTTGGAGAAGAACTGGGGCTTGTTTAAGGTGTAGGTCACTAGAGCACCATATTCGGGAGTGTCTGCTGAGGCCCGATCTGATGCAAGCTCTGGGTACTGGTACTGTACAGCCACAAACAGTAGTTCAGTAGCCACCAAGAGGTCATGGTCAGGCTAGGGGTGGTAACGGTATGGGCCGTAGACAGAGAGCACCGGGCAGAGGTGCTGGTCAGACCAAGGTAAGATAGCCTGCTTTGGTTTATACTGCACGTCCTCGAGAGGATAGATGCTCCGGACGTCATCACTGGTAGTTCTCAATCTTCGATGTACCATTTACTACTCTGATAGACATAGGGTATACTCACTCTTACATAGCTTGTTCTATATCTAAAAACTTGGGGATTTTAATTGAGAGCACTACGAGTGAGATTACTGTACTAAGTCCGTTAGGGCAGTCTGTATGGGTTAATAAGTTATACAGAGATGTACCTTTAGACGTTCAAGGGGTGATCTTTTTGGCTGACTTAATAGAACTTCTGTTTAGGGAGTTTAACCTAATTTTAGGAATGGATTGGTCGGTCAAACACCGAGTAAGTTTGGACAATGCAACTAAGAGGGTCGTGTTGAGAATTGAGGAGGATATTGAGGTAGTTATGATTGGAGAACGTTGAAATTATTTGTCTAAAGTGATCTCTACACTAGTGGCTGAGAAACTAGTTCGTAAGGGATGTGAGGCATTCTTGGCCTATGTTAATGTTTTTGCTTTTGGGGACTCTATAGTAAAGGACATTAGAACTGTAAGGGAGTTTTTGACGTCTTCCCTTCATATCATTGAATGAGACATTTCTATTAAATCTCATTGCTATTTGTTGCCGACATTTAAATATACATCCAACAGTTGTTGCTAAGATGATTCCATCGAAATAAACGTATATGAAAAACTGATTATTCATTTTCAAAACTCAATTTGTTAAAAAATAAACAAAAATTCTCAAAACAATTTTGTACAGAATAAAAATACTTACATAAAAAATTTAATGAACGAAAAGAGACCATTTCTAACAATATCAAATTTATTGTCATTTCTAACATTATCTATGACGGAAACATTTTCAGTATTTATCTATTTTTTTCTGTTGTTATCACTAACTAATAATTATTTTATAATAGTTACTAACATAAAAACTTTTAAATTTATTATAAAAAATTAAAACATAACATTCACAATAAACACATAATAGCTACTGGTGCTGCCCATCAGATAGACACCATACCCCTTCCGTATTTTTTTACTCGTATATACCAGAATAGAGAAAGTGGTGTTGCCTATCACTTTGGCACAACTACTAAAATATTTTTTTTAACTGAAATGTATCAGAATTCTAGGCTGGTGCCGCCTATACACCACCCTCCACCTCTTTGAATGTACCATTTTAGTACATAATTTTTGAAACATGCCATTTCAGCATTTTTTTTAATTTTATATTATATAGGTAAAAAACTCATATTTGAGGCTTGGCCTTTCAGGCCTTAGTCAGACTGGTCTCTTTTATTCCCTTCTGAGTCTAATTCATTCAGGGTAGTCCTTAAGGAATCCTAAGGAGTTCCCACAAAGAGAAAAGGATGGAAGAAAGGTGGCACTTCAGGAGTGCTGAACATTTCCCTAAATCGTTCCCTCAGTTGCCTCATTTCCATGCATGCTCTTAGACACTGACTTGCATTAAGACTTAAAAACTTTGGCCATTTATATCTCTTGTTTTGTCTGTTTCTCATTAGAGGAAGAATGTTTTTGCTAGCGGAGAGAAAAAAAAATTTGGTTAAAACTAACTTAATTGATAAATTCAGTTAAATCAATTTAATTAAAAATATATATTTTGATTAAGTCGATTATTGGTTCAGTTATTCAATTTAAACGATCGATTATAAAAAAAATTATAATCAAACCAATCGACTTAACTAACTTAATATATTATTTTTAATTATTTTAGTTATATTTAAATATAATATTATATATATATATATATATATATATATATATAACTTACTCAATCTAACCCAAACTCAATTCTCACCCAACTAATCAACACAATTTTTTTACCAAACCCAAAGTAAAATTAGAACCCAATCCAATTTTCTTTAAGAAAAAAAGGAAAATGGTAAAACAATTTGGATTAATTTGAATAACCCTAAACTTAAATCTCTTTCTATATTCTTCTCTAGTTCACGACGACACCTCCATTAGCTTTCCTTTTTCCTTTTGGTACAAGCCTTGAGCAGTTTATTGTCTCACCCTTATGCCTCTTTTAGTCCCTCTTTCATCATCTCCTAGTCCCTCACCAATTCATCGTCTCCTTCACGTTGCTGCAACGCCACCAGTACCTTGTAGGTACTAAAATGTATTTCAAAGTGGACAACTTTGCATTTGGATTAATTAGCTAATTTTTAATTTGGATTAATTGTTGTTGAATTTAAATCTTGGTTTATATTATGAGTTTTTATATTTTAAAATAAAAAAATTGTTTAGGAATTTTTTTTAAAAGAATGTCAGTTAACTAACTAAAGTTAAATCAGTTCAGTTAGGTTGATTTGACAATTTAAGTTGATTGATTCAATTGTTATAAATTATTATCGGTTAAGTCAATTAAATATAAATAACTGATCAGACCGACAGAAATAACTAAATGTTCACCCCTAATTTTTGCCATGTAGTTTGATTTTCTTGAAAAAAGGATGAAAAATCAAAAGACAGAGTTGGAATAATAGAGAATGAATGTGAAGGCAATTGAGATTTCTCAAAAGATATGGAGGATATTGCGTTAACTTGAGAATAGTAAGATGCAAAATTACTAGCCGCCAAATCATTAGAATGATTTCCTTTAGATTTTTGGATACTACTACTTTTGGATTAATTTCCAGAATGATGATTGTAATAGGCCAATTTAGCCCGGGTCCATACAAAAAATAATAAACCCAAAATAATAAAACAAAGTCCAAGTCCAGTCCAAAATTACAAATATATAATTTGACCTAATCGAAATGGCCCATTACTTGAGAAGATTGAAGGTCCATCTACAAGCTTAACGCACATGGAAACATAATCTTCAAGGATATGCAACCTTAGATATGATATGCAATCTTAGAAGATATGGTATGCAATCTTAGAAGATATGATTTTGTAATCTTAGAGATTTAAATTGTAGATACCCTTTAATCTTAGCCATTGATATAACTGATCTGTACCGTTAGATTTGGGGAGGCTCAACTACAAATAGAGGCCTCTCCCTTTATTGTAAATCACTTGAGTTTTGAGAAACAATAATAATTCTTGAGAGCATTCACTCAAATTTCTCTCTTTCTTACGTTCTTATTTTCTGCAGTTTGTTCTTATTTTATTCTTCGTTCATCTTCATCTTTCAAACTTTTTTTTTGATTTAATCCTTGTGTCCTCGATTTTTTATTCTTTTTTATATTTTATTTATTTGCCACATTTTATCCAAAAAAAATTTCTTCAATAAGGCAATGTTTTGTGTTTAGAAATTCAGGAAATAGTGCTCTAACATGCTGGGTTTCAATTTTCCATTTGACTAAATAACTAAATATTCTTTTAATGAATTTTGTAAATCATGAGATAATTTTGATTACGAAGGTTTAAAACATCATGTCCTAACGTGCTGGATGTGATGTTTGTATTCTTTCGAAACAAAGGAATCTCAAGTTCCAACTCAAATTGTTCAAGTTTTTAAAGAAATCATGTTTTAAGATCTTTTCGAATTTTTGACATTAGGACAACAAACTAATCAATTCGGTATCAATTTTGGGCGTTACGAGGATGCTAATCCTTCCTCGTACGTAATTGACTCCCGAACCCACTTTCTTGAATTTCGTAGGCCAAAATCAATATTTTCCAAATAAAATAATTTATAAGGTGATCCGATCACACCTAAGCAAAAAAGGATTGGTGGCGACTCCCATTTTTGTTTTTAAAGGTCGATCCCTGTTTTTTCAAATATTAAAAATGGTTTTGACAACTTGGCGATTCCACTGGGGACAAATAAGAGAGTCAAGCCGTAAAATTGATTATTTTCTGTCATTTTGTCAAAATTTGAAAATTCGATTTGAAAAATTATGATATTTTTGCATGTGTTTGTTGCATATGATTGTTATTTTTCTCGCACACACTGCATTGCATGACCGTTGTGGTCACACCCTTAAGTGGGGGTGAGAAGCTACGCCTTTGTGAGGTTTTCACCTCCGCATGGGCTAGTGGATCGCTTCCGGGACACATCCGTACCTATGTCTCCGTGAGATTCTCATCTCCGCATGGCCATAGAGAAATGTGTCCCCCTGAACTGAACTTGGTCCGTATGAGCCTATAATGGGTGAGGATCAAGGAATCTGCTAGTTTAGGTACCCTTTCTTTAGAACAAAAACCCATATAGTGAACCGTAAGAGCTTGCCTTAGGTAGAGCTATGTTGACCCATAGTAATCACCCATATAAGTGCTTGTCTTTTTATTCTCTTTGAATTATGACACTGACCAATTTTATTTTATCATTGCATGTTATTCAGCATTTAAAGGTGTCGATTCACGGTTCGATTTCTAAATTAAGAAGTTTTGTTATGGAGAATGAATTTCTTAATAAAGTGGAGGACAACGCTACAGTCCTTGCATGGTTAGAGAATACCCAATTAGAAAAAGGAGATAGTGTCACTGAGGGATATACATCGGAGTTGTGAGGCTTCACTCGTATCAGTGCGGAGCGGAATGAGCTCCAAGAATTGAGAGGAATATGGGCCTAATGGGATGACAAGACTAAGCAGTTGTTCTACCATAACTATGGGGATCTACCCTACTTGCTTGACGCTAAGATAAATAAGCATTTATTCCGGGCTATGGCTGCTGTCGAAACCATTTTTAACGGGTTTTGAAAACGGGGTTCGACTTTAAAAAACTAAAACGGGAGTCGCCACCAATCTTTTTAGGTGTGATTGGATCACCTTTAAAACATTCTTTTGTTTTAAAACCATTAGTTTTGGTCTACGAAATCAGAAAACGGGTTCGGGAGCAGGTTACGTACGAGGAAGGATTAGCACCCTCGTAACGCCCAAAAATTGGTACCGAATTGATTATCAAATGTCTTTAATGTTAGAAATTAGAACATTTTAAGATGCAATCCTATTTTAAACATATTTTGATTTTGAAAGTTTGGGGTTCACTTATATCGAATGAATCAAAATATTACATCCAATAAGTTAGGACGCAGTATTTTTAAGGTATTCAAAGCTAAGCTGACCATTTTTGAAAATCCCTCTCTTGAAATGACAAAATGTCATATCCAGTAAGTTAGGACATAACACCTTGAAATTACAAGATAGTTACTCGTATTTTCAAAACTTTAAAAACTTAGAAGGGTGCTTGACTATTCGAACTCGACGAGAGAAGTTGCAACCCAGTAAGTTAGGGCACTACTTTCCCCGAGGCTTCCAAACACCAAGCATTGCCTTTATTTTGAAAACTTTGGAATCTCGTTTTTTTAAAATTGATGCATGAAGAAGCATATTAACATTATAAAGTACAATATACAAGATGACATGTTATAAATGCATAATGACAACAACATAAATATCATACATTAGCTAACACCTCTATAAGAAATAAATGAAACATAGCAAATTTTACATAGGTAAATGTTCATAGAAAAACAACATATATTAAAGAAGAATAAGTGACACATAGAAACATGTAATTCAACATATATTTAAGCATATTAAATAAGCAAGGAAATGATGCATGATGTGCAATTATACACATAAACATAAAAGAAAATAATGATATAGTATTAGCATACAACAATTATGAATAAAATTTATAAAAAGGAATTAATACATAAAATAATCACAAGAGAGAATTAATTATGAAATAAAAAACATGATCCCATAGTATAATATTTTAACAACTTTATAGAATAAATAATATAAATAATAAATAAAGTAATTATAGTACATAATATAAAAGTAAATGGGTTTTTAAACTACCCAAAATACATAGTATATAATAGAGTATATAATAGAATAATAATTTTATAACATAGGATATAAAAATATTTAGGTTCATTTTTAAATAAAAAAATATAATTAAAGAAATATTTAATACCAATTAAATATAATATACAAATAATAATATAATTAATAATAATATATGTAAAAATATATAATAAGTAATAATAATAACATATGTTAAAATGTAAAATAATATAATAATATGAAAATACATAAACATTATATGACGAAAATACAATATAATAAATAATTAGTAATAATATATATTAAAATATACATTAATATTACAAAAAAAATATGAAGTAATATAATAAATATTAAATGATAAAATAAAAATATAAGTAAGTATAAAATAATAAAAAATATATAGATAATATGATATATAATAATATAAAATAATATAGCAAATAATGTAATATAAATATAAAGATAATATATGAATTTTACATAAATTAATTAAAGAGGATTAAAGTAAAAAACGAATTGAATTTTAGGGCTAATTTCAAATTAAAAGAACAAATTTGGATCAATCGGGAATGCGTATTGAAAGTTCAGGGACTCACGGGGTAATTAACCCTAATCCCTAAAACGGCACCGTTCCAGTGTGCCCGTTTAAATGATCTTGGGACCAAATTGAAACCGAAATTAAATGATTGGGCCAAATTAAAAGTTAAGATAAACTTAATTTTAAAAAGAAGAAATGCGGAAGGACTGAGGGAATAAATTTCCCACTTTAGCGGTAAAACACGCGGATCCTTCGGGTCGGATCGGGTCGGATTTTGGATCCTATAAAAGGCCTTCTAACCCCCGAAAATTCATTTTAACTGCCCCCTTTTAAAAAAAAAAACAAAAAAACTCTGAAGAGCCCTCCGAGCTCCGGCCAAGGGCCGTCACAGCTCCGGTCATCAGGCCCCCATACGTGCCTCACGCGCCATCATATATGGTGGCCAGAGGTCCAAAAAACCCTTCTTTTGCAGGTAAACTCTTTCCCCTTTCCTGTATTTGTGTTATTTCGTAAAAAAAAACTAAAAAAAACCGAAAATAGTTAGTTTATTTAGAGTTTGAAACTATTATTCAAAAATGAAATGTAAACTATTTCGTGCTGTTGTCATTAGACGTGCTTTAATATAATATAGAAGAGAAAATATTGAAACAAGAATCACCTTTGATATCAAAAATGCTGTCATATTCTGTTTTTTATTTCTCTTCCAATATTTCGGTGTTCAAAAAGAAGATCCCCTTTTATGGGTTACAAACGATGGCTTTATAGCCAGTGTGCTATTACATATTCTAGAAAGAAATCTTTGATTTATTTCCATTTATTGTCTACTGTATCTTTGGCCGTAATCTGCTGGGATTCTCTTTGCTTTAGTTTCCTTTTTCTTGCTTTATTTTCCGTATCTGCTATTATCTTTGTTTCCTTTTCTGTTTTTCCTTGTGTCTGCTGCGTGCTTTTCATTTTGCAGGTGACCCCGAAGATCTTGGTGGTCCAAGGCACGATCGGTAGTCGCGGTGCATTGATGAGGCCACAACATTGGAACGGTCATGGTGTTTGACGAGGCCGACCGAGTTATTGACTAGCCCTATTCGGGGGCTGAACCATCGAGAGGCTCCCAGAGCACTGATAGGACTTGAGACAGCGCATTGATGGCGTGTCAGCTGGCCCTACATTGATGGCCTCGATTCGGGGAATGAACAGATGCTCCCCGAGCCTTCTAAAAATTGTGGCGGCGCTGAGAAAAGAGCTAGGGTTAGAAACCCTAGCCGGTTACTTTTAAAATTTGGGCCTTTTGAGTCTGTTGTAAAGTGGGCTAGGGGTATACGGGTAGCGCTTTTGGGCTAAGACAGTATTTGGGTAATTGGGTGTAACCAGGTTCACGGGCAGTGTATTGGGTCAGTCCTTTTAACTATTGGGTCTCAATGCTTGGGCTTTGTAATCTGGACTGTTTAAATAAATATTAATTTATTTAATCCACTTTATTTTGTTTAAATTTAGCCTGGTCAAATTTGGGCTATTACAGCTGTCCCTCTTTGCTCATTGCTGTGTAACGGGAATCAAGCAAAGATTTATAAAAAGACTAAATTTGGCCGGTCTTATCTAGTTATGGTCTTCAAACGGTCGTCTTGATATCTTCGATCTACTCTCCGCCGGACACAGAGACGCCAAATTTACTTTTTTGATTTGTTCTCTGACAATACAGAGATGCCAAATCATCTTAAATTTGCTTCAACGTAAGCACGTGAAAGCCAAATCAGCTATGTCTTCGATTTGCTACTTGTAAGCATAAGAACGCCAAATCTGCTATGTGTCTGCCCTCCGCCGAATATGGAGATGCCAAACTTTGATTTGCTCTCTGATAAAACAGAGATGCCAAATCATCTTATATTTGGTTCAGCGTGAGTACGCGAAAGCCAAATCAGCTATGTCTTTGATTTGCTCCTTGTAAGCACAAAGATGCCAAACCATATTGGATCTGCTTCAGTATAAACATCTGAACGCCAAATCTGTATGTGTCTGCCCTCCGCGGAATATGGAGATGCCAAACTTCGATTTGCTCTCTGATAAAACAGAGATGCCAAATCATCTTAGATTTGCTTCAGCGTGGGTAAGCGAAAGCCAAATCAGCTATATATTCAATTTGCTCCTTGTGAACGCAAGGATGCTAAATCACCTTGGACCTGCTTCAGTATAAACTTCTGAATGCCAGATCTGCTATGTTGTAGCCTGTTACTTTACCGCTCAGGGAGTTAAGGGGCGTCGTTTTTTATTACATGACCTGTAAAATGCGTATGTGATTATGCTTGATGATTAGGATGCTATGATTAAAAATGAGTCAAATGCTCCTAATTAGACATGTCATGATGCAAAATGTTATGAATATGCCCCCTGTCCTAGACGTCACTACTCATTTCTTTATTTGTCTTTGCTGTTCAACCCGTAGGCCCGTACTATTTCGAATGCTACGATCCACTAAGGATACCTATAGGATAAACTTTCCTTAGAATTGGATCGTTGATTTCGTCCCTTTATCCCTTTGGATTGGAAGAAAGAAATTCCTCGAGTTCTTTCATCCCTTATTTATGTGAATTCTTCGAACAATCATCCTGCTTTAGTTTCTTGTATTATCTAGAAATTCCAGAGTAATGCACAAAACTTCATTTGTGAAAATATTTAGTTCATCTATCATTATTTCAACGGAACATACTTAAAGAACAATGGAAGATGAATTGGATTTGAATGAATCATCAAAAAAGATACAAAGGAAATTAATCTGATAGCTTATCTTTGAAAAGAAAAAGAGTCTAAAGATAGCAAACAGGCCAAAAGTTAGATGCCCTAGTTATCACCGTTTGAGCACTTATACACCAACTCCATGAAGACATGTGTTTAGAAGATTCAAAGTACTCTGTCGATGCCCCAGTATGCAACGCACTTCGTTCTTTGTTAAGCAAGATTACCAGATGCTTCAAAATTTGAGTCGCCCTTTCGGGTTTTCAACTCAAAACCCCTTTGGTCACAAGGTGCCCTTTGCGGGTTTTCACCTTGGCCTCTCCATTTTTCTCTTTTTTTTTTTAAATTTCAAGGCGCCCTTTGCGGGTTTTCACCTTGGATTCTCTTTCCTTTTAGACAAAGTATTTTTTGACTGAGTCTGAGTTCATTGGATTGGGCAAGCTCTTCTCATCCATTTCCATTAAGATTAATGCACCGCTAGAGAAAGCCTTCTTCACGACATACGGCCCCTCCCAATTTGGCATCCATTTACCCTTAAAGTCCTTTTGAATAGGAAGGATCTTTTTTAGTACAAGGTCTCCCTCGTGGAACTCTCTTGGCCTAACTTTCTTATCATAAGCTCGCATCATTCGCTTCTAATACATCTGACCATGACGAATGGCCCTCAGCCTCTTTTCTTCAATTAAGTTCAATTGGTCATGTCGGGATTGAATCTATTCAGCTTCGTCTAACTTTACCTCCGTTAAAATTTACAGAGAAGATATTTCTACTTCAATAGGTAATACTGCTTCCATCCCATAAACTAATGAGAATGGGGTTGCCCTAGTAGAGGTTCTAATAGATGTTCGATAGGCAAGGAGTGCGAACGGTAACTTCTCATGCCAATCTCTGTAAGTCTTAGTCATTTTCCCCACTATCTTATTAATATTCTTGTTGGCGGCTTACACTGCCCCATTCATTTTTGGGCGATAGGGAGAAGAATTATGGTGCTTGATCTTGAACTGGTCGCAAACTTCTGCTATTGTTTTGTTGTTCAAGTTCAATGCATTATCGGATATAATCTTCTCAGGCATTCCATATCAACAGATGATCTCCTTCTTCAAGAATCGACTCATAGCTGACTTAGTAACATTCGCATAAGAGGCGGCCTCTACCCATTTTGTGAAGTAATCAATGACCACGAAGATAAACCGATGTCCATTCGAAGCTTTCGGTGATATTGGTCCAATGACATCCATGCCCCATATGGAAAAGGGCCATAGAGAAGTCATAACATGCAAAGGTGAAGGTGGCACATGAATCTTGTCCCCATAAATCTGACATTTATGGCATTCCTGGCATAGTTAATACAATCCCTTTCCATAGTGGCCCAATAGTAGCCAAATCTCATGATTTGCCTTGCCATAGTGAAACCATTTGCGTGCGTCCCACATACACATTCATGAACTTCTTCTAAAATTAACTTAGCCCCCACAGCATCGACACATCTCAAAAGTACTTGGTCTTTCCTCCTCTTGTACAAGATATCCCCATCTAAGACATAGTCACAAGCTAACCTCCTTAAAGTTCGTTTATCATTTTCGCTAGCTTGTTCAGGGTATTTACGATCTCTCACATATCGTAATATATCTTGATACCACGGGTTATCGTCCTTTCCTTCTTCCTCAATGTTACAACACTGAGCTGGAGCTTCATAAACACTCATTTGGATTGGTCTCATCTCCTCCTCTTTATTCGTCTTAATCATTGAGGCTAAGGTGGCCAAAGCATCTGCCATTTGGTTCTCGTCTCGTGGAAGATAATTGAATGTGATAACCTCAAACTCCTCAAGTAACCCCAAGACTATCATCCGATAATTAAGTAATTTTGGGTCCCTTGTCACCCCTAAGTTGGTAAATTACCAATGCAGAGTCTCCATATACTTCCAAGGTTCTTATTCCCCGTTCTATAGCTACTCGAAGTCCTATGATGCATGCTTCATATTCAGCCATATTATTTGTGCAATCAGAATCCAACTTGCATGTGAACGGATAATGATCGCCATTTGGGGATACCAATACTGCCCCAATTCCATTTCCAATTGTATTAGATGCCCCGTCAAAATGTAGCTTCCAAGAAGAATCCTCAGTCGTTGCTATATACATTAACTCCTCATTTGGAAAATCAAAGTTCAATAGCTCATAATCCTCTAGAGCCCTACTAGCTAAAAAGTCTGCTACCGCACTTCCTTTTATAGCCTTCTAACTTACATAGACTATATCAAACTCTGAAAGTAATATTTGGCATCTCGCCATTCTCCCATTTAAAGCTGTTGATTCCATCATGTATTTCAATGGATCAAGCTTCAAGATGAGCCAGGTGGTATGGTATAGCATATACTGTCTTAACCTCCGGGTTGTCCAAATCAGCGCACAACACAACTTTTCAATTGGCAAGTATCTCATTTCGCAATCAGTGAATTTCTTACTGAGATAATAAATTGCCTTTTCTTTTATTCCTAACTCGTCATGCTGACCCAATACACACCCTATAGAATTACTGAACACTGACAAGTACAGTATTAATGGCCTATCTGGGCTAGGTAGAGATAATACCGGAGCATTCAACAAATACTGCTTGACCTTTTCAAAAGCACTCTGGCATTCCTTATCCCAAGTACCTTGATTGTGCTTTCTAAGGAGCGAAAGATAGGATCACATTTTTCGGTTAGTTGTGAAATGAACCGAGCAATGTAATTTAACCTTCCTAGGAATCCTCGAACCTCTTTCTGAGTTTGTGGGGGACGCAATTCTCGTATGGCTTTGACTTTGTCTGAGTCAACTTCTATCCCCTTTTTACTGACTACGAAACCCAATAGCTTTCCCGATCCAGCTTCAAAGGTGCACTTTGTCAGATTGAGCTTCAACTGAAATTTCTTCAACCTCAAGAATAGTCTCCTCAAGACTTTAATATGCTCTTTCTCTGTTCGGGACTTAGCAATCATGTCATCTACATATACTTCAATGTCCCTATGCATCATGTCATGGAATAATTCACCATGGCTCGCTGGTATGTTGTCCTCGCATTCTTTAATCTAAACGGCATTACTTTGTAGCAGAAGGTGCCCCACAAGGTTATAAAGGTAGTTTTGTCCATATCCTCTGGATGCATCTTTATCTGATTATACCCTGAGAAACCATCCATGAAGGAGAACAATGAATATCCCGCCTTGTTGTCCACCAAAGTGTCGATGTGTGGCAGAGGAAAGTTGTCTTTTGGGCTAGCTTTGTTCAGATCCCTGTAGTCAACGCACATCCGTACCTTCCCATCCTTCTTAGGTCTGGCACAATATTAGCTACCCATTCAGAGTACTTGACCTCTTGCAAGAATCCTGCATCAAACTATTTTTTAACCTCGTCCCTTATTTTCAGAATGATATTTGGCCTCATCCTTCGCAACTTCTGTTGGACTGGCTTGCAATCCTGTCTTATCTGCAAACGATGTACTACAATATCAGTGCTCAACCCCGGCATATCCTGATACGACCATGCGAAAATATCCTTGAAGTCTCGAAGTAACTCAACCAGTCATCATCTCGTGTCATTGGTAATTAGGGTTCCAATTTTCACCTCCTTCCCCTTCTCTAGGGCTACACTTTCTATTACCTCTTTCTCGTGGGGCATAATTTATTTTTCCTCCTGTTTTACCATTCTTAACAGATTAGGAGACACATCGCAATCTAGGTCATCTTCAAAATCCTGAGATTCCTCTAAACACATGTCTTGCTCATAAGAGAAATCGTGACTTGTAGTATCAGTGCTCATGTCATTGATATCTAGGGACCTGTGGGGGTATGAAAGAATATACAAAGAATGAATGAATCTAAGAATGATTATTTATGTACCATGAATGAAAGAATAAAGATTGCAAAAGTTTAACGAAATATTGGTTGATAAAATGGGACAATACTGGTTCAAATTGATAATAACATTATGTTTTATTATAATAATAGATGATCATAAGCCTATTTCACAAATGTAATCTCATTATTCCTAGGCTCTAGAATAACAGACATGTTTCAAGAATTACTCTGAAGAATTCCTAGAGACTATAGGAAGTTCCTCCGCAGTCCAATTGTTTAAAGAGCTTCCTAGTTCGTAAGGGCGAATGTTTTCGAGGTTTCCTTGCTCCAATCCTTCTTCATGTACAACATTGATCTGATGACTTCCTTTCACAAGTAACCCTCCCGATCTAAAGGTTTTGGATATTAGAGGGAATATTATCGGCTCCCACTCCACTTCTCTTCCGTCTAAACGTGCCTTCTTTCTCTCTTGGCGCTTCTCAATTTCCTTCATCTTTTGCTTATGGTCTGGCTTAAAACCCAAACCAAAGTAGTCTTTCTTTTCAATCACCTTTGGGGTTTGAGCCCCTCCTTGCAACTGTCTTCCTAGTCCTCTTCCTGGCAATGCTCCCTTTCCCATCATCATTTGCAAGGCTATCCTTGTGGCTTTAGACATTTTGGGCACCGGCATCTCACTTCCTTCCATGATGAAGGTTGCATTGATGATCTCTAAAGAGCAGAAAGAACACTCAATAGCTTCTTCATTTGTCTCAACATAAGGGGCCTTGCTAGTAACTGTCGCTATAATGTCTTCCTCGGCGTTGATGGTTATTAATCGTCCATCCTTTACTAACTTTAATTTTTGGTGCAATAAGGAGGGCACCGCTCCTGCCGAGTGTATCCATGGTCTCCCTAACAAACAGTTGTAGGAAGGCTTAATATCCATCACCAAGAAATCAACCTCGTATGTATTTGGCCCAATCTCCAAAGGGATATCAATTCGTCCCATAACCTTCCTTTCGGTTCCATCGAAGGCTTTCACTACATTGTGACATGTTTTTATGTGCGAACTGTCAATGGGCAATCTATTCAACGTGGACAACGAAAGGACGTTCAAAGCCGACCCGTTGTCCACAAGTACACTTGGAAGTGTATATCTCTTGCATCGAGTAGTGATGTGCAAGGCCCTAGTCAATCCCATGCCTTCTTGTGGTATTTCATCATCATTGAAGTAGATGAAATTGTCCGCACTGATGTTATTTACCAATCGGTCCAGCTTATTGACGGATATGTCATGAGTGACATATGTCTCGTTGAGCACCTTCAATAGTGCATTTTGATGTACCTCGGAACTTAGAAGTAAAGCTAACACTGATATACGGGCTGGCTGCCTACGCAACTGTTCGACCACACTATACTCGCTATGCTTAAGGAATTTGAGAAATTCCTTAGCTTCCTCCTCATTTACCGGCTCATTGACGGGCCCTTCAACCTCTTTCTTCTCCTCGACATCGACATCTTTTATTTTTGTGGGCTCCACTCTGACGTCCCCTGCACCATAACGTTTCCCACTCTGTGTATGGGAACCTTCATTTTGCACGGCCTTAGACGTACTGGCTATACTCTCATCCTTGGGTACTGTTACACTGCAGTCGTAGCTCCATGGCACCCTCTTGTCATCCTTGTAAGGGAAAGGAGTAGGCTTATGGATGACCACTTTAGGCACCATTTGTGTTCCTACTTCATTATTCCCCAGCAAGGAAATAATAATTCTCAGCCCGCTGGTTCCTCGTCGTTCATCCTCCAGCGCACAGACTTGTTTTTCACAAGAACTACCTTCAGAAATCTGTAGTTCTTTGTTATTCATAAAACCTTGCACCAAGGCCCTGAATTCTTCGCAATTTTGGATCACATGACCTACCTCTCCATGGAACTCATAATAGTTCCCCACTCTTTCTCTATCATTTTCAAAGGTCAACATACCTCTCTTCACCATCTCCTCTCATATCGTCTTCATAGGCACCCTCACCTCAGCGACATCTTCTTTGATTTCTTCATTCCTAGTTTCACCAATGGCATTCACTCCTTGATTACCATGATCAGGTAACGAATTTTCAGTATTAGGGGTACTGTCGAATTTCACAACCCCCATCTTGATAAGTCTCTCAACAATTTTCTTAAATCCAGTGCAGTTTTCAATCGAGTGCCCCGGTATCCTCGCATGGTATTCGCATTTAGCGTTGGTATCATACCATTTGGGGTATGGTGGCTGTAGCGGTTTCAAGTGAAATGGAGCTATAGCATGGTCATCATATAAGCTTTGGAAAAGCTTACGATACGTCATAGGGATAGGTGTGAACTGCATCCTCTCTGAATTTTGTCTCGAGCCTGATTCTTGTCTCTGAGTACTTTGTTGCGCGACCGCAGCTGCTTTGGGTTGACCAACTGTGATTGCCCTTGAGTTGAAGCTGTTTGTATTATTCACCTCGTTATGAAGCTGTTTGTATTATTCACCTCGTTATCCTTTCTCCTTGGGGCCGATCTTTTAACTGTTTCTCCCTCAATTTTGCCACCCCTTATGGCGTTCTCAATCATCTCTCCCTCTATAACTATATCTGCAAAACTTTTTGTGGTACTTCCAATCATGTGAGTGATGAACGGTGCTTTCAAAATGTTAATGAACAACATGGTGGTCTCATTCTCTAATAGTGGTGGTTGTACTTGCATGGCCACCTCTCTCCATCATTGTGTGTATTGCCTAAAACTTTCATTAGGCTTTTCTCCATGTTTTGAAGTGTGATCCTATCTGGCGTCATATCAGTCACATAGTTGTACTGTTACATGAAGGCTTGTGCAAGGTCTCTCCATGAACCGATTCTTGCACGGCTCAACTGATTATACCACCTGGCCGCTGCTCCCACTAAGCTGTCCTAAAAACAATGGATCAATAATTGATCATTGTTTACATACCCAGTCATTCTCTTACAGAACATCGTAATGTGTGCCTCTGGGCAAGTAGTCCCGTTGTACTTCTCGAACTTCGGTATCTTAAATTTGTGAGGAAGCACCAAGTCTGGGACTAAACTTAAGTTTTTGGCATCAATCCCATGATGATTACCAGCACCTTTCAAAACCTTAAACTTCTCCTCCAACTACTTACAACGATCCTCTAATTGTTTTGAGGATTCGGTTGCCATTCTTTCCTTCTCAACCATATCTAGATCAGAAGTGATAGGGTTGATCGGGCTATCGCCCAAATTGAATCCTGACCCAGATGGAAATTCACAGGGATTCCCGTATCAATCGGCCCATTTTGAGGCCTTATAGTGACAGATGGCCTTCTAGGAGGTGTCTCGGCTTGCGGTGGCACATAAGGTGGAGTAAAACCCGGAGGATGTTCTTCACCCTCCTCACCAATGATAGCCATGGGGGCCTTCCCTTTATCAGTGGCCCTTAGCAGCTAAGCCATTTCGGCCATCATATTCCTCTGAGCCTCTAGCATTTGCTCCCTCATATCATTCTGCATCTTGGCCAACTGCTCTTGCAGTTGGTCTTGCATATCCTTTTGCAACTGCTTAAATCTTTGATCCATACTCTTAGTTTTAGTGCGGGTACCGTAAGGATGTGTGATTTCCAGATTTCTTTTCTACCTTTCGAAGAAAACTTTAACTAATTAGGGTCTTTCTATAACTTTGAATGCATATGATGCGATGTGATGTAATGCAAATGCATGAATGCAAAAAGGCATCGATCTCGATTCAATTTCATTTAGAAAACTTTATTTTGAAAAAGAATATCTTTACATATAAATGGATTACATATACGCCTTTGCCCTAATGCCCAAAGTTCTAACTCTATCTAGTAAAAGGGCTAACTCTCGACCTTTATCAGATGCTGACTCATACATCATACTTAACGCATCAGCTCGTACTGCTAAATCTCGAACATATTCAGCAATCTCTCAGATCTGGGCTATAGCTTCCCTAATGATGTAATCTCTATCTCTGACTTATCCCTTAACCTGATGGAGCTCTCCCTTTAAACACTCTTCTTGCGCCTCGAGCTGCTCAATCCGAAGTTCACCATCATGTAATGCCAACTCCAAATCTTCAACCTTATCTTTTAGCTCCTTTAATTCAACCGTAGGATCATGGTTTTGGTGCCAACGGAGTGATCTTCCAAGCTCAGTTACCTTAGTCTTTAATCCCTGATTCACTTTCTCCAAGGCCAAATTCTGCGATCACATCTCTTGGAACTTCCTCTCCCAATACTCAGCTCTAGATTTTTCCTCTTGAACTTCTTTTTGCCATTGTTCCGTAGACTTTCCTAACCCAACTCGTTTCAAAGTTACCTGTGCCTTCTTGTACTCCTCTTTCAAGTCATCTCGGTCTTCTTCTACCTTCCTTTTTTCTTTTCTCACCCTTTCAACTTCCTTCTTTTGCCCATCGACATCTAGGCTCAAGTACATCTTCTCTTCCTCAAGCTTTTCTATCTTCTTTTCAAGTTCCAAATTCTTTCTCTTAAATTCTTGCTTCATGATCTCAAGCTCCGAGGGTACCTCTCGCAAGTAGTCCTCCATCGGTCGAGCTTCCTCCATCTTTGACTTAGGTATATTATCATTAATTCTTCTACTCCTCCACCCTACATACTCCAAGGTCGTAGTAGGGTCGATGGCTACTCCCTTCAACCGAAAAGTCTTATTCCAAGCACTGGAAATCTCACTAACCTTCCTCTTGTAATCGACGCCTCTATATACAAACTCACTCTGGACCAGCCCATGAGTCGCTGGTACGAACTGCTTCAATCTATGCTATTTTAGTACGAGCAGAGGAGCATAACCAATGGCACCCCAAATTCCCAACAAGGGAACCCAATCAAAACTACCGCAACGATAAAGTATCTCTCCAGGAGCCATCCATAGAGCCCTCCACTCAATATCTTTTGACTGAAGATTTTGAAGCAGTGCTATCCAATTCTCTTCTGGTACGTTCACTCTCCTAGCCGAGGCTACTATGTCTTTCAACGGGGAGTAGTTCTCAAAGAAAACCCGACAAACAATCCCATCAATCAATCGAAAATGATTGTAAAACCAAGCCAAAAGTAACTGAGCACACCCTATAAACCTGCCTGCACCAGCCCTCCTACACGCACCTAAGGACCTGAATGTCTCCGCCAAAATCACAGGAACGGAAGTGACCCTTTTACTGAGTCGATGAAATAGATCCGTGGTTGCCTCATCCACATATCCCAAGGCTCTAGGGAAAACCATCAATCCATACAAGCTTAGAGCAAAAATGTCTACATTCATTGTCTCATCTGGGTGCGTCAAAATCAGCTCCTTCAAAGCATCCCACGAAATGCACTTGCACTCACCTTTCTCTTTAATTCTGGCCATAATCCACTGCTCGCTCATCCCAGTAATAGTCATTAACTTCTTCCAAAAGGTAGGGACACAAGGAGCTCGAGAATAAATCCTATCACTCTGGAACCTAGAACAACGAAGTAAGGCAGTGTACTCCTCCACAGTAGGTACCAAGTCTACCTCTCCAAAAGTGAACCAACTGTACGCCGGGTTCCAAAACTGAGCAAGGGCCTGAAATAAGTGCTCATCTACCTGAATATCGAGCAAGTAAGGTGAATCTCCATAATTATCGTAGAATAACTGCTTAGTCACATTGCCCCACTGATCCCAAATCTCCTTAAGCTCTTGAAGATTATTCTGCGTGACACTAATACGAGTGTAATTGGACAGCTCTGACACATATCCCATAGCTATACTATCTCTCTTTTCTAGTTGAGTTTGCTCCGACCATCTATGAACATCGACGTTGGCCTCCACTTTATCAAGAAGTCCGTTCTCCATAATAATGTTTCCTAACTTAGAAACTGACAGTGAATCGATACCTTTTAAATGCAAAATGACATGCAAACAAAAGAAAAGAAACAGTCAGTATCACATGATATCAATAAATCTCAAAGATAACCTACAAGGGTAACAACTAAAGTATAGTTCTAACTAAATTGGGCTCTTACGATTTTTCTACATGAGGTTAGTTCTAAAGTTTGAGGTACCCGAACCAGCAGATTTCTCGATTCTCACCCATTATTGGCTCATTTAAATCGAGTTCGATTCAGGGGAATACATTTCCCTATGGCTACACGGAGATGAAAATCTCACGAAACCATAGGTACGGATGTATTCCGAAAGTGATCCACTATCCTACACGGAGGTGAAAACCTCACGAAGGCGTAGCTTCTCACCCCCACTTAAGGGTATGACCACAACGGTCATGCAAATGTAATACACATTATAATATAGCCACATATACAATAATACAAACACATGGGATGCAAAAGGATTGAATTTTTAAAATTTTCTAGATTTCTGACATTAAGACAAAGAGTAATCAATTATACGGCTTGGCTCTCTTATTGTCCCCAACGAAGTCGCCAAGCTGTCGAAACCATTTTTAACGGGTTTTGAAAATGGGGTTCGACTTTAAAAAACTAAAACGGGAGTCACCACCAATCTTTTTAGGTGTGATTGGATCACTTTTAAAACATTTTTTTGTTTTAAAATCATTAGTTTTGGTCTACGAAATCAGAAAACGGGTTCGGGAGCCAGTTACGTACGTGGAAGGATTAGCACCCTCATAACGCCCAAAAATTGGTACTGAATTAATTATCAAATGTCTTTAATGTCGAAAATTAGAACATTTTAAGATGCAATCCTCTTTTAAACATATTTTGATTTTGAAAGTTTGGGGTTCACTAATATCGAATGAATCAAAATATTACATCCAATAAGTTAGGACGCAGTATTTTTAAGGTATTCGAAGCTAAGCTGACCATTTTTGAAAATCCCTATCTTGAAATGACAAAGTGTCATATCCAGTAAGTTAGGATATAACACCTTGAAATTACAAGATAGTTACTCGTATTTTCAAAACTTTAAAAACTTAGAAGGGTGCTTGACTATTCGAACTCGACGAGAGAAGTTGCAACCCAGTAAGTTAGGGCACTACTTTCCCCGAGGCTTCCAAACACCAAGCATTGCCTTTATTTTGAAAACTTTAGAATCTCGTTTTTTAAAATTGATGCATGAAGAAGCATATTAACATTATAAAGTACAATATACAAGATGACATGTTATAAATGCATAATGACAACAACATAAATATCATACATTAGCTAACACCTATATAAGAAATAAATGAAACATAGCAAATTTTACATAGGTAAATGTTCATAGAAAAACAACATATATTAAAGAAGAATAAGTGACACATATAAACATGTAATTCAACATATATTTAAGCATATTAAATAAGCAAGGAAATGATGCATGATGTGCAATTATACACATAAACATAAAAGAAAATAATGATATAGTATTAGCATACAACAATTATGAATGAAATTTATAAAAAGGAATTAATACATAAAATAATCACAAGAGAGAATTAATTATGAAATAAAAAAATGATCCCATAGTATAATATTTTAACAACTTTATAGAATAAATAATATAAATAATAAATAAAGCAATTATAGTACATAATATAAAAGTAAATGGGTTTTTAAACTTCCCAAAATACATAGTATATAATAGAGTATATAATAGAATAATAATTTTATAACATAGGATATAAAAATATTTAGGTTCGTTTTTAAATAAAAAATATAATTAAAAAAATATTTAATACCAATTAAATATAATATACAAATAATAATATAATTAATAATAATATATGTAAAAATATATAATAAGTAATAATAATAATATATGTTAAAATGTAAAATAATATAATAATATGAAAATACATAAACATTATATGAC
This sequence comes from Gossypium stocksii, assembly GCA_020496765.1. Lineage (NCBI taxonomy): Eukaryota > Viridiplantae > Streptophyta > Magnoliopsida > Malvales > Malvaceae > Gossypium > Gossypium stocksii. Next base: position 73,781,046 of record CM035622.1, read on the forward strand.
GAAAATACAATATAATAAATAATTAGTAATAATATATATTAAAATATACATTAATATTATAAAAAAAATGAAGTAATATAATAAATATTAAATGATAAAATAAAAATATAAGTAAGTATAAAATAATAAAAAAAATATAGATAATATGATATATAATAATATAAAATAATATAGCAAATAATGTAATATAAATATAAAGATAATATATGAATTTTACATAAATTAATTAAAGAGGATTAAAGTAAAAAATGAATTGAATTTTAGGGCTAATTTCAAATTAAAAGAACAAATTTGGATCAATCGAGAACGCGTATTGAAAGTTCAGGGACTCAGAGGGTAATTAACCCTAATCCCTAAAACGGCATCGTTCCAGTGTGCCCGTTTAAATGATCTTGGGACCAAATTGAAACCGGAATTAAATGATTGGGCCAAATTAAAAGGTAAAATAAACTTTATTTTAAAAAGGAGAAATGCAGAAGGACTGAGGGAATAAATTTTCCACTTTAGCGGTAAAACACGCGGATCCTTCGGGTCAGATCGGGTCAGATTTTGGATCCTATAAAAGGCCTTCTAACCCCCAAAAATTCATTTTAACTGCCCCCTTTTAAAAAAAACAAAAAAACTCTGAAGAGCCCTCTGAGCTCCGGCCAAGAGCCATCACAGCTCCGGTCATCGGGCCCCCATATGCGCCTCACGCGCCATCGTATATGGTTGCCGGAGGTCCAAAAAACCCTCCCTTTTGTATTTGTGTTATTTCGTAAAAAAAAAACTAAAAAACCGAAAATAGTTAGTTTATTTAGAGTTTGAAACTATTATTCAAAAATGAAATGTAAACTATTTCGTGCTGTTGTCATTATACGTGCTTTAATATAATATAGAAGAGCAAATATTGAAAAAAGAATCACCTTTGATCTCAAAAACGCTGCCGTATTCTGTTTTTTATTTCTCTTCCAATATTTCGGTGTTCAAAAAGAAGATCCCCTTTTATGGGTTACAAACTATGGCTTTATAGCCAGTGTACTATTACATATTCTGGAAAGAAATCTTTGATTTCTTTCCATTTATTGTCTACTGTATCTTTAGCCGTAATCTGCTTGGATTCTCTTTGCTTTAGTTTCCTTTTTCTTGCTTTATTTTCCGTATCTGCTATTATCTTTGTTTCCTTTTCTGTTTTTCCTTGTGTCTGCTGCGTGCTTTTCATTTTGCAGGTGACCCCGAAGATCTTGGTGGTCCAAGGCATGATTGGTAGTCGCGGTGCATTGATCAAGCCACTACATTGGAACGGTCATGGTGTCTGACGAGGCCGACCGAGTCACTGACTAGCCCTGTTCGAGGGCTGAACCATCGAGAGGCTCCTGGGGCACTGATGGGACTTGAGACAGCGCATTGATGGCGTGTTAGCTGGCCCTACATTGATGGCCTCGATTCGAGGAATGAACAGACGCTTCCCAAGCCTTCTAAAAATTGTGGCGGCGCTGAGAAAAGAGCTAGGGTTAAAAACCCTAGCCGGTTACTTTTAAAATTTGGGCCTTTTGGGTCTGTTGTAAAGTAGGCTAGGGGTATACGGGTAGCGCTTTTGGGCTAAGACAGTATTTGGGTAATTGGGTGTAACCAGGTTCACGGGCAGTGTATTGGGTCAGTCCTTTTAACTATTGGGTTTCAATGCTTGGGCTTTGTAATCTGGACTGTTTAAATAAATATTTATTTATTTAATCTACTTTCTTTTGTTTAAATTTAGCCCGGTTAAATTTGGTCTATTACAGCTTAGTTTTGGAACCCTGCCTATAATTGTTTCACTTTTAGGAAGGTGGATTTAGTACCCACTATGGAGGAGTACTTATGAGTGGTCCCATCAGTGTTAGAGATTATAAAGCAAGATTTCGAAAGGAAGAGTTTAGAGCTCAGAAAGAAGCTAGAGGCTGAAAAGGTAAGAAAAGAGAAGAGAAAGATTGAGGAAGATGGAGATGACTTGAAGACAGAATATAAGAAGATACAGTTGTCGATGAAAAGAGCTAGATTAGGGAAGACTTCAGAACAGTGGAAACAAGAGATTCGAGAGGAAAAAGTCAAAGTTGATCGATGGGAGAGGAAGTTCTAAGAAATTTAGGCAAAAAACGAGGCCTTAGAAAGGAGTTTGGCAAAGAGTCAGAAGGAGAAGTGTGGATTAAAGGCTAAAGTGGCTGAACTTGGATGGTCTCTTCATCACCTTCAAAGTCGTAATTCTGCATCCGGGTTAGACTCGGTATTACAAAACTGTGAACTCCAAACCGAGCATCTTGAAGCAAGAGAATGGCACTGGAAGGAAGAGCTTCACCATTCTCAGGATCAAGTTAGAAATAGGGATTATCTCATTGGTGAAGCCATAGTCCAAATTCGAGAAGTGACAGATCATTTACAAGCTTTGGCAGCATAGACTGATGTGTTGAGTGTAGTATGAGCTAAAGTCAGTTAGGGGTCGAGAGTTAGCCTTGTTGTTAGGAAGGGTTAAAACTTTAGGCCTAAGGGCGAAAGCGTATTTGTAACACGTTTTGTGTAAAGATTTTTATTTTCTAAATAAAGTTTTCTTAATGAAACTGAATCAGAATCAATATCTTTTTGCATTCATGCATTTGCATTACATTACATCATATGCATTCAAATCCATAGAAGGACCCTAATTAGTAGAAGTTATTACAGAAGAGAGAGAAAATCTAGAAACTACACACTGTTACGGTACACGTGCTAAGACAAAGAACATGGATCAAAGATTTGAACAGCTCCAAAAAGACATGCAAGACTAGTTGCAAGAGTAGTTGGCAAAAATGCAACAGGATATGAGAGAACAAATGATAGAAGCCCAGAACAATATGATGTCTCAGATGGCCCAACTACTGACTGGGGCAATAGATAAAAGGAAGGGCCCCATGGCTATCACTGGTGAGGATAATGAGGATTATCCTCCGGGTTTTACCCCACCTCATACGCAAGCACAACCTGAGGCACATCCTCGAAGGCCATCTGTCACGATTAGACCTCACCGAGGTCAAGTTGATACTGAAGTGCCCATGAATTTCCAAGTTGGATCGGGATCTAACCCAGGAGAAAAGCCAGCTAATCCCATTCTTCCTGATTTAGACATGGTCGAGAGGGAAGGAATGAGAATGAAATTCTCAAAGTAGCTAGAGGACCGTTACAGATGGTTAGAAGAAAAGTTCAAGGCTTTAGAAGGTGCTGATAATCATCATGGAATTGATGCTAAAGACTTGAGCCTGGTTCCAGATCTCATAAGGTCAAGATGCCAGAATTCGAAAAGTACAATGGGACCAGTTGCCCTGAAGCCCACATTACTATGTTCTGTAGATGAATGACAGGCTATGTTAACAATGATCAACTACTAATCTATTGTTTTCAAGATAGTCTAGTTGGGGCAGCGTCTAGGTGGTACAACCAGCTAAGCCGTGCTAGAATCAGCTCTTGGAGAGACCTAGCGCAGGCTTTCATGAAGCAATACAATCATGTAACGGACATGACACCGGATAGAATCACTTTACAGAACATGGAAAAGAAGCCAAATGAAAGCTTCAGGCAATACGCGCAAAGATAGAGGGAAGTTGCTATGCAAGTTCAGCCACTGCTCCTAGAAAAGGAGACTACAATGCTCTTTATCAACACTTTGAAGGCCTCATTTATTACCCATATGATAGGGAGTATCACTAAGAGCTTTCCTGATATAGTAATGGCAGGAGAGATGATTGAAAATGCCATAAGAGGTGGCAAGATTGAAAGGGAAATTGCTAAGAGATCAGCTCCGAGGAGGAAAAATAATGAGGTGAATAATGTGAGTGCATATAACTCGAAGTTAATTACTGTTAGTCACCCGAAAGGTTCGTCAAGGCAAGAATCAGGCACAACACAAAACTCTGAAAGGCTCCAATTTACGCCATCCCAATGACGTATAAGGAGCTATATCAACGTTTGTTGAAGCACACATGGTGTCCCCATTTTATTTAAAACCGTTGCAACCCCCGTATCCCAAATGGTATGACTCGAACGCTCAATGTGATTACCATGCGGGAATATCGGGGCATTCAATCAAAAATTGCACTGCTTTCAAGAAGATAGTTGAAAGACTCATTAAGAGGGGGATTGTGAAGTTCAACGACTCTTCAAAACCTAATCTGACGAAGCAGTAAATGTAATAGTTGAAAGTGGGGGCAAGAGAGTTGCGATTCCTGGAGAAAGTTAAGAGCCCGAAGGGAATATCGGGGAGTCTGAACATTAAAGAGGGAACTGAGAAATAAAAGTTTCCAAGCCTTTGCATACTTAAGAGTGTTTTGAACAACGAGACTGTGGAGGAGATCCTTGTATTTTTAAGGTTAATCTAGAGTAATATTCAAAACATGCTTGTTGCTTTAAGCCTAGAGGCAATAAGAAACCTTTTGTGAAATAGGCTTGTGTCCAGAAATTTTATTTCAATAAAATGCATCTTCGTGAGCAAATGTTCTTTTCCATTGTACAAACATTTGTACTTAGATTTTTTTATTATGTGGACTTTCTTTTAAGTATTCTTTCATTCTCCATTCATGATCATACCAATAATCATTCTTTGAATCATTTATTCTTTGGAATTTTCCTTCGAACCTATAATTGGTTCTTAGATATCAACGATGGGAGCGACGCTCTTACTGACTTAGAGTCTCATTTCGAGTAGGATATGTATCTAGGGGGATCTCAGGACTTTGAAGATGACAGAGATTATAACATTATTTCTTGGCTTGTTAAGAATGGTAAAACAAGATGATAAATAGATCTTACTTTGCAAAGGATCAATGAACATTATGAACCTGGAGGAAAAGATCAGAGCTTTAGAACTCAAAGATGTTTTCACATGGTTATATATGCTTGGGCTACTTAGACCTATGGATGCTGTTAAGGCTAGAAGAGGTCCATAAGAATGTCAGAAGGATGCATACAGGTGGTTTTACTATAACCAGGCTAAATATGAAGTTCGGGCACTACTGGTCTACCATGGAAGGGGATTGCATTAGTTATACCGCAAAAACTGAATTAGAAAAGACAAGATTTATGGGCTTATTCCATTTCTTCACTGACTTTTCTGTGTGTGGGGCATGGATGTTATAGGGTCGAGCTCATCAAAAGTTTATCTTTGTGGTTGTTGACTACTCTGTTAAGAGGATGAAATTAGCTTTATATGCCAATATTACAAAGTCAATAGTCATCAAATTTCCAATAAAAAAGACCCAGAAAAGATCATATCCAAAGTCTAGGCGCCATATCACAGTGTAGTAAAGGCAGCCAAAAAAGAGAAACAAAAGTAAAAAAAAAGAGAAAAAAACAAAATAAATTGTGAAAGATGATCGACACTTGTAAAGATTGGTATAAGAAGCTACCATTTACTCTCTATGCTCATCAAACGTCGACCAGAACTTTCGCTGGGGCAACACTTTCCCATTAGTCTATGGAATAGAGGTGGTTCGGCCCATGAAAATCGAGAATCCTTTTCTCCAAGCTTCGATTGAGTCAAAGTCTCCAGTGGAGTTAACTGAAGAAAAAGGTTTGAAAGTATCCATCGTAGTCAAATGTGCCAGAAATGGATGATACTGAATTATGACGAAAAGGTTCACCGAAAGGAATTTCATGATGGGAACCTGATATTGAAGAAGATCCTTTCTATACAAAAGGATTTCAAAGGAAATGAATGCTTAAGGACTTTATGCGGTAAAGGAGACTTTTCTCGGAGGAGCACTGATTTTGATTGAGATAAACTTATCCAATCCTATAAATTCAGATTCAGTCCAGAGATACTTAAAGAGGAGAAGCCAAGGTAAAAACCCGCAAAGGGCACTTTGTGACCTTCACAAAAAAAAGAAGAAAAAGAAAAGAAAAAGAAAAGAAAAAGAAAAGAAAAGAAAAATAAAAAAATGGAGAGGCCAAGACGAAAACCCGCAAAGGGCGCCTTGAGACCAAAGGGGTTTTAAGTTGAAAACCCGAAAAAGGCAGCTCAAATTTTGATCAAAATGGGGCAAATAGTAGTCTTGCTATACCTAAATTAGCAATGAAGAAGTATGCTATGTCTTGGGGCATCGACAAAGTACTCCGGACCCCCTAAACACATATTGAGCTCCAAAGGGTCCTCAAAGGTTAGTACAGAGAAGCTCAGACTGCGATATCTGGGGTACCTACTTTCCATTTTACCCATTATTTGCTATCTTATTCTTTTCAAGATACATCTCAATAACTTTCTTCTTAATTGCATTTGCGATCCTTGATTAACTTGTTCACTTCGAGCTATGCACCTAATTAATTTTTTTCTTGTCTATTGTTATGATCTTTTTCAAGCATTTCGCACTGAAATAACGATTAATTGACTAATCATACTTTCATAAAAGGAGTTTTGCATATTACTCTGGAAGTCACTAGATAGTACAGGAACCTGAAACAAGACTGTTATTTAGAACTCACCAAGCTTAAGGGTTGGAAATATTTGAGAAGGAATAGTCTAAATTGAGACTATCTCATCGGATTTTTAGTTAGAAATAGTGGTTGATCAAAAAGCAAGATATTGCGTTGGTGATACAATCCTGATGAAAAAGAGCAATGACAACCCAAGCGTAGAAGGAATCATTCTCGTAAAATGATATTCTGCATACATACGAGTATCATGCATACACATCTGGTCAGGTCACCTAGGGAGTGATCAGTGGATGGAACATCTTACAGATCCTATACCCAAAGTTGCAGTGGGATGGATTGAATACCCTTGAATTGCAGTGGAGATGGATTAAAAAGTTTCAAAACCGCAGTAGGATAGGTTGAGAAGGGTATAAGCCTTGTGGTTCAAGTAGAGTGAGCCCCAAAATTTTCATGTGGCAAATTATTTGAGCAGAATATGACACTTCGAGAGAAATAAAGATGAAATCTTGATGAATAAATGAGTGATGACACCTGAAATAGGAATCATGCTCATAACATTTTTGCATTCATATGTTATAGTATGTCTAAATAGGGGCATTTGACTCATTTCAATCATGGCATCCTAATAATTAGGCATAAGCATATACCATTCTATAGGGTATGTCCTCTAGGGGATAATGTAGATCAAAAATGAAGATCTGGCGATCCCTGAGTTTGTAGAGAGTAGGTCAAAGATAGCAGATTTGGCGATCCCTGAGTTTGCAGGGAGCAGATCAAAGATAGCGGATCTGGCAATCCCTGAGTTTACAGGGAGCATATTGAAGATAACATATCTGGCAATCCTTGAGTTTGCAGGGAGCAGATCGAAGATAACAGATTTGGCAATCCCTGAGTTGGCAGGGAGTAAATCGAAGATAGAAGATTAAAGGGTATGCAATCTTAGAAGATATGATTTTGTAATCTTAGAGATTTAAATTGTAGATACCCTTTAATCTTAGCCGTTGATATAATTGATCTGTACCGTTGGATTTGGGGAGGCTCAACTATAAATAGAGGCCTCTCTCTTCATTGTAAATCACTTGAGTTTTGAGAAACAATAAGAATTCTTGAGAGCATTCACTCAAATTTCTCTCTTTCTTGCGTTCTTATTTTCTGCGGTTTGTTCTTATTTTCTTCTTCGTTCATCTTCTTCTTTCAACTTTTTTTTATTTTGATTTAATCCTTGTTTCCTTGATTTTTTATTCTTTTTTATATTTTATTTATTTGCCACATTTTATCCAAAAAAAAATTCTTAAATAAGGCAATGTTTTGTGTTTAGAAATTCAGGAAATAGTGTCCTAACGTACTGGGTTTCGATTTTCCGTTTGACTAAATAACTAAATATCCTTTTAATGAATTTTGTAAATCATGAGATAATTTTGATTACGAAGGTTTAAAACATCATGTCCTAACGTGCTGGATGTGATGTTTGTATTCTTTCGAAACAAAAGAATCTCAAGTTCCAACTCAAATTGTTCAAGTTTTTAAAGAAATCATGTTTTAAGATCTTTTCGAATTTTTGACATTAGGACACAAAACTAATCAATTCAGTACCAATTTTGGGCGTTACGAGGGTGCTAATCCTTCCTCGTACGTAACCGACTCCTGAACCCACTTTCTTGAATTTCGTAGGCCAAAATCAATATTTTCCAAATAAAATGTTTTATAAGGTGATCTGATCACACCTAAGCAAAAAGGGATTGGTGGCAACTCCCATTTTCGTTTTTAAAGGTCGATCCCCATTTTTTCAAAACTTAAAAATGGTTTCGACAATAATTTTTGTGTGATATGACCCCATTTTCATTGGTGGAATTCTCAAAACCAAACTAATTTTCTCTTACCGTCAAGAAGAAAAATTGGTCTTGGGTTGGAAGAGATGAAGTGGTCTAATGTTTCTTTTTAGCCCAAAAGTCTAAATTGAGGTTTTTGAATCAATCATTTTCTTATTATTAATAATCATCCAAGTACCATACCTACTTTTTTGACAAATGAGCCTTATCATTGGCAACAACAACATATGAGGAATTAGATTTTCCAAAGCAATTAAAAGAGTCGGCTTTAAAGAAATTATTCTTTCATAAATAATTTTCTTTTTTATAACCCTCAACGTTAACAATCTTGGGGAATGGCTTATCAAGGTTCAGTTGAATACATACCTGACATATTTTCCCCTTTCACTTGTCAAAGTACAAATATCAACCCTTAATGATGGACCTATACTCTATCCAATAGTTTTTTAAGATTTCAACATCGAAATACTCAATTGTAAGTTTCAGGGTGAGTTTGGATAAGCGGTGCGTTTACCTACAGTTAGTGTAAAAATAAAGTGGCGATGAGATTAATTACTGTAGCGATACTATAACGTGAGATAAAAAGTAAGCTAAAAATATGGCATCACACCGCACTTAATCACCCATCTAAACTCATCCTTAGAAGTCTTAACCAATCAAACACTTAGAGTGAGAAGCTTTGGAAGGCTTAAAATCAGGTTCCTATATTTTGACAATAAGAAAATGCCCCACAATAAGCCAAATATCATATTTTAAAACATTTAAGTAATAATTCCCATTTTGGAATTTAACTATAAAAAGTCCAAACCTAGACCAACAAGGTTAATACCTCATTCAGGTTTCCAGATAGTATTGAGTTTGTAAATAAGGAAACAGTACCCATAGTCTTTCCATGAACTTTGACTATACGTATTATTGCCCATTTATTTCTAATTATATTAAGATTAGCCTCACAAAGAGAAATTTAATATTTTTGGGGTTTTCATACAAATGGCTATCTTCATGGAGCAGAGCTAAACTTTGAATGTTTTTAGGCATGTCCAATTGAATATTGAATATTGAAAGAATCCATAAGAAATACCTACATTTGGGAGAAGGAAGGAAGAAACTCCATTACTTCTCTCCAAATTATCTTTTTCTTCAGTAGAAATAGGATACTACGAGGCAAAGAAGAGCCAGAGAGCCCCCTTTCAAATTCAATCCCAAAGTATAAAATGCATTGTTCTAATTTGTAATATGTAAAAAGAAAAGAAAAATAATTTATTGCTATATAAGTATAGAATTTACTACAAAAGCATCATTGTAGTTCTTGTATTATATCTTAGATTGCATTTTGGTCTTTTAATTGAAAAAATTGAGCAAATTAATCCTTTTATTAAAGTTATGTTGCTAAATGCTTATCTTGGTATCATATATAAGAGATAATAAGAAATTTAGCCATTAAAATTTACACATTTATTCAATTTGACCCTTACTTTTTTTTATTTGGAGCAAATTAGCCTTCCGCTTTTCATTGCTGACATGATATTATTTTGTTTTACACATTTCAAAAACAAATGTTTAAAAATTATAAAAAAATTAAAAGTTTAAAAATCATAAATGAAAAATTATATTTTCAAAAATTATGAAAAAATGCTTTTCAAAATAAAAAAAAACTATTTCTTAAAAAAATAAAAATGCAAAAGAGTTTAAAGATATTAAAAATATTTAAAAATTCAAACTAAAGAAAATAAAAGGGTAATCTACAAAAATAGTCAATTTTGTTTGCCTCAGGTTACATTTTAGTACTTATGTTTGAAATGTTACATTTTAGTCACTTATATTATTATTTTTTTACGAAGTGATCACTCTACCATTAAGTTCCATTATCTCTCTAACGGTAATCTTACATGGCAATCCAACTAGATTTTAGGTGCCAACTTGGATTTCTAAATGGGATGAAAATAAATTTTTAATTAAAAAATTTAATTAATTAAAATTTTTAAACCTAAACATTAACTAAAATAACTGTTCATCTTCTCTTTTTAATTTTTCTTCCATCTCTTCTCTTTTTCAATGTTTTTTTTTTTTTATTTGACTTGAAAAACTATTATTAAAATCAAAATAGTTGAAATCAAATTGATTGCTTCATAAAGATGGATTCAATGGAGGGTTCATGTATGTCTTCTTTGTATTCCTCTATCTCTTTTAGTCAATTCTAAAAAACAAAATATTGGGTTTTTTATTGTTTAATGAAAACCCTAAATTAAAATTCTTGATATTTTCTTCTACTTTTTGAAATTGTTTGTGAACATGTATTTTATTTTGCGTCGGTAGACATCCCATAAAATGCAATCAGAAACAAGTTTTCATGAACATGTTTCATTCAAGCTAATTGTAAATTTTTCAGAAAAGGGTTATTACTTTCACTGTTCTTGTTCCTAATTATTATATTTTCTAGTTCTTTCATAGTTCTTGAATAATTTGTTTCTTAATCAAATTTTTTCTGACTTGAATCAACTTGTATGTTCACAATCTCTTTGTGGGTATTCTAGATTATTCATTCTTACTGCTAATTTTATGCTGAATTACCTTGCAATCCTTTTTTTTTTTTTTTGCTAGTCTTGGGTAAGTTTTGGTTCAGAGCTTGCAATCTTAATTGCAATTTTTTTTTTATGATTGTTAGTTGTTGAGTGAACTGTTGTGGCATGCAAACTCGATGCATGTTGTCCGAATATGACTTCTTGTAATGAAATTAAGATAACCTGCTGCTGGAATTGATTAAATATTAATGTCCTAAGCTGCAATTAGAAGATGTCATAGTTATAATTAAGATGTCCTACTGTTGTATCGTGATTAAAATGTAAGTATTCATGTTGTGAGTATTTATGTTTGTCGAAACTATTTTTTTGAAAAGGGTAGACTTTTATTATGAAAGCGAAAAATGAGAGTCGCTACTAATCCTTTTTGATGAGGTGTGATTGGGTCTGTAGCGACGTAAAATTTGCTTGGTCGCTAATTGAGGTGATTATTTGAAAATTTAAAAACCGACTTTCGATTTATCAAAAAAAGGGGAGTCGCCACCGATCCTTTTTCCTAGGTGTGATTGGACACCTAATAAATCCTCTTTTTAACAGAAAAAAATTATTTTCTTGATAAAAGAAGGCCGAATTTAGGTCTACATCAAAATTCAGAGAAAAATAGGGTTCGGGAGTCGGTTACGCACGAGGAAGGTATTAGCACCCTCGTGACGCCCAAAATTGGTATCTTATTAAACACATGTTGTCTTAATTTTCAAAAATACGAGTTCAATTTGATATTTAATCGTGATCCGATTGAAAGAAATGAGAAATCTTATGTTTTTGGTTTTTTAGAAGGACGTCCCGTTTTTAACACGAGCCGACGAATTTCACCCAACATAGCGATGAAATCGATGACTTAATGTTCAATCGGTACGTTGCCTTATTTATTGAAATTAATTAAAAACATGAAAAATATTTTTAAAGTAAGAATTCATAAATAAATAAGCGATGCAAATAATGATATAATTAATGAAAAATATTAACATGGAATATTTGAATATTAGAATGACAATAACAATGGTATTTAAAAGAAAATAAAAACAAATAATGTACTAATAAAAAAATAAAAAAAATGATATATTTGGTAATAATAATATAAAATAATAATATGTACATAAATATATATATATATATATGCATATAATAAAAGTATGTACTAATAGTAGTAGTAATAATAATATTTACAATAAAAGAAAATATTAAAAAATGTACATAATAATATAATAAGAAAAAATAATATATTTACAACAATAATGTAAAATAATAATATGAACATAAAAATGTATATATGTATATATATAAGTTAATAATGATGATAATAATAATAATAATAAAATACAAAAGGCAAATATAATATAATAATATTAAAAATAAAGTAATAAATAATAATAGTGAAAATAATAAATATAATAGTAAATATAATAGTAAAAATATAATATTAAAAATAATACTAAATATAATATAATAATGATATAAAATAATAATAATAATAGTAGTAATAATAATACTAATATAATAATAAATATAATAGTAGTAAAAATAGATATAATAATAGTAATATAAATAATATGTACATGAAAAATAATAATAATAATAATAAGTAATAATAAAGTAGTGAAAATAAACGAAAAAGGACTAAAATCGAAATAAAATTGACGTTTTGGGGCAAATTCGAAGTAAAAAGAATTGAGGATGACCAAATTGCAATGCGCTGAGGCATTAGAGGGACCAAAAAGGTAAAATTCCCCCTTTCTTAAACACATAGCAACAAGGGGTACCAGATTGAAAAGCGCGACAAATTCATAGGGGATATTTTAAAATAAAATAACTCGATTGCAAAAGCTTGAAAAAGCGGAAGGACTAAATGCGCAAATAGCCCTTCCACAACAAAACACGCAGATCTTAGCGGGTTAGGGTCGGGTCGACCCAATCCAGGACAAAACGACGTCGTTTTGGGTGTTAATGGCCAACCCCAAATCGACGTCGTTTTAGGGGGCTATAAAAGGCCAAAAATTTTCAAAAAAATTCATTTGCAACATGAAAAGAAAAAAAAAAAAAAAAAGGGGGAAGGGGGTTTTCTCTGGGCATGCGATTTCCGGCCACAAGGCCTATCATCGTCAGTCGCCGGACCGCCGTCGGCCGCCGCCACCGGCCACCGTGCACGGTGGCCGGAAAAGGTAAAAATTTTTGGTTTTTTATTTTTTATTGAAAAATGTAAATATATATGTATTTATGCTGAAAAGAGGAGGAAAAAAAGAAAAAAATTCAAAAATTTAGAAATAGGAGAAATATAAAATCACCTTGGATTCGATTTTGCTTTCGATTATTCTCTCCTTTCGATTTGCAATCTCTGTTATTGTGTTTATTTGAATAAAGATTTCGTTTGTATTCAAGAATATTGCTTCTTGTATTGATAAAATGGCCGACCCCTCATTACAAATTTTTTATTTGGCTTTATAGCCATTACAAGATGTTTCTTTTGTCTTTTCTGTCTTTTCCTATTTAATTGTTTGCAGGCGGGTGGCGGTGGATGTGATCGGGCAGTGGCCAATGCAGGCGGTTGGCAGATGCAAGTGGGCGGCAAAGGTTAAAGGGTTCGACGCCGAATGCTAGGGTAGATTAGGTTTTTTTTTGTTTTTTTTTATTTTGGGTTAAGTGGTTAGGGTATGGGCTTAGTGGGTAGTTGGGTTGTAAAATGGGCCATTCGGGTTTGGGTCTGGTATTGGGTGTTGGGTTGTTTGTTTGGTGTTGGGCTGATTGGACTTGGGTAGGATTAGTTAGTATTGGGTTTGGGGTTTAAATGGGTTGTGGTTTGGATTTGAGGTAGGCCAAAATTGGCCTGCAACAGCTACCCCTCTTTGCTCATTGTCGTGTAACGGGAATAGAGCAAAGACACAAAGGAAGGCCAATTTTGCCCGGTCTTGCTGAGTTTTGACTTCTTTCGTGCTCTTCTTGTTCAGCTAGTCTCGTTCCAGTCCACCACATCTTGTAGCTTTGGTTCAATCCACTGCAACTTCAGAGGGATATAACTTGTAGCTTCAATCTACTCGCATCTTCAGTGGTATGAAGTTCATAGCTTCGACCTGTTTCACTGCTCCTTCAGGAAGGTAAGATCTACAACTTCAATCTGCTCTACTGCAACTTTAGTGAGATAAGATTTGTGATCTTCTCTTCTGCAACTTCAGAAAGGTAAGATCTGATATCCTCGATCAGCTCCACTGCAACTTTAGGAAGGCAAAATCTGGCGTCTTCAGTCAGCTCCAATCTTTATCCTTTATTGAAAAGCAAACATCGAAAATAGCTCGGCCTGTGAACTTAGTGTGTGACCTGGGACTCAACTCACCTCTCGCAATATGAGTTGATTTTTTTAAAAAACAGAAATTGAAAATACCTTGGCGTGTAACCCGAGGCTTAACTCACCTCTCGCGATATGAGTTGATTTTTGAAACACATAAATTGAAAAGCAGAAATTGAAAATACCTCAGCGTGTCCCAAGGCTCAACTCACCTCTCGCAATATGAGTTGATTTTTAAAACACATAAATTGAAAAGCAGAAATTGAAAATACCTCAGCGTGTCCCGAGGCTCAACTCACCTCTCGCAATATAAGTTAATTTTTGAAATATAAATTGAAAAACAGAAATTGAAAATACCTCAGCGTGTCTCGAGGCTCAACTCACCTCTCGCAATATGAGTTGATTTTTTGAAAAGCATAAATTGAAAACCAAAAGTTGAAAATACCTCAGCGTGTGACCTGAGGCTCAACTCACCTCTCGCAATATGAGTTGATTTTTTGAAACATAAATTGAAAAGCAGAAATTAAAAATACCTCAGTATGTCCCGAGGCTCAACTCACCTCTCGCAATATGAGTTGATTTTTGAAAAATAGAAATTGAAAATACCTCAGTGTGTCCTGAGGCTCAACTCACCTCTCCCAATATGAGTTGATTTTTTGAAAAACAGAAATTGAAAATACCTCAGCATATCCTGAGGCTCAACTCACCTCTCGCAATATGAGTTGATTTTTGAAAAACAGAATAAAAAATATCAAAATACCAAAACCTCTCATCTGGTGGAACTCGGGTGTCTTTTCCTTGATTCATTACGGCTATCATTACATCCTCTTGCTCTACTGGAGTACCTGTATAGGTCATGCATGATGTTATCATGATATGTACATGTTTGCCTTAAATGCCTTTATGCCTACATGATCATGCTATGCGTCATGGGTTTGTTTGTCAAATATCGCTTTTCGTCACGATCTTTGTGACAATCTGCATTCATTGCTTCGATTCTTGACTTTCTCTTCAGGCTTCGTACCCATCTTCAAGCTTTACGAGTAATCTGCGTTTCTCAGATATCACTATTTTGCCCCCTGTTGAACTTTGTCCTTGCTTTGAGGCTCTTGTACTTATCAAATTCTCATCCGGGTAATGCTCAACATTTCTTTTATTTAGAGTATGTCATTCTACTATTTATTGTTTAAATAAACCATACAATGAGATGCATGAAAATGATCAGATAGGTACAAAAGGGATACCTCACATTTATTTATTTCAAAGGTAACAAACAAAGAAAGTTAACCAAGGATAGTAAAAAGCGTCATAAAGAGAAAGGGGATCGAATTTAGTGGCTAACAAATGCTCTAGATATTCAACGCATGAACTCTTCCACATTTCTTAATCAATAATCTTTTTCGAGTATGGCTTATTACGTAGAAGAGTTCGAGCTTCTGAAAATGCTTCAAATACTGCAGTCTTGCAGTTTGACCCACTGTTCAAATCGCCTTGCTCTTTAAGCCCAGGTTTGCTTCATTAGGACGCCCTCTCACGTTTTCATCCTAATCCTTTTTTGTTCATCAAGACGCCCTTTTCGGGTTTTCACCTTGATCTTTTTTCTTTTTCTTTTCAAGACGCCCTTTTCGGGTTTTCATCTTGATCTTTCTCTTTTTTTTTTAGTCATAATATTTCTTCACAGCATCTGAGTTCACTGGATTAGGTAAGTCTTTCCCATCCATCTCAGTGAGAATCAAAGCTCCACCTGAGAAAGCCTTCTTTACGACATATGGTCCTTCCCAATTTGGTGCCCATTTTCCTAGCAAGTCTTTTTATATTGAGAGAATCTTTCTCAGTACGAGTTCTCCCTTGTGGAATTTTCTTGGCTGTACTTTCTTGTCATGGGCCGCGATCATTCTCTTCTAGTACATCTGTCCATGACAGATTGCCTTCAAACATTTTTCTTCGATAAGGTTTAATTGGTCATATCGAGCTCGAACCCATTCTGCTTCCTCTAGTTTCATCTCCATTAAGACTCGTAGAGAGGGGATCTCAACTTCGATGGGTAGTACAGCTTCCATTCCATAGACCAGAGAGAAAAGAGTTGCTCTCGTAGATGTCCGCACAGATGTGCGATATGCAAACAAAGCGAATAGTAGCTTATCGTGCCAGTCTTTATATGTCACAGTCATTTTTCTGATAATCTTCTTAATATTCTTGTTGGCCGCTTCAACAGCTTCATTCATTTTCGGCCGATAGGGTGAGGAATTATGATGCTTTATCTGAAATTGCTCACACACTTCCTCTATCATTTTGTTGTTCAAATTCAAAGCGTTATCTGAAATGATTCTCTCATGCAATCCATATCGACAAATGATTTCCTTTTTCAAGAACCTGCAAACTGCAGTCTTTGTCACATTAGTAAACGAAGCAGCTTCTATCCATTTTGTGAAGTAGTCTATAACCACAAAAATAAATCGGTGTCCATTAAAAGCCTTTAGGGAAATTGGCCCTATAACATCCATGCCCCACATAGAAAAAGGCCACGGAAAAGTCATGACATGAAGGGGGAAATGGGCTGCATGAATTTTATCGCCATAAATCTGACATTTGTGGCACTTTCGTGCATAACTAATGCAGTCGCTTTCCATCGTCAGCCAGTAATAACCAAGCCTTATAATCTGTCTAGCCATAGTGAAACCACTGGCATGTGTCCCACAAATTCCTTCATGGACATCTTCAAGTATTTTTTTAGCTTCAATGGCATCGACGCATCTCAGAAACACTTGATCTTTTCCTCTTTTACATAGGATATCCCCATCAAGAATAAATCCCGCCGCCATTCTTCTGATTGTTCTTTTGTCGTTCTCATTTGCTTGTTCGGGATACCTTTGATTCTTGACATATTCTAAGATATCATGAAACCATGGTCGTCCATCTGCCTCTTTTTCAATGCTACAACAATGTGCAGGGACCTCATATATGCTCATTTGGAGAGGCATTATTTCCGTTTCTCTGTTCGCTTTGAACATTGAAGCCAAAATGGCCAGGGCATTAGCTAATTGGTTTTCTTCTCATGGGAAGTAATTAAACGTCACTTCTTTGAATTCTTTAACCAATTCTGCCACTAGATCGCGGTATTTAACTAATTTTGAATCTCTCACTTCCCAATCTCCACGGATTTGATAAATCACCAATACTGAGTCCCCGTACACCTCTAGGATTTCGACGTTTCGTTCAATGGCTGCATGAAGTCCCATGATACAAGCCTCATATTCCGCTATGTTATTGGTACAGAAGAAGTTCAATCTGGCGGTGAACGAATAATGGTTCCCTTCTGGTGATATCAAGACTGCTCTAATCCCATGCCTCAATGCGTTCGATGCACCATCAAAGCTCATCTTCCATGACTTCTCTTTTGATGACTCGCACTCTTGTGATGCACATCAAGTCTTTACTTGAGAAATCAAATCTCAATGGCTCGTATTCCTCCATTGTTCGAGCTGCTAAGAAGTCAGCTATTGCGCTCCCTTTTATCGACTTTTGGCTCATATAGACGATGTCGTATTCCGATAGTAGGATCTGCCATCGTGTCATTCTTCCTGAAAGTGCAGGTGATTCCATCATGTACTTTATTGGGTCCAGTTTTGCAATTAGCCATGTCGTATGATACAACATATATTGCCTGAGTCTCCGAGCTACCCAAATCAATGCACAACAGAATTTTTCATTGACAAATAATTTGCCTCATACTCTGTAAACTTTTTGCTGAGATAGTAAATCGCCTCTTTTCTTTTCCCTGACTCATCATGTTGCCCCAATATGCAACCAATTGAATTTTCGAACACAGTCAGATACAATATTAACGTTCTTTCTGGAGTTAGCGGTACTAGCACCGGGAGACTAGACAAATACTGTTTTATCTTGTCAAAAGCCATTTGGCACTTCTCGTTTCATTCTTCCGAATTATGTTTTCGAAGGAGTCGAAAAATTAGGTCACACTGGTTGGTAAGTTGAGCAATGAATCGAGCGATGTAGTTCAACCTCTCTAAAAATCCTCTGACTTCTTTTTGCGTGCGCGGAGGTGGTAGTTCTTGTATGGCTTTTATCTTATCTGGATCAACCTCAATGCCTTTCTCGCTGACAATAAAGCCTAGTAACTTTCCCGAGGTAGCCCCAAATTTACACTTGGCTGGATTAAGCTTCAGCTGGAACTTTCTTAGTCTTTCGAACAACTTCTTGAGGTTCCCAACATACTCTCTTTCCCCCCGAGATTTGGCAATCATATCATCAACGTAAACTTCTATTTCTTTGTGCATCATGTCATGGAACAACATCACCATGGCCCTCTGATATGTTGCCTCAGCGTTCTTTAATCCGAATGGTATCACTTTATAACAGAATGTTCCCCATATTATTATGAATGTGGTTTTCTCCATATCCTCAGGAGCCATCGTTATCTGATTATAACCCGAGAATCTATCCATGAAAGAAAACAATGAATTTTTTGCTGTGTTATCCACCAACGTATCGATGTGTGGTAAAAGAAAATTATCTTTGGGACTTGCTCGATTCAGATCACGATAATCTACGTACATTCGTACTTTGCAGTCTTTCTTTAGCACTGGAATTATGTTAGCTACCCATTCTGGGTACTTGGAGACTTGTAGAAAGCCAGCATCAAATTGTTTCTTGACTTCTTCTTTTATCTTTAACAGTATTTCAGGTCTCATCTGTCGTAGCTTCTGTTGAATAGGTTTACATTCTGGTTTCAACGGGAGTCTATGAACCACTACATCCTCGTTTAAACCTAGCATGTCCTGATACGACCATGCAAATACATCTTTATACTCATGAAGCAAAGTGATCAAATCATGTCTGGTGTCATTTGAAATGGAAGTCACAATCTTTACTTCTTGTCTCTTTTCTTCATTCCCCATGTTTACTGTCTCGACAACTTCTTGATGGGGTAGAATCTGTTTATCTTCTTGTTCTATCATTCTTAGTAAGTTAGGAGACAAGACATAGTCTTCAGCATTTTTCTCAGCTTCGAATTCTCCTAAATAAATAGCTTTCTCGAAATTGATTTCAATACTTGTAATGGGTTTGTTCATGTCGTTGATATCTAAGCACTTGAAAGTTGAATGGAAAAGAAAACTATAGAGGAGCATCAAAGTATTGGGACCAACAAACATAATGTTATGGCATGATATGAGATACATGTAAGGACAGGCTGTGAGAAGAGAGAATAATTATGAAGTTAATGAGAATGAAAAGACCATGACAAAATGCATCTCCATTAATGTTAATTTACATTATAAAGAGCAAACATAAGCTCTTACAAAAGAATCCCGTTATTACTTAGGGACACACAAAAAGAAGAGTTAACATTGAGCATTACTCTGGAGAAGACTTAGAAACTACAAGAAGATCCACAGCAGTCTAATTGTTCAAAACGAATCCAAGAGGACAAGGGCGTATCATTGAAACATCTTTAATTGGGCGCGTCCTATAAGAATGGCGTGATTCCAAACTTCTAGTGTCGCAACTGCGGATTATACGGTTTTAGCTTTAGTGAATGACTAGGGTGATATGTACATGCAATGGATGGATGAATGAATAAATGAAAAATGGATGTTAGTCATGAATAAATATGCAAAAATTTGGTGTTGATTTCAAGATGGCCCCTACTTAGGCATTTCATTAATCAGAAGAGTCTATTACAAAACATTTCGATCACTTGTGTAATTGACTCCTCCATTAGAAACCCGTTTTTGGCAACAAATCTTTAATCAACACCTTCTGTCAGTCATTAATAAATGTGCAAGAATTTAGTGTTGATTTTAAGATGGCCCCTACTTAGGCATTTCATTAATCAAAAGAGTCTATTACAAAATGTTTCGGTCACTTGTGTAATTGACTCCTCCATCAGAAACCTGTTTTTGGCAACTAATCTCTAATCAACACCTTCCTAGCAAGATGCCTTTGGTGCATGATGGAAAATAAAAATAAAGACAAACAATCTTAGTTAGTACCACAAATATGAACAGAGGAAAACTGTAGAAAATCTAACAAATTAAGCTACTTGGTCCAATGGATCCAATTCCTTTGCATAACAACGTAAATGTAAAAGAAACAAAAGGTAAAAGGTATTTCTCCCATGTACTTATTTCGGTGACTATTAAACGGACAAAGGTTCGGCATGGCTCTAATTAGGTGGCTCGTACGGTTCACTATATGCAGTTTTAGTTCTAGAAAGGTACTCGGATTGTTCATATTATCATCTACTAAGATTAGTACGGAGCCTCGGTCAATGCCCATCACAGGCTCACGAGTTCAATTCGAGGGATTATATTTACTTATGCCTATGCGGAGGGACAAGTTAACTCACGAAAGCATAAGTCATATGTAACCCGAAAGTATTCACTAGCCTGTGCGGAGGGACGAGTTAACTCGCGAAGGCATAGCGTTTACTTTCACTTAAGCGGACGGAGCCCGGGTAGAGAGCTCATGTTATGCAAAAATGCAAGTGCACGGTGTGTGGGGAGAAACTCACAAACCTTTTCATTTTATTTAAAAACTAAACTAAAAAGAAAAAAACTAAAACCATAAAAACTTAGAGCTGAAAAATAAAAAGATAAAACAAGTTAGCAAAATATTTACAACATGATGCAAATGCATGACTTTTCAAAAAAAAACAAAATTTGAGGATCACGAATAAATATTAATTTGAACAAGGAATTTCGAAAACTTTGACAACGAGCGCTTAATACCAGATTCGACTCTCAAAAAGGTTCCCCAGTGGAGTCGCCAGCTGTAGCGACGTAAAATTTGCTTGGTCGCTAATTGAGGTGATTATTTAAAAATTTGAAAACCGACTTTCGATTGATCAAAAAAAGGGGATTCGCCACCGATCCTTTTTCCTAGGTGTGATCGGACACCTAATAAATCCTCTTTTTAACAGAAAAAATTTATTTTCTTGATAAAAGAAGGCCGAATTTAGGTTTACGTCAAAATTCAAAGAAAAATAGGTTTCGGGAGTTGGTTACGCACGAGGAAGGTATTAGCACCCTCGTGACGCTCAAAATTGGTAACTTATTAAACACATGTTGTCTTAATTTTCAAAAATACGAGTTCAATTTGATATTTAATCGTGATCCGATTGAAAGAAATGAGAAATCTTATGTTTTTGGTTTTTTAGAAGGACGTCCCGTTTTTAACACGAGCCGACGAATTTCACCCAACATAGCGATGAAATCGATGACTTAATGTTAAATCGGTACGTTGCCTTATTGAAATTAATTAAAAACATGAAAAATATTTTTAAAGTAAGAATTCATAAATAAATAAGCGAAGCAAACAATGATATAATTAATGAAAAATATTAACATGGAATATTTGAATATTAGAATGACAATAACAATGGTATTTAAAAGAAAATAAAAACAAATAATGTACTAATAATAAAATAAAAAAATGATATACTTGGTAATAATAATATAAAATAATAATATGTACATAAATATATATATATATATATATATATATGCATATAATAAAAGTATGTACTAATAGTAGTAGTAATAATAATAATAATAATAATAATAATAATATTTACAATAAAAGAAAATATTAAAAAATGTACATAATAATATAATAAGAAAAAATAATATATTTACAACAATAATATAAAATAATAATATGTACATAAAAATGTATATATGTATATATATATAAGTTAATAATGATAATAATAATAATAATAATAATAATAATAAAATACAAAAGGCAAATATAATATAATAATAATATTAAAAATAAAGTAATAAATAATAATAGTGAAAATAATAAATATAATAGTAAATATAATAGTAAAAATATAACATTAAAAATAATACTAAATATAATATAATAATGATATAAAATAATAATAATAATAGTAGTAATAATAATACTAATATAATAATAAATATAATAGTAGTAAAAATAGATATAATAATAGTAATATAAATAATATGTACATGAAAAAAATAATAATAATAAGTAATAATAAAGTAGTGAAAATAAACGAAAAAGGACTAAAATCGAAATAAAATAGACGTTTTGGGGCAAATTCGAAGTAAAAAGAATTGAGGATGACCAAATTGCAATGCGCTGAGGCATTAGAGGGACCAAAAAGGTAAAATTCCCCCTTTCTTAAACGCACAGCAACAAGGGGTACCAGATTGAAAAGCGCGACAAATTCATGAGGGATATTTTAAAATAAAATAACTCGATTGCAAAAGCTTGAAAAAGCGGAAGGACTAAATGCACAAATAGCCCTTCCGCAACAAAACACGCGGATCCTAGCGAGTTAGGGTCGGGTTGACCCGATCCAGGGCAAAACGACGTCGTTTTGGGTGTTAATGGCCAACCCAAAACGACGTCATTTTAGGGGGCTATAAAAGGCCAAAAATTTTCAAAAAAATTCATTTGCAACATGAAAAGAAAAAAAAAAGAAAGGGGAAAGGGGGGTTCTCTCTGGGCATGCGATTTTCGGCTACAAGGTCGGTCACCATCCAGTCGCCTGACTGCCGTCGGTCGCCGCCAGTCACTGTACACGGTGGCCGGAAAAGGTAAAAATTTTTGTTTTTTTAATTGAAAAATGTAAATATATATGTGTTTATGCTGAAAAGAGGAGGAAAAAAAAAAGAACAAAATTCAAAAATTTGGAAATAGGAGAAATATAAAATCACCTTGGATTCGATTTTGCTTTCGATTATTCTCTCCTTTCAATTAGCAATCTCTATTATTGTGTTTATTTGAATAAAGATTTCGTTTGTATTCAAAAATATTGCTTCTTGTATTGATAAAATAGCCGACCCCTCATTACAGGCTGCTTCTTTTTTCTTTTCTGTCTTTTCCTATTTAATTGTTTGTAGGCGGGTGGCGGTGGATGTGATCGGGCGGTGGCCAGTGCAGGCGGCTGGTAGATGCAAGTGGGCGGCAAAGGTCAAAGGGTTCGGCGCCGAATGCTAGGGTAGATTAGATTTTTTTATTTTTTTCTGATTTTGGGTTAAGTGGTTAGGGTTTGGGCTTAGTGGGTAGTTGGGTTGTAAAATGGGCCATTCGGGTTTGGGTCTGGTATTGGGTGTTGGGTTGTTTGTTTGGTGTTGGGCTGATTAGACTTGGGTAGGATTAGTTAGTATTGGGTTTGGGGTTTAAATGGGTTGTGGTTTGGATTTGAGGTAGGCCAAAATTGGCCTGCAACAGGGTCACCTCGTAAGATGATTGTTTTTAATAAACTTTTTAATAAACGGTTTGATTTATTAAAACAACGCTTTTGGTCTACGAAATTCAGAAAGATGGGTTCGGGAGTCGGTTACGCACGAGGAAGGATTAGCACCTCGTAATGCCCAAAATTGGTACCTAGTTGATTAATTAATGTCTTAGTGTCTAGAATTGAAAACTTTGAAGAAATTTAAATACGAACCTTTGTTAAAATATTAAAATTTTTTTGAGAAAATGGTGTATTTCACGTTAATCGAGAAAGAGAATTGCATCCCGTAAGTTAGGACACAATGCCTTAAATTCCCAATACGAGAATAAATGCCGAAAAATTTACTTATTTTGAAAGATATTCGATTATCTCGATTTTAGAAAGAAATCATATTCCGTAAGTTAGAACACGATTTTTTCTTGATTCCCGAGATTATTTAAAAATTATAAAACATTAGTTTGTTCGGATTTATCAAGAAAGTGGAAACCCCGTAAGTTAGGGAACAACCTTTTGAAGTTTAAAAACATGGAGTATTGCTTATTGTAAAACAAACAAAAAAATTTTTAATGCATCATGTAAAATGTAACGCGATTTTGTTGTGAAATGTAAAATGGATTACAGTGCTTACGTGCATAATAGAATAATAAATATGTTAATGTGCATGACAATATAAAGGACGAAAATAAAATAAAAGAGCCAAAATAGAAGAAAAATAATAATTAAAAAAACTAAAAATTTGAAACCCAAAAAACTACTACTAAACAAATAAATAAATAAATATAGTGTAACATAAATTAAAAATCATAATATTAATAATAATTATGATGATATTAATAATAATATAATAAAAAAATCTAAAGTTTTAAAACTATAGAGAAGGATATAAATAAATAAGAAATAAAATGATAAAATGAAATAAATGTATTTAAAAATAGTTGGTAAATAAATACAAAAAGGAAATACAATAATAATAGTAATAATAATATAAAATTAATGATATAATAATATAATAATAATAAGTAAATAAGCATAAAAAGAAAATATAATTATAGTAATAATAACATTGAATTAATTAACAAAATAGCAAAAATAACAAAAGGGGACTAATTTGAATTTTAAAACAGAGATTGGGGCAAATTAGAAATAAATAAAAAAATGGTAAGGACCAAGTTGAACGCGCGAATAATAAGGAGGGACCAAAATGGGAAATAACCCCCACCCTCCAAAATGACGTCGTTCAAATAGGGACTTAACTGAAATCGCGATAAGTTATGGGGAAAAAGTTAAAAATATAAAAACTTGATTGCAAAACACTTGAAAAGCAGAAAGGCTAAAGGTGCAATTAGCCCTTCCGTTTAAAAACGTGCGGATCCTAACTTGGAGCGGGTTGGGTAATCGAGTCGGAGGGTGAAACGACGCCGTTTTGGGCTATTAAAATCAGCCCTTAAACGACGTCGTTTGAAGGGCCCTATATAAGCCAAAAAAAATTTGTAAAAATTTATTTTTCTCTCATTTCTCAAAAAAAAACAAAATCCCCACCCAAAATTTTCTCTCAACTCCCCTTTGGTCCGGCGAGAGCTTCAGGCGGTCGCTGCCGCGCTAACTGTCGGTTGCCGGCGACGGCGCCGCCGCCTAAGGCGACAGGGAGGCCAAAAGTTGACCTTTTTCCGACGAGGTCAAAAATAGGTGAGTTTTCTTCTTTTTTTAAACCTTTTTCAATATATATATTTTAAAAAAAAGAAAATAAAAGGGTGTATGTAAGTTAGAGGTGTGCATGGGCCCGGCCAGGCCGGGTTCGGGCCGGGCTCAACTAAAAATTTAGGTCCATTCATCGGGCTCGGGTCGAGCCGGGCCCAAAAAATGGGCCTAAAATTTTACCCAAACCCGACTCATATAAAAATGCTAAAACTTGGGCCCGACCCGGCCCACCCGTATTAATTTTTTATATTATTTTATATAATTTTTAAATATATATATTACATCAAAAATACTAAAAAATCAAAATAAATATTTCCCAACAAATTAAAAATAAATTTTAAAAAAAATATGTGAACTTAAATAACACTAAGATCGATGCAACTTAACAAGCAAATACCTCTAAAATAATAACAAAATTAACAAATGCCTTTAAACAAAATTAACAATAAAATAAATTTTATACAATATCCAAACAATAACAACAAAGTAGTAGCAACATAATAGTAATATGGTAGCAAAAATAGGGAGAAAACAACAAGAAAATAATATTCAAAAAAGAAAAAGCAATTTTTTTGTCCTTTAGTGAATTCGGGTAGGGCCGGGCCCATGCACACCTCTCATGTAAGTGTATGAATCAGTTTCGAAAAAAAGAAAAATGGAAAAGAACGAAAATGAAAACCTTAGCACGTTTCGACTTTTTCTCCTTCAGTTTGCTTGTTGTTTTTTCCTATTTGTTTAAATGCTCAAATATGTTTTTTTGTTGTATTCAAAAAGTGTTCTTAAAAAAATTACATATGATTTTGGTGGCTTTTATAGCCATTTACAAATGTTTTTAATCATTTTAATCTCTGTTGTAGGCCACTTGAGGGCGATGGAGACGTGACAAGAGCGGTGCTAACATGGGTGGTGGAACAATGACGGCGGCAGACTAGGCCTAAAGGCTTAGGGTTAGGTGGCGGCACTCAAGGTTTTTGTTTCTATAATGGTTTTGGGTATTGGGCTAGGTGTGGGCTTGTTTAGTTTAATTGGGTTGACAATTTAGGTTTGGGTTTTAGGTTTTGAAATTGGGTTTAAGATTTGGGCTGATGTAATGGGTTTGGGTTTTGGTGTTGAGTCTGTTTGAGTTTGGGGTTGTATTAGTTTTGGGCCTTGTCTGTGTATTTGGGATTGTAAAAATTAAATTGTAAATGGACTCGGGCAAATTGGGCTTATTACAATATTGTCTTAAAATATTATCTGAAGTGGATTACTTAATTTAAATGGTCTTAATAATGAAATTGTGGTATCTTAAAACGAAAAGTTAGGAGGAGTTAAACCCGTAATTTATAGTGCTTGGGTGTTGTGGTTACAATGTATAACTCTGGGATTGATACTGATGATGTGTTGTTAATGAATAAATCAAGTTTTATTTTGCCTAATGAGATGTTATTTTAAAAATACAAATTGCGTGTTGCTAATGGTGAGTTTTCTTTAAACTCCTTTATTATTTCCATTCTTGAAATTCCTATCAATTTTACATGGATGATTTGGCATTAGTTAAATAGAGAAAAAAATTGTTCCTTACAGATTTCATGGTTGCTACTGTTTTGTACTTGTTAAACTCATTTATTTCAGATTTAGTTGCTGTCCAATTAGTGCAAAAATTTCCTGTTGCTCTAGCAAAGTAGATGTTGTTGCTGCTCGTTTTTGTACTTTTAAAGCCCTGTTTAAGTACTGCAATTTGAAGTGTTTAGTTGCTGGAAATTGAGATGTTTTATTTTTGTAAATTGAGGTGTATAAATGTTGTTAATTGAGATGTTAAAGTGCTGCAAATTGAAGTGTTTACATGTTGTAAATTGAAGTGTTTAGTTGCTAGAAATTGATATGTTTTATCATTGTAATTGAGGTGTATAAATGTTGTTAATTAAGATGTTAAAGTGTTGCAAACTGAAGTGTTTAAATATTTTTAATTGAAGTGTTAAAGTGTTGCAAATTGAAGTGTTTAAATGCTATGAATTGAAGTGTTAAAGTGCTGCAAATGTTGTTAATTGAGATGTTAAAGTCGGTGATATATGAAAATACTTAGGTTGCATATTGTTTTGGTGTTTAACTTATCTTTTTCATTTATTTACCCACATATTTTTGCTTAATTAGTTAAATTGTAGTCCGTGGCATTGATGGTCTTGTAACTAGAATCATTTTTTCTGCCGATTTTGTGAAAAAAAAAGATCCTTCTAAAACCAAAAGACTGAAATACTCCTCATGTAAGATGTTTGTCTTTTGTTTGTCTCCTTTCCACTCACTCATCCCTTGTTAACTATATTCAAGTTTTTTTTCTACTTCATTGTTATGTGTTTTATATGTGCTAGTGCTGCTGGTTTTTGAATTGCCCCCATTTTTCAAATTATTAAATGCAAATTATGATTCTTGTTTTAAATTTCCTAGGTCTTAGAGGGTGAATCGGAACAGCAAGGTGCATCATCTTTTGTAGCAAATTCACCTGGTTCAACTGTTGCGAGACAACGTCAACAACAGGAAGCTGGTGGAAAGTTAATAGGAAACATACTTTCGAGTAATGAAACAAGTCAAAATCAGTCTTCAGCAACTGTCTAGGCTCAGCAGAAAACTGAAACTATGAGTTTAGACAATGTCAAGGGACCTTTACGACGTACGAATTCACGATTGGGTTTGAATGGTCATGTCTCTAATGATATTGCTGCTTTGGAATACAAGAACGACATATGACAATTTAAGAGTCGCACAATGAACAAATAGTTGTGTTCTGTGAGACAAATAGAAATAAAAGTTAAAGAATATGGTCCTTTTCTTTTCTCTTATTTATTGAAATAAAGCTAAGGAATCTAAATATTTTCTATTAAAATTTTATGAAGTGACTGAGGCTTTGAAAAGAATGGGCAATGATCACTTCCTTTAATCATATTGAAATAATATGATTCCATAAATGTACACAACATTTAGGCTCGAGTATGGTATTAACATGTTAAAATGCAACGTAATATTCACCAATAAAACCAACACGAATCATCAGAAACTACAGTATCTTGAGTCTTGACATACATCATATTCATAGCCTCTTGTACAAAAAGTCTAATGATATAACTCCTTTCCTATTACGTTATCCTTGGAACTCTATTATGGTAGTAACATATATATGTAAATTGTTTACTTATCTCATGGATATGCAATTATTTCTCAAGTAATTGTTCAATAGTTTAACATTTCAAAAAAAATTTGTTTGCAAACCTTAAATTAAGACAAAATGTATAGTCTAACTATTGTTAACATGAGTAAACAACCCTTCCAAAAAGATACAATATTTGTCCACAAAATAGATTTCCCGAAACAAAATATATTCCTAACTGTGCAAAAAAAAAAAATGAAATCTAATTCAGTTAAAGTAATTGATCCATCCTTAGGCGTTTTTCAGATTGTGATAGCTGTCATTGATCTGTTGAGTTGGCATCCATCTAACTATTGTTCGTTGACTAAGTGGATTATTCCTTTTGAAAGGTAATTTGACCCTAAAATTTGTTGGAAGGTTAAAGTAATAGCCCTTTTCTGAAAATTTTACAATTAGCTTGAATGAAACATGTTCATGAAAACATGTTTCTGGTTGCATTTTATGGGATGTCTACCGATGCAAAATAAAATACATGTTCACAAACAATTTCAAAAAGTAGAAGAAAATATCAAGAATTTTAATTTAGGGTTTTTCATTAAACAATAAAAAACTTAATTTTTTTTTTTCAGTATTGAATAAAAGAGATAGGGGAATGCAAAGAAGACATACCTAAACCCTCCATTGAATCCATCTTTATGAAGTAGTCAATTTGATTTCAACTATTTTGATATTAATAATAGTTTTTCTAGTCAAATAAAAAAACCATTGAAAAAAAGAAGAGACGGAAGAAAAATTAAAAAGAGGAGATGAACAATTTTTTTTAGTTAACGTTTAGGTTTAAAAATTTTTATTAATTAAAAATCTATTTTCGTCCCATTTAGAAATCTAACTTGGCGCCTAAAATCTAGTTGGACTGCCATGTAAGATTACTGTTAAAGAGATAACGAAACTTAACGGTAAAGTGATCACTTCGTAACAAAATAATAACATAAGTGACTAAAATATAACCTGAGGCAAACAAAAGTGACTATTTTTGTAGATTACCCGAAAATAAAATTATTCACCTATATTATAGAGCTTATGACTTTACAATTATAATATATAGAAGAAAGATATCAATCCTTTTATTATAATTGGGAAATAAAAAAGACAAATTGGAATCGAATAATTAGCAAACCGGTAGAAATATATTTGTCAATGGTCCAACCCAAAGTCTCTATTTATAGGCATAAGAAGTATAAACGAAGTAGAGAACTAAGTCTAATTACTATTAGAATTTAAAGTATATCAAAACTTATCTTAATCTTGATGTACATCCACTTAATAAGATATTCATAACACTCCCCATTGGATATCCATTTGTAGATAATGTGCCTCGTTAAAACTTTACTAAGATAAAAACTCTGTGAGAAAAAAATTCCTAGCGAAGGAAAAAGAGTACACATATTTATAATACGCATAATATGCTGCATCATTAAAAACCTTACTAGGAAAACTCAATGGGACAACCTCGATTAGGGAAAAAAAAGTAAAACGTGTATTTACTCCCACTCATAAAAACATCACATAATATCTCATATTCTGTATATTCAATCTTGAATACTAGCTTTTCAAATGTCCATTTGAATGTATTTGACAATCATTTATATCAACATTCTTTTAAAAGTCATGAGTGAAGAAAAATTTTGGGGGAAATATATTTTGATCTCTTCAGGAGTTTCAACAATAATCATATCCCTCTATAAAAATACAAATAAGTATTTTGGATCATTTTATAATCATCTTTCAACTACTATTGACTACGTCAAATTTACCACATATGTTCAAATTATTTCAATTCATATAAAACAAATAATTTCTCAATAATTTTAACATGCTTCTGGCATTCCAAGGATTTTAATATAAACTTTATACTATATAGTGATTCATAAAAGGTTGCAATAACAACTATTAGACGCAAGTTAAATCTTTTATGAACCATCAATTTAATAATATATCCAAAAGTTATTGTATCCACCACAAAAGAATATTATATCTTTTCATAATCAATGTCAGAGCTTAGTAAAAAATTTCATATTTTTATTCCGCTTTTGTAAAACTACTTCATTTGTAGTCTTACTAGCTTTATACCTTCATATATTTGGACTACTGTTCTAAAAACTCCATAAATTTAATTATATTTGAGTTGCATCTTTTTATTTTGACTAATCTATTCCATATCTATATTTCTCAATAGATTTATTCAAGATCTTCTTTTTATTTCATTAATTCAACAACAAGGTCCTCCTTTTCTCGAGTTGGCATAACTTATCGAGATTTCTTTATTTTCATTACTTTAATCTTCAGTTTCAGGTACCTAAATCTCTCATGGAGTTTTACTTATTAGTTATGTCTTGGGTCTCTTCTGGAGCAAATTATAATTGAATCTCCAATACATTTAAAAACATATAATAATATAAGAAAACTTGTAACTAATATATATTCCCAACTTTTTTTGAGGATTCACTCATCTTTGTACGTTGTGGTAGAGCAATTAGAGACTTATTGACTTGATGCGTACAACACGTAAATCAACATAATCTCATGTTGAAAATAGGAAGTTTAGTTCTCAAAAGTAATGGTTTAGACATTAATCAGAGGCGTTCAATTAATAATTTCTCTAAACCATTATGCACATAAATAACAAACTTTTATAAAAGTTTTTCAAACTCAATCAATAAAAGACTGAGATATAAACTCATCAGTATTAGCAAGATGAATTGTCTTAATTGCATGATCCGAAATTAATTATTTAAATAAACAATCTTGCAAACGATAGGTTGCAAGTTGATAACACATACGCGATTATTTTGTAGATGCTTCTACGAAAATCATATTATATCAAAATCATCCACATAGTGGATAAATGGGCCCCTATTCATTTAAAAAATGCAAGGCATTAAATCACAACTTTAACTAGTGAGTTTTTAAGAGTCAATTTTCATTAAGAACAAGCAACCAATGAGAATTCTTTAAATTAAAATATCTTTTGGTTCTTTAATAAATATCCATATGAATTCTCAATTAATTTTCACATCATATATGATCCAGGATGGTCTAACGGGTCACGTCAAGTAGTAAATGCATTTGTATCTGTAAACTTCTAGTTTACTTTAACATGCATTTCAATTATACTAATAATGTCAATATAAATTGAGACCAATTGATAATTTTATTGTCATTTATTTTACTTTATATTCATATATAAGTATTATTGTGATATTTACTACTGAAAATGACAAATCAATGTGAAGTTTATAATGCCACTAAATCAACAAAATAAATAACAAAATAAATATAATTTCCAAATAAGTATATGCAATAGTCGCTTCAGGGAATATGTAAAATCTTCAAATATCCAAAAAGAAATGATTATAAAATTTATTATATTTATTGCAGACATTTAGTTCAAGGAATGTGCAAAACGTAATTTAGACAATAATGTAAGCATATATCATATTTCTTACCAATAAGATTATATAGATATCATCTGCTTCAAAGAATGATAAATTAATATAAATCATTGAACATTCTGTACTAAGAATAAACATTTGACAATGTTTTGAATCGTTCATCTTCTTCTTATCTATTTGTTAATAATGAAAATAAATTAAATTTTCATAATTGCTTTAAATTGCTACATTCACTTTAGGGAATTGAGCAAAGCTGGTGGAACAAATAACTTGTTATTTTGTTTAGCCATAATGAGATATGAAATCAATTCAAAATACTTCTAAAGCCCTTTTAACAAGAGTTTTGCACAATCAATTAACTACCAAGAATAATTGTCTAGGTCATGTATAGAAACAAATCTATATTGAATATATCAATAAAAATCACATCTCAAACATAAAATTATGACATAATAAAAAACTAGCAATTTTTTTTCCTTTCATGACCATCATCATAAACATGCATGAAATTTAATTTAAAATCCAACCATTCATGCTTATAGAACTTTTCATTAACAATTGCTCATGTAGTTTCTCTAAATAATTAGCACATGGAATAAAACGTATGAACTACTACCTTTAACAATTCTTTGAACTAAATCAAATCCGAATAACCATAAAATTCATTGGTTTATTAACACAAATTTTCATACTAGATATGTTTTAATCAAATATATTATTTAATTATAAAACCTACTATAGTGACATAAATAAATCTATTAATATTTATTTTCTTGAACAATGAGATATTTAAAACAATATGTAACCCATGGAATCAAAACTTAAAAAGAAGACCGTCTCAAATATTTAAATCATATATCAAGTTGATTTAAAGATGTACCTATTTTTTCTGCGTTGAGTCTTGATGATTTTATCAAGAAGTATGCAAATTAAACTCCAATAGTAGACTTGGAATCCAACCAGGATATATTAATAGCAAACTGAGAGTGGATCTTATTTTCCAGGTGTACAAG
Organism: Gossypium stocksii; assembly: GCA_020496765.1. Lineage (NCBI taxonomy): Eukaryota > Viridiplantae > Streptophyta > Magnoliopsida > Malvales > Malvaceae > Gossypium > Gossypium stocksii. Next base: position 73,813,667 of record CM035622.1, read on the forward strand.
AAGTACATAACCAATAACTTTTCATACATAAGTTTTCTCCCTTACATGGTTCTCATCTGTAATATTTTTCCATGTAATTTTAATTGAGAAATTATTCTGAATACTGTAGAGTTATACTCACAATTTAAAAAAAAACTTGTAACTTCAGGTGTATTCAACCATAACGAGTTTTAGATAGAATTACCATATTCTATTGCTCATTTTTTTCTTTTAAATTATTCTAGTATTTAAGTAAATCTTTCACAATCAAATATTTTGCTTTCAACCTCTTAGCGGGGATGATGAGAAAAGAAGATCACAAAGATAGTCACGATAAATTTAATTTATAACAAGAGTAATAAATATAAATCAATAACCCAATCCTTTTTTGATACATATGAAATATAATCTTTTTCTTATTTACAATCTCATTATGAGATTCATTATAAATATATTTTAAAACTAATGGATTAACCATCACAAGATATTAATATATTAACTCTTATGAAGTGACTAATTTTGTATTATCAAATATTAAAATAACATTGGTTTATATTTTTTTTTACGTTCATTTTGGGGAATGCAATAGATTTATTAGGACAAACTTATAAACATCCCAAAAATTCTTTATTTCATAATCACCATCGTAATTATGCGTGGATTTTAAATCAAAATCTATCTATTCATGTTGTCATGATTAGTCTCCAATTATAATAAACATGATATAATAAATAAATCATAGTAAAATATACCAGAGATTCTTTAATATCATCATTATCACATTGGTTATTATCACGAGCACTATTACAAGTAGTAAAACAACTTTGTTTTCATAATAACATTTATATTCTAATAGTAAAAAATTTATTTAATAAACAAAATAAAAAATTTCATGTACGATGCTTGAAAGTTTTCCGATACACATTATACCAAATTTCAATACTACATATATGTTATAAAATCTTATGATGCTCTAATAAAATATTTATAAATTTAATTTAAAAAATATAATATAATCATTCAACAATAACAAATTAATGAGTTAATTAGATCTTACTGAATTTCCCTTTTCCCCTATAAGGCATATTTAATAACAATAATTTAATCATCAAAACATTTTAATCATCCAAATATCATTCATACTATAAGTTAATAAAAGAATTTTAGTTTAAAAGAAACCTTAAAGTAATAATATTTTTTCATAAAATAATTTTACAAAAAATCAATCAACAAAGGAGAAAAACATATCACATAAGGATTATATAAATTTCTTTGCATAAAAGGGCATAAAAAATTTAGAAATTTATGTGTACTTGAGTGGTTAAAGGTTCTAATGATTATCCATAGTGCACAAGTCTCAATTGAAATAGCAACAGCTCCAGGAGGCAATCAACAATAGTAAATTTTGGAGTATTTTGTGACTTATAGAGAAAAACAATTAAAAAAGAATCGTATTGATAACATGTTATAAAAATAAAAAGACAGAAAGTAAATAACAAAGAAAATAAGAGAGCAAAAGAGAGAGTATATTTTATTGATAAATCAGAATATTTACAAAGTTTCTTTAAAGTCTCTATTTATAGGCATAAGAAGTTTAAATAAAGTAGAGATCTAATACTAATTACTATTAGAATTTAAAGTATATTAAAACTTATATTGATCTTGATGAACATCCACATAATAAGATATTCATAACAAACAGAATTTTTTTTTCATAATTTTTGAATTTTTTAAAAATTGTAAAGTTTTTTAAAAAAAGTTAAATTATTTTGTATTTATTTTTTAACTTTTATAGAAATTTGAAAAAAATGTATTTTTTGAATTTTTATCTCTTTTTTCTCATTTTTGAAGAGCTTTTTTCATATTTTTTTGAATTATAATTTTTATTGATAAAAATCCGAATATTTTTTTAAAAATTTAAATTTTTTATAATTTTAAATTATTTACTAAGTGACTTGTAAGACAAAATAATACCATATGAGTAATTGAATGCAAAAGTCCAATCAGCAGAAAAAGTAAGAGACAAGTTGAAATAAATGTATAAAGATGGATAGTTAAATTTGTTATTATAATTTACATATATAATATTAAAATAAATATTTAATAATATAAGTTCAATAGAGGGAATATTTTGTACCTCAATCTAACGTAAAAGGATTAATTTATCTATTTTTGTAATAAAGAGATCAAAATATAATTTAAGCTATAGTTTGGAGATTGTTACGATACTTTTACCATAGATTTATATGAACAGTAAAGAATATGTTCCTTTTAATAAAATGCATAATAATTTATTTGGCCCTTCAATTTTATAAAAAGATCATTTTAGTTTTTTATTTAATTTTTTTGTTTATTTTAACCTTTGAACTTACATTTTTTTATCAAATCACCCAAAATGAATGAAAAAATTAATCTTTGTTAACTTTTCTAATACATGTATGACATGGTAGCATTTAATTAATTTTTAAATTAAAAAACTTTTTAAATAATTTTAATAATTTTTAAAATTTTTTAAATTTTAAAAAATTAATTAAATGTGAGACACGTGATTCGCATGCATCTCACATCAACTAATTTAAAAAAAATGTTTACCATGAACACAAATTTAAAGACTAAAAAAAGTGGAAAATTGAAAGAAGGGTTAAAATGACTTTTTCTGAGAACTTGGAGGGCAAATAAATGATTATGCGAAAAAAATGTTCGTTTTGCTTAGTGGCCTCTGCTTCTTTCAATCCTTGATCCTGTGATTGATAGAAGAAGAAAGCAAAGCAAAGTCATGACAGAAACACACAGGCACAGAAAGAAGAAGACCCAGAGATTTTAGTCTCTTACTGTATCAGATTCAGGGTTGGGCTCTCAAAGAAAGGGATTTTGGAAGGTCTAGGAGCTTTGGGAGCCAATATATGTTATCTCGTTATCCGGACGTTTGAACCACACCTCTTTCTTCTACCTTCAATAATAACTTTCTTTTCTTTTAGTCTTCCGTAATACTGTTTCTTCGATCGATTCTTTTTTATCTTAGGCAAAAAAACCCATTTAAAAGACTTGGAATTGAGATACTAAGCCTGTTCCTTTGGAATTTTGACTCTATTTTTTTCCTTATTTTGACCTTTTCTCTCTTCCGACCAAACGAAAGTCTGCATCTGTTGTCTTATTTCTCTTAGTAATTCGAGTCTAATTCTTGGATCCTTCCCTTGATTGATTCTTTGGGGTATATTATTATTACTCTGGTCTTTTTTTTTTTTTTTTTTTGGTTCTTTGTTCCCAATTTCACAAAACAGATCTCTTTCTTTCAAAATCTCCATGCTTGCAGAGAAGAAGAACAGGCCCCCGGGGACAACATTCACAGAGAAATAGGTGAAATTTGCTTAAGGTAATTAAAAGCGTTGTCGTTTCGCTATTGTAATGTCTGGGGCAGCAGGGCAGGGTGTGGAGCATGTAGGCTTGCCTAAAATGGAGGCAAAACCCAAACCCGGATGTTGCAACCCGGTCAAAAAACCGGGACCCGTCTCAATGGATCATGTTCTTTTAGCATTACAAGAGACTAAGGAAGAAAGGGATTTAAGGATTCGAAGTTTGTTCAATTTTTTTGATGCAGCTAATGTGGGATTCTTGGATTATGCTCAGATCGAAAAAGGTCTCTCAGCTTTGCAGATTCCGGCTGAGTATAAGTATGCCAACGATCTGTTGAGAGTTTGTGATGCTAACAGAGATGGGCGTGTGGATTATCAAGAGTTTAAGAGGTATATGGATGATAAGGAGCTTGAACTTTATAGGATTTTTCAAGCTATTGATGTGGAACATAATGGGTGCATTTTGCCTGAGGAGCTCTGGGATGCCCTTGTTAAGGCTGGTATGCTATGTTCCCTTTATTATTATTTTATAATAATTGTGGGTTCTTGTTTTCTTTAGCTTTTTTTTTTTTCCTCTTACCTTGACATGTTTGACCGGTTTGTTGAGTTGGTTTCATTGTTTGGGGTTGATAGTGAAATCATACGGTTTGAACTACTCATGGTTATTTGCTTATAAATGGTGAAGCAGTGATCTTATTAATGTCCCTTTCATAGCAGTTGCAACAATTGGCTTTCTGCAGTTTGTAATTCTGTACGTGTTTGCCAGAGAATTTGTTTTCTTTCTTTGTATAAAATCTTTTAATAATTTACCAATTGTCTTATTTTTCTTGGAGACTAGTTGAAGTGATTAACACAACTATAAACAGCTGCTGTGCTCAATGGTGGGTGACTGTAAAGCATATATATATTGTTGGTGGCAGATTGCTTTCATTTTATGATATCCTGGTGCTTAAATCCAGTTGAAACACATGTATAACTTTTTCCTTTTATTTAGATATAATATTGAGGTTTTGGTGTTGGTGCCTAGATAACAAGCTTGAGGGACAGTCTTTGGGCCAAAGAAATGCTGTTTATCTTAGTTAAAATTTTGTGAAACAATTAATGCCAAGTGGATTGGATCATACATTTACCCGGTGTGAAATAATTCATTTAATACTTCATGTCACGTACTCTCAGAACTTATATATGATGGAAGTTTAATTGAACGCCATACGCTTGCTGTCAGATGTCATTGTGTTTTAGCAGCTTTCTCATTTGCACCTTAGAGTGGCCAATGGAAGTAAAGAAAGATAAACCTCGACCTTGGAGATCATTGCAAAGTAACGAGAACTGAATTTTAATTGGTAATATAGACTTGTGGCTATGTTATGTGTATTCTCTAGTTCAAATTTCTAAAGCAATTTGGATTAGACTGTACTTGGCTGTTAGCAAGCTTCCGTAGGCAGTTGTGCAAAGCATTTTTTTGTATTGTCTCAGGGAAGATTCTGAGATGGTATAAAGCTTCACATGCAAGATTAGTTTTCTGTTGTGCGGTTCTGTTGAACTTATCTTATTTCAGTTCTTAAACTGATGGCATTCGATGAGTTTTGATTCTGGCATTCTCTTGTTAAAAAAATCTGTTCTTTTAGTTGCAGGCTTTTCCAAAACCAAAGTATTGGTGAGCAGAAATGTGAACCTTAGGTTCATTCTATTTTAAAGGAGTTGCTATTGAGTGTTTTCCTTTTGCCCTAAAATTTGTTGAGGTACCTCAATCAATCCTATGGTTAGGCTACAAAGGTGATATATGAGCTTTTTTGGCAGGTTTGCCACCATCTAAGGGAAGTATTTGTCCGGCTTAATATTTAAGACACGTCTTGTTGGTATATTCATGTGTCAATTTGTTTGGCTTGATTGTAGAGACATTGTCTTGCTGGATGTTTGCCAATTTGTTTTGCTGGATGTTTGAGACAGTTTCTTCATGGTTTTTATTTAAGCATCTATTGGTGTCCTTAATGAGAAAACATGTCACTGACTTGGACTTGTGCATATTATAGATGAATCTCGTGCTTGCTTTTTTGAATCATTATTTGGAATTTTCAGAGGTTGGGAAACTGTAGGTTTGCTTCTATGATACTTGACATAATGTGTACTTTGTAAGCTTCATGGAAGTGCCTCCTTTTGAATTCATCGTATCCAATGAAAAAGATATGATGGTAGCTGTGCATTTCGACTTCTCTGATTTAGTTAGTATAAATATATGATAGTACCTGTGCATCATGTGGAAGGCTGATAGTACCCACAGTTGCAGTTAAGCAGTTGTTTTCATCTTATTAGCCGGGCAGTTTATATTTTGCAGGGATTCAAATTGATGATGAGGAGCTTGCTCGATTTGTAGAGCATGTCGATAAGGACAATAATGGAATCATAACATTTGAAGAATGGAGAGATTTCCTTCTACTCTATCCTCATGAAGCTACTATTGAGAACATCTATCATCATTGGGAAAGGGTTTGCCTTGTAGATATCGGAGAGCATGCTGTTATTCCTCAAGGCATCAGTAAACATGTTAAGAGAAGCAAATATTTTATTGCTGGAGGAATAGCAGGAGCAGCATCTCGCACTGCAACTGCTCCTCTCGATCGCTTGAAGGTGGTTTTGCAAGTGCAGACTACACGTGCCAGTATTCTGCCAGCTGTAAAGAAGATATGGAAGGAAGATGGTGTCTTAGGGTTTTTCCGAGGTAATGGATTAAATGTTGTGAAGGTAGCACCTGAAAGTGCTATCAAGTTCTATGCATATGAAATGTTGAAGAATGTAATAGGGGACAGTATGGAGAACAAGAGCGGTGATATAGGTGCCAGTGGGAGACTTATTGCTGGAGGTGTAGCTGGTGCAGTGGCACAATCCGCCATCTACCCAATGGATCTTGTAAAAACTCGGTTACAGACTTGTGCTTCTGAAGGTGGAAGGGCTCCAAATCTGGGGAAATTAACCAAGGATATTTGGGTTCAGGAGGGACCGAGAGCATTTTATAAAGGTCTTGTGCCATCTCTTCTTGGGATTATCCCCTATGCTGGCATTGATCTTGCTGTCTATGAGACCTTGAAAGATTTGTCGAGGACATATATTCTTCAAGATAGTGGTAGTTTTCTGTCTGCTTCTTTTTGGTTCCTTATGTTTCATTAACTTAGGAGGTTCTGGATTTCTTTCTTGCTTTTGTAGAACCCGGACCTCTTGTGCAACTAGGTTGTGGAACAATTTCTGGAGCTTTAGGAGCAACATGCGTTTACCCTTTGCAGGTTATTAGAACAAGGTACGATCATAACATAATGTACTACTCCCTTGCTTTCTGGTATTTGTGTTCATCTGCATCATCATATACCGATTTTGGTATTTGTATTAACTTCTTTATTATATTTGCTTATTGCTGGGATGTATTTTTTTTTCCCAGACTGCAAGCTCAACGAACTACATCAGAAGCTGCATACAAGGGAATGTCTGATGTGTTTTGGAGAACATTTCGGAATGAAGGTTGTAGAGGTTTCTACAAGGGCCTCTTTCCAAACCTTCTCAAAGTTGTACCAGCCGCAAGTATTACATATTTGGTGTACGAGGCTATGAAAAAGAGTCTAGAACTGGAGTAAGAGAAGTTTGATGGAGTTGTGTTTGGCAGAAGTGAAAGTAGAGGTAATGACGAATGTATACCGATAATAAGATAATTAAAGAAGAAGTAACACTGATTGTTTTGAGTTATATGATAGATGATGATTCCCCTTCAGATAATGGGGGGCATAGTTTTGTAGTAAACAATTTTTTTCCCCAAGGCTTATCTAAACAAATGTTGAGAAACGGATTATGTGACATAATATGTCTGACTTCCAAGTTTATAGGTCTGAAAATGGAACTGTTTGTGGTGAAAATGCTTAGTAATGGTTCTTTGTCAAGGAGACAGTCTGGTATTATGCTGGTTTTCTTTCTGTTCTTTTTTCTTTTTTCCTTTTTTAAATGAAAATTTCCATTTAACGCTAAATATGAAGTTATGTTTTTACGTTGCTCGAACATTTCATTCTTCTTTTAAGTGGTTGTATCCGATACATATATATAACACATTAGGACATGGTATGTAGGGGTTATGATTTTTCAAAGGTTTTGTGGAAATCTTGAACAAATTGATACACCTCTACCTCTTAACAACAAATGTTGTTGGGTATAATAGTAAGGCACATTGCATTTTTTAAGAGGAAACACAAATTTAAACTTTAAAGATGATATTGTTGAGAGAGACAGTCATATGTCTTTGAAAAGGACTAGTGTGGTACGATACTTAGAAAAAAACCATAGAAAACTTTATAGGCTTCTAAATCTGTTATTATATTAGTCATATCATCATTTCGTATGGTAATCAAAGGCATTTTAATATGCCCAATAACGCGCCAAAATTTTTTATTGTCATTAATGGTAATATTTTAAGAATGGAAATCATAAAATTTTTAAGAGAAAGAATTTAGAGTTATTAAAAATATTTGTAGAATTAATTAAATACCGATAAAGAATATTGAAAGTGATAAAATATAATTTATTTCAAGATATTAGATTTAGTTTGGAAAGTAAGACTTGATGAACTATTTTTCTTAATTTACTCTAATTTATAGAGAAATATTTTTGTTAATGAAATTATAGAGCAACGAGACAAGTGATATATGTTGAATTTAAAATTTGAAGGAAAAGAGAATATAAGAAACAATTAGTTGTATGATAATCATTGGATTAAACTTGGTGATTTAATCTTAGCCATTGAAACTCATTAATTTAGGCCTTTGGATTTAAAATCTCATGTGCAACTTTGTCTGATTTGGACTATTTTAAGAGTGATTTCTAAAGTCGTTGTGTAAATTATAAAAATAGTCACTTTTGTTTGTCTTAAATTTTATTTTAGTTACTTATGTTTGAAATGTTACGTTTTAGTTACTTACGTTATCATTTTATTATAAACTGGTCACTCTACCATTAAACTCCATTACCTCTCTAACGACAGTTGTATGTGGTAGTCCAAATGGGTTTTAAATGTCAACTTGAATGTCCAGCTACTGGGATAAAAATATGTTTTTAATTAAATAAATTTAATTTAGATTGCCACAAAAGACATTCAAGTTGGCATTTAAAATTCATTTGGATTCTACCAGGGCGGTAAATGAGCTTAACGGTAGAGTGATCACTTAGTAACAAAATAATAATGTAAGTAACTAAAACGTAACATTTCAAACATAAATGATTAAAATGTACTATGAGACAAATAAAAGTGACTATTTTTATAGTTTATCCTAAATCATTTAACTCAAGCCTTCTTGCAACCATTGGATTTTATACATGGTTTTATGAGATAGAAAATGGAGAGAAAAGTAGTCTCTTTTTTCATTTCATTTTGATCTCCCACTTGAAGCCTTATTGAAAACCCATGAAAAATTTCTAAGCTTATTTTTAAACCTACAATCTATGGATTTAGAAAGTATGGAAAGAAGGTTGTATTTCATGTTTTATTTTAGTAAAATTGTATGTAATTGAAAAAGGAAGAGGGTGATAGAATATTACCATGGAATCTCTATGTTGGGCGTAATATCTTGATTGAGTATTTTAGAAGTCACAATATGGTATACAATTTATGCGTCCAACCAGTTGAATTAATTTCAATAATAAAATTATTAATAAGTATGTAAATTAGACTAGTAGACAAGAAAATGAAAAGTACTATGAATTGTTATTGTTGTAATGTTTGTGCGTTTGTGTGTGTGATGATATATATATATACACACTAATTTTTTTATCCCGTTTGTATTAATTATTAATTTTTTTATTTTTTATTTTTTAAAAAATATATACCTTTTCACAAATAATATGAATTTTTTTAAATACTATATAAAATATTATTTAATGTATAATATTTAAAAAACTTTAAGTATTGTAAAAAAATACTATATTCTATAATATAGAAATTTTAAAATAATATGAATATTGTGTGAAATTCAAAATCATATAAATAATTTATAACTATTTATTTTTTAACATAAAAATATTATATTAAAACATACTATGTTTTATATTCATTAATTGATTAATATTTTTTCTAACATTAATTTAATTATAGGTTTCTTTTTATCATACTTATTTTTTTTATAACCTCTCTCAAACCCTTAAATAGGAGGATAATAAATTTTGGTATATTCGAATCCAAATCCTCCTACACTAACAACAATGCTGATATCTATTGAGTTAAGAGTCAATCATGATTAATATTATTTTTATGTTAATAAAATAAGTTGCTTCAAAAGTAATTTCTAAAAATAAACATATTCAAAATAAATATACTACATTAAATAGATTTAAGAAATAAAATTTAATTCATTAAACTATTTCGGTACGTTTTTAATAATGATTATAGGGTAAATTCCTAAAGTAGTCACTTTTGTTTCTCTCAATTTACATTTTAGTCACTTATGTTTGAAATGTTACGTTTCAGTCACTTACGTTAATGTGTTGTAATATTTTAGTTACTAAGCTGTTAATTGCCATTAACGATGTAACGGTACACTGACGTGGCATGTTAAATCATTATTTCAAACAAAAATTTTAGGTTAAATTATAAACTGGTCCCTATATTTTTTCATTTTAAACAATTTTTTTATGTTCTTTTAACTTTTTCTTTTTTTTTTTCTTTATTTTCTATTCTCTTCTACTTCTCCCTATATTTTCCTCTCTTCTCCATCTTTTTTAACGTAAAAAAAAAATTAAATTGCTCAAAATAAAAAAAATATAGGGACTAATTGTATAATTTAACTTAAAATTTTCATTTGAAATGATGATTTAACGTGCCACATCAGCTTACCGTTACACCGTCAATGAAAATTAACACTCAATGACAAAAATGTAACATTTTAAACATAAGACTAAAATGTAACCTGTGAAAAACAAAAGTGACTATTTTGGAAATTTACCCATGATTATATGGCCAAAAGGAAGGAGAGATAAAAAATAAACAAGAAAAGTGTAGTTGAATGACGTGTAGCCTCAAGAGGCTTCCATGATGCTAAACGTGTACACTAGAAAGCATGGATAAGTGTCTCTTCACTTTAGTTCAGTTCTCCACTCTGTCCAGAACTCTCTCCACTCCTCCATCCATCCTCCTTTCCTTTCTTATTATATAATAAACGAATAAATCCACCCTGCAAGTTATCTGTTGAAAAGGAGCTTACGATCTAACCATGGCATCCAGATCAATTGTAAGTTTTTATTTATTATTTTTACTTTTGATATTCTCTTTTGGGTTGCATTAAAACTTGTTTCCTATGATAATTGCAGGGTTGTTTGAAGCAGTTGACGAATCATTTGCGAGGAAAGGCGAGTTATGCGACCTCAACGCCTCCGAAACTGAAATCCTACTCACCAACAGCCGATTTTGGCTACTCTAAAGATGCTAAGCCGCCAAAGAAAGTGAGGGGCGATTTGGTGCCGGTGTACGTAGCAATCGGCATGATAGCGCTGTCAACCTCACTGGGCCTCCACACAGTGGTGCAACAGCTGAAGAACTCGCCGGATGTGCGAGTTAACAAGAAGAGAAGAGAGAGTTTACCAGAGCTGGAGGAGCCTGATCGAGTGCTGGATGAAACAGACAGGTTCATCAAGCAGTCGTTTTTCAGGAAAGTTGCCCATATTCAGAAAGATGACGATCACTACGCCATTGATGATCCAACACGGGCTGACATGTTTGCTGTCACTCCTACCTCGAGGGCTGAAACTCTGAAATCAGTTGGTGTTCTTGATGGGTAATGTTATATTTAATTTCCAGGTTTTTCTGGGGGAGCTTTCTAGATTTCTCTCTATGGCTTATCATCAAATGTTGTAAATATACAGTAAAATAATGGGGTTTCAATAGTTGGTTTGTTGCTTCACTTTGATTCGATGCTGTGTCGAATGGAATGTTGAAAAAATGGATTGTGATGGCCAAGAAAGTATTGATTAATCATAGCCATCCAACATTTCCTTAACACGAGATACAGGCAACTGACTGTTCTATTTTCACGTGTAGAAATCCCCTGCCCCCGCCCATCATCACACATTTTATTATTAACATTTCAAAATGCACTATTTATCATAATATTGTTATGAGATTTAATAATTTTAAATCGTCAATTTATGACATAATTCAATTAGTATTATTAATATATAATAGTATAATTTATTTTAAGTAGGAAAGAATTTTTTTAATATATTTACATAAATAATACAAATATTTAAGTTTTAATTATATTTATTTTTTTACACAATTTTTGAAACTTATTAATAATAATATTTAGTCTAATTGAATTAAGACTTAGCACTTTAACATTAATATTAATATTAAAGATACATTAATATTTATGTTAATATTAAAAGAAAAAAAATACAGACAACTTCCCATATTTATTTTTGTATATATAAATTTCATAGTATAAATTTTGTTTAATTAAAATTACATTTGGAGCAAATCCTAATACATTTGTGTACAAACCTCCTTTTATCTTATTTTTTATTTGTATTTTCTTAAGTTGTACCATTTTTTTAGTTTAGGGTTCTTCCCATCCCTAAACCCAAAATTTTACTTAACCATACAATGGTTGATACAAAGAAAAATATATAAGACAATATCATTTACAACAATAGTTTTGAGTACACAACTTGAGCTTAATGGTTGTCCAGCCTATATAAATAGATGGAGACATTTATTACGGTTGTGCCTGACGTTTCTACGAAGCCCATATCTTTTTGGTTCACCTCTTTCTCTCAAATCCATCTCATTTCGAATTTGACTTGCTTGCAGTTAACCTTGTAGCTTGCATCACAAGCCCAGATTCGGTAGCAAAACAAACGTAGGAGTAGGCAAAATATCCTAACATACCTCATTCCTCGTTCGAGGAACTCATGTCTCCAAACATTGAAGATTTGATCGAGTTTGTACACATCATCCACGTATTTCGTATAGTTGGCACGAGAAAGGGCATATGCCGCTATTCCATGAGCACACGAAAGTCGGAGTGCTTGAAACCTTCCGCAACCTTTGCCTAAGGTTGACCTCATACAATGTGTTTGAAAAAGTTATACATTGCCTAGTAAATTCATACACGTGGAAAGTTTCAAATTCACGCGACATTGAGCGTGCTTTTCTACGATTGTCTTCCATGGCTTGTTGTAGTTCCTTACAGAAGATGTGACTTGCATTCATCAATGTTTGATATTTCTCTCTTATCGTTGCAAACAACTCACTCAATCACTAATAAGTCGAAGTGAACACAAATGTTACGGGCAAATGACATGTCCCTTTCATAACGAAATTCACATCGGCTAGATTGGTAGTCATATGCCCATATTGATACCCTTCAATGTATGATTAAGCTCAAGCTTCAAAGGGGATGTTATTGAGCCACAAAAGATGTGACTTGCATTCATCAATGTTTGATGTTTTTCTCTCATCGTTGTAAACAACTCACTCAATCACTAATAAGTCGAAATGAACACAAATGTTACGGACAAATGACATGTCCTTTTCATAACGAAATTCACATTGGCTAGACTGGTAGTTATATGCCCATATTGATACCCTTCAACATATGACTAAGCCCAAGCCTCAAAGGGGATGTTATTGAGCCACTTCGTTGCTTTAAAAGTTTGGCTCATAACTTCTCCAACCTTTGATAGAACCAATGTCTTTGGAACTTGTACTTTATCGAAAAAATTGGTTATTATCAATTAATAATACGAAGAAAAACATAAATATCTTCTATAAATATAATAATCAAGTATGTACCCATGTTAACAACTTCATTGCACTTATCCACATCGTGGAACTCTCTCATAAAATTGCAGTAATGTGTTGAATGTAGTGTATGTGATAATCATTCGGTGGGATCCAACATAGTTCCACATTGCCATACTACAACTATGATTCCTTTTCCATGATTAGACATCAAACAACACTAGTTCGTTTAACTATATATAGGTGCAAGTTCCTTAAGAAAAATTCCCAATACCTCATGTCCTTTTTCTCAACGATGGAAAATGCTATCGGCAAGACTCTTTGATTTTCGTCTTGCATAACCACATTCAACAATATCTAGATGTAGTTCCTATACATCCAAGTCCTATTTACTTGCACCATGGGCCTGCAATATGAAAATGCTTAGACACAACTCTCAAATGTCTAGAACATCTGGTGAAATATACTTTTACCTTCAACTATTTGACTAGATGAATTGAGTGCATTAGGAGTCTAAGTTTAACCACCATACTAGAACGAATGTGTCATTAAACTAACTAAAATTACGACAAAGGCAAGTGCACTTATCGAATAGTAGTATAGCTATGGTGAGTAGGGAATATCGTATCCACGAGGACTAAAAGTACTAGTAATTACTGTTTTTCTATTATTTAGCCGATAAATTAGGATGATTTTTTAATCTAAAATTAACTAAACTAATTACTAAGAGCGTAATAGAGAATGAATTTAAGAAAAATAATCAAATAAAACCAATGAGATAGGCAGTACACAGGAAAGAATCCACCTAGACTTCACTTATTATTCTGAATCTGAATTAAACAATTTATTCACTTGCAGCTTGATCCGTAGAAATCCCTAAATTATGTTAATATCTCTTTTGCGAGTAAAAACAACTGACTCTAGGTTGATTAATTGAAATTTCTTTCTAATTAAAACCTCTATTGTCGTATTAACTTGATCTATGGATTCCCCTATTAGATTGGACTCTAATCCGGTAGAGTTATGTCACCCTATTTTTAGAATTGCATGTAACTCTACTCAATTATGCTAGATATACTCTTAAGCAGATACTTTTGCTCCACTGAAATAAGCACATTAAGCTTGAATTAATATTCTGAAAATATTAAAACATGAAATAAGCATACATAATTAAGAACAAGAATCAAGTATTTATCATGTAATTCAGAAATCAAATAATAAGATTCATATAGGTTCTATCTTCCCTAGGTATCTAGGGAATTTAGTTCATAATCTGGAATAATATCATCTCAAAGTTAGGAAAACAATAAGACATAAAGAAACCCAATAAAACTTCAAAAGAAATTGAATGGATATCTTCAATCTTGAAGGAGATCCACATCTGAAATGAATCCAGTGGCTTTCTTCGAGTTTTCTCTTCGTTCTTCTCTACGTGCTCCCTTAGGTCATCTTCTAGTGTGTATTTATAGATTTTAGAATGCTCAGAAAGCCTAAAAATTAGTTTTTTCCGAGTGTTTGGGAAACAGGGAGCGATATCAACACGGGCTGGCATATGGGCATGTGGCTAGCCGTATGGCTCATGCGGGCGTGTGCCCAGCCCATGTGGAAAATGCTCAGGTCGTGTGGATCCTAAAAATAACTCTTTTTGTCCGATTTTGACCTGTTTTTCGCTCCTTTCACTACCCTATGCTCACCTAAGTATAGAAACATGAATTTAAAGGATTAGGAGCATCAAATTCACTATTTTACATAATAAATAATCCAAAAATGCATTAAGAATGGGATTAAAATATGTTACTTTTATCATTTATCAAACTCCCACAGAACAACTATTGATCTCTGCAGTTTGTTGTAGGAATTACGCCAATGTAACAGCTCGGTTTGAGCTTAATCGGAACAGTAGTTTCGAAACTACAAATTCGAGGCTAAAAAATATTTTTATATTATTTTTAGTGTTTACAGCATATGATTTGATATGTGTGAAAGTTTCGTGAAATAATTTTATTATTTGTGTAGCTAATTTTGATAAAAGGACATAATCGCGTAAAATGCAAAAGTTGCATTCTATTTGTTTAAATGCCTAATTGCTATGATTTATTAAATGTGAGGTCCTTATAATTTTAATAGACCGTTTTTTGGGTTAATGGACATTAATGGGCATGATATCGTGAAATTTGGTGGTTTTTAATTAAGGTTAAAAAGGTAAATTATTAATTAAGGTTAATATTAATAAAATAAAGACATAAAGATGAGTTTCATTCATCTTTCTTAACCATGAATAGCAAAGAAGAAAGCCATTCTAGGGCTTGAAATATTCGGCCACTTCATGATCTAATTGTAAGTCCGTTTTAGCTCGATTTTTTATAATTTTTATGTTTTTGTGATCGTTGCTTCGTATACTAGCTAGCTCGTCCTTTAATTTTTAAATTGGTTGATGAATTTGTGAGTTTCCATTGATGATATCTTAATGCTTTTGAATGTTAATGATGGAAAATGAATAATTATTGATAGATATACATGTTTTACAAAGTGATTTTGAGTAAAAATGTATATTTAGGATTAAATTGTGAAAAGTTAAAAATGTGGGGTTGAAATGTGAAATAAATGAAAGATATGGGCTGTTAGGGGCATAAAGGTAATTCGACACACATGGGTTTGAATTGAATTGATGTAATTTGTGATTTTGTGAATTAAGGACTAAAAAGTAAAAAAGTGAAATTATAGGGGCTAAAGTGTAAAAATGCCTAAATATGTGTTTGTGGACTGAATTGAATGAATGAATGATTAAACAAGTTAATTTAAATTTATATAGATCAAGAAAGAAAGGAATCAAATTTAGATTGGGGGAAGTCAAAAGTTATTGAATAGTCGCTCCGATCCTTTCATCCCATTTTTGAGGTAAGTGCATATACAAATAAATGTATTTCGATCAGATTATATATGTTTTTATGATATTGAATTGCTTTGGATGTTGAATATTCAAGTACGAGAAAGTATCGATAGAGTTACGATATTCGAAAGCCCCATGTGAACCTTAGGAATAGTTTAGGATACAAATGTCATGACATTAGGATTATCGACGTGTGATTTCATGTAAGACCATGTTTGGGACATTGGCATCGATCTGAGATTACATGTAAGACCATGTCTAGGACATTGGCATCGTATATGATTTCATATAAGACCTTGTCTGGGACAGTGGCATTGATATGTGATAATATGTAAGTGAGATATGGCATTGTACGAGCTTTATGTGCTATTTTCGAATAGTTCAACGGGAAAAGTTAACATGAGAAAAAATGTGTAAATAACATCAACGGTACATGTACGTTGATGTTTATGTGATTAATGAAAGGAAGGTAAGTGATGCATATTGAATGTTGATTAAGAGAAGGAAATGAGAAATGTGATACATGAATATGAGACTAGTTATGTTTTTATAGTTGAATTGCTTTATATTTGTTTTATGTGTTAAGTATATTTATATATGGCTTACTAAGCTTTTGGAAAGCTTACTTTGTGTATTATTTCTCTATTTTATATATAATCGAAGCTAGCTCGAGCTCGGGGATCATCAAGTTTTATCGTCACACTATCGATCGCTATTTCGGTACTTTTGAAGCTTGTAATTATGGTATATGGCATGTATAGGCTAGTGTTGATATGGTATATTTTGAATTATGAATATAGCCATGTGAGTTGGCTTGTAAAGAATGGCAATGATGAATGTGAATTTAGCATATGTTATGAGTTTGTATATGTGTTTATGTTATATGTTCAAATATGTTAAATGATGAATTTGTGGAGTCTTGTGAATTTAGCATTTTGGTAAGCTTGTTATGGAAATTATTATGATAGGTTTTGGGTATGAGATTGAGATTGAGATGTGAGATTGGTATGAATGTTGATGTTATATGTGGGCTATAGCTAATGAACCAAGTTAGTTTTGATATGTGTTATGTATAAAAATATTTATGTTTTGAGTCGTAAAATGAATCGTTTTGAAATGGTATGAAATGTGCATGAAATGGCTTAGTTTTGGCTGCTTATTGAAGTGTGGAAACGATATAAAATGTCTTGTTTTACGTATACATGAAGAGGTGAGAAATATGGCTTAAACCAAGCCTATTTTCATGCCACACGGTTGAGCACATGGGCGTGTGACTCGACTGTGTGACCCTTACACTTTAGTTAAAACAAGTTAGTGAGTTACACGGCATAGGCACACGGGCGTGTCTATTGACCGTGTGTGGTACACGAGCTGGCATAGGGGCTTGTGGCCAACCGTGTGACCCAAGTCAGTAACCCCTCCATATTTCACACGGCCTGGCAAATGGGTGTGTTCTCGGTCGTGTGGTGCAAGTTAGTATGTATGCCCTGTTTTCACACGGCCTGAGACACGGGCATGTCTGGTGGCCGTGTGAGGCCTATCCACACGGTCGTGTGACGTCTAAAAATTTGAAAATTTTCTAAGTTCCAGAAATTTTTGTATGTGATTGGATATTAAATGATTATTGAATGTGAAATGTTTGTTAAATGTCAAGTTTCGATTGGTAATACCTCATAACCCTAGTCCAGCGCCGGATACGGGTTAGGGGTGTTACATTTTATTGCTATTAGAGCTACGGTTTAGTCGATTCTAGGACTAACATAGCATGTGAGAGTCTATCTATACATGCCATATACATACACTACGATAGTGTGATGATTCCTGATAGTTAAAATATGTTTTTGTATAGTAAATGGATCCCAATCGAGCCATAGCTGACGATGTGGAAAGTAATATGTCTGCTCCTACTCAAGAGGCAGCACTGGCTGATTCTAGGCTAATTACAAGTAGCCATAAGGGAGAGGCAAAGCAAGCCTTCTTTCAGATGATGAATGAGTGGTTTACGAAATTCGTTTGAATGAATTCGGCTGCTCAACAACCTCCAACCTCGCCTAATCCCCCACAAGTCCCTGTCGTGCCACAAGTTTTAAATCCAATTCAATTGAGTAAGCCTCCGGTTGATAAAATTAAAAAATATGGAGCTGAAGAATTCAGGGCCACTATTGACGATGATGCAGAGTGAGCAAACTTTTGGTTAGATAATATAATCAGAGTTTTCGATGAACTATCATGTACTCCTGAATAATGTATCAAATGTGCAGTATCTTTGCTAAGAGATGCAGCGTATCAATAGTGGAATACACTTGTATCGGTGGTTTCAAAAGAACGAGTGACTTGGGAGTTCTTTCAGACGGAGTTCAGAAAAAAATATATTAATTAGAGGTTTATTGATCAAAAATGGAAAGAGTTTCTCGAGTTGAAACAGGGTCGTATGACCGTGACAGAATATGAGCGGGAATTTGTGAGATTGAGCCGATATGTACGAGAATGTGTCTTGATTGAAGCAATTATGTGCAAGAGATTTGAAGATGGCTTGAATGAGGACATCTATTTGTTAGTCGGGATTCTGGAAATAAAAGAGTTTGTGGTACTTGTTGATCGAGCGTGCAAAGCTAAAGAATTGAGTAAAGAGAAAAGAAAAGCTGATTCAGAAGCTAGAGATTCACGAAAAAGATCATTGAGTAAGTCATTTCAGTCTACATCAAAGAAGTTTTAAGATGATTATAGCTGTTCCAAGTCTATTGTGGGTTATCCTAGACGAGACCAAGAAAGGCCACTTGTGAGTTCGAAAGCTACTTCGATAGCTAGTGTTGGAAGTACCAGACCAAACCGACCTGAGTGCAGACATTGTAGTAAACGACATTCCGGTGATTGTAGATTGAATGATCGGACTTGTTTTAAATATGGATTATTAGATCCGTGATTGTCTCGAGTTAGCTGAGCAAGAGGCAGTACAGAATATAAAGCCGAATAACACGATAGCAAGAGGTAGACCGCCTAGAAACATGAGTATGTGAGTGGTAGTCAAAAAGGGACTAAAGATTCAGCTATAAGATTTGAAGCCTGAGTACCTACTAGAGTTTATACTATTTGCGCTCTCGAAGAAGCTTATTCTCCAGATGTTATTACCGGTACTTTCACTCTTTATGATACTATTGTTATTGCATTGATTGATCCTGGATCGACTTATTCTTATATATGCATAAACTTAGTATCTAGTAAGATGTTGCCTGTAAAGTCTACTGAATTTATGATTAGAGTATCGAACCCCTTAGGCAAATGTGTCTTGGTTGATAAAGTATGCAAGAACTGTCTGTTAAAGATTCGAGATTTCTGTTTTTCGGCCGATCTAATGTTATTGCCATTTGACAAATTTGATATAATTTTGGGTATGGATTAGCTAACACTACATGATGCTATAATGAACTGTAAACGGAAGACTATTGATTTAAGATGTCAGAATGACGAGATAATCTGGATTGAGTCTAATGACTTGAATGGGTTACCGGCTGTGATTTCATTGATGTCAGCTCAGAGATATGTGAAGAAGGGTTGTGAAGCTTACTTTGCTTATGTGCTTGACACTAGAGTGATTGAAAAGAATATTGAATTAGTACCAGTTGTGTGTGAGTATTCCGATGTGTTCCCTGAAGAGTTACCAGGATTACCACCTATTGGAGAAGTTGAATTTGGTATTGAGTTAGTGCCGGGAACCACTCCTATTTTGATAGCTCCGTACAAAATGGCTCCAACTGAATTAAAAGAGTTAAAAGCTTAGCTGTAGGAATTGACAGATAGAGGTTTCACACGACCGAGTTATTCTCCCAAGGGTGCACCGATTTTGTTTGTGAAAAAGAAATATGGAACTATGAGAATGTGCATCTATTATAGGTAGCTCAATAAAGTGACTATCAAGAACAAATATACTATGTCACGTATAAACGATTTGTTCAATCAGTTGAAAGGCGCTACAGTATTTTCAAAATAGATCTAAGATTGGGTTACTATCAGTTGCGAGTTAAAGACTCTAAAACTATTTCCGAATGAGATACGGGCATTATGAATTTTTGGTTATGTCTTTCGGACTAACGAATGCTCCTGTAGTCTTTATGGATTTAATGAACCAAATTTTCAAACCGTGTTTAGATCAATTTGTCATTGTATTCATTGATGACATATTGATTTATTCGTTTGATGAATCTGAACATGCCGAGCACTTGAGAATTGTGTTACAGACTGTGCGTGACAAACAATTATATACAAAGTTTAGTAAATGTGAATTTTGGTTGCGCGAAGTTGGTTTTCTGAGGTATATTGTGTCAGCATCGAGTATTCAAGTAGATCCGAGCAAGATTTCAGTAATAATAGATTGGAAACCTCCGAGAAATGTATCTGAAGTTCACAGTTTCCTGGGTTTAGCAGGCTACTATCGACAATTCGTAAAAGGATTTTCTATGATTGCAACTTCGATGACAAGACTGCTGCAGAAAGATGTTAAGTTCGAGTGGTCAGATAAGTGTCAGAAAAGTTTTGATCAGCTAAAAGCCCTATTAACTGAAGCTCTAGTGTTAGTACAGCCAGAACCGGGTAAATAATTTGTGATATATAATGATACATCGTTGAACGGCTTGGGTTATGTTTTGATGCAGGAAGGCAAAGCCATAGCTTATGCCTCGAGACAATTGAAGCAGCATGAAAAGAATTATCTGACGCACAATTTAGAGTTAGCAGCCAATGTATTTGCATTGAAGATTTGGCGCCATTAAATGTTCGATGAGAAATGTCATGTTTATTCGGATCATAAGAGTTTGAAATACTCAATAACTCAGAAAGATTTGAACTTGTGACAGCGGATATGTCTAGAATTGCTAAAAGATTACGAGCTAGTGATTGACTACCATCCGGGAAAAACAAATATTGTTGCTGATGCTTAAAGCCTAAAATCTTTGTTTGCTTTACGGGCAATGAATACTCAATTAACTCTATCTGATGAAGGTGCGATTGTAGCTGAGTTGAAAAAGAGACCATTATTTATATAACAGATTTGTGAAGCTCAGAAATTCGATAATGAAATGTTAGCAAAACGAGCTCAATGTGATTCGAACCCTAATTCAGAATTTCAAGTCAATGCTGATGATTGTTTGAGATTCAAAGGTCGAATATGTGTTCCAAGAAACTCAGAGTTGATTTAGATAAGTTTGAAAGAAGCACACTATAGTCGTTTGTCTGTTCATCCGGGAAGTACGAAAATATATAACGATCTGAAACAGCTTTACTGGTGGTCTGGTATGAAACGTGATATTTCTAAATTTGTATCAAAATGTTTGATCTGTCAACAAGTTAAAGCTAAGCATCAAGTGTCGTCAGGTTTATTACAGCCTATTATGATTCTCGAGTGGAAATGGGGCAGAATCACGATGGACTTTGTGTCAGGATTGCCCCTATCTCTGAAAAAGAAAGATGTGATCTGGGTTGTAGTCGACAAATTGACGAAATCAGCTCATTTCATTCTGGTACGTACAGAATATTCGCTAGATAAACTAGCTGAGTTATATATTTCAGAGGTTGTTCGATTACACGGAGTATCTATCTCTATTATTTCAGATAGAGATCCGAGGTTTACTTCGCGCTTTTGGAAGAAACTGCAAGAAGCTTTACGTACGAAACTGCATTTTAGTAGTGCATTCTACTCGCAGACGGATGGTTAATCCAAGTGGATTATTCAGATACTCGAGGATATGTTGAGATGTTGCATTCTTGAGTTTGAAGGTACGTGGGAACAGTACTTGCCATTGATTGAATTTACGTATAATAACAACTTTCAATTAAGTATAAAAATGACACTGTATGAAGCTTTATACGGTCACAAATGCCGAACACCTTTGTATTGGACAGAGCTTAGTGAAAATAAGATTCACGGGTTGATTTGATTAAAGAGACTGAGCAGAAAGTGAAAATAATTCGAAATAGTCTGAAAGTAGCTTTAGATTGTTAGAAATCGTATGCAGACTTGAAACGAAAAGATGTTGAGTTTTAGATTGGAGATAAAGTGTTTTTGAAAGTGTCTCCGTGGAAGAAAATACTTCGATTCGGTTGTAAAGGCAAATTGAGTTCGAGATTCATCGGGTCGTATAAGGTTATCAAACGAATTGGGCCAATAGCATATCGGCTATCGCCACCGTCAATGTTAGAGAAGATTTATAATGTATTCCATGTATCGATGTTTCGCCGATACCAATCTAACCCCTCGCATGTGATTTCTTCGTCAGAGATGGAGATTCAACCTGATATGACATACGAAGAAGAACCGATCTATATCTTAGCTTGCGAGATTAAAGAACTGAGAAATAAGAAACTTGCATTAGTGAAAGTCTTATGGCATGACACGGGGTTGAAGAAGCTACGTGGGAGCCCGTGGATGCTATGAGAGAGAAATACCCAAACCTATTCACTGGTAAGATTTTCGGAGACGAAAATCCCTAAAGGGGAAGAGTTGTAACAGCTTGGTTTGAGCTTAATCGGAATAGTGGTTTTGAAACCATAAATTCGAGGCCAAAAAATATTTTTATATTATTTTTAGTGTTTACAACATGTGATTTGATATGTGTGAAAATTTCGTGCAATAATTTTATCGTTTGTATGGCTAATTTTGATAAAATGACCTAATCGCGTAAAATGCAAAAGTTGCATTCTATTTGTTTAAATGCCTAATTGTTATGATTTATTAAATGTGAGATCCTTATAATGTTATTAGACCATTGTTTGGGTTAATGGACATTAATGGGCATGATATCATGAAATTTGGTGGTTTTTAATTAAGGTTAAAAAGGTAAATTATTAATTAAGGTTAATATTAATAAAACAAAAACATAAAGATGAGTTTCATTCATCTTTCTTAACCGTGAATATCCAAGAAGAAAGCCATTCTAGGGCTTGAAATATTCGGCCACTTCATGATCTAATTGTAAGTCTGTTTTAGCTCGGTTTTTGATAATTTCTATGTTTTTGTGATCGTTGCTTCGTATACTAGCTAGCCCGTGCTTTAATTTTTTAATTGGTTGATGAAGTTGTGAGTTTCCATTGATGATCACTTAATGCTTTTGAATGTTAATGATGGAAAATGAATAATTATGGATAGATATACATGTTTTACAAAGTGATTTTGATTAAAAATGCATATTGAGGATTAAATTGTGAAAAGTTGAAAATGTGGGGTTGAAGTGTAAAATAAATGAAAGATATGGGCTGTTAGGGGCATAAGGGTAATTTGGCACACAAGGGTTTGAATTGAATTGATGTAAATTGTGATTTTATAATTAAAGACTAAAAAGTAAAAAAGTGAAATTATAGGGGCTAAAGTGTAAAAATGCCTAAATATGTGTTTGTGGACTGAATTGAATGAATGAATGATTAAACAAGTTAAATTTGAATTTATATAGATCAAGAAAGAAAGAAAGAAATTAGATTTAGTTCTAGGGAAGTCTAAAGTTATTGAATAGTCGCTCCGATCTGTTCATCCTGGTTTTGAGGTAAGTTCATATACAAATAAATGTATTTCGATTGGATTATATATGTTTTTTATGATAGTGAATTGCTTTGGATGTTGAATATTTGAGTACGAGAAAGTATCGACAGAGTTACGACGTTCGAAAGCCCCGTGTGAACCTTAGGATTAGTTTAGGATACAAATGTCATGACATTAGGATTACCGAGGTGTGATTTCGTGTAAGACCATGTTTGGGACATTGGCATCGATTTGAGATTACGTATAAGACCATGTCTAAGACATTAGCATCGTATATGATTTCGTATAAGACCTTGTTTGGGACAGTGGCATCAATATGTGATAACATGTAAGACCATATTTGGGATATGGCATTGTACGAGCTTTATGTGCTATTCGAGTATCCTTTATAACCCCGAATGGTTCAACGAGTAAAGTTAACATGAGAAAGAATGTGTAAATGAGATCAACGATACATGTACGTTGATGTTTATGCGATTAATGAAAGGAAGGTAAGTTATGCATATTGAATGTTGATTAAGAGAAGGAAATGAGAAATGCGATACATGAATATGAGATTAGCTATGTTTCTATAGTTGAATTGGTTTATATTTGTTTCATGTGTTAAGTATACTTGTATATGGCTTACTAAGCTTTTGGAAAGCTTATTTTGTGTATTATTTCTCTATTTTATAGATAATCGAAGCTAGCTTGAGCTCGGAGATAGTCAAGGATCATCGTCACACTATCGATCGCTATTTCGATACTTTTGAAGGTTATTTTTATGGTATATGGCATGTATAGGCTAGTGTTGATATGGTATATTTTGAATTGTGAATATAACCATGTGAGTTGGCTTATAAAGAATGGCAATGATGAATGTGAATTTAGCATATGTTATGATGTTGTATATGTGTTTATGTTATATGTTCAAATATGCTAAATGATGAATTTGTGGAGTCTTGTAAATTTAGCATTTTGGTAAGCTTGTTTTGGTAATTGTTACGATAGGTTTTGAGTATGAGATTGAGATGTGAGATTGGTATGAATGTTGAGGTTATATGTGGGCTATAACTAATGAACCAAGTTAGTTTTGGTATGTGTTATGTATAAAAATATTTATGTTTTGAGTAGTAAGATGAATGATTTTGAAATGGTATGAAATGTGCATGAAATGGCTTAGTTTTGGCTACTTATTAAAGTGTGGAAATGGTATAAAATGTCTTATTTTAGGTATACATGAAGAGGTGAGAAATGTGCCTTAAACCAAGCCTATTTTCATGCCACACAGCTGAGCACACGGGCGTGTGACTCGACCGTGTAACCCCTACACTTTAGTTAAAATAAGTCAGTGAGTTACACAGCATAGGCACACGGGCGTGTCTATTGGCCGTGTGTGGCACATGGGCTGGCATATGGGCGTGTGGTTAGCCGTATGACCCATGTTAGTAACCCCTCCAGATTTCACACGGCCTGGCACACGAGCGCGTCCTCAATCGTGAGGTGCAAGTCAGCATTTATGCCTTGTTTCACACGGCCTGATACACGGGCGTGTCTGATGTCCGTGTGAGGCACACGGCCTATCCATATGGGCGTGTGACGTCTGAAAATTTGAAAATTTTTTTAAGTTCCAAAAATTTTTGTATGTGATCGGTTAGTCCCGAACCACTTCAAAGCATGTTTTAAGGTCTTGCAGACCTTCATACGGGACATTATGTATGTGAGCAAATGTTATTAGATATTGAATGATTATTGAACGTGAAATGTTTGTTAAATGTTAAGTTTTGATCGATATTACCTCAAACCCTAGTCTGACGACGGATACGGGTTAAAGGTGTTACAGCCAATCACCGTACAATTCCTTCACAACCTTTAGCTTTGCTTTCTATGTATTTAGGTATGTGGCAGAGCATCTGAATTGGTATTGTATATTAGTTACTAGTATTGACACCAGAATTTTCGGATTCACTCTGATCAATAGGATTATGCATCTACAAATAATTTTTTATTCCAATTTGCGATGATAGTCATGTAGTTGTGCATGTATGAGGACCTTTATATTTTCGAATTTCCCAAATTTGTTTCTTTTTCATCAGTGTTTCCCTAATCCTCCATTTGCATCTTTCATTACCTTTCTAGCACTCGCTAACATATTTTGTCGTCATAGAAATGACAACATTGTAATGTACATCGAGTTTAAAGTTATGCTCCTTAATTGCTCCTACAATGGCCTCATTCGTCGAGAATTGTAAATCCACGCGTAAATCTTTGGGATGCACTTTATAACGCATCATGTGGGCCGGTAATATATAAGGATATTCGGGAAACTCTACAACATACATTGCATTTAAGTCGATGTTAAACATATGAGCCGTAGGTTCATATGGTGAAAGAACCAAACTGAGTCTGTTGGACTAAGCCCTAGTTTCAGCAGTATTCAGTTCGACGCCTTAGTCAGAATCAAAATAATTATCATCTTCTTCAACATTCGCTTCCTTCAACAAATCGTCTTCGTACGGATCACTTGATTTAGAATTATTTCCATTATTGTATGTAACATCAACAGACACTTCTTTTGCATTTGGCTTAACAACATTTTTGTTAAGGTCTACTGTTGTATTTTGAGCACACCCATATATAAATGGTCCTGGAAAGTCATACTAATCCTCCAATGGGACATTTAGATTGAAATCCAACCAAGAAATTAAAGATTGTCTCTATTGAGACTCCGATGGCACCTCCACATACGACTCTTGCAATTTATTTTGTTGACCGATAAGGTTGATGGAAATATTCACAATCTGTTTGGATGAACTAGGATTTTCAACAATTGCATTCACCTCCTCCTCATCCTCTGACTCCACATATAATTTAGCCACATGATTTTCAAATTTGTCATGAATTGCTATAATTATCTTTACATCTTCACCATCGAAAATCTGAAGGTAGCTAAATGTGACAAGATTTAATGATATCAGAAATCTATAGAAGATTGGCGCCAAAATTTGATGCGATCATTGAGAGCATAAAAAATAACCTATCCCTAATAAATGATTAAAAAGAATAGCATAAGGGAAGTAGGGTCAAATCCTCAGGGACTGGATTTGCACAATGTCTTGTTTCGTGAAATCCCAAGCAGAATCTTGCCCAAGAAAACATGCGTTCCTGGAAAAATAAAAATAAAGTTTTGATCTGGAAACGAAAATAAAATAAAAATAGAATTAAGAAGTCGAACTGAAATTGTGAAAATTAAAAATAGTAAATAGAGTTTGAGATAAAGAAATTCTTATGGGAAGATTCTAGCCTCCAGTTGTCTCAATCCGCATTGGGTTTAATGCTCAGCTTTTAGATGATCCTTCTCAAACCGAATAAGCCAGTTATAGTGGAAGAGGACGCCTACGACCACTAGCTCCAAGAATTTAGACTTACAATTTAGTAGAACCTGACTCTAGCCAACAATCGCTTCTGTGGGATCGTCTTATGCTAGATCAACGTTTATCAATGCCGAATCCTACGCCATTTTGTCTCTTAGGCTCGCCAACCTCTGACGCAGTAAGCTAATGAACCGACTGTGCAACCTTATCAAAATATATAAAGTGGTCGTTCCTTGCACACGTTGAATATATCACTTTCTAAGGGACATGGACGGAAGCGTCAGCCCCGTAATGCGGAGAAACGATTAATACTCGTTGAGAGGGCTAAGTACGGATTCTAACCCTCAAGAACCTTTTTTGGGGATTTTTTGACAACCTTCTGCTAGATGGGTTTAGTGGCTCATGCCTTTGGAAAAAGAAATAGACTTAGTAAAAAAAATGAAATTTTATTGAATGGAAAATATGGAAAGAACAAAAGGCTAAACTTTTTGGGGGAGAAAGTGTTTACAGAAGAGAATAAATTAAAATTGAGTCACTTCATCCCCTATTTATAGTGCTAAGAAAGATAGTCTAGTCCTACTTAAATTCTTAAAGATAATTACAAATAATTAAAGATAAATAAAATAAATCCTAAAATTAAATCTAAATAATAATCATTAATAATTATCCTAATATTATTGGAATTAAAATAGAGTCTTGTGATATAAAATCTCTTCTTTTTGCGCTTTAATTCTTGTGTCTTCCATGCTTGCATTTTTGACACCACCATTTTCCCTATGTTGCATGTTGGCCCACTTTATCTTCAAATTCATGCTTTTTGCCCCAAAATTCCTTTTTGCCTCCAATTTAACCCCTACAAGATAAAAAAACTATAAATAGCTCAAATTAGTAGGATCATACTCAAAATAATCATGCAATTAATACATAGAAACATGTCATTTTAGAGTATTATCAGATTCCCCCTACTTAGCCTATGCTTTCCCTCAAGTATAGTTCCAATCTACTGTGAAAATTAGAATTTTCCATGAAAGAAATACCACTCTAAAGTTTTATAAAAACCAGTCAAAAATGCATATGAAAAATAAAGAGAACCCTAAGCTTGCTTTAAGTAAAACTGAAAAAGTATCCCAATTAATACACACAAAAATTAAAATCGACTTAAATTATTTTATGAAAATTACGTAAATTACCAAACCTACCAAGACACCCTATTTGTTTCTACCTTTAGTCCCCGAATTTTATTAGTAGCACATCATTTTTTTTTGTTTTTTAACTTTTATTTTTTTATTATTATTTAAGAATACATTGAACCTTTTGACGCGAAGAGAGACGACAGCCAAGCACCTCACCCAAATTACTCAACCCAACATACTTCTAATTTATCATATTTTTCTTAAGAACATATCGAACCTTTTGATGTGAAGAGAGATGACAGCCAAGCACCTCACCCCGATTACTCAGCCCAATACATTCTTAAAAATTTAATTCCAGTTAGCGGAGTTTTACCTAACACGTCACACAACCTTTTGACGCGAAATAGGATGACAACTCAAGCACCCTACTCCGGTTACTCAGTCAGTCACGTTTTTAAGCTGCACTCATAACCACAGAAACATTATTAACATTAAATGAAATTTTAATTTTGGAAGACTTAGGAAAAACAATCAAGTGTCAAAAATAAGTTTCAGTAACCACCTAAATAGTCATGAACATATTTTAAGCATACAATTATATTAAGTGTGTCCCTTTGTATTAAACTTGATCAATTTTACGAAAAGTAAGATAGAGTTAACTCTATTAATCACAATTATTTTTAGGCTAATAAAAATAAAACAGTGAAGGTGAAATCAAACAGGCAAAATCATAACTAACTTAGTAGGTAAGAATCATGCATGTAGGTCAAACAATGGCAAGTCGTGGTCAAATTCTTGGGTATGAAAAGAGCAAAATATTCTTAAAAAATGGGTAGAAATGAGCACAAAACAGTAGCAACAACAATATGACAGCAAAAATAGCAGATAAAATGACAAGGAATTCCTCCCCTACTTAAAATACATTGTCCTCGAAGTGGAAGAACAAAAAACAAATAGGTGGAAAAAGTTTAGAAGAATTCCCCGTGTAAGTACTGTCAGTCGGTGCGCGCGGTGGTGAAGAAAAAGATGGCGAGGATGGGTCATGCAGAAGAGAAGAAGAAGGCAAAACGACGATGGGTGGCGATGGGGAAGGTGACGCGTGTGGTGGCAGCTCGGCTTCGGGTTCTCACCATGATGGTTAAAAATCGGTGATGGAGAGGTAGGGGAGAAAGTGTGGCGGCTGATGGGATTTGTGGTGTAAATATGGGTTTATTTTTAGGGTTTGAGGGTGTATAGGAATAGTGTTTGGCTGAAGGGTGAATGTTTGGAGGCAGGTTTTAGGTAAGCAGGGATGCGCTATTCTTACTTGGAATAGGGATAGAATAAGGGATGTGTGTAAAAGTATGCCAATTCTTGAGTTTTTTCTCGTCAGTTTATCTAGATAGAAGAAGAGAAATTTATTAATATCCAAACAAAATAAAATAAAATAAAGTAAAAATAAAAATAAAAAATAAAAAATAAAAAATAAAAATAAAAGAAAAAATAAAAATTGGGTTGCCTCTCAACAAGCGCTTGTTTAACATCGCTAGCTTGACGCCTCAGCTAGTATCAGAGCTATTCCGGCTGAATTGTTTCGCTTGTATGGGCTTGAAAATTCTCCATTTCTACCACATCCACCATATTTGAGTTCAATCGTCATTGTGCCTCTTTCTTTGGTTTCGTTGTTTTCTCCAAGAAAATCTTATGTGTGCCTATCAATGGGTTGATCCCTTTTAAGTCTTCAATGGTTTCATCATTCTCCAAAAATGTGTGTTTAAGATACTTGAAAAGTGGTTTTAATTTCGGATTTAGTGCTTGTATAACAGAAGGTAGAAGTTTAGTATCCATATAAGCCAATAATTTATTAACAGAAAAATCATCAAACATCATTTTAGATTTATCTCCATAAAATGTCTTCAAAGTTTTTTCTACTAATGAGTTCATTATGTCGACACGATTTATGTTCAAGATTTCACTTGGATGACTAATAGAATCGTAAACATTAAACTTCGCGATCTCCCCGTTAAACTCCATCGTGAGGGTTCCGCTACACACGTCAATCTTAGAATTTGTAGTACTAAGGAAAGGTCGCCCTAACAAGATGTCTGAAGAACCAGAAGCTCTATCCTCTTCCATTTTTATCATATAAAATTTACAGGAAAAATAAGCTCGTTAACTTTCACTAATACGTCTTAGAGGACTCTTACAGGGTGCACAACAGACATGTCCGCCAACTATATGATAACACCTATTTTCATCAAGAATCCTGCGTTAAGTGATTCATAAATAGAATATGTCATTACATTTATGGAGGCCCCTAGATCACACATAGCCTTCTTAATTCCCAAATGGCCTATTTTGCATGGTATCGCAAACATGCCCCTATCTTTGTATTTTGTCGGCATTTGTTTGATGACGTCCAACAGTGGAATGTTGATCTCAACATTTCTAAATATTTTGAGGATCTCCTTGTCCTTTTTACCTTTTCGACATTGGTTGAATTGTTCTGGAAATGGAGGTTGAATTTTAGGTAATGGGGGCTTTGTTCAGACTTGTTCATCTTTCTCAGGTTTTTCCTGGGTGATTTCTTGGCCAAGATTTTTGCTAGGAATTGGTTCCAGTACCTTTCCACTTCGCAACGTCACTGTATTTGCGTGTTGTCTTGGATTAGGTTCTGTTTGTGATAGTGGTCTCCCTTGAAAGTTTAATTTCTCCACTGATATGGTCAATTCTCTTATAGATGCCTTGGTCTTCTGTTGAAAATCAAGCATGTTAGCTACTAATTTATTGACCATAATTTCTAGAGAATTACCTGAATCTCGAGGCTGTTGTGGAAATTGATTTTGGTATGGCTGGTTATATTGTGGATTGGCCCCATAACTCAAGTTAGGATGGTCTTTCCATTTTGGATTGTATGTATTAGCGTAGGGGTCATATCGCATCTGTGGTGGCCCAGGAAAGTTTCCCACAACATCCAAATGAGCCATAGTATCATCACACAGACTAGGGCATGCATCAGTCGTATGTTCAGGTGTAGCACATATTCCGCATAGCTGGGCTGGTTTTGCTTTTTCTGCAACAATATAATTCAAAATATTAGCAATTCTATCAATTTTATCTTCTAAGGTCAAATTACTTAGCTGGTGAACCCTTCTAGTGGGTTCAGGATTTGCTCAGAATTGCTGAGTATTTGCAGCCATTGTGGATATCAAGTCTCTTACTTGTTGGGGAGTCATGTTGACCAACATTCCTCCACTGGCGGCATCCACCATATTCATCTCCATGGGCTTTAAGCCTTCATAAAATTATTAGAGCAGTGATTGTTCAGTTATACCATGTTGTGGGCAACTTGCACACAATTGCTTAAACCGCTCCCAATAATCGTAAAGAGACTTCGAGTCCTTTTGCCTTATTCCAACGATTTCTCTTTTTAACTCAGCTACACGTGATGCTGGAAAAACCTTTGAGTCCCAACCACCGTGACTGCTTTTTCCTTAGCTTTGTTTCCTTGCGATTACCTCTCACAATCTTTTCAATCTCTGAGTCAAACGCAAGAGTGCCTGGAGCAGATTTGGTCATAGAAAACAAAAAACAAGATTAGTACGTTGCCAGTCCCTGGCAACGGCGCCAAAAATTAATATCATCGTTGAGAGCACCAAAAATAACCTATCCCTAATAAATAATTAAAAAGAATAGTATAAGAGAAGTAGGGTCAAATCCTCAAGAACTGGATTTGCACAATGTCTTGTTTCATGAAATCCCAGGCAGAATCTTGCCCAAGAAAACATGAGTTCCTAGAAAAATAAAAATAACAGAATTAAAAGTTTTGATCTGGAAACGAAAATAAAATAAAGACAGAATTAAGAAGTCGAATTGAAATTGCGAAAATTAAAAATAGTAAATAGAGTTTGAGATAAAGAAATTCTTATGGGAAGATTCCAGCCTCCAGTTGTCTCGATCCGCCTTAGATTCAATGCTTGGCTTTTTAGATGATTCTTCTTAAACCAAATAAGCTAGTTATAGTGGAAGAGGACGCCTATGACCACTAGCTCCAAAAATTTAGACTTACGATTTAGTGGAACCTGACTCTAGCCAACAACAGCTTCTGTGGGATAATCTTATGCTAGATCAACGTTTCTCAATGGCGAATCCCACGCCATTTTGTCTCTTGGGCTCGCCAAACTCTGACGTAGTAAGCTAATGAACCGACTGTGCAACCTTCTCAAAATATACAAAGCAGTCGTTCCTTGCACACGTTGAAAATATCACTTTCTAAGGGACATGGACGGAAGCATCAGCCCCGTAATGCGGAGAAACAATTAATACTCGTTAAGAGGGCTAAGTATGGATTCTAACCCTCAAGAACCTTTTTGGGGGATTTTTTGACAACCTTCTGCTAGATGGGTTCAGTGGCTCATGCTTTTGGAAAAAGAAATAGACTTAGTAAAAAAATGAAATTTTATTGAATGGAAAATATGGAAAGAACAAAAGGCTAAACTTTTTGGGGAGAAAGTGTTTACAGAAAAGAATCAATCAAAATTGAGTCACTTCATCCACTATTTATAGTGCTAAGAAAGATAGTCTAGTCCTACTTAAATTATTAAAGATAATTACAAATAATTAAAGATAAATAAAGATAAATAAAATAAATCTTAAAATTAAATCTAAATAATAATCATTAATAATTATCCTAATATTATTGGAATTAAAATAGAGTCTTGTGATATAAAATCTCTTCTTTTTGCGCTTTAATCCTTGTGTCTTCCATGCTTACATTTTTTACACCACCTTTTTCCCTATGTTGTATGTTGGCCCACTCTATCTCCAAATTCATGCTTTTTGCCCCAAAATTCCTTTTTGCCTCCAATTTGGCCCACTTTATCTCCAAATTCATGCTTTTTGCCCCAAAATTCCTTTTTGCCTCCAATTTAACCCCTACAAGATAAAAGACCATAAATAGCTTAAATTAGTAGGATCATACTCAAAATAATCATGCAATTAATACATAAAAACATGTCATTTTAGAGTATTATCAATTATAGATATTGTCCTCTCACTAGGGGTAAGTAAAACTCAATTCGATTCAAAAAAATAAAAAAATTTCTGAATTTCGAGTTAATCAAATCGAGTTATTCAATCTTTTTTAGTCAACTCGAATAAGTAATTTGAGTTTCGAGTTCAAGTCGAGTTGAATTTTACAATTTGAATAACTCAAATAATCTGAATAATTTGAATAACAGATTGCTGTAAATATCCCTTTGGTCGTTGTCAATTTTGAAAATGAGCAAATTGGTAAAGAAAATTCAAAATAATTTTTAACATTCAAAATATTTATAAAAATTTCAATATATATTTATAAAAATTATATATATATATATATTTTAAAAAATAAAGAATATATAAAGAAAGTTAAAAATTTTAAAATTTTGTAATATAATAAATTTAGGACCTAACTAAGTTAATTAATTATTCAAGTTTATCTTACTAAAGTATTTTTTTTCTTATTTTGCTTTGAATTTTTTCTCAAATATATATGGTTTCATATTTAAGTGCTTAATATGGAATTGGTTATACTGTAACAAAATTTTAATTTAACATATTTAATTTTTTTAATTTAACTCGAACAAGTCCACTCAATTCGACTCTACTTAATTTTATTCACTCGACTTGATTCGAAAATTTTCAAATCGAGTTAGGATGATAAAATAGGATTCGTCGACTTGATTAATTCAAAATTTTTTCACTCGATTTGATTGAACACTCACCCCTACCCCCCACAATATGCTTAAATTTTACTACTAATATTCAGTTTCAACCCTTCAAGGTCAATTTTTTGTTTCAATCTCGCACTAATCTTATGCCTTGATTCGAATATAGCTCTGGTTTTGTCAGTTTCTTGAATTTGTTTGTTGTAATACACTAAAATTGCAAACTGGTTATCTGCAAAATATACTAACTTATTAGTTTAAAACTCGTCATATTCATATAATGAATTTGAAAAAAAAACAAATTTTCTTTACTTAAATCTCATTGATTTTTGTATTACAAACAATACTTCAAACTCCAACTTTTATCTACAAAACTAATTCACCTTTTTTTTTTTTTTACCTCGGCTTGATTTTATAGATTTTAATATAATTTAAATTTTTATTTTTTTCTATTCTAGGTGAGAGAATCTGGTCTATTTTGTCAAATTAGTCTATCAAATCTCAAGTTCAGTGGACCTGAAACGCCCTGAAAATTGATCTGTTGGAATTGATTCCCCATTTCTAGTCTAATCAGATTTGACCACGTTCTGGTCTGATTTGACCGGCCCTGTTTCATGATTTCCAACACTTACAAAATCATTTTTTTTTTTATAAAAATGACTCAAAACTTTTGGATTTTTATGAAAATGACTCACTTTGAAAACTATGTACGTAAATGACCTGTTTTGAACAGTAAACGTCGGTGACCTCTGTAACACCCTTAACCCGAATTTGTCACCGGAATAGGGTTATAGAGTATTATCAAAATTTACAGATCAAATAACAGACATTTCATATCATATAGCATTCATATCAGGAACCAGTCAAGATCAAGCATAATGTCTCTTATAGGAGCCCTCGGGGCCCAAAATACACATTAGAAACAAATCAAGACTAAACCGGGTACTCAGAAATTTTTTTAGAAAATATTAAAATTTTTCGAAGGTGCAGGGGACACACGCCCGTGTGGCCAGGCCGTGTGGCTCACACGGTCAAGAGAAATGCCAATGTCTCAAGCCGTGTGAGCATTCGAAATAGGGGCACACAGCTGTATCCCAGCCCATGTCCAAACTTAGGAGCTCTATAACTTAAGTCACATGGCAAAGCTACATGCCCGTGTGCTAGGCTATGTGAGCATTCAATTTTTTTGCAAATTTAAGATACAGTGGACACACGACCGTGTCACCTGGCTGTGTATCACACATGGTTAAGACATACGCCCGTGTCTCTACCCGTGTGGACGAAAATAGGCCATTTTATAGGCCATATTTTTCACCTAATTTGTTACTAACCTAGCCCCAATAATTCACACATCTACAAACTATATCATGGCATTCAACACAAGCTAAAATAAGTGGCTAATCTCAACAATTTACATATAGACCAACATTAAACAAAATACCTATACATGCCATTATGACCAAAATCAAAACATTCGAAAGTACCGATAGAACCAATGGATAGTGTGATATATCTCTGACAAGCTTCTAACCTAATCGAGCTTCTAGTAATCTAAAAAGTAAAGGAAAACAATTACATAAGCAATAAATGCTTAGTAGACTCGTATAAACTTTAATCATATCTATAACGACCTCAAAAGTACAAGTATCAGAATATGAATTATCGGGTCTCCGTTTTTAGTAAAACGGACTGGTAATATATTGGATGGTTTAGCCTCTGAAGTTATGGAAATTTATGGGAATTTTTCAGGACTTGGTCTTCAAATGATATAGAACAGATCTCTTACATGTTATCTCAAACAAAGGATAATGAGATTTGATATGATTTATCTTATGGGGAAAAAGCCTGTTGAGATACTCGCTTGAGTAAATGAAGCCATGATATTGAGGAAACAATACGGGAACCGAGAGAAACAGTGAGATTTTTGTACCCCCACCTCTTTCAGATAAATTTCGAGGACGAGATTTATTAAAGGGTGTTACAATATCAATTCATTTTAAATAAAAAAAATTTATACATATCTAGAATAATCCAATATTGATACCACAATATTCATGAAGTGTATTCAACAACTTTAACTCTTCCAAATTTCTAAATTTTCATTTGCATTTCTTTACTATCTACACTCATTCCATATGCATAATACACCAATCATAAACATACCATACCACCATAACCACAAGCTAGTGCATTTGAACATAGCCTTTTTCATATTAATCACATGATAAGCCAATTCATAAGAAATTGTATAACTTAAAACTTACCACTATAAGCCAATTCATAAGAAATTGTATAACTTAAAACTTACCACTCTTTCATGAGCATAAATCTATTTTCATTTGTGCATTTGCCCTTCCAACACATCATATAAATAAACATATTACCATTTAACCAATAGCTTGGCACTTGTCTAAGCATCAACAACAACACTTGTTAGTATACTTGAACATATTTCATAAAAATTCAACATTGATAAACTTATTTTATCAACATATCACACTTGAGTTTATTACTCATCTCACCTTACATAATTTTCATGTATCCACATATCAAGATATTGATATATACATTCATATCATGACACATATCATTCTCTTACTATTTCTTCATATACATATATCATCCAAAAACAACTCCTATTATCTTACCATTCGAAGAATGACTTTCGGATATGAGTACATTATTAACAGAAGCTCATAAGTTGAGCAGAAACTCTTAAGAGTTAAACAAAAGCTCATAAGAGCTTAACAAAAACTTATAAGAGTTGAACAGAAGCTCGTAAGAGCTAACAGAAACTCGTATGAGTTAAATAGAAGCTCAATAGAGCTGAACGGAAACTCTTAAGAGTTGAACAGAAGCTCGTAAGAGCTAAACAGAAAGTAAAACACGAGGGTTAGCAAAAAATGCTGAACCTTGATTTACTTGGGTAATTAGCCGTCATTTTCCTCCAATGCCGTTATGCGCCATATAACAAATGTACTCAAATCCCACGTTCAATCCAAACTGAGTATTAATTTCGATAATATTTTTCTAACAATAATTCAATTCTAACAATAGAACATATATATATTACCAATCACCAATTAACATTCATTTTAATCAAAATTAGAATACAGTTCATACGAACTTACCTGAATTGAAGTTAATAATTGCAGTGGTTTAGGGACTATTTCACTATTTTTCCTTTTTCACAAGTATCTACGGGATCTTGATCTAAAATATAAAATTACTCATTCATTAGCATATATTTCAGTTCCAATTCATTTCACAATTTATACCCTTCAATTTTTTGAATTTACACAATTACCCCAACTTTTACAACTTTTGCAATTTAGTCCCTTAATTAGTTAATCTATCAAATCAACTAATTTTTCTCAATTAATAATTTATCCAAATATTCTAGGCTATCATACAGCCCTTAATAAAACAAAAAATTTAATACCAAACCCTAATATTTTTAACTTTTTCACAATTTAATCCTAAAATCAATATTTAACAAAATCACTTTAAATAGTCATTATACATCAAAATTAAAGCTCTAAACCCACTTGATATAAATTAATAATTTCTTTAAATATATTAATTTAGACGATAAAATAATTCATTTCATGCAATTTGGTCATTTTTAACATTTTTACAAAATTACTCCTAAAATTTTACATTTATTTAATTTAGTCCCTAAGCCTAAAACATGCAAATTAACCATTTCTAATGCAAACCCATGCTAGCTGAATATTCATGGCATTCAATATAGCCCATTTTTATGCTTTTCTATCACTACTAAACTTAAAAATAACATAAAATCTTAACATCCATACCTTATTCTCTTGAAACTAAACTTTAACATAACTTTCTCTCTCCTCCAGCTTCTATTTCTTGAATATAACTTGATATTTTAGATTCCCATAGTTTCCTTATTATCTTTCTCTCTTGGTAGCTATGAAAATTCTTTTGATTTCTAAGTGAAAATAGTAAATTTTTTTGTGAAAAGACCAAATTGTAAAGAAAAGAAAATTTTCTTTCTTTCTTCTTCTTCTCCTCACGTTGGGAACATGGAAAGATGAAGAGAATTCTTCATCTTTTTTTCCTTATATACTAAATAAAAATTTAATAAAATATAAATAAATGTCAAATCAAATATTAATAAACTAATATTTATTTAATTAATCTAAACTATTACCAACATCATTACTACTCTTGAAAATTATCTACTTTGCTAAATGACCATTTTGCCCCTATGATCTTTCAAAATTCCTCTATTGACTCATCATTCATTTCAGTAAAATTATGGTTTAACCCCTCATACTTTTTCCACTTATTCAATTTGGTCCTAATTCATCCATTTTCCTTAGTTTCTAGATCCTTCCACCCTTAAAATATTTTCATTATTAGTCCTTCAACTTTTTTATATTTACACTTTAACCCTTCAAATTTTAAGCATTTGCTATTAGGCCACAAAACTTTTCTCATTTTTGCGATTTAGTCCTTTCTTAAATTAATATATCATAATATACTTCTCAAACAGATTTTCTTGACATAACTCAAAATTCTCCTTTTTATCACTTTATTTCCTTATTTTATTATATCAAAGACAATATTTCACTTTCTTACTGTAGTAACTTTAGGGTATTACAACCTCATTGCCTTTAGCATCACCACCTCCATTTTTTTTAAAAAAAATAATTTTTTTGGGTGCAGTCGTTGCCAATGGCAGCATTGGATTGAAGTATAGTTGTATAAAACATTCAGAGACCTGATGAAATAATTACCCTTTTAAATTGGATGAAAAAAGTGGTGGTGTCATTCCTCTAGCCGAACCAATTAAATGCTTTTAAAATTTTGATCTATCTCCATGTTAGATTTGTTCCCTTATGAAATTAAATTTAAATAGTCCTTAAAATATATAAAAATAACAAAAAAAAACCCCTTTTTAAATTTTATTTTTTTAAAATAAACTTCAAAAATATAAAATTTTTATTTAAATTACCCAAATATATCCCTCAAGAATTTTCCTCAAAGTCAAAAATTCTTATTTAAAACTTGAGGAAAATTTTTTAGGGATATATTTGGGTAATTTAAATAAGGATTTTATATAGTTTGTTAAGTTTATTGTTTTTTTAAAAAATAATACAATTTGAAAATAATTTATTTTTATTATGCTTATATTTTTAAGGGCTATTTAAATTTTATTTCAAAAGCGGATAAACCTAACATGCAAATAGATCAAAAGTTTAAAAGCATTTAATTGGTGCGACCTTTTTTCATCCAATCTAAAAGGATAATCACTTTATCAGGTTTTTGAATATTTTATATAATTATACTTCAATCTGATGCTACTAATGGCAATGAAGGCACCCAAAAAATTAATTTTCAAAAAAAAATCAGAGGTGGTGACACCAATGGTAATGACGTCACCGACGTTTACTGTTCAAAACGGATCATCTACGTATATAATTTTCAAAGTGAATTATTTTAAAAAATAATAAAAAAGTTTTGGTTTTGGGTATTTCAATAAAAAAAAAGCAGAAAATCCGGTTCAGTTGGCCTGAAAAAGTCGGCCGGGGGTGACCCCTCCCTGCTGACGTGAGTTGATGGGCTTGACATCACTGTTTTCCGAGTAAAAAAAGGCAATCATTAAGAAATGATGAGTTCGTTTTAAATACAGCTGACACAACCCAGTGGCGCTGCCAAATTCAAGACATGTTGTATTTTGGCAAATATGACCAAATTTGTATGTTTTATTGGGAATGATTAAAAAAATAAAAGCAAAAGAGCAAGGCATGAAACATTAAAATAGGAAATGTATGTCACATATGTCAACTTTAGAAAATGACAAAATTAGATATTGTACTTTGATGTTATTTTTCCAAAAATATTGGAGGAGGGTATTTTTCATCCCCATTTCTATATTGCACCCGCGCCAGCCTCTCCTCTCAACATCTCACCTCCTTTGTGTTTTCACACAGAAATATAAAACCAAGTCTCACTCTTCATTTTCTGATAGATCCAATAAGGCTTCAATTTTCCTCAACCTACACCCATAATTATCCATATTTTCCTTTTGGTATTACATATTTTTCGTTTGCATTTCTATAATCTGATTCTACACCCAAGCGCAAACTTATGATCAATTTTGTCTCTTCATTTTTGTTTTCTAGTTGTTGTTTGATTTGATCAAAGGGCGTTTTAAACCATTTCTGTTATCAATATTTCAATTGTTGGTTGTTTTGAAGTTGCAATGAATTCGGATCTGGGTTCTTTTTGTTTTAAAAAAAAATTGAATTTTGTTATTTAGAATGCTATTAACGTTTTTGGTTGTTGATTGAGATAATGATGTTGAAGTGAAGTGTTTCGTTATTTTTTATGGTAGATCTTTAGCTATTGAAAATGGCGGCATCAACTGGTGGGGGCACGGGATGGTACAAAGGGAAAGTCAAAGCAGTTCAATCGGGTGATTGCTTGGTAGTAATGGCCTTGTCCAGTAACAGGCCAGGACCACCACCTGAGAAAACCATTACTTTGGCATCTCTCATTTCTCCTAGACTGGTAAACCTCAATTGGATATGCTTTTCCTTTTGGCTTTGATGCTGTAGAGTTTAATGATTTACTTGTTTGGATAATGATTTTTTTTGAATTACGGTCTCTACTAAACTTTTAATTAAATTGGTTAGTTTGTATAGCTGCAATGGCCTAAGAAAAACGAATTCGGTTCATGTTCTTCCCATTGAAGCTTTGTGTTTTTTTCGTCTTATCTTATTAATAGGCCCGCAGAGGGGGTGTTGATGAGCCATTTGCTTGGGATAGCAGAGAATATTTGAGGAAGCTCTGCATAGGAAAGGTGCTTCGACTTTTGAATTTTTCTGGTTGTTGTTGTTGTCGTCGTCATAGAGGACGTTGGGCTGTTTAGAATAAGAGTGACCTAAATCAATCTATTCTTCACTTAGGAAGTTATTTTCAGAGTTGAATATTCAGTACCAAGCATTGCCCGGGAGTTTGGCTCTGTATATCTTGGTGACAAAAATGTTGCAATGTTGGTTGTCTCTGAAGGCTGGGCAAAGGTAATTTTCTTTTCAGTATGTTATAAGACGTGAGAAAGGTTATTCTAGTTTTCAACTGAGCCAGGTTTGTACAGGTTAGGGTGCAGGGGCAGCAAAAAGGGGAAGTTAGTCCTTATGTTGCTGAATTGTTACATCTTGAAGAACAAGCCAAACAACAAGGTCTGGGCCAATGGAGCAAGGTTATCTCTTCCGTCCACCACTGAATGTCTTAGTGATTTAGCACAGAGTAGTTTCTAAGTGATCATAATAATTGTGGGTTGTAGGTACCTGGTGCTGCAGAGGCTTCTATCCGTAATTTGCCTCCATCTGCCGTTGGTGATCCTAGTAACTTAGATGCCATGGGTCTTCTAGCTGAAAACAAGGGTAGGTCAATGGAAGCTATAGTTGAGCAGGTTCGTGATGGTAGTACTGTTCGAGTGTATTTGCTTCCTGATTTTCAGTTTGTGCAAGTGTTTGTTGCTGGTATCCAGGTACACATTTTAAACATTTTTCTTAAAAAGATTCCATTCACCTTATGAGTTTGTCTTTTAAAATATCTATAATTTTTCTGTTAATTTAGGCCCCTTCCATGGGTAGAAGGGCTGTTACAGAAACTGTTGTTGAAACAGATTTGACCTCTGATAAACAAAATGGAGATGTTTCAGCTGATGAGCCACAGGCTGACTTAACATCTGCACAGCGGCTTACTGTCTCGTCCGCACCTTCTGCTGAAGTTTCCCCTGATCCTTTTGCACCAGAAGCTAAATATTTTACAGAAGTTCATTGTTTGAATAGAGATGTAAGTGAATGTATGCTTTAAATTGACTTGTGTTCATGCATTTTGTATAGTTACTCCAAATTCAAGGTTGATTTTGTAGGTACGCATTGTTCTTGAAGGTGTTGACAAATTCAGCAATTTGATTGGATCAGTTTATTACCCGGAAGGCGAATCGGCAAAAGATCTCGCTTTGGAACTTGTGGAAAATGTATGTTTTGGATTTCTTTCTGCAGCATTCTAGCCTATCAATTATGCCAACATTGAATTATGACTGAACTATTAGTTTGTAGTATTCTTTTATTTGGACATAGAATTATTGCTAAAATAGTTTCGGCAAAAGATCTCGCTTTGGAACTTGTGGAAAATGTATGTTTTGGATTTCTTTCTGCAGCATTCTAGCCTATCAATTATGCCAACATTGAATTATGACTGAACTATTAGTTTGTAGTATTCTTTTATTTGGACATAGAATTATTGCTAAAATAGTTTTAAATGCTATGTTATGTACAGCCTTGGTCTATAATCAACCAAATCTTTTATTTGCTTCTAAAGCTTCATTTCAAACTAATGTTTTAATAAAACGTCTTTCTTTTCTTGAACTTATGCTCATGTATTCTGAATATTGTCTTGCTCCTCTCTCAACCTAACCATTACCTATCAAACCAAAGGGTCTAGCAAAATATGTTGAATGGAGTGCTAATATGATGGAAGATGATGCCAAGCGACGGTTAAAGGCTGCAGAGCTTCAAGCCAAGAAGACTCGGTTGAGGATCTGGACAAACTATGTACCCCCAGTCACAAACTCCATGGCAATCCATGATCAAAACTTCATAGGAAAGGTACTAGCAAAAGTTTTTGCCATTAAATTTTCATGTTGTATCGTAACAATAATATAAGGTTCTTGGTTTTCGTAATTAGTTATAATTGTATGGGTTTTTCACAGGTTGTGGAGGTTGTTAGTGGGGACTGCATTATTGTGTCTGATGATTCTATCCCATACGGTAGTCTTCTTGCAGAACGCCGAGTCAATCTTTCAAGCATTAGATGTCCAAAAATGGGTAATCCTCGTAGAGATGAAAAGCCAGCTCCTTATGCTCGGGAAGCAAAGGAGTTTTTAAGAACGCGGCTTATTGGAAGACAGGTTTGGGTTTTTTTTTTTTTTTTTAATCTTATTTTGGTAGTGCTATGCTATTTAGGAACCATTATTTATAATTTTTCAAAATATTTTTTGTCAGGTGACTGTACAAATGGAATATTCCAGGAAAGTCACCAAGGCGGATGGAACTGTGGCAGCTGCTACACCTGCATCTGCAGATTCAAGGGTAATGGATTTTGGCTCTGTCTTCCTCATGTCCCCTGTTAAGGGTGATGGTGATGATGCTTCTGCAGCAGTCCCATCTGGAACTGGTAACCAGCAGCCTGGCTTGAATGTTGCAGAGTTGGTGGTTGGGCGTGGCTTTGGCACAGTGATAAGACATAGGGATTTTGAGGAAAGATCAAACTATTATGATGCCCTTTTGGCTGCTGAATCACGCGCTATTTCTGGGAAGAAAGGAATTCATTCTGCCAAAGATCCACCAGTAATGCACATAATGGACCTTACAATAGTCAGTAATCCATCCTTTATGTTATTTATTTTCTTGCTGGCATATTTTCATTTCTTATCTGGATTCTAATTTTCATATACTATCTTGCCTACACGCAGGCATCGGCCAAGAGAGCCAAAGAATTCATGCCGTTTTTGCATCGAGGCAAGAGGGTTCCAGCTGTTGTAGAATATGTCCTAAGCGGTCATCGTTTTAAGTTGTTGATCCCCAAGGAAACTTGTAGCATTGCCTTTTCATTTTCTGGTGTCAGATGTCCTGGTCGTAATGAGCCTTATTCAGAAGAAGCCATAGCACTGATGAGACGAAAGATCATGCAGAGAGATGTGGAGGTATAGGTCTCTCTTTGAACTGCTTGTCTGCCATTTAGTTTGTTATTCTTTTTACAAATGAATATTTTTTCTGCATAGATTGAAGTGGAAACTTGCGATAGAACTGGAACATTTTTGGGGTCTT
Source organism: Gossypium stocksii (assembly GCA_020496765.1). NCBI lineage: Eukaryota > Viridiplantae > Streptophyta > Magnoliopsida > Malvales > Malvaceae > Gossypium > Gossypium stocksii. Next base: position 73,857,225 of record CM035622.1, read on the forward strand.
TGTGGGAGTCTAGAACCAACATGGCAGTAACACTCCTTGAGGCAGGCCTGGCAAAGCTACAAACTTCATTTGGCACTGACAGGATTGCCGATGCGCATCTTCTTGAACAGGCTGAGCAATCTGCTAAGAACCAGAAACTAAAAGTAAGAAGCAGTGCCATCTTTTATCACCACTGTTCATTTGGTAATGCTAAATGAGTTGCCTATATTTATCTTTAAACTTTTTCTTTCTAGATTTGGGAGAACTATGTGGAAGGAGAGGAAATTACCAACGGACCAGCCGTTGTTGATAACAAACAAAAGGAAGTGCTAAAGGTGCTTTAGGAACCCACCTAAATAATTGTATTTGAGTATGTAATGAACTGGTGAATAACTTCCATTGCTACTTTCAGGTTGTTGTTACAGAAGTACTAGATGGTGGAAAATTTTATGTCCAGACAGTGGGAGATCAGAGATTCTCATCGATTCAGAAACACCTGGCATCTTTAAGCATTCAAGAAGCTCCTGTGACTGGTGCTTTTAATCCCAGGAAGGGTGACATTATCCTTGCTCAGTTTAGTATGGATAATTCCTGGAATCGTGCACTGGTTAGTTCCATGTACTTGATTTTGAATCCTTATAAGCTTTATCTATGTGTGCATATAATATTGGTGTCTTGTGGCAACAGTCTTTTTCACTAGATAATTGGAACAATGGTTATATCTTATATTTTTTGTGTTGGGGCCTGTTAAGCATCATCTTTGTATGGCATTTCATTCATGTAGTGTTTCACCTTTCACTACTGATTTATTTATGAATGCATCCTTGGTTTGAGTTGTGAAGATTGTAAATGCACCTCGAGGAGGAATTCAATCTCCTAAGGACAAGTTTGAAGTGTTTTATGTTGATTACGGGAATCAAGAAGAGGTACCATACAGTCAATTACGACCACTTGATCCTTCAGTATCAGCTACTCCTGGGCTTGCCCAGTTATGCAGTCTTGCATTTCTTAAAGTTCCAGTGCTTGATGATGAATTTGGTACTGAGGCTGCCCAGTTTTTGAGCGAGCAGACACTAGGCAGTTCACTGCGGTTTACAGCTACTGTAGAGGAAAGGAATACTTCTGGCGGAAAAGTGAAGGGACAAGGAACTGGTACAGTTCTCATAGTAACACTGCGTGCTGAGGAGTCACAGCTAAGTATTAATGAAGCAATGTTGCAGGTTCGAGCAATAATACCCCTTGAATTATTGTGTTACAAAATCATGGAAAGCTTATGATTTTTTTTTTTTTTTTTTCAGGAGGGGCTTGCTAGGTTGGAGAAAAGGAAGAGATTTGAAGCAAAGGAGAGAAAAGCAATGCTTGATGAATTGGAGAAGTACCAGAAGGGGGCGAAAACTGCTCGGCGGGGAATTTGGGAGTACGGAGATGTGGACTCTGATGATGAGGAGGATACACTTCCCCCACTTGCAGCGGCTAAGAAATCCGGTGGTAAGAGGTAGTAAAAACCACAAAATCACTTGAGGCTTTAATTTGCACAAAGTGTTGGATTTTATTTATAATTTGAAGAGTAACACAACCTAAACTAAAAATTGCCATTTTGATATCCATTGTAGTGAGGGAACAAATTTTTTAATCCCATGTAAATAAGGGGAACGATAGCATTTGTGTTCTCTTTCCATGCCGGATGTTACAAACATTAGTTTCCCCAAGTCTTTATTTTTGGATATTTTTATCTAATGCTATCCAATTTTTCTTTTTTGAAAATTACTACTTGGGACATACATTACAACATACCTATAATAAATAATTTTATCAAAACGATTGTCCTATTCCACCATTTAAGATTTATCAATTTAACCATATAATTTTAAGCATAATGTCAAATTTAGTCTCATTATTTATATTTTTTGTTAATTTAATATTTTACCAACTTTTAAACATGACATGGTATAACAATTCACATAAACTTTATGTTTTTTTTTCCTAATTTTGAATTTTCTAAATACATAAACTAAATCACAAATCAAGTTTTTTTTATGAATATTAATAAACTTATCAAATAATTTTTACTACTCCATTTGAAATGGTATAAATGGTTTTTTTTGTGAATAAGTCTTTTTGACAACATTCATTTAACATCACATCTTTAATTTTAGTTTCCAATTTTAAAATAAAAATATTTTTTATATAATATTAAGTATAAAAATAACACAATTTAACCTCGTACGAAATGAATGTTTGGTAAAAACTTCAATCATTGCTTCATTCAAATTAAAACATACCAACTTATATATTAGAATATTTTGTCTGTAGCTTGCTTTAATTTTTTATATAATTTGAGATTTATTTTAATTATTTATTAGATGTTTATTACACTTTGAATATATATATTTATTAAATAATTATAATGACTTAAATTATTTTTCACTAATTAAAAATATTCTTTTAAAAAAAATCACCTAACCCTTTCATTATATCAAATGATAAATTCATAAAATTAAAATTTAATTTAATTTTTCATCAATAAAAGTTTACTTTTGTAGTACCCTTCACTTGACCCAAATAATACTAAGTATAAGACATCATATTGGTTGTCGAAGCAGCCCATACAAAACTAATCAAGTATTCATCGATTTTAAAATTATAACATATTAAATAACATATATAACAACTACTACAAATGATACGAAAATACCTTAGATGAAAATAAAACTTGAACAGGCTTTAGAATGATAACCTAGACCAAAGATATATAAATAAAGAGCTATGTATCGATACTTAGGGTCAAGTACCAATACAAGTATTAAAAATTTAAATAGTGAGCTTTAGGGACACCTTGCATCAAAACATTGAAAGTCAAGTACTAATACATTGGTATATGTACCGGAACCTTGAGACTTTGTGTAACGCCCCAGATTTCATATTTCTGATTTTGTTAAAATTGTTACACAAATATTTGTCTGCTTTAGTGGTTAAGTGTTCTGGGTGTGTTTGGGAGGTCCTAAGTTCAAGCATTGTCTTAGGAAAAATTTTGGGATTTTTATGATTAAAGCCTTACTCTTGTTCAATAGGCTTAAGTTTAATTGCTTGTAACTTTATATCAGAATGGGCCTACTGGTCTAATGGTTAAATGGAGAGTTATTATGCTTGGGGTCCTGTGTTCTGCGCGAGAAGAGGAATTACTCTTTTTGCATGGGGCGTGTGGTATGGAGGAGAGTTGTGGGGAATTAAAAATCTGATAGTGGGAGAAAATTAAGGGATGGTGGATTGAGTGGTTGAGTTTTCTCAAAATCTTTCCACAGAAAAATTCTAACTGACGTTTCTTTTCTTCTCTCCAATTCTCTCTTCTATTTTCTTTCTTTGTTTTTTGTTCTATCTTTCTGCTTCACGCTACTTTCTCCCTTGCTGCCGCCCCATCTTTGATTTTTCTTGTTTTTTTGTTGCTAATCTTTAAACTCCGTCTTTCCCGTAGGCTGTGTGGTGTTTCGGTAAGTATGGTTACTTTGCTTGCTATCTTGGTTTTGTAATGTGTTTTGAAGCGGGTTTTGTTGGTGTTAGGAGAGGACTAAGGGATTGAAGTGGTTCAATCGGTGCCGTAAAAGTCAGGAATCACCATCGTTCTTTCAGGATAAGGATTATCTATGGTTTTTTAGAATTATCTGTTCGTAATATATCGATCTAGGTGACTAAAATTGGCCTTTGAATTATCGATTATAGGTTCTGGAATGTTAGAGGATCGTTTTAGCTTCGTTTGAAACCAGGTGTATACTTGATTGCGCAGAAAATGGGAATCAGCGAAAGTTGAAAAACCATTCTGTCGATGCCACACGGGCGTGTGGTCACCAGTGTAGTAGGTCGTGTCACGGAACACGAGCGTGTGATCGATGAGTCAGGCTATGCGTGAAGGACACGGCCGTGTGATGGCCAGATGAGGCCGTGTGCGACACACAAGAGTGTAGGCCCACACGGATAGTACACACGGGTGTGTAAGAATCTGGGCCAAGCCATGTGATCACACGACCACGGCCAATTTGGGCTGTGTAGGCCCACACGGGTAGACCACATAGGCGTGTGAGCCCATTTTCACTGATTTGTTTGTTAAGGTTACACGGGTCACCCGAGTCGACTGTGAACTTACTGTGGGGGTAAGCTTTGCTTAGATCCCTAATTGATTGAATGATGTATGTATGACTGTATAATGAGCATGATGATAATACTGTACTGATTATATGTATGATACCATGATATGGCATATCTTGACTGTATATTGCATTGCATGGGGTTGGGATGATATCCTTGGAAGAAGTGTATTGAAAGGCTTTGAGCCAGATCTGACAGCTCTACTGTAAATTACTAATGGCTTTAAGCCTAATATACTGGCAGCTCAGCTGCAAACTACTGTTAGTGCCACAACCAGTATTATTTGTAAGTGTAGGGATGGGTGAGTGATTTAATCCCTACAGTAAGTGCAGGGTTAGACAGAGATGGTGTATAGCGGATGGTTGGGTAGGACTTGCATACTAAATTCTGCATGACTACTACTGTTACTGTAATGGGCTACGGTCTTACTATTTATTGTTACTGTAATGGGCTAAGGCCCTACTGCAAGACTGCTTCTGGACTGAGATGAGATAAGGCCCAATCTGGGCTGATACTGAAAAGGGCTTAGGCTCAGACTGTGATTGTTTGCATACTATTTGTTGGTTTGTACGGGGATTACACACTGAGTTTACGTACACTCACCCCTCTGTTTAATCTGTATAGGTAATCCCCAAACATTTATGTAAACTCACCAAGTTTGTATGGGGATTATTGTATGGACTTTTGGTTTAAATTTGATATTTATACTGTTCTGTGCTTTATAACTGTTAGTCGTAGGAAAAACTTGGGTTTTCAAAAGAAATAAATGTCTTATCAAAAAAATACCCACGATTACGTGAACTATTTTAAAAGCTTTCGCGTTGACTAATATTTTAAAATTGAATAACATTTTGAAACTTTTGACTAAGTAAATAGCACGATTTTAGAATTAACAAAAGATAATAAAAAAGTTGTAAATAGAAAAGTGGTTTTACCAACGATACAGTTTTTTAAACATACTCTCATGTAACATTGTCAGATTCAGCCATAACGTCTAGGCTGATTTTGGGGTGTTACTTTTAGTGGTATCAGAGCCAAGTTACAAAACTTGGCTGTGGATTTGAGTTTTTAAAACTTGGTTTTTAAAGAAATGATTTTTTATGATTGAAATATTTTTACTGAATGTGTGGTATATTAAGTCTGCAGAGCTGATCCTGTAAGTTTTCTGAAATTGTTATATGTTTTTTAGTGAAACTGCTATAGGTAGTATATACTAAGACTACTATAGATAGACTGGATTAGAAACACTCAAAAGTGTATAATAAGACTGTAATAAAACTGATAAACACTGCGTTGTACGAAAATAAACTTTACACTTCTGATACTGCTTCATATAAGATATCTACTAATAATTACTGAAACTGTAAACTGATGCATAAAACTATTAATATAAATAAACGTGATTAGACTATGAGCACACGAGGTATCCACGGATGGGGTACTAGAGGCTGTAGAGGCGCTCGATTTGAGTTCTCCTCACTGGGCTGTATGTTGAATTTGGACATTAGCGAGTGCCGGTGTCACTTGTTATAAAGATTGGGTCTGGGTCGGGGTCTCATGACCGTACAGCTAGGAGCGACGCACTATCCTAAGCCATGTTAAGGATTCTGGAAAGGATCGCTGGGCTCAATACTAGAGCTAGAGACTGAGGGTCGATTATGGAACGACTCCGGTCTAATAAAGCTAAGATAATCAAGTATGTCACTAGGGTCACCCCTAATGTGGCCGAGTACTAGATCGAGGCTACAGAGAGGATCATGGACGATCTGAACTGCACCCCCGAGCAAAAATTAAAGGGTACAGTGTCGCTACTGCGTGATGAGGCTTACCAGTGGTGGCTCACTGTTAATGAGGGCACTCAGCCCAAACAATTGACCTGGGAGTCTTTCAAGTTCGCCTTCCAAGGGAAATATGTAGGGGCCAATTTTATGGATGGTCGTAGAAGAGAGTTCTTGAACTTAACCCAAGGAGATAGATCAGTGGCCGAGTATGAGGCTGAATTTCTACGACTGAGCCGCTATGCGCGAGGTATGGTGGCGACTGAGTATGAGTGATGTATTCACTTTGAGGATGGCCTTAAGGACAGTTTGAGGGTATTGATAGCTCCATAAAGGGAGTAAGATTTTTCCACATTGGTGGAGAATGCGAAGATCGCTGAGGAGGTTAAGATCGTTGAGCGCCAAAATCGCGACAGAGAGAGAGGTAGGAACAAGAGGGATTCGGAGCCCTCGAGTTCCGTTCAGAGGCCTAAGAAAAATGTCAGAGTTGATGGGCAGATTAGAGCTGAGACTCCTATTACTATGACTGAATAGCAGCCATGTACTGATTATGGTAGACGCCATCAGGGCGAATACTGGAAAAAGGACTGGGGCGTGCTTGATGTGCAGTTTATCGGAGCACTGTATTAGGGAGTGTCTGTGGAGGCCCGATCAAATGCAAGCTCCAGGTACTAGTACTGCATAGCCACCAAGGGTAGTTTAGTAGCCACTAAGAGACCGTGGGCAGGCTAGAGGTGGAAATAGTATGGGCCGTGGGCAGAGAGCACCAAGTAGAGGTACTGGTCAAACTGAGGCGAGGCAGCCGGCTCTAGTTTATGCTGCACGTCATCGGGAGGATGAAGATGCTCCGAACGTTATCACGGGTACGTTTCTTATTTATGATGTACCATATATTGCACTGATAGATATAGGATCCACTCACTCCTATGTAGCCTGCTCTGTTACTAAAAACTTAGGGATTTCTGTTGAGAGTACTTCGAGTAAAATTATTGTATTAAGCCCGTTGGGGCAGTTCGTCCAGGTTAGCAAGTTACTTAAATACGTCCTTTTAGAGGTTTAAGAGGCAATCTTTCTGGCAGATTTGATGGAGCTTTTATTTTGGGAGTTTGATTTGATATTAGGAATAGATTGGTTGGTCAAGCACCGTGTTAGTTTGGATTGCGCTACTAAGAGGGTCGTGTTGAGAACTGAGGAGGACAGTAAGCTAGTCGTAATTGGGGAACGTCAGAACTACTTGACGAATATGATTTCTGCATTAATGGCAGAAAAGTTGGTTTCTAAGGGATGTGAAGCGTTTTTGGCTTACATAAGTGTTTCAAACTTCAAGGTTTCTTCTGTTAAAGATATCAGAATGGTAAAATATTTTTTAGACATTTTTCCTGAAGAGTTACCTGGGTTACCTCCGAGTCGTGAAGTGGAGTTTGGGATTAAGCTTCTTCCTGGTACAGCTCCAGTGTCCATCGCTCCTTATTGAATGGCACCGAATGAGGTTACGGAGCTTAAGGCTCAGATCGTGGAGTTTAAAGCTCAGATCGCAGAGCTTAAGGCTCACATCCAGGAGCTATTGAATCATGGATTCATCCATCCAGGAATGTTGACTCCAACTGAGCTAAGATTCAATCGGCGTTTCTATATAAATTTTTTGGGTAAATTACTAAAATAGTCACTTTTGCTTACCCCAGATTACAATTTAGTAACTTATGTTTGAAATGTTATGTTTTAGTCACTTATGTTATCATGTTGCAGCATTTTAGTCATTGAGTTGTTAATTGTCATTAACAATATAACGATAATCTAGCAGAGCAAGTTAAATCATCATTTTAAATGAAAATTTTAGTTTAAATTATACAATTGGTCCCTGTATTTTTTTCGTTTTGAGTAATTTAATTTTTTCTTTTGTGTATTTTTAACTTTTTTTTCTTTATTTTCTATTCTCTTTTGCTTCTCCCTCTATTTCCCTCCCTTCTCCATTTCTTTTAATATAGTTTTTTTTTTATATTTTCTATTTGTTAAAACTAGTCCATATACTTTTATTTTGGTATTGGGTATTTCTTGTACGTTCTGTTTAATCTTCCTTTTGATTAGTTTTTAATATTTTTTCCGCTTAAGGTAACAATTTTTTATTGATCTTCAATGAAAACCCAGAATAAAGATTTTTTTAAATCTTTTTTTTGCTTATTATAGACAATTATGAATTGGGGTTTCTGATACTTTAAGGTTATTGCTGAAGCTATACATAGGATCCAAAAATGGATCATTGTGGTGATTTTATAGAATTGCTTAGACCTGATATTTCAATGAAGATTCTCATGATACTGGTTAACCCTTCTAATCTCATTAGGGTTAGCTTGGTTTCCAGTTCTTGGCACCGATTTGGTAAACAAATCAATGTCTTTGGTAGAATTTAGATTGGTGTTCTATTACATATCGAAGAAGAATCAGTATTGATTAATTCAATAGGATCGATTTTATTCATCTTGTTGTGATCGAAAATGGTCTCTGGGTTTACACACAGAGTATATAATTAAAGATATTTGGCTTTAACAAATAAAGAAATAAAAAGAAAAAATTAAATTGTTCAAAAAAAATAAAAGCATAGGGACTAGTTTTAACAAATGGAAAATGGAGAAATATTATGTTAAAAGAAATGAAAAAGGGAGGAAATCAGATGGAGAAGCAGAAGAGAATGGAAAATAAAGTTAAAATAACATAAAAAAAAAGAACTAAATTACTCAAAACAAAAATATATATATATATATATAGGGACTAATTGTATAATTCAACCTAAAATTTTTGTTTGAAATAATGATTTAACATGCCATGTCATGTTACCATTACACTGTTAATGGCAATTAACGACTCAATGATTAAAATGTTACAACACGATAACGTAAGTGACTAAAACGGAACATTTTAAACATAAATAACTAAAATGTAACTTGAAACAGACAAAAGTGACAATTTTAATAGTTTACCCAAAATTTTAATAAATATATTTATCAAATAATTACTTTTTCACCCGTAGCAATTTTCACACTTTATTAATTTAGTACTAAATAATCATTATTATTATTGTTATTATTAGTTTATGAAACGACATTTTAGTTTTAATTTGCTTTGCTGTGGATGTTGTCATTAGAAGAACAGGTAAAATCAGCTCCAGATATTTTTCAAAGCTTTTTTTGGCCGTTGGACATGTATCAGCAAACATAAATGGTAACACTAAGCAGACAGATGAGAGCTCTGCAGAGTTCCACAGCCTTCTTCAAGAACAAGAAAACTGTAATAATTCGGAAGTCCAGACTAGGAGTCGGGAACTCAAAATGAAAAGGAGCCCAGTGGGCAGCACCCACATGTTTTATTCGAATAGACATGCCTGCCAGACAATGGGCATGGCATCTTCTCATTCATGCATTACATCACATCAGAACGTGATTCGAAGCCAAGCTGCGGTCCTATCTTCAACTTGGATTCTCTATTAAACTAACGCCAACCTGCCAATGCATTGATCAACATGTTTAAGTTCATCAAATATTGAGTGTGTTTTGCGTTTGTGATTCGGGTCACCCCCAGTTTCTACATCATGTTTAAGATTCCAAAGCATCAGGTTGCTGGTCATCAAGCCATTGATGGAAATCTCGGCCCGCTCATAGACGATTCAGGACGTTTTTACAAGCCTCTCCAGGACGATGAACGCGGCACCACGGAGCTGGCCTTCTATCAATCATTCTCTTCCATGCTTCCACATCACATCCGCGGATTCTTTCCTGTTTTCTACGGCACCCAACTTGTGGAGGCCTCTGATGGGTCTGGTTTACGTCCCCATCTTGTCTTACAAGATATAACCTCCAATCACCTTAATCCATCTATCTTGGACGTCAAAATCGGTTCCAGAACCTGGTACCCTGAAGCATCCGAAGATTACATCCAAAAGGTTCTCGAGGGAGACAGATTAACTACTACTGTCACCTTAGGGTTTAGAATATCTGGATTGCAGATATATGAAAGCAAGGAATCGGGATATTGGAAGCCGGCAAGGAAGGAAGTCAAGAGTTTTAGTGCCGATGATGTTAGATTAATTCTGAGGAAGTTTGTTTCATCAAATCTGGAACCGGAACCGGATTGTTGTTTTGCTTCTACCATATATGGTGGTTGTTCAGGGATTTTGGAACAATTATTGGAGCTGAAAGCATGGTTCGAGGATCAAACGGTTTACCATTTTCATTCATGTTCACTTCTCCTCTTGTTTGATAAAGAATCGGTTTTGAATGGAAGGACAGTACCGTTTGTTGAAGTTAAACTCATCGATTTCGCTCATACTGTGGAAGCTAAAGGTGTTATCGATCATAATTTCCTGGGTGGACTATGCTCCTTTATCAAGTTCGTCTCTGAGGTTCTCACCGATTCCAAAGTTTCCACAATCGAAGCTAGTTTTAATTAAAGAACCTGAGAAGAAATGGATATGTAGTAACAGAAAGTGATGAATTATCTGTTTCTTGACTTAAAGCTATGAGAGAATGTTGTCAAATAAGTGAATACCTTTGATGTGTTTTCATATATGAATCGGGTTGTGTTTATATCATAGTAAGTAAACATATTTTCTCAGTAGAGAAGGCGGAAGGGTTATATGTAAAAATAGACCTAAAATTGGCTAGGTTAATAAGGATGTGAGTCGCCAATGGATAGTATGTCATCTATATATACATATTATCTTTAAATAATCTTCTTCCTCCAATATTTTGCTACATATTTCAACTTTAAATAATTATTTAACAAAACTATTACAATTTTAATAGCATTGACGTGGCAACTCACATGACATTCTACATTTACTTCACGACTAATACCGATATATATTTTCTAAAAGATTTAATCAATTTTTTTAATTTATTAATTTTTTTACGAATTATATGTGAACAACCACATGAGTAATCATGCCAATGCCATTAACTTTTTACAGTTCAGTCAATTTTTTGTCCAAAAGAATGTAATTTAATTAAATTTTATGGTTGAAGGTCAAAATGATAAATAAATAAAAATAAGAAGAAGAAGAAGAAAAGAATAAGAACCAAAGTGACAAGATAGATAAATATATGACACTAAATTTATCATTGTGCGAATTCTAATAAAGAAATTTCTCTTTCCAAAATCAAAACAGGATACTATTGCAAATAATAAATTATGAAAGACCCAAAAGATCCAAATCCTTAAAAAGAAAAGTAAATTACACTAATAGTCACCTAATTATTAGTATTTTTTTATCATTCAACTACGAAAAGTTATAAAATAGTTAGCCAACTATTCAATTTTTTTTTTGGTCACCAATGACTAAATTACTAATGGAAAGATAGCTTAGCAGGTTTTAAAATTGGTATATAACAACTTTGACCCCAACATTTATATATTGTGTCAATTTAGTCTTGTTTCTAAAATATTTGACCCCCAATATTTACAAATTGTGTATTTTGGTCTTTTTTGTAGATTTTTTTCACTACAGCAAAAAATGTATATAGCAATGCAAGTAGCGACGTTTTTAAATGAAACGCCACCAATTTTTACAATTAGCGTCACTTGTCTTCAAAAACGTCATAAAAAGATTTGTGGAATCTTTGTCTAAAGCGTTGTTGTATGTCCATTTCTTTAGTTGCATTGTTGCATACAAACAACGTTAAATATTTGTGGCAGTAATTTTACCGATGATTTTGGTGGCACTTTCCTTTTCACCGTTATTTTTTTTATGAACGCCATTATAAGCTAAAAAAAACACTACAATAATCTTATTTTGACGTAGTGTTTGTAACATTGAGGGTTAATCTTAAAAGAATAAGAAAAGATAAAATTTATTATCTTTGATTTTTAAATATTTTCATTTTTAGTATATTTTCAATTAAATTTAGCTAATAAATTTGTTTTTTTAGCTTTTTAGGTGAAACGGTCACAAAGAAAAGTAAAACTACAAAAAAAAAAAAACCAAATTACACAATGTGCATATGTTGAGGGTTAACTTTTTTAGAATCAAAATTGTAACGACCCACATTTCAATAGTGTTGGAAAACACAGTTTCAGAACCTCATTTATGTAAACTAAGCCTGTAAACATAAAACAGGAATATTTGTGAAGTTATTATGAAAACATATTGAAGTTCAGTTAAGTAATTTAACTGATAAAGGGGCTAATTAAACTCAGGGACTAAATTGTAAAAGTTTAATCGCTATTAAGTTTTAATGTAGAAAAAGGTTTGGGGACCTATATAACAATTATCTAAAGGACCAAAAAGAGTAATAAACCAATTTTTGGCATGAGTGGTTTGTCGTAAAATGTACTAGTTAATTTGAGTCATTTTCGCACTTAAGAAGCTTGTTTTATAAGTAATTTAGTATTTTACATTACGTTTCTGATATTTAGTACTTAGAATTAAATATTAGTAAAAAAAGTGTTTTTAACACATTTTTTAAGTGTGGTGACCTATTAGGCCGACACGGACCTTAGGTAGTTCTAATATATTCAATAGTGTGTAAGGTCAAAGATTAAAGGCCCAATTGACGTGGAAGCAAGGGACGAATGACGCATTAGCTTCCCAGGACGTCAAAGCACGAAATGAATGACATAAGGCAATTTTCACTTGTCGTGTCATGCCATAGACATTGTATGTCGTGACATAGGTCAACTTGTCGCCCAAGGATACCGAGATTATTTTCATCCGTACAATCAACCTTATACGAAGGATTAAAACGTGCCAAAGACTTAATTGGGGTTGCCAACACTTCTGTAACAAGCCATTTTTAATGAAATCAGAAAATCAGTTTCGAAATTGTAACACCCCAAACCCGGCCTAGACGTTATGGCCAAATCTGGCGATGTCATATGAAAATGTTTTCAATAAAACTAAGTCGTTGCTAAAAACCATTTATCTGTTCAAACAACTCTTCGTTGTCTTTTGTTAATTCAAAACCATGTCATTTGTTTCTAAAACGATTTCCAAAATATTATACCTTACGGAAGCTTCTAAAATAGTTTATGTTATTTTGTTAAAACATTTGTCTCTTTTGAAAACCAGCGTTTCCTACCACTAACAGTTATAAGTCATAAACAATGAAAAATAAAACCCAAATTAAAGTAAAAATCCATAAAGGCCATGTTACATAAAAATATCCCAAATAATACTTAAATAATTAAATACGAAATTGTAAATGGTCGTGTGGCCACCGCTGAGTCCTCTGTCGCACCAAACCATCTATGTTTGGGGATTACCTGTACAGTAAAACAAAAGGGGTGAGTTTACGAAAACTCAGTATGTAACCCCCATGCAACCAAACAGACAGTATGTAAGCAAATAACAGTCTGGGCCTAAACCCTTCTCAATAACAGTAATTAGTTGGGCCATGGCCCATTACAGTAGTAGTACCAGTGACAGTAGCAGTAGGGCCTTAGCCTATCACAGAATCAGTATGCAATATGGCCTTAGCCCATTACAGTACAGTAACAGTGGTTGTAACAGTAGGGCTTTAGCCCATCACAATATCAGCATACAGAAAAGTGGTGTACAGTATGCAAGTCCTACCTAACCATCCACTATACACCATCTCCTGTCCAACCCTACACTCTTGTGGGGATTAAATCACCCACCCATCCCTACATTTACAAATTAGCACCAGTTGCGGCACTAAACAATATTTGCAGCAGAGTTGCTAGTATAATGGCTTAAAGCCATCAGTGAGTTGCAGCAGAGCTGCTAGTATATGTAACACCCCTTACCCAGGTTTAACGCCTTACCCGAGGACGAGGTATTACCAGACAATATCACAATCGTTCATACATCATCGAACCATAAAATTTTGTTTCAATTTAAAACATATTTATAAAATATCATACAACCCTTAAAGTGGGCCTACGAGGCCCAAAACATGGTTTGAGAGTGGTTCGGAACTAGACCGAGAACTCAAAAAAATTTTGGAAAAAATTTGACCTATTACAGGGTACACGCCCGTGTGAGGCAGGGACACGCCCTTGTGGGCAGGCCGTGTGGCCGCACAAGCCTATGTCCCCAGCTCGTGCTGAATTATTTTTCAATTTGAACCTACAGAGATTTTCACACGGTCGAGCACACGCCCGTGTCCTATGCCCGTGTCTCTCACACGGCCTAGCACACGCCCGTGCCTTAGCCCATGTGAAAACTTTGGGGTATTATGTTTATGACGTCATCACAAAAACTTCGTCACATGGCCAAGCCACACGCCCGTGGGCTAGGCCGTATCTATCACACGGTCAAGACACACGGCCATGTCTTCATCCCGTGTGTTTATTACAAAACATTAAATTTTCATAAATTTAGGTACAGGGGACACACGATTTATACACACGCCCATGAGGCTAGCCGTATGTTACACACGGCCTAGACATACGCCCGTGTGTCTACCCGTGTGGATAATTATAGGCTATTTTCCAAGCCAATTGTCACCCTGAAAACAAGCACAACTTATATCATATTCACACATGCACACCAACCAATTCAATGAAGTTCCTCATTAAGATATATATATATAAACCAACAATATCATTTGCCAAATCACATGGCATTAGCTACAAAATACTCATCAAAAAGCTTATGTCCACATGACAACCAACCCAAGGACACTTACAACACAAATCCATACCTATACATGCCATAGTTCAAAGGATTTCATTTCACTTTACCAAAAGAAAATGTTGATAATGTAGGTGATCCTTTGACACGTCCCAATCCCAAGCTAGCTCGACTGAATCTAGAAAACAAGGGAAAAAAGAAAAGAGTAAGCTTTAGAAGCTTAGTAAGTTTATATGTAAATAATTAACATCATAGCAACATTTAGTAATTGTAAAAGTTGTATCTCACACACCAACTTACCACCCATTCTTACCAATACTAACATACAATTCATGCACATTATTTACATCTACTCAAGTTCACATGCACCCTTGCACCCACATATAATTTCCCATAATTTCCACTTGCTCATACAAATGTACCTGCACTTACGCACCACCATGCTACACTAAACTCTTTAGTAAGCTTTCCCGTTGAACCCTTCAGTTTAACCTTTGATACTCGGTGGTTTTCAGCACATATCTCTACCATCACAATAATTCGGCTCTCGTGTACACATAGTGAAGGCCACTTTATCACCAATGTGACCTAGCCATTAAATCTCGTAGCTCTCCTGTACACATGGTGAAGATCACTTTATCACTTATGTGACCTAGCTACTTATAACATTGCTCATGTCTACATGATGTACCCTCTGTACCATACATGCGACCTAGCTATCTTTGAACCGTAGCTCTCGTGCATACATAGTGAAGGTCGCTTTATCACCCATATGGCCTAGCTACTACATAAATCTCGTAGCCCTCTTATACACATAGTGTCCTACCCTCGGAAGCACACATATGACCTAGCTACATAATATCCGTATCTTTTAAGTTTTTCGAAGATTCAACCGGGAATTCACCTTCCATAATTTTTAGCATCAAATAAAATTTTCCAACATCAACATTTCATAATATACGTTTAAAATTATTATCGTACAAATAAAATTTGACAATTTAATTACATATAAACTTACCTCGACAACAAAAAGCAATACTTTGCAAATTAGTCCAAAACCTTGCCTTTGCCTCGGTCAAGGTCGATTTTTCGATCTTATCGATCTATAATGACATATTGAACTCGTTTATTACACACATTACTCAATTGGACACAAAATCCTCCTATGGTAAATTTTATCATTTTACCCCTTTGTCAATTTTTGCAACTTAGTCCCTAGGCTCGTAAATTGAAATGTATTTATTTTTTTGGTTACCCAAGCCTAGCCAAATCACAATAGCACTCAAAACAGCCCAAAATTCTCATCAATTCATACTTTTACTACACAATTTATTAACTTTACAATTTGGCCCCTATTAAGGACTTTTATGAAAAATCACCTAGCATACATGGTTTACCACACCTTAAACTTTCATATTCCACCATTAGACATCAAAATACTTGCATATCATTCATGGGTCAAATTTTAAACATCAACCCTAGCTTGAAATAATGGTAAAAATAGCTAGAGCAAGTTACATGATTGCAAAAATACGAAGAATATTAAAAACGGGGCTAGAAGTCACTTACAATCAAGCTTGAAAGATGAAGGAAACCCTAGCTATGGATTCACCCAATATTAGGCCAAGAAGAAGGAGTATGAAGACATTTTGGCCTTATTTTTCCCTTTTTATTTCTTTTATTAACTAATGACCAAAATGCCTTTATTAAAAACCTTTAGTATTCCACCCTTCCTTGGGCATTTTTGTCTAAACAAGGTTAAAATGGTTTAATTACCATATAAGGACCTCTAGTTTAAAATCTCAATTCAATTAAGTACCTTTGTAGATTAAAACCCATATTTTTCACCTATTGCAATTTAGTCCAACCTATCAAATTGGACATGCAAATAATAAAATTCATGCACCAACACTTCACGTAATTATTCAAACACCCAATAAACATCAAAACTCAATTAGAAAAATATTTTAAACCTCGAAATCATGGTTTTGAAACCACTATTCCATTTGACCTCTAATTCGAGCTGTTATAGTATAACAGGCATAAAGCCTTTTAGTACACTTCCTTCAATCATATCAACCCAACCTCATGCAATGCAACATACAGATATAATATGCCATGTCGTGGTAGTAGTATATACAGTATCAGTTATCCAAATAAAATCATGCTCAGTAACATATATTACTTATACAGTTATATCACTTATTAGGGGTCTAAGAAAGGCTTACCGACCCTACAGTAGGTTCACAGTTGTCTCGGGCGACCCGTGTAACCTTAACAAATAAATCAGTAAAACGGGCTCACACGCCCGTGTTGATCTGCTCGTGTGGGCCCACACGCCCGTGTGGCCCACACAGCCTAAATTGACCTTGGCCGTTTAGATCACACGCCTAGCCCAGAATCCAACATGTCTGTGTGGTTCACTTGTGTAGGCCCACATGCCCGTGTGGCCCACACGGCCCAATTGGTCGAGCCTATGTCTCACACACGACTTCACCGACCAGCACATAGCCGTGTCATAGGCCCGTGTCCTGCACAAACAGCCTGATTCTTCAATTACGCGATCGTGTCCAACCACATGGCATACCACATGGGCAACCACACACCCGTGTAGCATCGACAGTTCATTTTTTCGGCTTTTCACTAGGATGCATTTTCAGTGTTTCTGGCACACACATGGTTCGATTTCGACGCAAAAAAACTCCTAAGCACTCTAGAACCTATATTTGACAATTTCGAGTCTAAAATCAATCACTTAAATTGAATTATTCCGAACAAACCAATTCCAAAACGTACTGATAACCTTACCTTTAACGAACAATGATGGTTTCTCGCTGCTCTAAACCCAAAAAGCAGCCCACAGCTCCTTGACTGTCCCCTAATCAGAAAACAAACTCTTAAAACTCCATTGCTTCACCAAAATGAAACACAACGTACCTCTAGACTTATCGGCTAAACACTAAAAGTAGAGATGTGCAATAACGATGAAAAAGGGGCAATAATTAAGATTAATATAAAGGAAAAATGTGAAGAACATGGTAGCAAGAGGAATTCGGCTGAAACCAAAAAGAAAAAGGAAGGTGGAGAGGGGAATTTTTGCAGAGAATTTCAGTGGGGAGTGCAAAATATTTGGGTAACTCCCCATTCCCCTTATTTACTCCCACTAAACCACATCTGTTGCAACAACTCAATATCCCAATCCATCTCAAACACCCCTACGGTATTAACAGCAAAAATAGTGCCCAAGTAACGACTCGAACACAAGACCTCCCTTACTCCCAGACTCTTCTTAACCACCAGACCAACAGGCCCATTCTGATATAAATTTACCAACATTTAAACTTAAGCCTATTGAACAAGAACAGGGATTAATTCAATTAAAAAAAATTTTGCTCAGGTTAAAGCTTGAATCCAAGACTTTTCAGATACTCCTAGAATACATAACCACTGAAGCAGACAGATATTTGTGTCATAAATGCACGAAATCAATTATATAAATTTAGGGGCGTTACAGGAACCAAAAATCCAACAAGTAAATATTTATTTTATTATTATTTTAGTGTCTACGAAATCTTAGTAAGGTCGAATAAAATTTTTACTAAGAAATTTTGACGTTTGCATGCTTAATTTCGTGAAAAGGACTAAATCATAAAAGGTACAAAAGTATAGTTCTTTTATTTAAAGGTATCTATTAGCTATGAAATTAAATTGTTAATGGATTTATATGGTAATTATACTATTATTATAAATAGTGGGCAAAGATAGACACTGAATAAGTGAATTTTTATGTTATAACAAAGGTTAAACTAGTAATTTAATAAATAAAAGAAAATTAAAACAAAGTAAAAATGGTATCATCTTCTAATTTGGTTTCTTCCACCAAAATATTGAAGAAAAACACCATTTTTGGTGCTTTGAAGGTTTGGCCAAGCATTCTCTTTGCATGTAAGTGATTTTTTATCACATTGTTAATGATTTCTATGTTTTTGAATAATCTAGCTAGCCCAGAGACTAATTTGAAAAAATTTTAAAGTTTTAGGGTTTTTCCATTAATGTTCTTGCATGATTTTTGAATTTTAATGAAAGATTACGAGTCTTTGTTATTAAATAAACAACTTTTGTAAAGTAATTTTTGATGAAATTATCATTTAGAGACTTAGTTGTAAAAGTAGTAAAATACTATGATGGGGTTGTATAAGCCCCTGGGTAATTCGGCTAGCATGAAAAGTGGATGAATTTGCATAAATGTCAATTTACGTGCTTAAGAACTAAACTGTAAAGAATTTAAAATATTAGGGGTAAAAGTATAAATTTGCAAAAGTATGGATTTTGGACTACATTGAATAGTATGATTATTAAATGAATTGAATTTGCTTATTTAGATCAAGATAAACCTCGTACAGATCTAGATCGAGGAAAAGCTAAAGACTCAGATTAGTGATCTTGTTCTTGTATCTTTGAAATCGAGGTAAGTTTGTATGTTTAAATAACGTTTTAATGTTTTTTCATATATATGCTATTTACTATTTATCACGTCATGAAATGATAGAAATATAATGATGTTTCGACAATTATCGAGCCTTGTTTAATCCTTAGAAATGTATATGATACAAATGACATGTCATTAGGGCTACCATGTTTCGGGTGCTGGCCTTGAATGTCCTACCGATGGCTGAGCTCCGGCATTGTTGTAGAGACTCGTCAGCTTGTTTGAGCGGTATCATGTAGCTTACATTTCGACCGTCAGCTTGTGTGAGCAGAGCCATTTTATGGCTCAAGTGAGCAGCAATGCAAAGGAAAAAGGAAAGGAATTTTTTCAACCATTTGTTTAGCACACTTTATGTAAGTTTTCCTGCGTATCCGATATTATTCTAAATGGTTCAACAGGCATGAAAAGGGAAGGAACAGTAAGTGTTCTAATGGTTATGTTATGAACTTGTAACAACCCGATAGTCACAGTCGAAAAATGTATTTTCGGGTGTACGGTTTCGTAAAATGGACTCATAAATATTTTAAAAAAATATTTACGAAGTTAGTTGTGGAGTTAATTAAGTTTTTGTTAGGTAAATTAGCTTGAATTAAGAATAATTAAGTAAAATAACTAAATTGCATTTAGTTTAGAAGTTGAATTATAAATTAAAGAAAGTTAAAAGGGCCAAATAAGCAATTAGGCCAATTACATAAATTGAGGTGGCATAAGTAGATATTTATTTAAAAATCTAAAGTTAAAATATATATTATAATATTATAATAATATTACTTAAAAGTTAAGTATATATATTATATTATATTATATTATATTATATTATATTATAATAACTAAATAAAATAGAAAAGAAACAAAAGAATAGAAACAGATAAGCAAAACGAAAGAAAAGAAAAAGGGAAATAAAAGAGAAAAAGTTAGGGTTCAAGGGTCCAAAACTTAATTGGTAAATCAATTTAGTCTCTTTTCTTGTAATTTTTATATTTTTAGAATCCTAGTATTAAATAATACTTAACTTATATTAAAATTTTAAAAAATATTGAATTTTTAGATGTTTTTCATGTTGAATAATTTAAGTATTTGGGATTAAATTGATAGAATTTTAAGTTAGAAAAGAGAAAGGGATTCAATTGTAAAATAAATTATAAGTTTCGAGTATTAGGGACTAAATTATAAAAAATTTATATTTAGGTATTTGAGTGAAATTAGAGAGTTGAATTTAGCCTAAAGTGGAAATTGAGTGAAAATATGGAATTAGTTTTGAAGAAATAAAGTTAGTCTCGGTTTAAGGACTAAATTGAAATTTAGACAAAAGTTAAATAAAAATTGAAATATTCAATGTGAAATTGTATTGTATTGATGAATTTTAATTGATTTAATTTCCGTAGCTAACGCTGTACCGGAAACTTCGACTAAGAAAGGAAAAGATAAAGTCGACAAGGAGTAGTAGCTAAGAAATTCTGGTTTGTATTTCTATAATCCGAATTTAATTATTAATTGTTGCATTTTGATTTAAATGTTTAAGGTAAGTAAATAAGGTAAGTGTTAGCATTTTTTATGTTGAATTAAATGTATGTGAAATTGTGATTTACGTAATAATTGAGTATTAGATAATTGTGGCATTAGAAAAGTGAGTTGAAACCCTATTAACTGTATCAGGCTGAGTCGGATATAGATGACATGCCATAGGATTGGAAGAGTTCAGAGATACTTTAACTTCGAGTCGATGAGACACTGGGTGTCAAATTATTCTTCGGATAAATTCGATGAGGCATTGGGTACCAATTTACTTCGGCATGGCCGATGAGACACTGAGTGTCAACTTATTGCTTCGAATTATCTGATGAGGCACTGGGTGCCAAACTGGTATGTTTTGGTTGGATCCGTGTATTCGTCCGAGTCCATGTCATGTTAATAAGGGTTATTGAATAAAATAGTGTTATGATTGATATTGACTGGTGATTTGAAATATGGTTAGAGACACATGATTTATGTATTTATGAATTGAATATGAATGAACAATATTATTGTTCAAATGATTTGTGTTCATATTGTGAAAAGCTATCTGGGATAACAAATGACAATGTGGACATGTGGACATTCGGCCGGGCCACACGGGTGCATGTGTCTCTTGTATTTTGAAAATTTTCTATGTTTTTTAAAAAGTTTTCTGAGTTTTCAGTTTAGTCCCGAACCACTCTTAGTGCATGATTTGGGCCTCGTAGGCTCATATTAGGGACAATGTAAATGTATTTGATTGATGATTATTTAGAAATGGAAAATATATGTGAAATGTATGATTATTTATGTAACAAGTCCGGTAATGCTCCAAAATCCTATTTCGACGACGGATACTGGTTAGGGGTGTTACATTTGTTGGTATCAGAGCTATAGGTTAGTCAATTCTAGGACTAACATAGCGTAGTGAGTCTAACTATACATGCCATATTTAACCTGTGATAGTGTGATATCTTTTGAAAGTTTCTAAATTGTGTTTTTATATAGTAATAGATTCCAATCAAGCTGACTCCGATGATGTTGAAAGTAATGTGCTAGCCTCCGTACATGGAGTCGTACCATCTAAATTGAGACCTGTATCTGAGGGTTATGGAGGAGAGGCCAAAAAAACTTTCTTCTAAATGATGAACGAATGGTTTTTTTAGTATGTCTGAATGAATCCAGCTATTCAACAACCTCCACCTTCACCTATTCCCCAACCGATCCTTGTAGCTTCCCAAGGTTTGGAACCTATACGTATAAATAAGCCACTTGTTGATAAAATTAGAAAGTATGGGGCTAAAGAGTTTAAAGCTATTGTTGATGATGATCTTGAAAGAGCTGAGTTTTGGCTTGAGAATACTATTTGGGTATTTGATGAACTATCCTGTACACCGGTGGAATGTGTTAAATGCGCCGTATCTCTTCTGAAAGATGTTGCATACCAATGGTGGAATACTTTGATATCTGTGGTACCAAGAGAAAGAGTCACGTGAGAATTATTTAAGACTGAATTCAGAAAGAATTATACAAGCCAACGATTTATCGATCAAAAGCACAAAGAATTTCTGAAACTGAAACGGGGTCGAATCACTGTATCAGAATATGAAAGAGAATTTGTGAGACTCAGCAAATATACTCGAGAATGTGTTTCCACTGAGGCAATTATGTGTAAGCAATTTGAAGATGGGTTAAATGAAGACATTAGACTTCTAGTCAAGATTCTTGAATTAAAAGAATTTGTCTTGTTAGTCGATAGAGTTTGCAAAGCCAAAGAGCTTAGCATAGAAAAGAGAAAAATCGATTTTGAAGCTAGAGATTTGAGAAAGAGAATTACAAGAAAGTCTCATCAATCAGCATTTAAGAAATTTAAAGAACATCACTACCGTTCTACTGTTTCTAGGGGGCATTCTAGTCGAGACAAAGATGTGAGACACGTTACTTCTAAACCTCAGACTACATCAGTAGCTAGTACGGGTAGTGTTAGAAATGCTAGACCCGAGTGCAAACATTGCAATAAACCATACTATGGTGAATGTAGGGTGAAGAGCAAAGCATGTTTCAGATGTGGATCCATTGATCACAATCTCTTAGAGATTGTCCAGAGAAGTCTGTGAATAAAAAAGCTCAAGCGACGAAACCGAGTAATACAGCTGCTAGAGGGAGACCATCCCAAAACACTAGAAATACGAGTGGTAATCATAGAGCTACAAGAGATTCTATAGTAATATCTGAGGCACGGGCCCCAGCCAGAGCTTATGCCATTTACACATGTGAAGATGCATCGTCACCAGATGTTATCACCGGTGCTTTTTCTCTTTATGACACTGATGTAATTGCATTGATTGATCCTAGATCAACTCACTCATATGTTTGTATGAATTTAGTGTTATTAAGAATTTACTTGTCGAGTCCACTAAATTTGTGGTTAAAGTATCGAACCCCTTAGGTCAGTATGTCCTAGTTGATAAGGTTTACAAGAACCGTCCTCTGATGACCCAGGGTTACTGTTTTTCGATTGATTTGATGCTTTTACCATTTGATGAGTTTGACTTGATTCTGGGTATGGATTGGTTGACTCTGCATAATACAGTTGTGAAATGTTAGAATAGTGAAATTATTCGTATTGCATCTGATGATTCAAGTGGATTGGCCATTGTGATATCATCTATGCTAACTCAGAAATATGTGAAAAAGGGTTGTGATGCTTACCTTGCATATGTATTAGATACAAAAGTATCTGAATCGAAGATTGAATCATTGCCAGTGGTTTGTGAATATCCGTATGCATTTCTAGCAGAGTTAACTGGGCTGCCACCGATCAGAGAGGTTGAATTTACTATTGAATTAGTACCAGGAACATCAGAAATCAGAATGGTACCTGAAAGGGAAACAGAAAAAAGGGTGAGCTACTCAAGCTCAGTGTGAGATAAATAACCATCTAACTACAGATTTAGGGCAGAACACCAGAAAATAATTCCGAAGCAGAACATACTTATAGGAACAAACAGTAACCTTGAGACAAAAGTCTCAATTGAATATTACGAATCAAAATCAGACATCAGTTCTAATCAATCAATCAATTACAATCAGAGTACAGTCATTGCACAAAGCCACAAGTGCTTTGCAGTCATAAGAGACAATCAGTTACAGAGTTAGTAATTCTCATTCAATCGTAGGTATCAATTCAGTCAGTCAAATACAGTTAGAGTTTACAGAATTTGCATAGGCACGAGTCTATGATCCTCCGTCCAACCCTGCACTAACTGTGGGGATTTAATGAACCCACCCATCCCTACACCTACAAGTCATACCAAATGCGGCACAGACAGAAATTTGTAGTTAAGTTGCCAGATCAGGTAGTCGTACGTAGCATAACTAATGTACCTGTGGTACTGTGCAATGCGGTAATTTGCTATACCAATATCAGTAAAGCCCATGACCCTCTGGATAGTGGGACTGCCCACGACCCTCTGGGTATTAGGGGTTACAGTATGCAGATAGACTGTCAGTCTCGTATATTACGTAGCAATGCTAGCGTATAAGCTGTACGTTGCAATGCGGTAAACCGCAGTACAGTCATGCAGTATGTACTGCCAAATCAGATGGTAGTATGTAGCGTAGCTAATATACATGCGATACAGTGCAATGCGGTGAACCGCTATACCATCCATAGGATGTCATCCCAGGTTGTCTGGCAACGATGATCATCAGTATTGTCCCAATCAGATCAGTCTTCCTTCTCTTCAAAATTCACCAAAAAACTTTATATGCAGATGTATGTATGCAAATGTACCAATTCAAAATGCAATTTTAGACAGTCACTCACAATCAGTCAATCAGTTTCAAAAGTGTGTACACTCGTACACTCAGATTTAGTATCTAACATATCACACATTCAATCACAAGCAATAGATAAACGAAGTCAAGACAAAGTCATATTTACCCTCAGTAAGCATAGTCAAGGGTTGGAACACATAGAATCGCGATTGCACTTAAATCGCCCTAGAATCAGAATTTGGTGAGTTAGGGCCACGCGGCAGTGTGCTCTGGCTGTGTTGAGCATTCCAGACCGTGTGAGGGTCCAAACGCCTGCGTGGAGGGTAGCACACGGCCGTGTGACAAAGGCACATACCCGTGTGGTGTAGGGACACAGCCGTGTGACCAGGCCATGTAACTCACTGTTTAAACTCACTAATACAGTGTACAGGGTAGACACAGTCGTGTGAAGTTTTCACACGCCCGTATGGCCACCAGGCACGGCTGTGTGTCCTGAAAGACACGGCCGTGTAAAAGCCCTAAATTTTTCAAACCAATCACACGACCATGTGCCAAGCCGTGTGACCCCAAAACTCAGAATTTCTAATTTCCAAATTCACACGCCCGTGTGCCCAAAGGACACGGTCGTGTGAAAATCGAAAAAATCCTAAAAATTGGCCACACACCTATGTGGCCAGGCCGTATGGCATCCAAAATTGGCCAAAAACCCTAGTTCCCAAATTCACAAGGTTGTGTGCCTCGGCACACGTCCATGTGGCCGTTGGGGAGGACATGAAACCACCTCTAAATCAGCCCTAAATTCGTCATTTCGACTACTAAAACAGTCCCTAACCTTTGCGCTATGAAAGTATATCAGAAATAGGCTATTTTCCTTCACTTCCTACGTCCAAAAACCCAAACCCTCGATTTAACAAACAATTCAGAAATACCAAATTTGAAGTTTGTAAAATCAATTTAGTAATTAAACGAAAATATTATAGATACAGTTCGAATCTCACACATATTTTGCGATTGGAGCCGACAACGAAGGAGCGATAATCCCAAACCCGTAGACAAACCGTTTTCAAAATCAGGAGACAACCAAAAGAAAAAGAGAGAAAAGAAAAATAGAGAGAAACCAAAGAGAAGAGAACGTGTAAAAATAAAATTATAAATGTAAACAAAAAAAATAAAAGCCATGAAATAAAATAAAATACAAGTAATATAAGTAGCAAAATAAAACTAAATAATTCACTCTGAAAGCGCACACCAGGTCTCGAAACCAGATCTCAAAGATAAGCTAACACTCATCGAACCACTAGACCAGCAGGCCCATTCTTGTCACTAAAGTACATAACTAATCACTTATATGCAACCACCTCACTACCCTTATGACTCAAGACCCAAAACTTCTAGGCCCAAAATTCAGGACGTTACACTAAGAAATTGTGTGAATTTGTATTTTTATGAATTAAGGACTAAATTGATAAAATGTAAAAGTTTAGGGGCTAATGTGTAAAAATGCCCAAATATGTATTTTTGGATTAAATTAAATAAATAAGTAATTGAATGAGCTAAATTTGATTACGTATAGATCAAGAAAGAAAAAATTTAGATTTAGAACGGGGCAAAAGCAAAGTGATCGAGTAGTGATCTGATACGTCATTTCCTAATCTGTGGTAAGCTCGTATGCTAATAAACATTGTTAAATTGTGTTATAAATGTTTTATTATTGTTGCATTGAATTAAAATGTTGAATGGTTATGAGTATGAGCCACAATCGACAAAGTTACGACGGCCGAAATTATCATACGAACCTTATGAATAGTTTAGGATACAAATGTCATGACATTAGGGTTACCGAGATGAGATTACGTGTAAGACCATGTTTGGGACATGGCATCAATATGAGATTTTGTGTAAGACCATAGCTGGGCTATTGGCATCGATATGAGATTACATATAAGACCATATCTGGGATATACATTGTACGACCTATATGTGATTCCCGAGTATACTTAATGATTCCAAGAGGTTCAACGGGCATAGTCAAGACGAGAATGAAAGTATAATCGAATTAAGTGATACAAGTACGTACGAAAGCTATGTGAATAGTGAATGGTGGTAACTTGATGAGTTGATATGAGATCATATTAAAAAAAAAACATGAGAAAGGTTTGTGTTTGACATGTGATATAGCATATTATGCTTTATTATGCTTAGATGATTGAATCGCAATCATTTGATATGTTAAGTTTAGTGCTTACTAAGCTAAAAAGCTTACTTTCATTTATTTTTCCATATTTTATAGTAAATCGAAGCTAGCTCAGATCGGGGAATCATCAGGAACATCATCGCACTATCAGACATCTATTGTGGTACTTTTGAGCTTATGTACATATGGTATATGCCATGTATAGGTTATGGTCACTTTGTCATATTTTGGCATGCTTGAGAAATGAAAATGAGCCATGAGATTTGGCTTAGAAATGATGTAAATGTTATGTGTATTTGGCCATTAGAAATGGCTTGATGATGATTATGGTTTGATGTATATAATGTGTATGAAATGGCATGTTTTGGTATGGTTGTGGTTATGACATTATAGATGTTTAAAGGGTTAGTTGAATGATGGTGTATGAAAGCATGAGAAAGGTCTTATTTTGGCATGATTTTATATGCCAAATTGGTTAGTTATATAGTATGGTTTTGAGATAGTGAATTGATTAAATTTAAGTTTACTAATATGTGTGAAACATAGCTATTGAATTATGTTAGTTTCGTATGTGTTTTGGATAAGAAATGATTTTGATTTGAGTATTAAAATGGTTAGAATTGTTATGGTATAAAATATTGTGAATTGAGGTTGATTATGGTTGCCTATTATGAATGAATTCGTACCATTATTGCTTGTGTAGCGTATGCAAAGTTGGGGTGGCGAAATGGCCTTATGAATAGCCTATTTTTGTCCACATGGGCAGAGATACGGGAGTGTGTCTCAGCCATGTGCAACACACGGTCATGGTACACGATCGTGTATCCCCTGAAGTGTAATTAAAATTCAAGTCAATAAGTTACATGGCCTAGACACACGGGCATGTGGTCGGCCCTGTGATAAAGCCAATATACCCTCTAGTTTTCACATGACTTGGTACACGGGCATGTGGTCGGCTGTGTCATGCAAGTCAGTATGTATGCCCTGTTTCTACACGGCTTATAACACGGGCGTGTTTGTAGCCATGTGAGACATACGGCCTGTTCACACGGGCGTGTGACCCCTATATTCTTGAAAATTTGCCATGTTTTCCAAAGTTTTCATATGTTAATGGTTTAGTCTTCAACCACCTTTAAAGCATGTTTAAGGCCTCGTAGGCTCTTATAAGGGACAATGTGATTGTGTTTGAATGACTTATGAATATGAGTGCTTAATGTATGAGAAATGTATGCTAAATGATATGATTTGATCGATAATACCTTGTAACCCTATTTCGGCGATAGATACGGGTTAGGGGTGTTACACGAGCGGTTTGAGAAATGCCAACAGAGTTTTGAAAAGTTGAAAACACTATTAACTGAAGCACTAGTTCTAGTTCAACCTAAGTCTGGTAAAAAGCTTGTGATTTTCAGTGATGCATCATTAAACGGTTTGGGATGTGTTCTAATGCAAGAAGGCAAATTGATAGCTTATGCTTCCAGATAGTTAAAGCCGCACGAAAAGAATTATTCGACACACGATTTAGGGTTAGCCGCTATTGTTTTCTCCTTGAAAATTTGGCAACACTATATGTTCGGTGAAAAATGCCATATATTTACTGATCACAAAAGTTTGAAGTATTTAATGTCTCAGAAAGATTTGAATTTGCGACAACGAAGATGGCTTGAATTGTTGAAAATTTATGAGTTAGTGATAGATTATCATCGGGGGAAAGTGAATATAGTCGTGGACACTCTAAGTAGAAAATCTTTGTTTGCTTTACGGGTGATGACTATGCAGTTGACCTTATCTAATAATGGATCAATATTGGATGAGTTAAAAACTAAACCATTGTTTCTTCAGCAAATTTGTGAAGCTAAAAAATGTAACAGTGAATTGCAAGTTAAACAAGTACAATGTGAATCGACTCCTGATTCAGATTTTCGAATTGGAACCAATGATTGTTTAATGTTCCAAGATAGAATTTGTGTACCAAGAAATTCTGAACTTATTTAGAAAATTCTACACGAAGCACGCAATGGTTGTTTATCTGTTCATCTAGGGAGTACTAAAATGTACAATGATTTGAAATAGATGTACTAGTGGTCGGGTATGAAACAAGACATTTCAGAGTTTGTATCGGAATGTTTGGTTTGTTAACAAGTTAAAGCCGATCATCAAGTGCCTTCGGGACTGTTATAGCCTGTGATGATACCAGAGTGGAAATGGTATAGAATTACAATGGACTTTATATCAGGACCACCCCTATCTCTGAAAAAAAAGATTCCGTCTGGGTTATCATTGACCGTTTAACGAAATCTGTGCATTTTATTCCGATACGTACAAACATTTCACTTGATAGACTAGCTAAATTGTACATCTCTGAGATTGTCAGATTGCACAGGGTGCCAGTTTCTTTTATTTCAAATAGAGATCCGAGATTTACATCATGATTTTAAAAGAAATTGCAAGAAGCTCTGGGAACACGATTACATTTTAATATTGTTTTTCATCCTCAAACTGAGGGTCAATATGAGAGAATAATGCAGATTCTTGAATATATGCTTCGTTGCTGTGTTTTAGAGTGTGAAGGCAACGAGGAGAAATATTTACCATTAGTTGAATTCGCTTATAACAATAGTTTTCAATCAAGTATAAAGATGGCACCGTACGAAGCATTGTATGGTTGTAAATGTCGAACTCTGTTATACTGGGCCTAGGTTAGTGAAAAAAAGATTCACGGGGTTGATTTGATCAGAAAGAATGAAGAGAAAGTAAACGTGATACGTGACGGTTTGAAAATAGCTTCAAATCGTCAGAAATCATATGCGAATTTAAAACGTAAAGATATTGAATTGCAGATCGGCGACAGAGTGTTTCTAAAGGTATCACCATGAAAGAAAATTCTTCGATTCAATCGTAAAGGAAACTCAAGTCCGCGATTTATCAGGCCGTACGAGATTATCGAGAGAATAGGGCCAGTGGCATATCGACTAACATTACTGTCAGAATTAGAAAAGATTCACAATGTATTTCATGTGTCAATGTTATGATGATATCGATCAGATCTGTCACATGTAATTTCTCCAATAGAGATTGAAATTCAGCCTAATATGACGAATAATAAAGAACTGATCAGAATTCTAGCTAGAGAAATTAAAGAGTTAAGAAACAAAAGCATAGCTTTAGTGAAGGTTCTATGGAAACGACACAGTATCGAAGAAGTTACGTGGAAACCCGAGGAAGCTATAAGAAAACAGTACCCTAACCTATTTACTGGTAAGATTTTCGGGGACGAAAATCTCTAAAGGGGGAGTTGTAACAGCTCGTTTTTAGTTAAATCAGAACATTGGTTTCGGAACCACAAATTTGAAGTCAAAATAAGTATTTTATTATTATTCTAATGTTTACAGCATGCTAGTATGATTGTGTAAAAATTTTGTTAAGAAATTTTTTCGTTTGATTACTTAATTTGATGAAAAGGACTAAATTGCGTAAATGTAAAAGTTGTTTTCTATTAGCTAAAGGTGTCTAATAGCTATAGAACTTAAAAGTGGAAGTCTTTAAGTAGTAATTAAACCATTATAATGGTTAATGGACATTTATGGACATTAGTTATGAATTATAAAGGTTAATAATAAAGGTTAATTTGGTAAATGAATAAAATAAACTAAGTAAATTAAAGAAAAACAAAATAAATCAATTTAGTTCATCTTCTCCACCGAATTTTAGAGAAGAAAACTCCATTAAAGAGCTTCAAGCATTTGGCCATAGTCTATCCTTGCATGTAAATGCATTTTTGCTTGGTTTTTAATGATTTTTATGTTTTTGAGATCGTTACAACTAAGTCTAGCTAGCCCAGGGACTAATTTGACAAACTTCTAAAGTGTTTGAGTGTTACCATTATTGAATTTGTATGTATTTTGATGTTTGATGATAGTTAAACAAGTTTTATAAAGTGATTTTTTGTAAAATTTCAAATTAGAGATTAAATTGAGAAATATGAAAATTTTGTGGTCAAAATGTGAAATAAATGAAAAATATGGGCAGTTATGTCAATAAGAGAAATTCGGCTAGAATGGGTAGGGACCTAATTGCATGAATTTGTATTTTTACTAGCCAAGGACTAAATTGTAAAGAAGTTTAAATAATAGGAGGCAAAAGTGTAATTTTGCCAAAATAGAAGTTTTGGATTAAATGGAATAGAATGGTAATTGAATGAGCTAAATTTGATTATATATAGATCAAGAAAAGAAAAGATCGGAATTATATTGGGGGAAAAACAAAGTGGTGGATAGATAGCTCGATTTTCATCCATGTTACAC
The DNA here is from genome assembly GCA_020496765.1 of Gossypium stocksii. NCBI lineage: Eukaryota > Viridiplantae > Streptophyta > Magnoliopsida > Malvales > Malvaceae > Gossypium > Gossypium stocksii. The sequence goes on from CM035622.1 coordinate 73,887,967, forward strand.
GAGGTAAGTTTGTATAGTTAGAATTGATTATTTAAATATGTACCTATTTCAAATGTATCTATATGAATTGAGATAAATAAATTATATGATATCTGAATGCCTAAATGATGAAGTCTGAATAATACCGAGCCCTGTTTGAACCTTAAGAATTCATAAGATATGAGTGACATATCACTAAGGTTACCGTTTGGTTGGGATTCCTGCATGTGTTGCAGACTCACCACAGCTCGTATGAGCTTACCGATATTTCAGCTCGTAAGAGCTTACCGTTTCTCAGCTCATTAGAGCTTAATGTTACCTCAGCTTAGGAGGAGCTTACTGTTTATAGCTCGAAAGAGCATATATGTACAGGAATTGATGGATTACCGATTAGTACACTTTGTGTGTGTACCACCCGTTATCTATCGATATTCGAAGTGGTTCAACAGGTACAAATCTACTACGGGTTATATGAATTATATGAAATTGATGATATATGATATACTGAATTACAAAATAGAAGATATAAGTACATGAAGCTTGAATGATTGTTGAGTTCATCCATATTGATTTGATGATTATATGAGTATTATATGACTAACCAATTGGTGAATACATATGTTTAGGCATTTGACAACATGATTGGGTTATGTTATGTTTATTTACCTAAATTATGAATAAATGGTAAGTTTAATTCTATATTATACGAGCTTACTAAGCTTTATAACTTACTCTGTTTCCTTTTCTATGTCTTATAGTGATTCAGAAGCTGGCTCAATTTGGAAGTTATCGGAGATCGCATCATACTATCTAGCAATCAGTTTGGTACTTTGAACTTGTGTATTTGGTTATATGTCATGTATAGGAGTTATGGTCATTTTGGTATATATGTTAGTTATGTATTTAGCCATTTGAATTGGCTAGTAAATGATAAATGTTTTGGTTGTATATAAATTATGCAAATGGTCATTTTGTTATATGATTGATAATGTTATGTGAAGCTTGTTGTGAATTGGTTTTTGGAAGACTAAATGGTTAAAATGTGGGATTAGTATGCTTGTGACTTTAGGTAAAATAGTGCACAATTGATAGTAACCATTTTGATGAATGGTAAATGTGAATTTGGTATGTTTTGAATAGTTGAATCAAGATGTTATGAACTTTATAGATTTATTATGAAATTAGCATGAAATAAACTTGGTTGAAGTTGGTTTAAATTGTTTATTTATGTCATGTTATATGTAATTTGTCTTGGTGTAGGTGAATGCAAATTGGGTGAGAAATATGGCTTGTAAACTAGCCTATTTTCATCCACAGGGTAGAGCACGGACGTGTGTCTTAGCCGTGTGTGACACACAGTCAGGTAACATGGCCATGTGTCCCCTGTAGTATTTAATGAAAACAAGTCAATGAGTTACATAAGCTAGTCACACAGGCGTGTGGTTGGCAATGTGACACAAGTCAGAGAATTACACGGGATAGGACACGGTTTGGGACACAGCCATGTGATCCTATTTCGAATGTCCACACGGCTTATGACAGGGATGTGTCTTCGACCGTGTGAAACACATAGTCTGGCCACACGGGCATGTGCCCCATGTATTTTGAAAATTTTCTATGTTTTCCCAAAAGTTTCTTGAGTTTTCGTTTAGTCCTGAACCACTCCTAATGCATGATTTGGGCCTCATAGGCTCATATTAGGGACAATGTGAATGTATTTGATTGATGATTATTTAGAAATGGAAAATGTATATGAAATGTATGATTATTTATGTAATAAGTCCGGTAATGCTCCAAAATCCTTTCCAGCGACCGATATGGGTTAGAGGTGTTACAGTAACCCTGTTCCGGTGGCAGATAAAGGTTGGGGGTGTTACAGAACCTATGGAAATGTATGAAATGATCTATGAATGTATATCTATGTTTATGGAAAGTATGAATCCAATGGCATTATGTTCATGTGAATTTACCTTACCATGTGATAATTCAAGTGAATTATGTGTTAAAGCACTAACATTTGTTGTTGATGATGCTCAGGCTTGTGCCAAGCTATTGGTTGGATTGTATCATGTTTAATTTTAAAGTTATGCATTGAAATGGTAAGTTATATTCATGTTATTGAACTTACTAAGAATTATATGCTTACGTAGTTTTCTTTCCTATGTTTTATAAACTATCATAAGCTTGATCAGTTTAAAAGCTCGTTGGAGACCTATCATACTATCCAGCGATTATATCAATAGATTTTGATGTTTTGTTTATGGTTATAATGGCATGTATAGGTGGATTTATGTTTAATGGCTAGTTGATGTTTATGGTATGTAAATGTTGCTTTGAATTTGTGGTACTTTTAGCACTTTTAATACCTTGATGTTGGGTGTTAATATGGTCAAGTTGATGCATGATTTTATGACCAAAGTGGTAAGTGATGGTATGCTTGTTATGTGATCAATTATGGTATGTTTTGATATGGAATTAAGTTAGTTGTGTATGGTTGTGTATGGTTGATGTATGGCCAAATATGCATAAGTTTAGATGTGTTTAATGGTTTGTAATTGAGGTGACTTATTAGCATATTGGTTGTATAAATTAATGGTTTAGTGAATTGGTCATATTATGCATATTTTGGTGCCTTGATCATATGTGTATATTGCTTGTAGGTACATGGTTGAGATGGATGATGGAAATGGCTTGATTTTGGTCAATTTATTGTCCACACAGCCTTATAACACGGCCATGTGTCCCTTGTAGGTTTTAAAGATTACAAGTCAGGAAGCTACACGGCTTGGCACACGGGCGTATGGCTTGGCCATGTTACCCAAGTCAGAGAGTTACATGGGCATGAACATGGGCTGGGACACAGTCGTGTGTCTTTATTTCGATTGTTACACAGCTTGAGACACGGGCGTGTGTCTCAGCCGTGTGAGTCACAAGGCCTAGCCACACTGCCGTGTAACCTCTGTAGTTTAAATTTTCTAACTCTTTCTTCAATGTTCCAAATGTTTTCAATTTAGTCCCGAATCATTTCTAAAATGTTTCTAAGGACGAAGTGCATGAATATGAATTAATTATGCTATGTTTAATGAAATGATTGGAAATGTATGTTTTTACATTACGACTTAATGGTAATACTCCGTAACCCTATTTTGGTGATGGATACAGGTTAAGGGTGTTACAACTTCTATAAATAAGATACTAGGGGTTTGATGTAACTAAGTCATCCTAAATGCACTAAAAAACCCTAGTAGTTTAGGAGTATGATAAGAATAGTTTTCTTTCGGCTTTTCATAACTATTTGTTTTTCCTCTTAGAATAAATTTCAATCCAAGAGTTTATTTATATTATTGAAGTATTTCAGTTTATCTTTTCTTTACATTCAATATATTTCTTTATTGCAACCAATCAATTTGCTACTCCGTTCTCCATTCGATATCAAATCCATGATTATTCTAATCTCATTTCTCTTCAACTTCAGTCATGTTCTTCACATGATTTATTCAATTGAGATTGAGATTATGAATAACATAAGTGGCTAAATCTTTAATGGGAGATTAACGAGTGGATAGGAATGTGATTAACGAAGGATTTAGGGTTTTCCTGATAGGGTTAGTTGGAATAGATTATGTGTTCTTAAACCCTAGGCTTGACAACCCTAGGAAGTTATCATAGGCTAGATGAGGTCGGGAGATAAGTCAAACCGAGTAAATCATAATTTATCTTGGTTGAGAAAGTGAGGTCGGGAGATAAGCGAGATCAACCAATCGATTAATTAGTTAGACACAGCTGGAGCATTAAAATCAATGTAAAAACCATGTACAAACGATCACTTATAAATAGACGCTCTTGGAACCTCCATACACGGATCTTGAACTCCATATTCTTCACTTAATAGTGTGAAATATTCAGGTGACTCCACATCAGCTAACTCAACAAACAACTAAATCAGTTCAGTGTTGAAACTCTCAGTCCGACAATAAAGCACGACATTGTCTCCACGTCTTCATCGTCTACAAGTTCCATCTCGAAAAACTTGATGAGATTTGACGAAACTGGGAATTTGTAGAATAGTTTCGACATCCTTCTCCCACAATATCTAATAATTTTTGCAGTGATCCTTTCTTTCATATTATTAGCAAACATATTTCTATTAAATCTCATTGTTATTTGTTGACGAGATTAAAAAATACAACCAACTGTGTTCTTAAAATTACTCCATCAAAATACACACGTACGTAAAATTGATGATCCATCTTCAATACTAAATCTGTAAAAGAAATTAAGTTTTTCCAATAATTTTTTGAAAAACAAGATTCTACTGTAAAAAATATAATAAAATAAAATTAATATTGTACTAACCTTACAATTTCTTCTTTGTTTTCTCTTCTTCTAAAATTTTTTTTCCTTTCTTTTTATCAGTTAGTTGCTAAACTGTTCAAGAAGGCTTTGTTTAAATAAGGTCCAACGCCGCTTGACAGCGTCCCTCCACTTGTGCATTACTTGACAACATCCCTTCACCTAGGGGTGAGCAAAATTCGATTCGACTCGAAAAAATCGAAAAAAATTAGAATTTCAAGTTAAACGAATTGAGTTATTCGAGTTAATCGAGTTATTCGAGTCAACTCGAATTTTTTTCGAATTTCGAGTTCGAATCGAGTTGAATTTTTAAATTTGAATAACTCGAATAATTCGAATATCAAACTATAATATTTTACATTTTACCCTAAACTCTCAAACATTTTTACTTGAACTTTTACTCCTTCCCACTTTTCCCCCAAAACTTTTACTCCCCTTCCATCCCAACCCCCCATCTACTCAAAATCCATTTCCCATTAAAATTTTACTCTCCCATTTACTTTTCCTCAAAATTTTACTCCCCAAAACCCTCAAAACTTTTTATTTTGCCCCCAAATTTTTATTCTCTCTCACTTTTCCCCTAAAACTTTTACTCTCTTCCCATCCCACCCCCCATCTACCCCAAACCCATCCCCCCCAATTTTTTTTTTCATATTTTCCCTCCAAAATTTTACTCCCCCTATTTACTTTCCCTCAAACTTTTACTCCCCCAAAACTTTTTATTTTCCCCCTAAACTTTTACTTCTCACCCTTTACTCCCAAATAAAAAAATCAAAATTATCCCAAAAAAATCCCTAAACATAAATAGTAATAATTTTATTTATAACTACTATTTATTTTATTAAATTAAATTTCACATTTTATATTATTTATATTATTGAATTGTTTAGTCATATTGAATATTTATATTAAAATTGAATTATTTATGATGCCATAAAATATTCGTGTTAAAATTTTATACTAGTACCAATTTCACATTTTATCTTTAAAATAAATTTTATTGAAAAATCACATTTTTACATTTAATATATTTTTTAATTCCAAAATACATAGTGACAAGAATCTGAAGATAATCGAAACAAGTAAGCAAACAAAAAAGCTAACCCGTATATAAAACATTAATAAAAAAATTATAAGGTGATGAAAGTTAATAAAAAAATTGATTACGGTGGACAAATTTTATTACGGTAAGTGACAGTGGTTATAAAGGCCCAAAATTATTTTTTAAAATTTAACTCGAACAAATATATTCGATTCGATTCGATTCGAATTCCATTTCACTAGGCTCGATTCGAGAAAATTTCAAATCAAATTAGGATGATAAAATACGATTCGTTAACTCGATTAACTCGAAATTTTTTCATTCGATTCGATTTGATTCGATGGAACGCTCACCCCTACCTCCACCTGAGTGGTGCCTGACAAGTCTCCTCCACCCCTCCAACCCAATTCAAACTCGTATTTTACCCGTATTATGACAGGTAATATTAGTATGGCCATATAAGTTGGCACCACCAATAAAAAAATGATTTTTTTAACCCTATTATGGTCTCATGATGGCCTGATGATTATAGAAAAAAAAGTGGTGGAGCCAACTTGTAAAGCACCACCCATGGTAACTATTACAAACATAATACTTTAGTAAATAATTTCATGTACATATCATTTGAGATAAAAAAAAAATTGTATTATTAAGGTAAAAAATCCATTAGCAAAAGAAAAGCTAAGAGGGCACCATATGTTGTGCTTGTGCAAGCGCTTGAGCTTACAGGATTGAGAGCCTGTAGAAGACACTGTGCCTTGTCCTAACTTATTTGGGTCAAATTGTCCTTTTATATTTAAACTCATTAGGGTCGGCCTAGTCCTTTGTTGAGAAATAGTGTATTTGAGCTAAGCCCATTATTTTTTTGGTCCACCAGAAATCCCAATCAATAAGCCAGTATGGTGGTCCAACTTTTTATTGATATTTTTGATAGATAATAGAAACATATTATAGGTGGTCAAGAAAAGTGGGCCAAAGAACTTTATACAACCAAGACAGAAATGGGATCAAAGGTGTACACAAGTTTCTCAAAGTAAGCTTTAGCTTAGACTATCATTTTATTATTTAACTTCATCTCCTTATCCGAAAAGTGGATTAAAAATTCTCCTTATGGAAATCAAACTTGGTGGAGGTCTTGTGAGAGAAATCTGAAGCTAGCTGGCGTAGCACCTTGGTCAGCGCCGGTGCCCCACAATAAAACACACCTGCCAATACCATTTCCTCAACTATTTAATATTAAAACCATCCGTATTGTGTATAAAAATGGTTAGTTCAGGCTCGGCGTAGTAGTACGTACCAACTCGAGCGTTGTTGTGATTAACAGCAATGTGTTTGTAGACACTGCGCCAATTTGGCTTGGCGAAATGCGATTTTACACGTGTACCAGAGACGACATCGACACCGTTTTTAGCATGGTTGAGAGACTGGAGCATGGTGATGAGCGCAGAGCGAGCATCACCTTCTTCGTAAACACTGGTGCAATAGTTATGGAGCTCAATGACATGATCATGGTCCATTTCAGCTACTTCATTCATGATGCCTTTGAACCAATCAAAAGAGCCTTGTTCCCTTGTTACCCAATAAAAGTAAGCCCTCTTTGTCTTGAAGTTTTCTCTTCCTTTTGGATTTGGTGGAGATGGAGAACTCGTTTTATTATTTATGGCAACCCCATTTTCCAGGGCACTGCTCAGTTCTTCATCTTCATCCTCCGCCATGGATCTGATGTTGTGGACAATGTCCTTGACAATGCTGATCATGGGGGTTGCTCCAATCCCCAAACCCACTAACAAAACCACTTCATATTTCTTGTAGTCTTGTGCTGGTGCTCCATATGGCCCATCGATTAGCACTCTTGGGAATCTGTACATTTCAGTCATCAATCAAACATATTCAGCAATCTATTGCTTTTGAAAAGCATCCTTTGTCATACGCTAAATGTTTAAATTGAGGCATAACCTCAAAAAGTTTAATCCTTCGTATAAAAACCAAACCAAACATTTATAAAAGTTAAACTTTTTAAAATGATCAAATAAAGATCAAATCTTTTTAAAAATGCTCTACTAAAAACTTTTCAAAAGTAGCATATCAAGTTTCAAATTACGATTTTACTTTTTTTTTTTTCTATTATTTTCAAGTAATATATGATTTAACTGACACCTATTCTATTCTAAACATGTCGACATTAATTTAATTTTTATAACAATTATTAAATTAGAGTACATGAAAAACTTTTATTCAAATATTTTTCTAAAAAAATTTAACCTTTATATAATCATTTTGAAAATTTTAATTTTTATGTGATCCCTATAAAATGTTAAACCCAAATAATTTGAGCTACAGTGGTTATGAAAAAAAAGTAATGTGCAACTAAAGATGAAAATGACTATATATATTTTTTCTGTTGTTAGGGACATCCACTTTCCATCAAAGGAGGTTTGTGACAGCCACTATCTAACAAGGTGAAATATCCAAATTTTCTTCATTGGCATGAAGCATGAGCAAAGGTTTTGAAATTAGTGTTTTGATTGCTAATTTTCAACAACTTGATGCTATTGTTTTTGTGATATGGAGGTGACAGGGAGGGATAAAATATGGCCCCGTATTTCAAGGAGAATCGAAAGACAACGAATATGACATTGCTAAACCACTGAATGGGCACCATCAACATCTTCACAAATGCGTAAAGTGGACAATTGTTATATTTTTCATATTAATTTTTAAAATAAACAAATTTTGAAGATTTTATGTATGAAAATAAATAAATATATATATATAAATCAAAAATATAAAAAATAAAATAGACCTAAAAAGCTTTAAAAAAAAACCATTCTCTTTTTTGTGCTTTTATTTTCAAATTATATATATATATATATATATATTAGAAATCTTAAATTTTACAATTTATTAATTAAAGTTTCTTTTTTCAAGAGATGCACGGATTAGCAAAATTCTTAAATTTTAAATATATATGCATAAAGTTTATATATATATATATATATATATATATATATTACATTTTTATGTATTAAAATTAATTGATTATCTCTTTTACACATATATAAAAAATTAATTTATAAATTAAAATCTTTATCTCTTTAACATATAAAGTAAAAGATATATACAAGAAGTATGGTATAAAATTATTTTAAATAATAGTATTACAATCTCTTCATTTTATTTTCTTTTATTTTATTTAAACCTAAATTAATAAATATTAAAAAAATGTTATATTCTTTTTTAAAAATTATTTTATTATATTCTTTGAAAATGTCTAATATGGCACTTGAACTACCAATATGCGTTTTATTATGGTAGTTGTACTTTCATAAAATGTTCAATGTGGTACTCAATGTTAACACCGTTAGTGAATTGCTAAACCAGCCAATTAAAAATCAACACATAGAACTTTTTCTACAACATCAAGTCCGCATGGGTAATATAATATGATGTGAAAAACTAAATCAAACAAAAAAATTAAATTAAAATAAATAAATAACTAAACATATGATTATTTGCTTTTTTTTATTTTTGTTTTATTTAGTTTTTCATTTTTTAGTTTAATTTATTTTTTATTTATTTTTTCATGTCGTTTTATATTATTCATGTAGATTTGCTTATTTGAAAAAAAATCTACATGTCGAATTTTCATTGGCTGGTTTAGTAATTCATTACGATGTTAACATCGGATACCTTAATAGAACACATATTGATAATTTAGATACCACATTAGACATTTTCAAAGTACAAGTACCATAATAAAATAGATATTGATAATTTAGGTACCACATTGAATATTTTATAAAAGTGCTAGTATCAAATGTTACATTATCTCAAAATTTTATTAATATGATGTTGAAATATGTTTCAAATAAAAATATTAGTAAAATAGTTACATATTAAGTAAATGATGAAGAACATAGTAGTAAATAATATCTAACGAATGAATCACATAAAAGTAAAATGTAGTAATAAATAATTTAATACACAAACAAAAGATATTATGAATAAAGTAATAGTAAATGATATATAACATAAAAATAATAATTGATAATAGAAAATAATAGTAAATTTTAGAATTACGAATATAAAATTTGATATGACTTATTTATTAGTAAAAAAGTTATATTATTTCTATGATCAAACTTTATAATACCTACTTGATTATATCAAAAGTTATAATTAAAAAAATTAATTTTACAATTAAATGACGAATTATATGTTTTTAAAATCGTCACATAAATAAACTTTTACTTTAAATAATTACAACATTCCTATTTTAAATAATTCACGTGGTAAATAAAAATATAAAAATATTTATATATTTATGCCACATTCATTTTTTTATATTTATTTATATTTTGAAAAATAAATACACTTTTTAATAATATTTTTATAAAAAATTTACTAAGTTAATTTATCATAACATCACATGCTTGCGTAGGTCATAAAAACTATTGTATATATGTATAATGATTTATTTGGCCCTCTAGTTTTATAAAAAAAAAAATTTTAACTCTTTATTTTATTTTTGTCAAATCACCTCAAAATAAATAAAAAAGTTAACATATGTTAAATTTGTTGATATGGCATACACATGAATTGGCATGAGATATTACATTAGTAATTAATTATTTTTTAAAAATAAAAATGATAAAAAATTATTTAAAAATAAAAATCATTAAAAAATATAAAAGAATTTTATAAAACTAATTAACTACTTATATAGCATACACGTGAACTAAAAAGAGAAAAAAAAAACTAAAATAATTTTATTTTTTTAAAAACTAGAACGTCAAATAAGTCAATATTATCTATATATATTTATATATATTATGCTATCAGGAAAGATAAGGGTGCATGGTGTAAAATATGGAGCATTATGCAATAGTGGACCAGCCGGGTTTGTGATGGGGACGTGAACAATTATGTGCCTAGATTGCATCAATTTGGCATATCCTTTTGAGACTATCAGACATGAGATTGTCACTCATTCTCAATTCAGCCATGCTCTCTCACTCCTCTATCGATGTTTCGACTGTTCCTCAGAACTGGGTATACTATAATTCGCTTTCTACAAGCAAATTTGTGTGCTAACTTTTCAGCTACCTCTTATTCACTGCATGTTAAATTATTAGACCCCTTCTTCAATGTTTCATCAACACCATTAGTTAAGTTCAGATTCCAAAGACTTTTTTTTTCTTTTAGCAATTGATAAAATTATCATGAGGCTTTTATATTATAAGTTATATTACATTTTGTTATCCTTACTTAAAATGAATAGATTAATTCTTATAGGTTAGATTAAAAAACAAAATGGTTCTTTCTAATAAAAAAATTATCAATTTTTATGGTTAAAAATTGATGTTGCTGGCAGAACAAATATACAACCACACGCGACGTGCTATGTGTATCTCATTCTAATGCATATGGATTAATTTTTAACCGTAAAAATAGATGAATTTTTTTTTATAGAAAAATCAATTTACTCTTTAAACTAACATATAAAGACTAATTAACCCATTTTTGAGTGGAATAGGCAAAATGCAATCTTACTTACACTTTTACTAGTATCAATCTCAACTTACTCTGGGTTGTTGTTTCCTTGCAAGCAATCGGCTCTAAGGAGGCCACTTTTGCCATTAGTAGGTTGCTTACACACCTGGAACAGCATTTTCCATGATTAAATTTTATGGGTTTTTCATCGAAAGAAAGAAAAAAAGTCAAATGGGTTAGGTAGGAACTAGGGTATTAACAAAACTAATCTAATCTAAATGTTGAAAAATAGAGGTAAGGTAAGAGAAGTTACTTTTGAAAATACAGTCCTGAGTTGTCCCGTCCAGTCACCAAGTGTCCTAATATGAACACTCACATAGTCATCTCCCGGTGCAGAAGTAATGGAAAATGGGTGCCTGTCTCCATGTGAGAAAAAATGGTCAGGTTTGAGTCAATACAATTACGGGCTAAGAAAACTCTTACCATTCAAATGGCGACACAACATCGCAATTAACAAAAATGTATTGTCCACTCTTGTATCTAAATCCACGGGGCCTTGACATGTGAAGTGCTAGTACATTTCCAGGATAAACAGCAACCTATTAAGTTTTCAACCATACAATTATAATGGTCATACTGGGATTCAAACTTGAAACTAGTTTTATAATCAATTAAACTAAATTTGCTTACCTTCTGTATGGTAACAGCCTCGATGCTTGATCTAAGCAATCTTGTCAATCTTTCACATATATATAGGAAAACTGGAATTGCCAAGTACATCCAAGTCTGTCATTTCCAAAAAGGGAAAGAAAAGTGAGTTTTTTGTTTAATATATATTGAATATCTGGAATTTAAAGTGATTATATTCATTGCTTACTGTTTTCTTGTACCATTTCTTGGTCAAGAAGAGCTTGATTCCATGCACAATGAGGAGAGTATAAACAATGACAAATAAATGGTGAGAATACCAGAAGGCATTGAAGCCAGTGAGCTTGTTTAGAGGCTTTGGAAGCTTCATCCTACCCCGCCTGAACATAGGCGTGGCGAGCGTGAAAGCAAAGGCCATTAAAACCACCATTGTAATCCCAGTTACCCCTTCAATATGCTTCACAAAATGCCAGTAGCTCTTGGCTTGTTCTCCAAAATATTTTTCAATTGATTCATACTCATCAGGTGTGGCATGAAGCAGTCTGGGAAAATCACATGCCAAATGGGAAATCCCATGTATGCCAACCCCAATTGAAATTCCAACTGCAATTACCTGTAATGAAGCAATCAAATGAACCCCATTCATTCAGTTCTTAATACCAGAAAACATGTTCCTTGTTACCTTATGGAAGTTGAGGTTGTCATCAAAAGGAACAACAGCTCCTAACTTGGTCTTGTTCCTTAACCAGGTTATGGTGTTACGACAGACTGGTAGCAATATCAAAGCCATGTTCAATTTAAGTGTCTCAGCGGCACCTTTGGCAAAGCAAACACAATGCCCCATCACTTCAAACACATCTTCCCTCTGTCGATACTCGATATATTTGTATGAAAACAGACCACACATGGCCCCAATCCAGAGGGCCATCACCCACACTCTCTGCCAGTTATCTAGCAAGAAATACATGGTGTCTCGGTAGAATCTCCTCACTGGGTTGTAGTCATATGTAGGCTTAAGCTTCTGGCTTAGCATTTGGCTAAGGTTCCGGCTTTCTCCTCTTACAGATTGGTCTGGTCCTTGCAACAGAAGCATTTCCAGATTGTGTATCTGCTTAAAATGAAAGAATTCTGGTCACTGAAATGAAGCCAAAATGTAATGGTACTCGGACTAGCTTGAATTTACCATGATGAATCCTAGGTTGTCAGGGTCTAATTCTTCCATAATCAAGGCTGCATATTCCTCAGCTTGTTCCTGGATGTTTGAGAGTTTGTTTGCAGAGGCACTGAGACTGATAATCTGTAAAAGTAAGTCAAGAGTGAGATATAAATTATATGGTCAGCTTTCTTGAATTTGCTGCAATTAAGGTCCCATGCCTCTTTAACTTCCTCCTCAGTAATTCTTCCATCTGCATCTTTATCCACCCTGCAACTCAAGGTGCATGATTTATTGATAAAACAATTAATCTAAGAAACGTTAACAAAAAGAAACAGCAAAATTTACATGTCAAAGAAAGTTTGAAGCCTGGCATCGAAGCTTTGATTCGAGATCTGATCCCAAAACTCTTTGAGATGAGCCTTATCAATGGAATCAAATTGAAGGTTTCGTTTTCGAGCAAGAGCATCAAACAACTGCCCAGCAAATTCCTTTGACTCCATTCCTGCAATTGCATTTGAAGCACGTCTGCAACTATTTAGTCCAAAACTCATAGTTTAGATTTGGATGTTGATTATTATTTCGAAACCTACCTATGCATTCACCAAATCGTGAACGAGGCAAAACTCCATTGTTAGAAGCAGAAATTTCATCAAACAGCTTCTCCACAGCAACCCATCCATGTCCACCATCAGTCTTGCTTATAAACTTAAGCCCCTTTAGGGCATGAGCTACTGCAGACTTTGTCCTATCAAAGTGAGCAGGCTTCTTGGATGACGATGTTAAGCGCTTCAATTCTTGTCCCACTTGCTTAATCTTTGCTGAAGCATTCCTCACCATTGATGAACCCACGCTAGATTTCTTCTCAAGACCTTTAGCCAGCAAAGTTAGCTCAGGGTCGTCTTGCAAATCATCTCCATTTGCTGCCTTTAGACTGTGAAGCGCCACGGAATCATCGCCAACGTCCAGGGTAATCTCAACATAGTCATCGCCTTTGGAAGAACTTGAGCCAGTGAGGTTAAACGGGGAACCTTTCCGCCCTGCCCTTTTGTTCAAAGAGCCACTCAATGGACTGATATGGGGCACTTTTTCGGTTCCTAAAGCCTCTTTGTCAGAATGATGATGGTGATAAATTCCATCATCTGAACTCATTTTCTGCATGTAACTTGATTTCAATTCTCCCAGTTAGCCAAGTAAACAGAATGAAAACTAGAAGAAAACATAGACAATTATCACAACTCTTTTAATTGGCTACTTTTCTCTGCATGTGAAGGGAGCAACCAAAGTTTGTCAATATATACAGAGCTCACGGTAAAACCTTCAACAAGGGTCGACAAATGAAGGTTTTAGTTTGACCAGGCACTCATAGTGCTCCGTAATGGCGGTTCAATGTGTCTTTGAGTTATTATCAGTCGACAATGATCTTACATATGCTTGAAACACTAGCTCAAGACCAATAATTAAAAAAAAAAAAAAAATCCTTTTTTGGGTGGGGTGGTGGTTTAAGATTATTATTTGCATCCATTACTGTCCTTGACTATTTGGGGGGTAAATGTGTGGGTTGGGATTTTGCTTTTTTGGATTTAAGTTTTTTTTTTTTTTTTTGAATTATTTTAGATTTGGATATTTTTAAGTTTAATATTTTTAATTTTTTCGATTTTTTATTTTAATAGGAATATTGTATATAATTATAAGGAATATTTATGTTTATAAAATATGTATACAAATTCCATAAATATAATTAATATTATTATATCGTATGAATATGAATTTTGTATTCAATATTTTTTGTTTATTTATATGTAATATTTATATTTATTATATGTAATATTTATTATTATATGCCGTTTTTAGAAAATAATTAGGATTTTGAGCCATTTTTTTTATATTTAGAGAAACAAGTCAGATTTTAGAAGGAAAAATAGAAAATGCATCTTGCAAGAAATGTTTTTTGCTGAGTTGTCTGAAAATGCATTTTCTTTAGAACTTGATATATAAACTCGGTTGATCAGATGGTTAAATGTTAGTGGTTTTATCTAAGTCTTGAGTTTAATTTTTCTCCAACTAACATTTGTATTTTTTTTATTTCATATTGTTTTAAACTCTCTTTTTTTAATTTTTAATTAATAAATACATTATTTTTAAGTTTCTTAATTCATCTTTTTAATTAATAACTCTTTTTATTTTATATAAATAAATATGTATTATATAATAAAAATATTATTTGTGTAATGATCTAAAATTCACGGGTATTGGAAAAAGTGTAGTATCGGGCCTCTGTCTTAGAAAGTTGAACCTGTAGATAATTATTAGAAATACCTCTGAGTTTAGTTGAGTGCTTAATTAGGTTTTAATTAGGTGAATTTAGTCTAATTAGGAATAATTAGGAAAAAGGACTAAATAAAATAAGGTGTAAAAGTTAAATTATAGATTAAAAGAAATCATAAAGAATCAAATGGGTAATTAGGCCACATTTAGAAAATGAGGCGGCAGACATTAAAACAAAAATCTAAGATTTTTGTTAAGTTATAAATTATAAATATATTATTTTAGTTATAAATTATATTAAATTAATTTAAAATAATTATATTATAAGATTTTTATATGATAAATAAGTTATGATTTTGCCAAATGGATAGTGATAAAATAATACATGTGTAATTAAAATATGTATACAATTGTAGTTTATAGATTTAATTTGCTTATTAATTAAACATAAGATATTTATTATTTATTATCTATTATTATTAAATTAAAAGATATTTAATAATTAAATAATTAGTATAAGATTTTTGGTATGGTAAAGATAAAATACAAGTATATTAATTTAAGTATGTACATTTGTAATATTTTTATTTAACTAGTAAATAGATATTTATTATTATTAAATTAAATTAAAAAAATATTTATAGATAAATAATTAAATTTTAAGATAAATAAAATAAATGATGACAAATGTATGGCATAGATGATGTACAAATGTGATAAATTATATGTGTACAAATGTGTATATATGATTAATTATACAATAGATATTTATTAATTTATTATTATTAAATAAAAGATGTTTACTAGATAATTAATTGAATTATAAGATTTTTGTGAAGTAAACAAATTAAATAGAGACAAGTGTAAAATATATAATTGACCAATTGTAATATAAGTATTTGTTATTAAATAGATTTTTATAATAATAATTATTATTATAAACTAATATATATATATATATATATATATATATAAAAGTTATATGGAAACAAAATGGAAAGAAGAAACAGACAACAGACCAAAAAGAAAGAAATAAAGGAAACGGGAAAGAAAAGAAAAAGGGAGAATTGGAATTTGAAAGTTTCAAGTTTAATTGTCAAGAAAGAACTCGAGGTATCAGAACAAAAAGGAAAAGAAAAGATTATCGAGGAGTAAATACGGGAAAAAT
This sequence comes from Gossypium stocksii, assembly GCA_020496765.1. Classification (NCBI taxonomy): domain Eukaryota; kingdom Viridiplantae; phylum Streptophyta; class Magnoliopsida; order Malvales; family Malvaceae; genus Gossypium; species Gossypium stocksii. Next base: position 73,904,071 of record CM035622.1, read on the forward strand.
CACTGTGTGTATTATTATAATTCAAATTATTATTAATTGAATGTTATATTCAAATTTTATATGTAAGGTAAGTAAGTTATAAGGTAAGTGATAATATTGAAGTGAATGAAAAATTATATAAAATATGTGCATGAATTAGAATTTGAATTGCATGCACCTGGTGAATTTATATGTGAAATTGAATTGCATACTGATTTGAAAATGGAAAGTGTGTTTGTGAATTGATGAAAAGTGACATTGAATTGATTCGTAAATGAATTGAAAGTGATATTGAATTGAGAAAGTGGATCGAATACCCTATTAACTAGTCGGGTTGAGTCGGATATAGTTGGCATGCCATAGGATTGGAAGAGTTTAGGGATACTTCGACCTCGAGTCAATAAGACACCGAGTGTCACTATTTTACTTCGGATAGATTCGGTGAGGTGCTGGGTACCACTTTACTTCGGCTAGGCTAATGAGACACTGGGTGTCAACTTTGCTTCGAACTAGCATGCCATAGGATTGGAAGAGTTTAGGGATACTTCGACCTCGAGTCAATGAGACACCGAGTGTCACTATTTTACTTCGGATAGATTCGGTGAGGTGCTGGGTACCACTTTACTCGGCTAGGCTAATGAGACACTGGGTGTCAACTTTGCTTCGAACTATCCGATGAGGTATTGGGTGCCAATCTGGTGTGTTTAGTTGAATCCGTGTATCCGCCAAAGTCTGAGTCTGTCAATAGAGGTAATTAAATGGAAAGTTAAATTTAACGAAATGAATCAGTTGAGCTATTGAAAAGAAATGTGAAATTGGAATATGAATTGAAAATGTGAATTGAATAAGAAATTGAGAATGGAAAGCATGAACTAAAGGTTCATGGAAAGATCAATACCTCAACGTGAAGATATATGATTTCATTTGAAGAAAAGTTAAATTGAGTAGTAAATGTTGAGAAATGATAAGTTATGTACGAATTGGTTGTGGTAAATTTTTAAGTTGTATGATTCATTATCTATACTTATTATGTTATAATTTGAATTATAGTAATACCACTGAGTATGGAATACTCAGCGTACGGTTGTTTTCGTGCACATGTTAGTAGGTGTTTAAAATTCCGGTTCAGCATCCAAAACGATCTCGATGCCAACATATAGATTTTGCTGATATTTTCTTCCTTAAATGAAAGTGGCATGTACATAGGTGTTGTAGTAGTTATCTTAGTATGTTATATAATTTTTTTGTAAATAATGACATTTGATGTTTTGGTTTTAAGTTTAATTAAATGGCTTGACAAAATTTGGTAAGTTTGGTAGTAAACTTGAAAAGAAAAAATAAGCTAAGTGAGTTGGTAAATTTTATGTGATTTAATAAATGTAACTTGATTAAATGACTAAGTTTAAATTATAGGCACAAATTAGGTATATTATATATGCAAATATATTGGTTGAAATACTAGAATTAGTTTAGTTTCAGTTTTGAAATTACAGGGAAGGTTAAATATTTATAAAAGGGTTGGTTATATTGAGTTTCATTTTTTTAAATGAAGTCAATTAGCAAAAGTTTTATATGAATTTATGATTATATTATAATATGTTTGTTTTTTATTTAAGAATTATTTGTAAATTATCCGATATGTTCGGTAATGTCTCGTAACCCTATTCCGGTGACGGTTTAGGGTTAGGGGGTGTTACAATTTGGTATATATCATCATGTTAAAAATATATTTAACTAATAACTCCTTTAATTATATATATAATAAAAAATAATTTTGATTTTATAATATTAGAATTTACCATACCCACAATGTAGATGAAAAAACAATGATATTTGAAATATTTTACATACAAAAATAATAATGATATTTGAAATAATTATTTAATTTTATAATATTAGAAATCAACATACTCACAATATAGGAGGAGAAAATAAATATTTAATATATAAAAAATATATCAAACAAATTAGTTTAAAATAAAATATATTTTTAAAAATGATAAATAATAAATAAAGGAGTTATAGTTAAAATATTTTTAACATAATGATATATATAATATATCTTATTATATAATTACATATTTATTATTTTATTTATATAAATAAAGAGTTATTAACTAAAAAGGTAAATTAAAAAAATTGAAAACAATATATTTATTAATTGAAAACATTAATTAAAAATTTTAAAACATGGAATAGAAAAAGATTCGAACCCGTGACTCAATATATTTAATCATCTAACCAAAAAAACTAATTATGTTAAGTTAGTAAAAAAAAAGCATTTTGTAAAACGCGCTCTCTTCAAAATCGGCCTGTTTCCCTAAATTTGGAAAGAAACGGCTTAAATCCCTAATTAATTTTTAAAAACAACTTTTTTTTTTTCTAATTTACCCTTATTATATGATATGCATATAATTTTTTGGGTAAGCCACACAACTAGTGACTTAACTATAAAAATTTTCATTTTAGGTGCTTAAAATAAAAAATTTGCAATTTAAGCACCCATATTACATAGTTTGGTCATTTTGATCACTCCCATTAAACCACAAACGACAAGCTAATGTGGCAGTTAAAAAAAATATAATAATAAATTTAGCTTTCAACTTTTACATATTATAGCGATTTGGTTATAATTTTAAAAAAATTAACCCTCAAAATTTACAAATAGTCTCAATTTTATCTTAATTCTAAAAGAATTCAAAATAAATGTATAAAAATAGATAAATATGTTTAAAAAATATTAATATTAAATAAATATAATTATATTTTCATGAATAATGAAATAGAGATAGGGTTTACATTAACAAATAATGGATAATATAAAAGATGTGATGCTTAGAATATATAAATACCGGAAAGAGAGTGATGAGTAATCCATAAATGGCAAATGTAAATTTTTAAATCAGATTAATCTGTAAAATTTTGTGGTAAGGAATTAGGGTCTCATAAAATGTTGTTATATCTTAAATAAAAGTACAGTAAACTAAGAAATCGAAATATTCAATATAAACATCCAAATCACTTAAATCTAATTGCATTTGGAAACACAGATATGGTTATCATCAGGTGAATCCTATGAGCTAATATTTTGAACACCAACCTCAACTTAAATATCAGTATTGCTGTAAAAACAAGAATGCTATTCTTTTGTGTTTAGTTTTATGTAAGATTTATATTCAAATAAATGTGATAGAATTTACGGTGTTCTGGGTACTGATATGTCTAAATTATATAGGTTTTTTTTAGCACATTCTTACTTATAATCTACACAAATTTGAGTATATGGACAGTTAATTGAGTCATTTTAGTTCATATTAAGACATTGGGCATAATTTTAGTAATGTGTGTAATTTTATGAATTTAAGTATTAATTTTACATAATTTTACTATTTTATGTTACATGTTAATTTTTGCTTAATTTGTTGCTGTTGGACCATTGAGTTGAAAAATGTGGGAGCCAATAAAAACAAAAATGGACATGAGCTAAAATTCATTTCATTTTGATGACAAAGACAACAAATTTGACCTAGAAAAGATTGATTAAATTCAGTTGAAAGCTAGTTGCTGAGAAGGGCCAGTTTGCTAGCTAGTTGGGTTGTTAAAACCGTCCAACAAGGGGGAGTAAAGCCCAATTCAGCTAAGGCATGAAAATCAATCCAAATTAGCTTTGGAACACTTGAATTGAAGGTCCTTGCATGTGTGAAAAAAATCATAAATCAGTCCTCAACTAAACCTTTGAAAACCGTCCAACCATTTGCATGTTCATGCATAAAATCAAGCATGAATCAAGCAACCACTCAACCCTCTCTCCACAATTTATGGCTAGCCAAGCAAGAGAGAAATCCAAGGGATCTCCATGCTATTTTTAGCAAACTCACAAGTCATTCCTCTAGTATAAATACCACCCCTCATCTCTCATTTCAAGCATCTCATCCATTCTGTCAAAAAAAAAAAATCTCATCCAACAATCCATCATCCATCACATCCCTCACATTCTTTCATCTTTCTCTCCTCTCTAAAGCTCTCCATTTTTTCCCTTTCTTTAGCAAGCATTTCCATTGAGAAAAAACCTCTCTTGGTCGACCACCTTGAGATGCAATTTGTGAAGGAGCAACCACGAGAATTGGAGGAAGCCATCACGATCAGTCTTCAGGGAATCGTTGAACACATCAAAGAGTTTCTTTTTCCTTTATCTTTAAATTGTTCTTAGTTATTCAAACATGATTGCAAATTATTTAAATATTTTTCCATTAGTGATGATGACTTAAATTTGTTTTAACTAGAATAATTGCAATGATTTGATAAAATTCATTTGATTCATGTTTATGTTGTTCTGTGTCTCAGTCGTTCATGCTTCCAATTAAAATCATTCATGTTATTCATGCGTTAAAATATGTTTGGATGCATTAGAATTAGTTGCTTAATCCTAATTAGATGGTGCTAATGGACACAATAATTAGAAGGTGCATACTTAATTTATATCCTAATTAGAATAAATTAAAGGTTCGTAATAATCTAAAAGAACTTATTACCTTGCATAACTTTAGGTTTATGTGATTAAATTGTTTCAAACCTAATCCATCCCTATTACTTCACATAAATTTTAAAGAATCCCTAGTTAAATATGGACATAGAAATATACATGTTTTTATAAGTACAAGACTTCGAAAGAACTTATATTAGATTTCAAGTTAATGAAAGATTGAGTTGCCATGGAACTCTTCTAGAACATTGTTAAACATGATGAAGAATGAATTGAGTCAAATGTTGTAATTGTTCTAGCTTATTCATGTTATTGTTGTTAAAACTTGTGAAATTGCTGCTAAAACCATCTCATTGCATTTTATTTCATCTCATTACATTTAGGTTAATTCGCGTTTAGTTAATTCTTTTAATTTTAACACCCATCACTCCAAATTATTGTGTTTTCTTTACCAAATTGTAAATACTTAATTTTACAATTTTTGATTAACAAATACAGCCCTTATGGAGACAATAACTCTTTTACTTACTTATTACTTGATAACGAATGTGTACACTTGCATATTTCGTAGCGAACCAAGTTTTTAGCACTGTTGCCGAGGATTGTTACTTTAATAATTATTTGTGAAATTATTTTTTTCAATTTGGTTTATTTATTTTTATTTTTATTTAATTATTTTTTTATTTTTTGTGATTTTCTTTTCGCGTGTTTATGAGTATAGATTGAATAATCGATTTACTCCCTGTAAACCCTAAAATCGAATGGACATTTAAACAAAGGAAACGAGAAAGACTAGCCCAGAGACAAGCCACAGAAATGGACCTTGAAAATCAAAACGAAGTTCAAGGGAATGGGGCTACTAATGCTTGTAATCCAATCCTTATTGCTAATGATAGGGATCGAGCTATAAGGCAATATGTTGTGCCCCTCTTTAATGAGCTAAATCTAGGAATTAAGAGACTAGAGATCGAGGCACCGTAGTTTGAACTAAAGCCTATGATGTTTCAGATGCTTCAGACAGTGTGCCAGTTTAGTGGAATGCCCACAGAAGATTTACACATTCACCTTCGATTGTTCATAGAGGTGAATGATTCCTTCAAGATAGCCGGTGTAACTGAAGACGCATTGAGGTTGAAGTTGTTTCCATACTCGTTGAGAGATAGAGCACGAGCATGGTTTAATTCGTTGCCACCAAGCTTAATTTCTACTTCATAAGAATTAGTTGAACATTTCCAGGTTAAGTATTTCCCACCTAGCAAAAATGCTAAGTTACAGAATGAAGTCAACACTTTTTAGCAAATGGATAATAAATCTCTATACAAGGTATGGGAAAGATTTAAAGAGCTATTATGTAAATACCCTCACTACGGGATTTTGTATTGCATCCAGATAGAGACATTTTATAATAGTCTCAACGCACACACTAGGATGGTGGTAGATTCTTCAGTGAATTGTGCTCTCTTATTTAAGTCTTATAATGAAGCTTACGAAATTATCGAAAGAATAGGCAATAACAACTACCAACGGCCAACAAATCGAGCAGCTTTAAGAAAATTAATAGGAGTGCATGAAGTAGACGCCCTCACTTTACTCGTAGCTCAGGTATCTTCTATCTCTTCAATGTTGAAACAGTTTACTACTAACGATATGAATAATATTACAGCTCAGCCACCAAGCCAATTTGACAATATTTCCTATGTTTATTGTGGGGACGGACATATGTTTGAGAATTGTCAATCAAATCTCGAGTCTATTTATTATGTGGGAAATCAAAACCAGAATAGGAGTAGACAAGGACCACAGTCCAACTTCTATAATCCTTCATGGTAAAGTCATCCAAACTTTTCTTGGAGTAACCAAGGAGGTGGACCGAATAACACCTACTTGTAGTATAGAGTAAATCAACTTACTGGGTTCAATCAATAAATTCAGAAACAACCAAAAGTTGAATCATCTAATAATTTAGATACTTAATTTAGGAGAATTTTGGATGTATTGAAACAGCTACGTATCAACATTCTGTTGGTAAAAGCTTTGGAGTAAATGTCAAACTATGCGAAAGTTATGAAAGAATTTTTGTCTAAGAAGAGAAGGTTTGGGGAATTTGAAACTATAACCCTAACTACAAAATGTAACTTATTTTTTCAGAATAGGTTGCCTCCTAAGTTGAAGGATCCAGGAAGTTTCACCATACCTTGCACTATTGGAGAATCATATTGTGGTAAGGCTTTGTGCGATTTAAGATTGAGTATCAACTTAATGGCTATGCCTGTGTTCAGACGATTGGGTATTGGTGAGGCCAGACCGACTACTGTTACACTCCAATTAGTAGACAGATCCTTAGCACACCCGGAAGGAAAAATCGAGGATGCATTGGCATGTGTTGATAAATTCATATTTCCTGCTGGCTTTATTATCTTAAATTTTGAAGTAGATAAAGAAGTACCAATCATTCTAGAAAGGCCTTTCTTGGCAACCAGTAGGACGATAATCGATGTACAGAAAGGTGAACTCACCATGAGAGTTCAAGATGAATAGGTGACCTTTAACGTACTCAAGGCCATAAGATCTCCTGATGAGGTTAAAGATTGTTCTGCTATCTCCAATATAGATTTGTTGGTTCCTACAAAATTAGAATTCAATTATTTAAATGATCCGTATGAATGTTTTTCATCTGACTCTCCACATCAAGATGGGGATGATACATGTTTGGCCTTGTTGGACGCTAACTTGAAAGGATTTAGTTCAAAAATTAGCTTTGAATCATTAGAGCTATTATCATATGAGTACAAGCAACTTAAACCATCAAGAGAAGAGTCACCCGAGTTAGACTTAATAGTTTTGAAAAGGCACGAGAAGGGTATTGAGTGGACTATTGCAAATATTCAAGATAATAATCATTCTTTATGAGTACAAGCAACTTAAACCATCAAGAGAAGAGTCACCCGAGTTAGACTTAATAGTTTTGAAAAGGCATGAGAAGGGTATTGAGTGGACTATTACAAATATTCGAGATAATAATCATTCTTTTTTTCTCACAGGTTTTTAGATACTGAAAAAGAATCTATCAAGGGACAGAAGAGTTTGCTCCAATCTCGAGTATTTAATCCTGGGAAACGCGAATCTCAATAGGTAAAACTAAGGATCATTTATCCCACCTATGACATTCTATGGGTGGGACATATACCAAAGAAAGAAGGTATCATGGATAATGAACTGATTCCATTATGGACAACCACGGGTAGGAAAATTTGTGTGAACGACAGAAAGTTGAGCAAAGCAACGTAGAAAGACCATTCAACTTAAACACATTCACCATGTTACTAATTTGCACTTTTATATACATCTTGACATAACATCAAAAGTCATCATTATTAATATACCAAACTTATAAATATTCAAGACAACATAAGTACAAACCCAACTCTATATACATGCCACATTACTGAGTCTAGAAACAATTATATATTGAGATAGAAGCTGGATAATGTGAGCTCTTGAGTGATCTAATCCACCAAATTCCACAAATGACAACTACAGGACAGAAAACGAAACAAAGTAAATATTTCAAATGCTTAGTAAGTTCATAGAATTTAAAACAGTAAACTTACAACAATTCATAATTAAACATTTTGAAATAATTAATTAAACTTAAATACTTGTTACAACACTTCAAATTATCAAGGTGAGCTCATCAATCATTCCAATCATGTATCAATCCAACATTTACTTCTTATGTTGATCTAGTATCATACAATGAAGTCATCAACAACATACCATTAATATTATTCCATTCACATAATCTACGTATCCATTCAGAATACGTGTTATCATTAATCTAATATAACATTCCACAATAATAAGGTAAATCCCACATATAATCGAATATATAAAACATTATATCAAGTAGTAGATGTATATATCATTCAAAACATTACCAACCAAATATTTTATATCAATTCAATACCATTCTTATCATTTAATTATCATATATCATTTAAATGTATTCTGATAATAATTTAACATACATTTCCCTTTTTCTATTAATCCAATAACCCGATGAACATTAGTAATTTGATTCAATACCTAGGTATTACACCTCACTAGAGAATTTCGTAATACTGAATAAAGACACCACAAATACAAACAAAGGCATCGAAGTGCTTACGAAGGCACCAAAGATAAATCGGGGGAGCAAAAGTGCAATCAGGGGCACAAAAGCGCAATTAATGTATCGTAGTACAAACATGAGCATGAATATGCTATTAAGAGTACTGTAGTGCTATTAGGAGCACTTATTCAAGATTCAGTACATTCATGTTATCGCAACACTTCCAATAACTAAAGCATGTCTCAAATTCATCTTAATATTGTGTAATACTCTACATAGTTTTTAATTATCCTATACACATCTGAATACCTTTCATTTAAGTCATCTATCTTAATAATTAATCAAATTTACACCAATATGATTCGATTAATCATAACCAGCTATCAATTTATCAACATTTCTTACAAATTAATCCATTCATATAACAATTTACATCCTTTTGATGTTACGTATCTTCCCATATTTATCATACATTTAAAGTCTTATCGAATTATTCAATTTGATACTAAAACAATATATATGTACCTAAAAATTCAATCTAAAAAGTTAAATTAAAGTATTGCAACTATATTATGAATTTAAAAAGTAAGTCTCATATGAACTTACCTAGAAAAACAGCAGTAAACAAGACGTTAGGGACTAATATGTGATTTTCTCTTTCCCGCGATTATCCTCTGATTTGCTCGAATATCAATCTATATAATATTTCATTACAGTTATCAATTCCAATACCTTATATCATTCTATTATAAGTATAAATCAATTCAATTTCACTTTTTAGATTTTTCCTAAAATTGTGTATTTTATTCAATTTAGTCCCTTAAATCGAATTAACAACATCTTTCAAATTTGAGCTCTGATTTTTAGACCAATTTCATATACATCCTTCTACAACCATATATTATCAATAATCACAAAAATTTCATGGAAATTTTGAAATTATTGCATTTTAGTCCCTAAACTCAAAACTAACAAATTTCGCTTTACAAATTAGTCTTATTTAACATCTAAGCTCAAAATTCAACCATTTAACACTAAAAAGCTTCAAAAATACCAATGGAAACATTTCAAAACTTTAACAATTTTATGATTTGGTACCCGTATTAGCTAGATCGAGCTACAACAATCTCAAAAATATAAAATTAAAAAAAAAAGGCTTGGTTTATATTCCATGTAAGGGAGAGAAGTTTGGCCGAATGTTTGGTCTTCCATCCATAGAGAATTGGTGGAGATGGAAGGGAAAGATGAATAAAAAATGGCTTTTACCTTTGGTTTTATACTTTAATACATTTTAACTTAATTATAACATTATTTTAATATTAAAGTAACATATAAATTGTTAATAAAAATGCATTAACCGCCCATTACAATGTAAATAGTGGTTAATCTTCACTTAAACCCTTGAACAACTATTAAATAAGCATTTTAGTTAATAAAAATCAATAGCAATTCATTTTTACAATTTTTACGATTTAGTCCTTATACCTTAATTAACCATCCAATTACTAAAATTTTTGGACCAGAATTCAATTCACCTATATAAAAACTCTGTAAATATTTAATAAACTATATTTACAGGCTCAGTTTATGGAAATAAGGTCTCGATACCTCATTTTTCAAAACCACTAACTTTAGGATCAAACTACTTATACTTTAACTAACTAACCAATTAATAAAATCTATCAAATCAAAATTGTGGTTTAACTAACTAACTAGTCTAGCCACTATTACCGAGGAAGCTAATCCCGAACCTGGAATACGCGCACCATCAGTGTTCAACTTAATAAACCCTATGACGATAGAGTCCAAATTCGACATTGATTCTGTCTTTTAGGAATACTATTTGAACTACTAGCCATATCCTTGATGGATTTTGCCTAACATTATGAAGACTGAAGGATGTGGACAGTATTGAAAGGCTCTTCTTGGAACACACAAAGATTTCTTTGTTTCCAAAGCTTCCAACAAATAATACCAAGTAAGGATTTCCAATCATCTTCCTTAAGGACTATACCAAGTTTTTCATCAAATTTTTAGACAACCAAGGCAACAATGGATAGGAGAAGAAACAGTTCATTGCCCTCGAAGGAATAAGTTGTTCCTAGCCTTACAACAATCCCAAAGCACGTGAGTGGTGCATTCTTTAGCACAACCACATAACCTACAATAAGGATTATCAGCCAAAGATGAGTAGGCATTCTTTAAGTACCAACCAAAGAAATTGCGTAACACGATATGTAATTGCCTAAATTCAAGGTTATCGAAACAGTGACTTCGTAACCACAAATCTGATTTAAAGAGAAATTTATTTTAATATTTTTTCATGAATATTGATATGATAGGAAAATCGTATGAAAATATCAATAGAAAAATTTTACCGATTTAGTGGTTAGTTAGAAAAAAGAAATTATTGAAGAAATTGGGTAAAAACAAGGTATTGAGACCTCGATCTTGCAAAACTGAATCGAAAATATTTTTATAAATATTTATATAATGTTAGTAATGTGGTATTAAAATTTCTTTAGAAAATTTTATCGTTTGGGTAGTTAATTAAATAAAAAGGACTAAATTGAAAAGGGTGTAAAAGTTACTAGAAGGATTAAATAGCTCAATTGTTAAATAAGGAGGGACCTAAAGTGCAAATAAGACCAAAGGAGATATTTTGGGTGGCATAAGTTGAGAAAAATCAGGAGAATTGATGAAATAAGGGCAAAATGGGAAAATAACATAATCTACTAAAATAAAAATGGGACTAAATTGGGATAACTAGAATTCTCTTCATATTTTCTCCATTTTCATCAGCCAAAAATGTCCTAACTGTTTATTCAAGCTGGCATTTCATAATTTTTGCACCGAGTGAGTTAATCCTTGGTTTTTTCTTGTAATTTTTTTTTGTTTTTAAGACTTTTACAACTAGGTCCGACTATTAAATTCATTAGTTTTTTATTTCATGGATGAAATTGAAAGTCACCATGGTTGAGTGCTATAACTATATGATGATCTAGTATGGAATTGAAGCTTTAATCTTATTATATGATGGTTTTATTGAATGAAATGAATAAAAAGTGGATATTTAGGACCTCTTTGTAAAAGAGTGTGAAATTGAAGTCTAGTGCTGAAATTCTGATTTCCAAAGGCTATAAAGTAGTTTAAATTGATAGAATAAAGTTTTAATTGAGAAAAATCAGCTCAATTGAGAGGTTAATTGAGTAGGGACGAAATTATCATTTATTAAAAGCTTAGGGGAAAATGGTAATAAACCACTTGCACTAAAACAGTTTTGGACAGCAGCAGTAGGCTAACTTTGAAAAATCGTCATAAATTTTAGAAATCAAATTAGAGGATGAACAAAATATAATTAAATCTTATTGAGTCTAGTTTCTCATAGAAGAAACGATGAAAGCAATGGAATTGTAAATCATGAGATATAATAAATTTTGTGAGATAAGGTCAGAATGATTTCGGGTTCCCCTGTTTTAAATTTGGAAAATCACTTAAATTGGATAAAAATAATTATGGACTTAAATTTATATGTTTGAAATCCTAAATGAGTCTATCTTCAAGATAAAAAAATAGGAACATCCTCCGAATCACGTACAATGAGATAATTAATTTTTAGTGAAGGGGGTTCGGAACTATCATACAGCAGAACAGGGATGATTTTAAGGAATAAACTGTACTTACTGGCTAAACTAAAAATTCTAAAAATTTTATGATAAGAAGATATGTGAGTCTAGTTTCAGGGAAAATTAGCGAATCTTAATTTGAAGCTCTGTAGCTCAAGATAAAAATAATTTAGTGACTACGACTCAAGTAGACATCTTTGAATGAACTATAAATAATAGTGGAATTGTAGAGAATGGTACATATGAACATGAAATGTTAAATTGATGATTAAATTTATTTATTTAGATCCCGAAGACTCAAATACGAAGCTAGATCAAGAAAGGAAAAAGTTCAGGATTAGTAGATTTTTGTATACGAACAAGTATCGAGGTAAGTTCGTGTAACTTGAATTATATTCTTAAATGCTTGAAATGTATGTTATTGGTGTGAATATGAATTGAATGTTCATTGTATGATAATTGATGAAATATTGATATATTTGATAAAAAGGGGAAGAAATCCCGGTTGAATGAAAGGAAAATTCGATGGGTCTCTGAAAAGGAATTGATGGGAAAAAGGATCTAGCTCGGACGGGTGATCATATCCTAATATAGCCCTCCTGAAGAATATGTGTAAAATGGATTTAGCCCGGACGGGTAATCCGAATTAGGGTCTAAATTTAACCTGGACTGGTAATTCAGATCCAAGCTCATTAGAGTAATTGTCGTTGCAAGGGATTTAGTCTGGACTGGTAATCCCAATAATACTCGATGAGTTTATATTATAGGGGATTAGCCTGGACTGGTAATCCCGCTGTAAGGATGAGGTTCACGGGAGTGTGCTCTCTGAAATGAAAATGTGCACACATGAATATGAATTGACGGACCCGGATTTGTACACTAAAGTATACCCTTGAAAATCCATCGAAATTCTGAGAAATTCAACGGGATAAATATGGGAAAATAATAATGGAATGGAAATTATAGTATTGATGAGCTCATCAATCATGGTATATATTATTGATAGATTGAAATTATTGGACTAACTTGAATGTTGAGTTTGTGCATGTTAGGGTAACAATGCATTGAATGGATGTATGAATGTTTATTGTATTGTATTGAAAATATTAGGTAAGCATAATTCCTATTACATGAGCTTTCTAAGCACAATGTGCTTACCCTATTTCCTTTTTCCCTATTTTGTAGTATTAAGAGCTCGGAGGTTGGATTCGGTCAGAGACATATCACACTATCAACCTCAACATTTTGGTATATCAAGAACCTTTATTTTGGAAATCAATGGCATGTATAAGTTAATAAAGTAAATGTTAATGTGAAATGAATGTAAAGTTAGCCATTGGTGTGGCTAACAAATCTTGGTTTTGGTATGTGATGAGGTTATCTTATGGATATGCATGAATATATCTTGAAAATATGTTGAATTGGATTGGTTGATTTGGGTTGGTCTCGATTTAAATTTTGCAGGGAAGGTTAGATATATATAAAGGGGTTATATTGAGTTAAAAAAATTCCCTATGGTTTCGATTTAATCTCGGTTTGGTCCCGATGTATGTTTTGGGCTTTGAAGGCCCATCTAAGGGACATCCTAACATGTTTTGATAAATGAATAGTATTTATTTCGTAATAACTGAAAAATTAATTCGGTAAACTCTGGTAATGCCTCGTACCCTATTCCGACGATGAATACAGGTAGGGGTGTTACATTTGTTGGTACGTGATGAGGTTATCTTATGGATATGCATGAATCTATCTTGGACCGACGTAGCAAATACGAGATTAGCTATACATGTCATTTAAATTATTATTGATAGTGTGATATCTTCTGACCATTTAAATGTGTTTTGCTTATAGTAAATACCTACGGACCAAGCTCAATCCGAGGAAGCCGAGAGTCATGCTCCTGCCTCGAAAAGGGAACAAAGCAAAGTTGAAGCTACTAGTAGTAGAAGGTTCGAGACAAGGGACAAAAGTGAAGAGGCTAAAATGGCCTTTTATCAAATAATGAATGAATGGTTTACTCAGTATATAAGAACTAAACTGTAGTGCAGCAAACTCAAGCTCCCCTCCTCCTCCTCCTCTACCGATTCTCGAGATTCCACAGGGTACAGGTATCGAATCTATCAAAAAAGGAAAAGCTCTGGTTGATAAAATTAGAAAGTATGGGGCTGAAGAATTCTAAGCTACAATTGATGATAATCTTGAAAGGGCTGAGTTTTGGTTAGAGAATACTACCCGGGTTTTGGAAGAATTATCATGCACACCAAAAGAATGTCTGAAATGTGATGTCTCACTGCTAAAAAACACAACTTATCATTGGCGGAACACTAAAACTTCGGTGGTTCCGAAAGAAGAGATTACCTAGGAGTTCTTTCAGCACGAGTTTAAAAAAAAATATATCAACCAGAGGTTTCTTGATCAGAAAAGAAAAGAATTTCTTGAGCTGAAATAAGGCAACAGATCGATATCTGAGTATGAAAGAGAATTTGTTCGGTTGAGTAAATATACTTGGGAATGGGTACAATCAGAAGCCAAAATGTGTAAAAGGTTTGAAGAAGGGCTGAATAAAGACATTAAATTGTTGATCAGAATTCTTGAAATCCGTGAGTTTGCTACATCGACAAAGCGAGCTTATAAAGCAGAAGAGCTGAGTAAAGAGAAGAAACAAGCTGAAAGGGAAGCTCGAATTTCTAGTAAGAGATCGGTGAGCAAATTGCAGTTTTCTGCTTCAAAGAAATTGAAAAAGTATCAAGATCATTTGACTTCAGTCACTGGGTATTCAAGTAGAGAACGAGGTTCTCAACGTTTTAATCTAAGACCATCTATTACATCAGTGACCAGTGTGGGTAGTGTCGGTACTCTTAAGTCGAGATGTCAGTACTATAATAAAGCTCATTTTGGAGAATATTGGCTGAAAAGTAGGGCTTGTTACTGATGTGGTTCATTTGATCATTTCCTCAGAGATTGTCTAGAAAGGGGTGAAAAAGAAGCTGAACAGATATCGAAGCCGAGTAATCCAACTTCGAGGGGCAGACTACCTCGACTATCTGGTAATGCCAGTGGTAGTCGAGGAGCTACGAAAGATACTACAAGCAGGTCTGAGACACGAGCACCAGCAAGAACATATGCCATCCGTGCCAAAGAAGATGCCCCAGCACCCGATGTTATTACTGGTACATTTTCTTTACTTAGCACTGATATTACTGCATTAATTGATCTCGGTTTTACGCATTTAAATATATGTATAAAGCTTGCATATTAAAAATTTATCTATTGAACCTATTGAATTTGTGGTTAAAGTCTCGAACCCCCTGGGCCAATCTGTTTTGGTGGATAAAAATTATAAAAATTGTCCACTGATGGTAAGAGGTTATTGTTTCTCGACTGACTTGATGTTAATTCCTTTTAATGAGTTCGATGTGATATTAGGTATGGATTGGTTAACCCAGCATGATACAGTAGTAAACTGTAGGAAGAAATATATTTTGTTAAAATGTCAGAACAGTGAGTTGCTTCGGGTTAAATCTGATCAAATAGAGGGGTTATCTGATGTGATTTCAGTTATTACTGCTTAGAGGTATGTCAAAAAGGGGTATGATGCTTTTCTTACTTATGTATTAGACACCAAGATATCTGAGTCAAAGATTCAGGCAGAGCTAGTGGTATGTGCATTTTATGATGTGTTTCCAGAGGAATTATTAGGGTTACCACTAGAAAAAAGAAGTGGAATTCTCTATAAATTTGGTTCTGGGGAACTACTCCAATTTCCATAGCTCCGTACCGGATGGCTCTTACAGAATTAAAGGAGTTAAAGATACAGTTACAGGAGCTTATTGATAAGGGTTTTGTTCAACCGAGTCATTCACCTTGGGGTGCTCCGATTTTGTTTGTGAAAAAAAAGACGGGTCTTTGAGACTGTGTATCGACTACCGATAGTTTAATAAGATAACCATAAAGAATAAGTACTCGTTACCCTGGATTGATGATTTATTTGATCAGCTAAAAGGCGTTACAGTATTTTTAAAGATTAATCTCTGACCGGGTTATTATCAGTTACGGGTAAATGAGTCAGATGTGCCAAAAACAGCCTTCAGAACCAGGTACGGGCATTATGAGTTTCTGGTTATGCCGTTTGGGCTGACTAACGCATTTGCAGTATTTATGGACCTAATGAACTGGATATTTAGACCATATTTAGACAGGTTTGTAGTAGTTTTTATTGATGATATTTTAGTCTATTCTCGAGATAAAAATGAGCATGCAAAACATTTGAGTATAGTGTTGCAAATTCTGTGTGAAAAGCAGCTTTATGCTAAATTCAGTAAATGTGAATTCTGGCTTCGAGAAGTGGGTTTTCTTGGACATATTGTATCTGCTGAAGGCATTAGGATAGACCTGAGTAAAATCTCAGCTATTGTAAATTGGAGTCCACCGAAGAATGTATCTGAAGTTAGAAGTTTATTAGGTTTAGCTGGTTATTATCGGATATTTGTACAAGGGTTCTCTATAATAGCTTCTCTGATGACCCGTTTATTGCAAAAAGATATTAAATTTGAATGGACTGATAAATGCCAGTAGAGTTTCGACCAATTGAAAGATTTGTTAAAGAAAGCACTTGTACTAGTGCAGCCTGAACCGGGTAAAAAATTTTTTATTTACAGTGATGCCTCATTAAATGGTTTAGGTTGTGTCTTGATGCAAGAAGGTAAAGTAATAGCCTATGCTTCAAGACAACTTAAACCACATGAAAGAAATTACCTAGTACATGATCTTGAATTAGCTGCTATTGTATTTGCGCTGAAGATATGGCGACATTACTTGTACGGTGGGAAATGTCATATTTATACTGATCATAAAAGCCTAAAATATTTGATGACGCAGAAAGGTTTGAATTTGAGACAGCGCAGGTGGCTTGAATTGATAAAGGATTATGATTTGATTATTGATTACCATCCGGGTAAGGCTAATGTTGTAGCTGGTGCTTTGAACCGGAAATCTTTATTTGCTTTGTGAGCTATGAATACCCGATTATCATTATCTGATGATGGTTCAATTATAGCTGAAATGAAAGCTAGACCAGTGTTTCTACAGCAGATTTGTGAGGCTTAGAAAAATGATGAAAAGTTACAAGCTAAACGGGCATAATATGAGTCAGGTACTGATTCTAAATTTCAGGTTGGGATCGATGGCTGTTTGTTATTCAGGGACAGGGTATGTGTACCTCAGAATTCAGAGCTCATACAGAAGATTCTACACGAGACTTACAGCGATACTATGTTTCTACATCCAGAGAGTAATAAAATGTATAATGATCTAAAAAAGATGTATTGGTGGCCAGGAATGAAACGTGATATCTCTGAGTTTGTATCAAAGTGTTTGGTATGTCAGCAGGTTAAAGCTGGACATCAGGTACCTTCAAGGTTCCTTCAGCTAATCACTATACCGAAATGGAAATGGGAAAGAATTACTATGGATTTTGTATCTGGGTTACCATTGTCTCTGAGGAAAAAAGATGCCATTTAGGTGATTGTTGATCGATTGACAAAGTCAGGGCACTTTATTTCGGTACGTATGAATTATTCTTTAGATAAACTGGTTAAATTGTATATATCTGAGATTGTCAAGCTACATAGAATGCTTGTCTCTATTATATCAGATAGAGATCCCTAATTTACGTCTCGTTTTTAGGACAAATTGCAAGAAGCCCTAGGTACTCAGTTATATTTCAGCACTGCATTTCGTCCTCAGACATATGGCCAATCTGGACGTGTAATTTAGGTATTGGAAGATATGCTCTGATGTTGTATACTAGAGTTTGAAGGTAATTGAGAGAGGTATCTACCTTTGACTGAATTTGCTTACAATAACAGTTATCAGTCCAGTATTAAAATGGCTCCGTATGAAGCTTTGTATGGTAGAAAATGTAGAACATCATTATATTGGACAGAGCTCAGTGAAAAGAAGATACATGGGGTTGATTTGATCTGGGAAACAGAAGAAAAAGTAAAGGTGATTCGGGATAGTCTAAAAGCAGCTTCTGATCGTCAGAAGTCATATGCTGATTTTAAACAAAAAGAGATTGAATTTCAGGTTGGTGACAAGGTATTCCTGAAAGTGTCTCCTTGGAAGAAAGTTCTCCAGTTCGGTCGAAAGGGTAAATTGAGTCCAAGATTTATCGGGCCATATGAAATCATAGAAAGAATTGGACCGGTCACTTAACGATTGGCATTACCACCAGAACTTGATAGAATTCATAATGTTTTTCATATGTCTATGCTACGATGGTATCGATCAAATCCTTCACATGTTATTTCTTTGACAGAAGTGGAGATTCAGCTGGATATAAGTTACAGTGAAGAACTAGTTAAAATTTTGGCACAGGAGACAAATGAGCTCAAAAATAAAAAGATAAATTTGGTGAAAGTATTATGAAAAAAGCACGGGATTGAGGAAGCGATATGGGAACTGGAAGAGGCAATGAGGAAACAATACCCGAACCTCTTTACAAGTAAGATTTTCGAGGACAAAAATCCTAAAATGAGGGAAAGTTGTAATGGCCTAAATTCAAGGTTATCAAAACAGTGGTTTCATAACCACAAAGCCGATTTAAAGAGAAATTTATTTTAATATTTTTGCATGAATATTGATATGATAGGAAAATCGTATGAAAATATCAACAAAAAAATTTTACCTATTTAGTGGTTAATTAGAAAAAAGAAATTATTGAAGAAATTGGGTAAAAACAAGGTATCGAGACCTCGATCTCGTAAAACCGAATAAAAAATATTTTTATAAATATTTATGAAATGTTAGTAATATGGTATTAAAATTTCGTTAGAAAATTTTATCGTTTGGGTAGTTAATTAAATAAAAAGAACTAAATTGAAAAGGGTATAAAAGTTACTAGAAGAATTAAATAGCTCAATTGTCAAATGAGGAGGGACTTAAAGTGCAAATAAGCCCAAAGGAGATATTTTGGGCGGCATAAGCTGAGAAAAATCAGGAGAATTGATTAAATAAGGGCAAAATGGGAAAATAACAAAATTTACTAAAATAAAAATGGGACTAAATTGGGATAACTAGAATTCTCTTCATATTTTCTCCATTTTCATTAGCCAAAAAAGTCCTAAGGGTTTATTCAAGCTGGTATTTCATAATTTTTTCACCAAGTGAGTTAATCCTTGCCTTTTTCTCGTAATTTTTTTGTTTTTAAGACTTTTACAACTAGGTCATACTATTAAATTCATTAGTTTTTGATTTCATGGATGAAATTGAAAGTCACCATGGTTGAGTACTTTAAGTATATGATGATTTAGCATGGACTTGAAGCTTTAATTTTATTATATGATGATTTTATTGAATGAAATGAATAAAAAGTAGATATTTAGGACCTATTTGTAAAAGAGTGAAATTGAAGTCTAGTGCTGAAATTATGATTTCCAAAGGCCATAAAGTAGTTTAAATTTATATAATAAAGTGTTAATTGAGAAAAATCAGCTCAATTGAGAGGTTAATTGAGTAGGGACGAAATTATCATTTATTAAAAGCTTAGGGGAAAAATGGTAATAAACCTCTTGCACTAAAACAGTTTTGGACAGCAGCAGTAGGCTAAATTTGAAAAATCACCATAAATTGTAGAAATCGAATTAGAGGATGAAAAAAATACAGAATTAAATCTTATTGAGTCTAGTTTCTTATAGAAGAAATAGTGAAAGCAATGGAATTGTAAATCATGAGATATAATAAATTTTGTAAGACAAGGTCAAAATGATTTTGGGTTCCCCTATTCTAACTTTGGAAAATCACAAAAAAATGGATAAAAATAATTAGGGGCTTAAATTTACATGTTTGAAATCTTGAATGAGTTTATTTTCAAGAGAAATAAACGGAAGCATCATCTGAATCACATACGAGGAGATAATTAATTTTCAGTGAAGAAGGTTGGAACTATCATATAGCAGAACAGGGGTGATTTTAAAGAATAAATTGTACTTATTGGCTAAACCAAAAATTTTGAAAATTTTTTGGTAAGAAGATATGTGAGTCTAGTTTCAGGAAAAATTAGCGGATCTTAATTTGGAGCTCTGTAGCTCAAGGTAAAAATAATTTAGTGACTACGACTCAAGTAGACAGCTTTGAATGAACTATAAATAAGAATGGAATTGTAGAGAATGGTACATATGAACATGAAATGTTAAATTGATGATTAAATTTATTTATTTAGATCCTGAAGACTCAAATATGAAGCTAGATCAAGGAAAGGAAAAAGTTCTGGATTAGTAGATTTTTGTATACAAACAAGTATCAAGGTAAGTTCGTGTAACTTGAATTATATTCTTAAAAGCTTGAAATGTATGTTATTGATGTGAATATGAATTGAATGTTCATTGTATGATAATCAATGAAACATTGATATATTTGATAAAAAGGGGAAGAAATCCCTGTTGAATGAAAGGAAAATTCGATAGGTATCTGAAAAGGAATTGACGGTAAAAAGGATCTAACCCGGACGAGTGATCCTATCCTGATATTGCCCTCTCGAAGAATATGTGTAAAATGGATTTAGCCCGTACGGGTAATCCGAATTAGGGTCTGGATTTAGCCTGGACTGGTAATTCAGATCTAGGCTCATTAGAGTAATTCTCGTTGCAGGGGATTTAGCTTGGACTGGTAATCCCGACAATACTCAATGAGTTTATATTACAGAGGATTTAGCCTGGACTGGTAATTCCACTGTAAGGATGAGGTTCGCGGGAGTGTGCTCTCTGAAATGAAATTGTGCACACATGAACATGAATTGACAAACTCGGATTTGTACACTAAAGTGTACTCCTGAAAATCCATCGAAATTTTGAGAAATTCAACGGGATAAATATGAGAAAATATTAATGGAATGGAAATCATGGTATTGATGAGCTCATCAATCATGATATATATTATTGATACATTGAAATTATTGGACTAACTTGAATGTTGAGTTCGTGCACGTTAGGGTAACAATGCACTGAATGGATGTATGAATGTTTATTGTATTGTATTGAAAATATTAGGTAAGTATAATTCTTGTTACATGAGCTTTCTAAGCACAATATGCTTACCCTATTTCCTTTTTCCCTGTTTTGTAGTATTAAGAGCTCGGAGGTTGGATTCAGTCAGAGACACATCACACTATCAACCTCAACATTTTGGTATATCAAGAAATTTTATTTTGGAAATCAATGGCATGTATAAGTTAATAAAGTAAATGTTAATGTGAAATGAATGTAAAGTTAGCCATTGGTGTGGCTAACAAATCTTGGTTTTGGTATGTGATGAGGTTATCTTATGGATATGCATGAATCTATCTTGAAAATATATTGAATTGGATTGCTTGATTTGGATTGGTCTCGGTTTAAATTTTGCAAGGAAATTTAGATATCTATAAAGGGGTTATATTGAGTTAAAAAAAATTTCCTATGATTTCAATTTAATCTCGGTTTGGTCCCGATGTATGTTTTGGGCTTCGAATGCCCATCTAAGGGATGTCCTAACATGTTTCGGTAAATGAATAGTTTTTAACTCGTAATAATTGAAAATTTAATTCGGCAAACTCCGGTAATACCTCGTACCTTATTCTGGCGACGAATACGGATAGGGGGTGTTACACGATTTGGACTAGCAAAGGACCATGCAAGCTTCCATTTGTTCTCTGTTGGGTGTAAACAATCTTTCATAAAAGTATTATAAGCTGATTTAACAGTAAAATCACCATTAGTAGGCCATTTCAAAATCAAAGCATCATTCATTGCTAAAGGATTTGATGTTGGGATGCCTTAATATAAGAAATGATATCATTATCCAAATAACAGCACATGTAATTCCAATTCCAGCTACCATCAGTAATTGTCACCTCTATGAGAGTAAAAGAATCATCAATAAGAGCAATGTTATGACAAAAATTAATTAAAGGACCAAGCTTTGTGATTCAAGTATCGATCCAGAATTTGATAAGAATACCATCACCCATTGACCAAGCAAGGCTTTGACATAAAAGTGGTCAAACCTTAGCAAGGGATCTCCAAACAAAAGAACACTTACCTTTAGAAATATCCACTAAGAAATCTTCTGTAAGCTTCTATTTAGCGCGAAGAATTTTAACCCATAAAGCAATCTTATTAGTGAGAAGATGATATCCCAATTTAAGTAAAAATGACTCATTTTGTTCCTTAAAGAAGTTGAAGACCTAGTCCCCCATTAAAGAGAAGTTGACATCAATCAATCCAATTAACCAATGCTGACTTATAACTAGCTACGAAATTCCTCATATAAACCCTTGGGCAAATTTCTCAACTTTAATATACCTATAATGCTATTAAACAATTAATTAATTTAGCCACTAAATAAAAAAATTCCTTAAATTGTATTTCGATTTAAATAACAATCATTTTTTTTAATTAAGTAACAATCACTTTTTTGGATTCTTTAAATTGTTATTATTTTTTTAATTACGAATTATATTTTTTAAAATAATTTTTTTAATAAAAGTGAATATATAGTTATTTATGTTATCAAATTGTTATTTTTTTAAAGCAAGAAACAAATGATTAAAAATTATAAAAACATGTAACATAATTATTGAAACCAATATTATAAAAGTATTAAGAAATTTAAATTTATTATTATTTTCTATGTAATTTTCATACATAAAGGCATAAGTATTGAATTTTTTAAGTTTTAATAAGCTTAATAATAATATTTAAATAATAAGAGTCAATACATACTTGTTATTAATTTTAAATTTAGAAATATTTAATTAAATAAAATGTTTAAGAGACTAAATGTTGGAATTAAAAAAAGGGAAGTACCGATATTGTAAAGTTGGAAACGCAGAGGGACCTACCAAGGGAATTATACCCAAACTTTTATTTATATATATATATGTGGATTGCTGAATGTGAAAGTGTACATGAAAACGTTATATTAGCTACGCAGATTGAGAGATAATAAGGACTATTAATTGAAAAATGGGAATTAAGTATACTAATTCAAAATTATGTACGGATTGACTTGGGAAATTTAAAGGTAATCAATGTAAAATAAGAAAAAGATTTACTATATTTTTCCTGTTTTGTATTTCGTTATATTGTATAAAAAAAGAGTTATTAGTTATATGAATGAAGAAGTTAATATTTACCACTAAGTGATTTGATATAATGGTAAGACACATTACACTTTTAAGGGGAGAATGTAGATTCAAATCTTGAATATAATATTCTTAGGAAGAGCAGTCACGAACCCAACATGAATCTTAAAATGAACATGCATAATATAAAAAAAAAAAAATGTTAGTATTTACTTTTTGTCCACAAGCTTGATTAGAGATGTCACTTAATTTACCATAAAAGTAAAAATAAAATTATTTCTTCATTTAACATTTTCAAATTTGGATGTTAATATTTAGAGTTTCAATAGTTTCACAAAAGTTGTGCTTTCATGTGCTATTTCGAGAATAATCCAAGCCTCATGAGTAGAATCTACACACCATTGAATATTGCATTCAAAGTCTTTGAGTTGTAATTTGTTGATTTGCTTTCGTTTGTTGTCTAGACGTTTTCAAGTTTGATATTTAAATACCATTAATTTATTTAGTATGTAGTCCCCAATCTAATAAAACAACCTTCCAAGCAATTTCATCAATTGATTTTATGAAGGCTCTCATACATGTTTTCCAATAGGCGTAGTTAGAGCCATCAAGCATGGGGTCTCAAGACTGTTGTTCCTTCCATCTCTTGAGCAATTCAATGTCAAGATTTTTACTTAACTTGTCAAGTGTTTAGCTCTGATAGAGAATTCATTGAAGTTGATTGTTAGTTGCATTTTCAATTGTAACTAGATGAACAATGAAAAGAGTAAAATAGAGATGAACATAGAAATTATTTACGTAGTTCAAAATCTTTTTCTACATCTATAGGGTCTTCCAAGAGAATATTCCACTATCAGTTTCCAATACAAATATGTTATTTAATATCATTATGGTAATAAAAAATAAAATTTTTATCAAAATATTATACATCGATTAGTGCATGAATATTTTATAATTGAAATTTATTTAATATCATTCATTTGATATTTGTGAACATTTTTATATACATATATTAAATATATTTTTTTTAAATATCAATAAATTTGAGCAACACGTCGAAACAAATTAACACACACCAATTCTAATAGAAAAACCAAACATCCATTGATGTGGTATTGACTACGTTGATAAAGATACCACTCCTATTCGATTTTCTTTGCCAAGCATTAGATGTTCTCAATTGATCAAAAACATGCATAGGATGACAATTTGAATGGCAGATTCAAATATACGATTTTTTTTTTTTATAACATTGGATATTGAGAATTTGGCTATTATTTAGATTTGAATTTTAAAATTATTACCTATTGCGAATTTAGAGCGAATGCGACAAATACTCTGTATATACATTATCCAAATCCGCATTGATTATTCGATTAATAAATGCAAATTGAGATTCGGACATCTGAATCTAATGATTAGAAAATAATAATAATTTTGATTTTATATATAGAATAAAAAATTAAGCATGTTTTAAATTTGATTTTTGTGGATTTGGATATTCGAAAAATAATTGGAAATTTTGAAATTGAAAATTTTTTTATTTGGAAATCATATGATTAGTAATATTTGATTCATATTGGAATTTGAATAATAATATTAAATGATATTTAGAGAAATTTATAAATTATAATTAAAAATAAATAAATATCCGACATAATAGGATTAAGATTCCATCATATTGAGTCATTTTAGGAGCATAAGCGTTTTATTAGTGAAAGCCGAATAGGCCCAATGCCACCCCGTTGTAACGGCCAGCAAAGCCCCAAAACAAAATTGTGAAATAGAAATCAAGTAAGAAAGATCGTATAAATTACTCCCCCTTCAACGGCAACTCGAAGAGTTTAGCTTCTGCGGCTAAATTCGCCATTAAAGCCCTTCAGCTCTCATCTCGACTCCTGCTCTCATGGCCAAGCCTTCCCAGCCTTTCCTCCAACTCAATTCCCTCCCCTCCATCAAGCAAGAATCTCTTCCATCGCCGCTGTCCCTACCACCGCCGGAACCCCTTCTTCAACCGTTAGCGGTTCTCAAAACCGAACCGGAACATCAACAGCAACCGCCATCATCACCACCGCAGCAACAACATGGGAAACCCCATTTCTTGAAATCCATGGACGACCTTGCCTCCCTCTCCTCCGCAATCCACGCTTTCCAATGCAGATTCGACGACTTAACCAAACACCTCGATTTCATCAACCAAGCCATCGACTCCAAATTGTATGAACCGCAACAACAAAAAGGCCCAGAAATTGAAACCCAATCCCCTCCCAAAGCAACGGAGACTGATGGTGAAACCGAGAAAAAAGGATCCGACACAGCTTCTCCTCCGAGATCCTCGCGTTCTGAAATTCAAAGCCTCTGCGGGACGATGTGTAGTAAGGGACTCCGTAAATACATTGCCACCCATTTATCGAACGTTCCCAAGCTTCGAGAAGAAGTTCCTGAGGCTCTAAAGCTTGCCCCAGAACCCGCCAGATTGGTTCTTGATTGCATTGGGAGGTTCTTTCTACAAGGAATAAAGGCTTATGATAAGGAGTCGCCCATGATTCCGGCAAGGCTAGCTTCGGTTTTGGCGTTGGAGTTTTTCCTTTTGATGATGGGAGGGTTTCACGCTGAAGGTAAGGTTAAGATTGCGGGAAACCTTAAGGCAGAAGCGGAGAATGGAGCCATTGCGTGGCGAAAGAGGTTGATTAATGAGGGTGGATTGGCTAAGGCCAGTGAAGTTGATGCTAGGGGCTTGTTGCTTTTCGTTGCTGGTTTTGGGATTCCAAAAGTGTTCCGGATTGAGGACTTGGGGAATTTGCTGCGCCTGTGTAATCTCAGGGCTATTTCGGATGCCTTAAAAGCCTCTCCCGTACTCCCTGATAAAATGCCTGGTATTTGCACGTTATTGCTTATAAAGTTGTGATTTTGATGGATGGAGCGTCGTTGTTCTTATATAGTAGTTAAAAAATGTATTTTTGACGCCTGCTTTTTAGTTTTCAATGTATGAAGGCCTAATCTGTTCAAGGAGTTTGAATTTTGCCATGGTTTTATGTAGATTATAATCCCATAGGTTCGTGGTGGAGTGGAGTGGAGTGGAGTTTTTAGCAAATGAATTATGAACTACCATTTTAACTATAAACTTTATATCCTTTGTTTTTGAGCCTTAGAATCTGTTTTCAGCCGTTGGCCTGCTCTGAGCTACCCCACGATTTTGTTATATTCATGCCTGGAGATAAGTAAATTACTCTATCATTTAGATTATGTTTGGTCTTACTTTATATAGCTAGAAGATTTGGTTTCTAAATGAACTGCGATTCCTACGTAATGAATTGGTGATCTCTGTTAATGGATAGAGAATGTTAAGGGTTTGGAGGAAGTTAGCTGCTAGTTAAATGGTGGATTTTTCGAATACAAGTGGGGTCTAGAGAAAGAGGCTTTACTGGTGCGTGTAGATTAGGTTCTGTAAACTTCTTTTTGCTCATGATGTCTCTGTTCTTATAGTGCAAGACTTCCTTATTTGAATCTTCTTGATGTTATGAGAGTTTCATGATATTGAGGGGGCAGCAGGGCTATGTGCCCAATGGCCTTTTCTTGTAGAAAAAAATAGTTTGGAAGAATGTATTTAACCTTTCAAAGGAGAATTCTCATAGAAATTGGACATCCTTTTCTTTATCATATAATGGCTATGATGAACTAAATATGGCTGCATCTGATTTGTAATTGATATGATTATTATTAATAATTTTTTTCATTGGGAGTCGGGATGGATGGTATTGGGTCTTATGATACTTTTGTCTGCTTTAGATATCATAGAGGTTATGGCGAAGAATGGAATGCATGTTGAAGCTGTTGATGTTGCTTCCATCTTTGGGCTCGAGGATAAATGCTCCCTTAAGAAAATTTTGACTATATTCTTGCAAGAGTCTGCAAAATCATTCAAGAGGGCAAAGCAGGAAGCGCAAAATTCTCCCTTTGCACTGGTATTGTCCTTTTAATCGGCTGTCACACTATCGTCATGTATACATTTCTTTAATATTGCATTGATCTTATCATCACTTTGCAGAGAATGGCTAATGAAAGGCAATTAGATGCTCTGAAATCTGTGGTCCGATATTTGGAAGATTGCAGTAGTGATGTAGCAAAGTTTCTTGGTTCGTGGCAAATTGAAGAGAAGATAATCAAGTTGGAAGAAGAAAATGCTGAACTGCATAAAAGGATAGAGGAAAGGAAAATGATACCAAAGAGAAAACTGGATGAAATGGGGTCCTTGAGTAGGGTTAAGAGTCAAGAAATGAAACGTTCACGGTTTGCCACCATAGGGTCACCCTTGCCTAATTCATCTCATGTGAATGGGTTGCATGAGCAACGTGCTACTAGTCTCACTGAAGGCATGAGGTTGTACGAAAGTGCTATTTTGGGTCGTGTCGCCAGTAGTTATCCTGCTGCCTCAGCTGTACCACATGGACTAACTGTTGGTTCTTTACCTAGAAATGAAGTTGCCCAGATGGTAGGAGTAAATGGTGTTGGAAGCAGCAGTATGATGACGAGCATAGGTGCCATCTCAAGAAGTTCTTATTCCAGGGCTCATGGGGAGATTGAAGTCAATAAGGCTGAGCAAACGATTAGTAGTGCTCTGCAATATGGAGGACGGCGACAACACTCAGGTGGGCAATCCGCCACATCCATGAGATTCGCTAGTTTTTACGGGTCATCAGCATCTATAGAAGGCTTTGTCGGTTTGCCCGATACTACTGACAGGACATCAGCAGATCTATATCGGTTTGCTGATTCTATAGGGGAAAATGAGTCTTACACCAGTAACTCTCACCGGACTAGCACATTGCCAAATGTTGCGCCTGTCCGTCAGTCATCCTTTATGTATTAGTAAATAATAGTACCTAGTTGTGTCTTTCATTTTACTTAATAGATTATAGAGAGAAAGATTAAAATCCTCTATGTTCTTTTTGTTCCTTTCGAGCCAGGAGGATACTTAATCTGGTTACTTGTTTATATTTATCGCAATGAAGCCAATTTGTTGAACCGGATAAGCCAATGTTATTGTTTTGTGTTCAACTTGGATTGTCAGAGGAGTTTGTTGTTTGGAGAGGTCGAACTGTCGTACTGGTTGGGGTCATGGATCACCATCTTCTGCGAAAAGGCATGTAAAGGCTAACGGCTGCCATTTCTTTTCTTGAAACACCATTTGGTACTTTTTAATAATCAAAACGACTTTGCGTTGTTTTGATTCCAGTTTCAAGCAATACTTTCGGAGGAAATCCCAGAAACATCACTTCCAATGTCTTCCATGCCTTTGCAGTTGTCCGGATTTCTTAATGGAAACACCATTGAAGTTGAGGGTGACACTGGGAATTTGCAGTTCTCTTTCAAATTCAATATCCTGCATAACAAATACTCGCCCCATAATCAAACTCACTCCCACATTCCGAGTTTTAATTCCATGGAGAATAACATGTCTTGCCGGAATTCAAGTTCCTCTTCCTACCAAACTCCCAAAAGAGGTCAACAAATAGAAAATCAGGCTCTAGAGAATGAGAACCATGGGGTTGAAATTGAAAATAACGTAGAGTCAGAGACAAGTAAGAGAGGGAGTATAATGACAAGGCTAAGGAGTGGGGCAATATCTCAGGTGAAGTACAGTTTCCCTCGGATTTCTGGGAAGAAACCTAGTAGGACAATGAAAGAGAAGAGGAAAAAGAAGGAAAGGGCAGACATTGTGCTCGACAAATTGCTTCAAAGGCGTACTTGTCCTGTTAAGCCATGCAATTCCTATTTATTCTTTGTAATGGCCAGTTGGGATTCGGCTCAATCTTCTTCTTTTGGTGACGCAAGCAAAAGACTAAGCCAGATATGGTGCAAACTTCCCCGTAAGCATAAGAAGGTTCTGCTTTTGAAATCTCTCTCAACTCGTATGCTAACAATCATAATGTTGTTTTGCAACTATCATTTAACTCTCCGCTCTCAATCGTATGTTTGCAGATATACGAGGACATAGCTCTAAAAGATAGCGCAAGGTATAAGAGGCAGCGCATGCTTTTGAATTGCAATGACCAAGGACACGGTACCAAACAGGATTTTTGACATGAGTAGTTGGATTGATTTCTGACAATTTTTTTTTGTATGGGAAGACATTTAAATTCACTTTGATTTTAATATAAATATTTTAGATATTTAAATTTATTCCCAAATTTTAGGTTAACATGTTTTTTTTTTTTTTTATATTTATTATCGCTTCCACTATATGACTATCTAAATTTATTATTTTCTATCTTTGGAATAAATCAATTTATCATGCTTTAAGCAAGATTACTTTCATTTATTCTAATAGATTATCTTATGAAACTTTAATTCAAATCAAAATATTAATTGGTATATAACATTTGGTTATTCTCATTAGATCAGTAAATGCATCTAATAGTTAACTTGCATTAAAGTGAATTATTTTTTGAACTTCTAGTTCTATTTACTTTCAATAAAAAAATAATAATTCATTCCAAGCAGTTCACCCAATTATTATGTTTCTCCCCCTAATGTTGGAAAAGTTGTCAAAACAAAATAGTAATCGCCAACTCGTATCATAATTAGGTCCCCAATTTGTTCAAACTATCTAATAATAAAAGGAGATTCATGACTAATGTATATTTACAACTTTCTTTAAATACTCATTTTGTGCTTATGGTGGAGTAACATGAACATATATCACACATTTAAAAATTATAAAATGGGAATTGTTTGGCTTTGACAAAAAACCAATTGTAATGGGAGGTATTTATCATATAACTTAATGACAGGATGTGTACAAGTGCTGATACATGTAAAATCTCATATCCTTGGACGAAAAAGTTTTGTTCTCAATAATAATGATTTAGCTACTAACTAGAGTCATTAATAGTCATTTAATCATTAATTCTATTAAACTATTTTATATGTATAAACAACAAGCTTTGTGATAGTTATTCGTATCGACAATCTAACATATATTAATCATTGAAAGCCTCAGTAATAAATGAAAGTTTTTAAGAGAGCATTTAATAAAACTGTTCTGTATTTATTAACTAAAGAACTGAACTTAAATAGAGAAAAGAGTCCTAACCTAATTGGGAAAATAATTCTCTTATTCTAATAAACTACTAAAAGATAAAATAAAATATTCCTAAAATATCTCTAAGATTTATCTACCTAAATAAGATTTATCTATCTAAATAAATTTAAAATATATCCCCAACATATATGGGTTTATATATTTCAACACCCTCCCTCAAGTTGGTGCATATATATCAATCATGCCCAACTTGCTTACAAGAAAATCAAAACTTGTCTTAGAAAGCCATTTGGTGAGTATGTCAGCAATCTGTTGTTTTGAAGGAATAAAAGGCATGCACACTTAGCCTTCTTCAATCTTCTCCTTAATAAAGTGTCTATCAATCTCAACATGTTTAGTTCTGTCATGTTGGACTAAGTTGTGAGCAATACTAATGGCAGCTTTGCTATCACAGTACAACTCCATTGGTGAAGTTATTGGTTTCCTCAGCTCTTCCATTATTCTCTTTAACCACATCATTTCACAAATTCCTTGAGCTATTGATCTAAACTCAGCCTCTACACTACTTCTTGCTACAACACTTTGTTTTTTGCTTCGCCAAGTCACAAGGTTTCCCCAAACAAATGTACAGTATCCTGATGTAGATCTTCTATCTGTTATTGAGCCTGCCCAATCTGCATCTGTATAAGCTTCAATTCCTCTTTGTTCAGATTTCTTAAAGAATAAGCCATTTCTAGGTAAACTCTTAAAGTACTTCAGAATCCGGAACACTGCTTCTTCATGTTCCTCTATTGGAGAGTGCATAAATTGACTCACTAAGCTCACTGCAAAAGTTCTATCTGGCCTTGTATGTGATAAGTAAATTAACTTACCAACTAATCTTTGGTACTGCCCTTTATTAACTAATTGACCTTCTTTATTTCCAAATTTTACATTTGGATCAATTAGTGTGTCAGTTGGGCGGCAACCGCTCATCCTAGCCTCTTTTAAAAGATCAATCACATATTTTTTCTAAGAGACCACAAAACCCTTCTTTGATCAAGCAACTTCTATTCCAAGAAAGTATTTCAAAGGACCTAAGTCTTTGATATCAAACTCCAATGCTAGATGCTCCTTAAGACGCATAATTTCATCCATATCATCTCCTGTAAGAGTGATATTAGTAAAATAAACTATAGTAACTTATTCTACCTCTTTGTGAGTGTCGGTAGAATGTTGTGTGATCAGCTTGCCCTTATAAGCAACCTTGTTTTTTAACAACTTGAGTGAACCGTTCAAACCAAGCTCGAGGAGACCGCTTTAGACCATACAAAGATTTCTTAAGCTTACATACTCTAGTTCTAAATTTTTCTTCAAAACTTGAAGAAATATCCATGTAAACTTCTTCTTCAAGTTTCCTATTTAGGAAAGCATTCTTCACATCTATCTGCTATAAAGACTAATCAAGATTAACAGCAATTGATAAAAGAACTCTAATGGAATTTAATTTGGCTATTGGAACAAATGTTTCAAGATAATCTATCCCTATGTTTGAGTGTACCCTTTAGCCGCCAGTCGGGCTTTGTATCTATTTAAAGATCTATCTGGTTTGAATTTGGTTGTGAACACCTATTTATAGCCTATTGTTTTTTTCCCTACAGGTAATTTCACTATTTTCCATGTACTTGTTTTTTCAAGAGCGCGTCTCTCCTCTAAAATAGCCCCCTTCCACTCAAGAACCTGTAAAGCATCTTTCACATTTTTGGGTATTTTCACAGTATTAAGACACGAAACAAAGGCTGAGTATGTTGAAGAAAAGGCTTTATAGGATACAAAGTTAGACATGGGATATTTGACAACATTTATAACACATTTTCTTGTTAGCAATTGGAATATCTAAATCAGAAAATTCATTGGCTGGTTATGAACTTTACCTGGACTTTTGACAAGATCTTGTGGGTCGGATTCTTGGTAATGAATCTGGTGGATTCCACT
The DNA here is from genome assembly GCA_020496765.1 of Gossypium stocksii. Classification (NCBI taxonomy): domain Eukaryota; kingdom Viridiplantae; phylum Streptophyta; class Magnoliopsida; order Malvales; family Malvaceae; genus Gossypium; species Gossypium stocksii. Next base: position 73,936,408 of record CM035622.1, read on the forward strand.
TTCTTAATTTCGGTTTCTTCCTGAGTAAACAATTAACTCATTTGCTTGTTATTTATTCTCATGATTAGACTCTACACCTTCATTCTCCTTTTTATTAACAACATTAACATCATTAATTTCTATGTTAATCATAAATTTACCTTCCCCATTATTAGAATCCCTATGTTGTATATTCCTAATCTTTTCTTGATCAATTATAGAATATTCCTAACTATAATTCCCTCCCTAAAGATTAGAATCAAAATAAGATTGCGTTTCAAAAAATGTGACATCCATAATAACAATAATCTTCCCATCAATTGGATCATAACATTTGTAACCATTTTTATTAGAAGCATAGCCAACAAAGACACATTTTTTTGCTCTAAGATTTATTTTACCTTGGTTGTGAAGATGAACAAAAACACTACACCTAAAAACTCGAAGGAATAAATCTGTAATTAATTTAGAGTTAGGAAAGTTATCTTTAAAGAGACGAAAATGAGTTCTATAGTTTAGAGTTTTACTTGGCATTCTATTAATGAGATATGTAGCTATTAACAAGGCTTCACCCCAAAGATAATGTGGTACCTGACTAGTGAACATCAAGGCTCTAGTTACTTCCCAAATATATCAATTTTTTCTTTTTGTAATCCCATTTGGTTGTGGTGCATTTGTACAAGAGCTTTGGTAAACTATTCCATGTTTGGTTAAGAAAATACTTAATTGGTCACTAAAAAATTCCCAACCATTGTCACTTCAAAATACTTATATTTTCACACTAAATTGTGTTTTCACCATAGCATAAAAAGACTGAAACACATTTTTAACTTCAGACTTATCTTTTAATAAAAACACCCAACAAATACGAGTATGATCATCAATAAATGTGACAAACCAACATTTTCCTGAAAAAGTTGATACTTTTGAAGGTCCCCAAACATTACTATAAATTAACAAAAAAGGTTTGGAAGCTTTATATTTTTTAGGTGGAAAGAATTACCGATGATTAGCCAATTCACAATGATATGAAGAAAGACTTTTATTTTTAAATAGATTAGGTAACAAATATTTTAAATAGTAAAAATTAGGATGTCCAAGCCTATAATGCCAAATCATAACCTTATCAAAACTAGAAACAGAATTTAAACATAAAATAGTTGTTGGTTGACTTAGATGGTCATCGTCAAGAAAGTAAATTCCACTAGATTATTTAGCATTGTCAATCATCCTCCCCGAGACCATGTCCTGAAATTTACACATAGATAAGTCAAATATAACATCACAATTCGAGGACTGGGATAATTTACTAGCCGATATGAGATTACAAGCTAGATTTAACACATGTAAAACATCATGTAAAACCAAGGAAGACGAAATTTTAACAGTGCCTTTCCCGACTATTGCCGAGAACAACCCATCTACTACTTAGATCTTTTTGTTTCCTGCACAAGGTGTGTAAGTTGAAAAAAGAAAATGACTACTAGTCATGTGATCACTAGCTCGAGAATCAACGATCCATATGTTTGTTTTACAAGGCTTGACACTGAAAAAAACGGAAAAATCAGTACCTAATTAGGCAAAGGAAGAAGAAGGATTATTGGATGAGTTAGGAACAAAAGAATTCATCCAAAATTGTGGTGATTGAAAAAGCTTGTGTAGATGCTCTAATTTGTAACAGCCTAGTTTAGACCCTAGTTGGAACAGTAGTTTTGGGACCACAAATCCAAGTCAAAAAATATTTTAATATTATTTTTCGTGGTTATAGCATGATATTTGATATGTGTAAAAGTTTCGTGTGAAAATTTTACCGTTTAAATGCTCAATTTGTGAAAAAGGACCTAATCGCATAAAAGGTAAAAGTTGTGTTCTAATTGATTATGTGTTAAATTGGCATGGCTTATTAATTGTGGCGTCCTTATTTTGATATTAGACCATTGAAATGATGAATGGACATTGTTGGACATATGATAGTGGATTTTAAATAAAATTAAAAAGGTTATATTAGTAAATTGATAAATAAATGTTATTAATTATAACAAAACACACATTATGTCCATTTTTTCTTTGAATTGCTGAAAATTTGAAAGAAAAAGAAAGCTTACACACAAGGCTTGATTAAGGTATGTTCTTTGATTGGTTTTTGATAATTTTTACGTTTTTGAGATCGTTGCTTTGTGTTCTATCAAGCCTATGCCTAAATTTCAAAATTTTTTTATGATTGTGTGGTATGCCATTGTTGATAATGTGAGCTTTGTGAAGTTTGATGATAGAAAATAAGTGTTGGATGATGGATAAGCATGTTTTGTATTGTGATTTTTTATGAATTTGCTTAATATGGACTGAATCGTGAAAATGAGAATTTGAAGGGTTAAAATGTGAAATAAATGAAATATATGGGTTGCTAGGGACTAAATTGATAATTGGTCAAGCTATGGTCTTATTGAATTTTGTGTATTTTGTGTTTTGTGAAATAAGGACTAAAATATTAAAAATGTGAAATTATAGGGGCTAAAGTGCAAAATTCCTTAAATATATGTTTATGAATTGAATTGAATGGTTTGGTGAGTAAATGAGTTAAATTTGTATTTAAATAGATCAAGAACAAAAGAAAACATAATTAGATCGGGGGAAGTCGAAAGTGGTCGAGTAGTTGATTCCGTTTGTTCGTATCTGTACGAGGTAAGTTCATATGCAAATAAATGTATTTCAATTAAATTATATATATTGATTGTTGTGGAAATGTATGGAATTGCTATTGGAGTTGAATTATTGAATCCGATAAAATATCGACAAATTTACGACATCCGAAAGCCCCGTACGAACCATAAGAATAGTATAGGATACATATGTCATGACATAGGATTCCGAGATGTGTTATCGTGTAAGATTATGTCTGGGACGTTGGCATCGACTAGAGATTACGTGTAAGACCATGTTTGGGACATTGGCATCGTAAATAATTTCGTGTAAGACCATGTTTGGGACGGTGGCATCGATATTCAATAACATGTAAGACCATATCTGGGATATGGCATTGTATGAGCTTTTCAAGTTAAACGAGTATCCTTATTGATTCCGAACGGTTCAACGAGCATTCTGAGAAATGAATGATTATGTAAAAGTGTATCCGATTCAGGTACGTTTGAAATGTATACAATATTTGAGATTGAAAAGTAAGTATATGTGAATTTGATGAAATGTGGTATATGTATGAGAAAATATGATTTATGTGCAAGTGAATTGTGAACATGTGAAATATATGTGAACTAAGAGGTTTGAGTATGTTTTTGGCTATGAAATTACATGTATAATATGTTGAATAATTGTTTTGATGTTAGGTTTATTTGTATATGGCTTACTAAGCTTTTGAAAGCTTACTTTGTGTGTTTTTCAATTGTTTTATAGATTATCGAAGCTACAAGAAGCTCAGGGATCGTCAAGGATTGTCGTCACACTATCGAACAATATTTTGATACCTTTTGAAATTATAAATGTTAATGTATGGCATGTATAAGCTAGAGATAATATGATATGTATTGAGATGTATAAATCTTGCCATGTGATATGGCTTGATTTTGGTGCAACTATGGTTTGAATTTGGTATATGATATGTGATGCAAAAATGGTATGTTTGATATGTTCATGAATGGCCTAGTGAAAATGGTCAATTTGGTAAGTTTGATATGTGATCTAGTTGTGAATTTGATATGAATTTTGGCATGAGTTTTTTATATGGAAATTGGGATATGGAACATATTTGAATGAATGGAATTGGCATGTGAATTTGGTATGTTTAGGTATGGTAAATAAGCATGATATGGTTTGAATGGTGTTTGAATTGATAATGTTTTGGATGCATTTTGGTTGAAAATTATATGCCATTTTGTGCTTGAAGGGAGGACCCAAAATGGGTGGCAACATGGCCTTATAAATGCCTATTTTTACCCATACGGGTAGGGACACGGGCGTGTGTCTCTACTGTGTTGCTCGAGGGCTAATTCGAATTGAGCCTGGGTGCACCACACGGCCTCACACACAAGCGTGTGGCAGGCCATGTAGCTTAAGTCAGTATACCCTACAAGTTTGGTACGACCTAGCACACGGCCTAGACACAGACGTGTAAGGCCATTTCGAATAGCCACATGGGCTGGACACACGGGCGTGTGACTGGCCGTGTGAGCAAGTCAGTAACCACTATAACTTTCACATGGCCTAGCACACGAGTGTACTTTATGGACATGTGGACAAGTCAGTATGTCTGCCCTGTTTTGCCACGGCTTAGACATACAGGCATGTCTAATATCGTGTAAGGCACACGGCCTGATCACTCGGGTGTGTGACCTTTGTAGCTTTGAAAAATTTGAAGTTTTCAAAAAATTTTGTATGTGTTCGGTTTAGTCCCGACCCCTTCCTAAAGCATGTTTAAGGTCTCGTAGACTTTCTAAAGGGATTATATGTGTATGAATTGCTATGAATTGATGTTGTATAAAGTATGTTTGTGAAATAATTGTGAAATGTTCCGATATGTCCAGTAATGTCTCTTAACCTTAGCCCGACGACAGATACGGGTTAGGGGTGTTACATAATTGTTCCTTAGTGAATGGAGACCCTTCTAGAGAACTTTGGCCCTCATAATTTTCGTTAGTTGTTTGGAAAGCTTTACTATCTCCTGATTGTGAACCACAACCATTGTCACTCTTTTTTCTTCCATTTGCTGGTTTTTCATGGAGCTTTCAACACGTTTCTCAAGTGTACCAATATTTTTTGCAGTGATCGCACCAAGGTTTTTTTCATTTTTTCACTATCATCATTATTTTTAATAGTTATAAAGTATAATTATCATCATTAGCTTCAAACCCTGGCCTTAACATTACTTTTCTCTTTGTCTTCTCTCTTTTAACCTCAGAAAAAATCTCACAGAGTTTTGGAAGTGGTTTTTTTTCCTAAGATCCGAGATCTCACTTCATTAAGTTCTTTATTTAAATCAACTAGAAACAAATAAGCTCGTTCATTCTCTTCTTTTCATAGCTTTTACACCATCTCTGGGACACTCTCATTAATTATTGTAACACTGATCCAGTTCTTGCCAAAGAGACATCATCTCGTTATAATAAAAAGTAACTTCCATTTCCTCTTTTCTAGCTTTCTAGAGTTCTATTTTTAACTCAAAGATCTCTGAAGCATTTTCTAAATCTGAATAGGTATCTTTCACAGTGTCCTAAACATTTTTTAACTGTCAGGAGAAAAAGAAAATGTTTACCTATAGATGCTTCCATGGAATTAATAAGCCACTTAATTATCATAGAATTTTCTAACCTCCACTTGCTCATCTTTGGATCGTCCACATGTGTTTGCTTGACTTCTTCAGTTTAATGACCTAGCTTGTCATACCCATTAATTGCTAATTTTACGGATTACGACCATTCTAGATAATTCTTGCCATTCAGCTTGTGAGATGTTAGCTGAAAAGAAAGGTGAGACGTCTGTCCCTTGAGTAATTGTACTCTCGATAGTTGTTTCAATGGTAGAACTTTCTTCCTCTATTTGATTGTTGGATCTCTTATCTCCAGTGAAGGTTGTTTTAACCATGATGTTACTAGAGATTTAACGTAGCTCAGATGCCATGAAAGTTTTCAATAGAGCATTTAATAAAACTATTCTGTATTTATTAACTAAAGAATTGAACTTAAATAGAGAAAGAGTCCTAACCTAATTGGGAAAATAATTCTCTTATTCTAATAAACTATTAAAACATAAAGAGAAAATAATCTCCTTATTTTAATAAACTATTAAAAGATAAAATAAAATATTCCTTGAATATCTCTAAGATTTATCTACCTAAATAAGAGTTATCTCTCTAAATAAATTTAAAATATATCCCCAAAATATATGGGTTTACATATTTCAACAATAAACTCACCATCAGTAAGAATTGTCTGAATTGTATAATTTGAAACTTTCAAATTTTAAACTAATTATTAAACAAGTAATCTCTTAATAATAGGTAGTGAGTTGATAACATGCATATGATTATTTTGTAGATGAAACATCTATCAAAACTATATCAAAACATCCACTTGTTGGGTAAATGAATTCATATTTCTTTCAAAAATTTAAAAGATCCAATCTCAATTTTTGATGATAAGGTTGTTGATAAATCTTATTCTTTGAGAACAAGCAGCACTTGAAAAATCTTTAGAATGGATAATTTTTAGGTTCTTTAATTAATATTCATGTAAACTTTAATCTGTTGTGTCATTATTGATTGATATGGTCTAATTGGTAATGTCAAGTAACTTATTTTGACAAGTACACTTCTAGTTTATCATAGCATGTGATTCAATCTATCGTATGTGTAACACCCCTAACCCGTATCCATCATCGAAACAGGGTTACGAGGTGTTACCGGAGTTTTATAGAATTTTTTTTCAATTAATTACTCGATAACTCATTTTATAAGAAAACCTTAAAATTTACCACTCTTCCATACGCACAAGTATATTTTCATTTGATCACTTACCCTTTCAACGTATCGTATAATAAACATATTACCATTTAACCAATAACTTGACACTTGGCTAAGTGTCAACAACAATACTTCTTATCATACTTGAACATATTTCACATAAATTATTGATAAATTCATTTTATGACCATATCACACTTGAGATTATTACTCATCACGGCTTATATAATTTCCATATATTAGCATTTTAAAGATAGCCATATATTCGTATATCATGATACATATTATTCTCTTGCCATTTCTTCAAAAACATAAGTCATTCATTATACTAAAATTTCATGCATTATTGTTTTCATGAATTTCGCATATATTTATTCCAGGACAGTTCATAATCCTGAACATGCATAATTATCAGGTACGTTTTACGTACATATATTTTTCATGTCATATTTTAAAATATCGAATAAATATCATTTTCGTGTATTTCAAGTTCAATTTCATAATTATTTGTTTTGTGCTTGAATTATTCCATGTCAGGACTTTATTCATTAAATTATTCAAAATATTATCGTCATATAAATAATATTTTTAAGGTATACGAATTTAAAGTCATGGATGCATATATCCATCAATAAATTTCATGTACAATAATCATCATCTTATATTTATATATATCCAGTATCATTATCATTTACCATGTACTTCAGGCAGATTTATGTAGCGAATCTTTTTATATTCGTATCCTTCTTTGGTCAGGATTTTTATCTGCTGAATTTATCAGAATATTGATAGTTGAAATAATATAGTACACTTAAAGTATACAATTTCATAATCCATTAATTCATATTTACCCTTTCTAGCTCTATGTTTACCATTTTCTATATTTATCCCATTGAATTTCTCAGAATTTCGATGGATTTCCAATAGTACACTCTTGGTGTACAATTTCATTATCCGTCAATTCATACAGGAGTACACTTTTAGTGTACAATTCCGGATCCGTCAATTCATATACATGTGCGCACATTTCCATTTCAGAGAGCACACTCCAGCGAACCTCATTTCTTACAGCGGGAATACCAGTCCAGGCTAAATCCCCTGTAAGAGAGCACACTCCCGCGAACCTTATTTCTTACAGCGGGATTACCAGTCCAGGCTAAATCCCCTGTAATATAAACTCATAGAGTATTGTCGGGATTACCAGTCCAGGCTAAATCCCCTGCAACGACAATTACTCTAATGAGTTTGGATCTGAATTACCAGTCCAGGCTAAATTCAGATCCTAATTTGGATTACCTGTCCGGGCTAAATCCATTTTCCACATATTCTTCGGGAGGGCTATATCAGGATCACCTGTCCAGGCTAGATCCTTTTCACACATATTCTTCAGGAGGGCTATATCAAGATAGGATCACCCGTCCGGGCTAGATCCCTTTTACCGTCAATTCCTTTTCCACAATAATCTATTGAATTCCATTCCATTCAACAGGGATTTATTTTCCCTTTATATTGAATATTATCAATATTTCATCAATTATTATACACTGATCATTCAAATCATATTTTCGTCACATAACCACATATTTCAAGCATTTAAAAATATAATCCAAGTTACACGAACTTACCTCGTTGCTTGTTCGTGTTTATAAATTCATTAATCCGATATCTTTTCTTTTTCACGTTCAATTCTCGCATTTGAGTCGTTTGGATCTTTATAAATAAATTTGACCATTGTTTTCATTCATTCCATATTCTAATACATTCAATTAATGCTCTAGGCAAAATTACCATTTTGCACCTAAACTTTTAATTAATGACGATTTCATCCTTAGGCTTAGAAAAATAAAATTCTTATAATGTAATCCTTGTTTCCAGCCATTATTCTCATACATATTGACAACAACCCATGAATTCTATGAAATATCAGAATTTTCTATAATTTCAACAGTTTTCAATTTAATCCCTAAAACATGTTTTCACCCAATCTTGATCTAAATTAATAATTTCATTGCATTTTGTAATTGAAATAATAAAATAACCCTTTTTATGAAAATTGAGTCATTTCTGACATTTTTACAAAATTACCCATAAAATTTTATTTTTATTCAATTTAGTCCCTTAGCCTAAAACAAGCAAACTAGCCATGCTAACTGAATATTCATACATATTTTCCTCCTCCTCCTCTTCATTCCACATCCTTAATTTATATAACATGCTTATAAGTAACATTATCAATAATTTCACTATTTACTTATATATATTTTCAAAACTGTCCATTTGAGTCATAGTCACTAAATTATTTATATCTTGAGCTACAGAACTCCAAATTAATATTTGCTAATTTTCCCTGAGAATAGACTTCTGTATCTTCTTACCATAAAATTTTCAGAATTTTTGGTTAAGCCAATAAGTACAGTTTATTCTTTAAAGTCACCCCTATTCTATTGTCTGACAGTTCCAACCCTTCTTCACTAAAAATTAATTATCTCCTCATACAGGATTCAGATGATGTTACCGTTTGTTTCTATTGAAAATAGACTCATTCATGATTTCAAACATATAAATTTAATCCCCTAATTATTTGTCTCTAATTTTTAATTATTTTCCAAAGTCAGAACAGGGGAACCCGAAATCATTCTAAACTAGTCTCACAAAAATATAAATATCTCAAAATACAGAATTCCTTTACTTGATTTGTTTCTTTTATATGAAAATAGACTCAATAATATTTAATTTCATATCTCACTCAATTTCTAATTAAATTTCTACCATTTTGGTGATTTTTCAAACCTGAACTACTGCTGTTGTACAAAACAGTTTTAGTGCAAAATGTTGATTATCAAGTTTATAACACTCTTATTTCCCTTCTCTACAATATTTCCCATCACTTTCTCTTATTTTCTCTTCATTAATATATCAAGAACATAGAACCATATATAAGAAAACTCTACTTTAACATCATTTCCATGCTTTTTCAATAATATCAAGCTTAAAAATATATGGAAATCTTAATGTTCTTACCTTGTCCCCTTGGTTTCAATCTTTAATTTCATTTTCTCTCTCCTCTAGCTTCCATTTCTTGAATCTATCTTGACATTCTAACTCCCCATAGTCTCCTTAACATTTTCTCTTTTGGTAGCTATGGAAATTCTTTTGGTTTCTAGGTAAAAATGGTGAATTTTTGGTGAAAGGACCAAATTGTAAAGAAAGCAAAACTTTCTTTCTTTTATTCTTCCTCTCACGTTGGTGTATGGAAAATGGTAGGATGGTGTGTGTTTTGTTTTTTTTTTCTTCCCTTCTTTCTTTCCACACATGCATATATATACTAAATAAAATAATAAAATAATAATAAATATCTTATTAAAATATTAATAAAATAATATTTATCTAATTAAATAATTATAAAATATCACCAACATCATCATTACCTTCTAGATTTCTCTCTCTTTCAATTGACCATTTTGCCCTTCGTGATCTTTTAAAATTGCATCCTTGAGTCATCACTCAATTTGGTAAAATTACGATTTAGTCCCTCAAAATTCTTCACCTATTCAATTTGGTCCTAATTCATCCATTTTCCTTAGTTTCTAGATTATTTCACCCTTAAAATATTTGCACTATTAGTCCTTCAACTTTTTATATTTACACCTTAACCCCTTAAATTTTGAGTATTTACTCTTGGGCAACAAGACTTTTCTCACTTTTACGATTTAGTCCTTTCTTGAATTAATAATGTAATATATCATAATATACTTCCCAATGTTGACATAACTCAAAATTTCCCTTTTTGTCACTTTATTTCCTTACTTAACTATATCAAAGATAATATCTTACTTTCTTACTGTAGTAATTTTCGGGGTATTACAGTATGCATAGTACAAACAAGAGGAAACGAGATAGTTTTCTAATACAAACTTTTAGCCAATATAATAGTGTAATAAATAGAAATGAATCTTTCCCTCATTAATAGTCTCAATACGATATCCATTATAGTATATCTTTTTAAAGCAAAGTAATTTCTATAAGACTGATTAGAACATAATACATTAATTATCATTTTATTTCTTCCGATGACAATGTATTAGCTCATATGGATCCTTGAATTAATTTTGTAATACTAAAGATTAATATGTTTCATTACCACATTGAGTATAGGGCAACAATATATTAGCTCTTCTAGAGTCTTAAATTAAATTTGTACTACAAAAAATTAGTTTGAAAAAAATGTTTTTTATCTCTAAGAATGGTATGCGCTATTATATCCATTTCTAGTTGTGAGATGAATTATGTAATTTGTTTTTGGAAAACCAAATAGCCCATAGTAATAAGTGTTAGCTAACGATTTGAATTGTTGATGATTTCAAACAAACTCATAAACCAAGACCTAATGTCTTCATTGTCTTCCCCCGCAGGTCTGTTCAACCCCAAAGCATCCCAGTTTTGATTTCTCTTAGGACAGTCATGGATAATATGCCCATTTGTTTCAACATCGGCCTCGCATCTCGGGCAAATAGCTGTATTCTTGAGCCTTTTAATTTGCAAATTATGATAGCTAGGAATATCGTTGTTAAAAAATCTCCAATTTATAGTCTTTACTTTTGGGGGAACTCTAGTGCCCCACAAAGCTTTGTAGAAATGCTTGTAGATAGGTCTATTAGGATTGTTACTTTCGAAGCAAAGCCTCTGTAATTCTTTGTAACCACTTTGAATTGAGTACTCCACTGTTGGCTTACCTGACCATGTCATCATGTCTTCAATCTCAATTTGAGGAATTGGGATGTTGATGATACACAAGGCATCAACATCACAAAAATCTCCCAAATTAAAGGTACATTTCATTGCCTTCTATCTTGCACAAAGAGATCTTTTACCAACATAATGTCTTGGTTAAAACAAGGAGTACTAACCATATTATGACCTTCTCCAGGTAGCCAATTATCTTTCTAGATTCGAATTCGACTATCATTACAAATATGTCATTTTGTCTTGCTTTCCAATAGCCCTCTCGCGCTCTAGATACTATGCGAAGGTAATCACTACAGCAAAATAGGGCTTTAGCGGCGTTTGTGTTAAAAACGCCGCAAAAATTATACATTAGCGGCGTTTCAAAGAAAACGCTGCAAAAACTGAGCAATAGCGACGTTTTAGGCTAAAAAAGCCGCTAAAAATGAGAAATAGCGGCGTTTTTGCAAAAACGCCTTTAAAAGTCTGAGCAATAGCGGCGTTTTTGTGAAAACGCTGCTAAAAGTCTGAGAAATAGCGGCGTTTTAAAAAAACGCCGCTAAAAGTCTGGGCAATAGCGGCTTTTTTGCGCAAACGCAGCTAAAAGTCTGAGAAATAGCGGCGTTTTTGCGCAAACGCCGCTAAAAGTCTGAGCAATAGCGGCGTTTTTCTGAAAATGCCGCTAAAAATAGAGCAATAGCGGCACTTTTTGTACAAACGCCGCTAAAAGTTGAGTAGCCATTTTTGTGTAGGGACTCGTTTTGATTTGATCTGATTTAATTTTAATATTTTTTTTCTTATTCTTGTTTTGAATTATATTTTCATAGTTCTTATTTTTTGGTTTAGGGTTTAAAGTCTATGGTTTATGGTTTAATGTTTAGAATGTTAATTTTATGGTTTAAGGTTTGTTATTTTGGGTTTAGGGTTTAGTGTTTAAGATCTTAATGTTTAGTAGTATTAAGGATTTAAGGTTTAAGGGTTAAGGGTTCATGGTTCATGGTTTATGTTTTGTGGTTTAGGGGTTTAAGGGTTGGGGGTTAGGGGTTTAGTGTTTGTGATTTATAGTTTGTGGTTTATGGTTTATTGTTTTATAATTAGGGTCTTAGTACTCTTCATGGTTTCAAGAGTTAGGCTATTAGGGTTTAAGGGTTATGGTTTTTGATAAAATGACAAAAAAATTAATTTATTTTAGGATTTAAGGTTTATGGTTTTATAATTTAGGATTTATGGTTTACAATTTATGGTTTTTAGTTTTATTGTTTACGATTTAGGGTTTTAGGGTATAGTTTTAGAGTTTTATGGTCTAAGATTTATGGTTTAGAGTTTATGGTGTTTGATTTTGAGGTTTGGAGTTTAGTGTTTGGGGTTTGGTTGTTGGTATTTGTGGTTTACGGTTTAATATGTTTTGGTATAGGGTTTAGGGTTTAATTTTGAATTTTTTACAATATAAATCTAAATAAGATAAATCTAAATTATTATTTTTAAAAATATATATATAAATGGGTTAAATCCCAAAAGCATACATGAACAAAAATATAGGAATACACCCACATTATTTAATATAAGTATATAAAATATATATTTTTTGTTTATATTAAAAATAAAATTTAGGAATTGGTTTATATTAAAAATTAAAATATAGAGATGAATTAATTTTAGTGGCGTTTTTTAAGAAAACGTTGCAAAATGTTAATTTAAAAATTATATAAATCTTCAACAAAAATTTAAAATTTAAAAATCAAAAAATCAAAAAATTTAAAACTTAAAAATTTAATATTTTAGTCCATAGTTGAGTTAAAAAGTTCAATATTTAAAATTTTAAAAAAAATCAAAAGATGATAATCTCATGTTAAAAATTTTAAAAGAAAAATAAAAAAATATATGTTAAAAATAAAAAAATTAAAATTAAGCAATAGGCAAGAAATTAAACTATAGTAGCATTTTTGATGAAAATACCAGAATAAGTCCAAGAATTAGCGGCGTTTTTCAAAAAAACGCCGCAAAAGGCCATTATTTTAAAATCCCGCTCGTTACTCATTTTCGTCGAGCGCCCTAAATCCCCAAATAAAATCTCCCTCTTCTTCTCATTCTTTTTTCCTTTTAATCTCAAATTTTACCATGGCCACATGGAACGGGGTTTTAAGACAGTGGTTGAGATGGGATCGGAAGGGGGTCCTTGATGTCCAGTTCAAGATACTTCCAATCTCCACCATCATCACTCACGTCCCATGTCCGTCCAATTCAATTCAATACAGTAACAGTGGATATCTCTACAGTGCAATCCATGCTCTTTAAGTAGCGTCGGGAATGGGCCTTTACTTTATTTTTTGGAGGACAAGAGAAGTTGGATTCAACGCGTTGACGCTAGCTGTGCTGTCCGAAACCAATCCGCAGGCACCGGGCCGGATGTACTCAGTTTAGGGTTTTCGCCATCTCGACAGGTAAATCGTGCTATCTCTAAACGCTCATTCTCTGCTTCTTTCTCTGAATATTTTTCCTTCTTTGATTGCTTGGGAAATGAAATACTGTGCTCAAACATTTAAGCAGCTTTAGCTGCTTTCGGCTATTGCAATGAATTTAAACTGTGTTTTTTAACTACCTTTCTTTCATTCGTGAGTTTTCTTTTAAAGCTTTATATCATATTGGCTTTTCGATTTTATATGACATTGTTTTTTTAACTGAATTCTGCTTGAAGTTTTATGTTGGAATGTAATGCTCACTTAATTTGTTTAAAAGCATAAAACTATATCTTGGTAATTATTTTTTTTGGAAGCTTTCTAGTGTGTACTTCACATTTTGTGGTGCTGTTCACTGCTGCTGATGGCTCGGGAAGAAGTAGATCATACCATGCTTATAACTCTCAGTCAACTAAAGGTTTCAGGTCATCACTAAAGGAGCAAGTAAGATGCCACTCTTAACTAGTTCATGCTTTTGTTTTACTTGAGTCTAAACGTACAAATTCATGAAAATATCTGCTTGCTCGTATGTTGTTTGATAAAATGCCTGTAAAAAATGTGGGTTCTTGGAATTCCATGATATTTGGCTTAGTTCAACAAAGGACAATTTAAAGAAGCATTGGATGTTTTTCATGACAATTTTTTATTGAATTCTTGCCACTTTCGCTGCCCATTTTTGCTTTAAGTCACTGCTCTGTTTCATTCCTTAGCATTACCATGGTATGTACTGAATGTTAAGTAGATTTTGCTTTTGAACAAAACCAACAATGGGAGAATATTAAATTAATCAGTGATTGATACATCTCTGTATCTCAGAAAACAAAACAAAACAAAACATACTGTTGATTTGAATTTCAGATTTTGCATCTACATGTATAGTGCCATTTTGATTATGCTCATGAGTCTGAGGATCTTGGAGTTAGATCCAAGTGATTGGTTGAGCCGTGGCCATTTTTTTCTCCAAAAGTGTTCTTTAATGTGACCAAATAATGGCTAATATCAGAACTGGTTTCATTTTGAAAAGCATAATTTTGGGGTAATGAAGTTGACGGATATCTCTTGGAAGATGGGGAAAATATGGTTGATGATTAAAAAAATTGTGTTCTTTGTTTCAATGTTCGTGTTCTGTTTTCCAACACTTGAACAAATGGCCATCTTTTCCTTGCCTAAAAGTTCAAATACCTTTGCCCAATGATTCCATTCTGGGTTATTTCTACTATCGAATTTGTGTTATTTTGTGGATTGAGTTTTAGGGTCAGTTTGTTTTAACATGAAAAATATTTTCATCTTTTCTAATATTTGTTTTAACGGAAAATTATCCATTATTGTCGTAAAATGTCTTATTAATTTTCTTTTGTAAGAAATTTTTTAAACTGATAAGGCACTGTGTATTTTAACATCCTCATATCCGACCTGAATATCAAATAAAGCACCGGGATATTATATTCTCTATTTCACTCTTTATTTATAAAATATATTTTTAATTTGATCTCTTTTTATCATTAAAGCTTAATTAATTTTATTTCTGATTATTGCTATCTTATTGCTATCTTTTATTTCTGATTTTTTCTTCAGATAATAGTTGTTTATTTCTTGCCAAAATAGTTGCTGATTGCCCGCCCGAATACCTTGAAATGCTCATTAAAATTGCATCAAAATTACCCTTAGTTTCAACATTTTAATTGCTCCAAATGTGTATCAACACTATGTATATGAAATTTAAAGGTTTGTTCTTAGGTTGTACAAAGCTAAGGTTTTTTTTTTAAAAGACAGTTTGAATGTTTTTACGTGCCATGTTTTGTTCTTCGTAAGAAGACACGTTTCAATTGGGCGGTACCAAATCCCATTGACTTCTCCCAGTATTTCCCCTAGCTTTGTTTCATTTCTTCGCTATTTATATCCCCTTTCTCCATGCATTACATGACTTTGTTTCCCAAGGTTTTTTTTTCTTTTGCATCCAACTTCACCTTCCTTCTTATCTTTCTCGAAAAAGGCAAATTTTAAGGTTGTCTTAAAGAAGTGTATATCTATATCTATATCTATATATATATTTGGAAAAGTCAGATATATATTTTTTGTTTTAACACGAATTTATATATATTTGCAGATGAAACGACAAAATGGGAAAAGAAAAAATATTTAGGTGCTGCTACCTGCACTGTTTTAGCTATTTATAATCTATCAAAAGGTCATCCCCACCATGAAGAGCCTCCTGTAAGCTTACTTTTACTATGTTTAAATTTAATTATATATTTAAAAAATATTTTTGTTATTAATTTTTATCATTGGATGCTGTCATGATGTTTGAATGTTTGCAGGCCATATTTGCACATTCGCAACAAGGAGTTCCCATGGGGAATGTTATTCTTATTGTTACTGGTTTCGAGTTATTTAAGTTCGAGTTGATTTTTTTCTTTATGGTATTTATATTTTGCTGTTTAGACTCTCTTGGGTCCTTCCATGACAATTATAACTGATAATATTAGTAGATTTTCTTATCATTTTGCACCATATGCTTAAAGGTCGAGGAATGTAAGGAATTCTAGACAATTTTAGATATTCTAGGGCAGAATTAGAACCAAATTTACTTTTATTGCCTTTGGTTATTAGCTAATAAATCCTATTCATTTTGTTCAAAACAATTTCTTAGTTTTAACTTAATTTGGCTACTTGTAATCATTAGTTATAACTTACAGGTGCATACTTTGGCTTTCTGTTCCGGTGTTTTAGATTCTTTGGCGGTTGAATTGAATGGAAAGTATCCAAGGACTTCTCTAAGTTATATGCAGGCACTGCAATATGTTGGCTTCATCTAAGCTTGAACCATCCCTCTGTATATTGTTTCTTCTTCTTTCTAATCTTTTTCCTTTGATAAACGAGAGATGATGATTTGGCATTCTTTTCTCAGCAGGATGAATTTTGTTTTAGAAATAGTAATACTTTGTGAGTGTGCCTGTGTGTTTTTTTTATGTATTAAATTACATATTGAATCAATATTTATGTATTGAATTTAAATTCATTAATTTTTATATTTAGTTTTGAAGTTAAAATGTTAATAGAAAATTTAAATTAATTAATATTTTTTTATTTAACCTTAAAAATAGTTCAAATTTTAAATATAAAACATAATATAATATTTATCATAAAATAAATAATATTTACTTAAAATATATTTCTTTGAAGGTCATTTTTTAGCGCGTTTGTGGAAAAAGCGCCGCTAAAACTCAATACCTTTAGCGGCGTTTGAGCGAAAAATGCCGCTAAAACTCAATACCTTTAGCGGCGTTTGTGGGAAAAACACCGCTAAAAGTCCGTACCTTTAGCGGCGTTTTGTTCACATAAACGCCGCAAAATTTTGCGGTATTGCTTTTAGCGGCGTTTTTTGCGGCGCTTCACAAAATGCCGCTAATACTATTTGCGGCGCTTATAAACGCCGCTAAAAGCCAAAAAAAATGCCGCTAAAAGTTTATTTTGCTGTAGTGAATGAAGGCTAATAACCCAATCTAGCTTCCATAAAAAATGGTGTTAGGATAATACTTGGTCTTTAAAACATACAAAAGTAATAAATCTGGATTAGCAAATAATCGCCATCCCTGACAAGCTAATAAAACAATATTGAATCAAGCCAAGCTTCTAAATTTCAATCCCCATTTTCCTTAAGGTCACAAAAGGTATTTCAAGAACACTAATAAATGCCTTTTTTATCACGTTCTTTTTGCCACCAATATTTTGCAATAACAACCTCCATCTTTTAAACTTATTCTTAACTATTGCATTCATTGAACTATTACATTTCCTTAAAGAGAATAAAGTCAAATAAATAAAATGAGCTTTTACATGTGCTGATAAATTTTTTATTTAAAAAAATATCACAAAAATACATGCTTGAGCCCAGGCATAAAGTATATATAAACAACAATAATAATAGTTTTCCTAGCTCAAACTAAGTTTAAAAACCTAAATTTTATATCAATTAGTATGGTTTATACCATGCTTTGAGTTAATTATAGAGTAAATATTTTAAGATTAAAATATACTTCAAGTCTCTGGACTCTTTGTGGACTTTTTATAAGTTTGAAATTTAGTTTTCATATTTTTACTTTTAAGAATTTAGTTTTTCTATTTTTTAAATTTAAATATTTAGATTAAATGTTAACACCATTATTTTTTTTAAATTCATTGGTTTAATATTTTAAAATTAAAAAAAAAAAAACCCATTCAGTGGTCATGTAACAAAAATGGTATTGTAATGGACTTGAATTTAGAAAATAATTTTAACAATATTTACAACTCTTAAAAGTTACATAATTATTTTAATCAAATTAAAGTATTTAGACTAATCAATGACATTGTAGAAGTTGAGATATTGAATTTTTTGAAAAATTTGAAGTATTAAATTAAATTTTAAATTTAAGTGTAGCACAAATACTAAAATTGAAATTTGACCACTGTTATATATTCTTAAAATTGAGTATAGCATTGTGACCAAAATTAAAATTTTACCATTTTAATAAAAAAGAAAAGTGACACATGTGTTTTATATAAATATATTAACATAGGGACTAAAATAGTTGGATGACTAAAATAAAAGCAATAATAATTTTTTTTTTATGAAAGTGCTCTCAAAGTTGAGTGAGCTACCGGGTTTTTTGCGCAATTGGTACAAAAAATTTAAAAAATTACCAAAATAGTACAAAGTAAAAATTATGTACCAAAATGATACATGTAGGGTGGTCACGCCTTTGGCAGAGGCGGCACCACCCTACAGCCCGCCATGTCAGCCTATAAAAACAATAAAAAAACAAATTCTGAAAAAAAAAGTCAGAAACTGTTAAAAAACAGAAAACAATGCATGCATGCAGGGTACGTGACTGGCCACTGGTCGAGGGTGTGCCAGAGGCAGCACCAAACCCGCCCTTGGTAGAGGCGGCACTTGCATGCAGGTTCCACGTATTTAATTGGGGTGGGTGTTAGGGTTTTCTCAAATGCAGCAGCCGTGAAGAAAGAAAAGGAAAGGAGAAGAAGAAGAAAAAGAAGAAGAAGAAGAAGAAAAAGGAGGAGGAGGAGGAGAAGGAGGAGGACAGCGGCGCCGGAAAAAGAAAAGAAAGAGAGAGAGAAAGAAAAAAGAGAGAAATGAGAAAGAAAGAGAAGAAAAAATAAGGTAATTATTTTGAAAATAATGGATGAATGATAATGGTTTTTTTTGTATTTTTTTTATTGTTTTTTATTGTTAGTTTAGTGATTATGGTTAGCTATTAGGATTAGTAAAAATCTTAATTATTAATTTAGTTAGTATTATTATTGTTAGTTTTTAGGGTTTTGTTATTATTATAATGGTAATGTTATTTTATTTTTTGTATGTTTTTTATTGTTTTTTGTTGTTAGTTTAGTTATTAGGATTATTAGGATTAGTAAAAACCCTAATTATTAATTCAGTTAGTATTATTATTGTTAGTTTTTAGGGTTTGGTTATTATTATTGTTATTTAGTTAATTGTTGTTAGTAAAAAACTAATATTATTATTATTTTTAGTTATTAAGATTAGTAAAAACCCTAAATAGTATTTTAGTTAGTATGATTGTTAGTTTTTACAATACATTATTGTTAGTAGGATTAGTAAAAACATTAATTATTATTATTATTATTGTTGTTGTTGTTATTAGTTAATATTGTTAGTAAAAAAAACTATTATTATTACTGTTGTTAGCCATTATTGTTAGTAAAACCGTAATTATTTTTTGAGTTAGTATTATTGTTAGTTAAAAAATTTATTATTATTATTGTTAATTATTGTTGTTAGTAAAACCCTAATTATTATTTTAGTTAGTTAACTATTTGTTAGTAAATAACCCTAATTTCCATTTTAGTTAGTATTATTAATATTGTTAGTAAATAACCCTAATTTCCTTTTTAGTTTGTATTATTAATATTGCTAGTAAATAACCCCAATTATAGTTTTTTGTTATTTTTTATGTTTTGAAATTTTAAAGTTATATTGTTTGTTTATTTTGATTTGTTAGTAAGTTTTGTGTTTATATTAATTATTTGTTTATTGTGAATGTTATGTTTTAAATTTTTTAATATATTTGAAAGTTTCTATGTTAGTAAAACTATTATAAAGTAATTGTTAATTACTGATAAAAACTGAAAATATTTCTGCTATAGATATTTGATGCGGTCGTTGAGAGCACCAAAAATATTCCATTCCCTATAAAATAATGAAAAAGAACAGTAAAGGGGAAGTAGGGTCGAATCCTCAGGGACTGGATTATACGAATGCTTGTTTCACGAAATCCTGGGCAGAATCGTGCCCAAGAAAACCTACGTTCTTGAAAAAATAAAATAACAGAATTAAAAGTTTTGATCTGGAAAGGAAAATAAAAACAGAATTAAGAAGTCGAATTGAAATTGCGAAAATTAAAAATAGGAAATTGAGTTGAGATAAAGAAATTCTTATGGGAAAATTCCAGCCTCCAGTTGTCTCGATCCGCCTTGGGTTCAATCCTTGGCTTTTAGATATCCTTCTCAAATCGAATAAGCCAGTTATAGTAGAAGAGGACGCCTACGACCACCAGCTCCAAGGATTTAGACTTACGATTTAGTGGAACCTAACTCTAGCCAACAATCGCTCCTGTGGGATTATCTTATGCTAGATCAACGTTTTTCAATGACGAATCCCACGCCATTTTGTCTCTTGGGCTTACCAGTCTTTGACGCGGTAAGCTAACGAATCGACTGTGCAACCTTCTCAAAACATACAAAGTGGCCGCCTTTGCATACGTTGAAAAGTTTACTTCTTAAGGGACATGGACCGAAGCGTCAGCCCCGTAGTGCGGAGAAATGATGAATACTCGGCGAGGAGGCTAAGTGCGGATTCTAAGCCTCAAGAAACCTTTTTGGGGATTTTCGACAACCTTCGACTAGATTGGTTTAGTGGCTCATGATTTTTGGGAAAGAAATAAATATAATAGAAATGGGATTTTTATTGAAGAACATATGGAGAGAACAAAAAGAGTTTTTTTTGGGAAATGGAGTGTTTACAGAAAAAAAGAAACATAAATTTTGAGTCACCTCCCCCCTATTTATAGTGCTAGGGGAGATAATCTAATCCTACTTAAACTCCCAAAAGATAAATACATTTAAATGAAAATAAATAAAGATAAAATCCTAAAATTAAATAATCCCTAATAATTATCTTAATATTAATTATCCTAATATAATCAAAATAGAGTCTTGATAGAATAAAATCTCTTCTTTTGCATTTCAACCCCAATGTGCTCCATGCTTGCACTTTTGGCACCAACTTTTCCATTTGTCGCACATTGGCCTATTTTATCTTTAATTTCACGCTTTTGTCCCTTAATTTTGTTTTTCCTCTAATTTAGTCCCTATAAGATAAAATATCATAAATAGCTCAAATTAGCAGGATCATACTCAGAATAAATACACAATTAATACATAAAAATACGTTATTCTGGAGTATTATCAAATTCCCCCTACTTAGACCATGCTTACCCTCAAGTATAGTTCCTACCTACTGTGAAAGTTAGATTCTGCCATAAAAGAAATACCACTCCAAAGTTTCATAAAAAATAGTTAAAAATGCATATGAAAAATAAAGAGAACTCTAAGCTTGCTTTAAGTGCAACAGAAAAAGTATTCCAATTAATACATACAAAACTTAAGATCGACTTGAATTATTTCATGCTATTTAGGTAAATTACTAAACCTACGAAGACACCCTAATTATTTTCTCCTTTAGTCCCCAACTGCAACTTTATTAGTACTTATTTTTCTTTTTTTTTTCTTTTTTTCTTTTTTTCTTTATTTATTTATTTTTTTGTTTGTTATTATTTATTTACTTAGGAATATATTGAACCTTTTGACGGGAAGAGAGATGACAACCCAAGCACCCCACCCCGGTTACTTAGCCCAACATACTCCTAAAATTATTTATTTTCGATTAGCAGAGTTTTACCCATCATGTCACACAACCTTTTGACGCGGAGTAGAATGACAACCCAAGCACCCTACCCCGGTTACTCAGTCAGTCACGTTCTGAGCCGGACTCATAACTTTGGTTAGCGGAGTTTTACCTATCACATCACACAACCTTTTGACGCGAAGTAGAATGACAACCCAAGCACCCTACCCCTGTTACTCAGTCAGTCACGTTCTAAGCTGCACTCATAACCATGGAAACACTTATTATCATTAAACAAAATTTAAACGAAATTTTAATTTTGGAGGACCTAGGAAAATAATCAAGTGTTAAAAATAAGTTTCAGTAACCACCTAATAGTCATGAACATAATTTAAGCATGCAATTGTATTAAGTGTCCATTTTGCATTAAACTTGATCAATTTACGAAAAGCAAGATAGAGTTAACTTTATTAATCATAATTACTTTTAGCCTAATAAAAATAAAATAGTGGAGATGACATCAATTATGAAAAAAATCGTAATTTCCCCAGAAGGCAAGAATCATGCTTGTAGGTCAAACAATAGGTAATTCCTGGTAAAAATCTTGGGCATAAAAAGCGGCAGAATATTCTTAAAATAAATGGGCAGAAACGAGTACAAAATAGTAGCAACAATAATATGACAGCAAAAATAGCAGATAATGACAGTAACAACGAAGAATGACTCCCCCCACTTAAAACACATAGTCCTCGATGTGGAAGAAAATAAATTAATAGTCGGATAAAAAAAAGTTTAGAAAAACTCCCCATAAAGCATGTGGTGGAGGCGTCGGTGCTGGAAGGAGAAGGAGAAGCGGCGACGAGTGGCGACAAAGGAGGGTTTGGCGGCGACATGGCTACGGGTACGTACCTTAGTGGTGGCGCAAATGGCAATAGGAGGGGCGGTGGGGAGGTTTCGGCGGCAATGGAGAAATGAGAGGAAGATTGGGAAAAAAAATGTAAGGGTTGGGTTTTATTTGGCTGAAGGGGGTGTTTGGCTGCAGCTTTGGGGATTCTAGGCTGGAATAGGACTATTTGGCTGTAGGGATATGACATTCTGGGCTGGAATAAAACTGTTTGGCTGCAGGGATATGACATTCTGGGCTAGAATAGAATCTAGAATAGAGGCTGTTTGGTACCATGGATAGGGTTGTTTTGGTGCACATTTTCTGTCTCTTTTTCTTTGTATTTTCGCTCAGTTTTACCTAGATGGAAGAAGAGAAATTTATTAATAACCAAATAAAGTAATAAATAATAAAATAAAATAAGGTAATAAATAATAAATAAAATAAAAGAAGCTAATAAAATAATAAATAAAAAAATAAAGATTGGGTTGCGTCCTAACAAGCGCTTGTTTAACGTCGCTAGCTTGACGCCTTAACTAGAATTTGAGCTGCTCTAACTGAATTCTTTCATTCGTATAGGCTTGGAAATTCTCTTTTTCTATCACATCCACCATATTTAAGCTCAATCTTCATTGTGCCTCTTTCTTTGGTTTCGTTTTTTCCTACAAGAAAATCTTATGTGTGTCTTCCAGATCTGGTGCCTGCACAACAGAAAGTAGAAGTTTAGTATTCTTAGGAGCCAATAATTTATTAATAGAAAAAACATCAAACATCTTTTTAGATTTATCTCCATAAGATGACTCAAAAGTTTTTTCTACTAATGAGTCCGTTATGTCGACACGGTTTACGTTCAAGATTTCACTTGGATGACTAATAGCATCGTAAACATTAAACTTCGCGATCTCCCCATCAAACTCCATCGTGAGAGTTCCACTTCGTACGTCAATCTTAGTATTTGCAGTACTAAGGAAATGTCACCCTAACAAGATATCTGAAGACCCAGGAGCTTTATCCTCCTCCATTTTTATCACATAAAAATCTGCAGGAAAAATAAGCTCGTTAACTTTCACTAATACGTCCTCAAGGACTCCTTCAGGATTGACAACGGACCTGTCCGCCAACTGTATAGTAAGACCTGTTTTCGTCAAAAAACCTGCATTAAGTGATTCATAAATAGAAAAAAAGCATTACATTTATGGAGGCCCCTAAATCACACATAGCCTTTTTTATTCTCAAGTGGCCTATTTTGCATGGTATCGTAAACATGCCCCTATCTTTGCATTTCGCCGGCATTTTCCGCTGTAACACTGCGGATACATTTTCACCAATATTTTCCCTTTCATTACCTGTTAATTTTCGCTTGTTGGTGCAAAGCTCTTTAAGAAACTTAGCATACCGCGAAATCTGTCTGATAGCATCCAACAGTGGTATGTTAATCTCGACATTTCTAAATGTTTCGAGGATCTCCTTGTCCTCTTTACCTCTTCGACACTGGTAAAACCTTTCTAGAAATGGAGGTTGAATTATGGGCAATGAGGGTTCCGTTCGGACCTGTTCATCTTTCTCGAGTTTTTTTTGGATGGAATCTTGGCCAAAATTGCTGGCAGGAATCAGTTCCAATACCTTTCCAATTTGCAGCGTTAGTGCATTTGCGTGTTGTGATGGCAGTTTCTCTTGAGAGTTTAATTTCTCCACTGATATTAGCTGCTAATTTATTGACCAAAGTTTCTAGAGAATTACCTGAATCTTGTGGCTGTTGTGGAAGCTAATTTTGGTATGGTTGATTATACCGTGGGTTGGTCCCATAACTTAAGTTAGGATGGTCCCTCCATCCTGGGTTATAGGTATTAGCGTAGGGGTCGTATCGCCTTTGTGGTGGTCGAGGGAAATTTCCCAAAGCATCTAAATGAGCCATAGTATCATCATACAAACTAGAACATGCACCAGTTGTGTGTTCAGGTGTAGCACATATTCCACATAACCGGGCTAATTTGGATTTTTCCGTAACAAGAGAACTCACAATATTAGTAAGTCTATCAAGTTTATCTTCTATGGTAGAATTACTTAGCTGGTGGACCCTTCTAGAAGGTTCAGGATTGGCCTGGAATTGCTGAGTATTTGTAGCCATCGTGGAGATCAAGTCTCTTGCTTGTTGGGGAGTCATGTTGACCAACGCTCCTTCACTTGCGGTGTACACCATATTTATCTCCATGAGCTTCAAACTTTCATAAAAGTATTGGAAGAGAGATTGTTCTGTTATACCATGTTGTGGGCAGCTCGCAAACAACTTCTTAAATCGCTCTCAATAATCGTAAAGAGTCTCTGCTTCTTTTTGCCTTATTTCCACGATCTCTCTTCTTAGCTCAGCTGCTCTAGATGCTAGAAAAAACCTATTGAGAAATAAACGAGATAAATCAGCCCAAGTAGTAATAGATCCAAAGGGTAAATAAAATAATCATTCCCTAGCTGAATCTGCTAGGGAAAAAGGAAAGCGCGCAATTTAATTTGATCCTCAGTTACGCTTTGAGGTTTCATACTCAAACAAACCATATGAAACTCCTTCAAATGTTTATGGGGGTTTTCATTTTGTAACCCTCGGAAAGTTGGCAGCAACAGAATTAACACTGACTTTAATTCGAAATCAGTATCCATATTGGGATATGCAATGCATAATGGTGGTTGTTCTGTCGGAGCTTCAGCCAGTTGCTGAATTGTTTGAGCCATTTGTTGTTGTGCCAGATTTGGGTTTTCGTTAACCCTGGCGTAAAGAACCTCTTCAAGTGAATCGACTTCTTCTTCTTTACTTTCAAATGTTCGAGTAGGGTTTTTGTTAACCCTAAACTCTACTTCGTTATCGATTCTGATTTCTGGCAATGGATTGCTTTGAGTTCCAACCACCGCTGACTGCTTTTTCCTTAGCTTTGTTTCCTTTCGATTAGCTTTCGCAGTCTTTTCGATCTCTGAGTCAAACGCAAGAGTGCCTGGAGCAGATCTGGTCATAGAAAACAGAAAAACAAGATTAGTATGTTGCCAGTCCCCGGCAACGGTGCCAAAATTTGATGCGGTCGTTGACAGCACCAAAAATATCCTATTCCCTATAAATTAATGAAAAAGAATAGTAAATGGGAAGTAGGGTCGAATCTTCAGGGACTGGATTATACGAATACTTGTTTCACGAAATCCTGGGCAGAATCATGCCCAAGAAAACTTACGTTCCTGAAAAAATTAAAATAACAGAATTAAAAGTTTTGATCTGGAACGGAAAATAAAAATAGAATTAAGAAGTCGAATTGAAATTGCAAAAATTAAAAATAGGAAATTGAGTTGAGATAAAGAAATTCTTATGGGAAAATTCCAGCCTCCAGTTGTCTCAATCCGCCTTGGGTTCAATCATTGGCTTTTAGATGATCCTTCTCAAATCGAATAAGCCAGTTATAGTGGAAGAGGACGCCTACGACCACCAGCTCCAAGGATTTAGACTTACGATTTAGTGGAACCTAACTCTAGCTAACAATCGCTCCTGTGGGATTATCTTATGCTAAATCAACGTTTCTCAATGGCAAATCCCAGGCCATTTTGTCTCTTGGGTTCGCCAACCTCTGACGTAGTAAGCTAATAAACCGACTGTGCAACCTTCTCAAAACATACAAAGCAGCCGCCTTTACATACGTTGAAAAGTTTACTTCTTAAGAGATATGGACCGAAGCGTCAGCCCCGTAGTGCGGAGAAGCGATGAATACTCGGTGAGGAGGCTAAGTGCGGATTCTAAGCCTCAAGAACCCTTTTTGGGGGTTTTCGACAACTTTCGGCTAGATTGGTTTAGTGGCTCATGATTTTTGGGAAAGAAATAAATATAATAGAAATGAGATTTTTATTGAAGAAAATATGGAAAGAACAAAAAGAGTTTTTTTTGGGAAAGGGAGTGTTTACAAAAAAAAGAAACATAAATTTTGAGTCACCTCACCCCCTATTTATAATGCTAGGGGAGATAGTCTAATCCTACTTAAACTCCCAAAAGATAAATACATTTAATTGAAAATAAATAAAGATAAAATCCTAAAATTAAATAATCCCTAATAATTATCTTAATATTAATTATCCTAATATAATCAAAATAGAGTCTTGATAGAATAAAATCTCTTCTTTTGCATTTCAACCCCTGTGTGCTCCATGCTTACACTTTTAGCACCAACTTTTCCCTTTGTCGCACATTGGCCCATTTTATCTTTAATTTTACGCTTTTGTCCCTTAATTTTGTTTTTGCCTCTAATTTAGTCCCTATAAGATAAAATATCATAAATAGCTCAAATTAGCAGGATCATACTCAGAATAAATACACAATTAATACATAAAAATATGTTATTCTGGAGTATTATCAATATTGTTAGAAATGGCAACATATTTGGTATTGCCTGATGAGATAACTGCAGCACAAAGAGAGAAACTTGATAAGATGATGAGAGAAGTGCAAGATTACAGAATGAAACCACAAGAAGACATTGTTCAACACCTTATTACCGTAAATAAAAAGATGCAAGAAGTGTTGTGGAATGATCATGAAATGATTAGGAAGAATAAAGTGCAATAATTAACCCTTAGAAGGACACTAATAGAAAATCAAATCATTTTAGACGAACTTTAAAAGAAATTGGTACCACGAACCTATTGGAATCTAGTTATATGCTTTGTGAAGTTTATAATATCTTATGGAGCTAGGAAAACAAAGTATAGGCTCATGAAAGTTGACTGGGATGTAAAGTGTGTTTGACATACCATGGATGGATAAATTAGATGTTAGGAAATTATCAAGAAAATTTCTAAATTCAATATCCGTTATAAAAATTGAAGAGAAAGAAGATCACGACGAATTTGCAAATTAGATTGTAGAAGATGAATATGAAGAGAATCAAGAATTTCTAGATTAGATTGTACAGTATTTCTCAGAGGAAGATACAGGATCAGAGATGGAAGAAAACGTAGAACTGAATTTAAGTGGTTAAATGTAGAGATAAATGTTGTTCATGTACAAAATGATAATTGAAATAGTATGAGCTTATGAATGAAAAGTATTGCATATTGAAAAATTAATTATTTTATCTAAGTAATTTATTTACTGTTCGAAATTGTTTTGAGAAATTTTGTTTATTTTTTAACAGATTGAATATTGAAGATGGATAATTAATTTTCCGTATGCGTTTATTTTGATAGAATCATTTTGACAACAACCATTGGATGCATATTTGAATGTCAGCAACAACTAGTAATGAGATTTAATAGAAATGTCTCATTGGATGATATGAAGGGAAGGATTAATGCAAAAATTGTTAGACGTTATGGGAGAAGGATTTCGAGAATTTTCTACAAGTTTCCAGTTTCGACAAATCCGATCAAATTCACCGAAATGGAACTTGTAGACGACGAAGACATGGAGACAATGATCGCTTTTTTACTGTGGGAATGGGAGTAACAAAAATGCACCGATTCACTTATTTGCTGAGTTAGCTGGTATGGAGCAAAGTGAAGATATCAATGCATATGGTGAAGAACATAGAGTTTAAGAACCGTGCATGGTGGCTCCAATATCACATGTTGATAGTGAATCGACTATACATGAGATCGGTATCGATCTTAATATCACACTTGATATTGATGTGGTTGGTGATGATGGACACGATAGTTGTGATCAATATGAGCAAGATGTCGATAGTGACAGTGATCCCGATGTGGACGATGTACCTGATGATATTGACGATGAAGATGTGAATGACGATGGAAATATTAATGCATCTTCGGTCGGGAACTAGATGCGACGTATTGTGATAGTCAATAATCCTGGGCCACACATGTCACTCATAGACCCGATGCAGCGCATGTAGCTGAGTTCCCAGAGTACTCTGAAATACTTTCTGCTCACCGGTTGGCCGTAAATTCTGATCATGAGGAGTTATTCGTAGGCCAGAGATTCGAAAGTAAATAAGAGTGTGTATTTGCTATTAAACCGTATAGCATGAATATATCAGTAGATTACAAAGTCGCAGTGTCTAAACCAACAGTATATATTAGAGAGTGTTGGAAGGTAGCGGAAGCCTGCAATTGGCGGGTACGAGCTGTATTCATTCAAAATTCACAAATGTGGGAGATACGAAAATCTGTTAGGCCTCACACATGCACATCAACACGTATGACAAAAGATCATCGAAAACTTGATTCGAAAATTATCTGTACGTATATCATGCCAATGGTGAAGGACATGCCAACCATTAAATTTTTGGTACTGATTGCCGAAATACAAGCATGATTCCAGTATCGAGTGTCATATCGAAAGACGTGGATAGCTAAACAAATGGCAATAGAGCAATTGTATGGGGACTACGATTCGTTGTATAACGAGCTATAGGGATGGATAGCAGCTATACGGGAGTACATACCAGGGATTATGATTGAGTTACGGACACGACCTTGTTATGGCTGAGATGACCAATTACAGCCAGAGAGAAGAATTTTTCATCGGATGTTCGGAACTTTTGATCCATGTGTACGGGTATTTCCATACTGCAAGCAGGTCAATGAGACCTGGCTATCTGGAAAATATACACAGATCCTACTTCTTGCGGTTGCTCAAGACGGCAATAGGAACGTGCTCCTGATAGCATTTGCCATCGTAGATATGGAAAACTTGGAATCTTGGGAATTCTTTCTTACCAACCTGCAGAGGTATGTTATTAGCAATGATAATATTTGCATCATATCCGATAGAGGTAAAGGATTAATTGCCACAATTAGGCGTTCCGGTATGCCATGGAGATCCGTTTACTGCATCCGTCACATTGCGGCTAACTTCCTTCAAGATTATAAGAATGCAGACTGGAATAGACAAATGGTGAAAATGGGTAAATGATAACTTTATCTTTTTAATATAAGTTTTAATGTTTTACGTTATCGACTTACTGTAACTTATCTTTTCTTAATACATATACAGCGTACGAATTAGAGCCACATATTTCGCCAAAGGATGACTCGACTTGAGAGTGACATGGAAGGTCAAACGAACACATCTTTTCGACAGTGGTTAGGTACAATGGAGCCATGGCAATGGGCTCAGAGTTTTGATGAAGGTTTTCGTTATAGTCAAATGACGACAAACTTGGTAGAAAGGATCAATACTGTGTTGTTGAAGACACGACATCTTCCGATTTTCTCTGTCTTCTCGGCTACATTCTACAGATTGGCAACCTTGATGCCAAGAATGGGTGAACAACAAGTAAACCGATGGAGGCGGGGCACATATTTATCGAAGATGTTAGGGATGCATTGTTTGTAAACCGTCGGATTGCGAGGTCGATGACTGTAGAAATATATTCACGATACATACAAACTTTTCGAGTTACAGAGTCCATCGGTCGTCGACCCGGTATACCACCTAGGTCCTATAGAGTTGATCTCTAGAACAGACAGTACGAATGCAGGAGGTTCCAGACACTTCATTATCCATATGCATATGTCGTGGCAGCATGTGCTAAAGTGAAAGTTAATGTTGAACAATTTGTCGATGATGTGTACACATTCGAGCGTACGTTTCGTGTTTGAAAAAATGAGTTACCCGTCCTACCTGACTTGTCTACGTGGGTACCTCCGACGACTTTCGAGCTTGTCCCAGATAGAGGGCTACGTAAGAATCTGAGAGGTCGTCCGTAATCTTCCAGAATCCGTAATGAAATGGACATTAGGGAGAAATCTGACGGTTTGCGTTGTGGAATATACAGGTTAGGTGGTTATAATCGAAGTAAATGCTTACAACGAAACTATCATGTTGGACATTCGTCACGATCGAGTGGAAATTGACTTTATGTTGTAATATCTTTAATTTATATAAAAAACGCATCATTTCCATGCTTTTTTCAATAATATTAAACTTAAAAACTCTTTTAATTTGATCCTTACAACACAAAACTTATAGTTTCTTCTAAAATTTAATCCTTTTTTCAATTCTAACTTACAATTCATTTAATTTAACCCCTAATTCAATAATAATTATTAATATTTTTATGGATTTACCGCATCATTTATGACAGATGGCTTATTTGCCATTTTAATCCTGCTTTCTTTCTTTTATTATATAATTAGACTTTTAACCTTTATTCTATTTACTCATTTTTCACTAATAACTCTAATTTAAGTTAAATTCATCTAATTAAAACTTAATTAAACACACTACTAGACTTCTAAATAGTCCTAATAATTATTTATGGATCTAATTCACTAAGACGGATCTAATCTAGGTTATGACAATTGTATTGTGTATTAGTGTTTTAATGTTATATCTCCAAATTAATCTATTATAGTCAAATTTTATTACAAATTTTAAAGTTCCAATTAATCTAATTAAACTTATACAAAAAAAGTACAACCATTGTTATATAAAAAAATAGAGTAATAATATCAAAACCGCAAGAAACCCTTAAAATTGATGGTTCGATTGTGTGGTCCTAGGGGTATACCTCTACCGAGGTCGATGTTCACGTTGTGGGTGCTCGCGACGACCATCATCCTCTTCAGGCCCAGGTGGGGGTGTGTTAAACATGGCAGGATAATCATGTGGCTCGAATGGCATCGATGAACTTGAGTTAGAGACAATGCTATGATGTAGTGGATACGGGCCGAGAGTGCTGTATTGCGGTGGGTATGGGCTGGGAGTGCCATATTGCGGTGGGTACGGGCCGGGAGTCATGTACTGCGGTGGGTACGATCCAAATATATTAGACCCGTAATGGTATCCACTCCCTTACGAGTCCAAAAAATAGTCATTGCTCGGCACATCTGGATGATACGAATATGCATCTGAATGTGAATGTGATTGCTCAGGCTCCGGCTTGGGATCAGGATCTGCCGCTGGCTCCTCCTCCATATCTGCCACTAGTGGCTCGTATGCCCCGTGTCGCTGCATGTGTGGGGGGACTACAATCAACTACCCTCCAAGTATTTATGGCTTCCCCATACTGGAGTACCACTGTACGTATTGTAACGGAGGTTGAAAATCAGAAGTCATATCCATCCGAGGTATTCGAGCCATTCGATCATTCCACACTGCAACAAATCTCCAATGCAATCCTGGTTTCCCTCTTCTGTTCATGCCGTGAACCTCTCCCACTTTGCACGGCGGATCCGGGATATATTGGATGCAGCCAAATTGTCGTAGCACTCGATCCCCATGGTACCACTCGACTACATTGAAATTGATAATCGGTGCGTTAGTGCACCACATATGAGAGTGAATGTAGGCAGACGAGGGTATAATGGCTACAATTTCTGGTCTACGATATGGCATCCATATAAACTGCACGATTAATAACATTGTTAAAATTTAACACGGTATGAGTAAGATATACAAAATAACATGCCACGAATATTTGAATAGCTTACCCTTCCCCGGCATGTTGTTCAATCATAAGTTGATATATCGGGACAGTGTACGATCTCCCGATACCCTGATAAATATTCCATCTACAAAAACAAATTTCAAGTCAATATAGTATTGTTACAATAATATCATTATAAAGAAATTGTCAATTAATAACAAGTTCCAAATATATCGCTTGTTTACTAGTGGATATACATATGGTTGGTGACTAACTGACGCCAAGAATGACATCCGATATAGAGCCCATGACTGCAATAATGTGAGGCATCTGCCTATGTCTACTGCAGCTGGCTTTGTCGTTTAACAAAGCTCACGGTACAACACAGCCAGAACTGCGGGGCCCCAACTATAAGAGCGAGCATTGCTCAAATCAGCTAATAAAGGTAAGTACATGATATGAACCCTGTTATTGTTTGCATCGGGCATCAGTACACCCCCTATGATGTGCATAATGTATGCTCGAGCAGCGCACATTAACTCGACTTCAGTGGCATTAGCTGATAAGTGCTCAAACCTCGCTTTCAGCCATATAAATTTTAAGCCCGTAAAATTTTCCTCATCATTGCCAGGTGAGACTCCTAGTAGGCTATGACAAAGTGCAAATGGGTCAGCTACCGCACTAACGCCCGTTACGGGGCTACCGTCGATTGGGAGCCTAAGTTGTAGTGCGACATACTCTAGTGTGAATGTGCACTCTCCACAGGAGAAATGAAAATTGTGGGTCTCCAGGTGCCAACGCTCAACTAGTGCGGATATTAAATCATACTGCAGATCAAACGTCTGGATCCGTGCCGCTGACCCGAATCCAGCTTCCTCTAAGTACGGCATTAGTCGTGCATCCGGGGAATATCCTAAGCCATTCACCCGGCCTCTTAATATACAGTACGAGCCCTGACAGTGTTAAATCACAAAAAATAATTATAATAACATTATTTATTTCCCTAAATTATGTAGCTATTTTTTAATATAACCCGTGATTAATAAATAACAATACATTACCATATTATTAGCTGCGTCACATATTTGAGGATCTTCACTAATCAATGGAGCCATTGTTGTCTCAAATATTTAATTTTTTTACCTACATAAAAAACAAGAAATTTATATTAAAATACTCAAAAAAATAGGAATATAAAAATAATATAGCAAAAACAAAACATAAACGACACATAATAAATACAAACTAACATAATTACAGTTTTACTAACAATACTAGTTAACAATAATAATAATTTTTTTACTAACAATATTAATAATACTAACTAACATAATAATTAGGGTTTTTTACTAAGTAACAATAATAATAATAATAATAATAATAATACTTTTTTATACCAACAATAATACTAACTAAAATAATAATTACAATTTTTTACTAACAATAATACTAACTAACAATAATAATTATGTTTTTTAACAATAATAATATTAGTTTTTTTACTAACAATAATACTAACTGAGCTAACAAATGTTATAATTAGTTTTCACTAATAATTCAAAACTAATGATACATGCCAAAAGACCTATATTATGAAAGTAAAATTTCTTAATTTAATTTCTATATAATATGCAATATTATTTTGAGATGTATTATAACTAAACTAGAGTAACAAAAAAAAAAAAACAATAACAATTAATATATAATAATAATAACAAAATAACAAAATAATAGCAAAATAGCAATTTGTTTAATAATAATATTAACAACAAAATAAGTAACAATATAACAAAAACCCTAATTATTATAACTAACAATTTGTCCTACAATTTATTTTTTAATGCATATAAATTTTCCATTAAGATTCCTTGCCGCAATCAAGGGATATTAAAATTTGTCACGCATGTACGTGGATAGAAATTACATATTTAAAATATATATATGTTTTTAAATAATCAAATACATTATTGATAATTAACTAATAATAAAATATGAAATTTGTAAGTATGTGGTTAAAAATAACAATAATAAATAATAAAATGTACTATTTAAAAGTAATAATAATAACACTTATACAATATGCATACACTCATGTAATATGTACGAAATTAAGAAAAATTTAATATTTATTTATAGATAATAACAAATTAAATATTAAGCTTCGAATAATAAGTAGACATGCAATTTCGAACAATATTTTAATACATTTCTGACCACCCCACTTTGCACCAAATAGTACACTTTTAATA
The DNA here is from genome assembly GCA_020496765.1 of Gossypium stocksii. Taxonomy (NCBI): domain Eukaryota; kingdom Viridiplantae; phylum Streptophyta; class Magnoliopsida; order Malvales; family Malvaceae; genus Gossypium; species Gossypium stocksii. Next base: position 73,970,446 of record CM035622.1, read on the forward strand.
CACATTGAGCAACTTTATTATGTTCAAACATTAACTAAGACACTACATGTAACTCAAATTATTCGACTTAGTTAATTAACTCAATATATTACTATAAAGAACAGCAAATTGGACAGCGAATATAGCACATTCGAATAGATAAATTTCAAGCTCACTAACAATTAATTCAGCTAGGAAATTATATGCTAAAATTTTCATCATTGGACTGCAAATTTTTATTTTATTTAAAAAAAAAGCTAAACAATAACCCTAAACTAAACTAACAAAAAAATTAACAATATATATACATTATTTTAAAAAAAATTATACACCTTTTTAAAAAAATAAAGTAAACCCTAAACTAAACTAAATAAAAAAAATAAACAATATATAACATACATATATATATATATATATACCTTATTTATTTAAACAAAATAAACTAAACATAACACTAAACTAGACTAACTAAAAAAAAAACAATATATAACATATATACATCATTTAAAAAACAAAATTATACACCTTATTTATTTAAACAAATTAAACTAAACATAAGCCCTAAACTAAACTAACAAATTAACAAAAAAATAAACAAATATATATATACACATAATTTTTTAAAAAAAATTATTTATACCTTAATTTTTTCCCTTCTCTTTCTATCTCCTTTCTCTCTATTTTTTTCTCTTTCTTTTTTTTCCGATGCCGCCGTCTTCCTCCCCTTCTTCTTCTTCTTTTCTTCTTCTTCTTCTCCTTTCCTTTTCTTCCTTCCTTCCTTTGCACCTGCTGGAGAGAATGTCTCAGGGGACCATATATGGTCCCCAAACACCAAAAACGACCAAATGCACACTGGATGAAGGGTCTTGTCACAGTGCCACCTCTGCCAAGGGCATGTCTGGTGCCGCCTCTGGTACACCCTCGACCAGTGGTCAGTCACATCACCCTACATGCATGCATTGTTTTCTGTTTTTTTAACAATTTCTGAATTTTTTTTCAGAATTTTTTTTATTATTTTTATAGGCTGACGTGGAGGGTTGTAGGGTGGTACCACCTCTGCCAGAGGCGTGATCACCCTACATGTACCATATTGGTACATAGTTTTTACTTTGTACTATTTTAATAATTTTTTAAATTTTTTTGTACCAATTGCGCAAAAAAACCCGTGAGCTACCAGTTAGTTTACTCGTAAAAGAATTGGTAAGGACAAAAAGTAGGAATATATAATTTTGAGCCACCATCTCAACTCGCAGTGTCTTCAGCTCAACTCTGTTCTTTCTTCACTTCATTTATTTCACTTTCTCTCAATCCAAACACTAAACCTCTCTTTCTTCTCCTTCTACTTTTCCTTCCACACAATCTTCACAAATAAAACAAATTTGAGAGGTGAAGTAAAATAAACATGGCGGACATACAGCAAGCAGACGGAGTGGAAGGGCCATTACCGGTAGCTTCATCTGAGACGGTTGGATCGAAACGCCAGAGACGTCCAAGCGTTCGGTTAGGCGACATCGGCGGTGAGCAACCTTACGATTCTCATGTAAGAAGACCCTCCTCTTCTTCCAAGCAATGGAAACACCACTCCAACAACCTTTCCTTAAATCCCTCACTCGCCTCTCCCAATTTTAAATCTTCCAAAACTCGCGCCCTTACCAATCTCACTACTGATTTCAACGCCACCAACGACACCCTTGATGACCATACTGAAGCTCAAAACAATTTAGATGGCGTTTCAATTGGTAGCTGGGGAGTCAAAGATTCCACGAAACGAGGCCCCGCCACGAAACGGCCTCGGTCCAATTGGGTTCCCAAAATCGATGATTCCAATGGAAACAATAACAACAGTCATGTGGAAACAGAGGACAAATACAGTGGCAGCAAAGATAATGAAAATTTCGACATGGAGAACTCGGAAAGTCCCATGAAAGAGCAGAGTCCAATTCATTCATTGGATAATTTGGGTATCGATGGCAACGAAAGGGAAGTTCTTTACCCTGTAAATAACCAAAGACGTCCGATTCGGACCCGGGTTTTCGGTGGGGTCGATTTATCTGCTCCGTCTTGTGAGGAAGATGGGGTTAGTATATGGTTGAATAGTTTGGGTTTAGGAAGGTATGCCCCGGTTTTTGAGATCCATGAAGTGGATGATGAAGTTTTGCCATTGTTGACATTGGAAGATTTGAAGGATATGGGAATAAATGCAGTTGGTTCAAGAAGGAAACTGTTCTGCGCAATCCAGAAACTCAGTAAAGGCTTTTCATGACATTTATCACCCATTGCAATGTAAGAGTTTTGAGCCTCATTAACCTTTTCATGTTTAACTTTTTTTTTTTTAATGTAGTGGAAGTAGGAGAATATATAGGGCTTTTTTCTTGTTGTTGTACTATATGAATTTTATTTCTGGTACAACTTTTGCAGTGTATTGTTCTTATATGGTGCTTTTGTTAAGGTAATACTAACTATTTGTTGAGAACTTTAATGGAAGGCATGATACAATATCAACTTTTCTTTTGGTTACATGAAAGTGCTTGACAAAATTAAGCAATTTCAATCGTATTCTTATGATTTTCTCATTTCTTTTCTTGTTGTATAGTGAAGTACTTGATTACGGCGTGTCTGTATGGAAAGTTGATATCAAGGAATAAAGCATTATGTCCAAGGTGTTTATTTACTTTGGCTGTCTTTCCCATGAAACTGTTTTTTTGAATCAACAATAGACTGGCTATTGATATTTGAGCTCCCTTGGTAGAAATTTTTGCTACTTGAGCATCTTTTTTTGAACATATGTATTTCCATATCATCTCGACTTACCTCTCACCGTGTTCTTAGGATCAACAATGATGTTTTGAGTTGTCTTGCTTTATCATGGTGTTATGTAAATCTTTAGTTGGCATACATTCACAACTTTAGACGGCCTAAATTCTACATGGATATCTGAATCTAATTTAACCTTCATAATTTCCTTTTTCTTCTCTCTGCCTGGCACAACTTGGTAATTAGCATACTTCTGAAACAGTGATTGTATGAACAAGACTGGAGTCATTTCAGGCTTCAGCATTTCATATACTACTTGACATATTGTTTGCAGTTCTCAGAGTCCAATACATTACTTAAGGTAGGATATGATTTTGTCAACCACGAAGAAAGAAACAAACGAAATACGAGTTGGTGCTAGAAGGATTAGATTGTGTTTTTGTTTATTCTTGAATTGTGGATAGGTATTACTGAAAAGAATCCTTGGGGTGAGAAGAAACGTAGAAACTCTTTAAGGAAAACCCAACTTTGTTTTCTGAAACTTCTTTCCTGTTAGATTCTTGTTTGATTTGTGTGAATGGACTTATCCATTTCCTGTCAAGTGTAAACCAGTCAGGTTTATTTGACCTTCATTCAAAGGCAAAGCCAGTTTTGGTGCCTCTGTTTTAGGAACTTACGCATGATGCATGAATGGTTTTTCAATTATATTGCTTTTATGATGTTTCATCTATGTTACTCATATTTGGGCCTGCATGTGTGTCTGATACGAATATATACTATTTTTTCATGTATACGAAGGATCTTTAGTCATATATGCACTGGACATGACATGAGTACTTCAACAAAAAATGAAAAATGGGAGTAACATAGTATTTCATATCTTCTTAATATCCAATTGCTCATCTAAAACTGGGAATGAGATATAGATATGACTAAGATGGAATATGTTTAAAACATTAATATCCAAATGTTCATAAATCTCTAACCTGTTAATGAGCTAACATTGGTACAATTCTTTTCATGTCTTTTATCCCAGCCCAACAATTTATATGATTTTATATATATATATATATATATATATATATATTATAATCAAATTTAAATAAAATTAATTTTATTTAGGCTAAGTAAGATGAACCTGAATTACTTACAAAATCTTTTAATCAAATTGGATCGAATATGAGCTCAATTGTGAAAAATCTCCATCCAAATCTGGTGAATGAAATGAGCTGAAAGGGTAATTCAACTTATGGTCGTTGGAACAATAATGTTTTCATAAAATTGGTGTTCATGTTGGCCCATTTGGGCAATTTACTTTGTTTAAAATTACATTTTAATCACTTAATTTTTAAAAATTACATGATATTATTAAATTATTACATTTTAATTCCTTGTTCATTAATTTTATTTACTCCCTTAACGAAATGATGACATGACACGTGAATTCAAAGAGTTAATAATGAATTTGAAGAAGCTTTTGAACTGACTTATCTATCTTTTATTATTCATTATATATATATATTATTGAATTTTCTATTTAGACATTTTTTTATTATTTATAAGTTTTATCACATTTTGTAAACAAAAAATTTGATTTTACTAAAATATTTGGTTAAATAAAAAGTTTATCATAAATAAATAATAATTCTGATTCAATTAAAATACTTTTATTAAATGAATTTATATAATAATAAATAAATTAAATTTTATATTGAATTAATTTATATTTAAATTATTATGTTTCCTTTAACAAAAAAAAAAGGAGAAAAAGAAAAAAATGTTACTTTAGTTTTAAATAAAAAATTTCAATTCTTTATACAATAAATAACTTTATATTTCATAAATAAAATTTTATAAATAATAAATTTATAAAATTTAACCTAATATATTATACTTATATTAATTATATATTACCTACAAACTTTTATGATCAATTTATTGACTATTAAGAAATAAAAATAAAAATTAAATAGTAAAGAGTTTAATTACAATATATCAATTTGTACAAATTCTTTAATAATGAACGGGGATTTTTTTTATTAATACTATATTTGAATTATCAAAATAAATTTATATATATATATATATATTATTTTGAGTAATATTACTTTGTATGAAGTAAAACTAGTTTTATTGGTTTAGTTATTATTTGAAAATTTATTATTATTATTAGTATATAAAGTTGCAAATTGTAGGCCATAGTTTGTATAGAAATCAGTATTCATGGCCCTATTCATAAAAAGCTCCGAATTTGATTCCATCATCTCAATTGCACTATTCATGGCTGATAGTCAAAGCTTAAATTTGGTTGCATGTTTTGAGAAGAGTAAAATGATGATGATGATGAATAAATGGAATAGTTTGATTATTGATTCATTATGTACAAATCAATGGCCACTTTTTAAGGGCTAAACGAAACAGACTATATTCACAGATATATAAAGAAATCTTAACACAGCCAATACTTGTGAAGCTTGGCCATGTTTTAGCTGCTGATGTCAAAGTACTTTGGATTCGACGGAAAATCGTACTCCACATGTAGCTGCAATGTCCATGTATGGGATTAGAGACAAAGAAATATAAAAAACAGTTAGGGTTCCTCAACTCTCTTAACTGCATGCACAAGATATGGATGTTTTCACAAATACAAAAAAGAAGACACAATTTACCTGACCCTCATCAGCATCTGACTGGCGCTGCGGGAAAACCACTCTCATATCGTTGTACAAGTAGAAGCGTCGCTCCCCTTCCATGTTCATGTTTCCTGCAGGTGCAGACAGAGGATCGGATTTGCACCTTCGGACAGCCTTTGAACATTTCTTGGTGGAAGAGCATAAAAAACGGAGGTGAAGTGCATAGCGAAGAACACCAGAACTGACACTACTCTCATTGACCCTTGATGAGCCATGTACAAGTTTGTTTAAATTTACATTGCTATTGTCTGATGAACTGCTTTCTTTGTTCCGGATGTTAAAAACTCCGGAACCACTGTCTAAGTCACTTTCTATATCTTTCATATCCCGTTCAGGATATCTAGGAGTATGTAATATTCCGATATTAGGATCTGCTTTTGTCTCGGAGCATTTGCGGTTTTCTTTTCCTGGCATGTTAGTTGCAGCAGCAGGTGCCAAAGTAATCCTTTGGCGCATAAATGTCTGTTGTTGAAACACGGATATAAAGTGCCAGAAACGGAGAAGGGTGATTATACAGTATCAGTTCATAATAGTAAAGTTTTTAAGTAATTCAAAGGTTATTTATCTCTACAACGTACCTTCGTACCAGCAGGCATGTCGGTCAGATCGTAGTTACAAAGGAAAGTGTGAATTGGTGTCTTTTCTGGATTGCTCAACACCTGTGAACACCAAATTGTAAGTTACTCATGACTGTCAAGCTATACTACCAGCTGGTATAATAACCCTATATAATAACCTTTAATCAACACCTAGGAAGCCTGTAAAATGTTATAGATCAAATAATTGATGCATCATCAAACGGCCATTAACCGACAGTATTTTTGAAAATAAGATAATAGATTGATCGGGAAGGTTCTCAATGCTAAGTAACATTACCAACTGTATCCGCCCCTTCATAGGTACACGAAGGCGACTCTTTTCAGCTTGTGAATTGTCAATGCTCAGGCTCCATTTCATTTGTGGGCCTCTAGACTTGTTTGTGGAGGTATGCCTAGCAAGATCAATTGATGAATAATAGAGCAAGTAATTATCTCCTTCAACACTAGTTACTGCAAATGGAAGTTTCTGTGATTGCGGAGAGAAATTCCCGCCCGCGATACTGAGAATAGCGAGGAAACCATCAATTCTCTGCATACAAGTAACCAAAAAAATGAAGTAAAAATACATCGTGAGTTTAGGCAGAGTCTTTGGATGACACACGCACAGCACCTTGCACTACAACAATTTTGCTAACCTGACTAACTTTTCCGGATAACAGCCGACCAGACAGCAGTGACTCCTCAAATGAACCAACCAAGGACCTTCTAGCTGATGGTCCACTACTAAGACTTCTAACCAATTTGCCGCTTTTAGGAGCATGATTCAAGTTCTGGCCCCATTTCAAAGCAGTTTCCGAGGTAAGATCGGGAGAACATGGATCAGACTTATTCTGCAAATCATCAAAATGATGAAATGATTTACTATACAACCTGAAATCTTCATCTGTCTGAACAGATACTGTCCCATTAAGAGATTGCTCCAGCTCCTTGAATGTCATATAATCATCATCTAACTGTTCTCCCATATCCTTGCATCCCTCAGCATATTTTGTTCTTTCAATAGATTTCGGACCAAGAGGAGACAAAGATAAGGGAGGTGAGCCTGCCTTCTTAATAGGAATTGTGATAGCCGGTGTCTGGTTCCTTCTTTTATTTGTTTCTCCAAAATAACTTAGCCCTCCGGAAGAAGGTACAAGATGACTGCCATATTGCAGCTCCTTATTCTTAATTAGAGGAACATCAGAGAGGACCACTGAGTTTGCTTGAGAATTATCAACAAGTGAATTCTTCCATTCCCGAAAACAAGATGCAGAACAGATTGCAAGGTCTAAAGAACTAGAGTTGCTAACATGAGCCTTTTTATGCTCTTGTGACACATAAATACTGCAGCTTTTAGTTCCACTGTCGAAACCACTTTGGCTGATACCACCACCGATATCCAGAGCATCATGGTTAAATTGATCAGGGCCAAGCATTCCACTCAAAGGAGACAATAAGCGCTTCCTTGCAACTGAGCCATTAGACTCAGCTACATTACTGTTTATGCTAACAACAGTGGAAGTTTGGACTCCATTGAACACATCGACTGAAGAATGCAATGCCCTTGCTTCAAAACCGAGAATTCTAGGAACAGGTGCCTGAATATTCTTCCCATTTTTATGAGTGAGCCAGCCATTTTGTTCCACAGTACCAATTTTCAGGTTATAAATGTTGGATCTACCATCTTTATTCACATTCAATGTTTCACGTTCCTTTTGAAGCTCCACAGTGGTTTTTATTTGCAGATCTCCAAAAGCTGAACGAGGCAAATCCACCTGAATTTGATTTCCTCCAGGCATCCTTATTAAATCACAGTTGCTCGCACCAACAATCCTGTGTGGGGTCTGCACAAATGTGCACAGCGATGCAGCCACTTCCTCAGCAACACCGCTAGAGGAGACTTGAGGCAACCCCATTTTTAACTATCCGTCTCCAAAATTCAAAGACCTTCGCAGTTACTTTGTTATCGACTCTAGAGCACTTTATTCTTTATGGACATACATGAATGCTTGACTTACTAAAGCAACAATGGAATTCAAGTTGCCCTATGTTATCATAAAACTAATAAAATTCATAGAAAAATAAAAAAAGGATAAAAAAACAAGGTCAACTACTGCATTTTTGTGTATATGGCACAAGTATCATTAACTATCAACTAAACCCACCCCTATTCCAGCAGCTATTTCACCAAATTGTGCACCTGAATTCAGAATCGGAGCAGAAAGGTTGAACACAATATCTAACTGCATCCTAGCAGCCTGGCAAGGAAAGATAAATAGATAGCCCATGCTTTGCCAGACTCTAATTTATCATCCTGCACACAGTGCCAAGAATCAGCCAATGATGGAAGAAAAAGTGAAAGAATAGAGACATTATGTATATATATATAATTGGAAAACACCAGAATTTCTACTTATTATGGCCACCAATCCTGTTCCCAAGCATTTCCACAGACAAGAAGCTAAGAACAAAAAGGAAATTCTCAGAATAAATTCTTTGCATATAGGAATATTTCCAAATAATATATACTATTGCCAATCTACCAACAGAACAAACAATCCAACAACAATCAATCACTTCAAAGCAATGGTAATTGGAAAAAAGAACTAAACCCCAAATACAAACAATCATAAATCTTTATTTTAAACCACAACAAAACCCCAATCATAATATTGGTTTGGGTTTTTGTTGATTTCTACATTCAGATGAAGAGATTTTGAGAAAACTTTCAGCTATTTTCTCTTCATCTTCTAAACCAATCCAATAAAATATATTAAGAAAACTACACAACTTCAAAAAAAAAAATCCAGCTTTGAAGGATACAGGATTCAGAAAACAATAAAAGCCAATAAATTTGACCATTCCTATAAAAAAAAAATGAAAAACACAAAGCAGAAATAACATACCAGTAAAATTCCTGATGATCAAACACAGCACAAAAACTCAAACCCAAACCCAACAATCTAAAACACAAAGAAAGAGCAAAAGAATAAAAAAACCCATATGTTATTCCATGGAACTTTTCTTCTTCCTTCTTCTTTTTCTACTGTCTTCAGCTCTCTTTGCGGTTCTTTGCATTTCCATATAAACTCTCTCTATCTCTATCTCTATCTTTTTACCTATGTTACCGATATGTTTCTAATATATTATCTATCTATATATTTTAACCTTTTCTCTTTTCCCCATGTACAGTGTTGCTGAATTATTGTCAGCCTCCCAAAATCAAATGAAAGAAAAAGAAAAGAAATGTGTGTCAAGAGTTGGCTGAAAAATTCTTGGTTGGCTGTAAAATTTCCTTTTTATTTCATCAAAAACCAAACTCACATGCTCCTCTCCTTTTTTAAGTTTTAATTTTAAGAGCCGTCTTTAGTTCAAGTTGCAAGGTAGCGGCTGTCCTTTGTCTTGCCCTTACATTACATGTCGTTGTGTACGTTGTTTTCTTGGTGTTAGTTTAATGTATTGAATGGCCCCAGTTAGCCATTGCCACCCTTTCTAGGCCTATCTACTTTCATCTCCCTAACCACTACGTGTTGGTTTATTCGCCTACTTGTGTCTTATCACCTTTCCACCTCTCTTTAGGAAACGTAATATATATATATAGTTCTTTCCTTTGTATCTTATATATAAAAAAATTATTAGTTTTTAGGCTTCATAAATAAAATTAAGATTGATAAATGTAGTATAAAAGTATAATAAAATATAAAAAAATATATGATAATTTTTAAAAAAAATTTATGCTTGTGTAATATAAAAAAATATATTATTAATGTACCAAATACTAACAATATAAAAAATAACTATATTGAAGGAAAGAAACTACACATATTATATGACATCATAAATACTTTTAAGGAAAAAATAGTTAAAAAGTTGGTTTTTTTTTTTAATTTAGGCTATTTTTTTATTGTTGAGGAAAATAGGTTGATTTTGTACAGTTAACTAGAGGTGTAAATAAAACATTGGTACTTGTAAACTATTTAAGCTCGACTAAAAAAAACTCAAATTCAGTTTAATAATTATTGAGCCAAACCCGAGCTCAAGTAGCTCGAACTATCAATTGAGCCGAATTCGAGTTCAAAAATACTTGACTCGAACGGCTTGCGAGCCTTATCGAGCTTTTCATATTTTCATATTATTAACCTTAAACTTAATTATTGAACTGAACTTGAGCTCGAATTCAAGCTTAAATACAAGAATTAGTAAACGAGTTTAATCTAACTTGAATAGCTTGATTATATCTCGAGTCAAATTTAAATTTAAAAATAGATATTTAATTAAAATCAATCTAAATATCAAGCTCTAAATTTCAAGTTGAACTTAACTCAGCTTGATTACACCCTTACAGTCAACCGCCATACAAGCAAAAAGCGTGCTCTACCATAGAGATAAAGAAACATTTGTTGGAGTGATGAATAGATAATACTTTTTGCTTGCGTGGCAGCGTCAAAATTGTTGGATCCCAAACGGTTACAAAATCAGGATTGTTGGTGTTTTAGTCGTCGGGACCAATGGCCCAAAAATTTAGATTTTGGATTTTGCACCTAACCAAGATAAGTTGAGTTAAAATTTTCGAATAAATTATTTCTAAAATTTTAAATGAAAGGATTAAATTTTATATTTTGAGTAATTTTTTTGGAATATTGGTTTAGTTGAATTTTTAACTTAATTTCACGGTTAAGTTAATTTTTTATTTTGCTATAAGGTCTAAATTGAATTTGAATTTTGTTTTAAGGACTAAAATGAAAATTTACCTTTTTTACGATTATTGGTTTGCGCATGTGTTTGTGTGTTGTTATTATTGTTACTCAATACTATATATATGTATGGGTGATATTAGAATTTTCATTAGACTTCTATGAAGAGTTTTGCGTTATTATTAACTAAGAGTTTTGGATATTATTAATTTAAGTATGGGTTTGAATGAACAGTGTAGTATATTTAGTTTATTTTTTGTCTTAAGTTATAATATTATTTTTATATTTAATCTTATCATTACAACTATTTTTATATTAACTATAAATAAATGTACCGTGTATTTAATCCCACACTAAAACTTTTACATAAGAGAAAAATTTTAATAAAGATGGGATAAGAGAATTAGAATTTTGAAAGTTGACTCAACTTTTCAACCAGTCAAAACCCACCGATTCCTTTTACCAAAAATAAGAGAGCTCTTCCCCCCCCCCCCTCCTTATCACGTCCTTGTTTTGTACCAAGTTATCACCGCCTCTTGCTTTGCTCCCAACAACCTAGCCATACCACCATGCCGCTGCCAACTATTGAATGTGATTTTCATTAGAAATATTTACATGAATAAATATGTTGTATATGATTGGAATGATTTTATTTTAACCATAACATTTGTAGTTTAAAATGTATTGGATCTCTACTAAGTTGTAAAAAGCTCAACAACTTTTGAGTTTTTAATTTCGTGCATAGGTAATAGGTAGTTCATGAGCTCGTGATTGTGTAATATAGCCAAAGAGTCTCCGCAATCTATATTCTATAAAGATAGTTTTCACTTAGTTTAGCATTGACGTGTACTTAAGTTCACCAAATTAGTTAGTCATTTTCTATATCGATTAATTAATGAGTTTTTTATTGAGCTGTGTTAATTGATTTTAATATTTTTCATAAGCATGATTTTTATTAAATGATTTATTATGTGTCATAGATTATTAATCTGTATGTTTTAGTTTATAATGATTGAACGATTGGCTAAGCTAGTTACTTTGGCGACCGTCATAATGCTTTAGATTCAATCAAAGTTTTCGAGCTGAGTTTGGAGTATTACATCAATGGCAAAGTCAATTTAAAAAAAAAATAGAAATATTATCATTTGGACCTCCCCGGTAAACTCTTCTAATTTCATTTCATTCTCACTCAATTTTATCAAATCAAATCTCTAAATTTCATTCTCAAATTCATTTTCTCTTAAATTTCAATCCCAATCTCTAAATAAATTTTAAAATATTGCATAATGTAATCTAATACACGTTGCAAGTTTTAAAAATGTCAATGTCACTCATTCATCTTATCATAAACACATTTCTTGCATCTAATTATAGATGGTAAGAAAATATTGTTATATATTTTTTATTTTGCTAATATTATTATAAATTTGTTGAAATATTTATTTAGTATTTTAACTGTGTCTTGTATTTACATAATTAGGATGAAGATCAAATTATTCAGACATGCATACATATACAATTTAAGTGCAATAGCAACACATTATATAGAGCGGTACTTGACTGAGGTGAGATTCTTACACTCGTCCAGCATACTTGGTGGGATTAAATTCTAGCCTACTCTTATCAATGCATTGTTGGAGAGATGAAGACCTAAAACTTATATTTTATCTTTCATGTGGTGAGTGTATAATTATATTTAAAAATTTGACATTGCAACTCGGTCTATCAATTGATGAAACAATGAATTAAAGTTCCAAAGCAGGTTTTGCAAGTTTGAACGACAAAAGAGGGGTAGTGGAGTATGGATTTAAGGGAAGAGCCATGTGGATTTGATATATTTTCTTGCTAATGTAACTTTTAGGGATAGTTTTTGCTAAAAATCTCGGTTTATTGCTATGGATAATTCATACTTCTTGCTTGAGTATAGATGATTTCTATGAATTTTCTTTTATTAATGTTAAGTTTCTTACTACATTAATGATTGATTTCATAGTTTATCTTTTTGTAGGATTAATTAAGGGGAACTTTGTTATGAAGATTATTTTTAAGAGATGTTGCTATGCTTTTGGTAAAAAAATAAAAATCGGTGGGGAAATTGTTAGTGCCATTTGCACATCCAATGCAATGCCAATTACAACTTCTCTTCTTTTTTTTTTTTTATTTACATATTTTTACCTAAATGATTTTAGATTTTTCTTATGTATTGAAATAATATTATAACTTGGTGAGTGAGTTGAACTTAAATCATATCTTATACTATAAATTGATAATATATTACTCTTTGAGTAAGGCATTGCACAAGTAAAATGTTCTTCCTAACTGCATAACCAACTTTTATGTTCATCTCTAATTTTACTCTTCTAGTGATTAAAGTCAATTGTCACTGAATGTGCAATTGATAGGCCTCTTTGATATAATCTAATACATAATTAAGGGGGTAATGAAATTAGTTAGCGACAAATTTTTCAAAAATGGACCAATGATCGAATCAATCAAGTCATCTATTTGTCGGTCTAACTAATTCAATTGGTTCAACCAAATTATCTGGTTCAATTAAATAAATTATTAAAAAATAAATAAATTCGATTTAATTACTAACTTATCTAATGACATTTTTCAAATTAATACATTAATAAAATTTTGATTCAGTTAATCTGAGCGATTGATTTCATCCAATAAAACATATCTCTTTCGCCAACCAAAGCAAAAATTACTCAAAAGATAATAGATCAACATGTTGGGCTCTTGCTCTTTGAAATGGACCGCTTGAACGAGAAAATGATTAATGTTAATTGAAATTAAGGATATAGCAGCAAAGACCAAGGTTTTCACTACAGATCGAGGTAATTATCAATTAATTTTTAAGTCTTATTTAGGCTTGTATTATATAGAGTATTTTGTTGTGTGTTTTAAGGCGAAGAGAATTGAGTATTTATAACATATGGTTATTGTTCATCGATGTGATGTCTTAGGTAGATTCAATGCATGCCAATATGTATACTATTATATACTTAATATGTATTCATTGGTCTACTTATTTGACTTTGCACCTTTTACCTGCGAACACTTTAGGACATATAAATTAAGCTCGCAAATCCTCCTTGTGAGCCTTTAATGCATAGGTCGCAGGTCGATAATCTAAATTATAATCGAGTTTTGGATCGATAACAAGAAACATCATAACAATAATAATGGACACAAAAGTATTGGAGAGTAGCAAAACCCTTCACCAAGAGAAGACTTATTTTCTTTATGGAATTATTATTAACCTAAATATTTTTACGATTTTTTTTATAAAATTTTCCGTCAAAATAATCAATTTATTTTCCACAAATTTTTTATTCCTTCTTAATTGAACAATGAATCATCAATATCTTCAATCCGCTAAATACTTTTCAGTTCATACTAATCACTTTTGACAATGTCCCAAAGATCTGAGAATTTCTCATTCTTTTGGTAAAATTCCTACGTAGGCCCTTGTATTAAGGGTTGGTTTGTATTTTGTTCTTTCTACTAAAAAAATTGTTAAATTAGTTTGTCTAATTAGATCAATCAGTAAATTGATTCTTCTGTTAAAAAATTCATTCATTCTTACTATTAAAAACTAGTCCCTGTATGTCAACATGAGGTACATGTGGCACATTACATGTCAATGTCTGGCTATTTCGTTAGTCACATCAGTTTTTTTAATAGTACAAATAAATGAAACTTTTAATAGGAAGGAACAATATGCCATTTGATCTAATATATAAAGACTAATTTATTCATTTTTTAATAGAGTAAACAAAATGCAATCTAACTCCAAATATAAGAGTCTCTATAATACTTTTACCCCTCTCTCTCTCTCTCTCTCTCTCTCTCTCTCTCTCTCTCTCTCTCTCTCTCTCTCTCTCTCTCTCTCTCTCTCTCTCTCTCCCCACATTTTCTAAAAGTAAATGAAATATCTTTGTAATTACAAAAAAAGCCTTCAAATGATCAGATTGATTAATATTTGAACCGAACTACCATTAATCGAATTTTTAAGATTTTTAATCATTAACCGAATCAATTTTTTTTGAAACCTATTAACCGATTGAATTAATTACAGTTAATCGAATTAAACGAAATTTGTACATATTTCTTCTTTTGTGTTGAAACAAATTTAAAACATAAAAAAATCCATGAATTTTTTTCTTTGTTTTTAATTTAGAGAAATTTAAAAGAAATAAAAAAAAAAACAACAATAAATAACACAACAATGCTAAATAAAAAACATACTAACAAACATTACATTAAAAACATAATTCTTAGTTTTTAGTTTACTTTTTTTAGTTTAATTTTAGTTATGTAATATATTTTTAATTTTTATAATACGCGCAAGACCCTATTAACATGTCAATCCTATTTTACACGGGCATTTTTTTACATATAAGTATTACATATTCATGTAATTATCCATATTTCATATCGTACCATATACATGATTATATAATTTATTTACATGTTTGTATTCAATCAAACTTTCACATTTGTACCTTATACTATTACATAATAATCAATTATCACATTACATTTTGATACAATCCATTTTTAGTCCTACATGCCAATTCACTAATACTCAAATTATATTCAAACGTATAAACATACGAAATCAAACGTAAACTCATTACAAGAATATTTATGAATTCATTAATTTTTATATATGGGACTTATATAATGTATTAGACCTATTTATAATATATTATTAATAATTTTAGTTAATTTGATTAATTATCTGTTTTTAAATTGAATTGAATTAATAATTAATTTTTTAAAATTTTTAATTGACTTTAAATTAAATTAGATTGAACCGATTAATCAAATTAATTCAGTTAAAACCAAATTGTCTCTTTCTCCTTAGTTCATCAAATTGGTACGTTTACATTTGTTTTTTGCTTTGAACTTTCTGATTGTTGTATTACAATATCGAAACAAAATGTGGAATAGTTTACTTCACTTCAAATAGGAACACTCAAACACCAAAGATGTTTACGTAGGAAGAAATGGGAAGCGATTAGGGTTTTATAGTGTGGAAAACAATTATGAGAATAGGCTCGGGTCAAGTTCATATAAGGTATTTAGATTATTTTTTAAATTTGGGTTCGATTCGGTTCAAAAAGGATTTATTTTTTACTCAAGTCTGGTTCAATTTTAAGAAAGGTAAATCCAGGTTTGACCTGGCTGCCCCATATTTGACTTTTTTTTAGATGGATTTTTATTTAAAATTAAATTTTTAAAAAATATAATATACTAAATGCACTAAAAAAACTAAAATAAAAATTCTCTAACACATTAAAAAAATTATTTATTTAAAAAAAAAAAACACTACCATGAATATAATGAATATTTTATTAGATTAAAAACCAAAAATAAATATAATAAATAATTTATTGTATGAAATATAAATTTCAAAATTTTATATTTTGGGTTGGGTTATTTAATTGGGTAAATTTTTTTGGGGGGTTTTGGATAATATGTTTAATTGTTATTGTGTTAGTGATTTAATATAAATATATACATAATATATTTGGGTCAGGTTAAGTTAAGCTCAAGCAAAAAAAATCTTATCCAAGACAAAACTTATATAGAAAATAAAAGCTCATTTTTTGAGCTTTATATTTTATCCAAATCTTTTTATTTTTGATATTGTGCATGCACGTAAACCCACAAACAAATTTAGCCAACTTCTAGTGTATTTAATTTAACTGGTTAAATTAATAATTAAATAAATTCTTTAACCAAACCTATCAATTCAAAACTCAAGTTTTACGTGTATGAAAGTTTCTGTATATATTTTAAATCATGACTTTTTATATACATGACACAAATTAGTGTGGTGATTTGACATACACATCAAAATTATCACATGTGGATGTCAGTGTATTTAAAAAAAAATTCTAAAAAATAATTTTCCCCTAAGCATAATAAATAATAAATTTTATAGTAAAAAAAAAAAAATCAACTTTCACTCTTTTCATCTTAAGAATACTGTAGTAAGTAAATTTATACTTGCGTAATGTTATTGGAAAAATAATTTTTTAAAATTAAGTGGTAAAAAAATAAAATTCAACTTTCCAACTTACAAAAGTGTGTTTTTTTCCTTGGAATGATGTAGTGTAATAATTAATAATTTGAACTCAAAAGGTTTCATCTTTTGTGGAGTTTACTTTGACTTTTAAATCCCGTGACGTCACCCTTTCTTACCTGTCCGTGGCAATTCCGTAGTTGTTGTTAAAGTCAGCGCCCTGTTTCAAAACCCATAATAATTTATTCAAAATTAAACCAAAAAAAAAACAACTAAAAATCAAATCACTTTCACTGTCGCCTCACTCGTCTCTCATCTAAGCTTAAACTTAAGCTTAGCTTTACCTACTTCAGCCGCTCTTCCCTTTCTCTCTCTCAAACTTCCCTGAAACTTCAACCCGCAGAAGCGCCATTCTTTTTTTTTCTTCTCACTCCGTGTCGTTTAACCGTCAGGGCCTGTCGTTTAGCTAAAAACCTCTCTACTGGGTTTCCGTTTGTCTGAATACATTGTCCCCATGCATTTGTTTTGAGAGAATGGGTTGCGTCTTAGGAAAGCAATCGCAATCGTCTTCATCGGATCGCCGGCGGCGGAGAAACAGGGAAGCTCCACCAAATCCTTCACGTGCTCGTCGTCGCCGGAGCTCTGACGAGTCATCATCAGTTGTTTCAGTCGTCGATTCTGTTGACGGAACAATGGATGTCAAAGGACTGGAGGGGAGAAGACAACAGCAGCGAAAAGCTAGACATACCAGTGATTTCCCGGTGAGCGTTCCGGCGCCGGAGACATGGCGGATGACACTGGACTTGAACCAGAAAGGGTGGCCTTCGTGGTTGATGGCCGTCGCTGGTGAAGCCATCCGTGACTGGACCCCGAGACGTGCCAACACCTTCCAAAAGCTTGACAAGGTATCAACTTTTTTTTTTCAAGCTTCCGTTTTTATAATCATGTTCAATTTACCAAGTTTGAGCTTTTTTCTTTCTTGGGTTTTAAAGATTGGGCAAGGGACTTATAGCAATGTGTACAAAGCCAGGGATCTACTAACAGGGAAAATAGTGGCATTAAAGAAGGTTAGGTTTGACAATTTGGAGCCAGAAAGTCTAAAGTTCATGGCTAGAGAGATTCTTGTTTTAAGAAAGCTTGACCATCCCAATGTAATCAAGCTTCAAGGTTTAGTTACCTCAAGAATGTCTTCTAGTCTTTACTTGGTTTTTGAATACATGGAGCATGATCTTGCTGGCTTAGCTGCCTGCCAAGGAATCAAGTTCACTGAGCCTCAGGTAACATTCTTTCTTCAAATGGATTCTTACTTGTTCTGTTTTTCCTTTTTACTGCTACTATTGCTTTTGGTTGGGTTTTTTGGCGCTTGGGTTCATTCCTTATTTTGTTCTTGCTTACCTAACTGAGATTTTGGGATTATATGATTCTTGCACTTCTTTTGCTCTAGTTGTTGTGGGCTTTTGATGTTACTCTTATGTCTTTCTTTAGCTACTTGGGTCCCATACCTAGTCGTTTCTAATCCAAATTTCTCTTTTTGAGTTTTTTCATATCTTTGTTTTTGTACTATTTTTTTGGTATGCAAATTCATGGAAATTTCGTGCTTCAAGTAAATTTCTGGCGTTGGAAGTTGAAATTCTGTCATATCTTTATTTGAACAGTTTCTAGATGGAATGAACGAGAAATGACAAGAAAAGGAAAAAAAGTAGCTACTTTTTAGATGCCTAAGGAAACTAAAACCTCTACGCATTTTTCTTTAAAGTTGGCTGACAGTATAGCTGCTTAGCTATCTTCTGGTTAATTCTTTGAAACTGAACAAGGTGGTAGACTTGTAAACAGATGATTAACCACCAGTTTGCTCATATCATTCTCCATTTGTGGCAAATGGGAAATGATAATTATTTGCCATAATTGATTCTATGGGAGAATATCTAGGCTTTTCTGATAATTATGGTAAAGATCAGTGATCACTTCATGCAAGGCTATAATTATGTCTGTTGTTCCTTTGTGATAATTTGCCACCATTTTGAAACCAAATTCCTTTGAAATAAATATTTCCAATGAGAGAAATTTAGAAGCATATAAATGTTTCGTGTGTTTTTTTTTTTTTTGCTTTAGAAGGTTGGTTAATCATGAAGTTAGATTTTTGTTGCATGATGTAGAAAAGTTCAGAGAAATGACATTAGTTTATATTTATGGTGTTATATATGAAGGTATTCTAGGAGTGAATTAGAAATAGTTGAGCCTTGGAATGATCATCTCAAATTAAAAGCTTGACTTAAAGACATAATTGAGTTTAGAAAGGAAGATAGGAATTCTAATGCAAGGCCGGCTATGGATTGTGGCATGATGCACCTGTCATTGTCTGTGTTTCATGATGAGGTTTACGTGGCTGAAGATTTTAAATTTGGATGATCTTTTTATTTGGATGTATCTTCCCTCTGGCAGGTGAAATGCTATATGAAGCAGTTACTATCAGGGTTAGAGCATTGTCACAAACAAGGTGTTTTGCATCGTGATATCAAGGGTTCTAATCTGCTTATTGACAGTGAAGGCATTTTAAAAATTGCGGATTTTGGGTTGGCTACTTCTTATGACCCTGAGCAGAAGAAACCCCTGACTAGTCGAGTAGTCACTCTCTGGTACCGTCCACCTGAACTACTTCTTGGGGCAACTCATTATGGTGTTGGGGTTGACCTCTGGAGTGCTGGCTGCATTCTGGCAGAACTGCTTTCAGGGAAGCCTACAATGCCAGGAAGGACAGAGGTATTAATTTTTCTCTTTTTCTTTTCTTCTTCGCTGAGTTTTTGAATTCTTCCTATCTTTTCTTTTCTGTGAATCTGATGGAATGCAAGTGGTATCGGTCATGTAATTACGATTAGAAATATTTGGTCTTCCTGTTTCTTGCATATTGTATTTGTTTTGGAGCCGCCAGTGTCAAGTCAAATGAATATATTACGTGGCTATGATGTCTAAAATCTAACTATCAGGTGTTTGTTCCATAACTAGAGCTTCTTCTAATTGGTTTAGTTATGTAATGTAATATTTTCAATTTGTTGATAAAAATTTTCTTTCCTTTTATGGGGCTAACATCCTATTTATAGGTTGAACAACTGCATAAGATATTCAAGTTATGTGGATCCCCTTCTGAGGAATATTGGAAGAAATCCAAATTGCCAAATGAAACACTCTTTAAGCCGCAGCAGCCATACAAACGCTGTATAACAGAAACCTTCAAGGATTTTCCATCTTCTTCTTTACCTCTAATTGAAACTCTGCTTTCGATAGACCCAGAAGTGCGGAATACTGCTACTGCAGCTCTTAATAGTGAAGTGAGTTGTATCACCTTAGTTAATGCATCTCTCAAGAAAATCAATATTTTGCTGTACCTGTAATCTCTATTTATAGTATTTGAAAATAGCTTTTCTGGGTTTACTTTGCTAGATAGCCAAACCAAGAACATGTTGTGCATGCCAGGGACTTCCATGATGTTTATCATTTGCGTTATCAAATATCCACTATGGAATACTTGATTTTCTGTTCTCACCATTGGCTTGCTGCCTTGTCTTTAAACCAGTTTGTGAAATATTTGGTTTCTGCGTTTGCAGTTCTTTATGACTGAACCATATGCTTGTAATCCATCAAGTTTACCAAAATATCCTCCCAGTAAAGAAATTGATGTAAAATTGAGAGACGAAGAAGCAAGACGGTTGGCCAGCTTTCCCTTTTCTCCTTTTGTTTTCTTTGCCTAATTTGGCTACATGTTGATTGCTGATATACATTTTTCCTGAACAGACAAAGAAATATAGCCGGCAAAGTTAATGCAGTTGATGGTACCAGGAGAAGTAAGGGTCGCGAACGCCCTACTCGAGCAGTTCCAGCCCCTCAAGCAAATGCAGAGATTCAAGCAAACTTAGATGTGAGTGTGAGACTTTGCTCTACTTCCAATTGTCAATTGCACCTTATTAGGTTCAAGTTGATAAAGTTTCAAAGCTGCATATTTCTTGCGATGTAAGTTAGTTCAGTTATGAATATTAGCGTTATACTTAGTTCTCTGGTGTCGAGCTTTAGATGTTTTGCTAGTCACTAGTAACTTTGTAAGCATAGTTGCTTAGCATTAAACCTACAGTCATCAGTTAAAGGCTTTGGTGGGTTATGTTGCTGTGGCTCTTTGTTTCTTGATGGTACTCATGTCTGATGCATATTTGGACAAAGATATTGGATACAATCCTTGAATACATGGAAAAAATTGAAAAAAAACTTAAACAAACCCATGCTGGACCTACTCGTATCTGAAATTCGCACCTAAGTTTGAGTAATGTAATTGGTATATAAGGCTGAACTCTGAACTTTGAAATACCTTTCTCAAATATTATGTCTGATTGCATCTGTCATTTATTTATTTTTCTCGTGGTTTTTGTATGATGTCTTTTTCAAATATGATGCGGATACTTTTGTTTTTACTGTTTTCTAGAAATGGAGAGTGTTGACGCAAACAAATGCTAAGTGCAAGAGTGAGAAATTCCCGCCCCCTCATCAAGATGGAGCTGTTGGGCATCCAGTTGATGCATCAAACAAAGGGCCTGTATCTTTTGGTGCAAGTGACTCTTCTTTCAACTCATCGATTTTCAACTCTAAATCATCCGGATCCTCCAAATGTTCCAGACAGGCAGGTGGTCCTTCAAGAAGGAAAGCAAATAGAGACCCCCGAAGTGCTGTCACAAAAGTTCATCCGCGGTTTCAAACCATCCTCAATAGGTATATCCATGGATATGCTATTTAGAGGTAAATCTGAGGTTTTCTGGAGCCAAACTTGATTTTAGTATTACAAGTTTATATTCTTTTTTTCCTTTTCCAGGAGGCATTTATTCTCTCCCTGAAACTTAATATGCAATTTTCCTATCTATTTTCCCACATTTGTCTGTATCTGATCATATAGGTCTGTGTATAATCCACCCCACAATCCAATGATTTGGTGTATAAATCTGCCAATGCAATTCCACTTTTTGTTGTACAGTTTTATTAAATGAAAGTGCTGATCCTAAGCTCTTCTGATTGAAGGTTGCCTTCTCAAACTTCAATTGTGGATTTAGTACTTAGTTGATTTGTTTTTATTTTTCATATATACCAAATACAAAAGAAATTTATAAGAATAGGTGATGTACTAAATTATTTAGCGAAATATATCAAATTTTACTGGTGAAGTTGGCAACTTTGAGAACGGAGACATAAATGGATTTAATGTTAAACCCCCTTCCTAGAAGATTTTTAATTCAATACTGGACATTCTTGTTAAGAAAGGCAAGACGATGATGCCAAGTGCTGTAAGTTGTTTGCTGTCAGATAGAATTGCTGATGTCTTTAAGCTTCTGCAACTTACCAAGTCTAGCAGTGTAAAGCCAAATGCTGTGCTTTCTAACACTTTGATCCATGCTCTCTGACTGGCAAAGATGGGAGAAGCAGAATCGTGATACATTGTTATCTTTAATATCTTGATATCTGCCTATTGTAAAGAAGAAAATTTAGTTCAACCTCTGTGCTGTTCTTCACCATGGGATGTCATTACCCTGACTATGGTTGTAGCTGAAGCCTTATAGATTTTAGAGAAAGTTGAGTAGCTGAAGCCTTATGGCGGTCATCCATTTTCCTCTTCGAACACTTTAATTTTATGAATTTAATAATAAGATAATGTCTTTGTCTGATTTTGGAATTTTGTTTCTTTTTCTACCTTGACGGTCTTTCCTTTTTCCTATAAAATTAGGCAATTTAATATTTAAGATTATTCTTTAAAATACTATAAAATGCATCCTTATCAAGAAGGAAATATTGTTTGTAAATGACAAAGATCAATGTCCAACATTAAAGCCCGTTGATGATTGCTAAAGATGGACCCCAAGTACTTGAACAACCGCCAACCCTTAGTTTACAGCTCCGTCTGTTTGAGGGCACCCTCGATGATAAAGGCTGTTGGATCTACTACACCGTCACCCATTCCTCCGACCATGACACTCTTTAACTGAAAATTGAGCACGCTCTGGCATGCCGTCATCCAAAATGAACCCCTTCGGATCGTCTTCCCAACCAACATCATCGTCAACCTCAAACAAGAACTCATTTTCGACTTCTACAAAACCATCAACGGTCGAAGGGACAACGTTCATATAACAGGAAAATGGGTGTTTATCGTTGTAGTCTGTGTCGCATATTATCATCCCTAACATCCATGTCCGCCATTATAGACCTTCGGGGGAACACTGACTTTGCTTCATCTCCAACACGTGCGGGAAGGAGAGGGAGATTGGATGTGTGATAGAATCTCCATTTTTGGGTCTCAGAAGAAGATTGGAGTTGATCATTGCTTGTTGAGTTATGCATTGATGGGTTGGCTGATGCTGTCACGGGGTCCACTGGGATTACCATTAGTAATAGCTATTTGACAGACAAGTCTACAACCCACTGATCTGTCAGTCGCCATGTGAAAACGCCTGAGATAATCTCATAAATGATCACCAGATCTCTATTTGATGGACAAAAGACTTATAGGTGTACTCATAATGGTTTTGTATGCTTGGATTTCTCTTAAGAACTGGCGATGTAACTGATCGAATTTATGATTACGGCCTTCAGTACGAGTCAATACCAATTCTTCGCAGTGTCTCTCGGAGTAGTTATGGTGGGGTGAAGCTAGAATTTTTTTTTTTGGCTAAAATTAAATTATATATATTTATAATAGTAAAAATGTAATTTTATTATTTTAATAATATATATATTGATTTAATCATTTTTAGAGGAGTAAAGTGTAATTTTATTATTATTAATTTAAAATTTTATAAATTATAGAAAAATCTAAATGAAAATATTTTCATTTTAGGAGGACGGAGCGAGTCCCCTGGAAAGTGTTACACTTGGAAGTATTAGAAGCTCTCAATATGTAAATGTAATCATTATATTGTATTAAATGAGTAGTCGAGTCTTTATTCCTCCTTCTTGGAAAACTTATAAGTGGTAAGAAGGTTAACCCTACAATCTCAAGCATTAGAGGATTATTCAAACAATAGACTCAGTCTATATTTTCAGTATCGAGTCATAGAGCCTAAATGTCATGCCTCAAAACTTTTCTTTCATCTTGCTGATGTTGCCGGGGATGAACTTGTCTTGGTTGGTATTCTGGGTGAGGATTACGCGGCATTAAGGGATGAAGTGGTTTAGTTTTACTTATTTGGAAACTGAGGCGGAGAAGGTGTAACACCTTGATTTAAAAAAAAAATCGATTTTAAGTTGGTTTTCTTAAATCAAATAATTTTAGGAAGTTAAATTGTGAAATTTTTGAGAATGAGTAAAGTAGATGTGTTAATTAGTTAAAAATGATAATTTAGAATTTTAAGCTTATGGGCTAGATTGTAAGAATAGTAAAATTGTTGGGATCAAGGTATGAAAATTAGGAAATAAAGTTTAGAAGTGGAGAGGTCTTTAAGTGTTAAAATTTCCAAAAATCATAAAAAAAAAAAAAAATCCTCCCAATTTTCTCTCTTGCATTATCTATTCAAATCAAATTCCAAGTGTGTTATTCGTTAAAATTCTTTTATTAAACAAGGTTGGGATCAAAATTTTCATTTTCTTTTCTTTTCTTTCTAGCTCAAGTTGGTTTAGGGAAGCAAGAGAGTGTAATGCTTTCAAATTTTTTTATATTAAATTTTACGAAATTCTAAAATATTATCGTAAAGTTTAATAATATAACGAATAAATTTTTATGACTAAATAGATTTTGATGTGGGACGAAGACAAATTAAAAGATGTCCTATATGTGAGTCATGCAAGGAAGAACTTAACACTTGTCTTTGGTAAAATAAATCAAAGGAGCTCCACGTGCTATGTATACGAATGTCGAAAAAAAAGCTGACCTTGACAAAATTGTAGCACTAGGAGGCGAAACTTGGATGAATAGCTATAATATGGCAACATGCAGGAGTGGCGATCAACGTGGGTGAAATATTGAATAACATGATGAGTCTAAAAACTTTGAAACTTAATTATATTAGCATTCATTTATGGACTCTGACCGTCTACATTCTTTTGGGTAGAAACCGAAGAGCACTGGCTTTTGGATGAAACAATTTCTAAAACTCGATTGGCAGCCATTGTTGGGGCAAACAAATTGCTTTTCACCATGTCAGAAAACTTCAAGTATTGGAATAATCAAGGAGATGGTGGTAATTTAAGTTTCAGTGTTGAACATAATCAAACCCCTACATGTTTCTTCTACTGCCTTAAACTTTTATACTTGTTCTTAATTTGCAGGGTTGAAGGAATTATTGAAGATTGTTGAACAACCAAAAGAACAGTGGATTCTTTGGAACACAAACCTTCTTATTCCAATATTTTCCAGGCAAGACCTTCATACTTATTCGTTCACAATTCTATTCTTTGCAACCTGCCATTAATGCCTGCAGATGCAACTTTGTGTAGGCTCCTTAGATTAGAGAAACAAGACTATTGCTATAAAGTACTAAACTTCCTTATTACAACATGAAGCTTAACACAATTGATCAATGCAGTGATCCTTCAAACATACATTAAATAATCTTAAATTCGTACTCTAATATCAGTAGAATTTCATGATTGGATTCTTCATCGTAATCCTGTATAATCGTGGGTATTTGATGAAAAGTCCATCTGTATCTTTACAGTGATGAATAAGAAATTCATCCTCCTTGTAAATACATTCAAATCTCGAGTCAGTAATATTTCAGCTCATTTGGGCCAAGTTAATGGCCCAAAAGAAAAAAACAGCAATCAATTCCGAATCACAAACTCGCATTAGCGCTGAGTCAAACAGAGAAAGAATGAAAGGTTGACCCTTTTTCTTAAAAGTAGCCTCTTTTCATGTTCTTGACACTGCAAAAAACTTGGGTTTGCTTTGAAGGCTCTAATTGTAGTAGTTTTTACTTAATTTAGGGTTTTAGGGTTCTCACTTCTCTTATTGTTCTTAGTTTTTTTTTTTTCTTTTTGTAATTGTTTTTGCCTTTGGGATTAAAAGTTTAAAGCTTGAAATGGATGGGGAGGAGTTGACAGAGCAGGAGACTGCTCTTTATGATAGGCAAATTAGGGTTTGGGGTGCTGATGCTCAAAGAAGGTAATTTTATTTATTATTTTTATCGTGCCTTTATTTTTCTTTATTCTTTGAATTTCTTTTAACCTTCATGAGTTTTTTTTTTTTTTTTTTGGTTTTCCATTTATGTATTAGACTAAGCAAAGCTCACATTCTAGTCTGTGGACTGAAAGGAACTGTTGCTGAGGTATAACATTTTATGGCATTTTACACAATGGGTCTTACTTGCTTTATTACTACAAGTCTTTTGTTATTTTTTGGTCAATGTCTTATATTTAAATTTGTGGTTATGGGTAGTTTTGCAAGAACATCGTACTGGCAGGAGTTGGTAGTGTGACATTGGTGGATGATCGTGTCGTTACCGATGAGTCTTTATCTGCGAATTTTTTGATATTGCCTCATGAAAATCACTACCACGGGAAAACTCTGGCTGAGGTTTGCTGTGATTCTTTGAAAGAATTCAACCCCATGGTTCATGTTGCTGTGGAAACAGGTTAGCCACTTAATTCGTTGGTGTTTTTTTTGCATATGCTTCGTAGTTTCATGTAGTGTTCAGTGAAAAAAAATAGTAGCAGTGCTTGTAAATTTTGTGTTTTTGGATTTCAGTCCCTTTACAAGTAGTAAATCTATTTCTGAGAGGACTGCAGGCGATATATCAACATTTGGTGTCGAGTTCTTTGAAAAGTTCGATGCTGTGATCATCAGTTGTTGCTCTCTTGGAAAAAAGGTACTTAGATAATGATTCTCAATAGATCTTTCAAATTATTTGATGCCTTGATGTGTTTGCACTTCAAATTTGCTACTGAAACTTCAGTTTTATTTCAGAAATTGATCAATCAAAAGTGTCGGAAATTATCAAAGCATGTAGCATTTTATACGGTTGAGTGTAGAGGCTCTTGTGGTGAAATGTTCGTCGATTTACAGGACCATAAATATTCAAAGGTGTTAATATTAAACATTTAACTAATTTTAGTAAATTTTTATGCTTGCTGGACAAGCTAGTAAGCCACTTTTATTCTATGTTAATCGGACTCCAGTTTATAAGTATTTATTTCCCCTTTTTCTCTTTTTAATTTTTTCAGAAAAAGCTCGAGGAAACCGTTGAATGCCAGATAGAATACCCGAGCTTTGAGGTATGAAATGGTTTATGCTTGTTGCAAGCAATGATGTGTGTTGATAACTACACCTAAAGGCATTTTCTTATAATCAACCTTGTTAAATATTGTGCCATGCTGCCCCATATGCTATGATTTTATCATGTAATGATGTGCCAGCTGAACCGTGTACATTCTTTTCCACCGCAGGAAGCCATTTCGGTACCTTGGAGAGCACTTCCGAGGAGAGTGTCAAAGCTTTACTTTGCTATGAGAGGTATGCTAAATCCGTTCTTGCGTTTTACTCGAGTAAATGGCAGAGTTGAAATCAAGTAACTAAAATTTGAATCTGCTGATTTTAGGCAAAACATAGTATCCTTTTTTTGCATTCATGCTGGCATGCCTCTTGATGAACCATTTTACTGTACCGATGCTAAACTTGGCCAATTTTACATGAGACCTTGTTTACTTATTATTAGCTTTGTTTTGAACTTGTCTTGGTATTGCAACTGATTTCATGATTTCTCTATGTTCTTTCAGTGACAGAGCAATTTGAAGATGTTGAAGGTCGTAATTCCGGAGAAACCTCCATTGCTGATCGTCTAGGTGTTTTGAAGCTCAGAAAGGAACTTTGTGAAACAAATGTACAGTATTGAGCAGTTTAATCTACACTTGTATAGTAATGTGTTGCATTTTCATACATATGCTATATTGATTTAATGCAGTCACTGGACGAGTCTCAAATACCTGATGCACTTCTAGAAAGACTTCTAACAGATACAAGGGAGTTCCCTCCAGTTTGTGCCATCATTGGAGGAATACTTGGACAGGTTCGATTTGTTTCTTGTCCCTCTTTTGAAACAATTACATACCTATGTTGCTTTGATTCTTCATCTTTCTTGAGGTATCCATACCTGACTCAGGTACAGGGTTATTAGTATATTAGTTTAATGTGATTGAGTGTTGAGTGATGTAGGAGGTGATCAAAGCAATATCAGGCAAAGGGGATCCACTCAAGAATTTCTTCTTCTTTGATGCCATGGATGGGAAGGGCTTGATAGAGGATATATCAGGGCCCACCACTAGAAGCTGAGCAGAGCAGGCTTTGATGCTGTTAAAGCTTTTTATAGGATCATCTAATGTTATTGTTGCCTAAAACTGAAATTGTGGAAAAACAAAACTTGAGAACTTGTAATCATTTTTGAAGAATTGGGAGCCAACACTGTTGCTAATGAATCATAATTTGTGATTCTCAAGAAATCCTTCGATTAAAACCCCTCGGAGTGCTTGATTGAATGGACCTTGTAGGATTCTGTAGAGTTTTAAGAAGTTACCATATGATATTTAAGCATTAAGGAATGAAATAATAACCCCTCAAATAATCTTGATAGATTATGTATGGCAAAGTTTAAATAAGGTGAATTAAAAGTAGTGGTTTTCAGTTTATGGTGGGTAAAGTTGCATTGAAAAAGATGAATAGACTTTATGAGAAATTGTTATCATCAAATTAAAAGCATCACTGTTCAGATTCAGCTAATTGTTTAAGTGATCATCATATAACACATCTGCTTAGTCAGGGGCTACTCCTTTTTATTGAAGAACCAAACATGGCACTTTATCTTTTATCATATATGACCCACTCTCCAATGTCCTACACCACCTGTAGTGGACTAATACAATTATTGAAGGAAAAAAGCTAAAGATCACCTAGCCAAAACCACTGATAATATGAAGGAAAACATGAATGCTTTTTCTAAGTGGGGGGTTCTTTATTGTGGCACTCAATATTAAAATGAAATAAGAAACTTTGGCAAAGGTGCCTTTGGTGCTACTATTCAAACACCAACTTATTCATTTAAACTAACTAATCAACTTCAAATATAGCATTTAATAGTATATAAGATTTCCTTCTATTCTAAGAATTTAGAAGCGTTAGAAAGACTCAGAATGATTAGGGGATCTCCCATGGCTTTTCACAAAGTAATCTACCATTATGATAAAATAGAAAACGAAAGCAAGATGTGGAAATCTTGCCGAAATTTACCACCTTTTCCACAACTATATAATCATATGATTGTAATGCTTTAGGGGGTCAGTCTCATATGCAAATCCACTACATATGAACTCTTTCTTCCTTTGGAGTGAGCTCTGTAATGCTCTCCCATGGATCCAAAGCTGAAGCAAAAGTTTGAGGGCATCAAAAAATCAAAGAAAGCCAAGAAACAGGACAAGGTTTTCATATACACGTTCATAGCATTTAGTTGCATTGTAATATGTTTTCTGTTCATGTATGAGCTCTCCAATCTTTTGTTTATTGCAGGCAACCTTATTGTAGTTGTTTTGATTGGAGAATCCAAGTTTTTTGCCTCAGCCTCTGGTGATATGAACATGTACTACGATGAATACGTTGATAGGAGTCGTCAAAGACTCGGCAATCGTTCCACTCTGGAAGTGGAGAAAGAGAAGAAAATGAAAGGTGATGAAGAAAAGGTAAAGAAGGGATCCAGAAAGAAAGAAAAAAATGAGGATGTTTTGGCTCGTGAGGAATTGAAGAAAAGAGCTGATGATTTCATAGCCAGGGTCAATAGGCAAAGGAGGTTTGAAGATGGGTTACCACTTTAAAAGAACCTACTGGATTGTCGCTGCTATTTCTCTCCTCACTTGGCCTCTGATTATAAATATGTAGCTCAATGAAGTGTAATATCTTCTATATATGTGTGTGTGTTGAAGCATCTAAGACACAAATAGTTTGGTTCCAATTAATCCCAGGTTTCAAAGTATATAGATGAGGTAATTTCATCTCAGCATGTATTGCAGCAATAGCAACAGCATGCCCTTCTTTTCATATGGAATGCCCAAAACTGAGCTACCATTTCCTAATCATGTCCTTACTGTAAGTACCATGTCCACTCTATACTAAAAGTCAGATTGCATTTTGCCTTTTCTACTTAAAAATCGAGTAAATTAGTCATTGTATATTAAATCAAAGAGCAAATCAATCATTTCTGTTAAAAATTTCATCCATTTCTGCTGCTAAAAACTGATCTAACTAATGAAATAATCAGACTGTGACATGTGATGTGCCACATATATTTTATGTTGATGTACAATAATCAATTTTACTAATTTGCTCTTTGATCTAATGTAAATGGACTAATTTGCCTATTTCTTTTAATAGAGGAGAGAAAATGTAATCCAACTATTAGTGTAAAGGCTTCCATGATACTTTTACCTACTTTTATTCAACTTATTATGTCTTGTAAATGAAACCAATTCTCATTGATTTTAACTTTACTCGCAGGCCGGAGTTAGAAATATTGATGAAAAGGATAGGATACTTATATAAATTAGATATTTTTTTAAATTGGGGATAATGAGAGCCACTCAAATTAATATTTAGATTTTTTTTTCCAAATTATTTTTATCATAGAAAAGTAATATTTAGATATTACTTTATAACATTTTACTAAATTTTATTAAAAATATTATTAAATTTATAATGAAATTTTGTAAATTATATTAAAGAAAATTAAAAATAAACAAAATTTATCATAATTTTTTATATTAATTATAAGATTAAAAATAAAATTTAAGAAAAAAAGCTTAAAAAGAGTTTTTATGAAGTTTAAGTAAGTTCACCTCTAGTGACTCAAAAACATTTGGAAATGAAGCCATTAAAAATTTAGGGGTCTGAAATAGAGATGAGAATGGGATAGGATGAGAGTTGTTAGGATTCTAGAAATAACTCCCATTGTATACAATAGGATTTTAAAGGTGACACACACACACATCATATATCAATGCCACTTAGCTCTACAATATTATGATAAGATGTTATACATATAGTTGAGGGTTTACAATTACCATTTGTTGGAGTGCTCATCACATGTAATTAACTTCTTACAATTGGAAATAAAGCCATTAAAAATTTAGGGGTCTGAAATAGAGATGAGAATGGGATAGGATGAGAGTTGTTAGGATTCTAGAAATAACTCCCATTGTATATAATAGGATTTTAAAGGTGACACACACATATCATATATCAATACCACTTAGCTCTACAATATTATGATAAGATGTGATACATATAGTTGAGGGTTTACAATAACCATTTGTTGGAGTGTTCATCACCTGCATTTAGCTTCTTACAATTTAAACAGAATATTGGAATTTTTCATATGTTATGTATCCACTTTTCTCACATGGAATGATAAGAAAAATGCAAATTCTTCGAGTTCTTTAGATACTTGAAATCTAATTCAAGAGATGAAAATGATAAGTATCATGAGATAGACCTGCCATTGGCAAGGGAGGAGCACGAAGACGAAGTTCCAGTTGCTTGGGAAGACAAATCCAAATGAGACAACTAAATATGATACATGTTATATATATATTTATATATATATATATATATATATATAAAGTAATTCATACCATTCATCCCTAACTAAATTATCTGTTATTGTCATGGGTCATGGATCAAAATCCGTGACAAATGCACATAATCTATTTCATGGAGGTCAATTGATCGAATGTGACTCATTTAACGCTCTTAGATTGATTTAATTTGTGGAACATATGAAGAAGTTCATCTACTTGAAGCTTTGGTAACTTAGTGAAGCATTCAAGTAAAACTAAAGTTATCATAATAATTATTGTAAATCTTAAGGGATAAAAATGTATAGAACTTAAATATCTTATACTTTCATTTTGTAGATATGTACTAATCACTGTTATTAATGTAATTCAATTTGTATCGTTAATCTGAAGGAGCTCAACTATGAATAGAACCCTCTCCTTCATTTATAACCATCCCATTATATCTTTTACTAATAATTAAATATTATTGAGAGCAAAAACTTGAAAATTGATAATGGAAATTGAATGCTTCCATAAAGCATTTCTTTTTTTCTATATTTATTAGTATTTTATGCATTTACATTTTAAAAGTTGAATGTCCCAAACATAAACACAAGACTAAGATTCCATTGTTTCTCTATCCACATAACACTTATAACCTCAAAGTAGCATGGCTTTATCATGTTGTCACGAACCTATAATCTATGACGGTCACGAGGGAAAAGTAAAAGTTTTACGAATGTTTCCTAGACTGCAAAAAAGTATCACCACTTGCTCTAGTCCTACTTCAAACCCACCATATCTGTACAACTATAAAGATTTAACCGTAAGCAATTTAATCTTGTTAACACCAAAGAAATGCCTCGCCAACAGTAGATACTATTTGTACAAACATTGATAAACAAATATTCTAATACCCTAGTCTTTAAGTTAAGGATCAAGCCATTGGTTATCGTTACAGGCTCTCATGGCCACTAGATCAAATGGAGGAGTGAAAGTGGAATCACAACTAATAACTGTCCAAGTATGTGAAATTTTACTTCCTACTCATTTCATTTATTTGACCTATTTCCTCTTTAACATGATTAGAAAAGAAAGAAAAAAAGTGGAAAAATACAGCAGCATGTGACTTAGATATAGATAAGAAAAAAGCTTTAAAATTAGCTTCAGCATTTGAACTCCTTCCTCAAATGTAAGCCGTAAGGTATATGGATTGAGAAAAAATAATGATAACGATAACTATTCTAAACTAGGATATTTCTTTCTATTCTAGCAAGATTTAACAAGCTAATACAAGATTACTTAATGGTCCAAAATAATACAGAAGCTTAATAGCCATATAAGTATTGTAGAACTAAAAAAATGGATAAAGACCTTCAAAGGTTCAAAGAGATACTGCCTCCCTACAGCTTCAAGTTCCTTCCCCACCTCTCATTCAAACTTCCAAACACTATAACAAATAGTCGGTCTGTTGAACTTTGGCCAGCAATGCAATAGCAGAGAAGTTTTTTTAAGCTCAACCAATGCAGCAGTTCTGTTTTGTTCAACTTGTAACTAGCATAGTTCATTTTGTAATTAGTCTATTTGAAACACCAAGACTAGTTTGTTGATTGATGTGATGTTTGAGTGATGATGTTAGCTGATAAGTTAGCTTCATTGCAAGATAAATTATGTAATTTTCAATGTAATTAGTACGAGTAGTTATACATTGGGTAACTGCTTTGTAACTCATATATTTGGCTTAACAAAATCAGTTATGTAGATCAGTTTTTGCATCCGTTTTCTTTGCTTCATTTCTTTTTTACTTTGGCTGATATCATCAACAAATGGTATCGAGAGCTTGTCATCTTTGAGGGCCTCTATTGTTGGTTGTTTGCTTTTGTTAAGTGTTTTGAAAAAGAAGAAACTGAAGCTGTTTTTGCAGCTACAACATGAGTTTTTCACCACCACCATCACCTATCTTTGCTGGTGAAAATTACCACATATGGATAGTGAAAATGAAGACTTACCTATAAGCTCACAACCTGTGGAATGTGGTGGAAACTGACACAAAACCACCTCTATTGAGAGCCAACCCCACCATAACACAAATTAGACAACATAGTGAATACTGTGCTAAGAAACACAAAGCAATGTCATGTTTGCAAAATGGAGTTTCTGATGTGATTTTACTCGGATAACGGCATGTAACACTTCAAAACAGGCCTGAGATAGGCTGAAGGAAGAGTTTTTAGGGTCTAATAAAACCAGGTAGTAGCAGTTGATTGACCTGATAATGGACTTTGAAAATTTAAAGATGAGAGAGTCTGAAACTATTAAGTAGTACTCTAATAGAATAATGGCCATAGTTAATGATAAACCGTAAATTATACATATTTTTACCTTATGCTTAGCCTAAATTCTGGATGAATTATCATTGAATTTGTGGAATTTGGTGCTCCTAATCCTTTTATTTCATGTTTTATACTTAAGTGAGCATAAGGAAGAGAAAATAGCAAGGAACAGGCCAAAAACGAGCAAATTAGGCCCAAATCAATAATCAACATGGCCTGAAAATTCGTCACACGGGCGTGTCACACCGCCGTGCCACATTAACAGGTTCGAGCACAGCCCAAAGTTGACTCACACGGGCGTGGCACACGGGCGTGCGCTTATCGTGATGAAGTTCAATTTCACTCGGAAAAGGCTACTTAGGGGCTAAGAAATACAATCTAAACTCTATATAAAGACCCTAAGAGGCAACACAAGAGTACACGTTATTCCCACCAAGACGGAGAGTTAAAGGCAGGGGATTACTCGGAGAAAAGCTGATTGATCCATCTCAGAAGCCAGGATATACATCAAGACAGAGGATCTCCCTTCTATCCTTTCAGGAGTTTTGGGTTTTCTTATGTTTTGCTATTTTCTTTATTCTGAGATGTTTCTTTTTATAAACATGAACTAAACCCCAAATATCTAAGGGGGATGAAACCTAAGACAGATCTTGTTATTGTTATCTGAACTGTGTGATAAATATTTGATTTGTTCTTAATTGTGTTTTTAATTCTTAAATTGATATTTTCGGATATTGATTTAAGTCGAATGTGCTTATGTAGAGGAGCAAAAGTCCCTGCATTGGAGTAGATCCAATACAATTAAGCGGAGTTGATCGCAATCCTAGACATAGGACTACGAAAATCTGTCGGATTAGAGTCAAATCTAATATGTGGAGCCGTAGATCGAGTTAATGCAAGACTAGGGGTTTTAATTAGAAAGAGATTTCGGTTAATCAACTTAGGATTAGTTGTTCTTATCCTCGACGGAGGTATTAGCATAATTTAGGGATCTCTACAGATCAAATCAAATGAAGAAATCATCTGGTTCAGAGTTAGATAACAAGTGAAGTCTAGGTGGATTCTTCCTTAGGTATTGTCCTCATCAATCAGTTTTCCCAAAAGCAATCTCCCAATTTACTCTTTGTCATTTCCCCAGTTTAGTTTAGAGTTAGTTAGTTTACACAAACCACCCCTTTTTATTTCTTAGGCTAGATAATAGGAAGGAAGTCATTACTAGTACTTTTAGTTCCTTGGATTCGATATTCCGGTCTTGCCACTAGCTATACTACTATTCGATAGGTGCGCTTGCCTTTTTATCGTGATAATAGTTAGTTTCCAAATACGATCGATTTTATTACTTCATCTCATCACGATCAAGTTTTTGGCGCCGTTGCCGGGGAATTGAAATATTAGGAACACTCAATTCCTACTACTTTAGCCATTTTTTATTTTTATTTCAATTTATTTCCTATTTTTATTTTAGGTTTTATTTACTAAAATTTTATTTTTCTTTTTCCCTTCTAGGTGCCTCTAGTTTATGACTAGAAGAAACCCAGGAGGACCATTATTGTTTGACGACGATTTAGAACTACAGTCCGTCAAACTCGCAGAGAAATAAGAAGAAACTTGCAATATCCAGAACAAAGTCAAGAAGAAGAACCTGAACCTGCTAAAGAGATGGAGGCAAATCACGATAATCAGCTACCTCCTGTAGTAGCCGCAAATCTTGTTGAGCAAAATCCTACTCCGCGTACTATGTATGATTATGCTAAACCTAATTTGGCTGGTACTGAATCTAGTATTGTTAGGCCTACTATTGCTGCAAATAATTTTGAACTGAAACCTAACACTATTCAGATGATACAACAGTTTGTTCAGTTTGATGGTTTGCAGGATGATGATTCTAACGCTCATTTAGCCAATTTCTTAGAATTTTGCGACACATTTAAAATAAATGGCATTTCTGATAATGTCATTCGTCTTCAGTTATTCCCATTCTCCTTGAGAAATAAAGCTAAACAGTGGTTAAATTCTTTACCATGAGGGTCTATCACTACATGGGAACAAATGATAGAAAAATTTTTGCTCAAATATTTTCTGCCGGCTAAAACGGCTAAATTAAGGAATGATATCTCCTCTTTTGTGCAGATGGATTTAGAAACATTTTACGATGCTTGGAAGAGATACAAGGACTTATTGAGAAGGTGCCCTCACCATGGGTTACCTCTATGGTTACAAGTTCAAACCTTTCACAACGGTTTGAATCCTTCGACGAGACAAATGATCAATGCAGCTGTCGGTGGAACAATCAACAACAAAACATCAGAAGCAGCTTATGAGTTTATAGAAGGGATGTCACTGAATAACTATCAGTGGCAAGTCATGAGAACAAAGCCATAAAAAGCTGCCGGAGTTTTTAATATTGATGCAGTCACCATGCTTTCTAATCAGGTAGAACTCCAAAATAAAAAGATTGATAATTTTGTTGGTTCTATGTAGGTACACCCAGTGATGCAGTGTGACTCAATTCAAGGAAACATGAGCTATTCTGATAATCCCAACTATGGATATGGCATGGAAACCGAGCAAGCCAACTATATGGGTAATAATTATAGATCCCAAAATAACCCTTATAGTAACACTAACAATGCAGGTTGGAGGAACCACCCAAATTTCTCATGGGGAGGGCAAGGAAATCAAAGGCAACCACCCCCTCCAGGATTTCAACAGCCACCGTTTCAACAAGAGAAAAAGCCGAACCTTGAAGAGATGCTCACAAAATTTATCGCCGTGTCAGAAACCCGTTTCCAGAACACCGAAATAGCACTAAAAGCAAGTGTCCATTCAAGGACTCAAAACTCAAATAGGCCGGCTCGCTAAGTTAATCTCTGAAAGACCACAAGGTGGGTTACCAAGCAACACCAAGACTAACCTTAAGGAGCAACTTAATGCCGTGGATACAATAGATAAGGAAGTGTTAACCAAAACCAACCCAGAGCCATGTAAGGAGACTGTGGTAAGTAAAGGTAAGGATAAGGTAAGTTCCAAAGAAGCAATTGTCAAAGAGTATAAGCCTCGTATCCCATACCCAAATGCGCTAAGAAAAGACAGCACAAATGAACAATTCGGTAAATTCCTTAAACTTTTAAAGAAATTACATATTAACTTACAGTTTATTGAAGCTCTTTCGCAGATGCCAAACGTTGTTAAATTTTTAAGAGAGCTACTAACGAATAAACGAAAGCTAGATAAGACATCTTATGTGGAACTGAATGCAGTGTGCTTAGCTATTTTATAGAATAAGCTACCCAACAAACTAAAAGATCCAGAGAGTTTTACAATTCCTTGTTTACTTGGTAGTTTAGACGTCAAAAATGCTTTAGCTGATTTAGGGGCTAGTATTAATGTAATGCCTTATAAATTGTTTAAACAACTAGGTCTTGGGAAACCTAAACAAACTAAGATGAGCATCCAATTGGCTGATAAAACCATTAGATTTCCAAAGGGCATAATTGAATATATGCTTGTAAAAATTGATAAATTTATATATTCCCAGTCGACTTTGTTGTTCTAGACATTGATGAGGATAGCAATGTACCCTTAATTCTAGGGCGACCCTTTTTAGCAACTGCTAGAACCATAATTGATGTAGGCATAGGCAAGCTTACATTTCGTGTAGGTGATGACAAAGTTACTTTACAAGCCAGAAATTCGAATAAGGTTGTTGATGATAAAAATATTCTTATGAGTCCTTGTAATAAGAATGATCTCACCATCCAACCTTCTTTGCAGGATACACTTCACATAAGGACGACCCAACCACAGACGAGTCCATCCAAGGAAAACGTACATGAAAAATGAATGCTCCAGATTGAGGAACTAGATGAGTGGCTGAACTATCAACAAGAAAAGCCAAAAATATGCCACACCAACCCAGAGCATCACCAAGACGACCCTCAAGTAAAAATGAATCAATTTAAGGTAGGGGATAAGGTATTCTTAGAAGAGGAAGATCCTCAAATTTCGAATGCAAAACTTCATAAAAGTGACATACCTCCCTTCACGGTAATGAAAATCTTTCCCTATGGTACAGTCGAGATAACACACAAGACACTCGGCACTTTCAAGGTAAATCATACTCGACTCAAACCTTATGTTGATAATGAAATTGAAAGTAGGATAGAAGAGTTTTAACTCTTCAAACCACCGTGACCATGAAAGCTTGAGGAAAGTCGAGCTTAAACTATAAACAAGCACTTCTCGGGAGGCAATCTAAGCACTGACGTAGTAAAATTCTTTTATTTAAGCTATCTAATACATCAACTAACCCTTTGAATGCAGGTTTTTCGAGCCATACAGCCATGCCCACGGGTGTGCCTAAGGCCGTGTGGACACTATGGGCAAAGACACAGCCGTGCGAGGTAACCGTGGCCAATCCTGACAAATCGACACAGGCGTGTGACACGCCCGTGTCCCAAGGCCGTGGTCAAACTTGCCATTTCATACACGGGCGTGTGACCCCCTACATGGCCATGGGAGAAGCGAACATCAAAGGACACGGCCGTGCAACACGATCGTGTGTCTCAACATGCCCTAGGAACACGGGCGTGTGTCACGAATCAGGCGCACCAAAATCCCTAAATTTTAAACCACACGGGCTAAGCCCGATTCACACGGGCGTGTCACACGCTCCTGTGCCTCAAATCCTATATAAACCCCCACTATTTATCTTCTTCTCTACCAAAACCCTAAAAATCCCTCCATCCAAAACCCATACCAGCCTCTCTAGCACTACCTACGACCTAGCCAACACCACCATGTGCAACCCTCGCCACGATCGTGTTCCGTAACCCCAACTGCCATTCGGTTCCCCTTTCTATCTTTCCTTTTTGATTATAACTCTTATTTTACTTAGTTTGTATTTATTTTTATAATTTTTTTTATTCATTCATGTTCTAGTTACTTCTAATGATTCTTTGATATCCATGTAATACCTATGATCTATTAACTTAGAAAAATGCCATGTAGAACCATTCTCTTGCTGCCATATTTAACTATCTCATGCAATTGGTTTTGGACTTCCATTGATGATAAAAACTCACTAGAACAAGCCATTGCCTACATAATTTCTTGCTAGAAGTTCTATGCTTAGGATGAATCGAATATGGTATTTAGATTAGTAAAATTGACCCTTGCTTAGTAAGTTTTGATTAGCTTAACTTGTCATTTTTTTAAGAACTTATGAACCCTCTTGATTTATTCTTTTTGAGTCTAATTTATTTATTCTATTTTTTTAGGAATCATGTCATCTTCGAGAGGGAAGAAAGCTGTTGTACCCGCTTCCAAAAGGCGAAAGGGACCCGGTGGTTCCTCTTCCAGACCCACCGCTGAGATACGACACCTCTTTTTTCCAATTTCCGCAGAGCTCTCAAGAGGAACTTTTCCAAATATTATGGGCGAGACCACTCGGAGTGGGGAGATGCATCGATTAGACCGCACTAGAGCAGGTCCAACTAGCAGACGAGGTTCGAGCCTTGTTGACGATGGAACCATGGGACCAATTCTTCCAAATCGTTGAGCCTACTTACCTCGAGCTCACTCTAGAGTTCTACTCAACGTTCCACCTTCAAATAGTCATGACCTGACACGACGATCCAGGGATGATTTAATTTCGTTTAGGAGGCCTTGTGCGACAACTCAGTGTACCAAAGTTCGGTACAGCACTAGGCCTGTACACCGAGCAGTTTATGGAGGAGGTAAACCTTTCCGAGCTCCACCGCCACATACATCTCTCTCTAGTCAAATGTTGGCGCGCTTTAGTCCCTGGCCAGCCTCAGTCGCTCCAAGGCGATAACTTTCGCCCCTCCACTGAGGTACATTCATGCCTTACTCACGCATACATTGATAGGCAGACGCGAGAGCACCAGCATCCTCAACACCCACGACGCCTACTTTTTGTGGAGCATGGCGCACGCACATGTGATCGACCTTGTCTATTTCATTGCCCATGCCATCCAGCATCAGACCAAGAGGCATCGGAGTGGTGTGATCTCTATGGGCCCGTATATCACTCGATTGGCCCGCTACTATGGTCTCTTCAACACAGCGGCCCAGACATCCTCCTACACTCTCGTTGGCCAGATGCCCCGCAAGGCATCCAGAGTATGCTTCACATGAGGATGATTCAGCGCTGACACGGGACCTATCCTCCGCAATACCGCCTATTCCAAGGTGCTGAGCAGGAGGACCCAGTGGACATTACTGATGATGTCCCATCACAAGAAGAGGCACCAACTGAGCCACCACCGACTCGCCGCCCAGTTCATGCGGCAGCTTCAGGCTACGTCACTTCTGAGCAGTTCGCCTATTTCCAGCAACAATGCTTTCAGCGATTTGATCACATTGATGCAACCTTAGCTCATATTTGTCAGCATCTTCATCTCGCGCCACCATCCCCACCTCGTAGACCATCTGAGGATTAGAACTTCCCATCCCTCTTATCTCTTTTTTATTTGCTTTTTTGATCTTTATTTTTACCTTCTCTTGCACTTTATTTTTCTTTAGGATCTTTAGATTTTTCTTTATCTTTATTTTGATATTTATGTCTATTGAATATTTTATTTTAGATTTCAATTTTATTTTCATATCGGCTATTTCCTAACAAGCAAATTATGCTTAACTTAAATCCTTAAACACTTATTTATGCTATCACAGTTTCAAAGAAGCTTTACAGCTCAAATCTATCTCTAAAACCCTGCCACGACTGCCATGTCCTACTCGATCACGACCCTAGCCACCACAACTCTAGCCATCACGACCTCGATCATCTTATCCTTTTGGCATGAAAAGTGTAGATAAACACCATTCTCTACAAATCTTCACACCCAGCTCAAGGAATTCATCCAATATTCATGGAGTTTCACTTCTCTCCCTATCTTATGATTTTATGCTTCTATTGTTACTAATGTATCTTTGTACATTGAGGGCAATGTACATCTTAAGTATGGGGGGAAACTCACTTTTATTCTTTGTATTATCTTTGAAACCCCTGAAAATTTTTACCACTAACTTGTTGCATTGTTCTCAAATTTCGAATTCTCACTTTCACTCTCTGTATTATTCTCAAACCCCTATTAAGATGAATTCTGATTGATTTATGATTTTTATTAATATATTGAGAATTAAGACATAGGTACTTATACTTTGATTATTCAAACTTTAAGACATTAGGGAATCAAGCATGATAAGTTGAAATTTTTGAGAATTTACAATTTTTCTAGGTTATTTTCCCCAATTTTAAGTATTATCTTGAAATTTGAAATTCGCAAGACTGACATCAAAAGCCATAATTCTGGTGAGACTTTTGAGCCTTTTGAGCATACATCCTTTCGTGCTCACTTTTGTTGTTGCTTTGAGTGAGTCAATACTGATTTGTTATTCTAGAACTTGTTTCGATTATGCATGTCGAGACTACATCATTGATTTGATATATCGAAATCATATAGGCACTTAGGATTTAACCCACTTACTCCACAAAAGCCTACCTTCATAAATTAACCTTTAGTGAACCCCATTGAGCCTAACAACCCATTCATTGACTTACCTTTAATATTAACCTATAACCCATTTTTTTGTTAAATTCCCTTCAATTATTTTGATCCCTATTTTTGTCGAGATTTGAGTTGAATAATTATCTAGCTTTGTTCTCCATTTTAGCTTGTAAAATTTGTAAAATATTTGATTTGTTCTTAAAAAAAAGTGTATATACAGTTAATTCAGTTGTAATTCATATTTCAGTTGTAATTCAATGTTTTTGCATATTTCTATTATAAGCTTCTGAATCCAAAACGATATCATCAAAAAGGCTTTATTCTAGGGATATGTTTCAGTGATAGAGATTTTTCTAGTTAGATGATTTTTCAATTCAATCTCGATTCTAACCCTCTTTTTCAGATTGTGACAACACCCCTAACCAAAGCCCCATTACAACTATTGAAAGACCTTTTGATCGACATGTCATATCAAACTATAGTGGTGGAGACTTAATTTTCTTGCAAGCTTATGGTAATAACTTTTCAGGTTGACTAATGAGTGCTTAAATTTTTAAACCCTAAACACTTCGAGTGGATAGAGTGAATCTTTAGTGAGGATGTCAACTCTTGTTGATTTTGAGTTCAAGGTAACTACTTAGGAGAAGGGAGAAAACCTATGTTTTTGTGATAAAATTCTCAACTTAGAGTGTTTGAGACTTTAATTTTCTTCTGGTTGAATTTTCATTGTATGATTACTTGTGAATTAGTTTGAAACATTATTGACAAGGATTATAAGTTGAGAAGAATGATTCTTAATTATGAGTTGAGATTTTGGTTGAGGACAAGCAAAGGCTTAAGAGTGGAGGTATTTGATAAACCATAAATTATACATATTTTTACCTCATGCTTAGCCTAAATTTTGGATGAATTATCATTGAATTTGTGGAATTTGGTGCTCCTAATCCTTTTATTTCATGTTTTATACTTAAGTGAGCATAAGGAAGAGAAAAGAGCAAGGAACGGGCCAAAAACGGGCAAATTAGGCTCAAATCAATAATCAACACGGCCTGCAAGTTCGTCACACGGGCGTGTCACACGGTCGTGCCACATTAACAGGCTCGAGCACAGCCTAAAGTCGACTCACACGGGCGTGTCCCTGTCGTGATGAAGTTTAATTTCACTCGGAAAAGGCTACTTAGAGGCTAAAAGAGACATTCTAAACTTTATATAAAGACCCTAGGAGGGAACTACAATTTAGGAATAATGGCCATAGTCAACAACATCAGGCTCCTTGGATATGATTTTAGTGACAAGAGAATTGTTGAGAAGGTCATTACAACCTTTCCTGAAAAATATGAGTCAATGATCACCTTATTGGAAGAGTCAAGAGATTTATCAACTATTTCACTATCAGAGTTGATAAATGCTCTTTACGTACAAGAGCAAAGGAGGGTCAACAGGCTAGAGGAGTATCCTAAAGAAGCCTTCCAAGCAAGAATCAAAGAAAGCTCAAGCTCGAGCTACAAGAAAAAGAAACCTTGGCTTGATAAAAGGGAGAAACTAAAGAGGGATGCTGGAAAGAAAAGGTTCTCACCATGCATTCACTACAAGAAGCCCACACACTTGGAGAGGTATTGCTGGTATAGACCTGACATCTAGTGTAGGAGTTACAAGTAGTTTGGTC
The DNA here is from genome assembly GCA_020496765.1 of Gossypium stocksii. NCBI lineage: Eukaryota > Viridiplantae > Streptophyta > Magnoliopsida > Malvales > Malvaceae > Gossypium > Gossypium stocksii. The sequence goes on from CM035622.1 coordinate 74,013,274, forward strand.
ACATTAAACAGGTCTGATAAAAAAAAGGGAGGGCACAACCTTAGCAGTAAAACCAAGCTCAAGTTGTTGAGGGCGTTCAAGCTTAGGAGGAGCATGTTTTCACTACATCCTATTTTGTAACCTCAAGTAAAGTTAGAAGGGACTGGTTGATAGACAGTGGCTGCACTCATCATTTGGCAACTGATGAAGGGTCATTCAGAGAACTTGACAACTGTTTTGTCTCCAAAGTTAGAATAGGGAATGAAAACTTCATTGAGGCTAGAGGCAGAGGCAATGTTGTAATTAGTACACACTCAAGTAACAAGACAATTTTAGATGTCCTCTTTGTACCTGATATAGACCAAAATTTGCTTATTGTTGGTCAGTTAATAGAGAAGGATTATTCTCTTATTTTTAAGAATAAATCTTATGTGATTGAGGACTCACTTAGTCAAGAACTAGTAACAGTAGTTATGATTGAGAGATATTTTATGTTGGACGTAAATCAGTTAGAAATGAAGGCTTATGCTAGTCTGGCTAATGAATCATGTTTGTGGCACAAAAGGTTAGGCCATGTTAACTATAGGTTACTTGGTTTGCTACACAAGTTGGATCAAGTTGAAGATATGTCCAGGATTGAAGTCAATGATAGAATTTGTGAGGTTTTTTCAGCTTTGAAAGCAAGTGAGACTACCATTTCTAGTTAACAAGGCATGGAGAGCTCGAGACAAGCTTCAATTGGTCCAAACAGACATTTGTATACCAATGAATACCTCTTCTCTATGTGACAGCAGGTACTTTGTGCTGTTTATAGATGATAGCATAAGGTTCTATTAGGTGAATTTTCTGAAACAAAAATCAGAAATACCTGAAGTATTATAAAATTAAAAATAAACAGAATTTATCAGAATTTTTTATATTAATTATAAAATTAAAAATAAAATTAAAAAATATTAAAAAGAATTTTTATGAAATTTAACTAAGTTCACCTCTAGTGACTCAAAAACATTTGAAAATGCAGCTATTAAAAATTCAGGGGTCTGAAATAGAGATGAGAATGAGATAGGATGGGAGTTGTTAGGATTCTAGAAATAACTCCCATTGTATACAATAAGATTTTAAAGGTGACACACACACACCCCCCATATACCAATACCACTTAACTCTATAATATTATGATAAGATGTGATACATGTAGTTGAGGGTTTATAATAAACATTTGCTGTAGTGTTTATCACCTGTAGTTAGCTTCTTACAATTTAAATAGAATATTGAAGTTTTTCATATGTTATGTATCCACTTTTCTAACATGGAATGATGAGAAAAATGAAAATTCTTTGAGTTCTTTAGGTACTTGAAATCTAATTCAAGAGATGAAAATGATGAGTATCATGAGATAGACCTGCCATTGGTAAGGGAGGAGCGTAAAAACCAAGTTCCAGTGGCTTGGGAAGACAAACAGTTACATTCAATCCAAATTAGACAACTAAATATGATGCATATATATATATATATATTTATATATATATATATATATATAAGCAATTCATACCATTCATCCCTAACTAAATCATCTGTTATTGTCATGGGTCATGGATCAAAATCCGTGACAAATGTATATAATCTATTTCATGGAGGTAAACTGATCGAATGTGACTCATTTAACACTCTTAAATTGATTTGATTTGTAGAATATATGAAGAAGTTCATTTACTTGAAGTTTTTGTAGCTCAATGAAACATTCCAATAAAACTAGAGTTATCATGGTAATTATTATAAAATTTTAAGGGATAAAAATGCATAGAATTTACATATCTTATACTCTTATTTTGTAGATAGGTACTAATCACCATTATTGATGTAATTTATTTTGTACTGCTAAATCTGGAGGAGCTCAACTATGAATAAAACCCTCCCATTCATTTATAATCATCTCATTATATCTCATTATTAATAATTAAATATTATTAAGAGAAAAATCTTGAAAATTGATAATGGAAATTGAATGTGTTTCCATAAAGCATTTCTTCTTTTCTATAGTTATTAGTATTTTATGCATATACATTTTAAAAGTTGAATGTCCCAAACATAAAAGCAGGACTAAGATTCCATTGATTCTCTATCCACATAACACTTATAATCTCAAAGTAGCATGGCTTTTTCATGTCATCACGGAGCTATAATCTGTAAGGGTCACGAGGGAAAAGTGAAGTTTTTTTTAATGTTACCCAGACCGCAGAAGAGCATTACCACTAGCTCCAGTCCTACTCTAAACCCACCATTTTGTACAATTGTAAAGATTTAACTGTAAGCAATTCAATCCTGTTAACAACAAGAAATGCCTCGCTAGCAGTAGATACTATTTGCACAAACATTGATAAACAAATATTCTGATACCCTAGTCTTTAAGTTAAAGCTCAAGCCATTGGTCATCGTTACAAGCTCCTGCGACCCCTAGATCAAATGGAGGAGTGAAAGCGGAATCACAACTAACAACTGTCCAAGTATGTGCTTTTTTTACTAACTGAAAGAATTAATATAGGTTGAGATTGTATGGGTATCAATTCCACATGCTTGTGCACCTTCTGTCAAAATTTCTGGTACATGGACACGTTGGCCTTCTAAAGTTATCTCCTCACCTAAACATACGGAAACAATCAAACAAGTTCAAAACATGAACTTTGGAAGAAAGTGAACTAGAATCAAGATCAGTTAAAAGATGACAAAACAATTTCATAGGACAAAGTGGATCTATGAGAAATCCTTCCAAGCATAACTTAAGCAAGCTACTTCATTTGCCTCTTTATATTCTTTCCTACTCACCTCATTTATTTGACCTATTTCCTCTTTAACATGATTAGAAAAGAGAAGAAAAAAGTGGAAAAATGTAGCAATATGTGACTTAGATATAAAAAAGAAAAAAATCTTTAAGATTAGCTTCAGCATCTGAACTGCTTCCTCAAATGTAAGCCGTAAGGTATATGGATTGAGAAAAAATAATGATAATAATAACTATTCCAAAGTGGGATATTTCTCTCTATTCCAGCAAGATTTAACAGGCTAATACAATAGTACTTAATGGTCTAGAATAATACAGAAGCTTAATAGCCATATAAGTATTACAGAACTAAAAAAATGGATAAAGACCTTCAAAGGTTCAAAAGGATATTGCCTCCCTACAGCTTTAAGTTCCTTCCTATACCTCTCACTCAAACTTTCAAACACTGTAGCAAATAGTTGGTCTGTTGAACTTTGGCCTACAATGCAATAGCAGAGAAGTTTTTTGAAGCTCAACCAATACATCAGTTCTGTTTTGTTCAACTTGTAACTAGCTTAGTTCATTTTGTAATTAGTCTATTTGAAACACCAAGACTAGTTTGTTGATTGGTGTGATGTTTAGGTGATGATATTGGCTGATAAGTCAGCTTCACTATATGTGCAAGATAGTTTATGTAATTTTCAATGTAATTAGTGGGAGTAGTTATACATGAGGTAACTGCTTTGTAACTTATATATTTAGCTTAATGAAATTAGTTATGTAGATCAGTTTTTGATTAATTTTTGCATCTGTTTTCTTTGCTTCATTTCTTTCTTACTTTGGTTGATATCCTCAACAAATGGTATCAAGAGCCTGTCATCTTTGAAAGCCTCTATTGTTGGTTGTTAAATGTTTTGAAAATGAAGAAACTGAAGTTGTTTTTACTGCTGCAACATGAGTTTTTCACCACCACCACTACCTATCTTTGCTGGTGAAAACTACCTTCATTGAGAGCCAACCCCACCATAGCACAAATTAGACAACACAGTGAAGGCTGTGCTAAGAAACACAAAGTAATGTCATGTTTGTAGAATGGAGTTTCTGATGTGATCTTTACTTAAATAATAGCCTGTAACACTCCAAAATGGGCCTAAGAGAGGTTGAAGGAAAGGTTTCTAGGTCTGATAAAACCAGGCAGCAACAATTGATCAACTTGAGAAGGGACTTTGAAAATTTAAAGATGAGAGAATTTGAAAACATTAAGCAATACTCTAATAGAATAATGGCCACAGTCAACAACATCAGGCTCCTCAGAGATAATTTCAGTGATAAGAGAATTGTTGAATAGGTTATTACAACCCTTCTTGAAAAATATGAGTTAAAGGTCTCCTCATTGGAGGACTCAAGAGATTTATCAGCTATTTCACTATCAGAGTTGATAAATGCTCTCTATGTCCAAGAGCAGAGGAGGGCCAATAAGTTGGAGGAGTATCCTGAAGGAGCCTTCCAAGTAAGAAGCAAAGAAAGTTCAGGCTCGAGCTATAAGGGAAAGAAACCTTAGCTTAATAAAAAGGGAGAAACCAAAGAGGGATGCTGGAAAGAAAAGGTTCTCACCATACATTCACTACAAGAAATCTACATACTTGGAAAGGTATTGCTGGTGCAAACTTGACATCCAGTGTAGGAGCTGCAAGTAGTTTGGTCATATAGAAAAGACCTACAAAAATAAAAGAAGAGCATAACCTCAGCAGCAAAACCAAGCTCAAGCTGCTGAGGACATTCAAGCTTAGAAGGAGTATGTTTTCACTGTATCTTGTTTTGCAACCTCAAGTAAGGTTAGAGGGACTGGTTAATAAACAGTGGTTGCATTCATCATATGGCTTCTGATGAAGGTTCATTTAGAGAACTTGACAGCAGTTTTGTCTCCAAAGTCAGAATAGGGAATAGAAACTTCATTGAGGCTAGAGGTAGAGGCAATGTTGTAATTAGTACACACTCAGGTAACAAGAAAATTTCAAATGTCCTCTTTATACCTAATATAGACCAAAATCTGCTTAGTGTTGGTCAATTAATGGAGAAGGGTTATCATCTTACTTTTAAGAATAAATCTTTCTGTGATTGAGGACTCATTTGGTCAATAACTAGTGACAGTAACTATGGCTGAGAGATGTTTTATGTTGGATGAGAATCAATTAGAAATGAAGGCTTATGCTAGTGTGGCTGATGAATCCTGTTTATGGCACAAAAGGTTAGGCCATGTTAACTATAGGTTACTTGGTTTGCTGCACAAGTTGGATCTATTTGAAGGTATGTCCAGGGTTGAAGTTAAGGATAGAGTCTGTGAGGTTTTTCAGCTTGGGAAGCAAGTGAGACTGCCATTTCCAGTTAATAAGGCATGGAGTGCTCAAGAAAGGATTCAATTGGTCCATATTGACATTCGTGGACTAATGAAGACCTCTTCTATAAGTGACAATAGGTACTTTATGCTATTTATAGATGATTGCACAAGGTTTGCTGAGTAAATTTTCTAAAACAAAATTAAAAGAATACCTGAAGTATTTAGCAAGTTCAAAGCCTTAGTTGAGAATCAAGCAAGTTGTAAGCTACAGGCCTTGAGATCAAACAATGGCGTTGAGTATTTGTCAGAAAGGTTTCAGAAGTTATATGAGTAAGCTGAAATTCAACATTAGCTTACAACAATCTATACACCTTAGTAGAATGGTGTCTGTGAATGAAAGAATCGAACAGTATTTGACATGGCTAAATGCCTACTGTTTGAAAGCAATTGCCAAGAAATTTTTGGGCTGAGGCTGTGAACACCTCAATGTACTTACTCAATAGACTACCAATAAATGCAGTCGAAGACAAGACTCCTTTTGAAGCATGGTTTGGATACAAGCCGACTATTTCTCACCTAAAAGTGTTTAGTTGTGTCTGCTATACACTTATTCCAGTTGAGAAGAGAACCAAACTGGAAAGAAGGTTTGTGCCAAGGATCTTTTTTGGTTATAGTAGCACAAAGAAGGGGTAGAAGGTCTTTGATCCCACCACAAAAAGGGTTCTGGTAAGTAGGGATGTAAAGCTTGATGAGGGCAGTGTATGGAATTAGAATGGTGCAAATGCAAGCTTGGGTGAGCAAGGTCAACAATATAGTGATTTACAACTTGTTTCCAGATTGGGGATGGATTCGATGATGTACCTATGAGAGGCACAAGAACCATCACTGATATTTATCAAAGATGTGATGTGGCCATACTGGAGCCTACAAGCTTTGATGAAGCTCTAAAGAAAATTGTTGAAGAAGGGCAATGCAAGCAGAAATGGAAATGATAAATAAGAATGACATATGATAGTTGGTTGATAAACCAGTCCATAAAAGAATCATTGGTGTGAAGTGGGTGTTCAGGGTCAAGTACAAAGCTAATAGATCTTTGAACAAGCACAAGGCAAGATTTGTAGTGAAGGGATACAATTAACATTATGGTATTGACTTCTCAGATACCTTTGCACTAGTTACAAGGTTAGATACTTTAAAGCTTTTCTTTACCTTGGCTGCTCAAAAAAAATGGAGAGTGCACCAATTAGATGTCAAGTATGCTTTTTTGAATGGTTTTCTTAAGGAAGAAATCTTTATTGATCAAACAAATAGGTTCAAGGTTTCAGGTGAAACATAAGGTTTATAGGCTCAAGAAAGCCTTGTATGGTTTGAAGTAAGCACCAAGGGCCTAGTATGATAGAATTGATGCCTATCTGTCTAGGCTTGGGTTCAAGAAGAGCATCAGTGAGGCTACTCTCTATGTAAAGAAATCAAAGAATAAAACCTTGCTGATTGTGTCATTATATGTAGATGACTTGCTGGTAACTGGTAGCAAGAGGGAGCTAATTGAAGAGTTCAAAAGGTAGATGCAAGATATGTTCGAAATGATTAACTTAGGGGAGATGACTTACTTTCTTGGCATGGAATTAAACCAGTCTAAACATGTTATATCCATAAGTCAGCAAGCCTTTACTTTGAAGATTTTAAACAAATTTTGCATGAAAAACTACAAAATTGTTAGCACACCAATGGCTCAAGGTGAAAAGCTAACCAACAATGGCAACTATGAAAAGGTTAATGAGAAAGGGCATAGAACCCATGTAGGTTGTCTGGTCTATTTGATAGCTACAAGGCCTGATATCATATTTTTTTTAGCCTTTTGTTTAGATTCATGCATTGCTACAATGTTGTTCACTTTAAGGCAACTAAAAGAGTCCTAAGATATGTGAAAGGAACTTTGGACTATGGAGTAAATTTTGAGAAAACTGAAGAGCTCAAGCTGATAGGCTACTCTGATAGTGACTGGGCAGGGTCCATTGATGATATAAAGAGCACATCGGGCTACTTTTTCATTCTAGGGTTAGGGGTCTTCTATTGGAGCTCAAAGAAACAACAGATCGTGGCTCAATCAATAGTAGAAGCAGAGTACATTGTAGCTGCTACTGTCAAGCAAGCTATAAAGCTCTTATGTGATTTAAATGACAGCCAAGATGAAGCTACTGGAATTAAAGTTGACAATCAGTCAGCTATTGCCATAGCAAAAAAAATTGTATTTCATGGCAAAACAAAGCACTTTAAGACTAAATATCACTTTGTTAGGGAGGCTGAACAATCAAAGAAAGTTAATTTGATACATTGCAGCTCAAAAAATCAGCTTGCTAATATTTTAACTAAGTCTCTTAGTGCTATAAGGTTTGATAACTTAAGAAGAAGTATTGGTGTTTGTTGCATACAGTCCAAGGAGAAGTGTTGAACTTTAGCTTGCACTGCAACAGCAGAGAAGTTTTTTGAAGCTCAACCAGTGCAACAGTTCTATTTTGTTCAACTTGTAACTAGCTTAGTTAAAATATTAGCAAGCTAGTTAGTTTCACTATGTATGCAAGATAAGTTATGTAATTTTACCATTACTAATTTAAAATTTTACAAATTATAAATAGACTTAAATGAAAAAGTTTTCATTTTACGGGGGTCGGGTACCTGCCAGCCCCTCTAGCTTTGCCACTTACAGTGACAACCATAGTAAAAGAAAAAGAAAAAAAAGGAAGAGAAATGACAACAAAAAAGCCTCAGAGACTTATAGTTCCAACTTAGCACTAGATGCGAAAAATCTCTCGATTAGCAAGGGTTCAAAGATCAAGGATTCTCAAGTTCAAACGTATATCTTAATCCACACAAGGAAGTTTATCTTTCACTATAGTAAATAAATGATAGACATATGAGTGATAATAAATACATACGCACATACTTGCAAACTCGTAATAAACATATACACATATACTTGCAAACTCATAATAAACATATACACACAGCCTTGCAAAGCAAGGCAATGGGTAGTTACTACATACTTGCAAAGCAGCTTAAATTTCAACATCACTTCGAGCCGCATCCTCAATGTTAATGGGTAAGGTAGGCATGGCTTTATTCACACAATACAATTTTCTAACATGAATCTCGACATTGAACATGAAAAAGGTAATCGACATAGTTAGAGGAATGGGGATCTTCCCCCTCCTCGACGGAGAGAGAGGCTTCCTGGAGGCGACGCAGCTTCTCCAGTTTGGCAAATTCTTTTTTTGGCAGCTTTTTAGTCATTGACCTTTTCATGTGTTATGATAAGGTATAGTAATAAAGTGAACATAGTTTTTCAATATAAGATTAAGACGTTACAACAATTAAACCTATTAACGATTAAACTAGTACTATAACATCATATCAATAATACGTAAGTTTATAAAAATGATAACAAAAAAATATTATAATTCGATTTTACGATAATTAATTTGTTGTATATGAACAATTAAGAATGAAATTATTTTACATTAAATCTAAATAACTTTTTCATCATCAAACACTAATTCGAGTTCAGTTGGATTCATACGAATTAGACTACAAGTAATCATCAAGGAAAGATGGATTCCATAAATTAGACATATCCTTGGATACTCTAATAAATGTGATTGCCTTAAATCATTGCTAAGTCAACGTGAACAACTAAAAATTATTTCCAAAATTAAATTGTTAATTAAATGAAATTTTGTTGGGATGTAAGTGTACGTAAGGGTGATTAATTTTTTCATTACTGATGTTCTTGAAAGTAGGGGTGTTCAGAGTTCGGTTAAAACCGAATTAATCTATCGAATTGATCTAATTCGGTTAATTGGTCAGTGGTAAAATTTAGTTTGGTTGGAAGACGATTAATAATTTTTTGGAATTTCGGTTATCGGTGAATTCAGTTCGAAACCGAGTAATTAACTGAAATATTTGTTGTTTTCAATACCTGTGCAGTGTTTGGTTATTAACTTTCAAGACTTATGTAGTGTTTCTAATGTTTTATTTGTTGTTTTCACCTCCATTTAAATTTTTTTGAACTATTAAATAAAAGAAAATGAACATTAGTAATGTATTTGTATATGTTTTATCCTTATTTTAACTAAAAGACAAAAACATATAAATTTTGGTTACTTCAGTTAACCGAACCGACCGTTTGAATACCCTTACTCGAAAGAGGTAAACAACTGGTCATAAAATGTGCTCTATTCCCATGGGCGATGATCGAACCCTTGACCTCATGGTTAAGAGATAAGGTGAGTAACTATCACACCACACCTCATGGTTAAAAATAATAAAAATTTTAATTACACATTGAAGGTTCTATAAAATTAAATATATTTAATTCAATTATATACTACTATGGAGATGAATTTATTAAATTATATTTATGAAAATTAATTATTTATATTATTTAGACAGTTTTAATGGAAAAAAATTAATTATCGTTGATAATAGTCTTACAAAAATAAATTTATAGCCAATGATAATTTATTAGTTTAATGACAAAGTTAAGATCCTAGGTTCTATACTCATTTTATGTAAGTAATGTGTGAGTTTTAGCCCATATTTATTTTAATTTATGTTGCACTAGTCCTACATAGATCTATTTTAACTTAGGTCTAAATATATTCTTTCGAGCTTTATAATAATTAGCTTAAGCCTGAATTGTAATACCTCGAAAGTTACTACAGTAAGAAAGTGAAATATTGTCCTTGATATAATAAAATAAGGAAATAAAGTGACAAAAAGAGGAATTTTGAGTTATGTCAATAAAATTTGAGAATTATATTATGATATATTAATTCAAGAAAGGAGTAAATTATAAAAGTGAGAAAAGCTTTGTGGCCCAAGAGTAAATACTCAAAATCTGAGGGGTTAAAGTGTAAATATGAAAAAGTTAAAGGACCAATGCTGCAAATATTTTACGGGTGGAAGGATCTAGAAACTAAGGAAAATGGATGAATTAGGACCAAATTGAATAAGTGGAAAAAGTATGAGGGGTTAAATCATAATTTTACTAAAATGGGTGATGAGTCAATAGAGGAATTTTGAAGGATCATAAAGGGAAGAATGGTCATTTAGCAAGGAAGATAATTTTGAAGAGTAATAATGATGTTGGTGTAATAAAATAAAGAGAGATGTGGAGAATAAAGAATAAAGAAAATATGAAAGTAATAAAGAATGTACTTTATTGATCAAAAGGGGTGGTTACAATACTTCATCAGAGTCTCTATTTATAGGCATAAGAAGTATAAAACAAGTAGAGATCTAATTCTAATAACTATTAGAATTTAAAGTGCACCAAAACTTTATCTTGATAATGATGGACATCCACTTAATAAGATATTCATAACACTCCCCATTGGATGTCCATTGGTAGATAATGTGCCTCATTAAAACCTTATTAGGAAAAACACTATGGGATAAAAACCTAATGAGGGAGAAAGAGTATACAATCTATAATACGCATAATATGTTGCTTCATTAAAAATCTTACCAAGAAAACCCAATGGAATAAAACCTCAGTTAAGGGAAAAAGAGTACAATGTGTATTTACTCCCCCTTATGAAAACATTACATGCTTTCTCATATTCTACGTATTCAATCTTGAATACTAGTTTTTGAAATGACTATTTGAATGTATTTGCTAAGCATTTATATTAACATTTTTTTAAAAGTCATGAGTGAGGGAAATTTGGGGAAATATATTTTGATCTCTTCAGGAGATTCAACAATAATCATAGCAAACTTTAATCATGATTCTTATATAAAAACACAAATAGGTATTTTGGATCATTTTATAATCCTCCTTCAACTACTCAAATTTACCACATATGTTCAAATTATTTCAGTCCATATAAATGAATAATTTCCCGAGAATTTCAATATGCTTCTAGCATTCTAAATCCTTCAAGGATTTTATATAAACTTTACTATATAGTGATTTATAAAACTTGTAACAACAACCATTAGGCGCAAGTTAAATCTTTTATGAATTGTCAATTTAATAATATATCTAAAAGTTATTGCATCCACCACAAAAGAATATTATATCTTTTCATAATCAATACCAGTACTTAGCAGAAAACTTTATATTTTTTCCGCTTTCGCAAAACTAGTTCATTTGCATCCTTATTGGCTTTATACCTTTAAATATTTGGATTACTGGTCCAAAAACTCCATGAATTTAATTGTACTTGAGTTGCATCTTTCTATTTTGATCATTTTATTCTATATCTATATTTCTCAATAGATTTATTCAAGATCCTCCTTTTATTTCATTATTTCAATAATAATATTGCATGCAAAATCATTGTCAATCACTTTTATTATTCTATTCCACATTTTCTCTAATTGACATAACTTATCAAGATCTCTTATTTTCATTATTTTAAAATTCAGTTTCAGGTACCTGAATCTCTTCTGAAGTGTAACAGCCTAATTTAGGGCCTAAACGGAACGGTGGTTTCAAAAACCACGAATTCGAGGTCAAAAAATTTATTCCGATTAATTTATGAGATTTATTTATTGAAAGAACGATTCTATGAAAATATTGTTAAGAAATTTTAGCGATAGAGTGCCCAATTTAATAGTTAGGACTAAATTGTAAAAGTTGTAAAATGTGCGTTCTAGATGCTAAAGGGTTTTAAATGAAATGAGTTCTTAAATTGGAGGTCCTTATTTAGTAATTATACCAATATATTTAAGTTGGGACAAAAGTGGGCATGAATAGGACAAATTTGAAAGAAATGCCTTTAAGGGCATTTTAGTCATTTAGTAATTAAAAGAATTAAAAAGGTAAAATGAAGCAAAAATTTGCTCATCTTCTTCAAGCTAGGGCTGAATATGAAAGGTCACCACGGCTAGAGTTTTTTTCAAGCTTTCCAAGCTTCATAGTAAGTCCGTTCTAGCCCCGTTTTTAATATTCTTTACATTTTTGAAATCATCGTCACCTAATCTAGCCATTTCTACCATTTATTTGAGCTAAGGTTGGTGATTAAAAATTTACCCATATGTAACATGCATATAATTTGATGTCTCATGGTAGAAAATGAATGCTTGAAGTGTGGTGAACGTCTTTAGCTAAGTCTAAAATACATGAAAATTGAATAAAAATTTATTTACGAGCCTAGGGGCAAAACCGTAATTTTGACAAACTTTAGGGGAAAAACGTAAAATTTTCAAAATGTGATTTTTAGACTAATTTGAATAATGTGAGTGTTAAATGAGTGTTATTTGATATGTTAGATCGAGAAAACATGAAATTTGGGCTTAGAACGGGGAAGAACGAGATTATGGACTAAGTCGAAAATAGTAGCCGTTTTTGCATTCAAGGTAAGTTGGTGTTAATAATAATGCAATGTTATTGTTGTTTATGCTTGAAACTTAAATTACTATGCTGATTTGAATATGTTGAATTAATGGTTATGTGCTATAAACATTAAATGATATAAAGGTATGTTTATGACATGGAATTGAGTTGAATTCTTATGTTCCAAGTGCTTTTATGCATATAGTTATAAGGTGAAATTTCTTATATTGGTTGTTATAATAAGATATGTGATTAAGTGTAAATTGACTAAGTTTCGACAAGTGTGAAAAAGTCCCGATTAAACCTTAGGAATCGTTTAGGATACAAGTGACATGTCACTAGGAAACCATTGATAGTGATCGATTGTGAATATGATTCTGAGTGCTGGTTTAGCTCGACTACCAGTGGCTAGGAAATCATGCCTTTGTTGTGGATACCTGTCAGCTTGTGTGAGCAGCACTGAGTAGGTTCGACTATACCGTCAGCTTGTGTGAGCAGACCCGTGAATAGCTCATCATTGAGCCCTTATGTGATATGTGATATGTGGTAGCTTCGGCTACAAATCATCGGTAGCTTCGGCTACATTTCAGTGGTAGCTTTGGCTACAACATGTGTGGCACTTTGTGCCTTTTTCCGCGTATCCTTTAAAATTCCGCATGGTTTAATGAGTATTGAATTGATATGGTAATATTGTGATAGAATGTAAAAAGATTGACCATATGTGTGATGAATTAATGTATAAGGTGTTCTTTGCTATGATGCATTTATATGCGTAAGTGCGAATGTGAAATATTAATGAGTAAGTGCATGTATGTATGTGTAAATTATGAGCAATGTGTTTGTTTTATGATCGAATCATGGTAAGGTTGATAAGAGGTAAGTATATACAATTAAAGCTATTATAAAGAAAGCATGAGAAAGTGAAACTTATAAGTAAAATAGATTTGACAATAGCAGTTGTATGCTTTTGAAAAATCACCAAAAATGATGGAAATTGAATTAGAAGTTTAATTGGATATGAAATTAAAGCTCATTGAGTCTATTTTCACATAAAAGAATTAGAGTAAGCAAATGATTCTCAATTTGTGAGATATCTTTATTATTGTGAGATAGAGTCAGATGGATTTCGGGATCCCCTGTTCTGAATTTGGAAAATCACTAAAAATTGTATAAAAATTTTTATTGTGTGTAATTTATATTCTTAGAATTATTTATGAGTCTATTTTCAAGAAAAATAAACGAGAATGTTATCCGAATTCTGAATAATGAGATAAGAAATTTTTAGTGAAGAGAGGTCAGGTCTGCTAGACAGAAAAATAGGGGAATTTTTAATGAATAAAATATACTAATTGGCTAAACCAAAATTCTTAAAATTTTATTTCAAGAATATATATGAGTCTAGTTTCAGGGAAAATTTACAAAACTTAGTTTCAAGTTTTGTAGCTCAAGATATAATTGATTTAGTGACTATGACTCAAGAAAATAGCTTAAGCTGAACATGAGTAAAAAGTGGAAACATGTGTATAATGATTTTATTTCTCAAAAATACTTTTTAGGAATGGAAATATCTTGTTAACTAAATTACTTATTATTATATGCCAACTTACTAAGTTATAAAGCTTACACCCTCCTTTCCATTTCTCTTAGTGTTGTCAGGTTGGCTTGGGGTTGGAGATTGTCAGAGGCAGCATCACACTATCAATTTATCAAGTCGGGGTACTAATAAACCTTAATTGCTTTCTAATGAGTGGCATGTAATAAGATTTAGTTATTGGTGTATTAATATTCATGTGATTTGGCCAAATGTATTGGCTTATGTTACTCCATTTTATAAGGCTACAAGAGGTGGCCCATAATAGTTAAGGATATGTATGCCCATTTTATGTGTGTATGCGGATATGTCTTGAAGTAATTAGGCATGTTACATGTGTTTGATGGGTAAATTAGGAATAATTAAAGGTATTATATACGTCTATGCAATGTATACGAGTGTGAAGAGTTAAGAGCACAATAAGGGCTTGGAAAATAGCCTAAGTATTGGCCACACGAGCAGAGACACGGCCGTGTGGAGGGCACGGCCTAGCACACGGCATGTGACTTAGCCGTGTGCCCCTAAATATTTCCTAATGTCAGAAACAGAATGCTCAATGTTTTTAACACAGGTTGGGGCACGGGCGTGTGTGACCACACGGCCTGCCCCCACGGGCGTGTTCCGAGTCACACGGGCACGTGATACTGTTTTGAGTGAAATTTTCATAAGTGTTCGAAAAGTTCCGATTTAGTCCCGAATCATCCCTAATGTATCGTTTGGGCCTTATAGGTAGGGGTGTGCAAAATTCAGGTAAAACCGAAAAAATTCGGTTAACCAACCAAATTCGGTTAATCGGTCGGTTAACCGAATTTTTTCAGTCGGGGGTCGGTTAATAATTTTTTGAGTTTTCAGTTAACAGTTAATTCGATTCGAAACCGGTCCGTTAACCGAATTTTTTTGGTTTAACCGAAAAAATTAATAAATAAAATTATAATATATAAGTAGCCCACTATTCACTCAAACCTAATCCAACATAAACCCAATCAAACTAAAATTAATTACCCAACCCAATTACCCAATTCAATCATAAAAATTAAAAATAATTTAATAAATAAAAATAAAAACAAAAACAAAAATAATTTGGTCAATTTGATTAATTCGGTTAATTCGGGTAATTCAGTTAATTCGGGTAAATCCGGTAATTCGGTTAATTTGGGTAAATCGGGTAATGCAGTTAATTTTATACTTATTTTAACGAAAAATTAAAAATATATAATTTTCGGTTAATTCGGTTAACCGACCGAATTAATCGAAAAATTTTGATTCAGTTAACAGTTAAAATTTTTGAAGGGTCGGTTAATTCGGTTAATGGTATTTCGGGTCGGTTAACCGATTGAACACCCCTACTCGTAGGCCCATAATATTGGTGTTATATATATGAATGAAAAAGTTTTAAATTTTACACGAAATTTATGTGTTGAAATCAAGTGATTGTGCGAGTGTTTGTTTGGTAATGCCTTGTACCCGTGTCCGGTGACGGTTACGGGTGAGGGGCGTTACATGAAGTTTTACTTATTTTTTATGTCTTGGGTCTCTTCTGGAGCACTCGCCTCCACTATATGACCATCTAGAATAATTTTCATCTTTGGAATCGATCAATCTATTATTTATTCTAACTGATTGTCCTATTGGGACTTTGATTCAAATTAAAATATTAGATGGTATTTAACACTTGGTTATTCTCATTAAGGTTGTAAATACATCTAACAGTTAACTTGTAATGAGTTATCCTTATTGAACTTCTAGTTCAATTACTCTCCCCCTAACTCATTACAAGTTATTGTTTCTCTCCCCCTAATGTTGGGAAAACTAACAACTCATGTCACAATTAAATCTCGAATTAATTGCTCAAAAATATTATAAGGCGACTCATATAAATATACATTCCCATTTTGTTATTATGACTTGTGTATTGTGGTGGAGCAGTTGGAATATATATCGCACATCCAAAAATTGTAAGATGGAAAATATTTGGCTCTTGACCAAAAATCAATTGTAATGGGGAGTATTTATAATTTATAGGCTTGATGCGTACATGTAAATCAATACAAGCATGAATCTCATGCTGAAATAGAAAGTTTTGTTCTCATAAGTAATGGTTTAGCTATTAGTTGGAGGCATTTGATAAACAATTCAGCTAAATCATTTTGTGTGTGAACATGAGTTACAGGATGTGCAAATTTTATCCTAATTGACATGCAAAAATCATTGAAAACTTGGGATGTAAACTCACCAACATTAGCAGGATGAATTGTTTTAATTGCACAATCTAAAATTAATCATTTAAACAAGCAATCTCGCAAACGACAGGTTGCGAGTTGATAACGCATGTGATTATTTTGTAGATGCATCTACCAAAATCATATAATATCAAAACCATCCACATGGTGGATGAATGGGCCCATATTTAGTTTAGAAATACAAGGCATTAAATCTCAACTTTAGCTAGTAAGTTTCTAAGAACCAATTTTTATTGAGAACAAGCAACAAATGAGAATTCTTTAAATTAAAGAATATTCTAGTTCTTTAATGGATGTCTATATGAATTCTCAATTAATTTTCGCATCATATACGATCTAGGATAGTCTAACTAGTCACGCTAAGTATTAAATGCATTTGTATTAGTAAACTTCTGGTTTACTTTAACATGTGTTTCAATTGTACTAAATTGTAGCAATTGATAATTTTATATCATTCCTTTCAATTTGTATCTACATATAAGTACTATTGTAACATTTACTACTGAAAATGTCTAAATCAATGTGAAGTCTATAATGCCACCAAGTTAATAAATATAATTTCCAAATAATTATATTCAGTATTCGCTTCAGGGAATATGTCAAAATCTCAAATGCCCAAAAATCTATTAATAGCAAAGAAAGTGGATCTTATTTTCCATGTGTATAACAGGTACATAACCAATGACTTTTCATACATAAGTTTTCTCTCTTACAAGTTCTCATTAGTAATATTTTACCACGTAATTTTAATTGAGAACTTATTCTGAATACTGTAGAGTTATACTCAAAGTTTTTTTAAAAAATACTTGCAACTTTAGGTGCATCCAACCATAATAAACTTTAGGTAGAATTATCATATTCTATTGTTCATGAGTAGATCTTTCACAGTCAAATATTTTGCTTTCAACCCTTTAATAGGGATGATGACAAAAGAATATCATAAAGATTATAAATTAATAACTCAATCCCCTTTTTTGTTCATATGAAATATAATATTTTCCTCATTCACAATCTCAATATGAGATCCATTACAAATAACTCTTAAAAGTAATGCATTAACCATCACAAATTTTGTGTTTTTTAGATAGTGATATATTAGCTTTTTCTGGAGCTTTCAACTAATTTTGTATTATCAAATATTGGAATAATATTTGTTTATTTCAGTATCAAATAAGATAAATATTTTCTATCTGTAATGATAGATGGGGAGAATAAAGAACAAATAAAATATGAAAGCAATAAAGAATGCACTTTATTGATCAAAAGGGGTGGTTACAATGCTTTATCAGAGTCTCTATTTATAGGAATAAGAAGTACAGAAGAAGTAGTGATCTAATTCTAATAACTATTAAAATTTAAAGTATACCAAAACTTGATCATGATAGACATCCACTTAATAAGATGTTCATAACAATTGGTGATATTTTAGATTAACTAAATAAATAAATATTAGTTTATTAATATTTGATTTGACATTTATTTATATTTTATTAATTTATTTATATTCTCTTCATCTTTCCATGTTCTTAACAAGAGAAGAAGAAGAAAGAAAGAAAATTTTTTTCTTTACAATTTGGTTCTTTCACCAAAAATTCATCATTTTCACTTATAAATCAAAAAAAATTCCATAGATACTAGGAGAGAAAGATAATACGGAGACTATGGGGAGCTAAAATATCAAGTTAGATTCAAGAAATAGAAGTTGGAGGAGAGAGAACATTAAGTTAAAGTTTGGTTTCAAGAGAATAAGGTATGTATGTTGTAATGGCCTAAATTCAAGGTTATCGGAACAGTGGTTTCGTAATCACAAATCCGATTTAAAGAGAAATTTATTTTAATATTTTTGCATAAATATTGATATGATAGGAAAATTTGTATGAAAATATCGATAAAAATTTTTTTACCGATTTAGTGGTTAGTTAAGAAAAAGAAATTATTGAAGAAATTAGGTAAAGACAAGTTATCGAGACCTCAATCTCGTAAAACTGAGTCAAAAATATTTTTATAAATATTTGTGAAATGTTAGTAATATCGTATTAAAATTTTGTTAGAAAATTTTAACGTTTGGGCAGTCAATTAAATGAAAAGGACTAAATTAGAAAAAGTGTAAAAGTTGTTAAGATGATTAAATAGCTTAAGTGTTTAATGAGAAAGGATTTAAAAGGAAAATAGACCCAAAATTTATTTGGGCTGGACGGCAAGGGCATAAAATCAGTAGAAAAATGGATGATTTAAGGGTAAAATTGGAATATTGCATTATTAACTAAATAAAACTAGGACTAATATGGAAATATCTAGATTTCTTGAGATTTCTCTTCATTCTAATCAGCCAAAACGCCATAGGAGGGGTTCTCTAAGCTGGTTTTTCATAATTTTTGCACCAATTGAGTTAATCCTTGCCTTTTTCTTGTAATTTTTGTGTTTTTAAGACTTTTACAACTAGGTCCTACTATTAAATTTATTAGTTTTTGATTTTATGGATGAAATTGAAAGTCACCATGGTTGAGTTCTGTAAGTATATGAATATTTAGCATGGAATTTAAGCTTTAATCTTATTATATGATGAATTTATGGAATAAAATGTAAAGGAAGTGGATATTTAGGACCTATTTGTAAAAGAGTGTGAAATTGAAGTTTGGTGCTGAAATTCTTATTCCAAAAGGTTATAAGGTAGTTTAAAATGATAGAAAAAGTATTAATTGAGAAAAATCAGCTCAATTGAGAGGTTAATTGAGTAGGGACGGAATTATCACTTATTAAAAGCTTAGGGGAAAAATGGTAATAAACCTCTTGCACTAAAACAGTTTTGGACAGCAGCAGTAGTCCAACTTTGAAAAATCACCATAAATTGTATAAATCGAATTAGAGGGTGAACAAGATATGGAATTAATTCTTATTGAGTCTAGTTTCTCATAGAAGAAACGGTCTAAGCAATAGAGTTGTAAATCTTGAGATATAATGCATTTTTTGAGACAAGGTCAGAATGATTTCGGGTTCCTCTGTTTTGACTTTGGAAAATCACCAAAAATTTTATAAAAATAATTAGGGACTTAAATTTATATTTTTAAAATCCTTAATGAGTCTATTTTCAATAGAAACAAGCGAGAACATCATCCAAGTTCCGTATGAGGAGATAATTAATTTTTAGTGAAGAAAACTGTCATATAGCAGAACAGGGGTAACTTTAAAGAATAAACTGTACTAAATGACTCAACCAAAAATTCTTAAAATTTTATGGTTAGAATATATGTGAGTCTAGTTTCAGGGAAAATTTATGGATCTTAATTTGGAGTTCCGTAGCTCAAGATAAAAATAATTTAGTGACTATGACACAAGTAGACAGCCTTGGATGAACTATAAATAGTAGTGGAATTGTAGAAAATGGTACATATGAACATGAAATGTTAATTTGATGAATAAATTTATTTATTTAGATCCTGAAGACTCAAACACGAAGCTAGACCGAGGAAAGGAAAAAGTTTGGGATTAGTAGATTTTTATATACAAACAAGTATCGAGGTAAGTTCGTGTAACTTGAATTATATTCTTAAATACTTGAAATGCATGTTATTGATGTGAATATGAATTGAATGTTCATTATATGAAAATTGATGAAACATTGGTATATTTGATAAAAAGGGGAAGAAATCCCGGTTGAATGAAAGGAAAATTCGATGGATCTCTGAAAAGGAATTGACGGTAAAAAGGATCTAGCCCGGACGGGTGATCCTATCCTGATATAGCCCTCCCGAAGAATATGTGGAAAATGGATTTAGCCCGGACGGGTAATCCAAATTAGGGTCTGAATTTAGCCTGGACTGGTAATTCAGATCCAAGCTCATTAGAGTAATTGTCGTTGCAGGGGATTTAGCCTGAACTGGTAATCCCGACAATACTCTATGAGTTTATATTACAGGGGATTTAGCCTGGACTGGTAATCCCACTGTAAAGATGAGGTTCGCGGGAGTGTGCTCTCTTAAATGGAAATGTGCGCACATGAATATGAATTGACGGACCCGGATTTGTACACTAAAGTGTACCCCTGAAAATCCATCGAAATTCCGAGAAATTCAACGGGATAAATATGGGAAAATAATAATGGAATGGAAAATCATTGTATTGATGAGCTCATCAATCTCAGTATATATTATTGATACATTGAAATT
The DNA here is from genome assembly GCA_020496765.1 of Gossypium stocksii. NCBI lineage: Eukaryota > Viridiplantae > Streptophyta > Magnoliopsida > Malvales > Malvaceae > Gossypium > Gossypium stocksii. The sequence goes on from CM035622.1 coordinate 74,033,688, forward strand.
ATTGTACTAACTTGAATGTTGAGTTTGTGCATGTTAAGGTAACAATGCATTAAATGGATGTATGTATGTTTATTGTATTGCATTGAAAATATTCGGTAAGTATAATTCTTGTTACATGAGCTTACTAAGCACAATGTGCTTACCCTGTTTTCTTTTTCCCTATTTTGTAGTATTAAGATCTCGGAGGTCAGATTCGGTCGGAGATACATCACACTATCAACCTCAATATTTTGGTATATCTAGAAACTTTATTTTGGAAATCAATGGCATGTATAAGTTAATAAAGTAAATGATAATGTGAAATGAATGTAAAGTCGGCCATTGGTATGGTTAACAAAACTTGGTTTGGTATATGATGAGATTAGTTTATGAATGTGCATGAATCTATTTTAAAAATATGCTGAATTGGATTGGTTACGAAATGACTTTGGTCTAATGGAGATGAATTATTTAGGAGTGCTATTGGAGTCACCCCTAATGTGGCTGAGTACTGGATGGAGGCCACCGAGCGGATTATGGATGACTTAGATTACACTCCAGAGCAAAAATTGAAGGGTGCAGTCTCCTTGCTTCACAACGAAGGATATCAGTGGTGGCTGACTGTTAAGGAGGGCACTCAGCCCGATCGCCTGTCTTGGGGTTCTTTAAGTCTGCCTTCTAAGAAAAATATATGGAAGCAAGCTATATTAATGCTCGTAGGCGTGAGTTTCTAAACCTCACACAATGAGACCGATCTGTGGCCGAGTATGAGGCCGAGTTTCTGAGACTGAGTCGCTATGCACGTGGTATGGTGGTGTCTGAATACGAGAGGTGTGTTCGATTCGAGGATGGGCTGAGGGATAATCTGAGAGTTCTAATTGTTCCGTAGAGGGAGCGTGAGTTTTCTATCCTAGTAGAGAAGGCGAAGATCACCGAAGAGGTTAAGCGCGCTGAGCGCCAAAATAGAGATAATGAGAGGGGTAAGAACAAGAAGGATTCAGAGTCCTCGAGTTCAACACAAAGGCCTAAGAAAAAGGTCAGATCTGATGGGCCAATTAGAACTGGGCCCCCTGTTGCTTTACCAGATTTTAGCCTTGTTGAGATTGTGGTAGACGTCATGAGGGCAAGTGTTGGAGGAGGGCTGGGCATGTTTCAGATGTGGGTCCTTGGAGCACCGCATTCGATAGTGTCTTTTGAGGGCTGATCAGGTGCAAGCTTCGGGTTCTGGAACTGCACAGTGATAGAAAGTAGTTCAGTAGCCACCTAGGGGCCGTGGTCAGGCTAGGGTTTGTAATGGTATGGGTCGTGGAAAGAGAGCATCGGGCAGAGGTGTTGGACAGACAGAGGCGAGATAGCCTACCTTGGTTTATGCTGCTTGTTGCCGAGAGGACAGAGATACTCCAGATGTCATCACTGGTATGTTCTTTATTTACGATGCACCTTACCTTGCTTTGATAGACATAGGGTCTACTCACTCATACGTAGCTAGTAATGTATCTGAAAACTTGGGGATTTCAGTTGAGAGCGCTACGAGTGAGGTTACTGTACTGAGTCCGCTGGGGCAATCTGTTCGGGTTAAAAAACTGTATAAAGACATACTGTTAGAACTGCATGGAACGATTTTTCTGGCAGATCTAATAGAGCTTCCATTTTGGGAGTTCGATTTGATTTTGGGTATGGACTGGTTGGTTAAGCATAGTGTCAGTTTGGATTGTGCAACTAAGAGGGACGTCTTAAGAAATGAGGATGATAATGAGTTAGTCATGATTGGAGAACGTCAAAATTATTTGGCTAATGTGATTTCTGCACTGGTGGCTAAAAAACTGTTCGTAAGGGATGTGAGGCGTACTTGGCCTATGTTAATGCTTCCATTTCTAGGGACTTTACTGCAAAAGAACTGTAAGGGATTTTCTAGATGTCTTTCCTGAGGAGCTACCGGGATTACCTCCAAATCAGGAAGTGGAATTTGGGATTGAGCTTCTTCTTGGTACAGCTCCGGTGTCTATCACTACCTATCGAATGGCACCGAAGGAGCTTACGGAGCTTAAGGCTCAAATTTATGAGTTGTTGGACTGTAGGTTCATCCGTCCTAGTGTGTCTCCGTGGGGAGCACCTGTACTATTTGTTAAGAAGAAAGATGAGTCCATGAGAATGTGCATTGATTACCGACAGCTAGATAAGCTAACGATTAAGAATAAGTATCTACTTCCGAGGATTGATGACTTATTCAATCAGTTTCGAGGGGCTTCTGTGTTCTCAAAGATAGATCTCTATTCTGGGTATCATCAGTTGAGGGTTAAGGAAGCTAATGTGAATAAGATGACATTTAGGACTCGTTATGGGCATTACGAGTTCCTAGTTATGCCTTTTGGGTTGACAAATGCTCTGGCAGCGGTTATGAATCTTATGAACTGAGTGTTTCTGCCATATCTGGATCAGTTCGTCGTGGTCTTTATCGATGATATCTTGGTCTACTCCAAGACTAAGGATGAGCATGATGAGTACCTTAGAGTGGTTCTTCAAACACTTTGGGAAAAGATGCTATATGCTAAGCTAAATAAATGTGAATTCTGGTTACATAAGGTAACATTTCTGGGGCATGTAGTGTCTGCCGAGGGGATCCGAGTCGATCCTAAAAAGACTGAGGCTGTACTAGATTGGAAACAACCCAAGAATGTGTCTAAAATCTGCAGTTTCCTAGGTCTGGCGAGTTATTATCAACATTTTATGAAAGGGTTCTCATTGATTGCAGCGCCCTTAATTAAGCTGCTACATAAGGGTGTTCCATTTGTTTAGACCGATGTGCAGCAAGCAAGCTTCGGGAAGCTCAAGTATGTTCTAATTCAGGCTCTTGTTCTAATACAGCCTGAATCCAACAATGAGTTGTGGTTTTCAGTGACGCGTTGCATGTGGGATTGGGTTGTGTTCTGATGCAGTATGGTAAAGTTGTGGCTTATGCGTCCCGTTAGCTTAAGACACACGAGGCAAACTATCCGATGCATGATCTTGAATTGGCTACTGTGGTCTTTACACTAAAAATCTAAAGGCATTATCTATATGGTGAGAGGTGTATCATCTATACTGATCACAAGAGTCTCAAGTATCTCCTTACTCAGAAGGAATTGAATCTTAGGCAGCGTAGATGGATCGAGCTGCTCGAGGACTACGACTATACCATTGAGTACTATCCTGGCAAGGCCAATGTTCTGATGCATTGAGCCGTAAGGCAATGATTGATCTGAGGGCAATGTTTACTCGCCTTAGCCTATTTGAGGATGGGAGTTTGTTGGCTGAGTTGCAAGTTAAGCCAACTTGGATTAAGAAGATTCAGAATAAGCAGTTAGGAGATGAATCCTTAGGTCTTCGGTTCCGTTAGATTGAGAGTGGTAGCACTTTAGATTTTAAATTGAATAGTGATGGGGTACTCTATTTCCATGGTCAGATATGTGTGTCGAAAGATATGGATTTGAGGCAGTTGATTTTGAGGGAGGCGCATAGTAGCCCTTATGCTCTGCATCCCAGTGGGAATAAGATGTATCAAGATCTTCGAGAGTTGTATTGATGGCCAGGGTTGAAGTGTGAGTTATTGATTTCATTGCTTGTTGTCTGACATGTCAGCAAGTTTAGGCTGAGCATCAGTTACCTTCGGGTTTGTTACAGCGGGCTAAGATTCCCTTATGGAAATGGAAACGAGTAACGATGGGCTTCGTTAGTGGGTTGCCCTTGACACCTACTAAGAAGGATTCTGTTTGGGTCATCATGGATCGATTGACCAAGTCTGCACACTTTATTTTGGTTCAAACGAACTCTTCTCTTCAGAAGTTGGCAAAGCTCTACATATATGATATAGTAGGATTGCATGTGGTACCAGTCTCGATTATTTTTTATAGGGATCCTCGCTTCACATCTCAGTTCTAGAAGAAACTTAACGAGGCTCTAGATTCGAGATTGGACTTTAGTATTACGTTCCATCCTCAGACCAATGGTCAATCTGAGAGAGTGATTCAGATGCTAGAGGATATGTTACGGAGTTGTGTTATCGATTTCCGAGGCAGTTGAGGCTAGTTTAGTAACAAAATGGATAAGAAATATGGCCTGTAAAATGGCCTATTTTCGTCCACACGAGCAGAGACACAGGTGTCTCCACCGTGTGTGACACATGGCTAGGTGACACAGCCATGTGTCCCCTGTATCTTAGATTTACAGAAAATAGAATGCTCACACGGCCTAGCACACGGGTGTGTAGCTTGGCCGTGTGACCTAAGTCAGAGAGCTCCTAAGTTTGGACATGGGCTACACAGTCGTGTGCCCTTATTTCAAATACTCACTCGGCCTGAGACATAGGCATGTCTCTTGATCGTGTGAGCCACATGACCTAGCCACACGGACGTGTGTCCCCTACACCTTTGAAAATTTTAATATTTTCTGAAAAATTTTCTAAGTACTTGGTTTATTCCCGATTTGTTTCTAATGCGTATTTTGGGCCACGAGGGCTCCTATAAGGGATATTATGCTTGATTTTGACTATTTTCTTATATGAATGCTATATGATATCAAATGTTTGTTATTTGATCTATAAATTTCGGTAATACTCCGTAACCCTGTTTTAGCAACGGGTTCAGGTTAGGGGTGTTACATTAATACATTATGTTTAAGATATAATTATATTATAATATAGTACATTTTATATTTTAATTTAATACTTAAAATATTTTTATAACTAATTAATTTTTTATGTTTTTTAGTTAAAAATGATAAAAATAAATAGAATAATAATTAATTAATGGTAAAATTTCCATTTTATTTAATAAATAAATCAAGGGTTTCAATTGTTGTTCTTCTTTATCATATCGTCTAGTTAATATGATTGAAGTATCATTTGGTGAGGATGGTAATGGACCTGTTTGGCAATTAGATGATAGTTGATAATTGATTATAGTGGGTGGTTTGACCAACCGATTTTATTAACTGTTTATTTAAAAATGTTTTGTAAAACTTAACTGATAGTTGCAAGTTGATAACTGTAAAATGGAAAATAAAGGCACAACACATTTATTGTTAAGTATTTATTTGCTTATAATACTTTAGTCTTGATTGGGTGAAATTATTGGAATAAAACACTATTACCAAGAAATTAAAATATCCATTATGGAAATTAATTTAGTAAATATTTTTGAAATTTTAAATTAAAAAATTTTCTTAAGTTCCTTATTTGCAAATATTAACCTTGTAGAAATTGATAAATATTAATAGTGTATCATTCTTAGTGATAATTATGCCATGTTCTTAGCATGTAAATTAGTGCTAATTATGTCACACTCTAAATAAATTTGTCAAGTAGCATATGTAACACCCCAAACTTGGCCTAAACGTTACAGCCGAATCTGGAAGCATTACGAAGGAATGTTATAAATCTGACATTTTCTTTTTGAAAGCATCGTATATCTTTGCTACTGAAGCGTCCACTTTATTTAAAAATGTGTTGCCATACTTATTAGTTAAAAACCGTCAATTGTCTCCATCTTCAAATAAACCAAATAATTTACAAAGGAAGTTCTTAAATCGTTGTATTTTGAAAAACCGAGTTTGTTGTCTCGAAAATGGTTGATTGTAGAAAAAAGATGGTTGTTTCTTAATATTGTTTTATCAAACGTCATGTTAGAAATCTCGAATTAAAATCCAGATCCCAAATAAAACCCAAAAGTCTAGATAATCCCCAAATTACAAAACTCTCAAAACATAATTCTTAATAAGCAAATTAATGTAAAAATTGTTCTACAAAATCGTGGCATATCCAAGCTCCCGTCGTATCGACCCGCCTAAGTCTGAGGGTTGCCTGAAAGTAACAGACAAACAGAAAGTGAGTTTTAAAACTCAGTGTGTAACTCAACAGAAACATAAATTCAGATTCAATCACATGGCAGAATAGATATAGACATAAAACTTTTACAGAATCAGAATTATTATAGAATCGTACAGATATAGATATGTATAATCCTACCTCCATCCTCTACACACCAACTCTGACCATCCCAACACACCATGTAGGGTATAAAATACCCACCCAGCCCTACACACCACATAGTGTCCATACCACACTCTTTAGAATAATCATAGCAGTGCTGCTAGTATATTGGCAAGATATTGCCTCACACAGAATACTTCCTCCACATAACACATATCCCGCCCCATAGTCAGATACAAATAGAATACCAGATATGAAGGACTTAATAGGTACCAAAATCAATATATCAAGCATGCTCGTATGAAAGATATTAAACATGCATATACATAGCAGATCAGACATTTCGCATTACATTACATGCATTTAGGTGTTGTTTACGTTAAATTTCATACAAAGAGATTATCAGATTCCATACTTTAAGGCTTGTCTAAACACATGCCCAAAATGGCTTGCCTGTGTGGGCCCACACGGCCCAAATTGGCCTTGCCCATGTCGCCCACATGGCTCAAATTAGCTAAGGTCGTGTGTCGTACACAGCCAACCATATAGCCGTGTGACATCGACAAGCCCCAATTTCAACTTTCGTCGATCATTGTTTTTCGAGTTTCTCATTACAAACCTAATTCAATTTCGCTACAACTGCACCCACGAAGTAAACAGTACCTAAAAATTGACAATAAAATGCCCAAAATCAATCTCAAACCCTCAATTTTTATCGAGTAACCACTTGACTACAGTGCATCCATAAGCAATTTCAACAAAAAGGATTATACTTGTAACTATCCAACACTTACCCACGTCCACGGCAGCCCCTAAACAACTCAACTCATAACAAGAGAATCTCGAATTTCTTAAATATCACCTAGCAACGATAATACACGGAGTCAACTTACACTTCAAACCAAATAACAAAAAATTTAACAAAGCTCCTACCAAAACAACAGAAACCATTAACGTGGATTAATTTGGGTAGGAAATTAAGTGAAAAGGAAAAAAAAAAGGAAAAGATGGAGAAAAAAGAAAGTGCGAAGCAGGAGAGGAACGTGCAAATGAGAAGGGAGTTTTGGGAAAAATAAAATAAAAAATAAAATAAAATAACAACTAACTAATCCCATATCCCCTCAACCCCTATAATTTAGCCATTAATTCAAATTTAAACCAACTCCAACTACCCACTAACCCCCGAAACCCATTCATATCCACACCCTTCCAAGAGTTACATTTTAACTCAACCTCCTCTATCTGAAAAGCACAAAAATACCCAAAATTCTCTCTCAGTGACTCAAACCAACAACTCCAACCCCAACCTCCATACTGAAGCAATCACCCGCTAGGACAGATCACCTTACTTGAAACAATTTAATACATAAGCAAAAACTGGGGCACTACAACATATTTCAATTAATATAAAGTTGCATGAGAAATCATTTTACACAAGTAAATTGAAAATAAATTAAGAGTACATAAATATTCAAGGATGAATGGGCTCAATTGAAATTTTCTCATGGCAATGTTGATTTTTGTATATTCACGATGGATTTTTTTTTTTTTTAGATTCACTTTGTATTTTTGGAAGTGAAAGTAAAAACGGGAGAATGTAAGCTATTGATCTCTTGGCATCCCTATTAGGTTTGAGAGCATATAGAAAAGGGAGTAAATTTTGAGCAAGCATGGTTAAATATGTCATTCCACATATCTCATTCCCAACCAGCTATTGAAAAAGGTTGTCTATCCAAACATTTTCTATTTGGACTTTTTAGCTCAACAAGCTCTTGCAAATCTCCATTCACCAAACACTATAATTAGAGGGCTTGACTACCCAATCCTCCATCTACGCTCAAATCAACTAAAAAAGCTCAAAACTCTATTTACCAAACACACCATTATACTGATGTTGATGACTTCTTGATGAGAGTGGGTAGAAATAGAATATCGGAGTTTAGTTCGTAAAACATTATTTAAATCAAAATAAAAAATCATTAGAAGTTTTGTTTGCAAAACATTATTCATTTATATATAATACAAAAGGTCAAAAACCATCAAAGTTTCATAAATTAATAACTTTGAATACTTGTAACTTCTAAATTAAAAGGTAGTAGAGTTGGTAAAAATAGAATAAAAAAGGTTAAAAACCATTATTTAAATAGAACAAAACTATATAAAAAACAATCGGAGTTTTGTTTGTATAACGTTATTAATTTAAATAGTATAAGTATCTAGCTTCGCCTGAAAAAACCAAAGGCAATTAATATCAATAATTAAATATAAATAACTTTTATGTTAGAATAACAAATGATATATATCTAGGTGTTTAGATGATTTTCCTCAGTTATTTTTGAATATTTATGTGGTTTGAGTATTTTTGGTATTCCTTGACATCTATTTGGTACATTTCATTAATGTTTGATGAATTTTGACTTATAGTTTGTTAAATGACATGCATGGCTGTTAGTTAATTTACTTACCATATGGTATTTTGATGCAATAAGTTATTTGTTATGAAAGTTCATGTTTTAAGTTGATGTTAGCATGAGAAAATTGTGTATGAAAGTTTAGATACGTGTTAGACTCTTTTAGGTACTTTTTAGAGGTTTGATTGCATGCTTTAAATTGTCAAATTCTACACTTTTGCTCTAATGCCTTGAGACATCAAAAATACTTTTGACCTTTTACTACATTTTTAGGTAAAGATCTTAAGATATATCATGCTTGTTTGAGACATTGAACACTTTGTCTCGAGACATTGTGACATTTAGCTCGAGACACAAAACATCAAACATAAATTAGAAGAAAATAGCTCTAGTGTCTCGAGACATAGGGTTCATTGTCTTGAGACAATCAAAAAATTATCTCACGACACCAAAATTTGAAACTAAAATGGTTTTTCAGGGGAAGCATGTCTCGAGACATGGCTTCATTGTTTTGAGACATGGTTGCACAACTTGAAAATTTAGCCCAAGGTTCATACCTTGGCCTTATTTTTAAGTATCTATAACCCCCCAAACTCTCCTAAGTGGGCCCTATTCATCATGTTTACATACATTCACATTTCTTATTTGATTATGCTGAAAATTTGTTGCTTGAGTGATTGTTTATTTGAGTTGCGCTAGCAACAAATGTAACATCCTGTATTTGGATCTGTCGTTTGGGTTGAGTGTAGGGTGTTACACTTTAAGCAATAGGGATATCTTGTTTGTCCTCTTCACGTCAAAAAGCAAACATCAACAAAAGAATTCCTAGCATCCCCCTCGAGCAACAGACAAAGAAAATGAGGATTTGACCTTACATGTGGAAAAAAAAGGCCAAGGTGAAAGGTCTTGTGATCCTTGGAAGAATTAACCAAAGGCTAATATGAGAATTTTCATCCCCTTTGGAAGAACCAATTGAAGGCTAAGGTGAGAGATCTTGTCTCCCAAACGCTTATGAAGACCAAAGTAAAATGTTTGTCCTTGTTGAAGAATCTACAAAGCAAGAGCCTTCATCCCCTTTGATGACAATGGCCATGGAAAAGGGACTCATAGCCATTTTAAATCAAAGCAAGATATAGGCATCAATGTTGGTAACCATTTTTCATAACAAAACTACTTTTTTAATCCTAAGCAAGTTGTATGAACAAATGACTTGGCCTATTTAGGCTAAGAATATGCTTGCTTAGGAAAAAATGTACTTTCTTTCAAGTTAATGCTTTATTTCCATCCAACGAGCACCAAAGGATGAACATACATACATAAAAAAAAAGTAATAAAGTTCGCAGATAACCTGCACATATCAGAAAACAAAGTGAGTAGATTGTTGGAAAAATTGGTTTAGAAAATAGTTTTTTTGGAATAGCAAAAGTTTAATTTTCTTCATAAAACCGAGTAATGTGGTACCTAAACTAAATTATTATCTATGCTTTGTGTGAGGTAATCTAAGTCATGTAACACACTGAATTTGGGCCTAGAACTATTGGGCCTTGAGCAAGGGAACAGTTAGGAGACTGCACATAAATGTTTAGTTGTGTAAGAAAGTGACATAAGTACATGTCTGCTTCAGTAGTTATGTGCTTTAGGAGTGTTTGGGAGTCTTTGAGAAACCCTGGGTTCAAGCCTTAGCTTATGCAAAAATTTTGTTTTTATTAAGGAATAAACCTAGTCTCTAGTAAGTAAGCTTCTTAAATAATTATGATGAAAACATGACACAAAAGAGCCTAATGGTCCAGTGGCAGTGGTGTGTTACCGCAACTAAGGGGCTTGAGTTCGAGTCATGCTATGCACAAAGGAGGTTTTATTTTGTTTCTTTGCGTGGGAGTGTCCTAGGTTGACCAAAATTGAGATGTTTGAATGCAATTTGAATTGAGTGGTTGAGAAGAAGTGGTTGCATAGAGTTTGAATTGAATGGTTGAGAGATTTGTGGAGCGATATTAGGAAAGATTAAGGGAGGAAAAAGAGGAGTTTGAAGGGGAGTGGAGTTGGTGCCGAATAGGGAATTGAAGGCACTTGATAAACTGTAAATTATACATATTTCTATCCCATATTTAGCACATTTATGGATGAATTATCATTGAATTTGTGGAATTTGATGCTCCTAATCCTTTAATTTCATATTTTATACTTAGGAGAGCATAGGAGAGTGAAAAGAACAAGAAACGAGCCGAAAACAGAGAAAATGGGCCAAAGTAAGGAAACAACACGGCTTGGAGTTTAGCACACGGGTAACCCACATAGCCGTGCTACATTAACAGGCTTGAACATGGCCTAAACTCGACTCACACGGGCGTGCCACACAGGTGTGTCCCTGTCGTGATGAAGTTTAATTTCACGCAGAAAAAGCTACTTAGGGGCTAAGAAAGATGTTTTAAACACTATATAAAGATGCTAAGAGGCCACCACAAGGGTGTACAGTCTCCATGCCAAGATGGAGAGTAAAAGGCAGGGAATTACACGAAGGAAAGCCGATTGATCCATCTCAAAAGCTAGGATCTACATCAAGACAGAGGATCTTCCTTCAATCCTTTCAGGAGTTTTGGGTTTTCTTATGTTTTGTTATTTTCTTTATTCTGAGATGTTTCTTTTTATAAACATGAACTAAACCCCCAAATACCTGAGGGGGATGAAACCTAAGACGAATCTTGTTATTGCTATCTGAACTATATGATAAATATTTGACTTGTTCTTAATTGTGTTTTTAATTCTTGAATTGATATTTTCGGGATATTAATTTAAGTCGAATGTGCTTAGGCAGAGGACCAAAAGTCCCTATTTAAGAGTAGATCCAACATAATTAAGCGGAGTTGATCGCAATCCTAGACATAGGACGACGAAAATCGACCGGATTAGAGTCAAATCTAATATGAGGATCCATAGATCGAGTTAATGCAAGACTAGAGGTTTTAATTAGAAAGAGATTACAATTAATCAACCTAGGATTAGTTGTTCTTATTCTCGACAGAGATATTAACATAATTTAGGGATCTCTACGGATCAAGTCGAATGAAGAAATCGTCTAGTTCAGAGTTAGATAACAAGTGAAGTCTACGTGGATTCTTCCTTAGGTATTGTCTTTATCATTCAGTTTTCCCAAAGCAATTCTCCAATTTACTTTTTGTCGCATCCTTAGTTTAGTTTAAAGTTAATTAGTTTACACAAACCCCCTCTTTATTTTTAGGCTAGATAATAGGAAGAAAGTCATTACTAGTACTTTTAGTTCCTTGGATTCGATATTCCAGTCTTGCCACTAACTATACTACTATTCGATAGGTGTGCTTGCCTTTTATCGTGATAATAGTTAGTTTCTAGGTACGATCAATTTTATTACTTCACCACAATCACGAGATCAACACTCATGAATTCAACTTGGGGGAGAGTTTTGTGTAATTGCCGACTTTCTTACCCCAATTTTAGTTTTTACTGTTTTTTGGGGATTTTTGGTTTTTCTCCATATCAAATTATTGTTAACATTCTTTGGCATATTTTTCATTGTGCCGGTTGTGGTTAGGGACTGGCTTACTTTCAGTTTTTCTTTTTCTTCAACCCCCTAATTACTAATTCTTCTTTCTTCTCTCTCACTCTAGTGTTTCCTCTTTGGCCGAATCATTTTCTCCTCTTGACTCTCCTCTATTTTTCCCAAGTTTGGCCAAATAGTGTTGATTGCACCCTTATGTGGCCTTACTCTTCTGCCTCTACTTGAATACTATTTCTCTCATTCAACTCACAGTTTCTCCTATTGTTCTCTCTTCTATATTCCCTTTCATCTTGGCAGAATACTCTTTACACAATTTTCTAACTATTTTCAATCATCCTGTTATTTGGTATTTGGTCGATTGCTCCCTTACTCTGCTATTGGTGTATTGTTTCGGTTTTGCAAGAGTTTCCTGATAATTGGTATGTGCTCATGTTTCCCTCTTTTTATTTCTCTCTATCATTAGGGCCTTTATCTCCTAACATCTCATTCTTTCTGCCAGTTTTGAATAGGGGTGCAATTGTTTCATTTTACCTCTATCATTCGTTGTACTTTCGCCTTTTAGTGTAGGTGTGGCCGATTGTGTCTGTTCCTTACTCTTAGACTTCAGTTTCAGTAAGTTGATCTACATTTGGTTCATAATATTTGCGCGAATGGTAATAGTAACAAAGTTGGTTGGAATGCAGGTAGCCTTTGCGAGTTGTAAGCAATTGGTTTAAGTGAGTGATTCTCAATCTTGTAATTAAGGCAAGTATTATTTTGGATTAAGTGCATAAAAGAAGGTGACTAAACCTTTTGACGAAGTGACTAACGGATTGCTCTAATTGAATGTAGGGTTTGGATGCTCGTGGGCTGTACACTTGATTTCGTAAACAGGTGTGTATATTCACACTGTTTTAACTGAAAATCGGCAAAAGCTGAAAAACCAGAAAACGCGACATTTGATGCCACATAGGCGTGTGATCGCTTGTGTGGTAATCCGAGCGCTTGAACATGGGCGTATTACTGTAAAGGCCACCATGAGCAATCTCATGGGCTTAGACCGTTTGGGCCATATGAGTCACATAATGGGCCTTGGGCCCATTTACACTGTATTGTACTGATGTGTCGGTAAGTGTACCTAGACCCCAAACTGATAAAATGACCGATATACCCTCGTAGGGTAAAATGACCAATATACCCCATAGGGTAAAATGACCGATATACCCCTATAGGGTAAAATGACTGATATACCCCCATAGGGTAAAATGACTGATATACCCCCATAGGGTAAAATGACCGATATACCTCCATAGGGTAAAATGACCGATATACCCTCATAGGGTAAAATGACTGATATACCCCCATAGGGTAAAATGATTGATATGCCCCTATAAAGTAAAATGACTGTTATACCCCTATGTGACAAATGACTGTTTTGCCCTTATTTTGTATATGACTATATTTGAGCATGCCACGTTATATGTATGATATTTTGATTCGATGCATGACATTTTGCATACACGTATGACATTATGTCACGACATATTGCATTGCATGGGGATGGGTTATGATATTTGGAGGAAGTGTACTGTACTGATAAGGCTGCACGGGTCGCACAAGACGACTGTGGACTGATAAGGTAGCACAGGTCGCACAAGACGACTGTGGACCTACTGATGGCTTTAAGCTACTAATATTACTGGCAGCTTTGCTATAATACTGGTTAATGCCGCAACCGGTGCTAACATTAGAGTGTAGGGATGGGTGGGTCCCCACAGGAGTGCAGGGTTGGATAGGTGATGGTGTGCAGGATTGGTTGGGGTTATGTGTCTCATGCATTTTGATTTTTGATATTGTTATGGGCTAAGGCCCAACTGATACTGTTATAGGCTAAGGCCTAACTGATACTATTGTGGGCTATGGCCACGCTAATACTGTTCTGTAATGGGCTCAGGCCTAGATTGTTATTGCATACTGTATGTTTGACTGTTTGATAAGGGATTACACACTGAGTTTTCGTAAACTCACCCTTCTGTTTAACTGTACAGGTAATCCCCGGTTGTAGGTGGGTCGGTGCTGCGAGGGACTCGACGGTAACCACAAAACTGCATTTGCTTCATTTTCAGCTTTTGATTTATAAGCAATTAAATTTGGGTTATTATTTTGTAATTATGGCCTCTTTTGGATTTCATTTTTAATTTGGGGTTTTTATTACCTTGCTTTGTAACTGCTAGTAGATGAAGTAAACGAGGTTTTCAAAACAAATTCTATATTTTTCAACATACGTGCAAGTGCGCAACTATTTTAAAAAGAAAAGCTTCCGCAATAAAGGAGATTTTGAAATTAATAACGTTTTAAAGAAAATAACTATTGATAATAACGCAAGGAGTTAAATTATCTTTAGATGTATGCAAAGAGGTTTAGTAAAGGTTGGGTTTTTCAACGAAATCACGACTAAAAAGTGAATAACTTTTCAATGATGCACGTTTTGAAAATGCACAACCCATTTTGGAGTCACCATTTAATCACAAATTGATTATCTGATTTTGAGGTTTCCAATGACAACAAGTTTTACGTTTAACACTTTAATGTGATACCACCAAATTTGGCCATAACGTTTGGGCTGGGTTTGGGGTGTTACAAGTCATTTCCTAGCTTTTTGTAGAATGATCTTCTTTGCTATCCTTCAACCCCAAATTGCTTTGAATGTGGGCTTAAACAACATGAACATAATGCACAGAATGAAAACTTTTATTAAATTTGTAACACCCCTTACCCGACCCAATTATCAGATCCGAGCTATAGGATGTCACAACCGTTGTCAAAGCAACCACTGTCAAATAATTCATAATTAAATCACTTAAACATTCAAACATTCAATAAAAGCAATCATTACATATCATACAAACTTTACTAAGACTCAATTGAGCTTACGAAAGCTCAATTGCCATTTTGAATATGAAATAGGATCAAATTGCAAAGTTTTCAAAATTTCAGATCAAGTATCATTCCCCTGCCCGGTACCAATACTATTTTGAGCTTTGATGTTTTGAAAGATTAAATTAAATCCAAAGGTATCGATACCAATCATAAAGTATCAGTACCTTTTTCAAGGTATTGATACCTTACCTTTGTATCAATATATTTTAAGGTTTGATGTTTTGAAAAATTAAAGAAGAATTGCTAAAGTATTGATACCATTTCCTAGGTATCGATACCTCTGAAGAAAAGTTTCAAAAACCTACATTTTGGTACCTATTTCAAAACAAATTAACCATATACCCAATTGGTGCTTAATTGCACACTTATACCTACATAACACCAACCCAAAGTCATATCTAAACATCCTATTTAACCAAATCCAAACGTTCATCCAAAGAATCCACAATTTGGCATCAGAACTAAATAATTCCTCCTATTCAACTAATGTCCATGGAACTAACTAAAAATTTTAATAAGGCAAGTGCACCTATTAATTAATAGTATAGCTGCAATGAATAAAGATATTGTTCACATGAAGACTAAAAGTACTAATAATTATTGTCTTTATATTATTTAACTGAATAATTCGAGTGATTGATTAAAAACTTAATTTAACTAAATTAATTAACTAACAAACATGATAAAGAATAAATCACGTAAATAATCGAGTAACAACCAAAAAACAAAACATTCACCTAGATTTCACCTGTCACTATCAATCTAAATTATAGAATTTCCTTACTTAGTAACTTGACCTATAGAAACCCTTAAATTATGCAAAATCTCTTTCGAGCATAAGAGCAAGTAACTCTAGGTTGATTAATTGATGTTTCTTTCTTATTAAAACCCCCATTATCTCATTAACTCATGCTATGGATTTCCCTATTAGATTTGACTCTAATCTACTATATTTATGTCGTCCTATTTTTAGGATTGCAAACAACTCTACTCAATTATGTAAGAGCTACTCTTAAATGATGTTTATTCAACCACCGATTTAAGCATATCAAACATGCATTAATAATCTAGAAATATCAAACCAAAAATTAAGCAAACATAATTGAGAAAAAGAAACTAAGTATTTATTATGTAAAATAAAAATCAAATGATAGAATCTATCATAGGGTTTATCTCATTGGCTATTTAGAAAATTAGTTCATGCTTGAAAATAGAAACATCCAAGATATAGTATAACCGAAAGAATGTAACGCCCCAAAATTTTAATTTTTGATTTTGCATTTATATGACACAAATATCTGTCTGCTTCAGTGGTTTAGTGTTCTGGGTGTGCGCGAGAGGTCCCAAGTTCAAGCCATGACTTGGGCAAATTTTGGTATTTTTATGAATAAGCCATATCTCTGGTCAGTAGGCTTTTACTTAATTGTGGGTAAGTACTTAACAGAATGGGCCTGCTGGTCTGGTGGTTAGGTGGAATGTTAGTCAGTTGGAGGTCCTATGTTCGAATCCCTGCATAAGCGAGAGACTTATTTTTGCTATTGGTGTCGTGTAGGTGTTTGAGTGGAATCAAAATGCTAGGTAGTTGAGATGTAATGGGGAGTTGGTGGAGAGAATTAAGAGGAAAGGATTGGGAGGTTATCAGAATTCTATCCATTATCATTTCATTTTAGAAATTTCACCTCTCTCTTCTCCTTTCTCTCTATCTTGCTGTTGTTTCATCTCTCATTGTTTTCCTTTGCTACCAAAATTTCTGTTGTTTTCCTTCCTTTTCATTTCTTTTCTTTCTTTCAGTCATTCCTGTTGTTCATCGTTTGGTTGCGCGTACTTGGTAAGTCTGTAGTTTTTGGTAATCTAAACATTATACTGAATGTTTATTACAGAGGAGTTTTGGTTGGTTGATAGGAGTTAATCGAGGGCTGGAGATCAGCCATTAACGTTCAAGGGTGCGGAGTTCAGTTGTTCGATTAAAGGTAAGGGATTTTTCACTCAAATGATGGATAGGTTGTTTTGAGATTAGTTTTTTAATTCATTGTTAAGACAAATAATTAAGTGTTATATTGGTCAAATATATGTTCTTAAAGGCTCGGGTTACTTTTCACAGTGAATTGAGACCAAGTGTGTACCCGAAATTATAGAAAATGGGGTTTCAGTGAAAGTCGAAAACCCTACTGTCGACGCTACATGGGCGTGTAGTCGCCGGTGTGGTAAGTCGTGTGCCCTGACATGGGGTGTGATCGACGAAGCCAGGTCGTGTGTAAAGGACACGGCCGTGTGATGGCCAGGTAGGCTGTGTGTGACACACGGGCTAGACTGATTTGGGCCGTGTGGGCCATACAGGCGTGTGGGTCCACATGAATAGTTCACACAGGCATGTGGGATTTTAGGCCAGGTAGTGTGATCTACACGGCCAAGGCCAATTTGGGCCGTGTGGGCCACACGGGCTTGTGAGTCCGTTTTTACTGAATCGAATTCTAAGGTTGCACGGGTCGCCCAAGTCGACTGTGAACCTACTATAGGGTCGATAAGCACTACTTAGACCACTAAATGTCTGAAACTGATTGTGTGACTTATGTACTGAGCATGTTATTATTATGCATGTATACTGATCTGAATGTATGTACTGATAATCATGAAAATAGCATATCATTTATTGTATGTTGCATTGCATGGGGTTGGGATGATGATATTGGAGGAAGTGTACTAAAGGCTTTAAGCCTATTGACTGGCGGCTCAGCTATAAAATATACTGAGAGGCTCTTAAGCCTATTGACTGGTAGCTTAGCTGCATTATACTGATCGGTACAGCTTGGAGTGTAGGGATGGGTGGGTGTTCTAAACCCCTCAGTAAGTGTAGGGATGGACGAAAATGGCATATTAGAGGCTGGTGGGTAGGATTTTGTTCTGTGATTACTGCATACATGACTATTATTGTGATGGGCTACGACCCTAATGCATATCTGATATTGAAACTGAAAAGGGCCAAGGCCCAAACTGCTACTAATACTGGAAAAGGGCTTAGGCTTAGACTGTGTGTGATTGTTTTCTGTGATTTACTGTTTACTTGTTTTTTATGGGTATTACACACTGAGTTTACGTAAAATCACCTTTTTCTGTTTAATGTGTATAGGTAATCCCCAGACTTAAGCGGATCGGTGCGGTAGAGGACTCGACGGTGACCACAATTTTCATTGAACTTAATACGATGATAGTAACACCCCAAACTTGGCCTAGAAGTCTAGATTGAATTCGGAATGTTACATTGATCACCGAAGTGATCATAGGAAAATTTTACAAAACATTTTATCTCAGTGAAACAAAATTATTTGAAAACATTTAATAACCAACCAATAACAGTTTGTAATAAAACTTAATGTAACTTAATGTAAACCTGTTTAAAATATACGATTAAAACATAAATCAGAAACTACACCACAACATTATAAATCCTTACAGTCAAACTTAAACAAATAATAAAATCTGAAAATCACAACCAAAAAATCCACTCCGTCGAGATTGTCTGAGACCTCCGCGTACTTAGTCCGTCAACAGAATCTAAAACTATACCTAAAAGGAAACAGAGGAGGGGGCGAGCAACTCGAGCTAAATGTGAGATCAAACCAGTTAAACTACATAAACGGAAATCAGGAACTAGAAGCAATTCAGTACAGAATATTCTTACAGACAGATAACAGTTGAGCAGACATGCCCGTGTGGAATCCCTAGGCCCTAAATCAGTCACATGGTCGTCTGTCACGAAACACACGCCCGTGTAGAAGCCCTAATTTCCCAAATCAATCACATGGCTGTGTGGCCAAGTCGTGTGACTCCAAATCCCTAATTCCCAAATTTACACGCCCGTGTGCTTAGGGGACACGGCCATGTGAAAGTCGACAAAATCCCCAAATTGGCTACACAGCCATGTGGCCAGGCCGTGTGGCACCCAAAATCGACCAGAAACCTTTGTTCCCAAATCCACACAAGCGTTTAAGCCACCATCAGGGCAACCATGAACCCCGAAAACACCGTTTAAGCCACCATAATAATCCCTAACATTCACCTTATCAACATATATCAAAAAGTGGCGATTTCTCATCACTTCCATCGACTAAAAACTCAAAATTCCTGGTTCAACAATCACTCAAGATAACCCAAAATCAAAGTTTGCAAAACCATTAATCAATTTTAAAAAAAAATAACAATGTAGTTACAGTTCAAATCCCATACCTATTATATGACGACGAAGAAGCCGAAGGAGGAGCGCCAATCGCAAAATCCGTAGACAAAAATCATTTTTGAGAGAAAAAAATGTCAAGAACCAAAAAGTATTGAAGAGAAGAGAGGAAAAAGGAACGTGAAAACTGACTAATTCCCCTAAATAAATCCAAACCAAATAAAAATAAAATAAAAAGAATAATTAAAAAAAAACACTTAAGCAAAAATAACTTAATGTAACAAAACAAAACGCCCTTGCATGCATAAGGATTAGAACTCAAGACCACCAACACATTATCACTCCACTTAACCACTAGACCAACAGGCCCATTCTTGTCACCAAATTGCACAACTAATCATTTATATGCTACCTCTTCACTGTCCCTATGCTCCAAATTCAAAACTTCTAGGCCCAAAATTCGGGACGTTACAATGATTTATGATTATGGTTTTATTATTGGTTAATTTTTGTAATTTGGGCACTTTTCGGACATTTGCTTAATTTGGTTTTATTTTATTTGGTTTTATGGATTTATAGCTGCTAGCCGTAGGAAAACTCGATTTTTAAAAAGCTACGGTTTTCTCTAAACACACGATTGATTCAATTGTTTTAAAGCTTTCGCAATAAGATATGTTTTAAACTATTGATTAAATGAGTAAATCGAGTTTTGGAACTATTAAGAGGAAAAGAAAAGTAATTAAACAGGAATGGTCTTTGTCGCGACAACGTAGTTTTCAAACACACTATCATGTGACATCACCAGATTCGACCGTAACGTCTAGGCCAGGTTTAGGGTGTTATAAAGAAATAAAGAAACTCATGATAATCTCCTAAGAAATCAGTTGGGAATCTTCAATCTTGATGGAAATCTGCTTCAAAATTGACTTCAATGGTGCTTTTCGAGTTGTTTTCTTTGAATATTATATGACAGCTCCCTCCTATCTTCTAATTTTTGTCATATATACATTTTAGAATGCCCAAAAAACCTAAAAGTCATGCTTTTCCGCTACTCAGTATGCAAACCTATGAAATCTACACGGTCTACCACACGTCCGTGTGGGTCACATGGCAATGTGGAATGGTTTAGCCCGTGTGGCTCTTGTAGCTTGCTCCGACGCTCTGATTTTCACTCGTTTTTCACTCATTTTATTCCCAAGTGCTCTATTAAGCATTAAAACATGATTTAAAGGAGTAGGAGCATAAAATTCACAATTAACATAGGATAATCACCCAAAAATGCTAAGAGTGAGGTCAAAACATGTTACTTTTAGCACTTATCATCAACCTTCACCTATTCAATCATACTTTTAAGCCATTCAAACCAACTTTTAATCATGCCATATCAAGCTCAATTATGCTATTTAAATGTCACACACAATATCATACAAGCTACCAGAACTTACATCTATATATTTGAACATTGACATTTCATAATTCAAACATCTACAAAGTTTAAGCCAAACTATCAATTCAAAGTTGACACTTATCTTACCACCTATCTACATGCCACATAATCGAAATAAACTAATCAAAAGACTACGAAGTTTATGCTAGGATAATGTGAGCTTCAAGATGATCCGTTTAACAGGTTCCACAAGTCAGCAATTTACAAGAAAAAGGAAAACAACGAGGTAAGCATTTTGAATGCTTAGTAAGTTCATAGGTATTTAAATGAGAAACTTACCTCGATTTACAATTAAACATATCGAAATAAATAACTTGGCAAAGTTTGTCTAACATAGTAAATCACAACAAGGTGAGATTTAATACATAAACAATCATGTAATGAACCATATTGACAATATATGAATACATAGGATTTAAGTAATCATATATGTATACCAAGGCCTCATATTTAATTCTTTCACTAATACCATATTGGACATTCAAATACATTTCGTGTCTTCTCATTTTCTCATTTCTTATTATCAGTATTACTTGATGAAACTCAGTAAATGAACACGAATACATTGGTACTAGTTACATACGTTGTTTGTCTGAGCTGAACATATAATCGTGTCAAATTACCTATCCAGGCTAAACCTTTATACCGACACAACAAAGAGCTTAGCTAAAGCTGTAAATATAAATCTCAAGTTACCTATCCGGGTTAAACCTTTAAAACGACATTATGTTACTCGTTCGAGCTAAACCTGTGTCACATGTATCTTTGAGTTTGTAACAAATGTTGGCTTGGTAATCATCAGTAGTCAATCCATATCCAAGTGTACAAGGAATTTACTAAGTTCATTAGGGTAATTTCAACATATATGTTCACTTTTTTTTTTTACAATTTAGTCCAAATCTCAGATTTTGTACCAAATCATAAATAATTCAAATTTTAACTAAACATATATATTTTTTTAAATTTTAAATACATAACAATTTAAACACAATACAACATATGAACTTACCTGATTAGATAAACAGACAAGTTGAATTGTAAGGACAAATCCATAATTTTTCTTTTTTTTCGATTATCATTGGTTTGGTTCAATGGCCGATCTAAACGATAATTCAATTTAATTTATCAATTCCAAATAGTTTATAATGTTCTGTTATATGCATTGAATAGTTCAATTTCATTATTCAAATGCTCCCTAATTTTTTTTCATTTTATTCAATTTATCCCCTAAAATCGAAATTGCCATAACTTTCAAATTTAAGCTTTGATTTCAAAAATGATCTCAATTACATCCTTCTGTAAGCCTCTATTATCAATAATTATAGAAATATTACACCAATTTCAAAATTTATGCACTTTAGTGTAACACCCCTAACCCAAATCCGTCACCGGAATAGGGTTATAAAGTATTACCAAATTTTACAATTTAAACTGACAGAAAAATTCAAATATTTCATAACATATAGCATTCATGTCAAAAACCAATCATAATCATGCATTTTGTTCCTAATACAAGCCCTCGAGGCCCAAAATACACTTTAGAAACAAATCGAGACTAAATTAGAAACTTAAAAAATATTTCGGAAACATTTAAAATTTTCAAAGCTACAGGGGTCACAAGGCAGTGTGGCCAGGCCGTGTGGGCATCCGAAATAGGGACACACGGCCATATTCTAGCCCGTGCTCATGCCCGTGTAATTCACTAATTTATGCCATACGGCCAAACCACACGCCCGTGTGCTATGCCCTGTGAGCATATTAACTTGCGATCTTTAAAAGATACAGGGGACACACGGCCGTGTCACTTGGCCATGTGTCACACACGGCTAAGACACACGCCCGTGTCACTGCCGTGTGGACGAAAATAGGTCATTTTATAAGCCACATTTCTCACCCAATTCGGCATCCACCTACACTCAACATTTTGCATATACACATGTCATAATTAGGCAACTAAAAAAAGCCAAAATCAAGCCTTAAACATGTAAAATCATCACATACAACCAATATGCAAACATGTCAACCATGTATCCAAATTTACCTAAGTGACCAAATACATATATGCATAATTGTACCAAAACCTATCATGTATGTCATTTATCAAGCTCACCTATTTGATACCTAAAATACCAATTCACAAGGTAAATCATTTTACATCATTTCATGTCACTTAACTTACTTACCAAAACATTCCAATATTTCCAAATGGTACCAAATATACCATTCTAACTAACATCAATGTACCTATAAGTTTTCCATAACAAAGCACTAAATCCCACCAAGATATATAACATATCTTATATGCATATTCAAACCACATTTTTACTTTCCATCATTCTACCATATAAAACACACATCAAATATGATAAGGCCATATATATATACACATCAAAATATACCAAACATAAGCCATATAAGTGGCTAATCTCAACAAACCACTTATATGCCAACATATGTCAAATTAACCTATACATGCCATTATAACCGAATTTAAATAACCAAAAGTACCAAAAGAGCCGATGAATAGTGTGATATAACTCCGACAAGCTTCCAACCTGAACAAGCTTTCGGATCACTATAAAACACAGAAAATAACACAGAGTAAGCTTTTAAGCTTAGTAAGTTTGTATAATAAAGAATTTAGCTTACCATTTTAATCACATTTAAGGTAAGTAAACCAAAGCATATCTCAACTCAATTTGGCCAAAAGCCTAACACATATTCATCAACCAGGTTAGCCAATCATGTATGAGTTCAAAAACTATTCAAATTCCATATACATGTAGCATCTATACTATGTATCCATATATCATATACAAACCATTTTCATATAATTCATGTAAATACCTATACTAGTTCATATCGAACTCATATAAACTCGTAACAAAACTGTGCCAGTTGAACCATTTAGAATATCATGGGATACAAGGGTAGTATACACGAGGTGTACTAAACTGTAATCTGTCAATTCCTATATATGTATGCTCATACGAGCTGTAAACGGTAAGCTTCTCTGAGCTGAATAACGGTAAGCTCCTCCGAGCTGAATAAAGGTAAGCTCATACGATCTAAGTATCGATAAGCTCATAAAAGCTGAAATCGGTAACCCTAATGACATGTTATTTGTATCCTACGAATTCCTAAGGTTCAAACGGGGCTCGATAGTCGTCGTATGTCATCAGATATGTGATCAGTAATTATACATAGAAATTATACAATCCATATACATATATTTCAATTAGGGCATATAAGTACGCAATTTAATTACATGAACTTACCTCGGCGAGTTTACATAAATACAAAGGTGACTAATCCGATATGTTTCCTTTGCCTCAATCTAACTCCATACAAGGTCTATCTAGAGCTATATGAATGAATTTAACTCAATTCAATATAATTCATATTCAATTTAGTCCAACACACATTTTTGGAAAAATTACCATTTTTCCCTTATACTTTTAATTCTTTGCAATTTAGTCATTATCTCATAAAAATGGAAATTTGCAAAATTCCATTACAACCCATCGTAGCCGAATTATATACATGCTTATAACAGCTCACATTTTTTAAAAATTCACAATTTTACCATACAATTTATCACATTTTTCAATTTAATCCCTAATTGATAATTTCATCAAAAATTTCTTTACAAAAGTTGTTTATCTAACAACCATTCATTTTCTACCATTAACTTTGAAAACCCTAAAATGTTCATCAATGGAAAAAATCAAATACTTTAACAATTTCAAAAATTAGTTCCCGGGCTAGCTAGATTAAGCTATAACGATCCCGGAAATATAGAAATCATTAAAAACGGGACGAAAATCATACCTAATTGGACAATGGAAGCTTGGCTGAATGTTGCTCAACAAAAATGGCTTTCTTTCCTCTTCACAATAAGTTAAAGAAGGAAGAAAAGATGATACTTGGCTTTTATTTTACTTAATTTTGTCTTTATTTACTTAATTACCTATTTAACCTTTTAAAACATTAATAATTACAAAATTGCCAAGCCATTATCATCCACTAACACACAAATGGTCTAATTTCCATATAAGGACCTCTACTTTAAAGTTATATAGCTATTAGACACCTTTAGCTATTAGAACACAACTTTTGCACTTTACGCAATTTAGTCCTTTTTTATCAAATTGAGCATGTAAACAGTAAAATTTCTTAACGAATTTTTTATATTGTAATACTATCATGCTGTAGACCATAAAATAATAATAAAATAATTTTTTTAACTTCAGATTTGTGGTCCTGAAACTACTGTTCCGATTTCACTTAAAACGAGTTGTTACATTTAGTCCCTATGTTCAAAAACTAGGGATTGAACTTTACAAACTAGTCCTTTTTCACTTCTAAGCTTAAAATCTAAAAATTTCAAACCAAAAAATTTAAGAAATCAATAATGACAACTTTTTAAAACTTTAACAGTATTACAAATTGGTACACAAACTAGCTAAATCGAGCTCTCAGGACTTTAAAAACACAAAAACTACAAGAAAATAACTAAATCAAACTTATCAATTGAAGGCCAAATGGTTTGAAGCTAAAGCAACGGATGCCTAACTTTTCTTTTTGTTTCCCACAGTGAAGAAGAAGAAAACTAAAGAATGATAATCCTTTATTTTGTTATTTATACATAGGTTAGTTTATAATTAATTATAATTAACCGAATTAACTATTAGTTAGCTTAATATTAACATGTTTAACAAGAATTGGTCGAGTATAATTGTCATCCACCTATTTAATTTAATTGTAAGGGTCCAATTGCTTAATTGGTCCTTCGATTAATTAAAAATCCATAGTAATTAACTTTTACTACTTTTACAATTTAGTCCTTGTACCTTAATTAACTATCTACTTGACAAATTTAAAGGACCAAACTTTAATTAACCATACTACTAACCTAATAACTATTAATTAATAATATTTATGGACTCGAACATCGAAAATGGGATTTCGAAACCACCGTTTCTGACACCACTGAAGAATGGGCTTTTACAAACTTTTAGTGAGAAAGTTAATTTCTCTCTATGAAAACTGAAAACTTTGAGCTTTTAGAAAATAGAATTTATTCTATAAATATAGTACCACTGTTTTCTGACAAAGTAACGACACTCAATAGGTGTGATAATTAGGTCATCTAATAGTTCCTATTTATAAGAAAAAGATACAAGAGTTCTACTTGAATAAAGGTAATTTAGTAATAATATTTTAATAGAAAATGTACAGTTTTCCTGTTAAGAAACCCTAGCAGGCGATGACACCTTATTGGAACAAGGTTTTTTCTACCCCAGATGTATTGTTAATGGGCTCTCGATCGTATCTCATGTATTAAGTATAATTATATGTGTTAGCTAGATTTTTAACCAACACATAATTTTAACTAACCCAATAACTATTTTTCTATTTTAAAAATAATTAATTAATTAATTAATTTACTCAATTAAATTATTTTCTCAATCTAGTTCTAATCCAGTTAAAGTTGTAAAAGTTTTATCATATTAGAATCTATGAGGAAATACATTTAATTGCCTCATTCAATAGAACTGCGATGACTAATTAATTTAATTATCACTTTGAACTTCAATCATTTAACTGGAATCAATTAAATAATAATTCAAAGAAATTAATTTAATTTCTAATTTATCTTTTATATTCAGTGAGAAAACACATTTAATATGGATAGTGATACATGTAATATGTTTATCTTAATTGTTGTTTTCATTCATTCCATAGTATATTTTTTACATGCAATTCGTTTTGGGTTATATCGAGCTAGTGGAATGACCAATTAGACATATATAATTAGAATTAGAGCTCAAACAATTTGTAATTAAGTTTCAACTCTTCGCCTATTAGTTACAACATTATTTAATCATGGGGCATTCCATTAAAGTACCATGATTGAACTCTCACATATTATTTACCGATACATACGTAGATGTGGTGAAATTTATTAAATTCCATTCACCAAAGGTGCCAATTTTCAAGTTTTGAAAATCAATCAACTTGTGATGACTTCATAGCGTTCAAAGATCTATCTCTTAGCTTCGAAGCATACTTTGAATCACTTGATTTCAAGTTCGAGAGCTCAATTATGACCATTTTACTGAAGACTATGCGAGTAAAACTTTTGGACGGGATTATTACGAAAATTATGAGTTTCGGACTTTTAATTCGAGTTTAAATCATATTGAGTTTATTTTTAGGATTAATTTTTATTATATATGAGCCCAAGATTGTATTTATTAGGAATTATTTTTTTTTTTGAATTTTGGATATATTTTTAAGTATTTTAAGTTATTTATGAGTTTTATGTTTATTAGTCAAATAAGAAAGTCTAGTTTAAAACTACTTATTATTTAGATTAATTAGAGTTTCAGTATAGTTGAGAGTTTTATTTGGATATACTTAGCTAGCCTATATAAGGGCCTCTTCATTATTCATTAAGGATACAATTGTTTTCATTGATAAAGTTTTTAACTCTGAGAGTTAGTTTCTTTATGCAAGAGTTCTTTATTGTGATTTTTAGAAGTAGTTTTCTTCTCGATTTTCTTTAAAGAGTTAGGGGAATTCATTCTTCATCCTTTAATTTGTCAATGATTATTTCTTGAAGGGTTGATTAGAGCCATTAATTGAGTTTATTGGGTTTATATCTCAAAAAGTTCAATTGGACAGTTATCCATTTATCCATCACACCCATCAGTTAATTCGATTCATTTTTCACTTTTAAATTTTGTTTATTTATATTTTATTTTGAATATTTATTCTTTGTTTTTAAATTTTTTATTTTTTTATTTTTATTTTCGTTGTTTTCTTAAATTTATTTGGTGTCTTCTTTTCAGGTCAAATCTAAATCTTTCTTTTTCGAGTTGAATAGCTTGAATATGATCTTCTTCCGCTCTATTCTTATTATATACCATTATGAAAATAACTTAATAATTGTTTGTCTAGTGACCTTGTCTTAAGTATGTTACCCTCGTAAGAAGCCTTAATTTTTTTTGGGTTAAATCTGTTCGTCTAGTTTTGGTCCTATTTTATCTCATTGCAACCATTACATTTGTAAATGAAAAGTTCAATTACTAACAAATAGTAATTACATCATTTGTTCTAGAGAAAGGACCAATGGTCACGTTACTTTTCAATTTTTCATGTAATGCCATTAAGAGGATATCATTCACCTTTTATTGTGCTATAAATTAATTCCGATATTGCTATTGAAGTTATGTCATGTGAAAGTCACATACTCAACATACCAGCTTTCAGCTCTTTAGTTATTTGAACTCAAGCTTTTAATACATTAAAGTATACAATTCAGGCACATAGTCAGTTGGTTACTCAAGATTGTGGTAAGTTACATTATAAACTTCACAAGTGAATTAATCGTAAATAAATCTAGAATTAATTCAACTTGAGTCTTATATGACGTATTATTAATCCACACAATTACATTTATTTCTCTATTTTTAGGAGATTCGATACTCTAGATAAGGTATCTCTCTTATTAGATTGATAGATATAATATTAGTCTTTTAATCAATTTGCTCAAATTCAATTAATTAGACTATGAACCTTTTAAATTACCTACTAAGAGAGGTTACCTTCTTGCATTACGATCTGATCACGTAATGCAATTTAGTATTACTTAAACATTGAATAATCAATAAGCTAATATTTATTTATATTTTGCTTTGCAAGCAAAAAAATATTGAGAACTAATACGAACAATATTAATATGAATAATAAAATTTTATTTAAACTAATCTATTAAAAACTTTACCTATACAATTAGTAAATAAACTATTGAAAATTTTGCATATACAAATAATGAATAAACTACACATAGGGTATTAAATCTTAACACGGATTCACTTTCCTCTTTAATCATTAGTTTCACCAAAAGGTCCTCACTGTCACAAGTCATACCAAATGAGACCCAAGAAGATCATCAACACTAAGAATGTTAACAACTTTCAACATCTCTTTTAGGGTCACACTATTGAAACTACGCTAGTTAAAGTAAAACATTCAAAATTTATTTATAGTACAAGTCTCTACAAATGTAACTCTCCACCCCTAATCTTGGGTGAATAATCAGTGAGTAACAAGCCTCCCTAGCAGGAAAAGGAAAATCTCCCAATTTGTTTCTTATTAAGACATTTTTTAGGGGAAATACATGGCATTGATAAGGAAGTGATACACTTTGGACATTTCATCGCTCCAAGACTAAAATTCGTCCACTCCAAGAGAACCCTTAAATTTAAGGGTGAACTAATCACTGAAGTTGGTAGCAGAAGGCACCTATCGAAGTTTCCTGCAATCTAAGTACATCGCTAGCAGGGGTAATATGTCCCTGATAACTACCCAAGAGCAATATGGTACAGTCGAAGTATCCTCGCAAACCAAGGATGAAAGGGCAAATAACAACCTACCTCAAGCAAATTTAAGAGAAGGTAAAAGCCTCCCTTATCGACTTTAATCTCACTTATCTAATGAAGAGCTATAAAGCCATATCTATAGTCATATGGTTTCAAACATTACAATTCCATCATGGCTGTTATTTCCTCCGCGGTGGTGATCTATAACAATTCTTCACCCTCTACTGATACACGGAATGCCATCGATATACGGTTCAACGATGGGATGGCAACTCGTACCGTTGATAACTGTCTTCACGTCTACAAAACCAATTCATCCCAGTAACTAGGAATATCCCTCGCTAGGTTCATCAATCCCTATACCAAATCCTTGGAAACTCGATTAATCAAAGAACAGCTGGGGAAATGATGGTGAGAAGAACCAGTGAACCGATGGCGATTGATTAGCGTACCTTCAGAATGTCATGTATGCAAGCAGCAGAACGAAACAGTGGAACATTTATTCAAAGAACGTAATTTCACCAGAACAGTTGGGTTTGGATGCCATTTGTCTCTCCAAATGGATGCATTACAATACACGACGCTCCTTCAAAATCTACAAAATTGGTCAGACAGTTAATAATAAAAGTGACCACGGATAGGAATTCTTCACTTACCTTCTTGTCGGTTTTTAGACCATTTGGAAAGTTCAAAATGAAAAGGTATTTAACAACACCGAGTTAATAAACTCTCGGTAACCATACTTAATGCGTTCCACAGTAACAAAATCCACTCTCTTCGTCCTGCTTGTGATCCAAAGCTGAACAACGCAACTCACACTACTCAAGAGGTGTCATCTTATGGATGGGAATTTTCCATTGTCAATCGGACCACTGGGTACTATGGTGTGGTTGTGTTGGGTACTGCTAGAAATAGGAATCAGATAATACTGTTGCATAAGATGGAGTGTAACTCTAAAACTCCATAGTTGGCTACTATTCCTAAAAGTATTACTATGTAGCATCGTGGGAGTTGAAGGACAAATCATAGTAATGGATTAACATCCTCATGTACAAGGTGCCTATCAATTGGAAGCTCAAGCCCATTGTCCAAGATCTCCGTCACCTACTACAGAAAATGAACGTTCAATACCGAGCGGTTCTTGACTCATGTCAGACGACAAGTTGATTGTATGGCGAGAGCTGCTGATAGGTATAGAATACATTTTTCTTGGCCTTAGCTGTAATGCGTTATTATGTTGTACTGTTTGCAATGGTATAAAAAAATATTATAGATTATATACCCGGATTCCATCTATCTATATATCAGAATTACGAAATAATCCAAAAGAGGTGAACCATCATAGCTTTGCAACATCTGCCAAGTCATAAGGCAAAGGGTGGCATGGCAATCACCCAGCAAGCTAGACAAAGGAATCAGATGACAAATGTAAAATACATAATGTACGTGTCAACCTCTTGCCATGCAACCTTTGCATGCTTAATTTGGCAGCCTCACACTTTAATTTGGTTTTTATATATCAAATCTTTTACATTTATTCATCCAATTCTCCATTCTCTCTAGATTTTTAGACCAAACCATGGATCTTATTCACAAGTTCCTCAACCTCGTAGCTCCTTCATTCACTTTCTTTTCATTTGTCTTTTTATTACCACCCTTTTATTTCTTCAACTTCTTCCTTTCCACCTTACGCTCCGTTTTCAGTGAGAATCTTGATGGGAAAGTCGTCGTCATCACAGGCGCTTCTTCCGGTATAGGAGAGGTAATTAACTTTACATCACCAGTTCTCAATTTTCACGAGACGAAAACCTAAAAACAAAAATGTTGTGTGTGTGCAGCATTTGGCATACGAATATGGTAGAAGAGGAGCAAGGTTAGCTCTGACAGCAAGAAGAGAGAAATCACTGCAAGAAATTGCTGATAGAGCTCGTGATTTGGGGTCTCCCGATGTTATTGTAATTCGTGCTGATGTTTCTAAAGTTGATGACTGTAGACGACTTGTTGAGGAAACCGTGAATCATTTCGGAAGATGTAAGTCTATAACTTATGTATGTGCATGTATAAATAACAGCGGACAATCCCGGAGCATAAGAGTAAAATTAGACTTTGACAAAATAATAATAATAATTTAATTTAATTTAATTTACATTTTTACTATAGTTTGCCATAAAAAAAAATTTTGGCTCCGCGACTGACAACTGATACTGTTCGTTAATATGTCATGGGCTGGTTATGGATACAGTGGACCATCTGGTAAATAATGCTGGAATCAATACAGTCTGCATGTTTGAAGATGCACCTCCAGACATGTCTCTTTTCAGAGCTATAATGGTACATGATTTTCTAATTAACTATAACTAGATTCAGGTCAGTGTTTTTTTCTTTATGCTTCTAATACTGTCACTGCAGGACACAAATTTCTGGGGTTCGGTTTATACAGCCCGATTTGCAGTTCCACACCTTAAAAACAGCAAAGGCAAGATCGTTGTCATGTCTTCAGCAGCTTCATGGATGAATGATCCAAGAACAAGCGTCTACAATGTAATTTCAGCCACTTAATTTTGCTATTTATTATGATGATGATGATGATGATGATGATGATGATGAGTAGTAGTAGTTCATAATTCTTCAAGGGCTTAATTCATGTCAGGCAAGCAAAGCAGCATTGACAGCCTTTTTCGATACATTAAGGATTGAACTTGGATCCGAGGTTAAGATAACAATTGTAACACCTGGTTTTATCGAGTCTGAAATCACCCAAGGCAAATTCCTTCAAAGAGATGGTAACATGGAAGTTCAGCAAGACATGAGAGATGTAAGTAAACTAGTGTTACTTTGTGTTGTAAATTGTAATAATAAACCTGACCATTTCAAAAATTGAATAGGTACAAGTGAGTTCTATCCCAGTAGGGTCAGCCAGTGGGTGCGCCCAGGCAATAGTGAACAGTGCAAGCAAAGGAGATCGGTACTTGACTCAGCCATCATGGTTCAGGGTGACTTACCTGTGGAAGATGTTTTTCCCGGAACTGGTGGAATGGGGTTACAGATTATCCCATTTCTCGAGGCCAGGAGCTCCACACCAGCAAGCACCAAGCAAGAAGATATTGGATTTCACTGGTCTCAAGAATGTTGTTTACCCATCATCCATCCAATCACCTGAGATTAAGACTGATTAATTAATCTGCACCAACCTCAATCTGTTTCAGTACTCTAGTCATATGTTTGAAAGTTCTATCCATGTATGTATGTCAATATTGGAAAAGCTCTAATGATAAACTAGTGTGTGTTGTAATAATGAACTTTCAACTTTCTCACTGGTTGAGCCTTAACTAATCCGAGACAAAATAAACATGATGGGGTCCTCATCAAGGATCTACTCCTGCTCTTTGCCATTAATTTGACTGGTTTATAATTAATATAAATAACTAACAAAAGAATGAAGTTTTTAAAAACTGAAAAAGCATATGTATTTTTTTATTTTTTATATAAAATGATAAAAACACCTCCAATGTTGGTACTCAATTACCATATAATAAATAAACCTTGAGAAAAAGAATTGACGAAACTGATTATATATATCATACACAACTATTTAACTAAGATGGCTCAGCATAAATAATGGTTTGGGCATAATTTTCATTAAGAAAAGGCACAAAATTACATCACAAACAGCAGCTACTCGGTGTTTTGAAAGTCACACTACAAAATATATAAGCAATCCCCCGGGCAAAGGAGTAAATTCGACTTGGTAACCAAAGGGAACCTCTGGAATGGAACAATGGTTGGCTTAAGTCATCCTTTGCGCGGCTTCCTTCGCAAGAAGCTTCTCCTTTGCCTTGGTTCTGGCTTGTGATTTCGAGCCCATGATACCACCTCCCCACTTCTTCCTGTACTCATCGTACTTGTCGTTGAAGTTGGCCTGTACCACATATGTTACTTATTATTCAGTATGTTGAAATCAATTTGAAAAATATTCGAGGATATAATCTTACCTTGATTGCCTCGAGGATTTTGCTGAACTCCATCTTATCCTCGTTCTTAACCGTGGTCAAGCACAAGACAGATGCAGTTTTCTTGTGGACAATCTGTCGTTAGCACAAACACATAAGTTGCCTACTTGACAATTGGCAGAAAAGCACAAAAGTCTGAAAGACAATTACCGATCCCAATCGTGCTTTCCCCTTGACAATGCAGTAGGGGACCTCCATCTTTCTGCACAAAGCAGGAAGCCAGACTACAAGCTCTATGGGATCCACATCGTGAGCGATGACAACCAATTGTGCCTTGTTCTACATAGGTGATGGTAAAATTTATAAGAACTTCACAGTAAAAGAAAATGCAGGGTACCATACTAGCTGAACTGACGAATATAAAGAAACAAGAGGGCAACCTGTTCAATAAGGTAGGTAACATGGTTAAGTCCATATTTCACAACAATTGGTTTCTTAGACTCAGGAGCTTTGCCTTCAGCCTCAGCCTGAGCCTTTTTCAGTAGACGTTCCTTCTTGGCTGCCCGGTCCTCGGGTCTGTACTTGAGAAGCAGCTTGAATAGACTCGTAGCTGAAATAAGACATAAAATAACAGAGAATCCTGATCATTAAACAGAAAAAAATTCTCCAGGAAAAGATGTGGCACATAATAAAACAGGGAATTAGGAGTTAAAAAATGAAGAATGAAGGATATACCGCAATATATGAGAACAAGCACAGCAGAATAAGCAAGCTTATGATAGCATCCATTTGATAGGCTATGCATTTAATATTTTGAGTTGACAATAGATCTTAAACTATTTCCTTACTACCAGCTCCCGCAACCAATTACTATCTTCAACATTCACCAGTTTCCATATTTCCATTTGCTATTATTTTTACACTAGACTAATTTTCAGGAAAAAATGTTATACATCTAAAAGAGTATACCCAACAAAAGTTTACTCCATTCAAAGTTTTATTACATACACCTATGCTATGTTAACAGTTAAAAAGAGGAAACAGAAACCTGGGGAAAATAGAGGCGCTAATGGAAGCCATTATCTCTCCCAACGTAATATTTGACCAAAACAATAAAATAATAAAAGGTACATTAAATTTCTGAATCTAACACACAAAGTAGAAACAAGTGAAAATTCTACCACATACCAAGGTTCTTATCAAGAGTCTTGGTAAATTGGTTCAATGCTGGTGGGACCTTCAACCTCTGCTTAAGGATCCTCTTTTTCCTTTGAATGCGGACAACCTTAGGCCACTTTACAAATCGATGTAGATCCTTCTTTGGAGGTAGTGCCCCACCAATACCAAACTGCTTTGGACGCTTCTCGAACAGTGGATTCACAACCTTCTCCTAATTTCCAAATCAAAAGAATAATCAGATATGAAACCATCAAACCACGATCTGGTTATTTTAAGAATTCAGATGATGCAAAAGTGGAGGAAACTACTTGTTTCTTCTTGGCCGGAGCAGCAACCTTTACACCTCTCTTTGGGGCCTGCATTTAACAGCATAAAATTAAAAAACAGAAAAATGAAACCTTTTAAACAAGTACATCAATTCAAAACTATCTTCAAACTTCAAACAATTGAACTTTCATCACTAAACTCACAATAAAGAACGCAATTGATGAATTTCACTAAGGGGAAAACCGATATCTAGGGACAATTTCCTGTAAAGGACTTACAGTCCCAAAACTCAAACATTACTTCTTTTAGTTGAGCTAAGACTAATGCTAAGCTTTCAACTTAATCACTGTTAGCTACACGCTACTAAATCATAAAACTTGCCGCCATTAAATGTTTCATTTCTGATAAAATGATAGTTCTTTTTTCCTAGAAATCTATAAAAACCATCCGGAAACGAAGAATTCAGTAAAAAAAATCTCAAGTTCTAATCTTCTAACTTGATTCCGTATAACATTCAATCTAGAGAACAACAGAATTAAAAACTCAGGGAACTGCATCTTAAGTGTTTATAGCAACAAATTGAAAAGAAATAATACTGAATAGATACATAAGGTGAGAGACAACAATTGAAATGTGGCTGTCGGATTTACCATTTCTGCACTTCCTTAAGCTTGTTCTAAGCTTTTGTGGTTTAAGAAGAACGGCTAACGAAACCCTAAAAGCCGAGGGGGAACAAGTAGGGTTTTATACAAAAACAAGGCCAATGTTTGGTCTAGTTTGTAAAAACAACATGGGCCTAACGGTGCTCAGACATCAAAGCCAATAGTCCCAAATGCTACAGCCCGATACAAAGATATGACACTTTATATTCCGATCATATTTATAGGTACTAGTTTCTAATATTACATACCTTACATGTGATTTTATGTGTTTAGTATTTAATTAATTTTTTAACATATCCAATAAAGCAATTTTCTTCAAAATAATAATTAATATAATTAATTTTAATATTAATTAAGTGATAATTAAAATACTTAGAATTCTATTCAAATAATAATTATATTTGACATAAATAAAATTAGGACAACTATTTTATGTTAAAAATATTTTAACTAATAATTGTAATTTAAATTATAATTATAGTTATCACAATTTTTTTCTATGTTTTATACTTAGTGTTGGGGATCAACTTGTATAAACAACGAAATAAAAAAAAAAGTAGAGAAGATCAAACATAAATTTTACGTGAAAAACTCCTCCGAAAAGGATAAGAATCACAGGAAAATGAGGCTTTAGATTTTCACTAAATGAGTAAACAAACGAGTACAATATGAAAAAAATAAACCTAAATATACTAGACGTACAAATCCAAAACTCGAAAACAAAGCCCCAATTCTCTTTAAATATGTAAAATATTTAAAGATAGACATACTACATATTTATACTTTTTTATTTTAATCTTAATGTTTTTTATCTCTACAAAATCGATGTAATTGCATTTTCTATGTATGTCTTAAAGATTAAATTTCAAAATACAAAATGTATTTTGAAAACTGATATTAAATTTTGATTTAATTTAGATCTGTACACTAATAATAGATAAAAGGGCTAATGACAGAGATTACCCATATACTTTATCAAATCTATCAATGTGGTACCTATACTTTTAATTTGTCCATTTTAATATCTATACTTTTATTTCGTGGATTGACAAATCAACCTGTAACGAAGCGATACATAACAATAGGGGTGAGCATTCGATCGAATCGAGTCGAATCGAATGAAAAAATTTCGAGTTAATCGAGTTGACGAATCATACTTTATCATCCTAATTTGATTTGAAATTTTCTCGAATCGAGTCGAGTGAGATGGAATTCGAATCGAGTCGAATCGAATATATTTGTTCGAGTTAAATTTTAAAAAATAATTTTGGGTCCTTATAACTATTGTCACCCATCGTAATAAAATTTGTCCACCTTAATCAAATTTTTTATTAGCTTTCATCACCTTATGATTTATTTATTAATCTTTTATATACGAGTTATCTTCTTTGCTTGCTTGCTTGTTTCAATTATATTCAGATTTTTGTCACTATATATTTTGAAATTAAAAAATATACTAAATGTAAAAATGAGATTTTTTAATAAAATTTATATTAAAGATAAAATATGGAATTGATACTAATATAAAATTTTAAAACGAATATTTTATTGTATAATTAATAATTCAATTTTAATATAAATATTCAAAATGACTAAACAATTCAATAATATAAATAATATAAATGTGAAATTTAATTTAATAATATAAATAGTAGATATAAATAAAATTATTACTATTTATGTTGAGTGATTTTTTTGGATAATTTTGATTTTTTATTTTAGAAGTAAAGGGTGAAAAGTAAAAATTTAGGGGAAAAATAAAAATGTGAAATTTAATTTAATAATATAAATAGTAGATATAAATAAAATTATTACCATTAATGTTTAGTGATTTTTTTGGATAATTTTGATTTTTTATTTTGGGAGTAAAGGGTGAGAAGTAAAAATTTAGGGGGAAAATAAAAAGTTTTAGGGAATAAAAGTTTGAGGGAAAGTAAATAGGGAGGGTAAAATTTTGGAGGGAAAATATTAAAAAAAATTTGGGGGGTGGGCTTGGGGTAGATGTGAGGTGGGATAGGAAGTGAGTAAAAGTTTTAGGAGGAAAATGGGAGGGAATAAAAGTTTTGGGGGAAAATAAAAAGTTTTGAGGGTTTTAGGGAGTAAAATTTTGAGAAAAAGCAAATGAGAGAGTAAAATTTTGGTGGGAAATGAATTCTGAGTAGATTGGGGGGTTTGGATGGGAGGGGAGTAAAAGTTTTGGGGGAAAAGTGGGAAGGAATAAAAGTTTTGAGGGAAAAGTAAAAAGGTTTGGGAGTTTGGGGTAAAAATGTAAAATATTATAGTTTAATATTCGAATTATTCGAATTATTCGAGTTATTCGAATTTGAAAACTCAACTCGATTCGAACTCGAAATTCGAAAGAAAAATTCGAATTGACTCGAATAACTCGATTAACTCGAACAACTCGATTTGTTTAACTCGAAATTCAAATTTTTTTTCGATTTTTTCGAGTCGAATCGAGTTTTGCTCACCCCTACATAACAACATGGACCAGGCCCAAAATTTTGAACGGGTGGGCGCGAAGGCTTCGTAAAATTTTTTCTAAAAAATCAATTTAAAATAAAATAAATAACTTTTAATAATTTGATGTAATTTTAAATGTTGCGAAGTGAAAGAAAAAGCTTTTGCAAAAACCAAAAAGCCACTTCAGTTTCGTAGGAAGAAAAAAAAAAAAAAACCATTCATTTTTCATTCCGCTTCCACAAAAAATTTCAACTTTTCATTCTGAAAACAAAAAATAAATCTTGATTTCTTTGTAACAATATCAGTTTCATTGTTCATCCGAGAAAACGAGTTCCTTTGATACACCTACATAGTTCAAAAATAATCGAAAGGGTACCAACCCAATCGTTTCACTACAATCCCATTCTATCTCAGAAGTCTATTTTTATGTTTTCCTAGGATTAATTCAGCATTGCTTTTAACAAGGATTTTTAAAATTGTGTTTTGAAAACATGATTTTGATAAATAGTTTTAAAAATTTTGGTTAGTATTGCTATAAAAAAAATATTTTTGAGAAATAAAATATCCATTTTATACATGGTATTATAAAGTAATAACTAAGCTTTTAAATAATATTCAAATTAGTTAATATTATAATATTTTAATAAGAATATATAGAATAATTTATTATAATTTGTTATTAATATTTTAATATATGAAAAATAAATTTTAAATATTTTTAAGCAAATAACTAGAGAAGGGAAAGTACGATATGTTGGAGGGGTGCAAATGTAATTAAGCTGTCAAAAGCGTTTGGGGGGGACCCAAAAATTTTCTTCAAAAATTGTTTGTTTAGCATTCCTTTTTCTTCAAAAGTGCTTTTCATGTCAAAAATGCATTTAAAAAGTACTACTAAACACATCATTAGTATTAAGTGTATTAATGAGTTAGTTTTTTTAGTTTTTTTTAAATGTATTTGTTTTGAAAACCATTTTTTGAGTTTGTAGGGGGTTTAGGGTTTTTTTTTTTTATGTTAGCAAATTGGTTTTTGTTTATAGAGGATCAATATCCATTATTTTTATATATGATAATAACCATATTTAAAAAAAATCCAATGGTATAATTTTTATATATTTAAAAAGTGTTATAAAGAATGTTAAAGTTTGATATAAATAGAAAGTATTACTTTTTAGAGTAAAATGTTAATAGTTGTATAAAATAAATTAAAATATGTTCTGATAATGTTAAAACGACATATAGGGAATACTTTTAAAATATGTTATTTGTTTTGTTTATGTTATTTAGTATTGTTTTGTTTATGTTATTTGGTATGTTATAACATTGAAATGTCATATATATGTAGTAAGCAATGTCCTTCATGAAGCTCCCCTATTTACATGCATTTAAGTGGTAAATTTGTAGACAATCCTAAGTTAGATTATGTGGGTGGGGAGGTTTTTATTTGGGATATTGTCTTTGACTTTATCTCACATGTAATGTTAATTGAGATGGTTGTAGAAGTAGGGTTGTAACATCACATATCCGACTGGTCGCCAGTTGGAGCTATGGGATGTCATATTCATTGCTAAAGCAATTATGATCAACTATATACATAATGAATCAGTTATATATGCAAATACATATATTGCACATTCATAATATGTTACATAATCATTTTTGGGTTTTATATGAGCCTACAAAATCTATTAAGGTAACTCGGGGTCGAATAAGGATTAAATTATAAAATTTGCAAAATATCGGGTTGACATCGCTGTAACACCCTTTACCCGTATATGACGTCGGGATGGGGTACGAGGCGTTACCTTACTAAATCACATGCAACATTTCAACTTACACTCATTGAAATGTGTCCCAATTTAAAAAATTTTCAAACAATGTCCTACAAACCTTTATATGGGCCTACGAGCCCTAAAACATGATTTAGAAACGATCCGGGACCATTTCCGGCACTTAGGAAACTTTTAAAAAAATCCACTAAAAACAAGGCATACGCCCGTGTGGCCTCTGGACATGGCTATG
Organism: Gossypium stocksii; assembly: GCA_020496765.1. Lineage (NCBI taxonomy): Eukaryota > Viridiplantae > Streptophyta > Magnoliopsida > Malvales > Malvaceae > Gossypium > Gossypium stocksii. The sequence goes on from CM035622.1 coordinate 74,073,042, forward strand.
CTGATGGCCCGTGTGCCTCACACAGCCTACGCTCCTAGGGACACGTCCGTGCCCTTCGTCCGTGCAAATTTATTTTCTAACTTCGAACCTACAGAGGTTTTCACACGGCCTGGCACACGTCTGTGTGCTCAACCTGTGTCTGTCACACGGCCATCACACGTTCGTATCGCAGCCCGTGTGTAAAAACCTTGACATTCTGTTTTTGACGTCAACAAACACACGGCCATCGCACATGTCCGTGTGCTCAGCCCGTATGCGACACTGACTTGGCCAACCTAAGGTGCAGGGGACACACGGTCGAGCCACACGCCCATGGGGCAGACCGTGTGTCATACACGCCTAGATACAAGCCCATGTGTCTACCCTTGTGGACAAAAACAAGGCTATTTACCAAGCCTATTTGCCACCCTTTCTTGTACCATACTACACAACATTACAAAGCTATCTTCCCAACATATGCATACATCTTAAACATTCATAATCAATACCTCAATACACCATTCAATTGCTTCTTTAACCATACAATATTTCCACATAATTAATAAGTCAAATTTATGGCCAAGCATGTATTGAACAATAAAGCAACAATGGTTAAACTCACTTTACACTTAATACAACAACTAGCCTATACATGCCATATAACTAAAATTTTCAAAACTTTAAGTACCAAACCATGACGAGATAATGTGTTGAAATCTCCATCACCTTCCAACTCGAGCAGACTTCCAAAATCCTACAACAGGAGAGAATAAGCAAGGTAAGTTATAAATCTCAGTAAGCTCATATGATCATTTGATTTATATTAGTTATCGAATACACTTTGAGTAATCACACAAGCATAAAAAGTTTATATGGTCTCACCGTACAATCATTTACTCCCTTATAGGGTTTATCATGACTTTTGATAGCTTCCTCATTTCAATTATAATATGAAACGATTGCATACTCATGAAATCACTTACCATTACTTATGTATAACAATATGAAATATTTCACATTCGATTCTTTGATCATTTCATAAGTTGAGAATATTATCTCACATGTCAAACCATAACCTTTCTCGTTTTTACAATATAGGTTTATTACATACTTTTAAGCTTCTACCACTCAATATTCACATGAATTTCATATGTACTTGTCTCACTTAATTCGATTATGTTTTCACCGTTTTCTTGACCTTGTCCATTAATTCACTTACACATCAATAACAACACGTTATCTCGGGTTATTATTAACAAGTTTCATAAATTCATGAATCTTTCGCATCTTATATATAAAATCATATATGAATTCCATAATGTCTGTCTTACCCATTAAGTCATTTGGAATACCATCGAATGCATCGGGAATCACGTATGTACGGTACCACTACCACATCCCAGATATGGTATTACATGGAGATCGTCTGTCGATGCCATATCCTAAACATAGTCTTACACTGGCCCACGTCTATCTGTGTCGATGCCATGTCTCAGACATGGTCTTACACTAACACGTAACGAGGCTGATGCCATGTCCCAGACATGGTCTTACACTAGCTCTCGCATCAACGTTGATGCTATATCTCAGACATAGTCTTACACTAGTGCACATATCGAGCCGATGCCATGTCTCAGATATGGTCTTACACTGACTCTCTCATACCGAGGCCGATGCCATATCCCAGACATGGTCTTACACTGGCTCTCCTCTATCCGTGTCGATGCCATGTCCTAGACATGGTCTTACACTGACACATATTCAAGCTGATGCCATGTCCTAGACATCATCTTACGCTGACTTGCTCATCGAAGCCGATGTCATGTCCCAGACATGGTCTTACACTGGCTAGCTCATTTCGGTGTCAATGCCATGTCCCAGACATGGTCTTACACTGGCTCTCCTCTATCCGTCAATTCATCACGAGTCATAATACGATTGTACTTGACCCTACATTTCTCCTGGTTGATCTTTCGATCCAATCTCATACTTGCATGTTATCATGGTTAGGTGACAAACATATGCAATAATATAGCATCTTATTCAAATTTAATAATTGATTACTGTAATGTTAATCATATGAACTTACCTCGTTCGCTGTAACAATAAATTGTGTCGACTAAATCCGATACTTTGTTCTCCCTTGTCCTCTGTCCAAATCTCGTTTCCCCCAATCTATAAAATAACCAATTTTACTTATTTAGTCATTAATTTATACAATTGAGTCCAAAAATTCACATTAGGGCAACTTTACACTTTTATCTCTAATGTTTCACATTCTTGCAATTTAGTCATTATCACATACAAGTGCAAATTCATGAAATTAAGCACCATCCATGCTTAACCAATTTTTATAATTATTACCAGCAGTCCATAAAACATACTTTGGAAATTTTACAGTTTTGCCCCTAAATTTTTACAAAATTATGATTTTGCCCCTATACTCGGAAATTGATTTTTATTGAATTTTTTATTTCTTAAGCCTAACCGAACCCTTCTTACTCTTAAAGCAACTCAAAATTTCTATTATTTCACAGCATTACTATCTATTTTATAATTTCTACAAACTAGTCCATTTAATGACTTTCATAAAAATCCTTTCACAAAAGTTGTTTACTAAGCAACCAAGATTCATTTTCTTCCATAAAATTCCAGCAAACAACATAAATGCTCTCATGGTAAATCCCTAAACTTTCAACTATTTTGCAAAATACTTCCCTCATTAGATAGCCCATGCTACAAGGGTCCCAAAAGTACAAAAATCATTAAGAAAAACCATTAAAATCACTTACTTGTGGGGGCTAGAAGTTGCTGAAAATTTTCAAGCTTCTATGGCCATTCTCTTGCGCAAAATTTGGTGGAGAAGAAAGAGAAAATGAAAAAAGATGAAAGCTCCATTTATTTTATTTTATTTCAAAACAAAAAGCCACATATTCCTACCTAATTTTGACTTTTCTTGCCCTCTTGTCCCCCATGGCCAGCTAGCCTTATTTTAAGGGTCTGTTTGCCCATTAAAACCTCTACATGAAGGTCCTCTATCAGTTTGGCACCCTTAGCTATTGAAACAAAACTTTTCACTTTATGCGATTTAGTCATTTCTCGCGATTAAGCATGAAATCAGTAAAGTTACTTCACCAAAATTTTTATACACTCATATAATTATGGTATAACATATAAAATAATATATAAAAAATAATTTTTTTGACCTTAGATTTGTGGTTTCGGAACCACTATTCCGACTAGGCCCAAAATCAGGTTGTTACAGTAACGACTTCAAGGGTTCCTCATCACGACACAACTCATTAACGATTTATCGTCGCAATGTAGTCGTTTGTTTCTAAAAAAAATCCATTTAGTACCTATTCAAATCACCTATACACATAATCAATTCTTTCATTCAATCATTTAACCAAAAATGCCACATTCATATGTTCAATTTTAACCATTAATCAACATTAATACATGCACATTACAAAAAAAACTTTGTTCAATAAATGATACTGTTAGAATTGAGTGACCTAAATTCTTATTTAAATAAAATATAGTGGTAAAATAAAATAAAAGTAAAATCCATATAGAACTACACTTCTTTTATTTTATTTTAGAATAAGGTTTTTTAAACCTTATTAAACTCCATCTATTTGATATTGATTAGAATAAAGTGTTTTAATCTTACCACACTCCTATTAGAATACAGTTTTACAAGCCTATAAATAGATATAGTCTACTCCTCTTGTAATCATTCGAATTCGACATAATCAATTTTCTTCTCCTCTGCCTGTGGTTTTTTCTGGAAAGGGATTTCACGTAAAAATTTGTATGTTCTTTATTTTTATTTCTCTTTTCTTTGCGATATATTGTCATTTTTGACATTTTATTTTTTTACAAATTGACATCTATAACACTCATAACTCGTATCCGTCGCCGGAACAAGGTTTCGGAGCATTACTAGAACTTTCAAAATATTTTCAGATAATTCATGTAAATTACTATTTATTTACCGGAATCATTCATAACGTCCCTTATATAGACCCTTGAGGCCCAAAACAAGTGTTGGAATCGAATCGGGACTAATTCAGGAACTCAGGAAATTTTTCGCGAAATTCCAAAATTTTTCTTACTATTAAGAGTCACACGTCTGTGTGGTATGGGACACATCCGTGTGGTCAGGCTGTGTGGGTTCACACGCTCGTGTCCCTAACCCGTGTAACTTTCTGACTTGCAACTCATGAACAAATTGATGTCAAACGGCCAAGTCACATGTCCATGCGTTTGGCCATGTTGTTAATTCGAATTTTCAAAAAAATAGGTGCAGAATTCACACGACCAAGAGACACGCCCGTGTTCTAGGCCATGTGCCTCACACGGCTGAAGCACAAACCTGTATTTCTACCCGTGTGCCCAATTCTGATTTAACTACATGCCCGTGTGTCACACATGGCCTAGATATACGCCCATATGTCTGCCCGTGTGGACAAAATAAAGTCATTTCCTAGCCTCATTTGTCACCCAAATTTACCATTTTCATGCACTAAAACATACCAAACACATTCCAACCATTTCAAGCATTCAAATCAAGCAAATTCCATCATTCATCATGGCATATCATTTCATGCATACATGTTTATAATCTTACTTTAGTTAAGACTTCGAGTTAGACATAGTTTGATCAACTACTTAACATACATGTAGCTACCATAGTCTGACACTACAAGTATTTTAGAACAAACGATTACTAGCCATGTCAATGGCTAAATTACAAGCATCATTTGCATTTACATGCCAATATGGCCAATATATCCTATACTTGCCATTACAACCATAATTGATTTACCATATTGTTTCGACATGGGCCGATGGATAGTGTGAGTGATCTCCGCCAAGCTTCTAACCTAACGAGCTTCTAATTTAATATAAAACAGGGAAATAAAACTAAGTAAGCATAAAATGCTTAGTAAGTTCGTATAACATGATATTTAACTTACTATTCATTCTATTTTGAGGTAACTATGTAAGACATATTCAATCAATTTGACCTCAGGCCCTACACACATCCTCATTGCCCTTGTTAGTCATATATTCCATATTAACATCAAAACATATATGGGCTCAACAAAAATCAAGTTTCCAAGCACATATGTTTTCCACAACATGTATTCATTCAACATGCATAATTCATCTCATTATTACAAGTAAAATTTCATAATAGTTCATTTCGAGTTTAGATTATTTCATATCAGAACTTTACTCATATTACGTGGAATATCAAGTTCATGATTAGTACACTCAAGATGTACAAGTCTATAATCAATAATGAACATATATTCATCAAATAAAGTCCATGTACAAATATCATCATCTCATGTTTCCATATATCAATTATCATGTATTATCATTTCATGTATTCCAGGTAGATACGTGTAATAACTCATTTCCTATTAATATCTTCTCATGTCTAGGTTGTTACCCATTGAATTTATTCGGAATATTATGAAAACATAGGTAGTACACTTGAGGTGTACAAATCCATCCTCAAAGATGAATAAGTTCATCAAACAAATTTCTATGTTTATATATCATAATTTCATACTTCCATATTTCATAAAACATCATTTCCATGTACTTTAAGTAGATACATGTAAAAACCCATTTCTTTTCATGTCAGAGGTTTACCCGTTAAATTATTGAAAATATCGATGGATATTCAGGTAGTACACTCAAAATATACAATTCAAGAATCCATCAATTCATGTTCGAATGTACTTATTAGGGCAGATAATCAAAAATCACACTCTCGAGCCACGTATCATACAACAGGATTACCAGTCCACGCTAAATCCTATAACATATGCTCACATGAGCTTCATTAGGATTGTCAGTCCATGCTAAATCCTTTCTATAACATATGTTCTAAAAAGCTTGATTTGGATTACTCGTCCAAGCTAAATCCAATCTGTATTATATGCTCGAGAGGGTTTATATCAGGATTACACGTCTGGGCTAAATCCTATTAGTAATGAGGTCAATAGGATTACTCGTTCGAGCTAAATCTCATCAGCAACAAATGTAGAACCTCATTCATTTTGGGAAACCACATATCCATCGATTTTCCATTTTATTTAACTGGGATTTAAACATTTTTGTCAAGTATTACTGGGCATGTGATTATTTCATATATCCACAACATTTGTATAATTCAAAAACACATTCCACATTCATTTCAAGCATATAAGTAATATGCTCATTGTTTATCCTTTATCACCTTTCGGGCCTTATCATTTAATTTAATCATTTTTATTTATTAGGATTGATCGAATATGTGATCATTTCACATATTTATGACATTTATACAATTTACATAAACACAATCAATGCAAGCATGTAAATAAACACAATTTAGTTACACGAACTTACCTCGACAATGTTCGTGTATGTAAAATCTACTAATCTGATATTTTCTTCTTTCCTCGTTCTAGCTCTGAATTCGGTCTATCCGGATATATGCGAGTAAATTTTACAACAAATTCTCATATTTCATACTCATTTGGACTCAATTTACGTTCTAGGCAAAAATTACCATTTTACCTCTAACTTTTCCATAAATTTTCATTTCATCCCTAGGCTCGGAAAATAAAATTTGTGCAATTTACTCCCTATTCCAAGCCTAACCAAAATTCCATCACAAAATTTACAGCACATGGATTCATAAAAATTTAGAATTTTCCATCAAATTTCACAACTTTACATTTTAGTCCCTAAATCATGTTTTCATCAAAAATCACTTTGTAAAAGTTGTTTATCTATCAACAACCTTTCATTTTCTACCACAAATTTCTAATTTTCAGCATATACACCCATGAACTATTTTCCATGCTTTGGTAACTTCTCAAATTGATCCCCCAAATATATAGATTAAGCTATATTAGTTTCAAAAATATCAAAATTACTAAAAATGGACCAAGGAAACTTACCCAATTTGGCCATGAAAGTTTCTTCTCTCTCTCCTAGGGTTTTCATGTATTTTTAGGGAAGAAGATGAGAAAATAAGATGATATTTCTTTTTATCATCTTTTAATTAATTAAATTATTTCACTTTCCAATTTAGTCCTTTTCTTTTTCTCAAATTCCATGGATGATTCAACAAAGATATTTTCCATCTTTTTATTGATGGTCTAACTACCATATAAGGACCTCTAATTTTGAGTTCCATAGCTATTTAATCCTTATAGCTACTAGAATTCTACTTTTGCATTTTATGCGATTTGGTTCTTCTCGTAATTAAACACAAAATCGGTAAAATTTTCTTATCAAAATTTTCTCATGACATTTCTATCATATTACAGACCATGTAATAAAATAAAAATAATTTTATTTTTGGTTTGGATTTGTGTTCCCGAAACCACTGTTCCGATTTCATCAAAATTGGGTTGTTACAATATCAGAGCTTCTGGGTTTTTCATCTCGATCACGGTAATGGCGTCTTTAAAGTATGAAATTTCACTGTTGGATCGCAACACTAGATTTACACTGTGGCAAATTAAAATGCAAGCAATTCTTGCACTATTGATCTAGAGGATACCCTGTTAGGGATAAATAAGATACCTTCGACATTAATGGATGAAGAGAAGAAGCGTAAGGATCGAAATGCGTTAACATAATTACATCTACATTTGCTAACAAAATTTTGCAGGATGTGATGAAGGAGAAGACCGTCGCTGTATTATGGAAAAGGCTGAAACAAATATGTATGCCGAAAACTCTAACCAGCAAGTTGCATATGAAGCTGTGTCTTTATGCTCATCGTTTGGAGGAAGGTACATTTGTGCATGAACACTTAACAGTGCTTAATGAAATTCCCTCAAACTTGGAGGCCATAGAGGTTCAATATGATAAGAAAGATTTAAGGTTGATTCTACTTTGTTCGTTGCCCCCGTCTTATTCAACCTTCAGAGACACAATTTTATATAGTCGTGAGTCTCTCACAATTGATAAGGTTTATGATTCTTTGACCTCGTATGATAAGATGAAGCATCTTGTGGTTAAACCTGGCTCTCAGAGATAGGGTCTTATTGTTCGTGGGAGACAAGATTGAATGCTGATGATGATCGTGGAAGGACACATGAACGAAATCCTCACGGTAAATCTAAAAGTAGATCAAAGCCCTCAAACAGAGGTAAAGCTTGTAACTTCTGCAAGAAAAAAATGGCACATTAAATCTGAGTGTTATAAGCTACAGAATAAGATCAAAAGGGAGGCCACAAATCAAAAGAGAGTAGTGAGTGAATCTTTGATTTAGGCTGCACCTTCCACATGAGTCCCAATTGAGATTGGTTTACAACTTACGAAATAGTGTCTAAAGGTGTTGTTTTGATGGGAAATAGTGCTTCGTGTAAAATTGTAAGTGTTGGAAATTTAAAGTTAAGATGTTTGACGGAGTTGTTAGAACACTTAGTAACGTACGACATGTTCCAGAATTGAAGATAAATTTAATTTCATTGAGTACTTTCGATTCAAAAGGGTACAACTACACAGTTGAAAGTGGGATTTTGAATATTTCCAAAGGTTCCTTTATTGTGATGAAAAGGTAGAGAAAGACTGCCAAGTTATATATGTTGCAGGGTTCTACTATTACTGGTGATGCAGCTGTAGCTTTCTCTTCCTTGTCAAATGATGATATTACTAAATTTTGGCATATGTGTCTAAGGCATATGAGTGAGAATGGCATGACAGAATTGAGCAAAAAAGGACTTCTTGAATTTGCAAACTAAAGTTCTGTGAGCACTGCATTTTTGGGAAGCAAAAGAGAGTTTGATTCACCAGAGAAATCCATAACACGAAGGGAATGTTGGAGTATATTCATTCTGATTTATAGGGGCCATCTAGAGTGTCTTCGAGAAGTGGAGCTAATTAAATGCTAACTTTTATTGATGATTTTTCAGAAAAGTTTGGGCATTCTTCCTGAAGCAGAAAAGTAATGTGTTTTTCACATTTAATTCTTGGAAAATTATGATTGAAAAACAAACAAGAAAACAAATAAAACACCTTCGCACAGACAATGGCTTAGAGTTCTATTCTGATGAATTTAATAAACTATGCAAGTCAGAATGGATTGTGAGACACTTAACAGTTCGTCATACTCCACAACAAAACGACGTTACAGAATGAATGAATAGAACGATCATGGAGAAAGTTTGATATATGTTGTCGAATGCTAACTTACCGAAGCCGAAGCAGCCTCTACTGCATTTTTTTTATCAACAAATCACCATTAGTTTCCATTAAGAAAAAGACTTTGCAAAAGGTATGATTTGGTAATCCTGCAACTATTCTAATTTAAAGATCTTTGTGTGTCCTGCATATGCTCATGTTGATAATGGAAAATTGGAACCGAGATCCATTAAATGTGTTTTTCTTGGTTATAAAGCTGGTGTAAAAGGGTATAAGTTATGGTGTCCTGAAAATAGAAAAGTTATGATTAGTAGAGATGTTTTTTATGAAACAGCTATGCTACCTAACTTATCTCTTAAAAACTCTTCCAATAAAGAAAATCAAAAGCAGGTGAAGCATCAGATTAATCCAGAATCTACAACAAAGTCGACTCCTGAAGCTAGTACAGAATTTCATAATAGAGTTGTTTCTTCACCACAATACTTTATCGTCAAAAACAGAACTAGAAGAAAACTAAACCTCCAAAGAAGTATGTCGAAGCTGATCCAATTACTTATGCTTTAAATGTAGCTGAAGATATAGATGCAAACCAAGAGCCATCTAATTATTTTGAGGCGGTTAGCTATGAAGACTCAGAAAAGTGGATGTTTGCTATGCAAGAAGAGATGGAATTAGTCCACAAAAACAGAACATGGGATCTTGTGAAACTTCCTAAAGGTAAAAAGGTTGTTCGTTGTAAATGGGTGTTTAAAAAGAAAGAAGGGACTCCAGGAGTTGAAGAACCCAAATATAAAGCAAGGCTTGTTGCAAAGGGTTATAGTCAAATTCTAGGAGTGGACTTCACAGATGTGTTCTCCCCAATTGTAAAGCATAGTTCGATTCGAGCTTTGCTTGGTATTGTGGCCATGCATGATTTGGAGCTTGAGCAATTAGATGTAAAAACTGTATCTTTGCATAGAGAACTTGAGGAGGATATTTATATGCAACAACCAAAGGGTATTATAGTCTTAGAAAGAAGGGACTATGTTTGCTTGCTAAAAAAGTCTCTTTATGGTTTGAAATAGTCACCAAGATAGTGGTACAAGAGGTTTGATTCCTTTATGACTTCGCATGATTTCAAAAGAAGTAGCTTTGACAGTTGTGTTTACTTTAAGAAAAACAATATGGTTCTTTTGTGTATCTACTCCTTTATATTGATGACATGTTGATAGCAGTGAAAGATAAAGGAGAGATAAGAAAGGCCAAAGCCCAACTAAGTGAAGAATTTGAGATGAAAGATTTGGGAACAACAAAGAAGATACTTAATATGAAGATTCTCAGAGATAGAAAAGTAAGTAAATTGTACCTAAGGCAAAATGGGTGCATTGAGAAAGTTCTTTGCAGGTTTAATATGCCGAGTGCTAAACCTATTAGTACTCTTTTAGCAGCCTGTTTCAGACTTTTATCGGCTTTGTCTCCACAATTATATGAATAGAATAAGTACATGTCACATGTTCCATAATCTAGTGTAGTGGGATCTCTCATGTATGCTATGGTTTGTTCACATCGAGATTTATCATATACAGTCAGTGCAGTTAGTAGATACATGGTGAATCCTAGTAAAGAACATTGGAAAATAGTTAAGTGGATTTTAAGATACTTACGAGGTACTATTGATGTTTGCTCATAGTTTGTAAGAATTGGAGATGGAGTCATTGGCTATATTGATGCTGATTTTACTGAAGACCTTGATAGAAGAAGATTTCTCATAAGTTATGTGTTTACAATCGGAGGTTAATTAGTTGAAAAGCCACTTTGCAAAATACAGTTGCTTTCTCTACCACTGAAGCTGAGTACATGGCGATTACTGAGGCTTGTACAGAAGCCATTTGGTTGAAGGGACTTTTTAGTGAACTCAATGAAGACCTTCAAATCAATACAGTATTTTGTGACAGTCAGAGTGCCATCTTCCTTACAAAAGATCAAATGTTTCATGAGAGAATAAAACACATTGATGTTTGATATCATTTTGTTAGTTATATTATTGCTCATGGTGATATTATTATGAGCAAAATTAGTACTCATGAAAATCCTACAGATATGATGACTAAGTCACTTCCTATAACCAAGTTTAAACATTGCTTAGACTTAGTTGGTGTTCATTGTTGAAGTCAAACCCTTAAGGGGTTTTATGGAAGAGGAGGAGAACTTGTTTGTTGAGAGTTCGCGATGAAGAACTTGTTTATTGAGAATTCGTGTCAAGGTGGAGATTGTTAGAATTGAGTGACCTGAATGCTTATTTAAATAAAATACAGTGGTAAAATAAAATAAAAGTAAAATCCATATGGAACTACACTTCTTTTATTTTTAGAATAAGGTTTTTTAAACCTTATTAAACTCCATCTATTTGATATTGACTAGAATAAGGTATTTCAATCTTACTACACTCTTATTAGAATATAGTTTTACAAGCCTATAAATAGATATAGTCTACTCCTCTTGTAATCATTCGAATTCGACATAGTGAGTTTTCTTCTCCTCCGCTCGTGGTTTTTTTCGAAAAAGTTTCCACGTAAAAATCTATGTGTTCTTTATTTTTATTTCTCTTTTCTTTGCAATATATTGTCATTATCGACATTCTATTTTTTATAGATACTTAGACAATTACTATATTTTTAACCATTTAACCATTTGATACCAATTCACTTCATTTAACATAACATAACATATTCATTCTAAGTTCATATCAATATCTCAAAACATGACATTACAAAGTCATTTCCACTTGAATACCAACTTATCCATATATGATATACAAAATCGACTCAAACCTAGGTACATATCATATATTAAGCGAAAAATGGACTATACAAACATTGTTGAGCTAAGGATCACCGGCTGGATGCTGGATCATGTCCCGAGATTTTAAGATTTACCTAAAATTGCACACGAAATAAACAAAATGTACGTCGAGTAATAAAACTCAGTGGTACTTCTATGATTCAAGTTAATTAAACATCAATAGCATTATATATACAAAACAACTCATTGCTACAATTAGTTCCAACCGGAATAGTTTCAAATCATATATCAAAGTTGAGATTATGCACATTCACATTTCAATACAATTTCATGATCACTCACTTTTAGAATTTCAATGTAACATCTCATACCATTCCATCTGTTTATGAACAATACATTCAATATCAATTTAATGCCAATAATTATTTCGTTTCATTATCAAATTCTGTATCAAATTCATTAATTTGTCATATTTCTCTATCGACCCTCTAGGCTTGTATAACTGGTTCGCATGGTCTTTCATATGCTATTGATATCCGTATATAGTAAATATGAATTTGTAGTATCATTACTCATTATCAAATTAATATGAGCATTTTTAACCCATTTACGTTTTACATTCCCTACTAACATGAATCAGACTCGAACAAATACATAGATTCCAATCAACACACCAATTTGGCATGCAGTGCTTCATCAGAATGTTCAAAGTGTAACACCCTAGTTCTAGTGGATCTAAAGTTTTGGACGTATAGTAGTAAAAAGGTTGTCTGGCGTGGTGTTATCCACCCAAATGATCATTTTGGCGCATATGTATGGGAATATAGTAACCGCCATAAGAGTAAAAATTTGATTTTCTAATGTTTTACCATGTATTAATGAGACGTCCATGTTAAGGAATGAAAAATGAAAGATGGGATGAGTATTCACCATAGGTACAGTACGCTTGGATTGTATGAAATACTATGTTAGTTAGATTTTAAGTAATCTGGTTAGAAACTGATTGTATCATTTAGACTAATAAGTTTGATGAAGATAACTTATTTATATTTTTTCGAAAACTATAGACCAATAAGAAGACAAGTTCTGATATACATAACACTTGTTAAATTCCACTAAGCAAGATGAGTCATATTTATATGTGAGAATGTGTTCTGAAAGGGGTTATTCATTCTTCTTTTTTCTTTTCCCTAAGTGGTATCTACTGAAATCTTCCTTAAATCTGAATGTATCCTACCTCGATGATCTAAAGGCTAAGGTTCTTTTATAATCAATAATTACTTTGCATCAGGGTGAGTCTTTTAACTCTACATATTAAGTTCTAAATGAGTAAATTTGCATTTGGCAACTGAACAGTGATACTATAAGTATAAAGTTTTTGCATGGGATTGACAACGCTTGAAATGATAAACAACTTGTATGTATAAGAGCAGTAATGGTGTTATTATGTTTTGTAGGTAATGGTTGTGGTTTCATGATGAAAGTTTGAATCTGGAGTTCAAGCTGTTGTATATGGGTGATAGGTGAGTCTTTAGTCAGACCATTGCATGTATACTGTTCATATCAAAGCATGTCTATAAGAAATTGATTAAATTCTAGATCTGAAGTCATGAACACATGTATTTCCACATTACCATACTTTATTTTTTAATCGATCAATTGTGGATCATCTCATATATATATATCACAATTATAATATAACATAATATAAACAATTATAAACAATTATAAGATAGATATATAAAGAGATGAGTAATTAAAATAGAACTGCCAACAAAAGTTTTCATGGTTCTATTTTTAGAAAATAAATGGAAAACAAACTTACATAATTTTTCACTACAAGACATTCCTTGGAGCTTCAATCACCATTGCTCCATCTTTTCCTCACCATGGACTCCATTTGAAAAAATCACATTTAAATCTTATGTCCATTTCTAACTCACAAGAATTTTATGAAATTAAAAAAAAAAAAAACTCCTACGTGGAGATGATAGTTCACAGTTAATTTCCTAAAAACCACAACCTTGACAAAAAATAACAATAATATAACAAACATATAATATTGCATCCATTCCCATATATAACTCGCATAAGATCTAAAGAATACCACTTTCTATATAATTGAATCACTTAAGAAGAAGATAAATCTATTTTGATTACTTATTTATACTTATAGATAGATCGCAACTTGACTCTGATACCAATTGTTGAAAAATCGACTTCGAAAAACGGAAAGAAAAATAAGTTTAAGGGAAAACCAGAGTTTTAATTTTTTTTTCAAAAATAAGAACTTGGTTGTGTTATCTAAAGTAATTTGCACTTAATTAAAATCATACATTTATGATTTGTCTAGGATGAACTCTTCGACCGTGTAATCTTCTTTGTTATCTTCAAGCTCACGTCTTTCGAGTGTGGGCTCACTTCTAATTAGAAAAATTTTCACAAAATTACCAATAGGGCAATTTTGTAATTTCTCTAAACTTTTGAGGTCAATTTGTAAATAAAAATAATATCTCTAGAAATTTTCTGAAATAATTTCTTTAGAAAATTTTCTCTTTACAACTTTTTTTGAATTTAAATGTATGAGAATAATGACCATGCTTTTTTTATATAGGGAAAGTTTAAAGAGAGGCGAACTAGGATTAGAATTAATCACATTAATATTAAATTAATAAAATATTATCAATATAAATATTAAATTAAATTAAAATATCATATTAATATAAAATTAATAAAATACTATCTAGATAAATATTAAATTTATTAAAATAATATTGTTTTTGAAAAAATTAATTTGAAATCAAATTACTTGGTAGAGTCCAACTAGAATTATATTTTCCCACTTCTCTATTGTCGAAGAACTATTGTCGCTGACCATTTGTCAGTCGCTGGATCGCCACTATCACATTTGTTGTGCCTGATGGTGCTATCATTGTCGCGACTCTCTCCGACACCCTAAATTGTCACCTCTTTGCTAAAATGGGCTTGGTCAGCTCGACACTACCTCGTGAGGTTGTCGATATCATGGCTGAGGCGAGGCTGGCTATTTGAACGGTTGACCTTGTGCCCTACCTATCCCTTTTCCCCGATCGGTAAGTGCCGCCTAGACTGGTTGTTTGCACGACTAGCTGCACAGGGTGTAACATCCCTTGGCTAGGCATTCGCACGCCTAGCCCAATGTCGCAGATAGGCTTGGTTGAAACCTTCAACAAGCTGTTTGAATAGTTTGTTGTCATGGCTGAGGGCACCATCGATCAGGTATTTGTGTGCCTGATAGGTGCGGCGATCGGTTCCGTTGTTGCCAGTTTGGTTCGAGCCAGTGACGACCCAATCGGTCCGATCAGGCACCGGTTGGACTGTTGGCTCTGTTTCACACATCGGGCCTAGTTCAATCAGTTTTGAGTTTTGATTTCGATTTCAATTTTTGGTTCTTAGGTCCAATTTTCAATCTCGGGTCCAATTTTCAAGTTCAATTACCCATTTGCCTAATTGTTTGACTTGAAAATTGTTTTCCAAAAATATCATATTTATTTTAATTAATTTGATTAATTTAATTTTACTTGATCAAAATTAATTTTTCCAAAAATCACTAAGATTCTCGAAATTAATTATTCAAGAAAATTCTTTAATCAAATTCTCTAGTTGAACAATTCTCATGATCACATAATTTAATTCCACATCGAATAAATCGACTCAATTAAAATTATTTCTAAAATCCTAGAATTTACTTATGATTCAAAAACTCAATTGAGCTTTTGTTGAGGTAGCAAAGGAACTAATCAAACATATACAATTAGGCTTGAGTTAATTACCATTATATCCTAAAGCATCGTTTTGATAAATTTACAATCTACTATGTAACACCCCCTAACCCCAAACCGTCGTCGAAATAGGGTCACGAGGTATTACCGGACTTATACACTAACATACGAATAAAAGCGAGACATAAATTTGAGTTTCAATCTAAAACCATCAAATAATTCTTAATATAGGCCTACGGGGCCCAAAATAGGTTTAGAAAATGATTTGGAATTAAATCGGGAACTTTGAAAATTTTATTTGAAAACAGGGGCACATGGCCGTGTGGCCTGGGGCATGCCCATGTGGCTAGCCCGTGTGGATCCCCATGGCCGTGGGGCCAGGCCATGGGCAGTTCTGACTTGCTTCACACGGCCGTGTGTCTAGCCCGTGTGCAAGTCTGTTTCTCCCACACGGCCGGGGCACACGCCCATGTGATTTGGCCGTGTGAAAACTGCATGTTTCACCATTTTTAAGTCACTTTCACCTACTAAACATACCCAAATAATGCCCAAACCATTGCCTTATAAACATTAATCAGATACCATGCATTTCAATTCCAAACTTAGCAAATGTTTATTCATTCATTCTAAAAACTTCTTAAGGTTTATAATCCGTATTCACATTCAAAATATTAAACATTTACAAATAGTAAATACTAAACCTAGTACATGCCACCTTTCCAAAAGTTATAAATACATCACCAAAACGTAAGCTGAAGCCAGGGATTGATTCGGATGCTGAGCCTGACTTTAACTTTACCTAACCTACGCACGGAAAACAACCGTACGCTGAGTATTGAAAATACTCAGTGGTATTATCATAATTCAAATTATAACAACAACAACAATATACCATATCATACACAAGTCAAACATATAGCTGTGTACCCAACTACCATATTTTCATATTTGGTTCACCATTTCTTCAATCACATAGAAATATTCAATTCACGTTTTAAACTTGAACAATTCATGAACATTTAGTTCACCTCTCAATCACACATATACATATTCAATAATAACCATTCAAGAACCTTGGTTCATGTGTTCAATCTCATAGCACAATTTCATTTCTTATTTCATATCACATTATCATTTTCACTCTTCATTCAATGATTCAAATAAACAAATTCAATTGGTTTTCTCATTTCACTTAATTACCCCTATTAACGTAACTCGGACTTTGGCGGATACACGGATCCAACCAAACACACCATGTTGGCACCCAGTGCCTCATCGGATAGTTCGAAGCAAAGTTGACACCCAGTGTCTCATCGGCCTAGCCAAAGTAAGGTGGTACCCAGTACCTCATCGGATCTATCCGAAGCAATATGACACTCCAAGTGTCTCATCGACTCGAGGTCGAAGTAACCTTGAACACTTCTAATCCTATGGCATGCCAATTATATCCACTAAGCCCGACTAGTTAATAGGGTATCGGAAACACATATCAATTTCAATCACTTTCTCGTATTTTCAATCAAATTCACATCATTTGCACTTTAGCCACATTTTTCTCACATATTTCTCATTTCAAGCACATTTTGTGCAAATTCACATTAATAACTCAAATTCATTTGCATACTAACATTGCTCAATTCAATCATTTAATTCAATTTCACATGCATATATAATCATCAATCATATCCATTCACATTTAAATTAAATATCACTACTTATTTCAATTCTAATTCCATGCACATATATTAAATAAATTAAACATTAAATAATAATTACTCGAATTATGATAATACAAACCGATAATTTCCCGAGCTACTCCTCGACCACTTTTTCTTTTCCCTTCGTATTCGATGTCTCGATTTCCTTGTTTGCTACGAAAATTAGCATAATTACAATTAATTAATAATACACATATTTCATATAAATTTCTAACTTTCCATGCAACTTTTACCATAATACCAAATTTGTCCTAACCATTATCATCTTCTTCCTTTTAACAAATCATATCATTTCCTTATTCAATTTCCATCAAAACTCCTATATAACTATCAAATTTTCACCATTTCTCCACAATTTTTAATTTCTTTCAATTTAATCCCTAAAACACAAAATTTATAGTCTAATTTACAATTAAGTCCTTTAATCAATTCAAATCAATAATTTAATCAAATTAATCCCTAATTTCATCATTTTCTCAATATAAACCCTATTCACATATCCATTAACTTTCAATATTTCCACATAAATTCAAGAATATCTTCTTCTAAGACTCCAAAAACATCAAAATTATAAAGAAAGGGCTTAATTAAACTTACCAAATTAACTTGAAGCTTCAAAACCTTAAATTTTCCTTTTTCTTTTCTTTCTTTGTTTTCTTTCCCTTTCTCACGTTTTCTTCTCTGGTTCTTTTCTATGTTCTTTTTCTTTTATTTCTTTTATTTACTTTACTTATTTAATTATTATAAATATATTATATAATAACTAATTATACATATACATTTGTATACATACTTATTATGACACTTGCACAAATCCACACCATACATTTGTCCTTATTAATTTATTAAATAAATTATAATATTTACATAATTAATAATAATAATTATAATAAATAAATAAATATCTTTTACTTAATTAATAAGTAAGTACATATATGTTATACATTTGTACCAATAATATAAAAGCACATGTATTTATTCTCTATTTTACACATTTCACTAATTTGGTCTAATTCTAATTTAATCCCTTATTATTTTATATTCTATAATTAAACTTTTATTCTCTATTCAATTTAGTCCTTTCTACTAATTATTTCTAATTAAACTAAATTCACTTAATCAAAATCTAATTCCGTTCATAACTAACCTCATAAATATTTTTAATAAATATTTATGGACTTATTTTCCTAAGACGAAGGCCCTAAGACTCGTCTTTCCTAAGACGGATGCCCTAAACTCACTTTTCCGGTGCCCATGGAATTTGGGTCGTTACATTTCTCTCCTCTTTAAAAAAAATTTCGTCCCCTAAATTTACCTGAAAATAAATGGGGGTACTGAGCTCTCATAGTTTCTTCCGGTTCCCATGTTGCTTCTTCCATTTTATGACTTCTCCATAGCACTTTTACTAGAGAAACTTGTTTATTTCTCAACTCTTTTACTTCTCATGCTAAAATCTTAACTGGTTCTTCTTCATAAGACAAATCAGGTCGGATTTCAATATCTTCAGTAGAAATAACAAGAGAAGGATCTGATCTATAACGTCGAAGCATAGAAACATGAAAAACATCATGTATCTTTTGTAACTCCGGAGATAAAGCCAACCGATAAGCTACCGGTCCAATTCTCTCCACTATTTCATATGGCCCAATATAACGAGGACTTAATTTACCTTTTCGGCCAAATCTCAATACTTTCTTCCATGGAGAAATTTTAAGAAATACTTTGTCTCCAACCGAATACTCAATATCCCATCGTTTCAAATCAGCATAAGACTTCTGTCTATCAAAGGCTGCTTTCAATCTCTCTTGTATCTTCTTAACTATTTCCTCAGTCTCTTGAATCAATTCCGGTCTAATTACCTTTCTTTCATTCAACTCTGTCCAACACACAGGTGATCGACATCTTCGACCAAACAATGCTTCATAAGGAGCCATCTTGGAAATTATTATTATACACAAATTCTGCTAAAGACAAATAATGTTCCCAACCTGATTCAAACTCAATGATGCAAGCCTGAAGCATATCTTCCAATATCTGAATTACTCGTTCGGACTGTCTGTCTGTTTGTGAATGAAATGCAGTGCTGAAATTAAGCCGTGTACCTAACAACTCATGTAACTGTCTCCAAAATCTCGATGTGAACCGAGGATCTCGATCTGAAATTATAGATGATGGAATACCATGTAATCTAACAATTTTCCAGATGTATATCTCAGCAAGTTTTTGCAACGACCAATCTGTTCTGACTGCTATAAAATGAGCTGACTTGGTAAGTCTATCAACTATCACCCAAATAGCATTCTTTTTACTTACTGACAACGGTAATCTGGAAACAAAATCCATTGTAATACGATCCCATTTCCATTT
The DNA here is from genome assembly GCA_020496765.1 of Gossypium stocksii. Classification (NCBI taxonomy): domain Eukaryota; kingdom Viridiplantae; phylum Streptophyta; class Magnoliopsida; order Malvales; family Malvaceae; genus Gossypium; species Gossypium stocksii. The sequence goes on from CM035622.1 coordinate 74,092,816, forward strand.
AGGAATATTAATAGGTTGAAGTAAACCTGTAGGTACCTGATGTTCTGCCTTTACTTGCTGACATGTAAGACATTTACCCACATATTCGACTATGTCTCTTTTCATATCGGGCCACCAATACAAATCTCGCAGATTGCAATACATTTTTGTACTTCCCGGGTGTAAAACAAATGAACCATCGTGTGCCTCTCGGAGTATTAACTCTTTCAATTCAGATTTAACTGGAACACATACTCGATCTCGATACCTCAAGCATCCATGTGTATCAATACTGAAATTTTCTACTGTACCATTCTATATCATCTCTCTTTTCTTCATCAGCTTATCATCTTCCAACTGAGCTGCTTTAATCTGATCAAACATTACTGGCTTTATTCTCAATTCGGCCAACAAACTTCCATCATCACTAATACTGAGCTGTGCAAACATTGCTCTCAACTCAATTGCAGCTTTTCTACTTAATGCATCAGCTACCATATTAGCTTTTCCCGGATGATAGTCTATAACACAATCATAGTCTTCAGAAGCTCAATCCACCGTCTCTGTCTCAAATTTAATTTTTTCTGAGAAAAAAGATACTTCAAGCTTTTATGATCAGTGAATATGTAGCATTTTTCACCATAAAGGTAATATCTCCAAATCTTCAGAGCAAAAATCACAGCTGCAAGCTCTAAATCATGAGTCGGATAGTTACGTTCATGCGGTTTCAATTGGCGAGATGCGTAGGCAATAACCTTTCCATCTTGCATCAATACACAACCTAAACCACTCAATGAAGCATCACTGTACATAATAAAATCTTTTTCTGATTCTGGTAAAGTCAAAACTGGTGCTTCTATTAGCATTTGCTTTAACATCTCAAAACTTTTCTAACATTGATCATCACAAACAAAAGAAACATTCTTCTGTAGCAGCTTAGTAATTGGCAAAGCTATTTTCAAAAATTCATTTACTAATCTTCTATAGTACCCAGCCAAACCAAGGAAACTACGTACCTCAGATACATTCTTTGGAGTTTTCCACTAAACTATGGCTTCTATCTTTTTCAGATCAACTCTGATTCCATCCGCCGATACCACATGTCCTAAAAATACAACCTTCGATAACCAGAATTCACATTTACTCAATTTCCCATACAATCGTTTTTCTCGCAAAATCTGTAGCACTATTCTGAGATGCTGATCATGCTCTGTCTCTGTCTTTGAATAAACCAATATGTCATCAATGAAAACCACAATAAATTGATCTAAATATGGCTGAAATATGCGGTTCATCAGATCCATGAAAGCAGCTGGGGCGTTAGTCAACCCAAATGGCATTACTAAAAATTTATAATGACCATACCTGGTACGAAAAGTTGTCTTTGGTATATCACACTCTTTTACCTTCAACTCATAGTAGCCGGATCTTAAATCAATCTTTGAAAATACTGAAGCTCCTTTTAGCTGGTCAAATAAATCATCAATGCGAGGAAGGGGATATTTGTTCTTGATTGTCACCTTATTCAACTGTCTATAATCAATACAGAGTCGTATCGAACCATCTTTCTTTTTAACAAATAATACTGGAGCTCTCCACGGTGAAATACTCGGCCAAATAAAACCACGATCTAATAAATCTTACAACTGTACCTTTAACTCCTTCAATTCTGTAGGTGACATCCGATATGGAGGAATAGAAATTAGAGCAGTACCCGGGTAAACCTCTATAGCAAACTCAACTTCTCTATCTGGTGGCAAACTCGGTAATTCTTCAGGGAATACATTAGGAAACTCGCAAACTGTCTGGATTTTACTGCATTTACTTCCAACCAAATCTAAATTAATAACATAAGCCAAGTATGCTGTGCAACCCTGTCGTAACAATTTATTAGCCTTAATTACTGAAATAACATGCGTTGACCCATTGTTCCGAATACCTCTCACCTCAATACTGCTTCCATTTTCAATCTGAATACCAAATTTCTTTTCATAGCAGTCCAAAATTACACCATGTTCAGACAACCAGTCCATACCCAATATTACATCAAAATCTCCAAATGGCATAATCAGTAAATCAACTAGAAAAGTTTCATTCTGAATTTTCAAAGGGCATCTCGGACAAACTTGATTCACTAACACCGTCTGTCCTAACGGACTTGACACCTCTATTGACATTCTAAACATTTCATGTTTCAATTTTCCCAGCTCAACTAATTTTGAATTAACATATGAATGCGAAGATCCAGGGTCAATTAAAGTATAAACAGGTTCAGAATATAATAAGAATATACATGTTACAACATTATGCGTATCACCCTCTTCTCGGGTTTAGACTACATATGCTCTAGCTGGAACTCGAGCTTCAGATTACTGAGTAACAATGTCACTACTTTTTCTAGCACCACCTCATCGAGATACGGAACCACCTCTACCCGATCCTCTACCTCTCATAGTAGAGCCCGATCTTTGTGATGTCACGGGTGTAGTACTGTCAACTTTCGGACAATCTCTAATAAAATGGTCTTTAGATCCACATCGAAAACAGCCTCCAACTAATTTCCAGCATTCACCCCTATGTTTCTTCCCGCAATGTTCACAATTTGGAATAGCAATATCTCGGGATGGACCTCTTACACTACCGGTGGACATTGTAGTTTGTTTTCCCTGACTCTTTCCTCTTCTATTTGATCTGAAACTAGATTTCCATCCGCTTCGAGAATCTCTAGATCTTTTCGGTAAGGGATTTGAACTTGTAGTTTCCATACGTTTTCCAACTGTTTTAGAAGATTCAAACTTTTTATCAAGTCCCAAGACTTATTCTACCATCTTAGCCCACTCAATCAGATCCACAAATTTAGTGATTCGGTGAGACATTAATAACACTCTTATTTCATCTCTTAATCCCCGTAAGAATCTTTTACAGCTGTCAGCTTCAGTTGGTATGAACTCTGATGCATATCTACCAAGTCTTGAAAACTCTCGTTCATAATCCACTATTGTCATTTCACATTGTTTCAGAGTCAAAAATTCTTGTTTCTTATCTTCAATGTATATTTCCCCGATGTACTTCTTTTGGAATTCTTTCTGAAACAAATTCTATGTTACTTGATCAGTAGGCAAGTGTCGGATCACAGATTCCCACCATAGGTAGGCTTCACCCTGTAATAAAGATACAGCACACAAAAAGCTTTCATGTGGAGTACACTCTAACTGTTGTAAAATTCTTTTTGTTGCTTCCATCCAGTTTTCAGCTATAGACGGATCAACACCTTTCAGACCCAAAAATTCCGTGGCACCATATTTCCTTAATTCCTTAATAGGGGCTCGTCTAGGAACAGGTACAGATGTGTTAGCAGGTACAGTCCCCGCTACTCGCTGGAGAGCATCAGCTAAAACTCTTAATATATCAGAATCATTTTTACATTTTTCCTCTCTCTCCCTAATGTTTTCTCTTTCTACATTGGGAGGTTGGTTTCTAACTGGATTCACGCTAGGTGTAGCTGATTCACTTTCGTCTAAATCATATGATTCTTCATTCATTTCTTCATCTATATCATCAAGGTGTTCATCAGATATCTTTAATCTATAAAACAAAAATAATTAGATAGGTCAGCATCCAAAAATCCCGACTCAACTTTGACTTGACTGTGGCATGTACTTCTAGACTCACTTACGAACTCGATTTAGTCCGAGTATCGGCTAAACCTATAGCTCTGATACCACTAAATATAACACCCTCTAACCCCAAACCATCGTCGGAATAGGGTCACGAGGTATTACCGGACTTATACACTAACATATGAATAAAAACGAGACATAAATTTGAGTTTCAATCTAAAATCATCTAATAATTCTTACTATAGGCTTACGGGGCCCAAAATAGGTTTAGAAAATGATTTGGGATTAAATCGGGAACTTTGAAAATTTTACTTTGAAAATAGGGGCACATGGCCGTGTGGCCTGGGGCATGCCCGTGTGGCCAGCCCGTGTGGATCCCCATGGCCGTGGGGCCAGGCCGTGGGCAGTTCTGACTTACTTCACACGGTCATGTGTCTAGCCCGTGTGCAAGTCTGTTTCTCTCACACGGCCGGGGCCCACGCCCATGTGATTTGGCCGTGTGAAAACTGCATGTTTCACCATTTTTAAGTCACTTTCACCTACTAAACATACCCAAATAATGCCCAAACCATTGACTTATAAACATTAATCATATACCATGCATTTTAATTCCCAACTTAGCAAATGTTTATTCATTCATTCTAAAAACTTCTTAAGGTTTATAATCCGTATTCACATTCAAAATATTAAACATTTACAAATAGTAAATACTAAACCTAGTACATGCCACCTTACCAAAAGTTATAAATACATCACCAAAACGTGAGCTGAAGCCGGGGATTGATTCGGATGCTGAGCCTGACCTTAACTTTACCTAACCTGCGCACGGAAGACAACCGTACGCTGAGTATTGAAAATACTCAGTGGTATTATCATAATTCAAATTAACAACAACAACAATATACCATATCATACACAAGTCAAACATATAGCTGTGTACCCAACTACCATATTTTCATATTTGGTTCACCATTTCTTCAATCACATACAAATATTCAATTCACGTTTTAAACTTGAACAATTCATGAACATTTAGCTTACCTCTCAATCACACATATACATATTCAATAATAACTATTCAAGAACCTTGGTTCATGTGTTCAATCTCATAGCACAATTTCATTTTTTATTTCATATCACATTATCATTTTCACTCTTCATTCAATGATTCAAATAAACAAATTCAATTGGTTTTCTCATTTCACTTAATTACCCCTATTAACGTAACTCGGACTTTGGCGGATACACGGATCCAACCAAACACACCATGTTGGCACCCAGTGCCTCATCGGATAGTTCGAAGCAAAGTTGACACCTAGTGTCTCATCGGCCTAGCCAAAGTAAGGTGGTACCCAGTACCTCATCGAATCTATCCGAAGCAATATGACACTCCAAGTGTCTCATCGACTCGAGGTCGAAGTAACCTTGAACACTTTTAATCCTATGGCATGCCAATTATATCCACTAAGCCCGACTAGTTAATAGGGTATCGGAAACACATATCAATTTCAATCACTTTCTCATATTTTCAATCAAATTCACATCATTTGCACTTTAGCCACATTTTTCTCACATATTTCTCATTTCAAGCACATTTTGTGCAAATTCACATTAATAACTCAAATTCATTTGCATACTAACATTGCTCAATTCAATCATATAATTTAATTTCACATACATATATAATCATCAATCATATCCATTCACATTTAAATTAAATATCACTACTTATTTCAATTCTAATTCCATGCACATATATTAAATAAATTAAACATTAAATAATAATTACTCGAATTATGATAATACAAACCGATAATTTCCCGAGCTACTCCTCGACCACTTTTTCTTTTCCCTTTGTATTCGATGTCTCGGCTTCCTTGTTTGCTACGAAAATTAGCATAATTACAATTAATTAATAATACACATATTTCATATAAATTTCTAATTTTCCATGCAACTTTTACCATAATACCAAATTTGTCCTAACCATTATCATCTTCTTCCTTTTAACAATTCATATCATTTCCTTATTCAATTTCCATCAAAACTCCTATATAACTATCAAATTTTCACCATTTTTCCACAATTTCAAATTTCTTTCAATTTAATCCCTAAAACATAAAACTTATAGTCTAATTTACAATTAAGTCCTTTAATCAATTCAAATCAATAATTTAGTCAAATTAATCCCTAATTTCATCATTTTCTCAACATAAACCCTACTCACATATCCATTAACTTTCAATATTTCCACATAAATTCAAGAATATCTTCTTCTAAGACTCCAAAAACATCAAAATTACAAAGAAAGGGCTTAATTAAACTTACCAAATTAACTTGAAGCTTCAAAAACTTAAATTTTCCTTTTTCTTTTCTTTCTTTGTTTTCTTTCCCTTTCTCACGTTTTCTTCTCTGGTTCTTTTCTATGTTCTTTTTCTTTTATTTCTTTTATTTACTTTACTTATTTAATTATTATAAATATCTTATGTAATAACTAATTATACATATACATTTGTATACATACTTATTATGACACTTGCACAAATCCACACCATACATTTGTCCTTATTAATTTATTAAATAAATTATAATATTTACATAATTAATAATAATAATTATAATAAATAAATAAATATCTTTTACTTAATTAATAAGTAAATACATATATGTTATACATTTGTACCAATAATATAAAAGCACATGTATTTATTCTCTATTTTACACATTTCACTAATTTGGTCTAATTCTAATTTAATCCCTTATTATTTTTATATTCTATAATTAAACTTTTATTCTCTATTCAATTTAGTCCTTTCTACTAATTATTTCTAATTAAACTAAATTCACTTAATCAAAATCTAATTCCGTTCATAACTAACCTCATAAATATTTTTAATAAATATTTACGGACTTATTTTCCTAAGACGAAGGCCCTAAGACTCGTCTTTCCTAAGACCAGACCCTAAACTCACTTTTCCGGTGCCCATGGAATTTGGGTCATTACATACTTAATCATGGAGTCAGTCCACAAAAAGTATCATGATTGAAAACTCCTTATTATATACTCTTTATGAAAACAATTCATCCGACTGCTTTGTCCAATGATCTCGCCATGCCCTCATATGATATTCTTGATTCCTTTAAGTTAAATCCGTTCACTCAATAATTTTATTTTTATCTCATTGTCACCATTATGTCTTTTTAATGACTATTATGATCATTGTTAACTATGACTATGATAAATTGCTCGTTCAAGAACGAGCAACCCATGACCACACTCTATATTTATCAATATACACAATACCAATGAGAGGATAACGTTAACTTTTTAATCGAGCTATGAATAATAAAGTCATGCCATACACAAGTCATGTACCCAACATACCGGCTATCGACTCGATCAACTTTAGAGAATAAACCTCCACCTATATCAAAGCACATAAGTTACATAAGTATGGGCAATGACTAACTTAGGATTTAGGTAAGTCACACCATGAATGTCACAAGTGAATTAATTTACAAACGGATTTAGAATTAATTCAACTTGAGTGTAGTCTAGTGTATCATTCTTTTAATGAGTACATCTATGTCTCTACCGTGGAGTCAACTGTTTCGATAGCCAAGACTAGCCATCTCCTCGATTGGAATTGTAGACGACATAATAATATTTCTAAGTATTTGAATCAAATGCTCATTTTGATTCTTTTACGAGATTACAAACTCGTTTAGATTATCTACTGAAGTATGTTGTCTTTTTCACAATGTAAATATTTTTACAGTGCCACTTATCATTAGTTCGAACTTAGACAATCAATGAGCTAATATTTGCTTATCACAATTTTGTTATGTATGCAAAATAGGAAAAGCAAAAGCACAAAAGATATAATAGTGAAATACGAAATTAACTTTATTTATTTATTTATCATAAAATAGATAAAAAAATAGTTCTATGTTTACTACAATATTGACACATTTCCCAACAAAAACAATGTCAAACTTTGTTCGCTTCGTTTTAAAGGGAGAATAATATCAATTTTCAAGACTAATCAAATTAAGCAAAAATAATTATTTAGGATTGTCAACGTGTGCCACATGTAGAGGCGAATTTAGGGAGGGCTAACAGGGCCCCCGACCCTCCTAAATTCTTGTAAAATTATTTTTTAAGCCCATTTAATTTTTTAATTTTTATTTTGTTATTTTAATTAGTGTTTAATAAAAAGGACAAATTTGTGTTCCCCACAAAGCTTTTCAAATTTTTTTAAATTTGATTTCTTGTATAGAATTTAGATTTTTTATGATAAATTTAGTAACATGTTGAGTTTAATTTAATAAATTAATACAAAATAGTATCTAAATATTAGTTTGATAAAAATAAAGTATCTAAATACAAATGGTATATAAATATTAATTAGATAAAAAATAAATTTAAATAATTATAATATTAATACAAATTGAATATTTAACTTATTTTTTTCTCTAAACTCTAATAATTAATATTATCCTTAATTTAAAAATACCCACGTATTTAAACCTGTATATTTTATAAAAATACGCCTCCCCTTATTAACAATTCTGACACACCCCTGATCATGTATCCCTAGCATGTAAAAAATATGCTTCTAATTATTTTTGTGCCCATCGTATGCTTTTAATTTAGATTGCCAATTTTCGAAACTGTTTTCCTACCGGCTGCAATTAATAGTGGAATAACCTGAATTAAATTCGTTTGTCTAGTAAGAAGAAAATTCATAATTAATTTGAAATTTTGTTATTTGTGTTAATTTTTTTGAATAGTTTTATTATTAATTTTTTTAAAAAATAATAATATTTATATTAATCGAGTTAAAATTTAATTTATATTTTCGCTCAAAAAATATATGAGTTATTCTGAAAAATGAATTAAGCCGGCGAATTTAGGTCGCTTTAGTCAAAATTGCATTCGTTTGACAAGCCACTTATCTGTAATTGTAAATACTGCATTTAAGAACTCAATCAATAGCTTGGTAAGATTCTTATCAAGATTATGATCAGTACTTCTCTACCTAAAGTCTTGATTGAAGTTTTTGAACTAAACCCCCTTTAAAATTCAAGCAATGTTAGGTTTATCCATTTAATATCATCCAATCTATCCAATGGATGAAATCAACCTTCCCAAAATCACTTTATCAATCCATTCCACCTTCCCAAAATGACTTTCATTCTTTTCTTTTTTTTTGCATATATATATATATAAAAGAAAGAAGGCTATGCTTCAAGAAAACATGCATTATTGATGATTTTGGAAGGAGATTTTGACAAAGGGAGGGGTCCAGGTTTTCGTGTATTCTGGTTAATCAGCCATAATAAGTCCATTGCCATATTATAACACGCCATCTCATAATTTGTAGTAAAAGTAGGGATTCGAGCATGAAATTCAGGAAACTGACATGATTTTGTAATATCTCTGATAAAAGTCAGATAAAGTAACCTACTTGTGCAAGCCAACTGAACCAACCAACCAACCAACCCCAGGGTGATCTCTCAGGTAACGTATTGGTGTATGGACCAGTAGCCTAACTCAACTCAAATGTCCGTACTTCATCCTTTAGAACAATACCCTTGTCTTGTAATGAGGTTAAAGTTTTCTGTCTCTTTCCTTTAATGGCGTGTCTTCCATTGAAAGGACTCTTTGTCTCTTTACACTCACACTTGTCCCTATCATATAGTGAAGTTTTGTCAATATTTTTAACTCAACTCTGTCCTATATAATAACTTCTTCTCCTGAGTACAATAACATGCAAAAAACAGTTGCATTGCAGCTAATGCTTTGTCTTGATTCTTATTCTCAGGTATGTTTTTTTCAGTAATTTGATTCTATGTATGCCATGTATTCGACACATGTTTCAAGTCCATTCATATAATGACTTTTGAGAAAATGAGCTTTGTTTTCAGTTGTGATTTAGGTTTGGTATTCAAATGGCGGATATTACCAATGGTACCAAAGGGTTTGCAGTGAAACAAGGAGAACCAACTCGGGTCCTTCCTGCAGAAGAGACGAAGAAGGGTCTTTATTACCTGGGAAACCTTGACCAAAACATTGCAGTCATAATGCGAACCATTTACTTCTTTAAGTCAGAGTCTAAAGGGAATGAAGATGCTGCGGAACAAGTTAAAAATGGTTTGTCAAAGATTCTTGTTCATCATTATCCACTTGCTGGGCGACTAACCATCAGCTCCGAAGGGAAGCTCATAGTGGACTGCACCGGGGAGGGGGCTGTTTTTGTGGAGGCTGAAGCTAATTGTGGGATTGATGAGATGGGGGACATAACAAAGCCTAACCCTAACATTCTTGGAAAGTTGGTTTATGAAATTTCTGGTGCTCAGAACTTGCTAGAGATACCTCTTTTGGTGATTCAGGTTTGGGGATTGCTTTACTCTTTTGTTTCTTGTCTATCTTGCATATGTCAAAGACTTGGCAAGTAAAAGTTTTTAACCTTAGTGTTACTGCTGTGTGCTATGCTTAGTCTCTTTCGAAGAACCTTTACATATTTACCTTACTCTTCATTTTTCCTAAAATATCTGCCTCATGAATTAAGGTACGATCTTTGAGTTTATGATCAAATTTATAAAAAACTTAGAACATACACGTTACTCCGTGTCCAATATCCATATTCAGCACATACTTGAACATAGGATAAATGGAAAATCTAGGGAATTGAATATACATGTGATATATAATATATATCTTGCACCTCAATTTGAAGGTGAAAATATTACTGAGGTTTCTATACTAAATGTCCATTGTATTTTATTCTTTTTATTTAAAAATAGGTAAATTAATCATTATACATTAAATAAAAAAGTTATTTTATTAAAAAATTCATCTATTTTTACTGTTAAAATTTGATCTTTATACGTTAGCATGAAATACACGTAGCATGTCACGTGTCATTGTTTGATTATTTTATTAGCTATGTCAATTTTTAACAAAACAAATGGATGAAAAATTTAATAGAAATGATCAATTTACTTTTTGATCTAACCTATTGTGATTAATTTATCTATTTTTGAATGAAAAGAGTAAATGTGATTTACCTCCTAATATGCCTATTTTTGAATGAAAAGAGTAAAATGTGATTTACTTCCTAATATAAGGACTTCATACTTTTACCGAATTCAAATACCATATGTAGGAGCCTTTTATGTGCTTCAGTTTTATCATTTTAAGAAAAGTAAGAGGTAAGAAACTTGATTCCAGGTGACTAAATTTAAGTGTGGAGGATTTTCTATTGGGATGAGCATGAACCACTGTATGCTTGATGGGATTGCTGCTATGGAATTTGTAAATGGATGGGGTGAAGTTACCAGAGGCTTGCCATTAAAGACCCCTCCATTTTTAGACAGAACCATACTTAAACCCCGAAACCCACCTATGATAGAGTTCGAGCACCATGAATTTGATGAGATTGAAGATATATCAAACACAAACAAGCTGTATGAAGGAGAAGAAATGGTTTACAAGACCTTCCTGTTTGATTCAGATAAGCTTGGACAACTCAAGGAACAAGCCCTTGCAGATGGGGTTTTATCCAAATGCACCACATTCGAAGTCCTTGCAGGGTTTGTGTGGAGAGCTCGATGCAAAGCATTAAACTTGGTTCCTCAGCAAAAAACTAAGCTCCTCTTTGCTGCTGATGGGAGAAAAAGATTCATACCACCATTACCTGAAGGATTTGCAGGTAATGGGATTGTTTTAACATATTCAATCTCCACTGCCGGTGAGTTAGCTGAGAAGCCATTATCATTTGCTGTGGGATTGATCCAACAGGCGGTCAAATTGGCGACAGACAGTTTTATGCGATCAGCCATTGATTATTTTGAAGTGACAAGAGCTAGGCCATCTTTGGATGGAACTGTTCTTATTACAACTTGGTCTAAACTATCTTTTTACACCATAGATTTTGGTTGGGGAGAACCCATTTCAACAGGGCCTGTTGCTTTGCCTGAAAAGCCAGTTCTGCTTTTCCTTCCTCATCAGAAAGATAAGAAAAGCGTTAATTTACTGTTGGGGTTGCCTGTTTCAGCAATGAATAGCTTTGAAGAACTGATGCAGGTTTGAGCAGAAGAAAAAAAAAAGACATGTTTTATACCAAGTTATTTTATGTCAGATACTCAGATTCATATGTTGCATGCATTCATTATCTGAGGATTTTCTGACAGTGGGTTTTTGGTAAATTGAAGAACAAAAATAACCTCAGATCAGATTGACTCTGAATTCTGAGTCATATACTTTATTATAAGTGGTTACGTGTTCCGTCTATATTAGTTTGTTTCAGTCATGTATTGGGTTACTGTATCCGAATAAGAAAGCTTCAAAGGATCATTGGTGATTCACCTGCTTCTTTATTTAAATTTGGGTTGGAAATATGATAACTAAAAAGAAGAATAATGTCAAAAATACTAACTGTTTAAGCATATACACTCCTCTATATCTATTATCTTCTCTGATTTTAAAAAAATTAATTAAATTAATTAAAATAATTTTTTTAAAAGACTCAACTGATGATTTTATTTGATGCGATATTGACCAAATACAAACGCAATAATAAATTCTCCTACAACTGTCGACTTTAATTGGCACCTAAAACGGTGCACTAGGAAAATGGAAGCACTAGGAAAATGGAAACAGAAAAAATTGAAGAGCATAATAATTGAAAAAGCAAACAAAAGATTTTAAACTAAAACAGAAAATGAAAACCTAGATTTGAAATCCCATTTTCTTTTCGCTATACTCATAATTCCTTTGTGCATCAGTGGCTTTAGAGACTCTTCTTCTATGAAATTATCATCATCTGGCTTTTCAATCTCCAGTCTCCGTAATTTTTGCGAGTTCATCAGATCGATCCTTCATTGCTATGTCCAGACTCGTCACTATCATTTCTTCCACCATTAGTGCGATTTCTGTCGCAGTTCACCAATTCTTCCACCGCGCCTGGTGCCTCTTCCATCCAGTATTGTGGACCATCATACTTCCATCCTTCCATCGCCAGTCCATGCACCACTTTATTAGCTTCTCTTGGTACGTGTTTGAACTGTACACTTCTAAATCTATGTGATTTCCCCTTGATTTCTTGAATAAAGCTTCTAATGCATGATTTATCTTCTATTGCAAGGGTTAGTTACCTAATAACAATCAACGCATCTCCCTCAACACATATGTCTTGAAAACCCATTTCTTTCGCCATAGTAACAGCCTATAAACACACCCTTGCCTCAGTCGTTGTTGGATCTGCAATATTCTCCCATGGGTAAGTACACGATGCCATCACCAAACCTTCTTTATTTCGCGCAATGATTCCTGATACTGATGTATGTTGGCTCTGATTAAAAGACGCATCAAAGTTGATTTTTATAACATCTCCCTTGGGTGGTTGCCACACATTGTTATTCTCATTTCTTATCTTCAGCACTTCACCTATATGTTTTGTTTCTGCACAATATGCGTTGATAAATCCCACAATTTCATGCACTAAGACCCTTTTGTCCTCATGAAACATTCTGTTCCTGTTGTACCAAATAGCCCATAAAAAGATAGTTCGGATTTTGCAGTCTCATCAGTGAAATGTTCATATTCAGTCGCTAACCATTTTTTTCCAATTTGTTTCTTTTTTGTATGTTGAATTAATAACTCCTAACTCCAGGAGAACTTGTCGAGTGAAGTTACAATCTCGAAAGAGATGACTCATCGTCTCCTCTTCTTCTTAGAACTGGACAAATCATGTTAATCACTAGTTTGCCGAGTTTCAGATTATACAGGACCGGCACAAATTCAGTAGCAACTTTCCACAAATGTATTCGAATCTTACTTGGTACCTTAAGATCCCAAATTGTTGTATAAAATTAGATAGGCGATTATGTTGTATGTTGGGTCCCTCCATTATATTCATCCATCTGTAACCATTTTTAGCTGTGTAAATCTCTATATTATCTCCCCTCCAAACTAATACATCTTGTGACTCACTGCTCACCAACGGGATTGAGACTATTTTCTGCATTTGCTCCTCACCTAATAAAGAATGAATTTCTTCCTGCTTCCAAGTAACAAAATCTCTTTCAATTAAATTTGACACCGTAGAATAACTAATATCGATTTGCTGACATTAAATCCGTATATATTTACTAATCCCCTTTGTAATCATTGACGCATCATACTCCATAAATTTTCCAATAAAATATCCTAATTGCCACACCATCCCTTCCATTATGAATCCAGCCGGTAAATTGTGAATCTGCACCCAAAATACTATAGTCCATAATGAAACTGTTGATGGATTCTCCCCCTTATTAGTCTATGAAATACTATCAGATGTCGGTTGGAGAACCACGGCATTCTATCTATTACCCACTTTAAATCAATTTCACTATAGAACCGAAATAAAATACACTTATCTTTAATCTCCATAATAGATACTCCTCTTAACGGATGTCACAAATCTGCCATCGTGTTTTTTAGAGATGGAAAATTCACAATACTCTTTATAAGAACTTTCCCTACCAGGCATAATTCATAATCTGAATCGGTAAATATATCTTCTCCTTTTACCATCAAAGGCTCCTCCTCCTCATCCATTATCTGTAGACACTATAGATAAATAGGGTTTTAGTGGTGTTTTTAGTGGCATTTGGATAAAAAATGCTGCAAAGATTATACATTAGTGGCGCTTGCAAGAAAATGCAGCTAAAAATAGAGCAATAGCGGCATTTTGGTCCAAACACCACTAAAATAGAGCAATAGCGGCGTTTTTAGTCCAAACGCCGCAAAAGCTAAAGTTTTAGCGGCGCTTTTAAGAAAACACAGCTAAAGCTTGAGCTTGAGCTTTTAGCGGTACTTTTTTAAAATGCCGTTAAAGATCGAGCTTTTAGTGACGCTTTTTACAAAACACACAAGAAAGTTTAATCAAAACGGCGTCATTTTAAGTTTCCCAAATTCAGAAAACCTAAAGCCCTAATAGCCGAAATCCCATTCTTTTTTTCTCAATTTTTTTGCCCCAAATCCCCTTCCCCAAAATCCTGTTCCCCAAATCCCTAACACTGACGGTCACTCTATCACACCGCTTACTATTTCGCCGACGCCATTCACCGTTGCGTCATCCCGTTTGTTCTTCCATCAAGACACTGTCGTCATTCCGGTCAAGCTGCACCAATTTCTCCACCAACCACCACCATCATCGTTTTTGTGTTTGATCTTAATTTCTCCATCAATTTCTCCATCAAGACATTGTCGTTCTTTCAACACTATTCCTTCTTAATTGTTTTTGTGTTTTTTTAGATTTAGATATTCTGAACATTGGAAAAATGTTGGAGGAATGAAATTAGACGTTGAATCGAATTTACTAAAATTCGTGGATTCGAAAAGAACGGAAACGGACCTTAAGTATTTAGACTTATGCTCTTTTTAAAACCCTAGTTTCTTATTGGTTTAGGGAATTTCGATCTTGGGATGATTTGAGGTTTAATTAGGTAAAAGATTATGTATTTTTCGAGATTGAACTTAGGTTAGTCTTATTTAGGGATCTTATGATTCTAATACAGTCCCAATTGGAATTTCATTTTTCAAGTTAAGCTAGTTACAATTAGGGGACGGGTGAAGTTCTTTACGTTTTCGACTAATGTTCACATTGCATCCAGTTAAGTTAAAATTGTTTGCTTGGTTTGGGTACTGTATACTGTTGATTGGTATTGGTTTAGTTTAACTGCGCCAAAGTAAGCTTGTTGGTTTATTGTGATTGTTTATGTTGATTTTTTTTTACTTTGTGTTCTAAATGATTTTAATGCATATGTTTGGAATTGCTGAGTTGATAGGTCATTGGTTTGTTTTTGAATCTGGTTATTAATAAATAAAAGTTGTGTGTATAATGAAAACTAGTAAGTGCTTCAATCAAGCTGACACCTTTACTGGAATCTTATTTTTTTCTTTTATTTGTTTTTCATTTTTATTTCCTATAAAAAATTTGGGTTTAGTTTTTTATTTAATTACGATCATTTTTCTTTCTTATGATTTAGATACAAGTACGGCATGAAAGAAGAAAGCAGTCAGTAAATATTTCAATTTTGAGTTATTTTCAAATATAAAGTTAAAAGTTTAATCAATTGGTTTTGAACTTTGGAGGTTCCTTCCAATTCCAAGCATGTTATGTTGTTGTTTTCTATGAGGTTAAGCCGTTTAATGGAACCTTTGTGTTTTCATTTTCTATTTTGATACCAAATAATGACAAATTGTTGGATTTTCTTATGAATTGTTTTCTTATTATCACACTTGAACAGATAAATAATTTACAATGGACTCTTGCATCCGTGCCCTTAATTAAAGCCTTGCAACTCACTCTATCCTTCCTTTTTTGGTAAGTTTTGATTTTGCAATAACACTTGGTTAGTTTATCTTTGAGTCTAATAGTTAGAAATGAGAATTCATGGAAAGAGATGAAATGAACATCTGATATAGTGGAGGCAATGGAAAGCTTCCATAAAAAGAGTAAGTTAATGATATTTATTTGTTCGACATGACCGTAGTTGTTATCAAGTAAGAAACCATTGCATTTTTTATTTTGTGAAAAAAGTTATTTTTCGGATTTCAAAGGGACCATTCTTGTAGGTATTCATGCTTTTATCTTCAACCATGTTCGCTGTGGATGTCTTTCGGGGTGTATGTAACTGGAGTGTACTCTTTCAAACAGTTTCATTCATTTCCTTTTTGCTCATCTCTCATGGATACTGCATCATCTGCGAACGCCTTTCGGTAACAGAGCGTCGAACTACTGCCGCACCTGGATGTGTATTTTACTTGACTCTCATTGGTTACTGAGCTTCTGTACCTTATTTCACAATTAGTTTCTTGGTTTTGTAATATATGTTTTGCTAGCTAGCTAACGGTAACTTTGGCTTATTTTATCATCAAAATAATGTACTAATAAGATGTATTACTGCACCGTTTTACAGGTTCTTCTACTTCTTAATTACATGATTTCTCTTCATGTAATTTTTCACCATATATCGTAAAATCTATTAGTGTTGCGAGAGCAGTTAACATTTATCGAGGATGAGGATGTCCAACCAATGCGCAATGCTGTTTATATGAAGTACAGAATGGGTAGGAAATTTCAGGGTGCTATGCAAATAGTTGCTATGGCCGAAATTGTGGTTTGAATATCTCAACCTCACATTCTCTGCCTTTGACATATATATAAGTTCATGAGTGATATGATTGCTCGAGATTTTCATTTTCAGATATACATAAACATTGACGACTCCTCTGAGAATTACTGGCTCCGGTTGCTGGTTCGAGAATGGGCTCAATTCTGCATATTTTTGTATATTGGGTATGTATGGATCACCCAGTCACAAGTCTTTCATTGGAAATATTTAGTTTTCAGGTACTAATGTACTCGCTACTTTTTTTATCAAAAGTATTTTTATAATATGATAATGCTTAATCCATTGATTGGGCATTAAGGTTGAGCCATTTTGATACAATATTTAACAGCTTTTTCCCGTTTTATATATGCAGGTGGACTTTTAGGTCACAAGAATTGGCACCATGCTTTTCGGTTATGCCCACTTTAAAATCTAAAGTGGATTTAATGGTCCCTCCGATCTATCGTATAGTAAGTTAATTTGCTATTTGAAAACAGATTTTTGCTTTGTGTAATAGATTCTTCTAGAGATAGCATTTAGTTTCCATGTCGACGGAGTAATTTGAAACCTTAATTTGCATTCAACTAATTATTAAATTGACTTTTACATCAGTTGATGCAGCTCGTCTCATTTCGAATTTTCTTTATTTTAAAGACCAAGAATAACATGTTTATAAATGTTAATCTGAAAGTTGGTGGATGTAATCATCAAATAACATTGATCTCGTGATTGTGATGAAGTAATAAAATTGATCGTACCTGAAACTAACTAATATCACGATGAAAAGGCAAGTGCATCTATCGAGTAATAGTATAGTTAGTGGCAAGATCGGAATATCGAATCCAAAGAACTATGAGTACTGGTAATGACTTTCTTCCTATTATTTAGCCTAAAAATAAAGAGGGATTTGGTTGTAAACTAACTAATCTAAACTAAACTAAGAAGGTGACAAAGAGTAAATTTGGGAAATTACTTTTAGGGAAGACTAATTGATGAGGGCAATATCTAAGGAAGAAATCCACTTAGACTTCACTTGTTATCTAACTCTAAGCCAGACAATTTCTTCATTTGACTTGATCCGTAGAGATCCCTAATTTATGTTAATACCTCCGTCGAGGATAAGAACAACTAATCCTATGTTGATTAACCGAAATCTCTTTCTAATTAAAACCCCTAGTCTCACATTAACTCGATCTATGGCTCCCTATATTAGATTTGACTCTAATCCGACATACTTTCGTCGTCCTATCTCTAGGATTGTGATCAACTCCGCTTAATTGTGTTGGATCCACTCCTATGCAGGGACTTTTGCTCCTTTACATAAGCACATTTGACTTAAATCAATATCCCGGAAATATCAATTTAAGAGTTAAAAACATAATTAAGAACAAATCAAATATTTATTACACAGCTCAAATAACAATAACAAGATCTGTCTCAGGTTTCATCCCTTTCAGGTATTTGGGCGTTTAGTTTATAATTATAAAAAGAAACATATCAGAAAGAATAAAATAACAAAACATAAGAAAACCCAAAACTCCCAAAAGGACTGAAGGGAGATCTTTTGTCTTGATGTAGATCCTGGCTTTTAAGATGGATCAATCAGCCTTCCTTCAAGTAATTCCCTCTTTTAACTCCCCGTCTTGGCGGGAATAAAGCATACCTTTTGAATGGCCTCCTAGGGTCTTTATATAGAGTTTAGAATGTTTTTCGTAGCCCCTAAGTAGCCTTTTCCGAGTGAAATTGAACTTCCTCACGATAGGGATACGCCCGTGTGCCACTTCCGTGTGAATCGATGCCCAGGCCGTGTTCGAACCTGTTAATGTGGCACGGCCGTGTGACACGCTCATGTGGCGAACCTCCAGGCTGTGTTGATTATTGATTTGGGCCTAATTTGCCCATTTTTGGCCCGTTCCTTGCTCTTTTCTCTTCATTATGCTCACCTAAGTATAAAACATGAAATAAAAGGATTAAGAGCACCAAATTCCACAAATTCAATGATAATTCATCCAGAAATTAGGCTAAGCATGAGGTAAAAATATGTATAATTTACGGTTTATCAAACATCCTTGTTGGTACCCTTTCTGATTAGAGAATTTAGTCATAAATGTTGATTATGTGCTTCGAAACTTGGAAGAACATCCATCTTGCAGTTGATATCTCTTTTCTTTACTATAATGCTTTTACATCCCAGAGTGTATCATTTGAGTCAATCATGCTTTACCCTTTTCCATCATTTTATCTTTAGAAACTACATTGATGGTCAATAGTGTGTTTAGTACTTACCTTCTAGTAAAACCCTAAGAACATTTGTGCTGTCCAACTAAACAAGCCTCATAAGAGTGAACCACGTCATAAGTAGGAGTCAATGAATGAGGGAACAATAACACTTGTCTTCAAAACTACAATATTATATTCTATTTTGTGATAATATTTTGAGTCATGTTATTGCAGGAAATGGATGCAACGACATTCTGAGAGTTCCAAAGCCATGAATGACACATCGGTGTGGTAAGCAACTTGGATTCAACATCATCTATGACCTTTGAAACTCATTTCATTTTCCGCTACATTATTCTATATTTAGAGCTTTGTGTTTTACCAAAACTCATTTCTTTTTCTTTTAACTGATGTAGCCAACTTCTGTACGAGACAAGAGCTCCTGTAACACCTCCTAACCCTAAACCGTCGCCGGATCAGGGTTACAAAACATTACCAGACTTAAACACTAGTAATCGTACAAAACTGAATCATGAAAGATAGGGGCACATGCCCAAAACCGGATCAGGCCCAAAACATGCTTAGGAAATGATTTGAGACTAAACTGGAAACTTTAGAAAACTCTAAAAAAATTTCATGAAAGATAGGGGCACACACCTGTGTGACTTGGGACATGGCCGTGCGGCCAGCCTATGTGGCAGGCTGACTTGCAATTTAATAAGAAATAGAATGCTACACGGCCTGGGCACACGCCCATGTTGCTAGGCCATGTGGTAACCTGATTTTTCACCATTTTTAAGCCATTTTCACACGGCCATATCACACGACCATGCTAAAACCGTATCCTTCACACGGCCAAAACACACGGCCGTGTCTAGCCCGTGTGATATCCTGATTTCACATTTTAAGATGCTAGGGACGCACGGCCAGTACACACGCCCATGTGCTAGCTATGTGTCTCACGCGGTCTGGATATACGCCTGTGTGCCAGGCCGTATGGAACTTTATATGAGCCTCAAACACTGAACTAACCTCCCTGCAATTTCAAACTAAAACCAAATTGCAACCAACATATCAATCAATATGTTTTCACATTTGAACATATTTAATTATACCTAAACATTGACTCATTAATAATTTACTCAATGAATATTCATAATACCATTCAAAATTCAACTTGCATTCCATTCATTCATTTCAATTCAAAAGTTAGCACATATTATACCATTTCATTAAGTCCCAACTTTAACTTTAAATACCATTCTTTACAACCAGAATTACAAAACATATACAAGTGACCAAGACTAAAACCTAGTACATGCCACATTTACCAAAAGATAGATTACATCACCAAAATAGAGCTGGGGTCGGAAGTGACTCGGATGCTGGACTAAAATTCAACTTTACCTAGCCTGCGCACGGAAAACAACCGTACGCTGAGTATTAGAAATACTCAGTGGTATTACCATAATTCAAACTATAACAACAATAAAATATCATAACATACATAGATAATTAGCAAATCATACATATAAGTTCATACCAAATTATCATAATTCTATTATATCAATTCCAATAATTGATTCCATATATCATTAATGAGATTTCAAACAATTCATCTCTTAACCACATATAATTATTCAATTCACATTTCAAATATGAATACTTCATGAACATTTAGTTCATGTATTCAATTTCATTACAAATTTCATTTCACATTTCATCTTACAACATCACTTTCTCATTTCATTCAAGAGCTAAATTAATCAAATTCATTTGATTTTCTCATTTCATTTATTCTCTCTTATTAACATGACTCGGACCTTGGCGGATACGCGGATTCAACCAAACACACCAAATTGGCAACCAATGCCTCATCGGATAGTTCGAAGCAAATAAATGACACCCAGTGTCTCATCGGCCTAGCCGAAGTAAAGTGGTACCCAGTACCTCATCGAATCTATTCGAAGTAAATAATAACACCCAGTGTCTCATCAACTCGAGGTCGAAGTATCACTGAACTCTTCCAATCCTATGGTATGCCAACTATATCCGACTAAGCCCGACTAAGCCCGACTAGTTAATAGGGTTCCCAATTCTCAAATCAAATTCACTTCTCAATTTCATTTCCAGGTTCAATTCAATCACAATTAAACTTTTACTATTATTTCAAATTCACCACAAATCAATATACAATTCAATTTCACACACTTATATATATATATATATATTCATCAATCAAATCCAAATCACATTCTATTCAAATATCACTACTTACCTCAATTTCATTTTCCATGCAGATATATTGAAATTAAACATTTAATAATAAATAACTTGAATTATGGTAATACAAACCCAGATTTGTCGTGCTTACTCCTCGTTTATTTTCTCCTTGCCTTTCGATGCCGATGCTTCGATTTCTTTGTTAGCTACGAATTAATTACAAAAATAATTAATAATAATATAATTTCCATCCAATTTATATCATGTTTTTAATTTAATCCTAATTGACTTATTTACTTTTCTAACTCAATTCCTACTTTGTTTTTATCCAATTTCCTTCCATATTCCACTTAACTATCAAATGTTCATGATAAAACCCTAATTTCAACTTTCTTTCAATTTAATCTTTATATCATAAAACTTATGGTCTCTTTTACAATTTAATCACTTAACCAATTCCAATCAATAATTCTATCAATTAAGCCCTTAATTTGAACATTTGTCCAATATGAACTTTACTCAAAAACCTAAAAACTTCCAAGACCGCAACTTAGTTTCATCAAAACTTAGTTCTAAAGCTTCTAAAACATCCAAATTAAAAGAAAAGGGCTTGATTGACTTACCTAATTAAATTCCAAGCTTTAAATATTGAATTTCTCCTTTTTCTTTTCTTTCTTCTTTCTTTCTTTCTTATTTCGAATGCTTCTTGCTTCTTTCCCTATCTTTTATTTCTTTTAGTTCTTTTTATTTACTTAATATTAATTAATTAACAATTATAAAATATCTATTTAATTATCAAATATATACATTACAAGTGTGTTCATACATATATTTACATTTGTCCATATCATCACCCTACACTTGTCTTAATTTTATTTAATTTATTTTCTTAATTAATTATAATATAATATAATATAATATAATAATATTTTCTTAATTAATAAGTAAATACATAATTAATTTACAAGTGTACATATACACTAATAATACACATGTCTTTCATTATTACCACACACATGTCACTTTTATGGTTTAATTTTTACTTTAGCCCTTTGACTTTTTACCACTTTAAAATTAAACTTTCATACCCTATTCAATTTAGTCCTTTTTACTAATTACTTCTAATTAAATTAAATTCACCTATTCAAAGCTTAATTAAACACACAGCTAGACACACAAATATTTCTAATAATTATTTACTAACTCAATTTACTATGACGGAGGCCCTATGACTCGTTTTTCGGTGCCCGTAAATTTTGGGTTATTACAGCTCCAGAGATTCGATTTTGGTAATAATTCAGCATCAGAATGCATATCGACCGACAACAATACTTTCATCAAGAAAACAACCATTACAGCTTTTTAAAAACGTCAGATTTTTGAAGTGGAGGATCATGTTGATGAAAAGCATAGATTATGATAACCTCGATATGATCTCAGGAGCAAAGTTTTATACAGTAAATAACATATATTTTTCTTTTCATTTTTCTTACGGATATCCAATATATATAAATGTCAAAATTCATTCAAATGGGGTTAGAGAGTAAATAATACTTCCCGGTATCCATATTTGTATCCAAATATTTATATTAATTACAAAATTGTACATTTTGCTTCCCGATTTCAACTTGCAATTTGAGTATCCAATTTAAAGTTTGTTTATCATTTGAAGTTAAGATTGGTTTAGTATTTCAGTTCATTAGTTTTCTTAAATTTTAATTATATATTGTTTTTAGTATTTAGTGGTTTTCTTATACAAATATGGGTGAAAACAGGATGGTGCAAATCTGCCAAAAATAGTGGCGTTTCTCGTAAAAACGCTGCTAAAGAACGGTATTTTTAGTGACGTTTGTCATAAAGTGCCGTTAAAGATTGTGTTCTTTAGCGGCATCTTTGTGCGAAGCGCCGCTAAAGATCATGTTCTTTAGCGGCGTTCGTGACAGAAGTGCTGCTAAAAATAATGTTCTTTAGCGGCATTTCATGTTCTTTAGTGGCATTTGTGTGAAAAAGCAGCATGTTCTTTTGCGGCGTTTGTATGCAAAGCGCCGCTAAAGATCATGTTCTTTAGCGGCTTTTTTTAACAAAAACGCCATAAAATTTAGCAGCATTGTCTATAGCGACTTTTTTGCGGCACTTGTGAAAATATCGCAAATAATTTTAGCGGCACTTAAGCGCCGCCAAAGGCCTAAAAAAACGCTGCTAAAAGTCTGTTTTGCTGTAGTAAGATTTTGCCAGATCTGCCCCTACCACGTTAAGATTAGACATAACTCTCGCCCAAAATTGAAATCTAGCCTTTTTGTTGTTGATAAACCCTAACTAAATATCGTCAGAATGCAAAACTCGTGCTACAAAACAGACAAACCCTAATTCGTGCCATAAGGCAGACTATAATGGGAGAAAATTACATTTGTAATTTCTTAACTTTACTGTTCCAATATTTTTTAAAATACAAATAAATTATGTATAGATTAAATATATGACTATTAATAATATTATTTTTGTTAAAAAATTATTCTTTTATAAACAAATGTATTTTCTTTATTTTACAATTTTTAATCATTTTATTTTTTTCGAAAGTTAGTATTTTTTATTTTTGTACAACCAAATTTTAAAAAAAATAGTTTCTAGATAGTGAATTTTTTTTATTTTAAATTGTTTTCTATTTCGTTTTAATATAATTAGTTTCTAGAGTAAGTTGAATATGAATGGGTGTATAATAATAATTTCATGTATTTAAAATTTGATGATGTGATGAATTTTTATTGGTATCTAAAAACTTTAGTTTTTAAGATAGTCTTATTATAAGTTATTCCCTTAATTTTATATTAAACACAACACCGATAATTACTGTGATATTCTTAAAAAACTTATTTGGTCTGCTGGGATGTGATGATGTGATATCTTTAAAATTTGATGATGTGATATTTAGTTACTGGGATGAAAATATTTTTTAATTAAATAAGTTTAATTTGAACTGTCATGTAGGATATTCAAGTTAACATTTAAAACTCATTTGGATTACTATGTAGAACAGCCGTTGAGGAGATAACAGAATTTAACGGTAGAGTAATCATTTCGTAACAAAACGATAATATAAATAATTAAAATAACATTTCTAACATAAATAAAAAAAACAAATAAAAATCACTATTTTTATAGTTAAAAAAAAACCAACAAAAAGAATTTTATTTGATACCACGGATTGACAATTGACCCACCAACTCTCTGAGTCGCAGCCATATATGAGCCCAAAATTCCAAATCTGGTGCTGCCTTTCGGCGAATCCTTCCTTCTTTCAATTTATTTATTTATTTTTACCATCTGATCGTCTTCTTCAGTCTGGTAAGAAGGATCAGGAAGAAATAAAGAGCCACAGGGAAGACAAAGGCTGTGAGTGAGAGAGAAAGAAAAGATGGCGGCTTCAATCAAAGGAGTCGGAGGAGTTGGTTTTGGTGGCCTAACTTGTTCTACCAAAACACCACTTTCTTCTTCACGATCCTCTTCTTTCCGTGTTCAAATGTCTGTTCCTGTTGAAGATAAGAAGAGGAATTATACCCTTCAAAAGTCACAAGAAGCTTTCAATGCTGCCCTGGTGATTTTCAACTCTTTCCCTTCTCTGCCTACTTGTGGATTGTTTGAATCTTGCCAAGTTAAAGCTTATTAATTGAATTTTGTTTAATTTCAATTCATGGTTTTTTTGTCAAATGATGAAATGGAAAAAAAAGAGAGTAAATATTTAAGTCTTAGCTTATTGCTTATCGATAAAATGCATGGCAAATAAAAGAAAGGCTAGGCTCATTTCTAATTGGAAGATTGATATCTGAACTGTATCATTGATATTAATTTTCAACCTATGCCTTACGGATTTGCACCTAGAGAGGTTCCTCTGTAGTGTTCTATCACTATGTTTTCTCCTATATTATACCCAGACATAGGTGTTGAGATGATTCTCCAATTATATATAACCATACTGGATACATGCCAGTAACCGACAGGCACTTTCGAGTAAAGATAACATAGGTTTTCCCTTTTCCTTTTGTATCTTATTGTGAATCACTTATATGTTGAAGTCCTTGGAACTCTGACTCCTGCAAGCTCTTTTTGTGGTAGAATTTGATGCCTGGAGGTGTAAATTCTCCTGTTCGTGCTTTTAAATCTGTTGGTGGACGGCCTATTTTCATGGACTCGGTTAAGGGTTCGCACATGTGGGACATAGACGGTAATGAGTATATCGACTATGTTGGCTCTTGGGGACCAACTATAATTGGTCATGCGGATGACGAGGTTAGAGATTTTCTTCCTTTACCCTAAGTTTGCCTTGCATTTTTTTGATTTAATGTGCCTACCATCTTACATGGTTCCTTCTCTTTCATTCTTGTTTTTCTATAGTTGATGTTTTATATGCATTTCTGGTTTTGAACTTCATTTTTGTTATATGAGATGCAATGCTATGTTAATCAGACACTCAATATGAGTGTCGATATAGGTATGTGTCTGACACAGATATGTTCATTTATTTATATATTTTTAAGTTTTTCTATGTATTTGGAGAGTCATTTTCTTATATTCATCTCAACTAAGAGTTAATAGGTCAGTAGTAGAGAGAAAATAGTTCTAATTGCTAATATTGCCTCTCTTGAACTAATAGTTCTGCATGGATTTGCATATATCTGAAGGTGCTTGAAGCTCTGGCTGAAACAATGAAGAAAGGAACCAGCTTTGGCAGTCCTTGTCTTCTTGAGAGTGTTTTGGCCGAGATGGTAATCTCAGCTGTTCCAAGCATTGAAATGGTTCGATTTGTAAACTCTGGTACAGAAGCATGCATGGGTGTGCTCCGCCTTGTCCGCACCTTTACTGGCCGAGAAAAGATAATCAAATTTGAAGGTTGTTACCATGGCCATGCTGATCCATTTCTTGTCAAGGCAGGTAGCGGAGTTGCTACCCTAGGGCTGCCTGACTCTCCTGGTGTTCCGAAAGCAACCACTTCTGGAACTCTAACTGCCCCTTACAATGACATTGCAGCTGTTGAAAGTCTCTTTAACAGTAACAAAGGTGAAATAGCAGCAATTATTCTTGAACCTGCTGTTGGCAACTCTGGCTTCATTACCCCTAAACCAGACTTCCTTGAAGCCATACGTCGCCTAACCAAGGAAAACGGTGCACTCCTCATATTTGACGAAGTGATGACCGGATTTCGCTTGTCTTATGGTGGGGCACAGGAGTATTTTGGCATAACTCCTGATTTAACAACATTAGGGAAGGTAATTGGTGGCGGGCTGCCTGTTGGTGCATATGGAGGGAGGAGGGAGATTATGGAGATGGTGGCACCAGCAGGGCCAATGTATCAGGCTGGGACCTTGAGTGGGAACCCATTGGCAATGACAGCTGGGATACAGACCCTTAAGCGGTTGAAAGCACCGGGAACATATGAATACTTAGATAGGATCACTAGAGAACTTGTTCAAGGCATTCTAAATGCTGGAAAGAAGACAGGGCATGCAATTTGCGGAGGGCATATTAGAGGGATGTTTGGGTTTTTCTTCACAGAAGGGCCTGTTCACAACTTTGATGATGCAAAGAAGAGTGATGCCGCAAAATTTGTCAGGTTTTACCAAGGAATGCTGCGCGAAGGTGTTTACTTTGCTCCTTCACAATTTGAAGCTGGATTTACAAGCTTGGCACATTCTCCTGAAGACATCCAGAAGACAGTTGCAGCTGCTGAGAACGTTCTTAGCAAGATTTAAGGTATCTATTGCTGTGTCTTTGATTACGTTTTCACAGTTTGAAGCTGGATTTACAAGCTTGGCAAGTCGTATGAGTACTTCCGAGAAGTACTAGTCTTGCAATCATGTTCTTAGTCCTGCCCTTTTGTTCTTCCTTTCGTCTTTGCATGATTGAGCTTTTTGCACGCGAGTTAATGGTTCATTAGATAAAAGATCTGTAGTCATCTCTTGTTGCTCGGAATCTGTATTTTTACTGATCAACCCATTTGTATGTTGGTAATGTATAAGACCATTTTAGGCGTTTAAAGCTTGTTTACAACAACCTCAATTGTCATCTCCTTTGACCAAAATCTTTGCTTATCTAATTAGAATGAAGGAAAAGAATTCTGATGTAGCAGAATTGGTTCATGTAACATCTAACAAATTTGAATCCTGAGGGTCTAATCCTAAGCAACTTACCTCAATTTCTGTTCCATCATTGTCAAGTTGAGTGAGCTGTTTTATAATGTTCTAATGCTTGAATAACTCGGAGTTTTATGTTTTATATTCATATTCTTTTTTTCGATTAATATTGAAAACCAGTTTAAAATTCAAGCTTGAACACAGATTTTCCCAAGTAAATGAGTTTAACTCAATTGAAGGGGTTTGAATAGTGAAGGCAAATCGAGCTCAAGACAAATTCCAGCCCTGCAATTGAGCTTAATAAGAACAAAAGATATAATGTTAAGTTAATTAAAAGCTTTTAGGTTAAATTTTGCTTGAAAGTCTGTACTCTGGTATTTTTCTATTTTTAAAATTTTAAAATTTCAATAATTATGGAACAAATTATGCTATTGTCAAAATCCAATGCAACAAATATATCATGTATAATGTTATGTAAATTTGTCATTTCTAAGTACTTACTAAAATGACTAAAAAATCAATTAACATATTAACAATTATCATTTGTATCAAGACTAATATTTCAAATTTCAAAATATATAAACATCTTAAAATGATCCAATTGGAGAATATAAACCAAATCTACAAAGAGTAATAACTAAATTTAACCTAACAAATTTAAATGCTATTATTAGGGTCATGACTAAAATTTTAAAATTGAAAAAACTTCAACACTAAAATTGATTAATTTGAAAAGCACTAAGGCTCCGTTTGTTTCACTGAAAATGACTTCCAGAAAATAATTTTTGGAAAATAATTTACTTTTATGGAAATGTTAATATTTTCTGGTGTTTGGATGAATCTGTTTAAAATATTTTCTGTTGTTTGGTAGATTTGTTAAAAATATTTCATAAAAGTTGTTTTCAATTAAACAAACATATATTCGAGATTTTCTTATTTTTTTCATTGTTTAATTAATTTTATTTTTATCTATAATTTTATATTTTACATTTTTTTGCATATGTTAAAAATATTATGTTAAATTCAGATTCATTACAACAACATTTTTTAATTATAAGACTACTAAGCAAGTATTTTTTATTTAAAAATGTGACATCAACAAAATTGACGAAAAAAATTAACGAAGTTAACAATTGGACTTGATTTTCAAATTTGAAAAGTAAAGGGACTAAATTCTTCAAAATAAAAGTACAAAGACTAAATTACAAATTTGTAAAGTGTTCATAGAATTATGACATATTTTAACCTTTATACTACAAAACATTTATTATTAATATATTTATAATTGTAATAAATATTTATTATTAAGATATTAATATTGAATATTTTCAATAATATGTGAATAATATTATTTAAAAATATTATTTTTAAAATTTATTATTAAAATAAAATTGAAATATTAAATAATTTATTAAAATAATAAATTATATTTATTATATTAATAATTTAGTATATGACTAAATATAAATAATTAAATATGTATGTTTAATAATATTAAAAAATATAATATTTTAAATATTTTAAAAATAAAAATAAAATTTATTATCAATATAATAATATTAAACTTGATTTAAGTTAATTTTTATATAAAAATAAAATTATCTGATAAACTCTTTTTCGAAAAATGACTTATAAGTTTCAAAGGATAAATTATTTTACAAGAAAAATAGCTTATTTTACCTTAACCTGTAAGTCATTTTCTGTTAACTAAACTATTTTCTGTGAAACAAACACAGGAAAATACAGAAAACATTTTCCGTAAAACCTTTTACATGTAAACAAACGGACCATAAGACTAAAATTGATTAAATTAAAGTATAACGACTAAATCTATAACTTTTACAAAGTATGGGGACTAATAAGGAAAATTAACCAAGCATTTATCACCTGCAAGAAAATGCCTATTCTTCCATGGCAGGCCGAATAGGAAACATTTCATTATTAGTAACGGATAGCATTTTATACAAAGGCATTTATCCTTCCAATTTGGTGTACATTTCGTCTTTACGTGGAGTAGTCTATACAACTTTACAAATAATTCAAAGCTAATATTTGAAACCAACCAGATAAAAAGTCTATTAAGGAACCAAAGAAACTAAAATTGCACATCATTCATCACTCACTCCATTACCAACTTGCACACATGGGCTCTGTGACGAACATACACATAAATACTCCCAGACAATGTTTACGTTCCTAAACATGGTTCACCGTCATGCATGATTTTTCCAACTCCGCATGTTTTCCTTCACAAAATAGAACATGAGCACACAGTCTTTCTGGGTGAATCATCAATCTTCTTTTCTGTTTCAGACAGAAAATCAAGCATAAGTTGATAAGTCAAAACATGAAATTTTACGTCATCATCAACTCATGGATCTTTTACCTTAAAGGCAATCCCATAACTAATGCGTTCAGGAGTTTAGTTGATCTTATCAGTGTGAAGAAATGAGGAAAGATGCAAAAAAAGAGAGGATAAAGATGGCCTCTGATATGTTCATCATCAAGAAACATGCTCATCAATGACCATACTCATAACTAGTTTTCTAAGTCTTTATGCAACTAGCGAAAATCAAACACCTCAAAACCAGATTATATCATACTCATCAGAAAGACAATGTCAATGACACTTGCTATCAGTTTTCAGCAATTTGAAACGGGTTGTACCTTTAAGCAGATCGTTACTAGAGCAAGTACAGATCCATGCCCACTTCACTGAGTAACTTCAGCTTAAATCGAAATGAGACATTGTGAAATTCGAAGAGATTTGCCTCTAAGTTACTCAAACTTGGTATGTTCAATGTTTTCCAAGTTATATAATGTACTACTTGGAGCATTATATCACCATGACCAGTCCTAAGTTACCTAAATCCCCAACTCTCATGCGATTTCCATTTTGGATTGTTCGATCCCAGTCAAGGATCGTCAGCAATCCAAAATGGTGAAATGAGTGTTCTGGTGGTAAAGACTGAAGGGATGAAGACGATGAAAGAAAAAAGAAAAAAGTCTTTGGCTCTGTCATTTCAACTTTTTAACAAAAAGGACTTCTTCACAGTTCACGCCACTATTCCCTCTTTTCAAAAATTTACTGACTTTGCTCCTTTTCTAACGCAACCTCAAATTTTTTATATATTTTTCAATTATCTTAATTTTGTTTAATTATTTCTTACTTTTTATTAATTTAGATTTTTAATAAAAGTTGAAAAAAAAGATAAAATAAAAAAGGGTTAGTGTTAATTTAAAAAGTAAAATAAAATAAATCATAAAGATTTATATTATTAATTAAATTGAATTATATATTATAAATTATAAAGATTTGTACTCTACCCTAATAAATCTATTTTGTACCAAAGAACTGTATTTCATTCCTATTAAATGATTCGAAGAAGACTACCCCTAATGAATTAGGTTCCAAGCAATTAATGATTTGTGTTCCCATTTTCGTTCCTCATACCGAATCCATCCGCATTTTAGGTAATATGTTTGGGACATCGGTGCCAAGCACGACGAACACTTAAAGAAATATAAAGAGTCGGAGCAACATAAAATAGTCCCATGAGAAGATAAAGATAGAGAATACCTGTTTTAGCTTTTGCAAGGGATGGCTGTACTACAACATGCATTATTATAGCCCCACCCGGAACTTCACCAAAGGGTACTTTACACAGACCAACAGTCTTGTTGTTCTCCAAAATTCTACCAGAACTTATCAGCTTGACTTCATTCACCGATTTTGGAACAATTGTCTTACCTAAGGAATGGCAGAAACAACAGTTAAGAAAATTATAAAACAAAGTGCTTCAAACTATTATCCTTAACACTACCTTCTGGTTCTTATAATTAAAAAAAAAAAAAAAGAATATGAAGATGGTTTGTAGATTCAGGCAACAAGTCAAAGAGCAAAATTGCATTCTTTGAGGATACTTGACTGTATTTTAAACAAAAGCATGATCATTCTTTTTGCAATGTATTTATTAAAAAAACAGAAACATGATGAGGATAAGATAAATTGAAAAATAGTATAACAAGATATAGTGAATTACAACTATAACAGACGTTTACAGCTTCGTCGCCCGAACTGGAGAGTGAGTGTTGGATACTCTGACATAATATTTTAGGAAAAACGCACAGATCTTTTAATATTTACTGTTTAAACAGCCAAATTTAGCCTTCTCTCTGAATATACGTTCATAAGAACAATTTAGAGCTCATATAATCATTTTGACATTGGTCATGCACAAAATTTGGAAAAAAAAGTGATACAACAATACAAGAAGAGAATCTCCTCTCTTCATTAGGTCATAAATGGCCATTTTGTGAAGCTAAAAACACAAAATTTCCAAGTTTATCTGCCCTAAAACAATGCTATAACCTTATACTGCAAAACAATCTCTTTCTTACCACATTCCATGACTAACCCTATTGCTTTCTTCAGTAATCTTCACAATAATTAGGTTCAAAACTCTGGCCTCGATCACTCGTTGCCACCGGTGGGCAGTGGACGAGATAATTATGCATATAAATTTAACAGAAATTCTCCCAGTAATCTTACAACAGATACAAATTTCAATAACTAAAACAAAGCCCAATATCAGAAACTTCATAAGCAATTAGAAAAGAAATGAAAGAAAATAACAGAGTAAACCTTTGGGCCAATCAGAGACAATTCTTTGCTTAAGCATATCCACCGTCGATGTGGCGGAGTATCGAAACGGTCCGATATCCGAGCCATCATAAATCCTGAACTTTATATCCACCAAATCCTCCTCCGGCATTTCTGCACCTGCTTTCGTTTGTTCAATTCGTCCTAAAATCGAGTCACCGGTCACCACCGTCAGCGGTTAATCAAATCGAATCCCGCCGCCTAAATTAGCACAAACTGAAAAGCAGACTGAAATTCAACTAAAATAAAATTGAATTACGACCGAAAAAAGAAAGGATTAAAATTCAAACCTGAATTCTAGAGTAGTAATTGATTGACTTGAAGGGTTTTTCTTTTAAAAGAAAAAATATAATTTTATTTCAAAATTGAAAGATTGGTGTTTGGTGACCTGAAGAAGACAAATAAGTCTTGCCTAGTCTCAAATGCCCCAACCGCAACCGCTAAACCAAAAACGGCGCCGTTTCCTTGACTGTTTTCGTTGCGAAAGCGGTAGAAACGTCCTTGTCGTTACTGTATAAGTACGGCGTCGTTTCGAAGTCTCGTTTTGTCTACTTCTTGAGCGTACATAGATAATTCAAAAAACAATTCATCCGAAAAAAATGAAGAGAGATAGAGACGAAGCAGAAGAAGAAGGAAACGAAGAGAGAAACAAAAGGAAAATGGAGATTGTTTGGCAAACTCCTGCTCATCCTGCTCAGAAACAAGATTATATTTTTCACAACGGTAAATTAAATGTTTCTTTTCATAAAAGAAATAACTTCTTTTATTATTATTATTATTATTATTATTATTATAACCAAAAAAATTTAGAAGCTCAATTTTTTGGCGGGAATTTGACAGGGAAGCGCCATGTACGACCTTACTACTTTGAGTTCGTCTCCCATGTTAGTTTTCTTTCTTTTTCCTGATTTCATTTGTTAGCAAGTTTTTTAAAACCCCTAATTAAACCCTAATTCTGCTTATCTAATAAAAAAGTACGATTTTAATTGTTGACTTGGCACAGGTTAATAAACGATGGGAAGGTAAAACAATAGTGGATTTGTTCGCTCAAGAGTTCAGAGGTCGATCGAGAGATTACTATGTAAGTCGTCACTCTTTCCCCTTTTTTTCTTTTGGGCTAAATCTTTGTTTGATTGGAAAGATGTAAAATAGAGAGCAGTGAAAGAATGGTTAATAATAATATATTTCCTTCATTGTTTTGGTGCAAGGATGGAAAATAGAGAGAGATACAAGGTTAGAAGTGAATTGTAACTAGTAAATAAAATTGTTAATTTAAGTTACACGAATGATTCCTTTCATAATTGAAAGGATTGATTTGGGGGAAAGGATATGTGAAAATATTTTCATTTTCTTTTCTTGTTCTTATTTTTCTCTTACCGAACACAATGGTAGTGATATCTTAGACTTTATAATGTTGGTTATTTTCTATTAATTAATTGAATTTGTGATTGCAATGTGTTGCAAGTTTCAAGAAACGAACTTTTTATAAACTTCTAGCAATGGCTTCCTTTACCTATAATTTGCACTTGTTTGAATATGTTTATATATTACGCTTTCTGTTATTGTGGAAATATTGTAGGTTAGTGCTGTCAAATGTGGACGGATACAAGTGGATGGAGAGAATATACCTGTTTCATACATAGTTAAACGATGCCAGAAGATTAGCCACTTCTTACATAGGTTCATCATATTTGCATCCAATGCCTGATCTAATGGAATTTCACTGAATTTTTAGAAGAAAAAACTTTTTTTTGTGGGAATAATGTTTCGGAGAGCAGTTGGTTTTTGTTCATACATACATTGTTTGGAAAATCTTTTCATGTTTTCTAATTTATTTTTACTTGTCTGTGTTTTTTGTTTGCTCTGTTTAAATTAAGTTGTTTTTTGTGCTTCATGATTTCATTTTGAAGTTATGGAACTTGTAATTGATTTTCCAAAGGTTATAGGCATGAACCACCAGTGATGGCTTGGGATGTTGAAGTTCTTCAAAATGAACCTGATGTACTGACAGTTTGCAAACCTGCATCAGTTCCTGTAAGTCTTTGGTGAAGAATTTCTTTCAACTTTATGAGTTTGCATGATTGTTGGGGCATCTAAAATGTGCTTATTTATTAGATGAGGAGAGGAGGAACCTTTCTTCCTTTTATATCATATGATGTCAGTGACTATATCCCTTTATTTAATTTTATTGGAGTTGATTTTTTTTTCTAATATGTATGTAGGTACATCCATGTGGTCAATATCGTAAAAACACAGTTTTGGGTATTCTCCAAGCAGAGTATGGATTGGCTCCTTTGTATCGTATCCAAAACTAGCTCCATATGGCACAAAAGTTTCACTGTAGACTATTATATTTTCTACATGCAAATCAATTCTGTTTGATAAAGTTTTAAAAGCAGAGGTTTCTACTTATTCCTTGACATTATCATCTTAGCCATTCATCGACTAGATCGTCTAGTCTCAGGACTGCTTATCATGGCCAAAAATCCAGCTAAAGCTGACATTTTCAGGCAGCATGTAAGTCATCTACAATTATATATATGTTATTTATGTGTGTGTCTGTAGGCAAACATTTTTGCAGTTTTTGTTACAACTATGTTGGTAATATGGAATTACAGACAATTGGCATGCATTACCATTTGATTGTCTATGTAAAATCATTTTAGCAATATGGCTGGATGTTGTGCTATATTGCATGATTTGGTAGAATGATACCTGGAACACTAGCTGTTCCATTTATCAAAGATAAAAATTTCGTTTCTTTATTGATATGCTTGATTTGGAAATTTGAAATTGTTTACCTTACTAAAATTTTCAATTTAATCTGATGTGATGGTTGTAGATCGAAGCTGGACTAGTGCAGAAACAATATGTTGCAAAGGTTGTTGGAGTGTTTCCGGATGCTGAGGTATACTTCTCGTTCAAGCCAGATGATTCACATAATTTGTGTTCAAATTTGAATCATTCTGCTTGTTCAAATTTGATCATGTGTTGTTACATCTATGTGTTTGGGATCTAGTTATGAGCAATGGATGGAAAATCACTCAAGCTCATTAGTTGAAACCTTTAGGACTAGTTAGAGAGCGGCCCATATCTCTTTTATCAACATTTGTTTTATTATGTCCCTTTAAATAGAGATTGCAATAAATAAACTATACCAAACTGAATAAAATCCTATCAAACACAACTATTTTAAGAGTCCTAAAACAACTTATTTTATTCTAAGAGTCGTATTATTACGCTTGTGATTTTGGGATTGATAGTCTAGCTCATCGAAGGTAAACTAAAACCTTTAGACTCATTAAAGACGGACCTATATCTCTTGTTTAGGTTTTGATAAAATTAGACACATGCTTCTTGCATATTTGTTTCCTCTTTGTTTGCATATACTCGAGCTACTTGCATATTTTTGGTCATCATTTTGTCGACCATTGTTTTGCCATTGTGGAGAATCATTGGCATTGAATACCAAAGTGTTACATTTGTGAGTTTGGATTGATAGTTGTGAATTAAGAAGAAAGAGAAGAAGAGAGAAGAAGAAATAGGAGATTGCCATGAGAGAGAAATACAAGGGATTGTATTTGAATTTTTAGCTTGATTATTCCCTCAAGCTTGGATAGGGGGTTTATACTGCAATAGAATGTACAAAAAAGTAATAAGCAAGATTACAATATATATTACAATATATATTTCTAGATTTTACAGCTATTCTAATATATTCTAATCCCTAAAATTACATCTATCATAACAGTATCCCTCAAGCTGGAGCGTATAGGTCATAGGCTCTTAGGTTGTTACATATATATTCAATTCGAAGTTTCTTGAGAGCCATAGTGAAAACATCTGCTACTGATCGTTGCTATGGACATTGATCGTTGCTATGGACATTGATAATGGCAATGCATTCTGGCCCGATCTTTTATCTTAGAAAGAGGCAATCTATTTTAATGTGTTTTGTTCTTTCATGAAACACTAGGTTTAAGGCAATGTGTAGTGTTCTTGATCATCAAATATCAACTTCATTTGATTGATAGTTTCACATCCCAATTTCTGAAGGAGTTGTCTTAACCAAATAAGTTCACAAGGAACTAACTCAATATTTTCCTTTTGCTTTTCATCTTGCTACAACTTTTTTTTTTTTTTACTCTTTCTTGAAATTAGATTTCCTCCAAAAAGAACACAAAATCTTGAAGTGGGCCCTCTGTTTGAGGGTGATCTTCCCCGATCAACATTTGAGTATCCAACAATTTGTGTACTTCCCCAATCTTCAAAGAATAGGCCTTGTCTAGGAGCACCTTTGATATACCTAAGAATATGTATTGTTGCATCTTAATGACTGACATGAATCTTGAAGAAATTAAAAATAGGATAGGTACAGTGGGTGTTTACCTTTACGTAGAGCAATGGAAAGTTCAAGGTCACTTAGGGTTGGATCAGAAGACGAAGACATTGGTAAAGAGATTAGATTCGATGACGAAGACACTGGTATAGGACATGTATCACGAGTCTCTTTACATCTGGAATAAACTTGAGTAATTGGTGTCTTTGTTGGAGCAATTGTTGAAGAATTAGAATTTCGTGGTTGATTTGTGATAGTGTAAATTTGTCAATCATCTTCCTCCCCCTGTTTTGGAAGATTTGAAGGCATTTCTTCTTAAAAGAATGGCACTTGTTTTAAGAATGCAATATCGATAGACACCAAATACCTATTGAGATATGGACTATAACACCTATACCCCTTTTAAAGGTGAGAGTATCCCAAAAACACTTTTAAGAATTTTGGATCCAACTTAATGACATTAGGTCGAACATTTTGAACAAAATTTGAAAATTCTTAGTTCCACTGGAAATAATGGTATGGATGGAGATAGAACATTTTATGGGCTATCACCATCAAGTATGGAAGAAGGCATGCGATTGATCAGAAAGCAAGCTGTCAAAACAGCATCAGCCCAAATTTTTTTAGGAACTTTCGTTTGAAATAAAAGAGCTCTGGTTGTCTTCTGGATATTTTTGTTCTTCCTTTTAGCAACACCATTCTGAGATGGCGTGTCAACACAAAAGGATTGATGAAGGATCCCATTTTTGGTCATAAAAGCCTCATGAGTCAGAAAAGTATTTTGTAGCATAATCGTTGCGCAAAATCTAGACAGACACCACGAATTGAGTTCTTATCTCAGCACAAAGTAGGAAAATGAGAAAATACCTTTGACTGATTTTTCATAAAATACATTCATGCCATTCGAGAATAATCATCCATAACAAAGTATCGAAATCTAAGTTTAGATACTATTGAATAAAGTCCCCAAACATCTGAGCGTACTAACTCGAAAGTGGAACTAGCTTGTTTCTTAGATCTCGGTCTAAAGGGTCTCCATTAGTGCTTTGCAAAGTGATATGCTTCACATTCCAACAATGGTAGGTTTTGAAATTATGGACATAACTTCAAAAAAGAAAGAGAAGGATGTCCCAACCGACTATGTTCTTCGATCAGAGAGAGAACAGTAGGACAAGCCACAGGTCGAGGAACCCACGAGTTGAAAATATAAAGACCATCAAATACATATCGTTTACCAATAGTGTGCTTCATCAC
Organism: Gossypium stocksii; assembly: GCA_020496765.1. Taxonomy (NCBI): domain Eukaryota; kingdom Viridiplantae; phylum Streptophyta; class Magnoliopsida; order Malvales; family Malvaceae; genus Gossypium; species Gossypium stocksii. The sequence continues at coordinate 74,130,409 of CM035622.1, forward strand.
AAGATCCTGTAAAAGGCAGTGATTGGGAAAAAAATGAGATGGTGCAATTTAGGTCACGAATAAGTTCACTGATAGATATTAAATTAAAGGCGAGGTTAGGTGAATTTAATACCAATGATAAAGTGATGAATGAAGTTAGGTTAATACTACCAAAATCAACAACTTTATAGGTGGATACATCAACAATAGTGACAGGAGGTGAATTTTGTGATTGAAAGGTAGAGAAAAGGTTGGGAATACCTGTCATATGATCTGTAGCTCCTAAATCAACCGTGCTACTAGGCCTAAATTTCCCTTTTCTACCTGAATCCACAAACAAAGCAAAGGACGCAATTATATAATGAAAGGCAGCAAAACACGCAAAAAAATAGTCCTAAAACAATATTCAAAATGTTGAACAGTACCTAAAAAGTACCCTTGAAACGGTATCAAAATCGTGACAAGAAACCCAAAATAGCCTTGAACCACCTCTGGTCAATAACTCAACCATTTGGCTTTGGTCCAAACCTTGAGTCGACGTTGGAGTCAAAGTTTGGTGACAAGAGCACTCATTCGGCCCCATGTGCAAACACGTGGAAGAAAGGTGCTGCTATTTGGGTGGCATGTGAGCGCCACACGCAGTGGTTCAAGCCATCAGAAACTATAGAATGCTTGTTGAAGTGGTGGTGCTTCTCCTCGTGCCTGCGGTGTAGACTAAAACCCCCTTAAAAATAACCTACGAAAAAAATACTTAATCCCTTTGCAATTCAAGCAAAACATTGAAACATAAATCCGAATTGAAAAGCTCTAATGCCATGTTATCGGGAATAGAGAAAAGAAAATATAGGAGAATAAAATGGAGAGAAATTACTTGTATTTCATCTCTTTAGTTAGTGTGTTTATATACAAGTCTATTTAGGTTAAATAAAGAAAGAAAATAAATTAAAACCCCAAAATCAATCATAAGAATCTGAAACAAAGATGCTAGTATAAGGGATGAGTCACTTAGAACATACATTTGTTTTGTACCTTCAAGAGGATGTTAGAAGAAAGAGGATGACAAAGCAGGTACAACCAAGGTGTGTAAGATGAGGATAAAATGGTTGTACTAAAAATTAGTAGAAAAAGGACTTTGGTTCTGCAAAATAGAGAAAGACATACAATTAATAAAATAGCCTACGATTAATAAAATATGGTTAAAAGCACGTAAGTTAAGTATCCAAGGACCGTAGGAGGAAGATTGTGTTAGACAAGCAAAATAATTACTTAGTTGAGCAATAGAAACCATAGAGGAAGCTTGTTGTTTCAAGTCTTGATATTGTAAATACTCATCATAGTTTGTTTCATTTAATGTGATGGATTTGGGGTTTGGGGGTGCTTAGGTAGTTGGTAGTGGAAGAAGTCCATCTCTTTTAACCTGGCCTATATGGGTAGTAGGCTAATTTTTGCGAGGAGGCCGTTTATGTAAAACCCAACAGGTGTCACGTGTGTGACCACTTGTCATAAAATGTGCAATAGGATTTGAATTCTTTGCTTTTCCGTTTTGATTACCTCTTTGCTGGCTCGTTTTCCATATGGCTAACATAGAGGATTTAGTCTCAACCTGGTTAGAGGAGATGTGAACTAGATGAGCAATCACATCTTCAAAAGTAGAAATTACTGGGCTAGGAAGAATTTGATCTTGGGCTAAGGCTATATTTGCTTGTTGACCTATCAAGGCAAGTACCATGAAAATTTTCTCTATTGTTTTTTTATCGGTAACTTCCTCAAAAAGAGCCATAAGAATGTTAAATTCTTCCAAGTTTCAACTTTATTGAAATAGTCATATCTTGTAGATTTTGTTGCAATGAGCAAGATCTAACACAACATGGTATATAAAGCCTTGGCCTTAGCCTAGACTTTATAACAAGTTTTGCAGGACTAAAACAATGTAACTTTGGCTTCAGAGAATGTCGCTATAAGCTACATAGTTGTGCATCAAAATTGACCCATACATCTTTATTTTTCTCATAGTTTTTATTAGCATAATTTTTCTATAGGCTTAATGATATTATAAGCCCTTTACCTATTTCGTGAATATCAATTAAGTCCCTCCAAATCTTTTGCACCCAATTGAGTTCTAAACCTCACAAAATTAATCAAACCAACTATTTGACTGACATTGGCCGTTAGTGTCTAATGGAATTTCTGACATGGTCGTTAATGGCCATTGAGTCAACCATCGGATGCTGGTGTGGAAGTGCCATATTAGCAACTATTGTCATTAGCACATTAACAAAAATAAAAAATTCAAAACATTTTAAAATAATTATTTAAAAATATATGTCTAGATTTGAACCTAGATACTCATTTGTCTAGATTGGATGTAGTATTTTAAAAATTATAAAAATTATAAAAAAATTTATAAAAATTATCAAATTATAATATAATTTAAAAATATTTAAAAATTATATAAATCATAAAAATTACAACACAAAGTACTAAGCTTTCATGCATGCCTTCAAGTATGGATTTTACCAAAATCCTAATTATAGATCCTTTAGATCAAGTTAACATCTTTCCTAGTCTCAATGCACTAAATGTTTGAATTTGTGATTTGCATTCTAAGACATGTGAAATATTTTTTGTTCTTTCAATTGTGATTTCCTTTTCTATAATAATATTTTATATACGTTCTCAATAGACTCATTTTTTAGCCAATGTTAGGTTTGTCCAAATTGAGTATTGACAAAAGTTTTATGAATTTTGACCACCTCAATTTATATTAATAATTAAAAAATTAATTATAAAAATATAAAAAAATGTTCTTTTTATTTTTAAATTTTTAATTTTTTATAATATTTAACAAGTTCTATTAATTTTATAATTATTAATGATTTTTATATTTTTATAAATCTTTTATTATAATTTTGAAGAAACTACATCCAAACAGAATGAATTGGACAAATGGGTGTCCAAATTCAAATGAACTTGGATAATTATTTGTTCTGATTCATTATAGACTTAAAATTTTTAAATAATTTTTATTTTTTGAATTTTTTTATTTTAGCTATCGTGGTAGTGCCACATCAGCATTGGTTGGGAGACTCAGTGGCTATTAACTGGCACATTGGCAATTCTGTTAGAAACTGACAGTCAACGTCAGTCAAAAGGTTGGTTTGGTCGTTTTTGTAAGTTCAATGGCTCAATTGGGTGCAAATGGTTTGGAGAGACTTGATTGATTTTTTCAAAATAGTTTAGGGGCCTATGATGCCATTAAGTCCTTTCTAAATGATCTCTGTACTGTTGTCCTATAAACCCCAACTCAATAGAAGAGCCCAAGAAATATAGTTATTACTCTCTTGTAGTTGGTAATAGTGATAGCATGTGAACGAAAAATAGAGAAGGGAGGTTTGATAGAACATGAATTGAAATTTTAATCATTTTGACAGAATTAAGAAATACCAAAATATAAAAAAAAAAGTAGACTACCAAATTGAATGTATCACTAGTGTCGAAATGACTAGGCACGAGGTCAGAATATGGTGTTCGAAAAATGGTGGCCAAAAATGAGCCCACATGCCAGCATGTTGGGAGTAAAAAATGGTGGCTGGAAATGAATCCAGCCTTAGGTTATATAAGAGGAATTTGGAGCTTGAGCACGCCTAGCGCCCTTGACAACATTGGCGTGTAGCTCACACACGTGCTTCTGGTTATATTTGACCAGATGGCTTGTAGTTGGCTCTTTTAATGGAAGGGGTAGTCAGAAGAAATGGGTTCTAATACCATGTGAATTAAGAAGAAAGAGAAATGATAAGAAGAAATAGGACGTGAGAGAGAAAGGAATAGTAAATAGAAATAGAAGGGATTGAATTTCAATATTTTAGCTTGATCTTCCCCTCAAGCTGGGATGGGGTTTTAGATTGTAATAAAATATATAAAAAAACGAATAAGTAAGATAATAGCTTATATTACAACCTATAATTTCTAGATTTTACTGCAATTCTAATCTATTCCAATCCTTAAAAATTATGTCTTATAACAATAGTTCAGTTCATCAAAGGAAGATTGAAACTTTTAAGACTCGTCAAGAGAGATCCAAATTTCTTTTTAGGGTTTTAATAAAAAGAGACTTGCCTTTGTTTTATTAATTTCCCACTTTTAAATAGAGATTATAGTAATTCAATAAAGTAAATAAAGATGAAGTCTTACAAATCTCAAAAACCACTTGCTTAAAATAGTTTGGCATGTTTCTAATGTTTTTGAGTTTGTCAAAATCCGTTTCAAATTGTTTTAAACTTGTTTTTATGCATAAGGTTTGATGTTGCTTGATCCCTCATAATGTTGAAATTGAACAAGGAGAAAGGTTTTAACTTGTTTTTACTTATTTTTACCCTCGAGTTTGGTCTCTAGAGTCAAAATTCGTAAAAACAAGTTTAAAACAATTCAAAACAGATTGTGACCAACTTATAAACATTAAAACATGTCTATCTACTTTAAACAAGTGTTTTTGAGATTTTATAAGACTTGGAAATATTTTACAAGATCTTTTTTTTTTTTTTTTTAATTTTCATAAAATGGTTTAAGGCAAAATTTGTAATTTTAATTTAAATATTGTTATTTCAAAAGCTTGGTTGATCAAAAGTAACACTCCCCCCTTATCATAATAAAAATTTTACAGAAATTTACCTTTAGCAAACTCCTAATTCATTAAGATATTTTCAAATTATAACACCCTCCTCAACAAAGTAATCCATATGAAATTTACCTTTAGCAAATTTTCTTTAAGATTTGGCTTTATTCAATTTGACATGCTTTTTTTAATTATTGTAATATCTATTCAAAGGGACGATGAATAAAACAAAAGCAAGTCAAATTTTTAATTGGGGAGATCTTTTATAGTAGATTATAGATTTTTATAATTTTTAATTTTTTTTATAATTATGAAATTTAATTATTAGAATCATGACCGAATTAATAAAGTGTATAAACGTTAGGGTTAAATTTGTTGAATTTTTAGAATTAGGATTAAATTCAAATGATGTTTAAAATATTAGGGGCTAAATAGGTCTTTCTGATGAATCCTAAAGGTTTTTGGCTCTTTTTGACGAGTTTGAGTGGTTTTCCCTTCATCGCCCATGACTCAATCCCAAATTCACAGACGTAACGAAGTTTTATTGAGATCTGGTGTGACAGTAAATTAATATCAGTAGTTGTTAAATATTTCTGCACTGACCTCTCATGATGTGCAAAATGTTCCCGTTTGACCCTGTGATGGTTTTCTTTTTCAGCAAGTTGTTGATGCCAACATAGATTACAATGCTAGAGAAGGAAGGAGCACTGCAGAGGTGTGTTTTTTCTACATGTTCTAATGGGATTATTATTGTGTTTGTGTTTCCTCCAGATTAGAGTTGTCCCAAAGGCCCGCCTAAAAACTGGGAGGATTTGGGCAAAAATATAGGCCCGAAAAATGGAGTTGGGCAAAAATAAGGCCCGTTTAGAAAATGGTCGGGCCTCGAGTAAGGTTTTTTTGGCGCAGCCCAAATTTGCAATAAAAAAAACCCTGTTGTTTTCCCACTTTTTGCCACTGTTTTGCTGCCATTTTATTATTATGTTTGCTATTATTTTGTTGTTAATGTTTGGATATTATATAATACTTGTTTTATTGTTAATTTTTCTACTATTTTAGAGGTATTTGCTTGTTAAGTTGCATTTATTTTAGTATTATTATTCAAGTATAAAGATTTTTTTTAATTTATTTTCAATTTGTTGGGAAACATTTATTTTAATATTTTTAGTGTATCTGGTGTATTATATATTTTTTAAATTTTTTATATGAAAAAATAAAATTTTAAAAAATTAATACGGGCGGATTGGGTTGGGCCCGACTTTTTGCATTTTTATCCGGGCTTGGGCAAAATTTTATACCCATTTTTTTGGCCTGGGCCTATTAATTGGGCCTAAAATTTTGTTAGGGTCTGGCCCAGCCCATAGACAACTCTACTCCAGACATATATGATTATAGTAGATGTAAACCATGTGTAAGATAAGAGGAAGATACATAAGATACGAGGAAAATACAAAGGAAAATAAGATCAGTTTTCTTATAAATGTGACTTATATATTTACTGCAAACTGATACATTACACTTCACTCCTCTCTCTCTTTATTGATGATTTGCATACTAGATATATTCATGGCCCTGAAAGACACAAAATGTTTGGTGTTTAATACATGTTCAAAACTGTAGTGCCATAATTCCTTTTTCTTTTGTTTTGTTTAATATTCTGTTCGACTTAATTATAGTGGTATTTCTCGTTATTGTTAATCAAAGTCATTTGCTTTGAACGACTCAATAAGGCTGTAGGTGATCCATAAATCTTTGAACTCTAATTATGTAGGAATTTCTCCTTTCCTAAGGCTGGAAAATTCGTGAGGTTTTCGAGGAAGTTTCTTATCCAGTAGTTTGTTATCTGATTAGAAATTTATCCAATTAAATGAAAGTGGTTCGCTGCTGTACTGAATCATAGAGCATCTTCCCTTTTATGCAGGTTGGCATCTCTAATGGTGATACTACCTTGAAGGGAAAGGCTGCTTGTACAAAGTTTACTAGGATTAGCACCAATGGGATTCATAGCATTGTCTTGTGTGAACCAGTTACCGGCCGAACTCATCAAGTAAGATTATGTTTTATTCTGTTCCCAATTGGCTTTTAAAGTTTAAACTGTTTTCAGTGACTGTGTGTCTTGGAAGGGATCTTCCTTTTATGTCTTTGACAATCTAGAAAATAGTTTGTATTTGTGAATGCCATAGTGAACTTATTTTGCATTTATGTCTTCTTCTGGATGAGTAATACATATGTCGTATTATCAAGGTTTTGTTAGTTAGGAACACTTGAAGGTTCCATCATATTTTTCTAAATAATTATGCATTTGTCATTTCCAATAACGGCATATTTTTGTGACTAAAATTTTCGGTTTGTAGATTCGTGTGCATTTGCAGTGTACAGGTCATCCAATAGCCAATGATATGCTTTATCTTTCAGACGTTGTTAATCGCTCTACTTTAGGAACAACTGCTGATAGAGCTGCAGCTCTTTCTGGAGGTTCTCCCGAAACCAGTTGTGAGAGTCATAAGGAAGAATACAAGTACTGTAGTGAAGATTTCAGCATCGATCCTATGTGTACGCACTGTCCTAATTTAGCTCCAAACGGGTAAGCCATTTCTGATTGTTCATTATAATTATCCCATTCTCATTGCAGCCCCATCTATGCTTGTTAATGATGCATTAGTCGTAATCTTATATTTGAAAAATTGGTTACACAAAATGACATATGCTGCTTCTTACTTGTTTCTTTTCCTCCATGTGATGACACCATAAAACGTCTGTGCGAATCATTGGGTGATGTCTGACAGAATCTTTGTTTGGTCCATAATTGTGTCAAAACTATTCTTCTTCAGTGCACTTCTTATTCCCTTTGACTACAATGTGTACAAAATTCAACATGGGCGGTTATTCATTCTGACAATTAGGTGATACAATAACATGGGCGGTCATTCTATTGTCCATAGTTCTATGTTTTTTTTTTTGGTAAGAACTTGGTAAACTAAAAAAATTAGAGGAATAAGGTAAGTTTTTGATTATTTAGAAAAGTACAAAGTTTTTCTTTCTCCAACTGTGACCAGCGGGATTAATAAAAAAAATTATATGTGACCGTCCACTTTAAACAATTTCTGATTCCACCCTATCACATGGCTGGATCAAAATGATTAAAGTAAACAGAAATAGGGGCAGCTAAAGTATTACAGGTGAAGGGTAAAAGAGATTTAGAAGTGAAATATATTGGTCAAATTTTTGTTTTAATCCTTTTAATATGTTTAAATTTGATATTTAATCTCAATGCTTTAATTTATCACTTTTAGCAAATTTTCGATTTAATTTATAGAAGGATCAAAATTTGATCTCTATACTTTAATTTATCAAAGTAAATTAATTCGATCCTTTTATCATTATTTTAACATTATGAAGGATCAGATTTAATTTGACCATTCTATTCCACTTCTAACAGAGTCAATTTTTTATTTTAGTACTTATATAATGTTAAAATTATGATAAATATAATGATTAAATCTCAAATTTAAGCATACTAAAAGGATTAAAATAAAATTATGACAAATATATTCCACTTCTAAATTTCTTTTCCCCTTCACGCATTCCAGTTTACCTGCCCCTGTTTCTATTTTCTTCCATCACTTTGATTACGTCGTCTGATGGTGGAATAAGATTTTTTTTTCAGTGGATTGACACATGTCAATTTTTTATGAGTCTTGCCATTTGATGTGGTGGAATCACTGACGAAGTCTAACCTATTTTTTTAAATAGTCAAAAAGTTGCCATATTTATCCAAGTAAATTTTAAATTTACTATAAATTTATATAAATATAAAAAAACCATGGTTCTGGGTTCTTTTTTAATGTGTATATAGAAAATGAAAGTTGAAAAAAGAGAAAGAATCTTCAGCCAGTTCAAACAATTTACTCTTATTGAATTTCATATGCATGATTAACTGTTCTCCATTTATTATTCATTTAACTTAAAAAAAAATTGTTCCTCACTAGAACAGCATAAACCTTAATTTTCCATTTTAGTCTTTGATTTCATTAAGTAGGGTAGAAAGCCAAAATTGAAGGCAAGCTTCAGAAACCAGTAGTGCTTGTGTCTTGTGATCTAAGATTCGTACTTTAAATAGCAATAACTATTCATTTACTTGCCAGTCCATTATCTTATTAATGTAGGAGAGAAGTAAGGTAGTGGATTAAGTTGGTGAATGTGTTTTGTTTCATTCAAATCATTCTTTTTTAGGGTGCTACTTGCTGTTAAATTGTAATGTAGAATGAGGTTGGTTTCAATGGAGCCTTAACTAGTCAACTGGGGTCCTGCCTCAATGTCACGGTGGTTTAGCCTTAACTATCATTCTTGTTTAAATCTGAATCATGGTTAATAAAAGTTAGGTTGTGTTTTTACCAAAGCACATTTAAGATACTAGGGACAGGATGTGCTTGAGACCAGCTTTTTCATTTATTTGTAGCATCCTACTTATAATCATGTCCAAATATAGGTCCAGCATCAGTGTTAGATATGGTTACTTTAAATATTATATTACCCCCAACTTGATATTTTTTCCAAGTACGGAATCCAATAGCTGGACTTTCAACCATCTCTGACTGTTATGGTCTCTACGACAGGTATGATGGGCATGAAGAAGGATTATGGCTACACTGTGTGCGTTACACTGGACCGGAATGGGTTTACGAATGCCCATATCCTGACTGGGCATCACTCACTTAATTTCACTCTTCTTTATATATTTCCGAGAAAATGCGGTGCCGTGCCAACCATTCTTGTAATTTTCTGAAAGACAATTCATACCTTCGGCTGTCAAGCAATTAATTTTGGAATTTTGTTGGAGTAATTGAAGATGATTCAGTTTGTAACTGCGAATGTACAACCTATTTGTTATCATTCAAACGCTGATATCTATTTCATAAAATTACATGCCGAGTTGAAGCTTCTTTCACTTTCATTATTTCTTCTCTCCTCACTTGTATCATTTTTTAAGGGAACATCAAGAGGCACAGCCTCTAGTATTTATATATAGATTATGGTACACGATTTTTATTATATAAAAAAAAAATTGTAATGTTAAAATCATGTTAGATTTTATATGAAAAGAAATTGTTTTTAAAATAATATTTATTGCAAGCTTTTTATGATTGGGCTGGGATTCAAATATATATTTGAAAAAAGAAACATCCGTTAGAAACAGTAATTATGGTTAATATGTTAATATATGGGAGAATATAAACTTTAGATGGCGACAAAAGTTGAGTGCATGTGGTTTTAAATTTGTGTACTTTTTAATGATTGAATAAAAAGACGATGAAAGTCATTAGCTTAAGTGATGTCATGCAGTGCAGCTGGTGTGGGAGCCATAAATAAATCAAATTTTAGATATAAAGAAAACAACTTTGGTGCATTGTTTTTTGGTTCTGGGTGATCTAAACAACAAACAAAGGAATGGACTTCACCGACAATGCCCACTGAAAAACACTACCTTTTGCTCATGTAATATTACTCATTTTATCATACACTCGGCATAACTTGCTAAAGAAATACTAATATAAGCTTTTCACTTACTTCTACACTGTAAACCATATTTTTGTAGGCGCAAGCTATTGGGTTCAGTTTGGTTATTGTTTAGTCTACGTGAGTCATTCAACAAGTTGAGTTTAAGTGAAACATAAATAACCTATTCAAACTCGATGCTTCGAATTTTGAATTAAAATCGAACTTGTTCGGGTTTGAAGTTGAGTAATCGGCTTGGTTACACCTTGGCTCGTTGCTTGTCCTACATCTTCTAACTTTTAAGTCAATCATGTATCAACTTTATCATCAAAATTTTAATACAAGTATTGCGATTGAAATATGCAGTAGGAAGAGCTAAGCATGAAGTAGTACCCCATAAATCTTATCTTGCATTAAGAGAAAAGAGATCATATTTGCCTATCATCCATTGAGGCCAATCTCAATTATTAGAACCCTATTTGTTATTTGGATCAACGAGATTTGAGGGATAAAGGGAAAAATCATAAAGAAATGGAATGTATGACTTGCAAAAAGCCACATTTCTATGCAATATAAAGCTATTAGTCCCCTAATCTTATTCTCAATCACTACACTAATTGTATGATTCATTTAATAATTAGATTATAAAATATGATATAAAATATAAAATGTATCCAAACTAATGTAAATCATAATATTTTAAATAAAAATGCAAGTTTTATATAAAATATAATCCCAATTTAAAGTTTGGGATTATGTAAAATATGTAGAGTCATAAATTAATTAGAATTAATTACAACCATTCTTTCATTATGGGAATACATTTGTTTGCACATGGGTTAATAGTAAGATCATCATAAATTAATCAACAATTTTTTAAAGTTTTATTTACTTTCATAGTATATGTTGGTGGGAAAAAAATTATTAATAAATAAGGCTAAAAAATATAAAAAAATTAATGTTTATTTATATTTTGCACTATCGAAAAAAATTCACTGAATGATGTATAATAAAAATATTAATTTTAATAAATAATTTTTGCAACAATTTTTTATATAATAATTTATGAATTTTTGAAGATTAAGAAAGAAGTAAATGGACATCGTTTATGTGCCGAATAATATTATAGAAGTTCTTATACTTATCTAAGCGGGTGTTGAAACTCTTGATTAATAATAAGTGATTTACCTTTGAAGAATTAATACATATAACTAATAATTTATATTTTTTGTATTACTTATGACTATTAAATATTTTTAAAAATATTCCAATAATAATTTGTGCATGTTACTCTCTTCGATGATGTGCATGTAAATAATTTGAAGTCGGTTTGTAGGGACACCATGGCTTCATGCTTGGGGACCTAAAAACGAGTACCAAATATGTGGAAACAATGTGACCCAATTCTTTTTAAGTTATTGATTAGATGTCAACTGCATTGGCTACCCAATTCTTTAAGGTTTAGGAAAAGTTGAATTGGGTGACCTGAGTTAAGCATTTTCTTGGGTATTGGAATACCATTTGCAAATGCCCTAAATTCCTGTGCCCCAAAACCTTCTTTTTCACCAATGCCTAGATGTAAAACAGACATGGTGGGGCAATTAGACTGACTTGATTCTCTACTTTCGAGTCATTGGACACTAAAGATCATAGAATCTATGATTCTCCACTATTTAGATTTTGGAGGCAACCCTTGTTTGCTCTCAAACATCAAAAGCTTTGGGCAACTTCTCTACAAAGGTAAAAACATTCCTTGAGGAATAAAAGAATCATTTCAGAAGGTACTAACTTCATATTGGCAAAATGTGGTTAGTGGACCGCCTTCCCTTAATCTACTTTACCCTACCCTCACTTGCCTTCATATTTATATAACATTACACCCATCATCTCTCTAATTTTTCTTTTTTTTACTCTAATACTCTCAACATGTTTTAATATCGATCCCATAAATTACGCGTAAAATTTCAAATTTTAATTCGATAATACAATCACTTTTCGTGAATTATGGTTCACAAATTTATTTCAAAATTATATATTTACTTTTTAATAAACAAATTGTAATAGAAATAAGAATTACCATAATATATTATAATTTTATGGCAGTATAAAATATTTAAAATAAATAAATTTTATAATAAGAATAATTTAGTAAAATATGCTTGTGAGTAGTCTTATATCCCGCCAATCTAACACAAATATCTTAATCAAATAAGGTAACGTAACATATCCGATATTTCATATTGTAATCTTACATTCCTTGAATCAAATACATCCTAGAATGAATATTAATTTCGGTGAACTAAGATATTCTTAACCTAGTCAATTTAGCCCATTGCCCTTAAAAAGATAAAAATAAAAGAAAAAGGTTGAATCTTGAGATATGTAGGACCTTCTTTTATTCCAAGGCCATGTTGCATTTTATGCCCACTTCTCCTTTTTTAACTTGCCCTATTTAATATATAGCAACATTTGTATTGTTTTGAAGAAGTAGGCATTTATAATGGAACCCCATGCCAAACTTTTTGGTTATATTTTACTACCCTATTTTAGGTTTTGGATTAAAATACATGACACTATACGTTTTTACTTTAATTACATCTCTTATGAACCTGCCACATATTTCGTGTGTATGTTTGTTAATTGATATAAAATATGGTTATTAAAATCAAAATTTTCTCTAATTTTATATTTAAATCTTACCTCTCCAGGGTGCTATATGATTAAGGATCATTCATTATTCATTCACTAAAGGGAAGAGCCAATACTAAAAGAGGAAGATAAAAAATGAAGGGGTATCAAAGAAGGATTGGCTTACAATGAGAAAATGTCATCCTACTTCTTGACTTATCCTATTTTAGGACCCAAAAATTGTTGTTGCTATTATCAAATCTAATACCCCTTCTGAAAGCAAGGCTTTGGCACATCAAATTTGCATTTTCTTCATCATAACTCAGATCAAAATACATAGAATCTGTTGAATTGTATGTTGCAAAGATTCTATTTACAACTTCTAACTCTTTTCTCATTCATTTTCAATGTATTGCTCACTTTTGGCATTCTAATTAGGTGCCAAAACATTTTGTCACCATTTGAGACTTTCTTTATATTTTATTTTTATATAATAATTATCTTACTCTTCAATTTCATTTTTCTCCTTTTGTAACCCTTAAATTTGTGTTCTTTTTTTTGTCAAATCGCTTCAAAAGGAATGAATAATTTATTTATTTTTTAACTTTGTTGACGTTGCGTACACGTAGATTGCCATATGGACAATACATCAGCATTTAATTAATTTTTTAAAAATTTAAAAAATTCCAAAAAATTATATAAAATATTTTTAAAAAATAAAAATATTTTAAAATTTTTAAAAAATTAATTAAATGTTTATGCGTCATCTATATGACAATCCATGTGTATGTCATATCAACAAAGTTAACAAACGTAAACTTTTTCATCTATTTGGAGTGATTTTATAAAAAAAAATACAAGTTTAAAAGCTAAAAAAAGTGAAAAATTAAATAGAATACTAAAATACCATTTTTGTAAAGTTAAAGGGCCAAAAAAATCATTATACCAAATTTCTTTAGCGATAAATTTGAGTGACTTTAGCCTCATGGGAGTAACTATTTTTGTTTGGTGATCACATTCTCTTCTTTAAGGGGATCACATTCTAATTTAATTTTTTTAAAGGTTAACAAATATTTTGGCTTTTGAATTTGTCCACTTATATTTATTTGGTATCTATTTCTTTTTATTAACTTGTACTTATATTTGGATTTTGTTATACACTTTGATACCTCTATAGTAACACTATTTAAAATTTCCTAACATGACACTACAACCAATCAAAAGATAACACTTGCTGGTGGCAATACCTAATAAAAAAAAAAAGTAAACTTTTTAAAAATATATAAATTTATAAAAAAATAAAATTATTATACATTGAGAAGAACATGAATAACAATTTATTCAGATTCATTCTAGATTTCATTCTTCATAAATTTATATATTTTTAGTTTTTCTTTATAAAATATCAATTTTTATATTATGATTTTGAAATGAAAAATAAATAAAAATTATTTCACATCTAAAATGAATTTGGACAAATAGTTGTCCATATGTAGATGAACCTAGACATCCACGTGTCCATATTCATTTTGGACTTACTTTTTTTTAGTAAGTTTATATATTTTAATTATTTTAATAAGATACATGTTTTCTAAATTATCTTTTGAAATAAAAAATATATAAATTAATTTTTTTAAAAATATATTATTTATAAAAATATAAAAATTACTTTACGTCTAAAATGAACATGGACAAGTGGAAGTATAGATTCAAATATTCTTAGATGTCAATTTGTCCAAGTTCATTCTAGACGAAACTTTTTTTAATAATTTATAATTTTTACTTACCACTATTGACATAATATGTCATGATTTTTTTAGTTCTTTAAAGTTTTATAAAGTATTCATCTACCAATATTTGATTTTATATATTTCCATATTCATACAATCAATTCTTTTATAAAAGAAATTTAAAATATAAAAAATTACTAAAAATATATTTGGAATGAATTTAGATAAAGTGACATTCAGAATTATCAGCATCTGGACATCTTTTTGTCTATATTCATTCTGGATATTAAAATTTTCTTTTATGATTTTTTTATAAATTTATATATATTAAAATTTTTGGTTTATATATTTTATATATTTTTAATTTCAAAATAATAATATAAAAATCTGATATTTTATAAAAAATTTAAATAGATAAAATTATTAAAAAGAACAAGTTTAGAATGAATTTGAACAAATTGATGTCTAGGTTCAGTTGCATCTGAATAACTATTTGTTTATATTCATTCTAGACATGAAATGATTTTTATAAATTTTATAAAACTATATTGTTAAAATATATATATTCTTAAAAATAGATGTTAGATATTTTTAATTTCAAAATAGGAATATAAAAGATAATATTTTATAAAAAGAATTAAGAATATATAAAATTACTAAAAAGTAAGTCGAAAATGAATCAGAACAAATGGTTGTCTAGGTTCAAATAGATATAGACAATCATTTTTCATGTTGTTTCTCGATGTAAAATAATTTTAATATTTTTTTATAAAATTACATATCTTTAATATTTTATTAAGATATCTCATACGTCATGAGATGCTCACATGTCATTTTTCTGTTATGTCAATAAATTTAACATTACATTATATGGGATGCTTACATGTTATTTTTCTATAAGTATATTAAAATGTGACGAAATCTAAATTTAAGGATGAATTAAATAAAATAATATATATATATATATATTTAAAAAGTCAGCGCTAAATTATGCCAGAATCGGAGAGAAAAAGGCATAAAAAATAAAAAAATGAACTGAATCCAAGAGATTGATACCAGTTTGACTTTAACTTTTGATCTTCTATTTTGGCCACCTTAATGGACAGTCCTTTTTTGGGGCATAATGAACTTTCTTATAAAAGGCTTAAAGCAACATAAATATTATGAAGGTATTGGAATCAAACACATTTCATTACCAACTATAAACATTTCATTAATGATAAAAACATGATTAGCAGAGTTACAGATGAAAGACTAATACTAAGAGACGACATAAATTGAAAGATTCAGAACACATTAAACATATTAATTTAATTAAGATAAACCTGGGAATTTTTTTTTTTTTTTGCATGGGTTTCAACCCAGATTTTCCCATGCAAAAACCTCAAGATATGACGCTGCATGCTTAGGATATTCTAATTCCACTTTCAGACTTTGTTTGAAGCATCTGTAGTGTTGTTAGTCTTGATACTTTGAGCTTCACCGCTTCCGTCACCATTGTTGGGGTTAGGGCCCACCGCGTTCACTTCCAAACACACCGTCGTCGATCCCAGTTTGACGACGTCGACGACTACTTGCTGAGCCGATAATTGAAGCTTGGGATCTTCCACCATTTTCTTGGAGTAGTTCTTGTATATGGCGTAAAGAATCATTTGAAGAATTCCAAAGATAAACCCAAGTACATTGGGAACCTGTTAAGATGATTAGACGTCAAGAAAATGTTCTAATGTTAAAAGGAATTCCAAAACATGAAATATGCTTTACAACATACAGCAATGTTGATATCCTTCAGCAAAAGGCCATAGAAGAACCACATCACTGCTCCTAAGGTGAGGAAAACTGATAAAGTAAATGGCATATACTCCACGCTCTTGGTTTTTATCACTTTTCTCTGCAAAAAAGAAAACAGCCAACTTTAGTTAGTTTTGAATGGAAATCAATTAGATTAAATCTGGGGTTGGCTTATTTTATGCTTACCAAAATGCCGAGAGGTGCAACGAACACACACAAAGCGAATCCCATGCAAATGTATCCAAGAATTTGGAGACGGATCAAAGGGTTTTTAAGGAAGAAAGTTGAGAAGAAGATGACTCCGAACCCGAAAACATTGAAGAGGAGGATAAGTTTCATTGTCACCAACTGAAATTCAACCATTTGTAAACAATCAAAATATGGGAAATTAAAGAGGTATATAACTATATATAATAGTATATAATATAGTACCTTTTCCTTCTTTGGGCCATAGTAAAAGTAAACAACAATGTAAAAAGTCTGAATGAAAACGCAGAAAGTGTTGATGGTGATGAGAAGCATAGCATCCTTCTTAAGGAGTGCATAGTAAATCCAAAGCATCGCACTGAAGAGTGATACCACGTAAGGGATTGATTGGTACCCTTCCGATGTTCTCTTCTTGTATATTTGGTAAAATGTTGGCCTGAAATATTATATATATAATATCATCAAACGTTGAAACAATACACTGAAATAAAAGCTGACAAAAATGGTGACTTACAGGGGAGCAAGGGAAACCAGAAATGACACAACGTTTCCTAGAAGAAGAAGAAAAACAAATATGAAATATCAGATATTGAGAAAGAAATGGTGATTTTGAAGTTGAAACCTTCATTAAAAGAATTCAAATATGTATACCCAGAATGCCAAAAACGAAAGCCCAAGAGACATGAAGAGCCATAATATGATCTGTTGTAAATTCCCTCTCCTTTCTTTGTTTCAGAAACAAAGTTTTGATTGATGTCTCTAGTGATGAATGCACTCTTGGGGACGATATTTATAGTGATGGAAAAGGGTAGGCTTACGGCTTATTCTACTTTTCTTTTCATGCAAATATGCAGTAGATTCCATTTTGATTCTCAATATTATTCCTCCAAATATTTTAATATTTGGACTCACTTGACTTGAATGGACAAGGATTTTACAAATTTAAGTTGACTCAACGTGATTCACTTTGTCGACAGCTAGCAAACTTTAATTTGCACGAGAGTTAAATCAATAATTTGTTATTTTAAAGGGATAAAGTGTAATTTCATTTCTTATTAAATTAAAATTTTATAAAACTTAAAAGATGATAGTGAAATTTTACATGGGAGGTTGAGGACTCGATTCCACCCCTACCGCATTCAAGCAGCTAGAAAATATTCTTATATTAAAAATGAATCATATCCCGATATAATCCGAGTTGAAAAGGGAGAAAGAGAAGTGGTGAAGTGGAAGGTTTTTGAAAGAAAAAACAAGGGGTAGTAGTGAAGTTTTCAAGATTTTTGGTTTGGTTGTGAATAAGCATTTGTAAGGTAAAGTCCCTTCCCCTAAACTCTAAAATTAGTTAAAAGGGTTATGTTTTTTATCCCAAAAAGGGTGGTTGGTGTTGAATGGAAGCAGCCCGCAATTTACACCAAAGCCCCTACTCCAGAGTACCATTCCTAGTACATACACAAAATCACTGGGGACCCACCATTGTGTCTTTATGATGTGTCTTCCAACAACTGGTTTTTAAGGTTTACAACTCATACTTCACATTCTTTGTTGCGAAATTTTGCTTTTTTTCGTCACGGTAAGACCTCCCCCAGCCACGTCGGATTAGGCCAAAAGTTGGAATACAATGAATCAAGTTTTAAAGCCTTCATTTACTTCAAAATATGTTTAAACGTTAAGTAAAATATTTAGTGGGAAATAAGAAAATGTTGTTGAAAATTTACACTGTATTTATCGTTAAAAAAACATTTATTTTAAAACATTTAATTAAAGATTAAAAATATATTTTCATTAAAATACACTTTTTCTTTTTTCGACTTAGGTTAAAATTAAGGTTTAGTTTGAAAATAAAATTGCTTGTTTACTAGTTTTTTTTTTTAATCATGATTTGGGTTAAGAAAGGCTTTTTCAACTTTGATGGTAAATAAAATCATAGTTGAGACACGTAATCATTAAATAAAAAAAAATATTTATGAACCGTAAAATGAATAAGTGTAATTAACATCCTTTTTTTTTTTTTTTTTTACATTTTAACTAATTGGATATTTTATTATAGGTTAAAATATGTCATAGGTCTTTACACTCTTCACAAATTTAGAATTTAGTCTATTTACTTTTATTTCGAGGAATTTAGTCCCTCTACTTTTTAGATTACAAAATTCAAGTTCAATTGTTAAAAATGTTATTTTTTTTTTGTTAAATTTGTTGGCGTGGCATTTTGAAATAAAAATATTCACCCTGTAGCAATGTAACTAAAAAACGATGTTGTAATAAACTTGAATTTAACAAATTAGTTTTAACAGTGTTAATAGTTAGACTTAAATTTTGAAATATAAAAAGTAGAGGAACTAAATTTTAAATTTCTTGAGAGTATAGAAACTTATGACAAATTCTAACCATTAGTGGCCAAAACTTTTATATTTATACTAAGATATTGATGGATGCAAGTGATAATTTTTTTTGTATTTATATCGTAATTGTACTATGTGAACAATAATATGGATCTGTTTTGATCATTCTAAACTACTAAAATAATTATTTCATATATCGCTCTCTTGTACTAAACAAATAACATATAAGTAAAAAAAAAAAAAAAAAACAGTTTAAGAGTGCTTGCTTCATAATGAATAAATAGCTTACAAATTTGTTTTTTTAAAAATAATCCTCTATCTCTTTGTGTTATTGTTGTTCAAATATGATTCAATATTATCTCTTCGAAGAACCATTCATTTAATGTTCTATATATTCATTTTTATATAATTCTAACTTATTAATACCAACAATTTTCATTTTTTTACTAGTTATTTTTCTTAGACATTACTTGATTGAATATGTCTAACTACTCGATACTATTTATAAAACTAAACTTAAATTTTAATTAATTAAGTTACAATTAAGATGTTTAGAGTTCTATTCAAGTAATAACTCTAATTTACATCAATAAAATAAAAACAATTAAAAAATAAAATTAACAAAAGCTTTTTTTGACAAGATCATATCTGTTTTTTTTTAGATAATACTCAGAACTACTCATAGCCCCTCCTCAACGCATAAATAAGAAAATGCATTTTAGCACACTCGAACCTACATTCTCCTGCATCGGTAACAATACTCATGACAATTAAGTTAATACTCAATCGACAAAGAAAATTAACTTTTAAATCTATATTATTCATTTAATAAATAATTTTAGAATAGATTCCAGTTGTGAAAAATTGGCAATAGGCCCCACATAGACAAATTAACATCGAATTGCTTTTCAATGATTATATTGTATACAACCACATAAGAAACATTGTTTGGATAATTTATTCACATACAAAACTTATAGTAGAAAACTGTAAATATATTATAGCACATGCATCATAAATTACAATTAATACCAATAAATTCCTATTCTTACTACAAATTACATCTACTTTCCATCTTCAGCTTTGGAATGTTTACAAGTCATTCAATTGATTTTTAAAAAAAAAAAACTTCAATGAAAAGATTATTTATTTTTATAATTTCAATATTAGGGGAGAAAGAGAAGAAATGGTAGGGTTTAAATTAAGGTATTGTTTGGGTGAGTGTATCAATTTTGTTTTAGTAATAGTATGTATCAATAGCGGTTTGTTTTAATGTATCATTTTAGATTTATCGATATTTTTAAATAATTTTCACAAATATATATTTATAGTCTAATTTTTAATTTCTAGATACATTTAAATATTTTTCATGTTTATTTATATTCTCCCAATAAATTATATTTTTTAGTAAAAAATAAATTATATATTATATACATGTAAATATATCTCATAACATCCATATAAATATATTTACATGTAAATATAAATTTTAAAATTATTAATTAAGTAATTAATAACTATTAATTTTAAATGTAATTATAGAAAACTAAAATGGTTAACAAAAAAAAAAAAAATAAAAGTTTTCAATTGATATGGGTTAGTACACACCGGTACAAGAAGGTATTGACCACAATAGGCCGAAACACACCGAAATTTTGGTCGAAATAGAACGTAAATTATTTGGTACCAGTTTAGGACTGAAACGGTATGTACTAGCCAGTACATGTATAATATATAATTTATTTTTTGAGATATATTTGCATGTATATAACATATAATTTTTTTGGTAAACTAAAATTGAGAGTACGTATAAATATATGTGGAAAATATTTAAATTTATATATAATTTATCTAGAAACTAAAAATTAGATTAAAAATATATACTTGTGAAAGTTATTTGAAAATATCAATAAATCTGAAATGATACACCGATACATATCTGGTACATATTAGTATCAAGATAAAATTGATATGCCCACCAATACAATACTGACTAACTTACTTGTGACCCGAACTGATTTAATGTAAGTATAGATAGCATCACATTGCAACCATCTACTTGTTGGATATTGATGAGGCAACAAATACGCAGACATGGTTGCTAAGTAACTTGGTGCAACATTATTGTGTCAATTGTAAACAAAACAGGCAAATGTATTCGGAGATTTGAATTAGGATTATGATCATGAAAATAAGTTTTTTTTTTTTGTTGTAGAATGTTATTAAAATTAATTGCAATAAATATATGACATGAATATGTATCAGCAGATAGATTTAGAACAGATATTCTAAGGATACAAACAAATACAATCAGTAATTGTAAACCATAACGATGATGGTTGAGAATAAGCTCATAATTAACAGCAGTGATGTTGTCATATTCAACGTGCAATACCGTGAAGATGCTCCTGCGTATAACTCTCCTCCTGCGGACTGTTTGGACAGCAGCATCAGCCTCCGGAGTCATTTCCCATCCAACGTTACTCGCCAGACTTTTGGATCTACAGACCTCCCATTGTGCAGCAGCCTAGATGTTCTCTGCGCTTCAGCAATGTACCTACATCAAAACCATCGTGTTTCATTGTTTCCAAATATTTCAGCCCACAATGCTACTTTTACTTTCCCAATCAGCATCATCAAGCTGCAAGTTAGATTCAGTAGTAATATTTCAAGTAAAGCCTGTGCAGGATACAAAAAGAAACTGACACCCCACACCATCGCAATCCCGATCCACATTTAAAATAGATTCTTCACAAGATCCAAAAATCAGATAAATTAAAAGACATCATACATTCTTGCTATTTTGTGAGAAGCCTTCCCTACAAATATTGTCGCAGCCTCCGAGGTCCTTTGAATTTCCATGTCATTCCTTGGTCCCCAACAATCCTTAGCCAACGACTAATAAGCCTTTGCCACTCGAAGACCCCCTCCATGTGCAAACATCTGAGCCGGCATGGTCTTTTGGTGGAGGAATAGTTGCTGTACGTAACTCCAAGTTATGATCTAAATTATGCGCAAACAACTTCCATTTTCACACCCCTTGCTCTTCCACCATATCATTGACTCGTACGCTATCTTTGACTATGTCGGTATCCTTACTGCGGTCACATAAAGGTTCAATTTCAGGAACCCAAGCATCAGTCTAGCACTTGACCAACAGATATTATCCCGTAATCTCACCAAAACTTTCAACAACAATCTCCAGACATACGAACAGTTTGTCTTAATTATGCTGGTCGACAACCTTCCCTAGACTTATATTTACCTCTCAAAATTCCCACCCAATATGCATTGATGTTGGACAATATCATGTCCAAATTCATTTTCGACTGTAACTTTTAAATGATTTTTATTCATTTTTAATTTTTTAATTTTATTTAATATTTTTATAAATTTTAATAATGTTTTTACAAATTTATAATTTTTTAAATATTTTTTAATTTTTAATTAAAAAATTAAGTTTCGAAATAAATGAAATGGACAACCATTTGTCCAATTCATTCTAGTAAAAAATAAAAAATATTTCTTTTAAATTTTCCTATTTCTTAAAAAAATTGAGCTTTTTGCTAGTGTGGTAGTGTGGCACTGCCATGTCAACAATTGTCACTAAGATAGAGTTCTATGTCAGCGTCACTAATGGCCACATCAGTGTTGTAACGATCAAAGATAGAAAGCATTGGTCAAAGGGTTTAACTGATGCAATTTGAGAGTTTGAGGGTTTAATTGAATTTTTTTTTCACGGAGTGAATTGATTTTTTTTGTGAAAATTCAAGGGTTTATATACCCCTTTTGCCTAATATTTAAAAATGTACATTATGAGTTGATTAAATCATAGCTCGACTAGCATTGTAAGAGGACATGAGTTCGAGTGCGCTAAAGCACTTTTATCCTCTTATTTAAGCTTTACGCATTATATCAATATTAGAGGTGCTCATAAGCTGAGTTGGGTTTAAGCATGATATTAACATACTTTATGTCTACCCAAGTTCAGCTTGGCCCAAAATATGAGTTTAAAATTTGCCTAAATTTTCACATATTTGCAAAAGACTAACTCAAACTTATTTTAGGCCTGCCCATATTATTTTTTTAAAATATTTATTTTATTTTAATATTTAATAATTTTATACATTTTTTATTTATTGAAAATTTTTATATAGTCATATTAACATTATTTTAATGTTTACATTAGAGTAATAATATTATATATTTAGTTTGTGTTTATATTTTTAATGTGTTCTAATTCACATAATATATAAAAATAACATAATATAAAGTATTATAAACTAAAAAATGGATCTGGTTGGGCTGGGCTCGGGTCTTGAATGTTCAAGCCCAAGCCTGGTCCATATTTTAAACGAGTCTAATTTTTTGCCCAAACCTATTTTTCATATCTAATATTTTTGCTTAAATCCTCTCCAATTTCGAGTCGACGTTCGAGCCTGGACAAGTAGCCTGACTCATCAACATATATTGATTCAATATATAAATTATTAAAAAAAATGATGTAAAAGCTTTCTAAGTAAATAATTGTCTTAAAAAAGAGCGAAAATTGTAGTTTTATACGTGAGTAATTATTTTTGAAGAATTTATTAGAAAAGTGAATAATCTTTTAAAAGGGTTATTACTATTTAGACTATATTTTATTGTCTTTTTCTTGAGATAGAATCCACCCACACACTACTTTATTAGTAATTATCTTAAAAAAAAAAGTGGGAAATTGTAGCCATATTTATGGGTAATATCTTTAAAAAAGTGACAAGTTATAATAAAAGTGAACATTATTTTAAAGGGAGTAATTTTTCTTTTAAAAAAATTTGAAGTACATAAATATCTTGACTTTATTATAATTTATTGATTTTACTGTCTTTTCTTTGACTAAGTTTGTATCACTTGATTTATGTTTATTAGTATATATAATTATCTTAAAAAAGAGAGTGGGAAGTTGTAGTTACATACATGGATAGTATTATTAAACAAGCGACAAGTTATCTTAAAAAAGACTATTTTAAAAGGAAAAACTGAAATAGATAAATATCTCTGTTATGAATATTTTATTAAGTGAATGTCTATTAAGATTAAGATAAGTTTTGATATAATTTAAATTTCTATAGTTATTCGACTTCATTTATACTTATGCCTATAAATAGAGACTTTGAAGAAACATTAATGTAATCATCCCATTAAGCAATAAAATAAATTCTCTGTTGCTTCTCATATTTTCTTTGTTCTTTATTCTCTCTATCTCCATTTTATAACACATTATCAGCACGATCTTGCTCAAAGTGATAGTTCATTTTATAAACGGTCAAATTTATTCTCCATGATTTTCAAGATCTTAGATGGCAAAATGTAAAGTTTTTGCAGGAAGTTTATTTTATTTAATATTTAATATTTGATTATTTTTAGCTAATTCATGGTCAATTATAATTATTTTGATTAACTTATTTTATTTTTATGTTATTAAGGATTGTGAAGGATTTGATATCGTTATCTATATGAAATTGTGAAATAAGATCTATTCTCGAGGTTTGCTATTGATAAATTTTGATTGGATTCAAAGTCTACTATTGGAGTTTAAATTTGCTTACTTGTTGATGAAATCAGTAAGACTTCGTTGAATAAGAAAGGTACATCAACTTAATTAGATCTCTATCTTTACACTTTTTCTCAATAATAACATCTTTAAATATTAAATTAATTTAATATATGGTTTAAATATTTGAGATGATTTTATTTTAAGCTTTGGTTCCATGGGTTACTTATGGTTTTAAACATCTTATTTGTTCATGAAAATAAATATTGATTGACTTCTTGATGCAGCTATAGAAGGTTTTATAATTAAATAATGATTTGGCTAAAAACATATTAGTATGTAAATTTGTATTGATAAAACTATGAAATTTATGATGATTCAGATTTGATTTAGTTCAAATATAAATTACGATTCTTTAATGTCTCTTATTATTTTAGTTATACAATTTAAAATTTTTCAATACTCATACATGCGTAGTTCTAAAGGTAATTTTTTGAGCAATGTCCAAATTGATTTTTGGGTTGGTTCTAAAATTGAATTTCAAGTTTAATTGTTGTCATTTTTAATTCTTGAATTATTTTGGTTGAAAAGATTTTCATAAACTTAAAAATGAGAATTACTATATTAATTTGATCGTTTGCATTTCTATGAATCTCGTTTGTATTAACCAATTGGTGTTTGATAAAAAGCATTAAAATAACTCGTGTGGTTTGATTTTATAAATGCCTTATATTTTCTTACTATACAACCTTGAGAAATTTGTTACTTTCATAAAGTTGTCAAGGGTGTCAGAAAGTGCATTCCTGGGACTCCGTTCTTGTAAATAGGACTAACAAATATTTATAATAAATATTTATGGAACTAGTGTATAGTTAATTAGGTTCCGGTTAAACGAATTTACTTGAATTAAGAATTATTATATTATAAGGACTAAATCACGTATAGAGTAAAAGTTGAATTATAGATTAAAAATTAATTGAGGGATTAAAGTGGTAATTATACTTTTATATTGGAAAGTGGACGGCATTAATGGGGTATTTATATATATAATAGTTAATATATATATATATGTTATATATTATGCATTATAAAATGGAATTAATATGTACAAAGATTATAATAATAAAAGAAAGAATAAAAAAAATTAGAAAGACATGCAAAAGTTTGAGAAAGAAAAGAAAGAAGAAAAAGGTTTAACGCACCGCGTAACGGCTTTTAGGTTTCAAACTTTAATTGGTTAGTTAATTTAGTCTATTTTTTCTATAATTTTTATATTTTTGGAATTTCGGTGTTTAGTACTACCCTACCTATGTTGTAATTTTGGCATTGATTAAAATTTTAAATGTTTTCATTATTAAATAGTTTTAGTATTGGGGATAAAATTGATAGATTTTTAACCTAGAAATGAAAAAGGATTAAATTATAGAACAAACTGTAAATTTTATGTATCAAGGACTAAATCGTGAAAAATTTAAAATTTAGGGGTTTAATAAAAAATAGTTAGTTAAATTTAGTTTAAAGTGAAATTTTTATAAAAATATAGGGTTAATTGTGAAGAATAAAAATTAGTCTCGGTTTATGGACTAAATTGGAATTTAGGCAAATATTGAGTAAAAAATTGAAATATTCAACATGAGATTGAATTGTGTTGTATTGATAGATTTTAATTGTTTTAATTACGTAGCTAACACCATATCGGAATCCTCGACTAAAAAGAGAAAGGATAAGATCGACGTCGAATAGCTCAGAATCTACGGTTTGTATTTCTATAATCCAAACTTAATTTTTAATTGTTGTAATTTAATTTAATGTATATGGTAAGTGCTTGAGGTGAGTATTTGACATTTTGATAGTTGATTGAAATAGATTGAATGGGTATATAAATTATGAATGTATTGATTATTGAATTGAAATGAATATATGTGCAAATGTGAAAGTTGGATATTGATTATTATAAATTTAATTGAATTCATGTGTATATGTGATTATATGAAAACTTGATTTTGGATATTGGTTGTATTTGAAATGTGAAATTAAACCCTATTAATTGTATCGGGCTGAGTCAAATATAGATGGCATGCCATAGGATAGGAAAAGTTCAGGGATTTCTTCGACTTTGAGTCGATGAGGCGCTGGGTGCCAATTTGCTTTGATTCAACCGATGAGGCACTGGGTGTCAATGTATATAGCGTTGGGCGCAGTTACTACTTCGCATTTATCCGATGAGGAACTGGGTGCCAAACTAATGTGTTGGTTTGGTCCGTGTATCCGTCCGAATCCGAGTCGTGTAATAGGGGTAATTAAATAAAACGGTTCTACAATCAATATTGAATGATATTGTATGTGAATTGAAAATGGGATAGTGATTTGAAAAATGAAAATAAGATACATGAGTTATGTACTTATGAATTGAGTATTGAATGGCTAATGCCAATGTACAAATAAAAGTGATTTGATATGTGAATAGGTATTTATATAGAAATTGTGTGAATTGAGACATTGTTAATCAAATGAAATATGATAGCATATGTAAATTGAATATAGTATGAAATGATGTGTTAATATGTATGAATTCAAAATGTATGAAATCAAAAGGTTAGCATATGATAGTTGTGATCTTAGTCATTAATATGCGTTTATAATTCAATTGTGCTTTTGTATTCTCTTGTCTTTAAATGTTCAGATTATAGAAATACCACTAAGTTTTACTCAACGTACGGTTTTATTTTTCCATGTGCAGGTTCGGTACTTCACTTTTGATCGTTGATTCAACATCCAACAACGATCCAGAATTCAAATGTGGTGATGTTTATCTTTTGTGTTGGCATGTACCTAGGATGTCTAGTTGATAGTTATTTTATGGATGGATTGTAAATAAAGCTATAAGTGTAATGTTGGTTGGTGTATATGTAATCATGTATTTGTGTTTGATGCTATAATATGGTATGTTGAATTGATCCAAGATAAGTTAGGTGTTTGTAAATTTTAGTTGATTTTTAAGTGGTTATGAACTAGGCTAAATGGAGTGATTTTGGTATGTTTATAATTTGGATTTGAATGATGCATTAATGATATGTTTTGATGATATAAATGTGGTACCAATAAAGGTACATTGGTTAGGAACTTAGAATGATTGTTTTGGAATGTTTTGAGTGTGTTTGATAGTGTTTGGAATAGGTTAAACGAATGGTTTTTGAGTTGCTTAATGCCTAAGCAAGTAGGAAATGGTAAAATTGTTATTTAAGGGACATTTTAGGTCCATACGGCCAAACACACAAGCATGTGACTTGGCCATGTGAGACACAGAGCTAGCACACGGGCGTACGAGGCCATTTCGAAGGGTACACGGCTTGGCACACGGGCATGTGGCTTGGCCGTGTGACCCAAGTTAGTGAGTTACACGGGCATGGACACAAGCCGGGACACAGCCGTGTGTCCCTACTTCAAATGCCTACACGGCCAGATGCACGGGTGTGTGACTTGGCCGTGTGAGTCATACGGCCTAGCCACATGGTCGTGTGACCCCTGTAATTAGTATTTTTGTAATTATTTCCTAAACTTCTAGAATTGTTTCAAATTAGTCCCTTCCTATTTTTAAACTACTTTTAGGGTCCGGTAGACTCGTAATAAGAGTTGTAAGAGTAACTTTACTTTGAATTAGAATGGATTAGCAAACCTATACTAGGTGCATTCTACTAACATTATCAAAGATAAATTAAAAAGATAACCATAGATAGAGTATGAACTAATACTCTGATACTAATAATTCTAATAGTCTTGTATGTATCTAAATTCTAACATTCTAAAAGGGATACATAGTGATAAGAGTGTAGACAACGGAAGACCAAGTTTAGAAATGTATAACATAATTTATTATTTGAATGTATAAGAATCTAGCATGAAAGTATTAAATTGTCGTGACCTACCCCTGCGTATTATAATTTTATTAGTTAGTTTATATGTTGATTATGATTAAATTAATTGTTTGATATGTTAGTAATGCTCATGACCCTAAATTGTCAATGGAGAGGGGTTAGGGATGTTACATTTAGTGGTCTTAGAGTTAGCAAGTTAGTATATTCTCAGACTAAATTGTGCTCAGAATTGAGTTTAGAGGAATATGCCATAATGGAGTCGAATTGAGTTAGGATTTGGATGATGATACTTTTGTTTTTGTTTTATAGTTGAAAATGTCAGATGATTATAATAATGATGTTGATCAAGAGATGTATATCGGAGATGATGTCTCCAATAAGTTAAATGGAATCGAGTCAGTAACACCAATTGTTAATCTAGTTAGTACTCAACAACCTAACGTTAAGCGATGTAATGCTGAGGGAGGAGATGACTCGTAGTTACTTCAAGCTATCGCTGATGCTTTTCAGCGTGTTGCGGGAACTACATTCGCTACAGTATCTGCACCTACTAATCGTCGAACTTCGATAAAAGAGTTACGTAGATATGGTACGAATAAATTCTTATGGTTGAAAAGAATTGATCCTTCCGCAGCTGAAATTTGGATTGAATTCACTAAGCGCATTTTGCTGCAACTTGAATACAACCCGCGTGAAAGCGTAATATGTGTTGTTTCTCTACTGCAAGGAGAAGCATATACTTGGTGGCAGTCAGTAACACGCCACGTATCCGTAGATCAGGCTAATTGGGAATTTTTCCAAAAGGAATTTCAAAAGAAATATGTTGGCGAACTATATATTGATGAAAGAAGACAATAATTTTTTATGCTGAAATAAGGTGGAATGTTTGTAGTTGATTATGAATGAGAGTTTTCGCGACTTAATAGGTACACCATTGAATTTGTGCCAACTGAAATTGAAAGTTACAAGCGATTTTTGCGTGGTTTATGCGATGAGCTATGGGTACAGTTAGTATCACATAGAATTATGGAGTTTGCGGATTTAGTTGAAGGGGCAAGAATGGTAGAACAAGCTCTGAGTTTTGATTAGAAGACCGAGTCTACTCATACTATTGGAAAACGTCTTAGACCTGCTAGTTCAAATCCACAATAGAAGAGATTAAAAGAATTTCATGATAGCTGGAGATCAAATTTTAAGTTAGATAGAGCTGACAGAAATCATGATCGACAACCGACTATATCCACGGATAGTGTGTAAGGTCCAATCAAGGATGCTAATATTCCAAATTGTGAGCATTGCAGGAAAAAGCACTATAGTGAATGCTGGAAGTTAACTCGAGGTTGGTTTCATTATGGATCCACGGGACATTTTGCTAGAGAGTGTCTGAAGAATGAGAATCTACACCTGTTACTTTTCAGAGATCTGTGCTTGCTCCTAAGAGTCGCGAGTCGAGTTGAGGTAGTTCATTTTTGAGAGGTGGTACTAGAAAAGGAAATAATGATGTTACTCATCAGTCGAAAGCCAGAGCGCTAGCCTGAGCTTATGTTGTGCAGACACGTGAGGATGGCAATGCTAATGACATTGTGACAGGTGTCTTTTTATTCCATTCTAAACCTATTTATGCTTTGATAGATTCAGGATCTACGTATTCGTATGTTAATACTAAATTGGTTAAGTCAGGAAGTTTAAAATCTGAGATGTCTAGAGTATCGATAGTAGTGTCTAGCTCGTTGGGACAATCTGTGTTAGTAGATCAGATGTGTAAGAAATGTCTGTTAGTGATACAAAATATAACATTCCCTGTTGATTTGTTGATAATGCCATTTGGTGATTTTGATATGATTTTGGGTATGGATTGGCTTATGGAGCACGGGGTGATTTTGGATTACCGTAAAATGAAGTTTTTGTTCAGAGTGAAGGAGGTGGTATGATTGAGGTGAATGGTGTTTAAACAAGTGGCTCAACTCGTATCATTTCAACAATTTAAGCTGATAAACTTTTCAATCAAGGCTTTGAAGTTTTTCTAGCCTATGTTATCAATTCGAATTCTAGTGATAGTCATAGTAGTAAAATTCAAACTGTTTGTGAATTCTCTGAAGTGTTTCTCGAGGAATTACCGAGATTACCACCAGATCGGGAGGTTGAGTTCACAATTGAAGTGTTTCTTGGTACGTATTTGGTGTCAATGTCCCCCTATAGTATGGTACCCATAGAGTTGAAATAATTAAAAGTACAATTGCAAGACTTACCGTATTGCGACTTTATACGCCCCAGTAGGGAGCTCTAATAATTTTTGTCAAAAAGAAAGATGGTTCGATGCGGCTTTGTATTGACTATCAGCAATTGAATAAGTTGACGATTAAGAACCGATACCCTCTACCTTGTATTGATGACTTATTCGATCAAATAAAAAGAGTTTATGTCTTTTTAAAGATCGATTTATATCTTTTCAAAGATCGATTTGAGATCAATTCCGGTGTTTCCTGGTACGGTTTCGGTGTCAATGTCCATTTATCGTATGGTACCCATAGAGTTGAAAGAATTAAAAGTACATTTGCAAGACTTACCATGTCGCGACTTTATACGCCCTAGTAAGGAGCTCTAGTGCTTTTCGTCAAAAAGAAAGATGGTTCAATGCGGCTTTGTATTGACTATCGACAATTGAATAAGTTGACGATTAAGAATCGATACCCTTTACCTCGTATTGATGACTTATTCGATCAACTAAAAGGAGTTTGTCTTTTCAAAGATCGATTTGAGATCAGGTTACTATCAGTTGAAAGCGAAAGATAGTGATGTATCAAAGACGGCATTTCCTACGCGTTATGGCCATTATGAATTCTTAGTGATACCTTTTAGGTTGACGAACGCTCCGGCAACATTTATGGATCTCATGAACCATATTTTAAACTGTATTTGGATCAATTTGTGGTAGTTTTGTTTGATGATATTTTGATCTATTCAAAATCCAAATTCGAGTATGAGCAATATTTCAGAATTATTTTACAAGTGTTACGAGAGAAATGGTTATATGGAAAGCTTAGTAAGTGTAAATCTTGGTTATTACAGGTTATATTTTTGGGTCATGTTATCTCGGCAGATGGAATCAGAGTTGATTCGAAAAAGATCATGGCAATTGTTCAGTGGAAAGCACCAAGGAAAGTGTTAGAGGTTCGTAGTTTTCTTGGATTAGCTGGTTATTATCAAAGATTTGTAAATGGATTTTCAAAGATAGTCTTGCAGATGACAAAGTTGGTATATAAGAATGTTCAATTCACCTGGTACGATCAGTGTCAAGAAAGTTTTGAGCAATTGAAGCAGATGTTGTCTGAAGCATCGATTTTGACTTTACTAGAATCGAGAAAGGATTTTGTGGTCTGTAGTGATGCTTCTTTAAGCGGTTTCGGTTGTGTTTTGATGCAAAATGAGAAAGTGATCATTTATGTATATCGTCGGCTGATAAGCGTTAATTTATACATATTTTTACCTCATGTTTAGCCTATATTTTGGATAAATTAGTATCAAATTAGTGAGAATTGGTGCTCTTAACCATTCTTTTTCATATCTTATACTCAGGAGAGCCTAGGGAAGATAAAAGAATAGAAAACGGGCCCAAAACGGTGAAAAATGAACCAAAATGCACGAATCACACGGGCCAAGAGGTGCCACACGGCCGTGCCACACGGGCGTGCCTCACAAAGCTCACACGGACAAAGTCCCGACAAGCACGGCCAATATACACGGGCGTGCTAAATCACACGGCCTCTGTCGAAACCCACACGGGCGTGGCACACGGGCGTGTTCTAGTCGTGGGAAAGACGAATTTCACTCGAATTGGGATGCTTAGGGGCTAAGAAAGAGTCCCCAAAACTTCTCTATATAAAGATCCCATGAGGCAACATAGACGGGGCCTTCTTCCCACTTTTACACACCCTCTATACTCGTTTCCTCTCGTCTTTCTGCCACACCACAGGTAGAAGCAAGGGATTACTCGAAGGGAGAAGCCAATTGATTCATCTCAGAAGCCGAAATTCTGCATCAACATAGAGGATTCTCCTAAATTCCTTCAGGGGTTTTTGGTTTCTTTTATGATTTGTTATTTGATAACTTCTGAGATGTTTTCTTTTATCATTATGAACTAAACCCCTCAAATACTTGAGGGGGATGAAACCTAAGACAGATCTGGTTATTTATTATTGATTTATATGATAATTATTTGAATTGTTCTTAATTATGTGTTTTAATCCTTGAATTAATAATCCTAGGTATTAATTCAGGAATTGGATGTGCTTAGAGCAGAGGAGCAAAAGTCTCTGTGATAAGAGTAGATCTACCATAATTAAGCGGAGTTGCATGCAACCCTAGACATAGGGCGACATAAATCTGCCGGATTAGGGTCAAACCTAATATGGGGAACCATAGATCGAATTAATGCAACCTAGGGAGTTAATTAATAAAGGAACTTTAATTAACAACTTAGGTCTAGTTGCTCTTCACCTCGACGGAGGGTTTAGCATAGATTAGGGATCTTTACAGATCAAGTCAAGTAAATAACTCGTATAATTCAAGAAGATAATAACAAGTGAAGTCTAGGTGGATTCTCCCTTGAGTATTAATCATATCAATTAGCTTTCCCTAAAAAGTCTTCCCAATTTACTTTTTCTTTTGTTTTATTCTTAGTTTAGATTTTAGAATTTAGTTTTAAACAAATCCCCATTTAATTTCTAGGTTAAATAATAGAAAGAAAGTGAGCAATAGTGCTTTCGGTTCCCTTGGGTACGATACTCGATCTTATCACTAGACTATACTGCTATCGATAGGTGCGCTTGCCTTTAAACGTCGTGATATTAGTTAGTTTGGGTTTGATCAAGTTCTTTATAAATTTTATTACTTCTTATCACGAGGATATCAAGTTTTTGGCGCCGTTGCCGGGGAACTAACTGAAATATTACGAAAGCTCGATTTCTATTACTTTAGCCATTATTTATTTATTTAATTATTTTTACTTTTATTATTATTTTTTATTATTTATTTATTTTCCTTTTAATTATTTTTTTTTATTTTATTTTATTTTATTTTCTTTTTAGGATTTTTCTAGTTTATGACTAGAAACAACCCGACAGAATCACTACTTTTTGACGAAGATTTGGAAGCCACAGTCCGCAGAAATCGTAGGGAACTTAGACGAAGTCTACATTATCCAGAGCAGGAACTTGAGCAAGAGCCAGAACTTACTGAAGAGATGGCCGCAAATCAACATGTTCATCAACCTTCAGCACTACCAGCCGAACCAGAAGCAGCTCCTCGAACTATGTACGATTATGCTAAACCTAGTTTGATTGGTACTCAAACTAGCATTGTTAGACCTGCTATTGCTGCTAATAATTTTGAACTAAAACCTAACACTATTAGATGATTCAGCAGTTTGTGCAATTTGATGGTCTACAGGATGAAGATCCCAACGCCCATTTAGCAAACTTTTTGGAGCTATCTGATACTTTTAAAATCAATGGCGTTACTGATGACGCCATTCGTCTAAGGCTATTTCCTTTTTCTTTGAGAAATAAGGCAAAACAGTGGTTAAATTCTTTACCACGAGGCTCCATTACCACATGGGACCAAATGACTGAAAAATTTTTGCTTAAATATTTTCCCCCTGCTAAAACTGCTAAATTACGAAACGATATTTCTTCCTTTGTGCAGATGGATTTAGAAACACTTTATGATGCCTGGGAAAGGTACAAAGATCTTTTAAGAAGATGCCCTCACCACGGATTACCCTTGTGGCTACAGGTTCAAACTTTCCATAATGGGTTAAACCCATCAACTAGGCAGATGATCGATGCAGCCGCAGGTGGAACCATCAATAATAAAACACCGGACGCAGCTTACGAATTTATTGAGGAAATGTCATTGAATAATTATCAGTGGCAAGTCATGAGGACAAAGCCGACAAAAGTCGCAGGAGTTTATAATATTGATGCTGTTACTATGCTCACTAACCAAGTAGAACTATTGAATAAGAAATTTGATAATTTTGTTGGTTCTACGCAGGTTCAACCAGTGATGCAATGTGATG
The DNA here is from genome assembly GCA_020496765.1 of Gossypium stocksii. Lineage (NCBI taxonomy): Eukaryota > Viridiplantae > Streptophyta > Magnoliopsida > Malvales > Malvaceae > Gossypium > Gossypium stocksii. The sequence continues at coordinate 74,164,678 of CM035622.1, forward strand.
CAGCCCCAGGAAATACGTTTAATTCAGACCATCTACACAACATGGACGCCGAACAAGCCAATTACATGGGTAATAACTCTCGACCTCACAATAATCCTTATAGTAACATTTATAATGCAGGTTGGAGAAATCACCCAAATTTTTCATGGGGAGGACAAGGAAATCAAAGACAACAGCCTCCGGTATTTCAGCAGCCACCACCTCAACAGGAAAAGAAGCCGAATCTTGAAGATATGTTCACCAAATTCATGGCCGCTTCAGAAACTCGCTTCCAAAACACTGAAACAGCATTAAAGAATCAACAGGCCTCTATCCAATGACTCGAGAACCAAATTGGTCAGCTTGCAAAGTTAATCTCGGAAAGACCTCAGGGTGGGCTTCCAAGCAACACTGAACCAAATCCCAGATAACATGTGAAAGCAATTACCCTAAGAGATGGTAAAATGCTAGCAGAACCAGAAAAGAAGCATGCCCACGAACTGCCAAAAGATAAAGTAGAGGAATCTAAGAATGACGCTATTCCAACACTCAAAGAATACAAACCGCGCATCCCATACCTAGCAAGATTAAAGAAGGACTAAACAGACGCCCAATTCGGTAAGTTTCTTGAACTTTTCAAACAATTACATATTAACTTACCCTTTGTTGAAGCAATTTCACAGATGCCGAAATACGCGAAATTCCTAAAAGAGCTCCTGACGAACAAAAGGAAGCTGGAAGAGTTAGCCACAGTGGAACTCAACGAAGAGTGTTCAGCCATTCTCCAAAATAAACTGCCAACAAAGCTAAAGGATCCAGGGAGTTTTACTATCCCTTGTTTAATTGGTAGCTTAATTATCAATAAAGCATTGGCTGATTTAGGTGCAAGTATTAATCTCATGCCTTATAAAATGTTCAAACAACTAGGTCTAGGGGAACCTAAACCCACTAGGATGAGTATTCAATTGGCCGATAGATCTGTTAAGTATCCTAGGGGAATCATTGAGGATGTGCTAGTAAAAGTCGATAAATTTATATTCCCTGTAGATTTTGTTGTGCTTGACATGGACGAAGACATTGACGTACCTTTAATTTTAGGACGCCCATTTTTAGCCACTGCTAGAGCTATTATTGATGTTGGAGATGGTAAATTAGTTCTTAGAGTTGGGGAAGAGGAAGTGATTTTCAAAATCTATGATGCTATGAAATTTTCTAGAGAGCAAGATGATTCATGTTATTTTGTCAATATAATTGATCACTATGTTCAAGATAATTTGCAGGAAATCTCTATCACCGACACTCTGGAACTGTGTCACATTCAGGGGGAGGGTGAAACCTCCTTAGAAGTAGAGAAGGTAAGAAAAGAGTTAGACTCTAGCGAAACTATCACCAGACATATAAGCTATGAAAATTTAAAGATGCATGATAAGCTAAGGCAGAAACCTTCCATTGAGGAACCCCTTAAGTTAGAGTTAAAACAACTGCCAGAACACTTAGAATATACCTTTTTAGGGGAGAACTCAACTTTACCGGTCATTATTGCATCAAATTTAGGATCTAGAGAAAAGGAAGAACTGCTCCAGGTTTTAAGAAAACATAGGCAAGCCATAGCCTGGAAAATTTCGGATATCAAAGGAATTAATCCTTCTTTCTGTACCCACAAGATTTTAATGGAAGATGAATATAAACCAGCAGTGCAAGCTCAGAGACGATTAAATCCTAACATGAAGGAGGTCGTAAAAGCCAAGGTAATTAAACTTCTTGATGCAGTTATCATTTATCTTATTTCTGATAGTTCTTGGGTAAGCCCCGTGCAGGTTGTTCCTAAAAAAGGTGGGCTAACCGTGGTGTCCAATGACAAAGAAGAACTCGTGCCAACACGAACAGTCACAGGATGGAGAGTATACATAGATTACCGAAAGCTAAATGACGCCACACGAAAAGATCATTTTTCTCTGCCCTTTATCAATCAAATATTAGAAAGATTAGCCGGTCACATGTATTACTGCTTCTTAGATGGCCTCTCCGGTTACTTCCAAATTCCGATAGCTCCAGAAAATCAGGAAAAAACGACGTTCACATGCCCATACGGTACGTTTGCATATCGTAGAATGCCTTTTGGTTTATGTAACGCTCCTGCTACTTTTCAGCGATGCATGTTAGCTATCTTTAACGAATTTGTGGAAGATATCATGGAGGTATTTGTGGATGATTTCTCCGTTTTCGGTAACTCTTTCCAACACTGTCTAAATAATTTAAAGCTTGTTTTGATGAGATGTGAAGAGACAAATCTAGTGCTAAATTGGGAAAAATGTCATTTCATGGTTCAGGAAGGTATTGTGCTAGGACATAAAATCTCTAACAGAGGAATAGAGGTAGACAAAGCTAAAGTTGAAACTATTGAGAAACTACCCCCTCCCAGTTCAGTTAAGGCTATAAGAAGTTTTTTAGGACATGCTGGTTTTTATCGTAGATTCATTAAGGACTTTTCTAAAATAGCTAAGCCTTTAACTAAATTGCTAGAAAAAGACATACCTTTTAACTTCGACCAAGAATGCTTAGAGTCTTTTGGCACCCTTAAAGACAAGTTAGTCAATGCGCCAATTATGATTTCACCTGATTGGAATTTGCCTTTTGAACTGATGTGCGATGCAAGTGATTTTGCCATAGGTGCAGTTCTTGGACAGCGAAGAGACAAGCATTTCCAACCGATTTACTATGCTAGCAGAACATTGACAGCCGCTCAAGCCAACTACACCACCACGGAAAAAGAACTACTAGCCGTTATTTTTGCTTTTGATAAATTCTGATCTTATTTAATCTTGTCTAAAGTCATCGTTTTTACTGACCATTCAGCTCTTCGATATCTCTTAGCCAAACCTGACGCAAAACCTCATTTAATAAGATGGATTTTACTCTTACAGGAATTCGTCTTAGAAATTAAAGAGAAGAAAGGAGCTGAAAACTTAGCGGCAGATCACCTCTCAAGATTAGAGAATACACAGCCCAGGTACCTTGAGAATATAACCGATATGTTCCCTGAGGAACAACTCCTAAATTTAACAGGTACGACACTTCCTTGGTTTGCCGATTTTGCAAATTATTTAGCAGCCAATATAACCCCAAAAGGGCTAACCCATCAGCAAAAGAAGCGATTCTTTGCTAATTTGAAAAACTACTTTTGGGAAGATCATTTTCTTTTTCGAATTTGCGCAGACCAGGTTATACGAAAATACGTGGATGACATAGAGGCATATCAAATTTTGGAACACTGCCACTCAAGACCCACAGGAGGACATCACAGTGGAAACAGAACCGCTTACAAAGTACTCGAATCAGGTTTTTACTGGCCTACTCTTTTCAGAGACGCCAACAGGTATGTGACCTCTTGTAATAAATGCCAACAAACAGGTAATATCTCCCAACTTAATGAAATGCCTCAAAATTATATACTTTCATGTGAAATATTCGATGTATGGGGTATAGATTTCATGGGACCCTTTCCTAATTCATTCGAAAATAAGTACATACTAGTAGCAGTAGATTACATGTCAAAATGGGTAGAAGCTCAAGCTTACCCACAAATGATGCTAGAATGGTAGTATGATTTCTGAAGAAAATTTTTTCTCGATTTGGAACACCTAGGATAATCATAAGTGATAGGGGCACACATTTTTGCAATACCCAATTTGAAAAAACCCTAAGAAAATATGGAGTACACCACAGAACAGCCACCCCCTACCACCCACAAACTAGCGGTCAAGTCGAAGTAACGAACAGAGAACTAAAACGCATCTTAGAAAAGACAATAGAATCAAATAGGAAGGACTAGTCTAGGAAATTAGATGATGCATTATGGGCTTACAGAACTGCATTTAAAACACCCATAGGAACATCTCCTTATAAACTCGTTTATGGAAAAAATTGCCATCTACCATTTGAACTTGAGCATAAAGCATTCTGGGCTATAAAATTTCTAAACATTGATCTTAAAAGTGCAGGCAAAAAGAGACTTCTGCAGCTAAACGAGCTAGATGAATGGCGCTACAACGCGTACGAGAACTCACGATTATATAAGGAAGCCGTAAAGTGACATCATGACAAAAGACTAAAACGACCCAAGCAATTCAAAACAGGTGATCTTGTCCTACTCTACAACTCAAGGTTGAAACTATTCCCTGGAAAACTCAAATCAAGGTGGTCAGGTCCGTTTACCGTTCTCAAAGTCTTTCCATACGGCACTGTCGAGGTAACTCACCCCAACCACGGTACTTTTAAGGTAAATGGCCATAGGCTAAAACATTATATAGGTGAGAACTTTACAGAAAATAAGGAGGAGCTTAGGCTCCATCCCGTTTCTTCTTGACACCTCTAGGAAGAGTTGAGCTTAGACTCTAAATAAGCGCTTCTCGGGAGGCAACCCGAGCACTAACGTAGTAAGTTTCTCCTTTTTTTTTTAATTTTTCATAATTTTATTACATAAACTAACGTTTTTCCTGCAGAAAATATGGACCACACGGCCAGGCACACAGGCGTGCCTAAGGCCGTGTGTATACTAAAAAACAGAGACACGGTCGTGGGGGCAGACCGTGTGCAAACAGAGTACCGTTTCCCCAAAACACGGGCTTCCGATAAACTCCCACAGCCGTGCGATATAGCCGTGGCGACTCATCGCAATCCACACGGGTAAGACAGGAAAACGCACGGCCGTGCGAAATAGCCGTGGCAACCCTGCACCTTCCACACGGGCAAACATAGCAACACACGCCCGTGCCATAAGCCGGTGGAAGCTACTATCAATTCAGACACGCCCGTGCACCTTATTATACGCCCGTGCGTTTAACGAAGGACCAATCTCCACGGCCGTGCTCAAACTATACACGGGCGTGCTCATCGAGCGTGGCAAGCCAAAACGTCCGATTTTCGAAAAACACGGGCTAAACATGACTCACACGGGCGTGCGACATGCCCGTGCGACCCAAAATGTATATATACAAGGCCATTTCTACCCTCCCATTTCACTCAAACCCTAAGATTTTCTCCCCAAACCTTCCCCAAACCTCCACAAACACCATCCCAGCCCTCCTACCGCCACCATACCAGATTTCCACGATCCACACACCCGTGCAACAGTACCCACGATCGTGTGACACCAATTTTGGTTCTATTTTTCTTCCTTTTTCTCATTTATTTATTTTTACTGCATTTTTTTGGTTTTTATATTACATTCTTTTATTATTTTATTTATTTATTAGTACTATTGATTTAGGCTATTAGAGAATTAGGAAATAGAGAATAATCTAGAATAGTTTAGAATTCTAATTTTGCTTGCCATTTTAGATTCCATTTCACAATTTCCTGCCATTTAACATCATAGTTAGTTGCCACTTAATATACCTTGTAAATAGGCCACTTAAACGCACATAATTATGCCATTTGTTATCTAGTTTAGTATATATACATCCATTCATAGAAGATTTTTTTATTTTTATCCCTAACCTAAAAAATGATTAGATTTTACTACCAAGGTAAATTTTCATATTAGGAACATGTTCATTTTCTTCCTCAGCCTCTTTATTTTAAATATTTGCATTTCTTTTATATTATTTGTCTTTTCCTAATAAATTTTTGTAGATACCATGTCATCTTCCCGAGCCAAGAAAGCTGCCGTCCCCGCATCTAAGAAACGAAAAGGACCAGGGAGCTCTTCAACTAGGCCCACTTCCGAGATGCGCCACCCATTTCTTCAATTTCCACAAGACTCTCAGAAAGAGCGCTACCAGCTGCTGCGCGCACGCAATATCACGATGGGCCGATGCATCGACTGGAGTGCCCTCGCAGAAGTATGCTTGGCAGATGATGTCTGGGCCCTGCTCGCCACCGACCCTTGGGACCAGTTCTTTCGGATCGTAGAGCCCACATACCTTGAACTCACTCTCGAGTTCTGTGCTACATTCCACCTTCAGACGGTGATGACACGGTTCGACGATCCTGGGACGGTCCAGTTTCGTTTGGGAGGACTCGTTCGACAGCTCAGTGTCCCAGAGTTTGGTGTGGCACTCGGGCTTTACACCGCGCAGTTTATGGCTGAGGAGAGCTTCCCCACCCTCTCTAGGCGCATCCATATCCGACCCTTTGACTGCTGGAAAGAGATTGCCCCAGGAAGACAACTATACAACCCCAGCGTCAGCAAAGCCTCCGCTCTCCCTCCCTCTCTCAGGTATATTCATGCACTTCTTGCTCATACTATTACAGGCCGCCGAGAGAGCACAGGCGTCGTCAACACACACGACGTCTACTTTTTATGGTGCATGGCGAATGGCCGCCCCATTGACCTTGCATATTTCATCGCCCTCGCCATGCAGCATCAGACCGAGAGGCACCGAAAGGGAGTCGTATCCATGGGCCCGTATATCACTCGACTAGGCCGTTACTTCGGCCTATTTAACACCATAGCCCAGACCTCCTCCTACACATTACTTGGCCAGATGTCCTCCCAGGGCATCCAGAGCATGCTTTTGATGAGGATAGTCGAGAGACGACTCGGTGGTGACCACTTTCACTTCCGCCTTGTCCAAGAAGGCGAGAATCCAGAGGACATTCCTGATGATGTCCCATCGCCACCACCAGCCGAGGATGCGCCAGCTGAGCCACCACGCCCTACACGATCACACCAGACGGCAGCTTCCAGTGTTGACATATCCGAGCGCCTGGACCACTTTGAACAGCGCCTCGATTACATCGACGCCACCTTAGCGCACATATGTCATCACCTTGGCATCGTCCCACCACCACGACACCCACCAGAGGATTAGATCCTCTTTTATTTTATTTTATTCTTACTTTTTATCTTATTTTATTTTATTTTATCATTTGTTTTTCTTTATTTTCTTTCCTTAGTATACACTAATCTTAACATTTGATATTAGTCTTTCTTTTTCCTTTTGCAGCTTTTTAATTTTCTTATATATTTCTTTATTTTGAATTTTCGTAAATTTTCTATTTTATTATCATAACGGCTATCTCCTAACGAAGTAATCCCTCTTCATCTTAACCTTCCACGACTAATAAACCCCTTCGCAGTTTCAAAGGAGCTCTACAGCTCAAATCTCTACGAAAAAGGGAACACAGTGCCAAACCTACCAGCTCTTCCACTAATCCATCCAAAGCAGGGAGTTTCATACCCTCCCCTATCTTATGATTTTATGCTTTTATTGTTGTTAATATTTTCCTTGTACATTGGGGACAATGTACATCTTAAGTGTGGGGGGTAACTTACTTTCACTTTTTATACTATCTTTGAAACCCCTGAACTTTTCCTAATAGCAATATCTTCAGTCTCCTATTAGGAATTTATCCTGATTAGTTTATGATTTCTATTGATATATTGAGAATTAAGATATAGGTGCTTGTACTTTGATTATTCAAACTTTAAAACATTAGAGAATCAAGCATGATAAGTTGAAATTTTTTTAGAATCCCCAATTTTTGCATAAGTTATTTTCCCTAATTTTAAGTATTATCTTGAGATTTGAAATTCGCAGGATTGACATCAAAAGCCGTAATTCTGGTGAGATTTTGAGCCTATTGAGCATACATTTTCTTCGTGCTCACTTTTATTATTGCTTTGAGTGAGTCAATACTGAATTGTTATTCTAGAACTTGCTTCGATTATACATGTCGAGACCACATCATTGATTTAATATACTGAAATGATAAAGGCACCTAGGATGTAACCCACTTACTCCACAGAAAAAGCCTTCCTACATAAATCTAACCCCTAGTGAACCCCGTTGAGCCTAACAACCTTTTCCTTGACTCACCCTCTAATTATTAACCAATAACCCATTTTTGTCGAATTTCATTCAATTATTTTGATCCCTATTTTTGTCGAGATTTGAGTTGAATTTTTCATCTAGCTTTATTCTCTCTGCCAGATTGTAAAGTTTTGTTCAATTTATTGTAATTATTTGGATTGTTCTGAAAAAAAAGTGCATATAGTGAAATTCGATTGTAAATTATAGATTGTAAATAGTTCGTCAAAGTTTTTGCATGTTTCTATTTTAAGGCTACCAATGCGGAAATGATAATATCACAAGAATTGGCTGAGAAATATGTTCCAGAGATAGAGATTTTTCTAGCTAGATAATTTTTCAAGTTCAATCTCGATTCTAACCTTTTTTTGCAGCCTGTGACAACACCCCTAACCAAGCCCCGTTACAACCATGAAAAGACCTTTTGATCAATGTATCATATCAAACTATAGTGGTGGAGATGTGATTTCCTTGCAAGCCTATGGTAATAACTTTTCAGGTTGACTAAGGAGTGCCTTAAATTTGAACCCTAAACACTTCAAGTGAATAGAGTGAACCTTTAGTGAGGATGTCAACTCTTGTTAATTAAGATGGAGAGATAACTACTTAGAAGGAAGGAAGGGACTTATGTTTTCAATGATAAAATTCTCAACTTAGAGTGATTGAGTCCTAAATGTTCTTTAGATTGAATTTTCATTGTATGACTACCTGTGGATTAATTTGAAATATTATTGATAAGGGTTGTAGATTAAGAAGAATGGTTTCCTTTAGGGATTGAGATTTTGCTTGAGGACAAGCAAAGGCTTAAGTGTGGGGGTATTTGATAAGCGTTAATTTATACATATTTTTACCTCATGTTTAGCCTATATTTTGGATGAATTAGTATCAAATTAGTGAGAATTGGTGCTCTTAACCATTCTTTTTCATATCTTATACTCAGGAGAGCCTAGGGAAGATAAAAGAATAGAAAACGGGCCTAAAATGGTGAAAAATGAACCAAAATGCACGAATCACACGGGCCAAGAGGTGCCACACGGCCGTGCCACACGGGCGTGCCTCACAAAGCTCACACGGACAAAGTCCCGACAAGCACGGTCAATATACACGGGCGTGCTAAATCACACGGCCTCTGTCGAAACCCACACGGGCGTGGCACACGGGCGTGTTCTAGTCGTGGGAAAGACGAATTTCACTCGAATTGGGATGCTTAGGGGCTAAGAAAGAGTCCCCAAAAATTCTCTATATAAAGATCCCATGAGGCAACATAGACGGGGCCTTCTTCCCACTTTTACACACCCTCTATACTCGTTTCCTCTCGTCTTTCTGCCACACCACAGGTAGAAGCAAGGGATTACTCGAAGGGAGAAGCCAATTGATTCATCTCAGAAGCCGAAATTCTGCATTAACATAGAGGATTCTCCTAAATTCCTTCAGGGGTTTTTGGTTTCTTTTATGATTTGTTATTTAATAACTTCTGAGATGTTTTCTTTTATCATTATGAACTAAACCCCTCAAATACTTGAGGGGGATGAAACCTAAGACAGATCTGGTTATTTATTATTGATTTATATGATAATTATTTGAATTGTTCTTAATTATGTGTTTTAATCATTGAATTAATAATCCTAGGTATTAATTCAGGAATTGGATGTGCTTAAAGCAGAGGAGCAAAAGTCCCTGTGATAAGAGTAGATCTACCATAATTAAGCGGAGTTGCATGCAACCCTAGACATAGGGCGACATAAATCTGCCGGATTAGGGTCAAACCTAATATGGGGAACCATAGATCGAATTAATGCAACCTAGGGAGTTAATTAATAAAGGAACTTTAATTAACAACTTAGGCCTAGTTGCTCTTCACCTCGACGGAGGGTTTAGCATAGATTAGGGATCTCTACGGATCAAGTCAAGTAAATAACTCGTATAATTCAAGAAGACAATAACAAGTGAAGTCTAGGTGGATTCTCCCTTGAGTATTAATCATATCAATTAGCTTTCCCTAAAACGTCTTCCCAATTTACTTTTTCTTTTGTTTTATTCTTAGTTTAGATTTTAGAATTTAGTTTTAAACAAATCCCCATTTAATTTCTAGGTTAAATAATAGAAAGGAAGTGAGTAATAGTGCTTTCGGTTCCCTTGGGTACGATACTCGATCTTATCACTAGACTATACTGCTATCGATAGGTGCGCTTGCCTTTAAACGTCGTGATATTAGTTAGTTTGGGTTTGATCAAGTTCTTTATAAATTTTATTACTTCTTATCACGAGGATATCATCGGCTAAAAACGCATGAACACAATTATCTGACGCACGATTTAGAGCTACCTGCTGTGGTTTTTGCTCTAAAGATCTAGAGACACTACTTGTATATAGAAAAGTGTTACATCTATACCGATCATAAGAGTCTCAAATACCTCTTATCTCAAAAGGAGTTGAATTTGAGACAACATCATTGGGTCAAGCTTCTGAAAAATTTTGATTGCGTTATTGATTACCATCCTGGTAAAGCTAATGTCATAGCTGATGCGTTGAGTGGAAAAGCAACAGTTGATTTGTGTACAATGTTTGCTCAGCTCAGTATCATTGATGATGGAAGCTTATTGGCTGAATTAAAGGTCAAATCGTTAATGTTTGATAGGATTAAGTAGCGTAGTTAGATGATGACAAATTTGCGAAGAAAAGAAAAATGGTTCGGAATGACATATTAGAAAATTTCAGCATTGATGATTGTAGTTGCTTGAGATTTTATAATTGAATCTACATTTCGGATGTTTTTGAATTAAAAGAGTTGATACTTCACGAAGCTCATGATAGTCTTTTTACTTTGCATCTTGGAGGAACGAAAATGTATCGTGATTTGCGATAATCTTATTGGTGGCTAAGAATAAAAAAAGACGTGGTCAAGTATATGGCTAAATGTTTAACTTGTCAGTGAGTTAAAGTAGAACATTAGGTTCCCACATGATTACTTCAGCCTATTTCTATTCTTGAATGGAAATGAGACCGTATCACGATGGATTTTGTAAAGGGGTTACCTTTATCGGTAAGTAAGAAAATGTTGTGTGGGTGATTGTTGATCAACTTATGAAATTAGCTCATTTCATAGCGGTCAGGACTGATTGGTCACTTTAAAAGCTTGCTGAAGTTTATATTCAAGAAATTGTAAGATTGCACGGTGTCCCTATGTCAATAATCTCTGATCGAGATCCATGGTTCACTTCGAGATTTTAGAAATAGTTGCACGAATCTCTTGGTACTCGACTTAATTTTAGCACAGCTTTTTACCCACAGACAGACAAACAATCTGAACGTGTTATTCAGATTTTCGAAGACATGCTTCGCACTTGTGTTATTGATTTTGAATCAGGTTGGGAGCATTACTTACCTTTGGCCGAATTTGTATACAACAATAGCTTTCAATCGAGTATTCAAATGGCTCCGTATAAAGCATTATATGATTGTAGGTGTCAAACACATGTTTGTTAGATGGAATTGAGTGAAAGGTGAATGATCGGGCCGGAATTAATTCAAGAAATGAAAGACATTGTTACGAAAATTCGAGACAGATTGAAGATAGCTTTTGATAGACATAAGTCGTATGGAGATTTGAACGTCAAGATATTGAATATTCTATTAGCGATAAAGTATTTTTTAAAGTTTCGCATTGAAAGAAAATTTTGAGATTTGGCCGAAAAGGGAAGTTGAGTCCTCGTTTTATCGGATCGTATGAGATCACGTAAAGAGTGGGACTAGTTGCGTCTCGTTTAGCTTTGCCTGCAAAATTACAGAAAATGTATAATATTTTTCATGTTTCAATGCTTAGAAGATATCAATCGGATCCATCTCACGTTATTTCGACGGAAGACATTGAGTTTCAATTCAATTTGTCGTACGAAGAAGAACCGGTTGAAATTTTGGTGCGTGAGGTGAAAGAGTTGCGTAACAAACAAGTTCTGTTAGTGAAAGTGCTATGGCGTAGTCATAGTGTAAAGGAAGCGACTTGGGAACCGAAAGAGACAATGAGATCTCAGTACCCCCACCTCTTTTCAAGAAAATTTCAGGGACGGGATTTTATTATATGAGGAGAATTGTAACGACCTTATAGTCAGAGGTGTCAAAAACTGCATTCCCGGGACTTTGTTCTCGTAAATCAGACTCGTAAATATTTTTAATAAATATTTTTAATAAATATTTACGAAGCTAGTTACATAGTTAATTAGGTTTTGGTTAAGCGAATTTGCTTGAATTAAGAATTATTATAATATAAGGACTAAATCGCATATAGAGTAAAAGTTGAAATAGATTAAAAATCAATTGAGGGATTAAAGTGGTAATTATACTTTTATATTGGGTAGTGGACGGCATTAATGGGGTATTTATATATATAATAGTTAATATATATGTTATACATTATGAATTATAAAATGGAATTAATATGGATAAAAATTATAATAATAAAAGAAAGAATAAAAAAAGAGAACTAGAAAGACATGCAAAAGTTTGAGAAAGAAAAGAAAGAAGAGAAGAAGGTCTAATGCACGGGCTAAGGGCTTTTAGGTTTCAAACTTCAATTGGTTAGTCAATTTAGTCCATTTTCTTGTAATTTTTATATTTTTGGAATCCCAGTGTTTAGTACTACCCGACCCATGTTGTAATTTTAGCTTTGATTAAGATTTTAAATGTTGTTATTATTAAATGGTTTTAGTATTAGGGATTAAATTGATATATTTTTAAGCTAGAAATGAAAAAGGATTAAATTATAGAACAAATTGTAAATTTTATGTATTAGGGACTAAGTTATAAAAAATTCAAAATTAAGGGTTTAATAAAAAATAGTTAGTTAAATTTAGTTTAAAGTGAAATTTTTATGAAAATATAGGGTTAATTGTGAAGAATAAAAATTAGTCTCGGTTTAAGGACTAAATTGAATTTAGGCAAATATTGAGTAAAAATTGAAATAATCAATATGGAATTTAATTGTGTTGTATTGATAAATTTTAATTATTTTAATTACGTAGCTAACGTCGTACCAGAATCCTCGACTAAAAAGGGGAAGGATAAAATCGACGTTGAATAGCTCGGAATTCACCGTTTATATTTCTATAATCCGAACCTAGTTGTTAATTATTGTAATTTGATTTAATGCATATGGTAAGTATTTGAGGTGAGTATTTGACATTTTGATAGTTGATTGAAATCGATTGAATGGGTATATAAATTATGAATGTATTGATTATTGAATTGAAATGAATATATGTGCAAATGTGAAAGTTGGATATTGATCATTATAAATTTAATTGAATTCATGTGTATATGTGATTATATGAAAACTTGGTTTTGGATATTGGTTGTATTTGAAATGTGAAATCAAACCCTATTAATTGTATCGGGCTGAGTCAGATACAGATGGCATGCCGTAGGATGGGAAGAGTTCAGGGATTTCTTCAACTATGAATTTGCTTCGGTTCAACCGATGAGGCACTGGTTGTCAATGTATATAAAGTTGGACGCAGTTATTACTTCGCATTTATCCGATGAGGCACTGGGTGCCAAACTAGTGTGTTGGTTGGGTTCGTATATCCGTTCGAGTCCGAGTCGTGTTAATAGGGGTAATTAATAAAACATATCTATAATTGATATTAGATGATATTGTATGTGAATTGAAAATGGGATAGTGATTTGAAAACTGAAAATGAGATATGTTATGACTAAATGAGATACATGAGTTATGTACTCAGGAATTGAGTATTGACTGGCTAATTCCAATGTATAAATAAATGTGGTTTGATATGTGAATAGCTATTTATATAGCAATTTTGTGAATTAGGACATTGTTAATCAAATGAAATATAATAGCATACGTAAATTGAGTATAGTATGAAATGGTGTGCTAATATGTATGAATTCAAAAGGTTGGCATATGATAGTTGTGATCTTAGTTATTAATATGCGTTTATAATCCAATTGTGCATTTGTATTCTCTTGTCTTTAAATGTTCAGATTATTGAAATATCACTGAGTTTTACTTAGTATACGATTTTGTTTTTCTGTGCGTAGGTTAGGTACTTCAGTTTTGATCGCCGATTCAACATCCAACAACGATCCTGAACTCAAATATGGTGATGTTTATCTTTTGTGTCGGCATGTACCTAGGATGTCTAATTGATTGTTATTTTATGGATGGATTGTAAATAAAGCTATAAGTGTAATGTTGATTAGTGTATATGTAATCATGTGTTTGTGTTTGATGCTATAATATGGTATGTTGAATTGAACCAAGATAGGTTAAGTGTTTGTGAATTTTAGTTGATGTTTAAGTGGTTATGAACTAGGCTAAATAGAGTGATTTTTTTATGTTTATAATTTGGATTTGAATGATACAGTAATAATATGTTTTGATGATATAAATGTGGTACCAATGAAGATACATTGGTTAGGCACTTAGGATGATTGTTTGGCATGTTTTGAGTGTGTTTGATCGTGTCTGGAATAGGTTAAACGAATGGTTTTTGAGTTGCTTAATGCCCAAGCATGTATGAAATGGTAAACTTGTTATTTAAGGCATATTTTAAGTCCACACGGCCAGACACACGGGCATGTGACTTGCAGTGTGAGACACACGGCTAGCACATGGGTGTGCGAGACCATTTCGAAGGGTACACGGCTTGGCACACAGGACTGTGGCTTGGCCGTATGACCCAAGTTTGTGAGTTACACGGGCATGGACACGGGGTGGGAGACGGCCATGTGTCCCTCCTTTGAATGCCCACACAGCCAGACACACAGCCCCTGCATATTATAATGTTATTAGTTAGTTTATATGTCGATTATGATTAAATTAATTGTTTGATTCGTTAGTAATGCTTGTGACCCTAAACCGTCAACAGAGAGGGGTTAGGGGTGTTACACCTTGAAGCGAATAATATTTATATAATCTTATTGGTAAGGAATATGATATATGCTTACATTACTATCTGAATTTTTTTTTTTTTGCACATTCTTTGAAGTGAATGTTTGCAATAAATATAACAAATTGTATAATCACTTTTGATTTTTAATGTCAATTTGAACATTTGAAGATTTTGATATATTCCTTGAAGTGAATATTGCAAATAATTATTTGCAAATTATATTTCTTGTATTGAGTTAATAAAATTATGGACTTCATATTGATGTAGACATTCTCAGAAGTAAATGTCACAATATTGCTTATATGTGGAAACAAAATAAAAGAATGACAATAAAATTATCAATTGTTAAAATTTATATCGACATTATTAGTACAATTGAAAAACATGTTAAAGTAAACTAGAAGTTTACTGATACAAATACATTTACTATTTGGCGTGACCAGTTAGACTATCCTAAATTTTATATGATGCAAAAAATAATTGAGAATTCATATAAACATTTATTAGAGAACCAGAATATTCTTTAATTTAAAGAATTTTCATGTGTTGCAATTTCTCAGTGATAATTGATTATTACAAACTCACTGGCTAAAGTTGAGATTTAATGTCTTGCATTTCTTAAATGAATATGGGCATAATTTTGATATTATATGATTTTGGTAGATGCATCTACAAAATAATCACATGCGTTATCAACTCGCAGCCTGTCGTTTGTGAGATTGCTTGTTTAAATGATTAATTTCAGATTATGCAATTAAAATAATTCATCTTGCTAATGTTGGTGAGTTGTCAATCGAGATAAAAGTTGAACATCCTGTAACTCATGTTCACACATAAAACGATTTAGCTGAATAAATTATAATTTGAAATATACTGAAATTTTATTAAGAAATAATTTAAATTAAGTATATTAGAAAAATGAGTAATTAGTGTATATATTAGAATTCCAAAATGAGAAGGTATGTTGGAAGATAAGACGCTTTTGAATGGATATCCATACATAAATTCATGAGAATCTAATCCACTTGGTGTATAGAGGCCTCCAGAAGGGATCATCAAATTTTCACTTCTGACCTGTAATCGCACATTCCTTAACTAATTACCTCGTTTCCCATGACCCAAACCCCATCCACACCAAAGATGCTCTTTTCCATATCAAGCAACTTCTCTTTCACTTTTTAATCTACTTTCCACCTCCATCATGTAAAACCCTACACCCAAACATCTAACTCATCACACTTGCTTGTCCTTCAACTACATTTGGTAATTCATGAATGCATCCTGTTTTTCATATTATCCTCTTTATTGGGTTTTTCAATAAAATTACCATAAAGATTTTTGTACTAAAAATTGGATTATATTTTATCCACCTTACTAAAAAAAATAGACAACTTAGTTCTTATACATTATATCAAAGAGCAAATTGATCTTTCTGTTAAAAATTTCATCCATTTTTGTTGTTAAAAGCTGGTCTTTATATATTAGCATAAGGTACATGTGAAATGCCACGTGGCACTGTTGGATTATTTTGTTAGCCACACCAGTTTTTAACAATATAAATAGATGAAATTTTTAACCGAAATGTCTAACTTGTTCTTTGATCTAACGTATACAAATTAATTTGCTCAGTTTTTTTAGCTTTTAGTACAAAACCTCCATAATTCTTTTACATTTTTCATATTTTTGGCATTGCGTTTATATTTTTCGTCAATTTAGCCATTGTTTTTTTTTTTAAAGCTAAATTTGTCTCTTAACATTTCAAAAAAGAATCAAATCGTTTTTTTAAACAAAAATGATGACTAATACATTAATTTTTTATAATTTATAATGTTGTTGGCGTGACAATTTGCATGACAGTCTATGTACACATCATACTAACAAAGCATCATTTATCTTATACATAATGTTAATAAACAATTTAAAAATTATAAAAATAAATCAAAATCAAAATTCAAAAAATTTAGCATGGAATACACGTGGATTGTCATGTAGGTTGTCATATCTAAAAATTTAACATCTTAATCAGAATTCTCCTTAAAAAAATTTATTTCGATTCTTTTCAAAAAATTAATAGTCGAATTTGACTTTTTTAAAAGATTAAAGATCGAATCTAACTAAAACATTAAAATCAAATTAACAAATATATATATATATATATATATATATATAAACATTAGGCGTAATCAAATTTATGAAAAAAAAAAAAGATAATAAAAAAATTGGTAGCACGTTGGTAACGTGTAAGTGGAGTGCGTAAAAAGAGTAATGTTGGTTGTATTTTGTTAGATTGAATATCAGAAAGATTTTGGTTGGAATATAGTTTTAGGATTGGCTGGTTCACACTCAAACACTCTGCATTATCTCAAACGTCATCCATTCCTATCTCATTGTTTTGCACTTCATCAAAAGAAGGATTCAATAAAGCAAGTGATTTCAGTATTTATTTATTTTAATTTCAATATTCATTACGACCAATTTTAAAAAAAATAAAATTAAAGAGGCTAATTTTCGGATTTTATTTTAGATTAAAGTATAATGTTGATCGCACATTTTTCATAGGCTTTTAGTTTTGGTACCATTAATAAAATTTGCAAAAAGATACTATCGGTTGGAATTATTTTCATTTTGGTCTTTTACCGTTAATTTAGGTTACGTAACGTTATCGTACACTCATTTTAGTTACTCGATTTTAGTAAATTTCTATTCTTTTAAAAATAAAAAATTAAAAAAATAAAATGAGTGATCAATATAAAATCTTATTAAAATCAGGTGACTAAAGCAATAATATTACTTAACCCAAATTAATGGCGGGTGACCAAAATAAAATGTTTTTGTAACTGCAATGCCCTTTTTATAGTTTTTTTTTTTCGATGATCAAAATTAAAACTTATAAAATTTATATGAGTAATTTACTCTTGATTTTAACTAGTTCTTGTGAATTTTGTAAATAAAATACTTGTTTTAAAAATATTAAAAATATAATATTATCTTTTATTTCACATTTCTATATAGCTATATATCTTTTTGCTGACACGTGCTATTTTCCTTCTCTCTCTCTCTCTTTTTTTTTTACATTTTTCTAAAATGGTTAAATTTCCTTTTGGTACTTTTGTTTAAGTTTAATTTTGATATTTAATCTTTATGCTTTATTTTTTAACATAATTTGATCTCTATATTTCTATAATATTATTAATTAGTCCAAATAATTAATATTGTTAAATTTTTAATTAAAAATGTTAAATGTTTATATAATTTGAATGTCTTAAATGTTGACACATGGCTTCCTATTTCTTTTGAGGTTGCCTTGTTCCTTTTTCTTTTTCTTTTTAACTACAACACCATGGTTAAATTTCAGCTTTGACTGTTATATATGTTGAAGTTTCAGATTTAATCTATATATTTTAATTTTTGACATAATTTAAACTAATAATAAGTTATATAAAAAACCTTATTTTGTAGTGAAGAAGATAATTTATATTAGTAGATAACCTAAACTAAGTTCATAGTCAATGGAATCATTGAGAGCAAGTGATTCATGTTAAAGATATTTTGTTGTCTATAAACGTTATTGGGGAAATGAGTTGTCTTAGCTAGTAGAGCAACATTGATTTTCAAAATAGAGACATAGATATAATTATTTGATTTGATAATACATCAAATTGGACCCGAAGTAAATTAATCCTAAATATGTTAATGGGATAAATCACTTGTTAGCAAGTGAAGGATTTATGTATGTATATGATTTACACATTTGGATAGACTTATGCAACTCAAAGTAGTAAGCAGATATCCATATTTCATTTATAGAAAATGGAATCATAACTCAAATAAAGAGTTAATGTATCCTCAGTTGGTATAAAAATAATTAAAATGTGAGCCATATATGGTGGGAAAGATATTTAAGTTAGTTTTCGATGGTTAAAACTTAACTAAAATATACAAGTTCTAAATTTAGAGATATCTAATTTTTAGTAAATGTTGTTCAAGTTGCTTGGTAGCGGATAATATTCTAATCTTGTTTTACATTATTTATAGGGGATTAAAATTCGAGATTCATTAAGTTGGATTTTAAAATATTTAAACAAATCATGATTTAGAATTTTGTAGCTTAAGATATGATTAATTTTGTGTAATTTGACTAAATTATATCTATAAAGTTTTGAGTGATTGGTTTATAGAATGTGACAAGTTTTTCTATTTATATGATTCTAACTAGAAGGAATTTCAATAGGATTAATTTGTGACTTTTGGTTCAGTTTAAGGAGATTTAATTAGGTAAGTGAGATTGGTAATTGAGCACCCCAAAAACCAGCTGAATATTTTCTAAATTTTACAAAGTTAAAATTTGGTTAAATGGGCAGTAAAAGTAATGGATATAATAATTTGAGCAGGGCTTTTAATCTATGGCTATTAGCTAATATAAGACATTGTTTCGTTTTTAATTTTAATAATCATTCAACATATTTACTAACTAGGGGCCGGTGTACATTCCATAGGTAGACAAGTTTTTGTATGCTGTGGAAAGATGAGCTAAGTTGTTCAAAATAAAACCCAATTTTTAATCGGTTCCATTTGTAGGTTTTTGCTGTTTTTCTTAAACCTGGTCGAATACAAGCAGTGGGCTCACTACAAACCCTATCTTCTATCATCTCATTCATTTTTTTCTTTCACTTGTAAATTAAGTCCACCTGCATCAACATCTTGTCTTCTACCCTTGTTTCCAAAAACACAAGTACATCACAACTAAGGGACTGATGTTTAAATTATTTAACATTTGAGAATTGGAAGAAATGAAGCCCCAATTTAGGTTTTTAATTTTAGGGATTTTTTTTAAATTAATTATTAAATTGGGTTTGGGTTTGACTTTTTATATTTGGGTTGGGTTTTTAGTTTATATTTAATTTTTTGGTTGGACTAGATTTATATTGGGTTGGGTTGGATAGAATTACAAAACTATTTTTTAATGTTTAAAAAATTGATTTGTTCTATTATTTTGGTTTAAGTTTTCAAAACTCAACTAAACTAAGTCAATCAATATAACTAACCAAATTAAGCTTAAACTGATTTAACCAACCTTTTTTTGATTTATTTGATTTGGTTTAATCTATTTAACTGATATTTTCCACACCCTTAATAAGTATAATTATATACATGTAATTATACATACATACATACAAAATATTTCCACAGCAGCGCAGATGCAAGGAGGAGATATAATTGTACTGAGGCTCTAAAGATTCATAGCAGGGGCGAAGCTAGGGGGCTGGCATGGCCCGGCCCCCTAAAATATAAAATTGTAATTTTGGCCCTTTAAAATTTTTAAAAATTTTAAATTAGTAAAGGTAAAATTGCATTTTGGCCCTCCCTAAAATTATAAAAATTCAATTTAATTCTTTACAAATTATAAAGATATAAACTATAAAAAAATAAAATTTCATCCGGCCCCCTTAAAAATGTGTTCTGGCTTCGCCTCTGATTCATAGGGATGATTGCTGCTATGCTGCGGAAATCATTAAGGAAGAAGCTAATGGCTTCTTTCTCCACCTTGTTTCGATGGACGGCTCATTGTTGGTTCACAATGTTTTTTATGGTTATTTCTTCAGTATTATGCGAGCGGGCCTTGACATGCTTACAATGGAGGTCAGTAAAGAGGAGGTGAAGCATGCTTTATTTAGTGTGGCTCCTCTTAAGGCGTCTAGTGTCGATGGTCTGCATGCTCAGTTTTTCCAAAGTTAATGGGAAATTGTAGGGGAGCTTGTTTTCGCCATGGTCAAGAATGTGTTCCTCTCAAGGGTGGTGGATCTAAGACTTAATAAAAACTATTAGTTTTAATCTCAAAGGCGCTGAATCCGGAGTGTTTCAGCCATTCCTGACTAATCAGTCTATGTACTAGTTTGTACAAAGTGATAACTGAGACTATTGTCAATTGTCTCCAAAGGATCATGCCTTATATTGTTAGCCCGGAACAAGTTAGTTTTGTTGCAGAAAGACACATTACAGATAACATTCTTATAGTGCAAGAAGTTGTCCATTCGATGTGGGTTTGTAAGAGGAAAGTTAGATGGATGGCTATAAAAGTTGATTTGGAAAAAACATATGGTAGGGTCAATTGGAACTATATGAAGGACACTTTGGAAGATGTTGGATTTCCGAACAGATAAGTTATGCTTATCATAAATTGTTTTTCTTTCTTGTCCATGCAGATTATCTAGAATAGCTTATTAACAGATTCCTTTAAACTGACGATGAGAATCAGGGAGGGTCCATTCTCTCTATACTTGTTTGTGTTGGGTATGGAACGTCTTGGGAATATGATCCAAAATACGGTGGTGGAAGGGAGGTGGAAACCTATATAGATGGGAAAGGTTAGTCCTAGTTTGTCGCACCTATTCTTTGTAGTTGATTTAGTCATTTTTTTTATCACGCTTCTATAGACCAAGCTTTATTGGTGAGAAGTATTCTGAATGATTTTTGCATGTTGTCTGGACTTAAGATGAATGCTAGAAAAACTCAGATTTTTTTCTCATAACACTGATGATGATTTGGCTGTGAATATTAGTCGCACTCTTGGATTCCAACGAGTCAATGATTTGGGTCTCTATCTAGGCATTCCGCTTTTCTATCAATGTGTTATTAGGAGTACTTTCCAGTTTATAATTGATAAGGTTAAGAGTCTGTTAAATGGGTGGGACGTGAAGCTTTTGCCTATGGCGGTACAAGTTTCCCTTGCTAAATCAGTTTTATTGGCGATCCCTAATTATTTCATGCAAACGACATTAATTCCTGTAGGAGTTTGTAGTGAAATTGAGTTGCTTGCTTGTAGTTTTGTTTGGAGCTCATTCACTAGCACTCACAAGGCACATTTGGTCAAGTGGGATTCTTTATGCGAACCTTTAAATAGAGGTGGATTAGGGTTCCGAAAATTGGATAATCAAATTGGTGTTTGCTGAAATTGGCATTTAATGTTCTCATCAACAAAGATAAACTTTGGGTCAAAGTTTTGAAAGGAAAGTATAAAATAGGAAATGATTGTTAGACATCTATTGAATGGTCTTGCTGTTCGTTTGTTTGGTGGCCTATAGTGAAGGTGTGAAGTCAACTCTATAACTACATTACTTAGTCAGTTATTAATGGGGCGCATGTTCGGTTTTGGTATGATGCTTGGGTGTCGGCTTTGCAGCCTCTAGTCACATACTGTAATTGGGAGATGGATCATATAAAAGACGTTAGGGTTCAAGACATGGTATCCTAGTGGAAATATGAATTGGGACCTTATTGCTACTTTTTTAAGTTATGATATCGTCTTACGCATTGTAGGAGTAAGACCATCGAATGGCAAAGTTGGGGAAGACAAGTGCATTTGGAGAGGTTTAAATACGGAACAATGTTTGGTTTTGAAAGCCTACACAACTTTCACTGAGAGTAAATAGGGACCTTTGAATACCACTTGGAAATCTCCTTGGGGGCTCAAGATTCCACCGTAGGTTAAACAATTCCTATGGTCGGTAATGAAGGATCAAATTCTTACGAATAGTGAACGACAAAGGCAGGGGTTGCCCGGTGATGATATTTGTCAACTTTGCAGTAGAAAGAACGAAACTATGTTGCATGTACTCAAAGATTTCCAATGTCTGAGGACGGTCTAGCATTTTTTAATCCCAAACAATAAACTTGCCAAGTTCTTTTCCCTCCCTCTTTGGGACTGATTAACCTTGAATTTGATACCTGATTTTACTGTTGTGTTTGAGATGGTGGATTGGGAGTCTCTTTTTGCAATCCTTTTCTGGGTTATTTGGAAGCAGAGAAACCCTGTCATATTTGGTGATGGTAACTTTTGTGTTGATAGCATCTTAATGCACGAATGGACTTGGGCGAAACATGTTAAAAGATTATTTTAATTGTAACACCCTTAAAATTATTAGACCATAAAATCAATAATAAATCAAGATTGTATACAACTGATTTCTTGATAAAGTGAAATATGAAAAATAAAATAGATAAAAAGAAAGGTTGAGTGATGTTAGAGAAAGTTGAAATAAGAAGAATGTTGTGATATATTAATTTGAGCTAGGAACTAAATTGTAAAGATGTGAAAAGTTTTAGGATTCAAGTATGATAATCCAAAATTTGAAGGGTTAAAATGTAAAAATGAGAAAAATTGAAGGACTAAAAGAGAAAATAACTCAACTTTTTATGACATGAAATTGGTGTGTAGGACCAAATTGAATAAGTACAAAAATATAAGGGAATAAATCGTAATTTTACCAAAAGTTAGAAGTGATTCGATGATGAAATTTTGTAGAAACATGAAGGGTAAAATGGGCATTACTCAAAATAGATAATTATATATGGTGTAATAATTAAAGAAGAAAAGTGATGAAATATGATTGGTTGAATATTTTATTATAAAGTATTTTATATTAAATTGTAATATTTTATTATGAGATATTTGCATGGAAACATGAAGAAAAATTCTTCTTGCTTCCAACGTCACTTATATATCTACAAAGGGATTTTCATTTCTTTACAACTTGGTCCCTTACCATAAAATCTCAATTTTTCTCTCTAATTCCTTGAAAATTCTCATTGTCACCCAAAAGGAGAAGTGAAGTAAATATACTTGAGAGTTATAATATCATCTTGAAAGAAAGAAATTAAAAGTGGAAGTGAAGAAAGTTATGGAAAAAGTGAGGAGATTAAAGAGACAAAGTAAGTACTTCAAGAATTTTACTTTATTTAATTTTAATCAAAGTATAGATTATGCATAAATAGTTGAATTATTTATGAATAAGCTAATATTATATAATGAATTGATTTGATATATTGAAATAATAGTAAAAGGACTAAATTGTAAATTGTAAGAAAATTAATGTGTGAAATAAATTATTACGATAGAGAGCTTAAATAAATGTTAAGTCTTAGAGAATTAATTACAAAGTGATGTTAAGGTGAAATTATAGTAAATAATGAATTTTCATGATGCTAAGAACTAAATTGTAAACTTTGTGAAATTTAGGATTAAAATCTTTGAAGTCAAGTGCATAGGATCGGATATGTGATGTGAGAAATTCTAATGAATAATTTGATTAAAGTGTTATGTGATAGTGAAATTGAATGAAAAGTGGAATTAAAAGGACAATTATAATAATTACAGAGTTTTTGTAATGTTAAGGACTAGATTGAAAAATAATTAGAAATGACTACAATTATTAAAAACATGAGAAAGCGATTTTTAGTATAAGTATTTATTATGTTTTAATGTGTTCATAAAGTGAGAAAGAAAAAAAGTAATGAAAATATTGTAAACTATGAAAAGAAAGTGATATGAATTATAGTATATAAAGTGAAGATGTACTTAAGTTTCCATGTAAGTTTTAAGAGACTAAATAGAATAACAATAAAAAGTAGAAGAATATAATAGTTTGATAAGTGAAATAAGAGTTAAATGTTGATATAAGTGATAATAAGTAAAATTTTTATTAAAACAATTTTAGACAGCAGTAGTCTAACTTTGAAAATACACAAAAAAAATTGTATAAATCGATTTAGAGATTTAATTAAATATGGAATTAAATCTTATTGAGTCTAGTTTAGTATAAAAAATAGTGTAAGTAAAGGACTAGTAAATCATGAGATATATGAATTTTTCTGAGGCAAGGTCAGAATGACTTCAGATTATCTTGTTTTGACTTTGAAAAATTATTTTAAATTGTAAAAAATGTTTACGAGATGAAATTTATATGTTTAAAATATTGATGAGTCTACTTTTAAAGGAAACAAACGAAAACATTATACAAGTCCTGTACTGAAAGATAATTTATTTTAATTTTTAGTGAAGAAGGGTAAAAGTTGCCTTGCAACCGAACAGGGGAACTAAAACAATTTACTGTATTGATTTGCATAAGAGGAAATTTTAAAATTTTTATGATAAAAAGATCATTGAGACTAGATTCAAAAACAATAAACATGTCTTAATTTGAAACATTGTAAATCAAGATATAAATAACTTAGTGACTGTTACTAAATTTATGTGAATAGTATATTTAAAATTAATGTTGCATATAGGCATACAATACAAAAGCCATAAATTCTCGTATAATTACATGTGCATAAAAAATGAGAAATGGAGAGAAAGAGGAGGAAAAATTGTAGTAGATTGTGATGCTAAGACATTATTAAAAATGATAGAATTATTAATACATAAGAATAGTTTAAATGAATTGTTAAGATATTAGGTGAATAATTGTAATATGATGTATTAATGGATTTATTTGTAAAACTTTGATACTTTTATTAATCTCATAAATTTGATCTAGAAACATATGGTATAGAAATTGAAAATAGTTACATGTGAATGATATGTAGAGTGAAATTGTTGAATTGTGGTAAATAAATTTTATTGTAAGTTGATAAGAAATAATAGAATGGAAATCAATTGAACACAGAATCGACGTCGCGAGGACAAGTTCACCATGTCGCGACGAGCGAAGACAGTGAGTGACGTCGCAACGAGGAATCCCCAACATTGCGACGACGGATCGGGGTTTTGTAAACTTTGTAATTTAGTCCCTCTTCAATTACAAATTGTTACGAGAGATGTCGAAAGTTCAAATTAAATTTAGATAAGTTTTTAAATTGAGTTGTAAACATTAATAATATTAATAGTGTAATTAAAATAACATATGAGTTGAATTTAATAATAGTTACTCCAGCAAGGAATGTAACTGATAAGCTATAAAAGTAACATATTTTAATCTTATTTTTAATGCGTTTTTAGATGATTTATTATGCAAATCAGTGAATTTGATGCTCCTAATTCTTTAAATTCATGTTTCTATACTTAGGTGAGCATAGAGGAGCGAAAGGAGCGAAAAACAAGCCAAAATCAGACAATAAAGAGTTGTTTCCAGGATCCACACGGCCTGGGCATTTCCACACGGACTGGCCACACGCCCATGTGCCAGCTCGTGTCAATTTCAAACCCTGCTTCCCTTTTACGTAGAAAAACCCAATTTTTAGGGTTTCTGACCATTCTAAAGTCTATAAATACACATTAGAAGAGAACCTAAAGGGACATGCAGGGAAGAACGAAGAAACTACTCAAAGAACGCCATTGGAATCATCTTGGAAGCGGATCTCCTTAAAGATTGAAGATCTCCATTTAATTTCTTTAGAATTTTATTTGATTTTCTTTATGTCTTGTTGTTTTCCTAATCTTGAGATGATGTTATTCCAGATTATGAACTAAATTCCCTAGATACCTAGGGAAGATGAAACCTAAGATGAATCTTATTATTTAATATTTATTTTTACATGATAAATACTTTATTCTTGTTCTCAATTATGTATGCTTATTTCATGTGTCGATATTCTTGGATATTAATTCATGTTTAATGTGCTTATTTTAGTGGAGCAAAAGTCTCTGTTTAAGAGTAGATCTAGCATAATTGAGTGAAGTTGCATGCAATCCTAGAAATAGGATGACATATATCTACCGAATTAGAGTCAAATTCTAATAGAGGAATTCATAGATCGAGTTAATGCGATAATAGGGGTTTTAATTAGAAAGATATTTCAATTAATCAACCTAGAGTCAGTTATTCTTACTCTCGAAAGAGATATTAACATAATTTAGGGATTTCTATAGATCAAGATACAAGTGAATAAATCATTTAAATTCAGATTCATAATAATAAGTGAAGTCTAGGTGGATTCTTTCCTGGGTATTGTCTTTTTCATTGGTTGTCTTCAATTATTTTTCCCAATTCATTTTCTATTGTGTTCTAACTAATTAGTTTAGTTAATTTTAGATTAAAATCTATCCCTTCAATTTATCGGCTAAATAATAGAAAAACAATCATTACTAGTACTTTTAGTCCTCATGGATACGATATTCCCGACTCACTATAGCTATACTATTATTCGATAGGTGCGCTTGCCTTAGTTGTAATGTTAGTTAGTTTAGTGAGACAATCAGTAACAACTTGGGGAAATGGTAATTTTGACCATTTTACCTCACTTTAAAAAAATTACTCTATTAATTCTAAAAATCTAAAAACAAACTCATGATATGAAAAATTCTTGAATTTCTAATAAATTCAATATATCAAAATTTCTAACTCCACCATCATGAATGAAGTCCCCATAATCTAATAGTAGAGAAATCAGAAAAATTCAAGGTGTTACACATATCCTATACAAATCCATATATCTAGTGCCAAACATGCTATATATTTCTATTGACATGTCAATTACATCACGACTAAGTACCACTAATATACTAAGGTAACTAACAATTTCTCATATCATTTATAAATATTTGTGGAGTGTCCTTTGCATTTCGAATGAAATAAAGTCGACGTCGAAACAAGGAAGAGCTGACGTCCCGACGACACACCATATCCCAATGAGAAGAACCTGTCGTCTCGATAAGCCAAACGCGACTTCACGACGTGGCGACATGTTTCCCACTTGACCAAGTTTCTTATCCTAGTTAAACTTTACTATTTTTTCCCAGTTAAACTCTGATTACTTTAGGGATATTTTAGTACAATTAGAACTCTAATATTAGCCTATTTAAAGGGGTCATTGTGTCATTGTTTTGTAAGACAATTAAAGATGTAGGACTACAAGGTTTTTCTTTTGGGGGTGACAAGATGTAGTCGCGTATGAGTTTTGGAGAGAGTTTCATGATAGCTATGGAGAGAATTTTGTTCCCCAATTAAGACTTTGTTTTCAGGGTTTAGGTGTATAGGTTTAGTACATTAAGTTTATTTTCTCCATATTGTACTTTTATTTGTTTACTCAATCTGTGAAAAGTCAAAGCATCCTTTCTCATTGGTTTTTATCCTCTTCGGAGGAGTTTTCCACATAAAATTTGTGTATTCAATCTTCTCCACTTTTCTTGTTCATTGTTTATAAATGTAACAACCCGTTTTTAGGGAAATCGGAACATTGGTTTCGGGACCATAAATTCGAGTCCAAAAAGAAAATTATTTTAATATTATTTCATGGTTTGAATTATGATAGAACTATCGTATGAAAATTTCGTAAAGAAATTTTATTGATTTCATGTTTAATTAATAAAAGGACCAAATTGCATAAAATGCAAAAGTTAAATTCTAGTAGCTAAAAGGACCAAATAGCCATGAATTCAAATTTTGAGGTCCTTATATGGAAAATAGACCATTATGAGGGGTTAGTAGATAAGTATGCTTAGTCATCCATGGAAAATTAAATAAAGAAAATGATGAAATTGGAAAGGAAAAAGATGAAAAGATGATAAATAATAAAATAACATAAAATTTCATCATTTTCATCATCTTTCCCAAAATTTTTCATTGAAACCCTCGCTAAGAGAAAAGAATTCAAGCAAGCTTACTTGGCGTAATTGGGTAAGTAATCTTGTCCCGTTTTTAGTAATTTTTATATTTTCGAGATCGTAATAACTTAATCTAGTTATCTTGGGGATTAATTTGTAAAGTTATTAAAGTATTGAATTTTTCCATGGATGAGTATGCATGAATTACAAAGTTTTAAAGTAGAAAATAAAAGGTTGTTGATAAATAAACAACTCTTGTAAAGGAAATTTTCATGAAATTGTGATTTAGGGATTAAATTGTAAAGATGTAAAATTCATGGAAAAATTTTGATTTTTGTGAAATACATGGGCTGTTATTGTTATAGGTAAAAATTGGTTAGGCTTGGAATAAAGATTAAATTGCATGAATTTCATTTTCCGAGCTTAGGGATGAAATCATCATTAATTAAAAGTATAGGGGTAAAATGGTAACTTTGCCTAAGATGTAAACCGGATTGAATTGAATATGAATTGATGTTAAATTCATTTATATAGATCTAGATAGACCAAATACAGAGTTAGAACGAGGAAAAGAGAAGGTATCGGATTAGTAGATTACAAATACACGAACACTTGTCAAGGTAAGTACGTGTAACTAAATTATGCATATTTGTATGCTTAAAATTGAATGTTATGTATATGTATTATATAATCTACATGTATGAAAATCGGTCACATATCCGATAATGCTTGATAAATATTAAGTCTTGTTTGAATACGTGAAATACGATGGATACATAGTTCCCGAATTGGTTGTGGTCTTGCATATGTTGCAGACACACCATAGCTCGAAAGAGCATCCTATTATTAGCTCTCATGAGCATCACGATATATGGCCCTCTCGAGCTTCCCGTTATATGGTTCTTGTGAGCTTCCCGTGGTGGGCACACCGCAGCTTTTATGACTATCCTATTGTATGGCTCCTCGTGAGCTTCTCGATTAAAGGCTCTTTGTGAGCTTCCTGATCAATAGCTCTCCGGAGCTTCCCGATATGGCTCTCTTAAACTTCGCGATATATGGCTATTCGGAGCTTCCTAATTAATGGCTCTTCGGAGCTACCCGTTATTGGCTCGCATGAGCTTCCTGAATATGAATTGTTTGTGATTGGTAGAAATGGTATAGGCATATTGATAATTAGTTTATGATTGTATAAAATTGGAAAATAAGCCTATATGTATATATGGTTATTTTAGTATGTTTGGAGAATTGACCGTATGAGATGATATGTCATGTATAAGACTTAATTTTGGCTTGATTCAAATGTTTTATATTGGATTGAGAATGCGTTTAAGTGTTAATGTAAGTAGAAGACAAGTTTGGGTGAGAAGGAATACTTAGAAATTGCCTTCTTTTGTCCATAC
This sequence comes from Gossypium stocksii, assembly GCA_020496765.1. Taxonomy (NCBI): domain Eukaryota; kingdom Viridiplantae; phylum Streptophyta; class Magnoliopsida; order Malvales; family Malvaceae; genus Gossypium; species Gossypium stocksii. The sequence goes on from CM035622.1 coordinate 74,194,103, forward strand.
GAGCAGAGACACAGGCGTGTGTCTCAGTCGTGTGTGACACACGGCCTAGCACATAGGCATGTATTTTGGCCATGTGTCCCCTGCATCTTAAAATTACAAAACAGAATGCTCAGAATTTATCACATGGCTTGGCACACGAACGTGTGGCTTGGTCGTGTAACCTCTACACCTACACATGACCTATCACACAGGCGTGTGACTTGGCCGTGTGACTCAAGTCAGAGAGTTACACAGGTACAGACACGGGTTGGGACACGACCATGTGCCTCATTTCGAACGCCCACACGGCCTAAGACATGGGCATGTCTCTTGGCCGTGTGTACCCTGCACCTAGGAAAAATTTTAAAATTTCACAAAAAATTCTCTGAGTACCCAGTTTAGTCCCGACTTAATTCTAATGTATATTTAGGTCTCGAGGACTCACATAAAGGACTTTATGAATAATATCTGACATGAATGTTAAGTAATAAGAAATGTCTGTATTTTTTTGTTTATTCCAGTAATGCTCCGTAACCCTGTTTTGGCGACAGATACAGGTTAAGGGTGTTACATTTATTGGTATCAGAGCTACAGTTCAGTCGATTCTCAGACTAACATAGTGTACACAAGTCTAGCTATACATGCAATTATATAACATGTGATAGTATGATATCTCTGACCATTTTAAACATGTTTTTCATATAGTAATATCATCCAACCAAGCTGATTCTGGAGAAGCTGAAAGCAATGCTCAAGCTTCAGTACAAAGAGTAGTATCTAGTAGTAGAAGGCCCGTATTTGAGGGCCGATGAGGTGAGGCAAAAGAAGTTTTCTTACAAATGATGAACGAGTGGTTTATAGAATATGTAAGAATAAACCCAACTGTACAACAACTTCCATCCCCTCATGGTTCTCAACCGGCTTCCGATATACCACAAGGTACAGAACTTGTTAGAATCGGTAAACCACCTATAGATAAAATCCGTGAGTATTTTAGAGCTACCTCTGAAGATGATCCTGAAAGGGTTGAATTTTGGCTAGAAAACACTATTAGGGTTCTGGATGAATTATCTTGCACACCAACTGAATGTCTGAAATGTGTTGTATCTCTGTTAAAAGATTCGGCTTACCAATGGTGGAATACACTGATTTCTATTGTACCGAAAGATAAAGGTTACATAGGAACTTTTTCCAAATCGAATTTTAAAAAAAATATATCAGCCAGAGGTTTCTTGATCAGAAATGGAAAGAATTCCTGGAACTCAAACAGGGCCACATGACAGTATCTGAATATGAAAGAGAATTTGTCAGATTGAGTAAATATGCCAGAGAGTGTGTCCCAACTGAAATCGCTATGTGTAAGCGGTTTGAAGAGGGTCTGAATGAAGATATAAAATTGTTTGTTGGGATTCTTGAAATAAAATAATTTGTTGTACTTGTTGACCGGGCATACAAAGCCGAAGAGCTTAGTAAAGAGAAAAGACAGGCTGAGATAGAAGCCAGAAATACAGGTAAAAGATTTACTGGAAAGTCATACTAGTCAACCTCAAAGAAATCAAAAAAGTACCATGATCGTTATACTACCTCTATGGGGTATTCGGGAAGAGATAGATGATAAACATGTAGAATTGCATATTTTTCTGTGCTTAATTTGGTTTATTGATGAACAGAACCCTGCTAATTAAGTGTTTTTATGATTCAATAAATTTCAGGGACATAATTGGACGGAAACAAGCAAAAAGGGGCCGAATTAAAAGACAAACTATTGAATTGGGGCCAAAGTGAAAAGATGGAGCAAGCCAAGGACTAGTCATAATTTTGACTTTGTAAAAGACTAAAAATAGGAAGATATTTTTTTATATTATTTTTATTTTTATTTTTAATTGTTTTTTATTTTTATTTTATTTTATTTTATTTTATTAATTAGGCTATTTTTAGTAAACCCTATCTATATAAATAGGGGGTTTTAGTTCTTAGGAAATCATCCATTATCTTTACATTCCTATTTCATTTTGGAATTCTATTATCCACTTTGCCTTTTTCTTTTTCCTAATTCAATTGAGCATTAGATTATTTTGTCTTCTTTTTTACAAAATTTGTCTAATTCTCTTTTTAAATATTTTTCCTATCCATTTCCACCACATTTTTCATATAATTTCTTTCATTTCCCATAACCTTCAGGCATGATTAAAATCATGTCAACTAAGCCCATTTTAGCCTTAAGCCGGTGTTAACCCCCTCAAAAACCCGAGAGATACGAACTCGAGCTGTTAACTCTCAATTTTTGGTATTTATTATTTCTCCGGATTAAGAGTATGACTTCGTCAACTCACAAAGTCAAGCCGATACTAAGTCAAAAAAGACGTCGTTTGAGTTAGTGTGGCTAGACGTACAGTTGGAATTCCGAGAGGATCGATTGTCTAATTGGTTTTCCGAGAACACATTGGCGTGCCAAGTGGGGATTGCTGTTTGGTTCCGTTAAGGGAAGTAGTAAGCGGATTTAAATGTCCCGGACATTTGAGGGCATTGGTTCGAGCTAGGCTCTTCTGGAACATAAGGCTGCTGGAGTTTTAAATCACGAACGTTTCGTAGGTTGTTCGTTCGGCAAGGGTTAGTTATAGGACGTTCCATAACTAATTTACACAAGGAAGAGTTGGTGTCTGAGGCGTCCTTGGTAGCTATAACTAGCTTATTGAAAATAGAGGAGTTCACCTAATTTCGAGGATCGGGTCAAAGACGGAAGAACCCGTACTTAAGGCTGAGCTAAGTTTTATTGATTTTCCTTCAAATTATTTCGTTGTATATTTTTATTTCGTCTTTTGCTTTTTACTTTTTACATTTTCTTGTGTTTATTTCAGGTTTTATATATTTCCCCCCCAAACGTCGCGGGCACGACAACTGCTCAGACAAAAATCTGGTCGAAAGATAAAAAAAATTTTCGTAAACCCAGTCTCTGTGGGATCGACCCTACTCCCTATACTGCTTTAATTTGCAAATTAGGCATAGGTTTATATTGGTGGAATCAACAGCCATCAATAGAGGTATGCAACGTTCCAATCCAAGATCTCAGGCTACATTTATAACAAGTGCAGGCTGTGTTAAAAATCCCAAACCCAGATGCAAACATTGTAATAAACTGTATTTTGGTAAGTGCCGCATGAGAAGCGGAGCTTGTTTTAGATGTGGTTCCCATGACCACTATCTCAGAGACTACCCGGAGAAAGTTGAAAGAGATATTGTTCAAACTTCAAAGCTGAGCAACCCTTTTATAAGAGGTAGACCACCTCGTAACCCAGCAATATGAATAGAAGCCAAGGTACAACAAAAGATTCAACTATCAAACCTGAGGCACAAGCACCAGCAAGGACATATGCTATTCGTGCACGTGAGGATGCTTCTGCACCTGATGTTCTTACTAGTACTTTTTCTCTATTTGATACTAATATAATTGCTTTAATTGATCCTGGTTCGACAAATTCATATATTTGTATGAAATTAATGTTTTGTAAAAATTTGCCTGTCAAGTCCACTAAATTTGTGGTTAAAGCATCGAACCCCCTAGGTCAGTATGTGATGGTAGATAAAATTTACAAGAATTGTCCTCTAATGATATGGGGTTACTATTTCCCGGCTGATTTGATGTTATTACCGTTTGATGAATTTGATGTAATTCTGGGTATGAACTAGTTAACTCAGCATGATGCTGTGGTGAATTGTAAACAAAAGCATATTGTGTTAAAATGTCAGAATGATGAATTACTCTATATTGAATCCAATAAATTAGATAGGTTGTCTAATGTGATATCAGCCATGTCAACGCAGAAATATGTCAAAAAAGAGTATGATGTTTATCTTATGTGTTGGATACCAAAGTGTCTGAATCCAAATTAAATCAATGCTAATGGTATGTGAATATCCTAATGTGTTTCCAAAGTAGTTACCTAGATTACCGTTTGATGAATTTGATGTAATTCTGGGTATGAACTAGTTAACTCAGCATGATGCTGTGGTGAATTGTAAACAAAAGCATATTGTGTTAAAATGTCAGAATGATGAATTACTCTATATTGAATCTAATAAATTAGATAGGTTGTCTAATGTGATATCAGCCATGTCAACGCAGAAATATGTCAAAAAAGAGTATGATGTTTATCTTATGTGTTGGATACCAAAGTGTCTGAATCCAAATTAAATCAATGCTAATGGTATGTGAATATCCTAATGTGTTTCCAAAGTAGTTACCTAGATTACCGCTAGTCAAAGAAGTTAAATTTTCTATAGAACTTGTTCCAGGAACAACACCAATATTAATAGCACCGTACAGAATGGCCCGTACAGCATGGCCCCTATAGAATTAAAAGAGTTGAAAACAAAGTTGCAAGAACTAACTGATAGACGTTTTGCACGACTTAGTTCATCACCTTAGGGTGCACCGATTCTATTTGTTAAGAAGAAAGATGGATCATTGAGATAGTGTATTGATTACAGACAGCTCAACAAAGTTACAATTAAGAATAAGTATCAATTGCCTCGTATTGATGACTTGTTTGACTAGTTAAAAGGTGCCACCATGTTTTCGAAGATTGATCTTCGTTCTGGTTATTATTAGCTACAGTTGAAAGAGTTATATATGCCAAAAATAACTTTTAGAACCAGGTATGGGCATTATGAATTCCTTGTGATACCGTTTGGTTTAACAAATGCGCCTGCGTTATTTATGGATCTAATGAAGAGAATTTTCAGACCGTATCTAGATAGATTTGTGGAGGTATTCATTGATGATATCTTGGTATATTTCTGAGATGAAAATGAACATGCTAATCATTTGAGAATTGTACTACAAACTCTGCGTGAGAGACAATTATATGCTAAATTTTGCAAATGTGAGTTTTGGCTCTGGGAAGTTGGTTCCCTGGGACATATAGTTTTGATTGAAGGTATTAGAGTTGACCCGAATAAAATTTCAGCAATTGTTAGCTGGAAACCACTGAAAAATATGTCTAAAGTTAGAAGTTTTTTGGGATTAGCTGGTTACTATCGGATGTTTGTAAAAGGGTTTTCGATTATAGCTTCTTCGATAACACAATTGTTGTAGAAAGATGTAAAATTTGAATGGTCTGATAAATGCCAACAAAGCTTTGATCGGTTGAAAGCCCTGTTGACCAAAGCACTAGTTCTGATTCAACCTAAATCGGGTAAGGAATTTGTGATTTATAGTGATGTATCATTGAATGGCTTAGGCTGTGTTTTGATGCAATAAGGTAAAGTGATAGCCTATGCTTCTAGACAGCTTAAGCCACATGGAAAGAATTACTTGATACATGATCTTGAATTAGCAGCTATTGTATTTGCCTTGAAATTTTGGCGACATTATCTATTTGGTGAAAAATGTCATATATTCACCGATTAAAAAAGCTTAAAGTATCTGATGTCGCAGAAAGATTTAAATCTGAGATAGCGCAGGTGGCTAAAATAGTTAAAAGATTATGATCTGGTTATTGATTATTATCCAAGGAAAGCAAATGTGGTCGCAGATGCTCTGAGTAGAAAGTTTCTATTTTCTTTACAAGCTATGAATACTCAATTGTCATTGTCTGATGATGGCTCAGTTTTAGCTAAGTTAAAAGCTAAACCGACATTTCTACAGCAAATCTGCAAAGCTCAAAAAATGATAATGAGTTGCAAGCTAAACGAGTACAATGTGAATTGACTTCTGATTCAGAATTTCAGATTGGACCTGATGACTATTGTAACAGGGCATTTTTGCCCGGCCTGTTACAAACAAACCCGGGGCCCAAAACAAAGTAATACAACAGACCCATTTACCTAAAACCCAACCAATCCCTAAACTAGCCCAATAACCCCTACCCAATCGGCCCAAAAAATACATGGCCCAACATCACAAAACGAACACCCCTAACCCATCTGAAACCTTAGCAGCTTCCTAAGCCTATGCGCCACAGGTCCTTCAGCCTCTAACCCTAGCCACCGGCTCCCTAAGCGCCACTGGTCACTTCCATCTTTCACCTACCCTCGAAACTGGCCACTGAACCACCCGTTCCCATCACCTGCCTCGTTGACTCATCGCTCGAACCTACAAACACGCAAGCAGACAGAGCAACAGAGCAAATTGAAAGTAAAACAGTAACAACAAAAAGCAGAGACAGCTAGCAAAGAATAGGGATAAAACAATGTACCATTCGGCTATAAAACCGAATCCAAAAACAAAAAGAAAGGGGGGGATTTCTCAATATTCAAAACAGTGTAATAGAGGGGATTTTTAAATTTATATTTTTCTTACCTCGTTCGGTTAGAAACAAGAGCCAAAAGCATTTGTAAAAGGAGGAACCTCCACTTGTGTACACAGAGATCAGAAATCAAAGAAAAATATAATCAAAAAAATTTCGAAAAGGTTGATTTTTATTTTTCTTCGCTTTTTTTTCCCGATTCGGGTTTTCCTTTTTATTTTTATTTTTGATTTTGGTTTAAAGTTTCAAAACAAAGAAATAAAGAGTGAGAAGGGAAAGGAGGCTTACCGGAGTTCCTTGGACCGTCACCGGAGGTTTCCTCCGTGTTGGAATCGGTCCACAAGAGGGAAAGAAGGGAAACCCTTCTTCTTTCGGACTCCTACGGACCCATTCGGGTTGGGAGCGTAGCTTTCGGGCTTGCCTCCGAGCGGGGTTAAAAGAGCCTCCTTCCTCGCGATATAGGCCAATGGCCAGGATAGCAAAGCAATGGACCTCCGGCGGCCTTCACGGTGACGGTAGAGATGGGTTTCGAAACCCTAGCAAAACGATGAAGGGAGAAATGATGTCTGCTGCTGTTAGAAAATGAAAAAAGAGGGGTCTGAGTGAGAAAAAGGGTTTTTACCCGGTTAAGACCTGTGGAACGGTGCAGTTTAGTGCCCGTTCCAATGGCTCAAAACGACGCCGTATCGGGTTGAGAGTCCAGGTGCCAAAACGGCACCGTTTTGGACTACCCGTGCGTGATCCGACCCGTACCCAGGGTAAACCCGCGTGTTCTGGCACTTTTGGGGTTATTTGCGCGTTAGTCCTTGTGATTTGTATTGTTGTTTGATTGAATGTTGTTTTATGTTTCTTCGGTATTTCTAAGTTTTCCCTAAGATTTGCATATAGTTGCAACTTAACCCCTGTTTAAGCACTGCGTTTTGAGGTCTAGAATATTTGCGCTCTCGGTCCTCCCAGGTTACTCGCACGTTGCAATTTGATCCCTCGTTCTTTATTTCTCTTTTAATCTGCCCTAAGACTTCGTTTTTTAATTCGATCTAGTCCTTTTTCATTATTTTCTTCTAGTTTTAATGTTAGTTATATTATATATGTTATTATAATTATTATTCTCATTATTATTACTTTTACCATAATTTTTACTATATTTGTATTAGTATTTATATTTTTATAAGTGGATGTATGCTTTCTTTTTTAAATAATATTTCTGAAGTGCTATCATTATACTTATATGTATACGTTTTTTTATATAATCATATTATTATTTCTAATATGTAATGTTTTATTTATGTACATACTTTAAATGTTATTATGTATTTATTTGAATGTGTATATATTTATATATATGTTATTTGTAGTATTATCAATGTTCATATGTACTATACTTTATTTCTAATATTATGTTTGTTTTTAATATTATCTTTTTACCTATACATTATGTATATATTTTAGTATTATCTTTTTATCCACATTATGTACATATTTCCAATACCATATATTTTCAAATACCATGTTTTATATTTTAATACCATCATTACCTGTTCATATATTATGTACACATTCTATATTACCGTATACATATTTTTAACATTCCATTATATTTTATACATATATTATGTACATTTTTAATATTATATGATTCATGTATTTTTGAACCATCTCATGCATATACTCTAATACTATTATGTATAGATATTTTCATGTATATGTATATGTATATATATATATATTCAAATGTTTTATGTATATTATATTTTTACATTAGGTATTTGTCATTTTCTTATATATTTTTCATATTACACTGTAAATATTTTAAAAACTATGTTATGTGTGTGTACACATATTTTATAGGTATATGATTTCTTTACTTTAAAGACCGTATATTTTTGTTATATAATACATTACATTGTTTAAAATATTTTATTTGTATTCTTATATTTCTAAACCTTTTTTCATGATCATTCATTTTTTATGAAAGTCGTGTTTGATACTATTTTGCTAAATTTTCAATCAAAAGCTTTCAAAAAGAATAACTTACGTTTGGGAATTTCGAGGAAATCGAGCCTTAACTTACTAGGTTCCGGTTTCCTCATTAAATCTGAATCATCGAGTATCGCTTTCCAAATCAAATTTTGTAAATTTTCAAATAAAACTTATTCTCGATACTTCGAAATGCTACATCCTAACTTACTGAATGTGGCGTTCAGTGTCTCGAGATAGGAATTTCAAAATTAAGGTGATATTCCCTAACTTACTGGGTTCTAGTTTTTCATTCGACTCAAAATAACTAAATAATCCTTTTTCGATTTAAATATATAAACCTTTTAAGCAAAAAGGCGAGCTTAATTTTAGAAATTGAGATGATGCACCCTAACTTACTGGGTATGGCAGTCTTATTTCTTTGAGATAAGTGAGTCTCGATTTTCACTTTATTTAAACGCCCTTTTTGAACAAAGGATCGTATTTTTAAAATCTTTTCAATCATTCGACGATAGGACATCAAGTAATCAATTAGGTACCAATTTTAGGCGTTACGAGGGTGCTAACCCTTCCTCGTACGTAACCGACTCCCGAGCTCATTCTTTGATTTTCGTAGATCAAAATTAATTGTTTTAATAAATCAAAATGTTTTATTAAAATAATTTAAGGTGATCCGATCGCACCTTGAAAAGGTCGGTGGCGACTCCATTTTCAAATTTAAAGTCGAATCTCCTATTTTCAAAAAAATGGTTTCGACAACTGTCTGTTATTCAAAGGCAGAGTATGTGTACCAAGAAATTTAGAGCTTGTATAAAAGATTTTGTATGAAGCTCATAATGGTATTATGTCTGTGTATCCGAGGAGTAATAAAATGTATAATGATCTGAAAAAAATGTACTGGTAGCTGGGGATGAAGCGTGATATTTCTAAATTCGTATTTAAATGTTTGATTTGTCAGCAAGTTAAAGCTGAACATCAGGTACCTTCAGGACTATTACAGCCAGTGATGATACCAGAATGAAAATAGGAAAGAGTTACCATAGACTTTGTATCAGGGCTACCCTTATCTCCGAAAGAAAGATGCCATTTGGGTAATCGTCGACCATTTGACGAAATCTACACACTTTATTCCGATATGTATGGATTTTTCCCTAGATAGATTAGCAAAATTATATGTTTTAAAAATTGTCAGATTACATGGAGTGCCAGTCTCCACTATTTCCAATAGAGATTCGCGGTTTACATCTCGATTCTGGAATAAGTTGCAAGAAGCCCTGGGTACGCAGTTACATTTTAGTACTACATTTCATCCTCAGACAGATGGTCAATCTGAACGTGTAATTCAAATTTTTGAGGAAATGCTTTGGTGCGGTGTAATAGAATTCGAAGGCAATTGGGAAAAATATTTGTCATTAGTCGAATTCGCGTACAATAATAGTTATCAGTTAAGCATAAAGATGGTAGTATACGAAGGTCTGTATGGTCGTAAATTTATAACTCCATTGTATTGGACTGAGTTCAGTGAGAAAAAGATACATAGAGTTTATTTGATTCGAGAAATAGAACAATAGGTGAAAGCAATTCGAGATAGCTTGAAAGCAGCTTTTGATCGTCAGAAATCCTATGCGAATCTTAAACGAAAAGATATAGAATTCCAAGTTGGCGACAAGGTATTTTTAAAAGTTTCACCTTGGAAGAAAGTTCTTCGGTTTGGCCGTAAAGGCAAATTGAGTTCGCGATTTATCAGACCAGATAAGATCATTGAAAGAATCGGACTTGTTGTGTACCGATTGCATTTACCACTGGAATTAGAAAAGATTCATAATGTCTTTCACATGTCTATATTATGATGATATCGGTCATATCCTTCACATGTTATCTCCCCGACAGAGGTTGAGATTTAGCCTGACATGACTTACAGTGAGGAACCAATTAAAATTCTAGCACGTGAGACAAAATAATTGAGAAATAAAAAGGTAGCTCTAGTAAAAGTTATCTGGCAACGACATGGAATAGAAGAAGCTATCTGGAAACCGGACGAAACAATGAGAAGGCAATACCCAAACCTCTTTACTGGTAAGATTTTCGAGGACAAAATTTCTTTAAGGGAGAAAGTTGTAACAACCCATTTTCAGTGAAATTAGAACAGTGGTTTCGGGACCACAAATCCGAGTCCGAAAAGAAAATTATTTTAACATTATTTCATTGTCTGAATTATGATAGAAATATCGTATGAAAATTTCGTAAAGAAATTTTACTAATTTCACGTTTAATTAATAAAAGGACCAAATTGCATAAAATACAAAAGTTGAATTCTAGTAGCTAAAAAGATCAAATAGCTATGGAATTCAAAATTTGAGGTCCTTATATGGCAAATAGACCATTAAGAGGGGCTAGTAGATAATTATGCTTAGTCATCCATGGAAAATTAAATAAAGAAAATGATGAAATTAGAAAGGAAATAGATGAAAAAATGATAAATAATAAAATAATATAAAATATCATCATTTTCATCATCTTTCCCAAAATTTTTTATGGAAACCCCAGCTAAGAGAAGAGAACTCAAGCAAGCTTACTTGGCTTAATTGGGTAAGTAATCTTATCCCGTTTTTAGTAAATTTTATATTTCCGAGATCGTAATAGATTTATCCAGCTATCTTAGAGATTAATTTGTAAAATTATTAAAGTATTAAAATTTTTCCATGGATGAGTATGCATGAATTATGAAGTTTTAAGATAGAAAATGAAAGGTTGTTGATAGATAAACCAAAGGTTGTTGATAGATAAACAACTTTTGTAATAGAAATTTTCATGAAATTGTGATTTAGGGACTAAATTGTAAAGATGTAAAATTTATGAAAAAATTTTAATTTTTGTGAAATACATGGACTGTTATTGTTATAGGTAAAAATTGGTTAGGCTTGGAATAAAGATTAAATTGCATGAATTTCATTTTCCGAGCATTGGAAAAAATTTATATTTTTTCACATTTCAAGTTAGGTCCAATTCTCAACCAATCATCACACTTAAGTACATCATAACAATTCATAGTATTTTCCATTACTTGTCTTCTAGTAATTTTTTTGCTCAAATTTCATTGCCTACTACTTGTTAATGATTTCATTTCTCAAAACCATCATTTTGTCACTTCTAAAACACTCAATAAAAGCATTAGACATTTTCAAAAAGACACAAACATAAATATTTTATGGAAAAATGGAATTCAAGAGAGCACATAACTTATGAAGCTCAAAATTATCACTACTCACTAATCTCCCCTTCTTGATTTTTCCAATTTTTTAAACCTCTTTCTTTTTCAAATATATACATAAACACAAAATTTTCATACTAAAATGAGACATAAAATATAATATGAACCTAAATTTTCTTCCTTAATCTTTTCATGCTTTCTTAACTTTCTTTGCGTTTTCTTCCTCAAATCTTAGCTCTCTAAGGCTCAAACTAAGCTTATAAGGGTCTAGAAAGTGGAAGTTCTCATGGGTTTTTTAAGGATTAAGCTAAGGCTTCAAGTGAGGGATTATCCGAAGAAGAAAATATATGAAATGAGAGACTTTCTTTCCGATGCTCTTTGCACCAGGAAAATGGGGGTTACTATTGATATTTAATCCTTGGCAAAATTTGATTAAAAAAAGTACAGTAAAAAGATGGTTTTAAAGGGTGAAGGGATACATCTCCATTTGATAATCACAAAATTTGAAATTACTGAGATTGCTCCGTAGGAGTTTGATTTTGAGACTGAATTTTGTGTCTTTTTTTCTTTGGGGATGAATCTGGTTCATACGGGTTGCATAGCAACCGGCACTGCATCATATCCAGCAAACGACATTGCAAATGCTTGCTTATCTCCATTACATGCTTTGTCATGCTTGTTACCCATAGTCGATCGTCTATGATTTTCTCCAATTTCGTTTGCAGCATAGCAGGTGTTTGTTCTTCTTGCTGCCCATGGAAAACCAAAACACACATAATCTATCCCTAGTCATCATCAGATCAAATCATGGATACAACATGACATGGATCATCAAATCAGTAGTTTTGACAGCTAACCACTCTTGTAATGTCACCTATGTTACCCGAACTATTTTTCCCTATATTACTTGTGTCCGACACACACTCAAACATGGATATGAGGGTACGATCATCTAAGCATCTAGAAAAACTTGGAAAAAAATGAGCTTTGGATCCCATACGCCCATATAAAGCAAGACTGGCAACTGTAGTGTGAATATCATCAAATCTACCACAAAGCATGTTTTTCACTACTTTTAACAAGCAACAACACTTGTCACCTATGTTACCCAAACGTTTTTTTTTTTTTGAAACCTGGATTTGACACCTATGTGCGGCACATATTTGAAGATGGATATAAGGGAATCAATAATGATCCCCCAAGTATCTTTATGTGCCAAAAAAAGAAAAGAAGAGAGAGAGAGAGAGAGACCTCTGAACCTGATATTAAATGGTCTAGCAAATTGTTTCCATGGAAATGAGTGGGAGGTGGCTTGCTGTGGGAAGCTGGAAAAGAAAGGAATGTAGCCATCCCCTTCCCTGGGTTGGAAGGCTGAGGATACTTTTGAAGCAAAGACACCTGGAATTGATGAGTAACTCTTTGATGGTTTGAGATGGGAAACAATGAGGACTGCTTAATCAGAACCATATTAGTCACTGCACCTGTTTGACAATTGAAACCGACATATAACTGGTGCTAAAATGAAGTAGCAGGAAAATATGGTTGAAAGATTTCACTTCTTCAAAAGGCAGAAGGTGAAAAAGAAATGAAATGTTTAACATTTACCTTTTCTATTGTTGAATCTTCTAAGGACCACCCGGTTAATTGTATCCCATAGGCAGAATGTAAAATCCTCCGATGCAGATATCAGATGAAATCCACTAAAAGTCAATGCAGTTATAGATTCACTGCAAATAAGATTCCATTATTTAAGTCTCTTTCATGGAATTTATTTTTACATAGGCAAAATGCAGTGAGTATTACTACAGGAACAACTCTAATGCCATATCAACAGAAGCCTTCAACACAATTTAGTTATCCTAGAGAATTTAAGAAATTTCAAGCACCATACATTACACATTACTTGTGTACTTTTAGCACAAATGCTTGATCTTCCGTAGTAACGAAACAATCCTCAACTGCTCCAATGCCAAGCACATTAACAAATATATTTCCATCTACACTACCAGAAAAAAGGAGCCGCTCTAGCGGATGAAGAGCGATGGCTGTCACTGACATTGGATAAACTAATGTTTGTAAATGCCTTCCAGAAACTAGTTCCCAAACCTGCTAATACAGATTTTATCACCCTCTAATAAAAAAGTTGCAATGCAGCAGAAAAAATAAATCGATTCTTGAATAGTAATGTCATGTTGACTGACCTTGCATGTTCCATCGAGAGAGCTTGATATAAAAATGGAACGTGCACCAGCGGACATAGTTACTAACCCAGTTATGGAAGATTTATGTTCTGATGAGTAATAGAGCAAAGAAGGTGAGCTTCCAGAATCTTCCACATCTACCAAACTTCAATCAAATTGGTTAGATTGAGGCATCAAATGTTAAAATTATTTATTGGAGCCATCAGCCAACTGGCAAAAAGCATAAAATTTTACCTAATCATAGACCAAACAGAGATGATTCCATCGGTACAACCAAAAATAAGAAGTGAATCATCATCAGAGAAGACCATACACTTCAGTGATTTATGATGAGCATGCCATGTTCTCAGCAATCTTCCACTGGTAACCTGATCAATTCCATCATGTCATAGAAGTGCTGAGATAGTGCTTTCATTTGCCTTGACACTATAGCTTTTAGGTTTTAGCACTGAAATTAAAGAATTGATCGATACATACAAACAACCAACAGCATTTGCAGGTGGTCTAGATGATGACTATGTTTGTTCAAGGCACTATAGCTACTGAAATAAAAGTTCCATGAATTGTATTCATCAGATGAAATGGAGGATTGGTTCTTCACCGATTCGCCCTTGTGGACAAAGAGGACAGATGAGAGTGGTTACTTACCTCCCAAAGATAAGCATTCCCGGAAGGAGCTCCACCCGCAATATATAAGCCATCTTTTGTGCAAGAAATGGGGCCCATTGCCTCCAATGTGTAGCTCCGCAATGGTGACTGAGGCTGGAGATAAGAGGGGATAAAAAGGATGTAAGAAGAAGTTTCTTATGGTATAACAGAGTTTGATTCTAGTACTAGTTCTTTTAGCATTTTTTTGAAGATATACAACAGCTTATGCATGGGACATTAAAGGGACATTCAGAAATGATACAGACTGAGCAGAATAAAGCCCTTTAATCACTAATGGTTTAATAAATTAGCTGTCTAGTTATTTTCTGGCAATCTACAGCTACTCAGACTCAGGTACGTAGCCGACATGGACATATTCAATTTTTAATCTTTTTTCCAAGCACATGAATGGTCTCCCCATACTCATGGCTAAAAATGTGTCACATACAAGTATGGACAGGGAGATGTATACTGCAAGCGAAATGAAAAACCGGAGCAACATTGATCTACAGAATATCAGTTGCTTTCAGCAAATTTCCAACAAGGACTTATGTATGTATACATGAATTGCAACACTAGAAACAATGTCAAATTCCATTTTATGTTTCTATTAGGAAAAGCAGGAAAGTGGGGGTTAAATTCAAAGATCAGGCAAAACAAAGGAAAGGTCAATTTAACTTGGGATTTGGGATTAAAAACAGGAAAATAGAGCAGTCACGGTGAGCATGAGTGAAGTTTGCATGTCACGCGTACTCACACATAAAGGCGTAAATGAAGAATCAAAATCTATCAATTGTAGAAAAATAAATCCTCCATATCTCAAATAACTGTATGAAGCCATTTCCAAAGACAAAGTTTGAGATCAGCTTATTACCTTGTTCAATGGCCAAATAAAGATAGACCCACCACCAAAAGAGCCATGCCTGTTGCTTTGAGAAGCTACAATGAACTGGTTTCTCAAACAAAACAGCCCATGAGGAGCGGCAGCACAGGTGGGGATATGAAGGAGTTGTTCCCCAGTTTCCAAGTCCCACACGGTTATCCCAATACCCGTACTCTTATCACTACAAACCACTAATGCCTCCTTATTCATCTTTTCGCCCATCTCCATTAATAATATAAAGGACTATCAACAGACATAAATGTATAAATACATGTATATATGGATATGTATAGAGGGAGAGATTGCAGAGGTTTGCGTTTAGAAAGGCAAGGGGTGGAAGATGCTTGGCTTTAACAAAAATGTGAAGAAGAGACAAAGTTAGTTTTGGGGGCAATATTTTGATTTTTGTTTTTTGGCACCTTCCTGTAAAGGAATTGGATTGATGCAGCTGTTGTCCATGCAATGTGTCACGTGTTGGATTTACATTGATTGGGTGTATAGTTTTGGGTATTTTTGTCAGACAATGAGGAAGAGATGAATGTTCTAGAAGCACAAATTGCTCATTGTTTGGTTTCATTTTTGAATCGTCAGATGTAGGCTTTTTTACTAAATTAACTCAAAAAAATAAATTAATTATCAAAATAACCCTCTTTTTTAATTAAATACAAAAATGACCCATTTTGAACAGTAAAAGTGGTGGAGCCATATCATATGGCGCCACCACAGTGCCACGTCAGCCAGGGGTTATAAAAAATTATTTTTTGGTGGAGCCATATTGAATGGCGCCACCTGTATAAAATACCAGGGAAATACTTAAAGTTCTGAAAAAACGGGGGACCTAAAAAAAATATACCTTTTTTTGGGTGGAGCCATTCTAAATGGCGCCACCCCTTTTACTGACACACGGCAGACTTTTTTTTTCCCTTTTATTTTCATTTTTTTTTACTTTTTTTATTTTATTACATAATAAATTTTATCTTCTTTTTTTTTTACTTCTTTTATTTCATTATTTTATTTTGTTTTATTTTTTGATTAGCTTTAAAAAATTTATAATGTATATTTAAAATATTCTATAATATTTTTTAAAAGTCTAATTATTATTTTTAAAAATATTTTTTAACTTTAGATATATTTTTGTGAAATTAATTTTTTATAAATTTTAAAAATGTATTTTGCAATTTAATTTTTTCAAATTGTAAATATTATTTTTTAAATATTAACCATATTTTTAATAATATAAAAATATTTAAACTTTTAAAATTAGTAAATACAATTTCTTTAATTTCTTTTTACATTTTTTAACCTCCTATTTTAAATTTTTGAAAAGTTTAAGGGACCTCAATATAATTTTTCATTTTTCTGGTGGAGCCATTTCAAATGGCGCCACCAGTATTGTAGGTTTTTTTTTTATTTTTTTACCATTTTTGTCTTTTTCTTAATTTTTTTTATTTTTTAAGTTTTATATTATTTTCTTATATTATTTTGTCTTTTTCCTTTTTCTTTTTTTTACTTTTTTGAATTTTTTATTTTATTTTGTTTTATTTTTTTATTAACTTTAAAAAACTTCTAATTTACATTTAAAATATTCTATAATATTTTTTAAAAGTTTAATTATTATTTTTAAAAATATTTTTTTAACTTTAGATATATTTTTGTGAAATTAATTTTTTATAAATTTTTCAAATTTAATTTTCAAATTAAAATTTTTTAAAATTTTAAATATTATTTTTTAAATATTAACCATATTTTTAATAATATAAAAACATTTTAAATATTAATTTTAAAATTTTTGTAATATATATTTAAAATGTTTTATAATATTTTTTTACAATTTTAAATATTATTTTTAATTTTTTTAACTTTAGATATATATATATTTAAATTTTAAAGTTTAAATTAAAATATATATATTTTTATTATAACTAGTCACATCATGTCAGTAATGTGACTATTAATAAATTTAAATATATTAAAAAAATATTAAATATATGATTTTCTTAAAATTAATTTTATCCTTTTCTTAATTTTTTTATTTTTTTAAGTTTTAAATTAAATTTTTAATTTTAAATATTATTTTTTGAAATTATTTTTTATAAATTTAAATATATAATTTTGAAATTAGTTTTTATAAATTTTAAATGTATATTTTTTAAATTAATTTTTTTAAATTTAAATATTATTTTTTAAATATTAACAATACTCTTAAAAATGGTAAAATTATTTTGCTCCACCAAGAAATGGTAAATTTGCTATAGGGCCCCTATACTCTCAAAAATCATAGTATTTTGGTGGAGCCATTCTTTATGGCTCCACCTCTTGGTTCTCTTCTATATATAGAGTAGGTGTAGTTGTTGTGTTCAGTATGAAAGTTGAAAAAATCTGTTAAAAATGAATAATGAGGTGTTTTTAGTGTATGTTGTTTTTGATGGTGAAATTTTAGAAGGTGATATTGGCTGTGTATTTCAAGGTCGACAAAGAGTAGGTTTGCGATTCAAAAAAAACGTGAAGCTAGCAGAAATGAAAAGGAAGATCAGTGCGAAAATAGCTATCCGTTGTGCAATGGCAATGTCCAAATTATTTTACAAGTTTCCAATCTCTACAGATCCGTTCAAATTTTGTGCGATGCAGCTGTTAGATGATGATGACTTGGGCACTATGATGGAAATATGGTGGTCGACTGGAAGTGAGAATCCCCAACCAGTTGAATTATTTGCTGAGTTAGCAGACTTAGAGCCTGTTGAGAATGTTAGTCCAATAAGTCAACATCGCGAATTTGACTTTGATCTTAATGTTCGATGGACACACCAATTAGAATGCGGTGGAACATCGCAGATACCCGAAAATCCTAATTATGGTGGGAGTTCATACAACAACCCTATCATCGGTCCCCGTCTACAAATACATCCCGAGGTGATAATAAGCACAGAGGCAAATGTCAGAGAAATGACCAATATTGGTGAAGATTCTGATCAAGACGTTGAAGATTTTAGTGACCCCGATGTTGATGAGGTTCCGGACGATATCGATGATGAAGGCCTGGAGGAGGTTGAAGATGTTCACGGCCCTTCATTCAGAAATCTGAGTCGTGGCATCATTTTACGAAATGAACCTGGGGGCGACATGTTGAACGTAGATCCGGATGTAGCGCATGCATCCGAGTTCCCTGAGTACCCCGATATAGTACCTGCTCATAGATTGGCATCAAATTCACAGTTGGAGGAGTTGTTCGTTGGGCAGCAGTTCGAGAACAAGGCAGATTGTGTGTTTGCCATCAAACAATACAGCATGAAGTTGTCGATTGATTACAAGCTTGCCAAATCTACACCGACATTATATGTTGGAGAATGTTGGAGAGCCGACGATGGGTGTGGTTGGCGAGTTCGTGCTGCATTTATACAGAGGACTCAACAGTGGCAAATACGAAAATTAGAAGGGCGTCACACATGTACTGTCGCGCGTATGTCTCAAGACCACCGAAAATTGGATGCCAAAAGTATTTGCAGCTGCATCATGCCACTAGTGAAAGATAGCCCAATCATTCCTGTGTCGACATTGATTGCAGACATGCAAGCTCGATTTCAGTACAGAGTGTCATATAGGAAAGCGTGGTGGGCGAAACAAATGGCCATGCAACAATTGTACGGCGACTGGGATGAGTCATACAATGAACTTCAGAGTTGGATTTCAGCAATGGTGGAGTACGTCCCAGGTACTATCGTGGACTTGCAAACATTGCCTTATAGAGGACCTAATGGACAATTGGAACTTGGAAAAAGAGTTTTTCATCGACTGTTTTGGACTTTCGATCCATGTGTTAAGGCCTTCTCCCACTGCAAACCACTAGTGCAAGTTGATGGAACATGGCTTTATAGAAAATACACACAGATACTTCTGATTGCGGTTGCACAAGACGGTAATGGAAATGTACTACCAATCGCTTTTGCCATTGTAGAGTCTGAGAACTCTGAATCATGGGCATATTTCATTCGAAACTTACGAATACATGTTGTCAAGGAAGACAACATTTGCATTATATCCGACAGATCGAAGGGGCTTGTTGCTGCAATTCGATAATCGGAGGTTCCTTGGAGGTCTGTCTATTGTATTCGTCACATCGCTGTCAACTTCCACAATGAGTTTAAGAATAGAGACTGGCGCAAACGAATTGTGAACATGGGTAAAAAATCGTATTTAAATTCGTATTTGTAATTATTTCAAGTTCATTTCCTAATTTTAACGTATTTTATCGAAATCCATACATAGGATACGAGCTGGAAGCACACCGATTCAGACATAAGTTGGCGAGGTTAGAGACTGATATGGCGGGGTCCAAACCTTCTCTCAGACAGTGGTTGGGTAGCATGGAGCCGTGGCAATGGGCTCAGTGCTTTGACGAGGGGTACCGTTATGGTCATATGACAACTAACCTTGTTGAGGCCGTTAACTCCGTCTTAAGGCGTACGCGTCACTTGCCAATTTCAGCTGTTTTTTCAGCCACATTTTACAGGTTAGCAACCTTAATGCCAAAAATGGGGTTGAAACAAGCAAAACAGTTAGAGGCAGGACACGTGTACGTCGAAAGAATCAGAGATGCCATGAAAGATAACACTCAAAAGGCTAGGTTGATGAATGTAGAACTATATTCTCGAAATTTAGAAACTTTTCGAGTGACAGAGTATATCAGTCGTCGGTCAGGGATCCCGCCACGGTCCTATGGAGTTGATATCCGAAATAGGCGGTGTGAGTGCGGGATATTCCAAGCACTACGGTACCGATGTGCGCATGTGGTTGCAGCTTGTGCTACTTATAGTTTGAATGTCGAACAATATATCGACGATGTGTACACACTTGAACGTACGTTGTGTATTTGGGGTAATGAGTTCCCCATATTAAGGGATATATCAACATGGGAAGTGCAACCGCCTACATTCGAGATGTTGCCAAATCGGTCACTACGTAGGAGAGTCAAAGGTAGACCGACAACAATGAGGATTCGAAATGACATGGATATAAGAGAACAAGTCGATCCAAAGCGTTGCACCATATGTAGAACAGTTGGCCATAATCGAAGCAAATGTCCCTATGGAAACGTCTACACTGGCTAATATTCACGATTTGAAAGAAATTAAATGTTGCACCTGATGGCTGTCTTTTTTATGAGCTTTTAGAAATAAAGTTTGTATTATTTAGTGTTAAAATTATATTTAAAATTAATAGTTGCAACTTTTAATACTTTAAAAGATATTATAATAAAATAAATAAATAAAGACTAATATATAAGTTGTGAAACCTTAAACCAAAATAACAAACATGACATAATACTTGAAATTTACATAACTTAAAATTGGAAAGAACCAGGAGTGGTATCATCGCTCGGGGTATAACGGTTTACGGGCCTTCGTTGATGAGGTGGACGTTGAAGTGTATTGTACACATCTGATGGATTGGCAACTGGGTCGATCGTGGGCTGAGGTGGGGTGGAGTACATATTATTACCAAACATATCAAATGATGTCGGTGATTGCTCTAGGTGAAATGGACTCAAACCACCTATATCCTGCTGATATGAACTCGAACCACCCATGTCTGGGTGATATGAACTTGAACCACCCATGTCCGGGTGATATGAACTCGAACCACCTATGTCCAGGTTATATGAACTGCTCTGGGACTCATCACAAAAAGCGTCAACCCATTGGTCCGATGTGTTTAAAACTTGGTCCTCCGAGTCGGGCTCCGCCATATGTTGATCCTCTACCCCCTCCGTAGGTTGATTTCCACGTCTGTAGCCATGACCTGGTACGATCATAAGTTGTCCACCATATAAATAAACACGCCATCGATTCATGTACCACTGCATATATTCAGTCGAGGGACTGAAGTCAAACATGCAGGACTGCATCTCAGGCCGCCTGTCGTACCGGGTATTCCATAGTGCTACATAATATTGATGTTCCACGCTCCAATCTAATGTATGTCTCCCCTGCATGGTCTTACCGTGGACATCAGCAAACTGTTGTGGTTCGACCGGCACAAATTGTTTACACCCAAATTGTCGCATAACTCGATCACCGTTGTACCACTCAACAGTTGAGAAGTTGAGCACCGGCGTGTTAATGCACCACATGTGAGCTTCAGCGTGAACCCTTGAAGGAATAAGGGGGGCAATGTTTACTGCAGAATACGGCATCCACAAGAACTGCACAATATAACATAATCAAATCAATTCATATCACATACTATAAATGGATAAGTTAAATAAACGTTACTTAAACTATATTAATATATATTACTTTTTCTCCAGCGTACGCCTCTATCATTTGACGATAAATTATTAATGTCTGGCTCGCACCAATTCCCGGAGACGTTGCCCATCTAAAATCGAAACAAACACGTTAACAGTTAAACTTTGAAAAATATTATCTACACTTATGAATCGTTAAATGTTAAGTGTAATTTTGTTTTTACCTATTTATAAGTGGCCACAAATATGGTTGGTGCCTAACAGCAGCTAGAAACGGCATCCTGTATAGAGCCCAAGACTGCAGTAGACCCAGACAACCAGCCATATTATTAACCCCATGTTTTGTTGCTCGACAAAGCTCATGGTATAATGCAGCCAACACTGCAGATCCCCAGCTGTAACTACCGGCACGAGAAAAATCCTCCAATAGAGGCAAGTACTTTAAGTGGACTCTATTAGACGTGTTGTTCGGCATAAGTACCCCCCAATCAGCTGCATAATATAAGCACGAGCAGCATACATCACCTCCTGCTCAGTGGCTGTACTCGATAACTGCTTAAAATTTGATCTCAACCATGCCAATGTCAAGCATGTGAAATTCTGTTCCCCATCACTAGGGGACCGTCCAAGCAGTCTGTGGCATACTACAGAAGGTTCCAACACTTTGCTTCGACCTGTGACCACAACACCGTCAACTCGTAACCCAAGTTGCATAGCGACGTCTTCTAATGTGATAGTACACTCTCCGCACGGCATAATGAAGGTGTGGGTCTCTGTACACCACCGCTCAACCAAGGCGGATAGTAAGTTCGGCCTCAAGTCAAACCTCCGGATCAATGCGACGTCCCCAAATCTGGCCAACCGTAAGTATGGCATGATCCGCTCGTCCGGATCGTACTTGGGAAAATGACACCGCAACCTCAAAACCCGATAACCATCCTGAATGGTAAATTTTTTAAAAAAATACGATAAATCCATTATCTATATAATTTATTCATAAAAAAATATATTCATTCGTAAATTTTAAAGGTTGAGAAAATAAAAACATCACACTTATACTATACCAGGAATATAAACTGGGGACTAGTAGAATTACAAGAAAAGAGAAATTCATTGAGCAACAACTCAAACTCCACCAGTGTAAAAAATAAATCCAAACCAGAAAGCAACCGAAGAGAAGATGATTGGTTCAAGCAAGTTCAATTTGACACCAATGGCTACAATATTAATT
Source organism: Gossypium stocksii (assembly GCA_020496765.1). NCBI lineage: Eukaryota > Viridiplantae > Streptophyta > Magnoliopsida > Malvales > Malvaceae > Gossypium > Gossypium stocksii. The sequence continues at coordinate 74,216,725 of CM035622.1, forward strand.
TTTTCTAATTTTAAAATTTTATGATATCTTATTTAAAATTTAAAGTGAGTAATAGCAAAAAATTGTTTTTCAAGGAATACTAATATTTTTTTATATGATAAAATTTAAAAACATAAAGTAATTTTTAAACAAATACTTATGTTTTCTAGTTATTTATAAATTAACTAGTAAATAATCAAATATATTCACTTTTATTATTATTGTTTTAATAATATATATATTAAAATTAAAAGAATTTTTTTCATAAATCGATCTCGTTAAGTAATAGTTTTCCGTATTAATCCCTAGATACTGTCTAATAAATTAAGTATGAAATTAGTAAAAATAGAGTAAAGTTTTAAGTAAGATGATTGGTTCAAGCAAGTTCAATTTGACACCAATGGCTACAATATTAATTTTTTCTACTTTTAAAATTTTATGATATCTTATTCAAAATTTAAAGTGAGTAATAGCAAAAAATTGTTTTTCAAGGAATACTAATCTTTTTTTATATGATAAAATTTAAAAACATAAAGTAATTTTTAAACAAATACTTATATTTTCTAGTTATTTATAAATTAACTAGTAAATAATCAAATACACTGATACTAACTTTTTTTTAAGTATACAAATACAATTACAAATAATGTATATCTAAATCTATTATAACAAAAATCAAGTATTACAAAGTATAATCAAATTAATAATCTAAAATGTTCAACAGAAGCTAAATAACAACTAATTAGAGATAGGTATTTTAAAGCAGTCATAACATGTTCAACAGAGCAGCGATTAGCAAAAAAAAATAGGAAACTAAACCGATTTTTTATTTATTTTATAATAAAATTTACTGTTTCGTCGATCATCGATGAAGTGTGATCCATATTTGCTCTAGAAGACATCTTCAAATCTGTATAATATAAAAAAAATACAATACAATTATTTTTTATATTACATTAAACTATAAAATATAAAAACAAAAAAAATGAAAGTTTAACATACTTACTGCTTGCTTTTTCAATCTCTTCATCTACAAGGGGGACCAAGCCCCACCCATATATATAAAGCAATTTTAATTAAAAAAAACAAAACAATAAAAATAAAAAATATATTTTATATATTTTTCTAATATTTATTTATATTTAAATTTTATTAATAGTCACATCACTGACATGATGTGACTAGTTATAATAAATATATATATATATTTTAAAATTTAAATATATATATCTAAAGTTAAAAAATTTTAGAAATTATATTTAAAATTGTAAAAAATATATTATAACACATTTTAAATATACATTACAAAATTTTTAAAAGTAATATTAAAATAAATAAACAAAATAAAATTATGATTTCTTATATTGTTAAAAAATTATAATTTTTTAAATGTATTTAAAAATTGTATTTAAAATTTAAAAAAATAATCTCAAAATACATATCTAAAATTTACAAATATATATATATTAATAAAATATTTCAACCTTTTTAAAGTTAATAATAATCGTTAAACATAAAAGAAAAAACAAAACAATAAAAAAATAAAAAATTATTTAATATTTAAAAAATAATATTTAATTTTTTAATATTTATATTAATATTTAAATTTATTAATAGTCACATCACTGACATGATGTGACTACTTATAATAAATATATATATTTTAATTTAAACTTTAAAATGTTAAAAAAAGAATTTAAAAATAATATTTAAAATTGTATGTAAAATTAATAAAATATCAAACATACATTTCAATTATTATAAAACTAATAATTAAAAAATTAATTTGAAAAATATACATTTAAAATTTATAAAAAAATAATTTCACAAATATATATGTAAAGTTAAAAAATAATTTTAAAAATAATAATTAAAATTTTAAAAAAATATTGCAAAACATTCTAAATATACATTACAAATCTTTTTAAAAATTAATAATATAAATTAAAAAAACAAAATAAAATAAGAAAATAATATAAAACTTAAAAAAGAAAAAAAAATAAGAAAAAGACAAAATTTAATTAAAAAAAAAAAGGGTGGCAGAACTGGTGGCGCCATTTGAAATGGCTCCACCAGAAAAATGAAAAATTATTTTAAGGTCCCCCAGGTTTTTCAAAAGTTTAAAAAAAGTTACAAAATTTAAAAAGAAATTAAAGACCTTGTATTTACAAATTTTAAAAGTTTAAATGATTTGATATTATTAAAAATATGGTTAATATTTAAAAATTAATATTTAAAATTTTAAAAAATTAATTTGAAATTACATTTTTAAAATTTATAAAAAATAATTTCACAAATATATATCTAAAGTTAAAAAAATATTTTTAAAAATAATAATTAAAATTTAAAAATGGTATTATAAAACATTTTAAATTTTTTAAAGTTAATAATAAAAAATTGAAATGAGAAAATAAATCAAAAAAGTAAAAAAAAGATTTACCATTAAAATAAAAAATTAATTTCACAAAAATATATCTAAAGTTAAAAAATATTTTTAAAAATAATAATTAGACTTTTAAAAAATATTATACAATATTTTAAATATACATTATAAATTTTTTAAAGTTAATAAAAAATAAAACAAAATAAAATAATGAAATAAAAGAAGTAAAAAAAAGAAGATAAAATTTATTATGTAATAAAATAAAAAAAGTAAAAAAAAAATATGAAAATAAAAGGAAAAAAAAAAAGTCTGCCGTGTGTCAGGAAAAGGGGTGGCGCCATTTAGAATGGCTCCACCCAAAAAAGGTATATTTTTTTTAGGTCCTCCGTTTTTTCAAAACTTTAAGTATTTCCCTAGTATTTTATACAGGTGGCGCCATTCAATATGGCTCCACCAAAAAATAATTTTTTATGACCCCTGGCTGACGTGGCACTGTGGTGGCGCCATATGATATGGCTCCACCACTTTTTACTGTTCAAAACAGGTCATTTTTGTATTTAATTAAAAAGGTGGGTTATTTTGATAAATAATTTATTCTTTTGGGTTAGTTTTATAAAAAAGCCGATGATGTCCCTTACTTAAGTTGAATTTTTTGGTCGGAAAACATATGAATGTCATTAAAAGCTGACAAACAACAGTCATTACAAAAGATAGGTCCGAACAAAAGACCAAAGGTCCAAAAGATAATAGCTATAAAACAGATCAAAAACATCGAGGAAGGCAAATCGAAGAGGTGGAATCCAGGGAGAAAGGTAACCCCATCGGAAGAAACAACCATGAGAGTGAGTCATGCATAAGTTTCGACTCCACAAGTGGTCGAGAAAACACCACGCAACAACATCCATTTGATATACACCAGAGCCAAGACAAAAGAAAACAAAAACTATAAAGCATGACTAAAACAGAGTCAAAGAGATCAGGAGGTGTCATTCTCTAGTTCTTGAACAACAGAACAAGGAATCAGTTTCAGACCGGACAGTAGGAGTCCACCTCCTCGATACAATGCTTAGAAGACACTATAGCAAGGGCTTCACGCCATCCCATGGCTGTTGAAAATTCCTCGAGCTCCATGGTTGGTCGGATAATATGCAGATGGTATGAGGACTCCTTGTAGCCAATCTAGAAATTTTTAGCAAGCACAACATTACGAATTTTTCTCTTGTTTAAGTTCAAATTTTAAAAGAATCAGTTTTCTTTAACTGGAGTATGCTTCATTTTTCCTTTGTTTTCGCCATGGAAAGTATCCCTCCATTCCTTAATAAGTTTCGACAAACCCATATTCGGGTACAGTTGTTTTGGACTTTCAATAGCGGCATCAATGATGGTATCCAATCCAATCAGGCCAACGAAGCCATAAATTTCAAGATCCACATTAAGACTTCCACGTTAGTAGTTTTAAACTTATATTTCTCAAGGATGGGCTCCAAGACCCATACTTGGCCTTTTGTGGCCATGTGAGAAATCTAGGCCCAATGAAGTTCGTATGCGTATGAAGTCAGGGTCACCTATGCCACCCCTCGTTCGTCCTGACATCCACGGTAGATGGAAATGCTATCAAAATATATACCAACAAGAAATTTTGGAATTATTTAAAAATTCAAACTTTAAAACATTTTTATAAAATAACCAGATCAAGTTTAGGACAATTAAAAAACTTTAGAAATAATTTAAATATTTAAATATGGCTCAAACATGATCGAAGATGTTTAGTACCCAAATTAGATCTTAAAAAGTCAAAACAACTCAAAGTAGTGTAGTGGTCAGGACGAAGCACTAGGGTATTAGTACATCTAGGGAGTTGTATCAATGTAACAACTTGACACTATAACATTTTGTTCACTGTCTGACTTGTTGCGATATCATAGGGTCAAGTATCATTACTAAAGGCCCTTGGAGCAAAAATTAAACCTCTAACTCACTTGTTTTGATACATGGAAGCTTGGTATCAAAACTTCGACATACGAAACTTAAAAATCAAGCTTAAAACACTACAAACACCTTCTAATACACCTTCAAACTTGGAATACATAGATCATGCTTAAAAACTATTCAAATACATGCAAAAATCATCCTCAAAACATGTTGGAACACAGTAAATTTAAAGTGCAGTTTTACTACAAGTGCACAGGTCAGTTGTAATATTTATAGTGTCACAATAGAACATCGAAGTATTTCAAGGATTGAACCCAAAGAAGTTGGCGATTTAATAATTTCTATTCAAAAATACATGTAAGAAAGGAGTCTAATTAGCTACTCACTACTAGCTATAGTACGACAAAGTATAAACAAAGATTTTTAACACTAACTTCTAAATTAACTATCCTAAGGACTAAATGGTAAAGATTGTAAAAATACTAAAAATTCACAAATAACTAACAATCGGGTGTTGGTTACCTTTGATGTGGTTCATTAATTTTTGAACTCAGGTCCTAAACTGCTTGAACTCCCAAAATGACTCCATTTTACCTCTCGATCTCAATTTTATCAAGTTAGACAAATTAATCTAGATTATCTCTCGATCTCAACGGTTAACCTAAGACTAATGAATTGGTTCCCGACAAAACCTCCTCTCAGTCTCACTTGCCTAGATGTTCCATTAAGTTTATCAATCCTAAGTTTTTAGCTTCATTCAATTAATCCAATTTATTGCAATTTAGTCTTTTTGCTAAAAATCAACTTACCCACATCTCTATTAACCAACCCTTTCGAAGCTTAGTTATTTATGTTAAAAATTGAGTATACAAACATAAAAATCAAAACTTTAATAGTCAAAAACATAAACCCTAAGGAAAACATAAAAGTTAAGATGTTTACTCTTTAAAACTTACAAGAAAGATAAATGGGAGCATCTAACAGTGAAATCTAAAGCTAGGAATATAAAAAGCACAACCTTTAACTGATTAAACATAAAAGAAACTGAAATGCATCAAACTTAAAGCTGAAAATATCATTACAAGAAAAGGGAAAATGATTAAAGTTGTAAATAAACCTAGTTACAGTAATAATTAATCTAACTAACCACTATTAACACTAAGAAGAACAAGAAAATGTGTAGGAAAAGTAAACCCTGAGCCATGGAAAAGAAAACTACTCTAAACCTAAACTAAAAGATGAAAGAAAACCTACACTAAATAGCTTTCTAAACCTAAACTATAGCCTCATCTTTCTCTCTTAGCCAAGAGTGGCTTTTAATATCTTATTTCTTACCCAAAAATGTTGCCTAAAGTGCCCTTAAACATTGGATTTTGATTGGTGCTTTGGGTGGTAAAACTCTACCCTTGATGTCATTTTTTTGTCCCCACACGGTAGGGGTATCGGGATATCCTAATCACTCTACTCAAGGGGTGTTGTCATAAGGTGGGTATCACAATACCCTAAGGGGATATTGTGATACCCTTGTAGCTTGGTCCCAAATCTTCTCCATTTTGAGTCTATCGATGGTATTGCAAGATCCTAGCTCTGGTATCTTGATACCACTGCTTGTGGCTTGAATTCCACTCTATTTGGGTCGCCTACATTTCCCTATAACACTCAAACAAACGTTAGGGTCCCCAATGGCACAATTAGCCATTTTGGATCATAAAATAGCACAAATTGGCCTAAAATGCATTAAGCCTTTATTAAAATAAAAAAATAAAAAAACTAAGCAAAAACTACCAAAAAGACCTTGAAAACAAGCTCGTTAAGTGCAATGGAAGCCTAATTTGACATGTCAAGTTGTGACAGATCATCCACCATACGTCATTGGTTCGCAACAGAATGTGCAAGTGTACACAGTCATTATCAAATAATAAGTAAGTAAAAGAGTTATCGTCTCCACATGGATTATATCTGTTAATCAAATAATTGCAAAATTATAAACTTACAAGTTGGTAAAGAAAACACAATAATTTGAGGTGATAGATGTTAAAATTAATTAATTAACTATATGCAAATTAATCTTAAATGCAAATAAGATGAAATAAAATGCAAAGTGATGGTTTAGCAACAATTTCACAAGTTTAAAAACAATAACATGAATAAGTTAGAATAATTACAACACTTGACTCAATTCATTTTTATCATGTTTAACAATGTTCCGGAAAAAAAATCCATGGTAACTCGATCATTCATTAACTTGGAATCTAATATAAGTTATTTCAAAGTCTTATACTTAGAAAAACATGTATATTCTAAGTTCATATTTCATTAAGATTCCTTATAATTTATGTGAAGTAACATGGACATATCAGGTTTGAAACAATTTAATAACCCAAACCTAAAGTTATGCAAGGTAATAGAGCTCTCTCGAGTTATTACAAACATTTAATTTAATCGGATCAGGATCTAAATTAAGCAAGCACCTTCCAACTATCATGTCCATTAATCGCCATCTAATTAGGATTGATCAACTAATTCTAACAAACATGTTTTAATGCATGAAATACATAAATGATTTTAATTGAAAGCATGAACAACTGAGGAACATAACATTATAAACATGAATCAAATGAATTCTATCAAATTATTGCAATCATTCCAGCTAAAATAAAATTAAGTTATTATCTTTAATGGAAAAACAATTAAATAATTTGCAAACATATTTGAATAACTAATAACAAAAATAAAGAAGAAGGAAGAATGAACTCTTGATGATTTTGGCGATTTTCTGAAGATCGATCCTGGTGGCTTCCTCCAATTCTCGTGATTACTCCTTCGCAAACTACTCCTCAAGATGGCTGATCAAAAGAGCTTTTCTCAAGGGAAATGCTAGCTAAAGAGAAGTGGGGAAATGGATGGCTTATGTGTGGAAGAGAGGAAAGAAAGATGAGAGAAATATGATAGAAATGTGAATTGAGGGATGAATGAAATAAGAGATAGGTGGTGGTATTTATACTAGAGGAATGACTTGGGTGTCAGAGGCCAATTTTGGCTCTTTACATTTAAACCCCTCAATTAATAACCCATTACAAATTAACCCCATACTGACTAACCTACCCGAGCCCCAAATACTCAAATCAGCCACCCATTACATTAACCCAATACCCCTAAATCATAACCCATCACATTTAAACCTATACCCAATTACTAACCCAGACCCAACAAAGCCCAATACCCGTTTGACCCAAACTAACCCTAGCCACTCATCACCTAACCCTAGCCGCACCAACCCTCTGCCAAGACCACCAACCACCACAGACCCGTCACCCGCTCCTCAACGCTGCCATACCCTGCAAAACTGAAGCAAACACGCAAAGCAGAGAAGAGAAATATCAAAAACAGTAGCGAAATACATGGCTATAAAAGCCAATCTGTATTATTGTAAAAATGGTTTTTTTTTTCCAATACAAAAATTTAGACTTAAAAACAAATATACATGCGAAATAGAGCAAGATCGAACCAAGAATAGCACTAAATCAGAATCGAAAATCATAAATCAGTATCAGAAAACGGAGGTGATTTTTTTTTTTCTCTTTTCTTCTTCAGTCCTTATTTTCGAATCCTTTTTTTGTTCTTTCTTCCTTTATTTTTAGAAATAGAAATATATATATAAGTATATAACATATATTAAAAAAAAAATCAAAATCTTACCTTTTCCGGCCACCGTGGACGGTGGCCGGAGCCGACGGTGGTGGGTGGAGATCGTGACGACGCCGGGGCCTCCCCTGGTCCCTTTTCTGGGTTTGCCCAGAGAACAAGAGAGAAGCTTCCCTCTTTTTTTTCTAAAATACCCAAAGAAATGAAAATTTTCACAAACAATTTGGCTTTTATAACACCACAGAAACGACGTCGTTTAGGGGTCCCCCAAACGCGCCCAAAACGGCGTCGTTTTGGAGAACCCGATTATTCAACCCGACCCTACCATCAGGATCCGCCCGTTTTTGAGTTATGGGCTAATTACCCATTCAGTCCTTCCGCTTTTATTATTAGTTGCGATCGCATTTTCTTTTAATTTTAATTTAGCCCAATATTTTGATTTCGTTTTCATTTGAGTCCCTATCGTTACTGTGCGCTTTGAAGGCAATGGACTATTTCCCATTTCGGTCCCCACTGTTTTCACGCGTGTTCCAATGAGTCCTTTTCTTTCATTTTTATCCCAAATTCGCCCCTAAAATTTCCTTTTGAATTCAATTTTGTCCCTTTTTATGTTCTTCGTTATATAATCTTTAATTCCAATGTTGTTGTATTTATTATTATTGTTATCTTTAATATTAAAATATGTGTCGTATTTATGTGTATATCTTCCGTATATATCTAGTATTAGTAATATTTATTTTAACAATATTATTACTATTCCTTATTATCTTACTATGTAAGTATGCTAATACTATATTATAAATACCTATTATGTACATACTATCCTTATTATTTCTATCTTATCACTATTTTATTATTAGTCTTATTATTTTCATTATTACTACTTATTTTTAATAATATTGTTTATTTACCTACATATATAGGTATCATATGTGCATATCATTATTATTTTATCATTAGTACTATTTTCACTTTATGTCTATACATATATGCTATTTTTCATTTACTACATCTATAATATTTTATATATTATGTATATACTTTAATCCATATTGTTTTTGTAATTTCTTTATAAACATTATCTTATGTATACTTTTGATGCTATATTAAGCATATATCCTATATCTTATGTATATATATTTTCAATATTATATTAGTTATATATATAAATATATACATATATATATATTTTTTTTATATATCTCATATATTTTTAATACCTATTATATGTGTTTTTTAAAATCCTCCTATTACGGTGTTTAATATCGTTTGTATTTGCTAGTCTTTGGTAACAACCATGTTTATATTTTTGTATATTCGCATTTTTATTGTTGGCATGCTTCTAAATTGAATACGTATGCGAATTGCTTTTGATTACAACCTTGCCACGAAATTTTTTTTTTATCGTTTTAAAACGTTTTTTTCATATTCTCGATTAATTTTCAAAATGAGGCAATATACCGATTTAACATTAAGTCATCAATTTCATCGCTATGTTGGGTGAAATTCGTTGGCTCGTGCTAAAAACGGAATATCCTTCTCAAGAACTGAAATTTTGAAGATTCTCGTGTTTTGAACGGATTATGATTAAAATTTAAATTGAACTCGTATTTTTGAAAATCAAGACAACGCGTGTTTATTAAGATACCAATATTGGGCGTTGCGGGGGTGCTAATACCTTCCCCGCGCGTAACCGACTCCCGGACCCTATTTTTCTCTGGATTTTTAACGTAGACCTAAGCCCGGTTTACTTTTTAAAAAAAAAAAAAACAAAGATTTATTAGGTGTCCGATCACACCTAGAAAAAAGATCGGTGGCGACTCCCTTTTTTTTAAAAACTAAAATTCGATTTTTCAAAATCTCTTATAGATCGCCACAATTAGCGACTTGAACCAAATTTTTACGTCGCTACAGCTGGCGACTCCACTGGGGACCCAGTTTTTTTTTAGAGTCGAGTCAAATTAAACCCGTGTTGTCAAAATGTTCAAAATTCCCTGTTCAATTTGATATTTTAGTCCGAAAATTTTGTTTTTGAAAAAATCATGCATTTGTAACTGTTGTAAATATTTTGCGAGCTTGTTTTATCTTTTTTGTTTAAGTTCCAAGTTTACTATTTTTAGTTTAGTTTTAAATAAAACAAAAGGTTTGTGAGTTTCTCTACACACACCGTTCACGTGCATTTTGCATAACATGAGCGCCATACCCGGGCTCCGTCCTTTTAAGTGAAAGTAAACGCTACGCCTTCGTGAGTTAACTCGTCCCTCCGCACAGGCTAGTGAATACTTTCGGGTTACATACGACTTATGCTTTCGTGAGTTAACTTGTCCCTCCGCATAAGCATAAGTAAATGTAACCCCTCGAATTGATCTCGTTAGCCTATGGTGGGCCATGACCGAGGCTCCGTATTAATCTTAGTAGATGACAGTACGGACAATTCGAGTACCCATCTAGAACCAAAACCACATGTAGTGAAACATACGAACCGCCCAATTAGAGCCGCCCCGAACCCCTGTCCATTTAGTAGTTACCAAAATAAGTACACGGGAGAAGCGCCTCGTATCTTTTACTTTTTTATCTTCTATGCAAGGGAATCGGGTTTGCTTAATAGATTAGATCGGGTAGCTTAATTTGCCAAATTCTTCGTCTTTTTTACCTATGTTACTAACCATGATTCGTTTGTTGTTGTCTTATTTGTCATCATGCATTCTAGGCATCATATTAGGAAGGTGTTGATTAGAGATCGGTTGTCGAAAAACGGGTTTCTAATGGAGGAGTCGATTACACAAACAACCGAAAGGAATGTCACAGTTCGGGACTGGTCTGTAAAAACCCAAAGAGAAAGAGGGGATAGTCTAATGGAGGGATGTGCTGCCGATTTGCCGGGGCACGTAATGGTGAATGTTCGTCAAAATAATCTTAAGGATTTGGTTCAGATTTGGAATCAATGGGACTCGGATACTAGGGAAATCTTCATTGAGAGGCATGGTGATATAGCTAACCTAGTCGCTGTCAAGGTAGACGAGCAGCTGATACAAGCTTTGGTCAAATTTTGGGATCCCGCCTATCAATGTTTCATTTTCAATGGGGAAGATATGACCCCCACTATCGAGGAATATGCAGCCTTACTTCGCATTGATAATGTGCAACCCTACAAGATCTATGTAAAAGAGCCTAAACCGATGACCTTCAAAAAGAAAATAATGAGATTGACGGATATGACCGACACATGGGCCGAGAAACAAATAAAGAAGAAGAATGAAACTATTTGTATTTCGTGGTCCTCTATACGAGATTTGGTCTCGAGCCATCCTGACACCTTGAAGAGGGTAAATCTGTTTGCTTTGGCCGTCTACGGGTTGGTTGTCTTTCCGAAAGTCCTTGGGCATATTGAAGTCGCGGTGGTAGATTTCTTCGAGAGGTTAAAACAAGGAGTCAACCCTGTCCCGACAATCCTAGCCGAAACTTTCAGGTCCTTGAATAGTTGTCGGAAGAAAGGGGAAGGACGATTTATTGGATGTGCGCAATTGCTCAACGTTTGGATCATGAGTCACTTTTGGAAAGAGGAACGCACGCCGTATCACATGTTTTCAAAAATGTTTTCCCCTTTAGAAGCCTATTGTAAGAGGGAATGGCCTAAAAAGGTTACTGAACAACATTGGGTCTCAGTTTTTCAGAATCTCCGTGCTAAGGATGTGACATGGAGGGCGCCATGGATACGCCCGTCAGTCTTATTGTATAAGGTCGGAGATCAAGATTGGGTGCCGCTACTAGGGTTATGGGGAGGAATCGGATATGCTCCGCTGTTAGTCCAAAGGCAATGCTCTTCACGACAATTCATACCAGCCACTGGAGGGTTAGCACAATCCGAGTTTGCTTTTGCGGGCGAGGGTTATATGAAGAGAGTCCGAGAAACTGCCAAGTCTTGGAAGGAAATTCATCTGATGGAGCTAGCTCTGTATGCCGATACTCTCACCCAAGACTATGATGTGTGGAGAAAGCAACGGGTAAAAAGCCAGCAAATATCGTCGACAAGTCATGCTGCTCAGAACCCTTTCATAGAGGAAGCACCATCCGAGCTCGAAATAGCTAGAGGAGAATTTGAACGCGAGAAATCCAAGATGTTGCGGGATCTCAGCGTCCTTCAGGAAGAAAATTACCAATTAAAGATTGACGTTCAAATTGAAAGATCTAGGACTGAAAAAGTACAAAAAGAAGCCGAAATCATGAGGAACGACTTAAGAGACCTTCACTTGGAAAATAAGAAGCTAAGAGCCACTATCAAGAATAGCGGACTAGGCAAGTCACCTGAAGAATGGAAGGAAGAATTGAGCAACATAAAAGGCGGAATGGAATTTTGGAAAGGGAAGGCGAAGAAAGAGGAGGAAAAGACTGCTCGGGCCATGATAGAATTGAGAAAGAAAAATGCCGAATGTGAGACTGCGTCTAATGAACTGATGACTAGCCGATCTGAATGTCAGGGGTTAAGAGAAAAAATAAGAGATTTGGAAGACGCGATGCAAGCTCGCCAACAACAATTGGACACTCTCTTAAAGGCCTTGGAAGAAAAAAATGATCAATACGATAGAGATATCCACGCTTATAAAACAGACCTCCAAGAAAGGGAAATGCAACTGGGCTTCTTGATTAATGAAATCCATGGAGTAGCAATATACATGGTCCAATTATCAGATGAAGCAGAAGATCTCAGTTGTCGATTCCCACCAAGTCAACGATCGAGTATATCAGAATTCCTAGGGCGAGTAAAGAAATATAGTGATATAGCTAGAAAGTTCGTGTAATAGCCAAATAAGATGGCAAAATATTTTGTAACGAACTCTTTTGAATGAATGAAATGCCTAGATAGAGGCTATCTTGGAATCAACACCTAATTCTTGCATATGCATTCATGACTAACATTCATATAGCATTCATCCATTCATTGCATACACATATCCCGTGATCGTTCACTAAGGTTAGAATCATACAATTCGCAGTTGCAACAATACAAGGCTGGAATCACGACATTCGTATAGAACGAGACGACAAACTAGAGTAATGGAGGCAGAGTTTAATGAAAGAATCGAGAGAATGGAAAGAGTTCAACGGGAATTGCAAGAGCAACTGGCCAAATCACAGCAAGAAACAAGGGATTTGATGGTGAAGTCCCGGGAGGAGTCGCTGGAACAAAGAGAGCAGATGGCTAAAATGATGGAAATGATGTCAGCCTTGGTAAAATGGAAGGGGCCCGTGCAGAATCCTGAGGTTGTTAACCTTGATCAAGATCCACTTTACCCACCGGGATTCACTCCACCTCATGTGACACAAAGAGTACAAACTCAAGGGGAATCCGCTGGCTTAGAACAACGACCTGTACCGACCACACATCTGGGACAGGGGATATTTGTGTCTGCTCCTGCCAACCCGCCTGTCCCAGATCTAGATGATCCGGCGGAAATTGCTAGGTTGAGAGTGGAAGATCATGAGGTCCAAGAAAAGTACAAAAGTCTAGAAGAAAGACTAAAAGCGATAGAGGGCACTGAGGTCTTCTCTGCGCTAGGTGCTAAGGAGCTTAGTTTAGTACCTGGTTTGGTTTTACCGCCGAAGTTTAAAACACCTGATTTCGAGAAGTATGATGGGACAAGGTGTCCAAAGGCACACTTGGTCATGTATTGTCGAAAGATGACCGGATATGTAAACGAAGATAAACTGCTTATACATTATTTCCAAGACAGCCTTGTTGGATCGGCTCTTCGCTGGTATAATCAGCTTAGCAGAGAGAAGATCCGAACATGGAAGGATCTAGCGTCAGCATTTTGTGAGCAGTATAAGCACGTGTCGGACATGGTACCTGATCGTATGACGCTACAGATGATGGAAAAGAAACCGTCGGAAACGTTCCGACAATACGCACAAAGATGGAGAGACATCTCGGCTCAAGTAGAACCTCCACTGACAAAAACCGAGATAACTGTCCTCTTCATAAATACCTTGAAAACACCATTTTATGATAAACTGGTGGGAAGTGCCACAAAAGACTTTGCAGATATTGTCATATCTGGCGAACTTATTGAGAATGCTGTCAAAAGTGGTAGAATGGAGGGGCAAGAAAATTCCAGAAGAACAATGCCCATAAAGAAAAAAGACCCAGAGACCCACATGGTAGGAGTAGGAAGCCGTTATGCCTCCAACCTGTATCCAAGCCAACCTCGACCACGAAACTATCCACCCCCAAATTTCTACTATCCGCCTCAAACCCCATATTACCAAACACCACACCCTCATCCACCTTACCCAGTTTATGCCGCCAGTCATCAAAGGCCAATGGCCACATTTCCACAAAACACCGCACCTGTCCGCGGCCAACCTCAGAATGAACAAAGGCCTATAAGATCAAATCCCGAGAAACCACAGTTCACTCCTATCCCTGTGTCATACGGGGAACTATACCCGAAACTCTTAGAGAAGCAGCTGATATCACCATACTACATGGCACCCTTGAAGCCCCCGTACCCAAAATGGTACGATCCTAACGCCAGCTGCGCTTATCATGCTGGGAATCAGGGTCATTCTACGGAAAACTGCCTCGCCTTCAAAAGAAGAGTTCAAGGACTCATTGATGCGGGTATCTTGAGATTTGATGGTTCAGGCGGTGCAACCGGGAACCCATTCCCAAATCACGCTGAAGGGAATGTGAGTGTAGTTGAAGAAGAAAACAAACGGCAGGTTAGGAAATGGGTTTCTGAAATAAAAGTACCTCTGCAGAAAATCTGGGAGATATTGGCCGAAAATGGGTTACTCTGTTATCCTAGCGGAGTATTTGAAGAAAGTGGACATGATCTTTGCAGTTTCCATGGTAATAAAGAGCACAATATCCAGTCTTGCGAAGAATTTAGGGAAGTACTCCAAGACATGATGGATAGTAAAAGGATTGAGATCTTCAAAAAAGGGGAAAAGTCGGATGAAGGAGAAGTGTGCGCCTCCGACAATCAATCACCAGGTTGCCTATATAGCGCTAATCGACCATTGGTAATCTACTATGATGCCAAGAAAGAGCTCGTGAAACCAAAAATGATAATAGAAGTGCCATCTCCTTTTCCCTATAAGGATGATAAAGCTGTGCCCTGGAAATATGACGTCAACATTGTCACACCAGAAAGTAAAAAGTCTGAGGATACAACTAAGAGTGTTGGAGAAGTGGGCCATTTTACTCGTAGCGAGAGATGTTACTCCAAGGAGGTAGAGCCAATAAAGAAAATCAATGATTTGAAACAAAAAGGGAAGGCGCCAGCGCGCGAGATTGAAGATGAACATGAAATTTTGCCTGAACCAGGAATTAAGAAGGCCGTGGATGAAGAGGAGGCGCAAGAATTTCTGAAGTTTATTAAGCACAGCGAGTACAACGTAGTGGAACAACTAAGCAAGCAGCCGGCAAAAATTTCGGTACTATCCCTACTACTAAATTCAGAGCCACACCGGAACGCATTGTTGAAAGTATTAAACCAAGCTTACGTAGCAAACAACATATCCGTGGAAAAACTTGACAAATGGGTAAACAATCTGAATGCGGTCAATTTCATATCCTTCAGCGATGATGAAATACCGCCCGGTGGTAGGGGCTTGGTGAAAGCGCTGCATATTACAACCCGCTGCAAGGGTTACATCGTACCTAATGTGCTCATTGATAATGGATCAGCACTCAATGTCATGCCATTGGCTACACTATCTCGAATCCTAATAGATTTGTCCTACCTAAGGCCCTGTCATTCCACGGTAAGGGCCTTCGATGGGACGAGGCGTGAAGTAATGGGAAAGATCGAGATCCCTTTAGAGGTAGGCCCCTACGTCTACGAGGTGGAATTTCAAGTCATGGATATCACACCATCGTACAACTGCCTCCTGGGAAGGCCCTGGATACATTCTGCGGGTGCAGTTCCATCGTCACTACACCAAAAAATGAAGCTTATCATGGATGGTTGCCTGGTTACAATCGAAGGCGAAGAAGATATCGTCGCATCCGTCTCTGCCGACACTCCCTATGTCGAAGTTAGCCAAGATGCATTGGAATGCTCCTTCCGATCCCTAGAGTTTGTCAACGCTACATTTGTCGCGGAGGGAAATAGGATCCCCGTACCCAAGTTATCAAGGAACACAAAGATGGGGATTAAGTTGACAGTAGGAAAAGGAGCTAGAGCAAGGAAAGGTCTAGGGAAATTTCAGCAAGGAATAGTCAGGGCCCTGAAGCCAGTCCCTCACAAGGCTCGGTTTGGTCTGGGATTCCAACCGAAGGCGTGTCACTTAAAGAAACAATGGAAGAAGGACCAAGAAAGAAGGATCGCAAGAACCTTGGGTCGAGAACCAGAATGGGAGCCCATCCAGTATCCTCCTTTGTCAAGAACATTTACGTCTGCGGGAAAGATATACCCTGGAGAAAATAGCTCGCGAAACATGCTGCTATCAATCGAAAAGGGTTTTCGAAATGTCAGCATAAATGTTATTGACAAAGGAGTTGATATTGCTACAGGCAAAGACGTCTCAAGAATACGCCATTGCCCTCCTGGTTTCAAATTGAACAATTGGACCGCTGAAGATCTTCTTGTAGTTTTTAAGTCTTCAGAGTAATGCTCAACGTTAACCCTCTATTGTGTCCTTAGATATAATAGAATTCTTTTGTAAGAGCTTGCATTTGCTCTTGATCTATTAAATGAATATTAATGAAGAAGCATTTTGTCATAACCTTTTGCATTTGCATCTACTCCATAATTATTCTTTCATTTCATGGCTTGTTCTTGCACTTACCTCATACCATGCCATAATGTTTTGTTTGTTATTGCCAAAACTTGGATGTTCCTCTATAGCGTTCTCTTTCCCATTCAATTTTCAGGTGTTCAGATGCCAATGACATGAACGAACCCGTTACCAATCTTGAAATCGATTTTGAAAGGACCGTTTGTTTAGGAGAATTCGAGGATGAGGGAAATGCCGAAGACTATGTCTCGTCTCCTGACTTGCTAAGGTTGGTGGAACAAGAGGACAAACAGATTCTACCTCATCAAGAATCTGTTGAAACAATAAACCTGGGCACTAATGAAAATAAGCAAGAAGTGAAGATTGGGACCTCACTCTCAGAGGACACCAGGCATCATTTGATCGATTTGCTTCATGAGTACAAAGACATGTTTGCATGGTCCTATCAGGATATGCCGGGATTGGACGGGGACATAATGGTTCATAAGCTCCCGCTGAGACCCGAATGTAAACCCATCCAACAAAAATTAAGGCGGATGAGGCCCGAAATGCTACTGAAGATAAAAGAGGAAGTCAAGAGGCAATTTAATGCAGGCTTCCTACAAGCTTCCAGATATCCAGAATGGGTGGCTAATATTGTCCCAGTGCCAAAGAAGGATGGTAAAGTGCGAATGTGCGTGGATTATCGTGACCTGAACCGCGCAAGTCCTAAAGATAATTTTCCCTTACCACATATCGACACATTGGTGGACAATACGGCGAAGCATTCATTATTTTCTTTCATGGATGGATTTTCGGGGTATAATCAGATCAAAATGGCTCCCGAGGATATGGAGAAAACCACCTTTATAACGATGTGGGGAACGTTCTGTTACAAGGTGATGCCATTCGGGCTCAAGAATGCTGGGGCCACGTATCAGAGGGCCATGGTGACATTATTTCACGATATGATGCATAAAGAGATAGAAGTCTATGTTGACGACATGATTGCTAAATCCCGAGGAGAAGAGGAACATATTGTGAACCTCAAAAAGTTATTTGAAAGACTGAGAAAGTTTCAGCTAAGGCTTAATCCAGTTAAATGTACATTCGGGGTTACCTCGGGGAAGTTGCTAGGCTTCATCGTCAGTGAAAGAGGCATCGAGGTAGATCCAGAAAAGATAAAAGCCATTCAAGAATTACCACCTCCGCGTACACAGAAAGAGGTCAGAGGATTCTTGGGAAGGCTAAACTACATTGCCCGATTCATTGCTCAACTCACCAATCAGTGTGACCCCATCTTTCGACTCCTTCGAAAACACAACCCTGGGGCATGGGACGAAGAATGCCAGGAGGCCTTTGACAAAATAAAACAATATTTGTCTAGCCCTCCAGTGCTAGTGCCACCAACTCCAGGAAGGCCTTTGATTTTGTATTTAACGGTGTTCGAAAACTCAATGGGTTGTGTACTCGGGCAACATGACGAGTCGGGAAAGAAGGAAAAAGCGATATACTACCTTAGCAAAAAGTTTACAGAATACGAAGCAAGGTATTCATCAATCGAAAAATTCTGTTGTGCTTTGGTTTGGGCAGCTCGGAGACTCAGGCAATACATGTTGTATCACACGACATGGTTGATTTCAAAGCTAGACCCGATAAAATATATGATGGAATCACCCGCACTCTCGGGGAGAATGGCCCGATGGCAGATCCTGTTATCAGAATACGATATCATCTATGTGAACCAAAAATCAGTGAAAGGGAGTGCAATAGCTGATTTCTTGGCGGCTCGAACAACAGAAGAATATGAGCCCCTGAGATTTGATTTCCCGGATGAGGACTTGATGTGCATCACAGGGAAAGAATGTGAGTCATCAAAAGGGACGCCTTGGAAGATGAGCTTTGATGGTGCATCGAATGCTCTGGGGCATGGAATTGGAGCAGTCTTGATATCACCGGAAGGAGACCATTACCCTTTCACTGCTAGGCTCAATTTCTTCTGCACCAACAACATAGCCGAATATGAGGCTTGTATCATGGGACTACGGGCAGCCATTGAACGAAACATCGAGATCCTAGAGGTATATGGGGATTCAGCTTTAGTGATCTACCAAATCCGTGGAGATTGGGAAGTGAGGGACTCAAAGTTGATTAAGTACAGCTATCTGATAGCTGAATTGATCAAAGATTTCAAAGAAATAACTTTTAATTACTTCCCACGAGAAGATAACTAATTGGCTGACGCATTGGCCACCTTAGCCTCAATGTTCAAAGCAAATAAAGAAGCAGAGATAATGCCCCTCAAGATGAGCATATACGAGGTCCCTGCACATTGTTATAGCATTGAGAAAGAGGCTGATGAACGACCATGGTACCATGATATCTTAGAGTACGTCAAGAATCAAACGTATCCTGAGCAAGCAAATGAGAATGACAAAAGGACAATCAGAAGAATGTCAGCGGGATTTGTTCTTGATGGGGACACCTTGTACAAGAAGGGTAAAGATCAGGTGCTTCTGAGATGTGTAGATACTACTAAAGCTAAGAAAATACTTGAAGAAGTTCACGAAGGAATATGTGGGACCCACTCCAACGGCTTCACTATGTCCAGAAAAATTATGAGACTCGGGTATTACTGGTCAACGATGGAAAGGGATTGCATTAGCTACGCAAGAAAGTGCCACAAATGTCAAATTTATGGTGACAAAATTCATGTAGCTCCTTCTCCCCTTCATGTTATGACGTCTCCATGGCCCTTTTCAATGTGGGGCATGGACGTTATAGGGCTGATTTCTCCCAAAGCTTCTAATGGGCACCGATTCATTTTCGTGGTCATCGACTATTTCACAAAATAGGTAGAAGCTGCCTCATTTGCTAATGTGACAAGGACCGCCGTCTGTAGATTCTTGAAAAAAGAAATCATTTGTCGATATGGTTTGCCTGAAAGAATCATTTCAGATAACGCCTTGAATTTGAACAATAAAATGATGACAGAAGTGTGCAAGCAATTTCAAATAAAGCATCATAATTCCTCGCCTTATCGCCCGAAGATGAACGGAGCTGTTGAAGCAGCTAACAAGAACATAAAGAAGATCATCGGCAAAATGACAGAGACCTACAAGGACTGGCACGAAAAGCTGCCATTCGCTCTATTCGCATACCGCACATCTGTGAGGACGTCCACAGGGGCAACTCCTTTCTCTCTAGTCTATGGGATGGAAGCCGTGCTACCTATTGAAGTTGAGATACCGTCCCTACGAGTCTTAATGGAATCGAAACTCGAGGAGGCCGAATGGGTCCAAGCTCGATATGATCAGTTGAATCTCATCGAAGAAAAACGCTTGAAGGCAATCTGCCATGGACAGATGTACCAGAAACGGATGATCGCCGCCCATGACAAGAAAGTAAGGCCAAGAGAATTCCATGAAGGAGAACTCGTGTTGAGAAAGATCCTCCCAACACAAAAAGATTTGCGAGGGAAATGGACACCTAATTGGGAGGGACCATACGTCGTGAAGAAAGCATTCTCTGGTGGGGCTTTGATTCTCACAGAAATGGATGGGAAGGAGTTACCAAATCCAGTAAACTCCGATGTTGTGAAGAAATACTACACTTAAAAAAAAAATGGAGAGATCAAGGTGAAAACCCGAAAAGGGCGCCTTGGTCAAACACAGAACATTAGGATGAAAACCCGAAAGGGCGTCCTAATAAAGCAAATCTGGGCCCAAGGGGCAGAAGTAATTTTGAACAGTGGGCCAAGTGACCAGGCTATAGTATGAAGCATTTCTGAACACTCGAGATCTTCTACACAAGAAGTCTTGCTCAGAAAGATTCTTGATTGAGAAACGTGGCAGAGTTCATGTATTGAATATCTAGAACATTTGTATCCACCAATGCGGTTCCTTTTCTTTCATAACACTTTTATCTTTGGCGAACTTTCTTTGTTTGTTACCTTTGAAATCAATATGAAGTCTTTTTCTCATACCTACCTAACCATTTGCATGCATCTTATTATGTTTATTTAATTGATAAATAATAATATGACATGCTCTGTACAAAAGAAATGTTGAGATTACTCGGATAAAAAACTGGACAGACGCAAGAATCTCAAAGCAGGAACAAAAGTTCAACATATACCAAACAAGTGATATCTAAGAAACGCAGATCACTTGCTGAACTTAAGGACGGGTACAAGACCTGAAAAGAACCAAGAGTCGAAACACTGAACACAGATCTTCAAAAATCATGATGAAAGGGCACATATGACCAGCATACCCTAAACTCATGGCATAATCATGTAGGCATAGCGGCATTTAGGGCCAATATATGCATATCACGATAACATCATGCATGACATACGCAGGTATTCTAGCAGAGCAAGAAGTTTTGATAAGGATACCTTAGTCCCACCAGACGATGTGTTTTGCTATCCTGATTTATTTTCAATTTCTCTTTCAAAAATCAACTCATGTTACAGAGGCGAGTTGAGCCTCAAGACACGTTGAGGTATTTGCAATTTCTTTTTAATTCCTGCTTTTCAAAATCAACTCATGTTACAGAGATGAGTTGAGCCTCAGGACACGCTGAGGTATTTCCAATTTCTATTTTCAATTTCTGTCTTTCAAAAATCAACTCATATTGCGAGAAGTGAGTTGAGCCTCAAGACACGTTGAGGTATTTTCAATTTCTGTCTTTCAAAAATCAACTCATATTGCGAGAAGTGAGTTGAGCCTCAAGACACGTTGAGGTATTTTCAATTTCTGTCTTTCAAAAATCAACTCATATTGCGAGAAGTGAGTTGAGCCTCAAGACACGTTGAGGTATTTTCAATTTCTGTCTTTCAAAAATCAACTCATATTGCGAGAAGTGAGTTGAGCCTCAAGACACGTTGAGGTATTTTCAATTTCTGTCTTTCAAAAATCAACTCATATTGCGAGAAGTGAGTTGAGCCTCAAGACACGTTGAGGTATTTTCAATTTCTGTCTTTCAAAAATCAACTCATATTGCGAGAAGTGAGCTGAGCCTCAAGATACGTTGAGGTATTTTCAATTTCTGTTCATTCAACTCATATTGCGAGAAGTGAGTTGATCTTTTTCAATTTCGGCTTTTAATTTCTGTTTTTCAAAAGGACCAACTCATATTACAAAGGTGAGTTGAGCCTCAAGACACGTTGAGGTATTTTCAATTTCTTTTTCAAAATCAACTCGTATCGCGAGAGCGAGTCAAGTCTCAGGTCACACACTGAGGATAAAGATTAGAGCTGATCAAAAACACCAGATTTTACCACCATGAAGTTACAGAAAAGAAGACCACAAGCTTTATAACATTGAAGTGAAGCAGAGAAGATCAAATATACCAGATCTTACCTTTCTGAAATTGCAGAAGAGCAGATCACAACAAACCTCATCTCCCTTAAGTTGCAATGGATGAAACAGATCGAAGACAATGAATCTCACGACCCTGAAGAAGCGAATAAATTAAAGCTACAAGACATGTCTGCGAAGCTGCAGTGGGTTGAACCAAAGTCACAAGAGGCGGTAGATTGGAAAGAAAGTTGAACAAGAAGAGCACCAAAGAAGTCCAGGCTTGGTAAGACCGGGCAAAATTGGCCTTTCTTTATGTCTTTGCTCTATTCCCGTTACACGACAATGAGCAAAGAGGGGCAGCTGTCAGAGGCCAATTTTGGCTCTTTACATTTAAACCCCTCAATTAATAACCCATTACAAATTAACCCCATACTGACTAACCTACCCGAGCCCCA
Organism: Gossypium stocksii; assembly: GCA_020496765.1. Lineage (NCBI taxonomy): Eukaryota > Viridiplantae > Streptophyta > Magnoliopsida > Malvales > Malvaceae > Gossypium > Gossypium stocksii. The sequence goes on from CM035622.1 coordinate 74,239,149, forward strand.
AATACTCAAATCAGCCACCCATTACATTAACCCAATACCCCTAAATCATAACCCATCACATTTAAACCTATACCCAATTACTAACCCAGACCCAACAAAGCCCAATACCCGTTTGACCCAAACTAACCCTAGCCACTCATCACCTAACCCTAGCCGCACCAACCCTCTGCCAAGACCACCAACCACCACAGACCGGTCACCCGCTCCTCAACGCTGCCATACCCTGCAAAACTGAAGCAAACACGCAAAGCAGAGAAGAGAAATATCAAAAACAGTAGCGAAATACATGGCTATAAAAGCCAATCTGTATTATTGTAAAAATGGTTTTTTTTTCCAATACAAAAATTTAGACTTAAAAACAAATATACATGAGAAATAGAGCAAGATCGAACCAAGAATAGCACTAAATCAGAATCGAAAATCATAAATCAGTATCAGAAAACGGAGGTGATTTTTTTTTTCTCTTTTCTTCTTCAGTCCTTATTTTCGAATCCTTTTTTCGTTCTTTCTTCCTTTATTTTTAGAAATAGAAATATATATATAAGTATATAACATATATTAAAAAAAAAATCAAAATCTTACCTTTTCCGGCCACCGTGGACGGTGGCCGGAGCCGACGGTGGTGGGTGGAGATCGTGACGACGCCGGGGCCTCCCCTGGTCCCTTTTCTGGGTTTGCCCAGAGAACAAGAGAGAAGCTTCCCTCTTTTTTTTCTAAAATACCCAAAGAAATGAAAATTTTCACAAACAATTTGGCTTTTATAACACCACAGAAACGACGTCGTTTAGGGGTCCCCCAAACGCGCCCAAAACGGCGTCGTTTTGGAGAACCCGATTATTCGACCCGACCCTACCATCAGGATCCGCGCGTTTTTGAGTTATGGGCTAATTACCCATTCAGTCCTTCCGCTTTTATTATTAGTTGCGATCGCATTTTCTTTTAATTTTAATTTAGCCCAATATTTTGATTTCGTTTTCATTTGAGTCCCTATCGTTACTGTGCGCTTTGAAGGCAATGGACTATTTCCCATTTCGGTCCCCACTGTTTTCACGCGTGTTCCAATGAGTCCTTTTCTTTCATTTTTATCCCAAATTCGCCCCTAAAATTTCCTTTTGAATTCAATTTTGTCCCTTTTTATGTTCTTCGTTATATAATCTTTAATTCCAATGTTGTTGTATTTATTATTATTGTTATCTTTAATATTAAAATATGTGTCGTATTTATGTGTATATCTTCCGTATATATCTAGTATTAGTAATATTTATTTTAACAATATTATTACTATTCCTTATTATCTTACTATGTAAGTATGCTAATACTATATTATAAATACCTATTATGTACATACTATCCTTATTATTTCTATCTTATCACTATTTTATTATTAGTCTTATTATTTTCATTATTACTACTTATTTTTAATAATATTGTTTATTTACCTACATATATAGGTATCATATGTGCATATCATTATTATTTTATCATTAGTACTATTTTCACTTTATGTCTATACATATATGCTATTTTTCATTTACTACATCTATAATATTTTATATATTATGTATATACTTTAATCCATATTGTTTTTGTAATTTCTTTATAAACATTATCTTATGTATACTTTTGATGCTATATTAAGCATATATCCTATATCTTATGTATATATATTTTCAATATTATATTAGTTATATATATAAATATATACATATATATATATATTTTTTTATATATCTCATATATTTTTAATACCTATTATATGTGTTTTTTAAAATCCTCCTATTACGGTGTTTAATATCGTTTGTATTTGCTAGTCTTTGGTAACAACCATGTTTATATTTTTGTATATTCGCATTTTTATTGTTGGCATGCTTCTAAATTGAATACGTATGCGAATTGCTTTTGATTACAACCTTGCCACGAAATTTTTTTTTTTTATCGTTTTAAAACGTTTTTTTCATATTCTCGATTAATTTTCAAAATGAGGCAATATACCGATTTAACATTAAGTCATCAATTTCATCGCTATGTTGGGTGAAATTCGTTGGCTCGTGCTAAAAACTGAATATCCTTCTCAAGAACTGAAATTTTGAAGATTCTCGTGTTTTGAACGGATTATGATTAAAATTTAAATTGAACTCGTATTTTTGAAAATCAAGACAACGCGTGTTTATTAAGATACCAATATTGGGCGTTGCGGGGGTGCTAATACCTTCCCCGCGCGTAACCGACTACCGGACCCTATTTTTCTCTGGATTTTTAACGTAGACCTAAGCCCGGTTTACTTTTAAAAAAAAAAAAACAAAGATTTATTAGGTGTCCGATCACACCTAGAAAAAAGATCGGTGGCGACTCCCTTTTTTTTAAAAACTAAAATTCGATTTTTCAAAATCTCTTATAGATCGCCACAATTAGCGACTTGAACCAAATTTTTACGTCGCTACATTGGGAGTTTGCTAAAAATAGCATGGAAATCCCTTAGATTTCTCCCTTGCTTGGCCGGCCATAAAGTGTGGAGAGAGGGTTGAGTGGTTGCTTAACTTTATGTATGAATCATGCAAAGGGTTGGATGGTTTTCAAAGGTTAAGTTGGGGGCTAATTTTTGATTTTTTTACACATGCAAGGATCTTCAATTCAAATATTCCAAAGCTAATTTGGGTTGATTTTCATGCCTTAGCCGGTTTGGGCTCTTCTCCCCCTTGTTGGACAATTTTGACAACTCAACTAGCTAGCAGATTAGCCTTTCTCAGCAACCAACTTTCAACTGGGCTTGATTATTTTTTCTGGGTCAAAATTGTTGTCTTGCCATCCACATCGAGTGGATATTAGCTCATTTCCATGTGTGTCTTGGCTCCCACATTTATTTAATTCAGTGGTCCAACTGCAGCAAATTAAGCAGACAAAAATTACATGTAACATAAAATAGTAAAATAATGTTAAATTAATACTTAATTTTATAAAATTACACGCTTAACTAAAATTATGGCCAATGTCTAAATATGAACTAAAATGACTCAATTAGCTGTCCATATACTCGAAAATTGCATAGATTATAAGTAAAAAGGTGTTTGAAAAACCTATATATTTTAGACGTATCAATTACATACATGAAATCATTGAAAACATATTAATTCTTCAAGAATTCAATCAAGATTAGTTTAATTTTCATCCAAATATTGCCCACATAAAAAAAGAGCTATGCTTGCATTCTTAGTAAGTATTCATAAAATAAAAAAGTTCAAACTACTCAAACAAGCTTCCAACCTCCATGAATCAAGATAAATCTTCAAGTACTAATGGTATATGAAACTAACACATGTAAAAATGCTTGATACCCTAAGTACATCCCAAGATTTACATATATGCTAATTTCATAATCTCGAAGTATTGACAATAATGTGAGATCCTGTAATGACCCAAATTTCACGAGCATTGGAAAAGTACATTATTGGGTCTTTGTCTTAGTGAAACAGATTCATAAATAATTATTAAAAATATTTACGAAGCTAGTTGTGTCTTTAATTAGGATTTAGTTAGGTGAATTTGACTTAATTAGGAGTAATTAGTAAAAAGGACTAAATTGAAATAGAGGTAAAAGTTTAATTATAGATTAAAAAAAGTAAAAAGGACTAAATAGGCAATTATGCCAAATATCAAATTTGAGGCAGTTTATCAATGAAAAATCTAATATTTTTCTTAGGTTAATATATATATTAAATATATTTATTTATTATTTGAGTTAAGATATTTATATATTTTATATTATTATAATATATCATTATTATATTATATATATATATATATATATATATAAAGTAAAGAAAGAAAGGAAAAAGAAATAGAACATTAAATTGAGGGATGAAACAGAGAAGAAAACAGGGGAGAAAGGAGAAAGAAAAATAAAAGGGAAATTTAGGGTTTTCAAGGCTTAATTTCGAATTGGTAAGTCAATTTAAGCCATTTTCTTGTAATTTTTGAGTTTTTATGAACCTAGAACAAAATAATACTAAGTATGTACTGAAATTTTGGAAGTTATTAGATTTTTAGACATGGGTTTTGTTTAGATTTTTAGACATGGATTTTGTTGAATAAAATTGATGAATTAGGGGTTTAATTGATAGAATCTCAAGTTAGAAGTGGGAGATGGATTAGATTATAAAATAAGTTATAAGTTTGTATTATAGAGACTAAATTGAAAGAAATTCAAAATTATGATTTTTATGATGAAAATTAGTTGTTAAGTTTAAGTTTAGTAGGAAATTGAATGGAAATAAAGCATGTATTGTAATAAAAACATGGATGAATATAGTTAGGACAAAATTTGAAATTAAGGAAAAACTTAGATAGGAAATTCAAATATTTGATGTGAGATAATGTTATATTAATAATTTTAAATTGATTTAATTTTCGTAGCTAACATCACCCCAGAGACAACTACGAAGAAAGGGAAGGAAAAAGTGGACAAGGAGTAAACCGAGAAAATTTCTGGTTTGAATTACTATAATTCAAGTTATTTATTATTAAATGTTAAATTTTAATTTATATGTATGGTAAGTGAATTATGAGGTAAGTTTCTTTATTAAATTGAATGGGAATTGAATTGAATGATGAAAATATGTGATTATTTTAAATGTATATTGATTGAAAAGTGAATAGTGATTTGAATTTGCTTGAAATTGAATTGAGAAAGTGAATTGAATACCCTAGTAACTAGTCGGGCTAAGTCGGATATAGTTGGCATGCCATAGGATTGGAAGAGTTTAGGGATACTTCGACCTCGAGTCGATGAGACACTGGATGTCACTTTATTACTTCGGATAAGATTCGATGAGGTACTGGGTACCAACTTTCTTCAGCTTGGCCGATGAGACACTAGGTGTCAACTATTACTTTGAACTATCTGATGAGGCACTGGGTGCCATACTGGAGTGTTTGGTTGGATCCGTGTATCCGCCAAGGTCCGAGTTGTAACGACCTCAAAAGTACGAGTATCAAAAAATAAGTTATCAGATCTCCGTTTTCAGTAAACGGACTCGTAAATATTTATTAAAAATATTTATGAAATTAGTTATGTGTTTAATTAGGCTTTGATTAGATGAATTTAGTCTAATTTAAGATAATTAGTAAAAAGGACTAAATTGAAATAAGAGATAAAAGTTAAATTATAGATTAGTAGAATAAAAGAGGGACCAAAGTGACAAATATGCCATTCCTCAAAGTTGAGGCGGCATAATGTATAAAAATCTAAGATTTTTATACTTAATTAGTAAATTAAATTATTATTATGGTTGTTTATTAAATATTATTATGAATTAAAATAAGACAATTGTATTTTGATGATTGGTACATGTGTAATAATGTGTATGGATACAAGTGTAATATATATATTTGTTATTAAATAGATATTTATATTTATTAAGTAAAATATAACTATTAGATAATTAATTTAATTATGAGATTTTTTTTAGTAAACAAATTAAAAAGAGACAAGTGTAATTAAAGCATTTGTTATTAAATAGATTTTTATAACAACAATAATTATAAACTAATATATATATATATATATATATGTGTGTGTGTGTGTGTGTTATAAAAGAAAAGAAAAGAAAAGAAACAAAAACATGAGAAGAGAAACAGAGAGTAGACGTGAAAGAAAGAAAGAAATGGAGAAGGAAAAAAAAAAGGGGAAATTCAGAATTTAAGGCTTAAAGCTTTAATAGGTAAGTCAATTAGGCCATTTCCTTTTTAATTTTGATATTTTGTAAGCTTAGAATAAAGTTTTGATGTATTTAAGTTGAAGTCTTTGAAGTTTTAAGGTTTTGAATATGGTTTATGTTGAATTAGAAAATGAATTAGGGATTTAATTGAAAGAATTTTAAGTTAGAATTGGATAAATGATTTAATAAAATATAAGAAAATAGTTTTGGGCAGCGACATAAGATTAACTTTGAAAAATCATTAAAAATTGTAGGAACCGAATTAAAGGGTGAATAAGGTATGAAATTAAAGCTTGTTGAGTCTAATTTTAGATAAAAGAAACAGAACAAGCAAAAAAGTTTGTAGATTGAGATATTTAAATTTTTGTAAGACTGGTTCAGAATGACTCCGAAATCCCCTATTCTGTTTTTATAAAATCATTAAAAATTGTACAAAAATAGTTATGAGTTGTAATTTATATGTTCATAATCCTCAGTGAGTCTAGTTTCAAGAGAAATAAACGAGAACATTATCCGAGTCCTGAATTATGAGATAATTGAACTTTAGTACAGGAGGGTCGGAACTATCAGACAGTGAATCAGGGGTAACTTTGAGGAATAAATTGTATTAATTGGAAAAACTAAAAATTCTGGAAATGTTATGGTAGAAAGGTACATGAGTCTAGTTTCAGGGAAAATTAACGGAACTTGATTTGAAGTTTTGTAGCTCCAAATATAAACAATTTAGTGACTATTGCGTAGGAAGACAGCTTTAAAAGAATATATAATAGGATTGTGTAAAAAGAAAGTAGAATGAAGAGGAAGAATATGAATTGAATAAAAGTTTAATTATTTAAATTTTAATGCTGTAATTAATAATGTAAATTATTATTATTTCCGTAGTAAACAAAGAATTCGAGACATCGAGCAAGGAAGGAAAAGAGAAAAACAAATGAGGAGTAAAAACGAGAAATTCAAGTTAGTATTACTATAATTCAAATTTGATTATTTGTTAACTTTTAAACTGATATGTATATAATAAGCAAATTGAGGCGAGTAAAAGAATAAATTGTATGTGAGTTAAATGGAAATTTCTGGTAATATGATTTGAATTGTGAACATTAGAAATTATAAATTGAATAATATTGAAATGAAGTATGAATATAGATAAGCATTTGATGATATATTGATTGAAAATGGAAAATGCATTGAATTGAATATATGAGGAATTATGACTTGAATGTCTTTGAATTGATGATATTGAAATAAATGGAATGGAAATATGAAAAGTGATTGGAACTGAATCAAATTGAATTGAATGTGATTATTTGAATAGGAAACAAATTGTGATTGATATTGGAAATATGTGAGAAAATGTGATCAAAGTGTACATTGATGTGAATTTGATTGATAAAGAGAAAGTATTCCGTTACCCTATTAACTAGTCGGGCTAGGGTGGATATAGTTGGCATGCCATAGGATTGGAAGAGTTCAGGGTTACTTCGACCTCGAGTCGATGAGACACTTGGAGTGTCATATTGCTTCGGATAGATTCGATGAGGTACTGGGTACCACCTTTACTTCGGCTAGGCCGATGAGATACTAGGTGTCAACTTTGCTTCGAACTATCCGATGAGGCACTGGGTGCCAATATGGTGTGTTTGGTTGGATCCGTGTATCTGCCGCGGTTCGAGTCAAGTTAATAGGGGTAAATAAGTGAAATGATAAACTCCGAATGATTGTGATTGAGCTATGGAAAGAAATAGTAAAGTGAATTTATGAAATGAAATATGAAATGAGATTTGTGCTATGAGATTGAATGCTTGAATCAAAGATTCATGAAGTGTTCAAAGTTGGATTATAAATTAGAAATATTATATGAGATCAGAGATGAAACTAAAGTTCATAATTTGTGTGAAATTTATATAAATAAATAAAATGAGAATTTAATTGAAAAGAATAGTATAATTGAATTATATAATTTGAATGTGAATTTGATAAGTGAAAATGAAATTAAGATATGATATCTTAAAATATGAGCTAAAGTTGTAAGAATTGATTAAAGTAAGAGATGATATATGAAATTAATTAGTTGGAATTGTTATTGAAATATGACTTTAGTAAGAACAAATTACAATAGAATTAATATTGAATAAAGTGATAAATTTTAGTGAATTGCATGTGATACGAAAGGAGCTAATGAAATGAGATATGAAAGATTCAATGAAAATTTGATAATGAATTAATGTATGTATTGGATTAAATACAAGCCTTGAAATAGGGCTTATTATTATTAAATAATTTGATTTAAAGAATGAAATAGTTATTAAGTAATTGTAACACAAATTGAATGTATATAAGTTATTGTATAATTTGAATTATGGTAATACTACTGAGTATTCCCATACTCAGCGTACGGTTGTTTCCGTGTGCAGGTTAATTAAAGACAGTATCCGGTCCAGCATCCAGATCAACCCCGACGTCAGAGAAATTTTAATTATGTACCTTACCTTGGATAGTTGTGGCATGTACCTAGGTAATGAATATGTTAAGTATAAGAGTCTTATGATGACGGTTGTGAAATAATGATTTAAATTGGTTTAAGTATAAAAAGGGGACTAATATGACATATTAAATATAAGTATAAAATGGAATTAACTAAAGTTTATTTTATGAATTTAATTAGTGTATGTATAATTAATGAACAAATAGGTAAATAAATTAAAAATGGTTAGATATGTTGATATATGTAAATATATTGGTTGCTACATAAATTGTACATTGATTTTTGGTTGAAATGTGCAGGAAGGATAATTTAGTGTCTAAGACTCATAATGAGTCCACACGGCCTGGCACACCGGCGTGTGGCTTGGCCGTGTGAGAAAAATCAGAATGCTCCACGGGTAAGGGACACGAGCGTGTCCTAAACCACCACGACTGTGTTGGACCACACGGTTCATTAACACGGGCGTGTGAGCCTAGTATTTGAGAAAAATTTTAAAATGTTCAAAAAAAAATTTCTGAGTATTTGAATTAGTCCCAAACTACTTTTAACTCGCATTTTTGGATCTCGAAGATCCATATATGAGACTATAAAGCTATTTTATATTATGATTATTAATAATTGTGTATTAATTGTAAATTGTCCGGTAGTTTCGGTAATGCTCCGTAACCCTGTTCTGACGATGGTTCGGGGTTAAGGGGTGTTACACGAGTTATATTAATAGAGGAAAATAAATGAAATGGCCATTCGAATGAATTTGATTGATCGTGTTATCGAAAGGAATTGAGAGATTGAATTGTAGAATGAAATTGTGAAATACATGAACAAAAGGTTCATAATGTGATTAATGATTAACTGGAATGAAATGTAACGCCCCAAAATTTCGGTTTTTGTGATTTGTTGTGCATGAAAATTTCTGAAATTATTTTTGCAAATATTTGGCGTAAATAATTGTCCAGTTAAGTGAATAAGTACTCTAGGTGTGTTTGGGGAGGTCCCAAGTTCTAGTCTAGGCTTGGGCAAAACTTTGGGATTTTATTGAATAAAGCCTAACTTTTGGTAATTAGGCTTTTAAGATAAGATATAACAGAATAGGCCTGTTGGTCCGGTGGTTAAGTGGTGTGTTATTGTGATAGGAGGTCATGGGTTTGAAAGTAAATTAGGACATTATTTTGCGGTAAATTGTGGCAAGGAGTTTGTGTTGTACCAAAAGACTGAATAGAGAGAATTGAGGGTTTAGGTTAGGGGGTTATCAGTTCTGTTGAGTGTTACCTCTTTTTCCCAAATAATTTTTGCTGATTTCCCTTCTTTTCCTTCCCTATTGTTGCCGTTTCTCCCCAAAAAATTCCATTCTACTGCTGAAAATTTCCTAGTTTTCCTCTTGTTCGTTTTGTTCCGTATTAGCGGGTTTTGCGGGTTTTAGACGTGTTAATTGTTGGTAAGTTCTTGATTGTCAATCTTAAATGCTATTTCGATTAAGTGTTTAAAGGTTGTGTACTGCTGTTTAGGAGGAGATCAGGAGGCTAGAAATCAGCGATTCGACCATTAAATCAGAGTTGTGCTCGATTTTGGTAGTGGTAAGACAATTTTGCGATTTTGGGATTAAGTGTTGAGACTCGATTATGGGTTTTCTAAAGGTCTAAATATTCTGATCTTAGGTCCTAAAAGTGTTCAGGAGTGTTTACGCTTCAATCGGAATCAGGTTTATACCTCTAACACACTGAAATCGTATTTTAGTAAAAGCTGAAAACGAGACTGTCAACGCCACACGGGCTTGTGGACTACTGGTGTGGAGGCCTTGTGCGAGACACGGCGGTGTGGTCGACGAGTGAGGCGGTGTTTGCATCGCATAGGCGCGACAGACACAGGCGTATGATGCTGGCTAGGCCGTGTGCGAGGCACGGGCTAGGCCAAATAGGTGGGTCACACAGGCTTGTGGGTCCACACAGGTGAACCACACGAGCGTGTGAGGTTTTAGGACAGGCCGTGTGATCCACATGGACAAGGCCAAGTTGAGCTGTGTGGGCCATATGAAAGTGTGGGCCTACACGGGCTGGCCACATGAGCGTGTGAGCCCATTAAACTGAGTTGTTCTGAAAGGTTGCACGGGTCGCCCTAGTCGACTGTGACCTGTTTAAAGGGTCGGTAAGCGTTACTTAGACCTTGTTATGTGACATGATACTAAGATGTATGCTAGCATGTTATATTTAGCATTTGTAATAATACTGTTCTGATCTGATCTGAGTATGATTTGTATGATCTGGTTACTGTATGAAAGCAAACCATGACATTGTTTATGTTGCATTGCATCGGGTTGGGATTGATATTGGAGAGAAGGAAGACTATAAGGCTTTTAGCCGTTTGATTGCCAGTTGGACTGCCTTTATTTATTATTATGTGCCTTTTTACAGTACCTCATGGTGTGTAGGGTTAGATGGGTTGATTTTATCCCCATACTTGGTGTGTAGGGTTGGGTGGGTTGATTTTATCCCCACATGGTGTGTAGGGTGGATGGAGATGGTGTGCAGGGTGGTGGGTATTTACTGTACTGATGTGATATGCATGCTATTTCTGTATGCGTTAAGGCCCGATTATATCTGATCTGATTCTGTACTGAGTGGGCTGTGGTCCATGCTGATTTTGTTAAGAGCTCAGGCTCGATTATTGACTGATTAACTAATAATTGATGTATGCATGCTTTACTGTGGGGATGTACACACTGAGTTTACGAAAACTCATCCCTTCATTTTAATGTGAGGATAACATTGAGTTACTACTGATGGACATTTTACTGGACTCATTGCTTTAATTATTGGTTATTTATTATTTTATCATTATGAGAGTTTTATGTATTCTGGACCTATGAACTGTTTTGATTTTTACTTGAGTTTTCAAATTGGACCGTAGTTATTATTATTGTTAACTTTTAAACTGCGACACTTCAAATGCATTTTATTAATTAATCCAAGATTTTTCCTATGAATGAATGATTTCGAGTTTCCATGATAAAGAAAAGATAATAGCCTGAACAAGCTTTGATAATCAAAATGGTTTTCCAAAAACACTCTCATGTGACGCCACCAGATTCGACTATAACGTCTAGGACGAGTTTGGGGTGTTACGTGAAATGTGATAATGAAATGATAAATAGCCAAGTAAATTGCTATAGATGAAAGTAAGATGTAGCTAAATTATAAATTAGTACCTTAAGAATTAAATTGTTATAAAGTTGATTGTGTACATGTTATTATTTATTTTATAATTTGAATTATGGTAATACCACTGAGTATATTCATATTCAGTGTACAGTTGTTTTCTGTACGCAGGTTAGTAGATTTCAAATATTCCGATCCAGTATCTAGAGTAGATCCCGATCTCAGAGAAATTTTGGTGATTTATCTTTCTTTTGGTAAATGTGGCATGTACCTATGTGGTGTATAGGTCATTTTGGTTTTGGTTATTAAGGTTTGTCACAAGTATGTTTTGAATATATATAAATATAAGAAATGTTGAGTTATAAATGGTACTTTTGATATGAAAATTTAAATGAGAATAGATGAAATTCATTAATCTAATTGAATGATATTTGTGAATGATCATTTAGTAAATTATCAAGTTGATGATTTAGGTATGATTTAGGTGTGTATTGAATATGAATTGAATTGGTTGTGGCATTGGTTTTGGATTGGTTGCGGTTTGAATTTGCAGGGTTGGTTAGATAGTTACAAAGGGGTTATATTGAGTCCACACGGCCTGGCACACGGGCGTGTGGGCCCTGTACTTAGAATTTATTTTGAAATTTTACGAAAAATTTCTTGAGCACTCAAATTGGTCCTGATTCACTTCTAACATGTATTTTGGGCCTCGAAGGTCCATTGAAGGGACATAACGAATATTTTATAATTGATCGTTGTAATCGGCCCATTTCGCCCGGGCCCAAGAAAATTAACCTAAATAAAATATGAACCAAAATACAGTCTTTAGCAGTCCAAATTTACACACCCAAGCCCAAATTTACAGCCCAAATTAAATAACCCATACAACCCAAACGGAGCCCACTCCTAACCCGCGACCCGTATGGCCTAAAACGGGAGTTTGTTGGACCACTGCCGACCCAGCCCAAATGGCCTAGGCAGAGTATCAGGGTGCAAAAAAACCCTAGCTCTAGCGGGGCGCGCGTGCACCTTCACGCACACCGTCTCTAACAGGTCTTCTAACACCGCCACCAGAGTCTGGCACCGTCACTCAGCCCCGTCCCACCGCATTTATTAACGCCGTCACCTGCAAAAACAAAAGAAGGAGCTGCGAGCAGAAGGCAGGGACAGAAATGGGGAAACAGCGTAGGAACAGTGACAAAAATCATTATTATACTCGGCTATAAAGCCAATGTAAACAAGAAAAAAGGGACTTTTTTTTTTCCTTTTTAAGATCAGAGAATCAAAAACACTAGTGAAGAAGAAAAAAAGATCGATAACACTTGTAACCGGAAATAAAAAATCAATCAAAAACGGAACTTTATTTTGAAAGGTGAACCTTTTTTTCCTTGTCCTCCGTTTCATTCTTATCTCTTGCTCTTTAACATTTGCTGCATGAAAGAAAGACATTAGCGAGAATCGCTTACCTTTGCGAGCGGACTGCCACACCGTCGTTCACTCCGTCGCAATCGAGGTCTGGACGCGGTGTTGAGGCTTTAAATAAACCGACTCTTTGAGAGTCTGTCCCGATGGGAGCTAGGCTAACCTTACACGACGAACCCATCACCGATTTAAAGGTGCAAGGTGATCGGAGGGCTTCCTGGGTTTGGCTCTGTCGCGGTGGCTTAGGAGGAAACCACCGGGATCCCTTTTCCCTCTTCTTTTCTTTTCTTTTTTTTTCTTTCTCTTTTTCTCTTTCCGTTTCTGCTGCTGTGGAATAGTCTGATAACCTTATGTTTAGGGTTCCTTCTAAACCCTTAGGAGCCACCTAAAACGGCACCGTTTAGGGCCTGATTTAGTGGCCTTAAAACGGTGCCGTATGGCATCTAAACCAGTGTGACCCGACCCGGGGATGGGTAGACCCGCGCGTTTTAGCTTTGGATGGTGTATTTACACCTTTGATCCTCCAAACTAGCAACGGTTTCCGATTGGGTCCCTTTTATGCTTTATTCTTCCGTCCGAATTCGCCCATTTAATTTAAGCCTCTATGCGATTTGGCCCCATTTCGAAACGCAGCACCTTGAGGGCTGGTCTATTTCCAGTTTTGATCCCTGTATTGGGAGCCCGTGACTGCCTGGGTCCATTGACCGTTTTCCAAGTTTTAAATTCGGCCCTAAGTTGTAGTTTTGTTTTCAATTCGGTCCTCATTTCATCTTTTGATATTTTAATAATTAGACTGCATAATTATATTATTATTATCTTTAATATACATGCTATATGTATTATTATTTTTCTTGCTGTATATTGCGTATACATGTTCTATATACCTGTATTTTTCTTAATATTATAGCTAAATGTATTCTCTTACATTATTATTTTATTTAGATGTCTTTAATACTAAGATATATATATTTTATATATTACATCTATATATGTTTTATACGTTACGTACACCATACTTTTATATCTATTATATTTATTTCGTATTTGTTCTTTCACATTACTTTATATAGTTTTTTTTATGCTATTATATTATGTATAATACTTATTTTAAAGTTGTATGTTATATATATATACATGTACTATATTCTTATATATTAAATATGTATATCCTTATTTCTCATAAGTATATGTATTTTTTTATATTATCTCATATATATTCTTAATACAATATTTTACATGCTTCTAATTTTTTCTAATATCATTATCATCTATTATTTTAAAGCCGTATTTTATATATTATGCATATATATTATATTCTTATATATATTTAGTATATATTTTCATTTTAATGGCTATATATATTTTTATGTTATTTCACGTATGTATAGACTATAGTATTTTTTTAGGTAAATATTTTAATGTATTACACATGTACATTTTAATATTTTACATATTTTATGTATCCATATATATTATGTACATTATATTTCTGTATTATATATGTTTACCATTATTTCACTTACTTTCTATATTGATATCTTAAATATTATATGTTTGTATACACATATTTATATATATATACTTTCTTCACTTTAAAAATCTTATTTTAAATAATATATTGTTTATTTAAATCGTTATTTATTTAAATTCTTATAGCTCAAAACCATTTTCTATAATTGTCTATTTTTATTGGCTAAAAGTTTTTATTTCATTTATTTTAATTTGTCTTTCATCTCTTTTAACTTTATTTATATTCTTTCGAATGTTAATATTATTATTTACGTACGATGCCATGCTATAATTGTGGATATTGTGCATTATTTGGCATTTGTCGATTATAATGACGTGTTAATAAAACGTATCGATTATGAATTATTTCTTCGCTTGGTATGTTATTATGCCATGCTTATACTTTATAAAAGTCGAATTTGATATTATTTTAGTAAAAATCCTATCCCAAGGTTTCCAAAAATATCATTCGTGTGTGGATACTTCGGGGGAATCGAGCCTTAACTTACTAGGTTCCGATTTTTCTCGTTGGACCCAAGCTATTTAGCGTCGCTTTCAAAACCCAAAACGTGCGAGTTTTCAAATAAAGCCCATTCTCGAAACCTCGAAATGCTACATCCTAACTTACTGAATGTGGCGTTCAATGTCTCGAGATAGGAATTTCAAAATTAAGGTAATATTTTATATTTTGGAACTTCGATAAGTCGAGCCCTAACTTACTGGGTTTAGATTTTTCGTTCGACCCAAAATAATTAAATATTCCTTTTCGGTTTAAATATATGAACCTTTTAAACAAAAAAAGACGAGCTTAACTTCAAGAAATTGAGATGCCGCATCCTAACTTACTGGGTTCGGTATTCTCATTCCTGTGAAATAAGCAAGTCTCGATTTTTACTTCGACATTTTCAAATGTTTTTAATGACAGGGATCGTATTTTAAAATTTATCAAAGTTTTCAAATATTCGACACCAAGACGCTAATTAATCAATTAGGTACCAATTTTGGGCGTTACGAGGGTGCTAACCCTTCCTCGTGCGTAACCGACTCCCGAGCCCATTCTTTGATTTTCGTAGACCAAAATTAATTATTTTAATAACTAAAAATGTTTTATTAAAGTAATTTAAGGTGACCCGATCGCACCTCAAAAAAGGTCGGTGGCGACTCCCGTTTTTCAAATTTTAAAGTCGATTCCCCGTTTTTCAAAAAAATGGTTTCGACAGCTTGGCGACTCCACTGGGGAACCAAGTTTGTGAGTCAAGCCTCAAGTTGATTAACTTTTGTCTTTTTCGTCGAAAATTGAAATTTTGATTTTAATTTATGATCCCTCTTTTGCATTTCATCTATTGTTTCCCTTTTCTTCGTACGTTTAAAGCTTTTGTATATACTTGCGCATGGCATTGCATGACCGCCGGGTCATACCTTTTAAGTGGGAGCAAGAAGCTACTCCTTCGTGAGGTTTTCACCTCCGTGTAGGATAGTGAAACGCTTCCGGAACACGTCCGTACCTATGTGCTTCGTGAGATTTTCATCTCCGTGCAGCCTTAGGGAAACGTGTTCCCCTGAATCGAACTCGATCTAAATGAGCCTATAATGGGTGAAGACCGAGGAATCTGCTGGTTCAGGTACCCTACTTTAGATCCAAACCACATATAGAAGACCCTTAGGAGCCCATCCTAGGTAGAACTACGCCGAACCCTAGCGGTTACCCTAATAGGTCCTTGATTGTTATCTGCCTTTATGTATGCTTTGAATTTTATATATTGTACTGACGCTTTGTGTTTTACTTTCCACGTATGGCACTAACATTTTGTGTTTCTGTTTTCTACATATTGCATTGAAAAGGTGTCGATTTGGGTTCGATTGCTAAAATAGGAAGCTCGACCATGGAAAACAAACTTCTTGATAAGGTAAAAGGCAATACGACAATCCAAAACTGGTCAGAAACCGCACAATTGGAAAAAGGGGACAGCCTAGTTGCGGGATATGTATCGGAGTTATGGGATTATACCCGCATCATTGTTACTCAAAACAGCCTTCAGGAATTGAGAGAAATTTGGTGTCAATGGGATGATGAAACTAAAGGGATGTTCCACAACAAGTATGGAGATTTGCCGTATCTGTTAGATGTTAAGGTGGACGAGAACTTATTTCGGGCCCTCACACAGTTTTGGAACCCAGCATATAGTTGCTTCACCTTCGGAGGAGTAGATTTGGTGCCTACCGTAGAAGAATATTCTGCTCTACTAAATTATCCGAGAGCGCAGGTTGATAAAATTTATTCACGAGCTGCTTATGTCCCAGCTTTTTGGAAAAAGTTGATGAGTATTACGGGAATGAGTGAGCAATGGATTACGGCTAATATTAAGAAAAAAGGAGAATACAAGTGCATCCCGTGGAAAAACCTAAGAGATCTAATTCTAGGCCACCCTGATACTACAAAGAGGGTTGATGTTTTAGCACTTAGCATTTATGGATTAATGTTGTTCCCTAAGGCTTTGGGATATGTGGACGAGGCAGTCACCGACCTCTTCGATCGACTTGACAAGGGGATCACCCAGTGCCTGCAATCTTGGCGGAAACTTTCAGGTCATTAAGCGCATGCAGGAGAGCCGGAGAAGGCAGGTTCATTGGATGTGCACAACTGCTGTTAGTTTGGTTTCATGGCCATTTTTGGAAGGTGAGTAAGCCTTCCTATTGAGTCTTCTTGAACGATTATTCTCCGTTAAAAGAAATGGTCGCCACACCAAGAAGAGATGATGTGTCGGAGGAAAACTGGATCGCACTTCTCCAAAATCTGCAAGATGGGGACTTCGAATGGAGGGCTCCTTGGTTTGTACCCGGAGAAATGCTATACCGATGTAGGGATTTCGATTGGGTTCCATTGCTTGAAATTTGGGGAGCCACTGGCTAAGCTCCCTTATTGGTGTTAAGGCAACATTGGTCAAAGCAGTTTATACCGACAACGCATGGTTTGGCAGAATGCGAATTCACATATAAAGGAGAGAATTATAAGAAAAAGATCAAAGAGGTTTCTACGGCTTGGAATCAAACTCGCCGAATGAAAAATCAAAACGTGGGATCGGTGACTCCCGAGTATAAGAGCTGGTTTAATAGAAGAGTCAACGATAATGTCCCAAGACCAAATTTAGGAGATGTTAGACCGCTAGAAGAATATCTGCAGGTAGTCCCCTCCGAACTAGAAATTATCAGACAAGACTTTGAAAAGCAAAGTTCAGAGATGGGAAAACAGATAAAGCGGTTGGAGCAAGAAAAGATGTATCTGAGCATGGACGTCGACATCCAAAAAGCAGAAGCCGAGAGACTTAAAAAAGGGAAGAACAAAGTAGAAGAAGACTTAGATAGCCTAAAGACCGATTATAAGAAAGTGTGTTCGTCTTTAAGGAAGGCTGGTTTAGGGAAAACCTCAGAAGAATGGAAGCAGGAAGTCCAGGGAGAAAGACTGAAGGCCGTGCGTTGGGAAACAAGATACAAAGAGGCCCAAGCACGAAATGAAGCTTTAGAAGGAGGAGTGATAGAAAACCAGAAAGGGAAAGACGAGTTGATAGCGAGAGTGGCGGAGTTAGAGGAATCCCTTTGACGACATCGGAATCGTAACTCTGTAATAGAGCTAAGAGCCAGCTTAGCTAAGATCTAAGAAATGAAGAAGAAAATCGAAGAATTGGAAATAACTTTGCAAAACAGTCAAAATCGTGTTAGGTTTTTGGAAGAGAACGAGGAACGGTGGAAAGAGGAGTGTTACCGATCTCAAGATCAGATTCAAAGAAGAGACTACATTATGGAGGGAGCCATAACACAAATTCGGGAGGTAGCGGAACACTTGCAGTCTTTAGCAGCTCAAGCGGACGTCCTTAGTATGAAGTACGGGTCTAGAGAACAAGAGTTAGTCTCTTTGTTAGAAAGGATAAAGACTTTAGGCATTAAGGCAAAGCCATATCTGTAATTTACTTTATGTAAAGAGCTTTGTGTTCTAATAAAGTTTCCTATATGGAATTGAGCTTGAATCGATACTTTTTTTTGCATTCATGCATCTGCATTGCATCACATCATTATATGTATTAAATTTTATAGAAAGACACTAATAAAGAGAAATCATTTCAGAGAATTAACCTGGAAACTACTAGTAATCCATCCACCCAGCACCGTTACGGCACTCGCTTTAAGCCAAAAAGTATGGATCAGAGAATAGAGAGGTTAGAGTAGCTTCAAAAGAAGATGCAGGACCAGATGCAAGAACAGCTGAATAAGATGCAACAAGATATGATGAATCGAATGCTGAAAGCACAAAACAACATGATGAGTCAACTGACTCAGCTTTTGGCTGTAGGACAAGAAAAAGGAAAGGGCCTTGCAACAAATACCGAGGAAAATGAGGATCCGCCATATCCTCTGGGGTTCACCCTACCTAACACACAGGCGCAACAAGAATCATACCCGCGTAGACCTTCTGTCACCATCAGGCCACAGCAGCTCCAAGGGGATACATCAATACCGGGGAATAACCAAGCTGGTTCGGGCTCAGAACATAATCCAATTAACCTCAATACCCCCGACTTAGATGAATCAGCCGAAGGAGAAAGGTTAAGAGCGGAGCTGCCAAAACAGCTAGAAGACAAGTGCAAATGGATAGAAGAAAAATTCAAAGCCATGAAAAGTGCTGATAGCCGTCACGGGATCGATGCTAAGGACCTGAGTTTGGTCCCAGACTTGATCCTTCCCCCCAAG
This sequence comes from Gossypium stocksii, assembly GCA_020496765.1. Taxonomy (NCBI): domain Eukaryota; kingdom Viridiplantae; phylum Streptophyta; class Magnoliopsida; order Malvales; family Malvaceae; genus Gossypium; species Gossypium stocksii. The sequence goes on from CM035622.1 coordinate 74,258,174, forward strand.
TTTAAGATGCCTGAATTCGAAAAGTACAATGGAACGAGCTGCCCTGAAGCTCACATTGTTATGTTCTGCAGACGGATGACGGGTTATATTCACAATGACCAGGCCATGTAACAGATATGACTCCCGATAGAATCACCCTCCAGAATATGGAGAAGAAACCTAATGAAAGTTTTAGACAATAAGCGCAACGGTGGAGAGAAGTTGCCATACAAGTTCAACCACCGCTTTTAGAAAAAGAAACTACGATGCTATTTATTAACACTCTAAAAGCCCCTTTTATCACCCATATGCTGGGAAGTGCCACCAAAAACTTCGCTGACATAGTAATGACGGGCGAGATGATCGAGAATGCTGTGAGAAGTGGTAAAATTGAAGTTGGAGAAAGTACCAAACGATTGGCCCCGAGGAAAAGAGACAATGAAGTGAACAATACGAGCACAATTAATAGGGGTCAATCCAAGTCATTCACTGTCAATCAACCAAAAACGGAGACCGCCAATCGTTCTAACACTGCAAGACAAGAAGCCAATACGAGGGAAAACACGGAAAGACCATCGTTCACCCCTATACCCACAACCTATAAGGAGCTGTATCAGAGTCTATATAATGCTCATGTAGTCTCACCGTTTTACCTAAAGCCACTACAGCCCCCATATCCCAAATGGTACGAAACGAATGCCCGATGTGACTACCATGGGGAATAAACGGGCATTCAATTGAGAACTGCACCGCATTCAAGAAAGTAGTGGAGAGACTCATCAAGATGGGAATTGTGAGACTTGATGACCCGGCTACACCTAATACAGCAGGGAATCCACTCCCTAATCACACCGACCAAGGAGTAAATGGGGTAAGCGAAGGCCGGAACAAAAAGATCAAACATGACATAGCCGAGGTCAGAACCCCATTAAGGTGGGTATGGAAGGAAATGGTCAGGAGAGGATTAATTATGTCGGATTCAAGAGAAAGATCTGAAAAGGAGGGAAACTACTGCGAGTTTCACGCCAAAATGGGGCACGATATCCAAGAATGTATGGATTTCAGGACCATTGTGCAAAATATGATGAATAACAAAGAAATAGAATTTTTCGAAGAAACTAAGAACCCCGAAGAGGGAGAGATATGTGCATCAGAGGGGGAATCGACGGCCCAAACAGTTAACTACCCCGTGATCATCATATCACGACCCACGAACAATGAAACAGGAGTGCAAATGCCACCAAAGGTTATAATCTAAAAACCCACAGTCTTCCCCTATAAAGACAGCAAACGGGTCCCATGGAATTATAACTACAACGTGACAATCCCGGGAAGAGAAAGCTTGGTCGATGCTTCGAAGGAAAGCCAAGAAGGGGGCTCCTATACACGCAGTGGAAGACGTTATGATACAGCAATCGAGAAAACACAGCCCGTGAAAGGAAAAGCCCCAGCGGTCGAAGAGATGAAAGAAAAAGCAACTAGGCCTGAACATCCTGTCAATGAGCCAGTCAATGAGAAGGAAGCAAAAGAGTTCCTAAAATTTCTCAAACATAGTGAATACAGCGTGGTAGAATAGCTACGTAGACAACCGGCTCGTATCTCGGTATTGGCCTTACTCTTGAGTTCAGAAGTTCATCGTAATGCATTGATGAAAATTTTGAATGAAACATATGTTGCTAACGACATCTCTGTCAACAAGCTCGATCGATTGGTCAGCAACATAAGTGCTGATAACTTTATTTTCTTTAACGACGATGAGATACTGCCAGGTGGAAGGGGGTCGACTAAAGCTCTGCACATCACCACACGTTGTAAAGGGTACACGCTGCCAAGTGTGCTGATTGACAACGGCTCAGCTTTGAATGTCTTACCATGGTCCACATTAAACAGGCTACCTATAGACAGCTCTCACATGAAAGAGTGCCAGCACATAGTGAAAGCATTTGACGGCACAGAGAGAAGGGTGATGGGTAGAATTGAAGTATCTCTTTTGATCGGGCCTAGTACATACAAGGTGGATTTTCTAGTAATGGATATCAAGCCCTCGTACAATTGCCTTTTGGGGAGACCGTGGATCCACTCAGCAGGGGCTGTTCCCTCTACGTTGCACCAGAAGCTGAAACTGGTGACAGAAAACCGACTAGTCACCATAAATACAGAAGAAGAGATCATTGCGGCTGTAGCCAGCGACGCACCATATTTAGAGGCAGATGCCGAGGCCATTAAATGTTCGTTGCGGTCTTTGGAATTTGCGAATGCTACCTTTGTGGGCGAAGGGAACAAGGTTCTGAGGCCTAGAATATCCAAGACTACGAGGATGGGTCTGCGTTTAACTGTGGGGAGAGGAGCATCACCAGGAAAAGGACTCGGGAAGTATCTCCAAGGCAAAACGGAGGTGCCTTTTTTGAAAGAAAAACCAGACCGTTTCAGCTTGGGATTTAGGCCAGACGCCAGACAGAGAATGAAAGAAGTGGAAAGGAAGCAAGAAAGGCGAAGATCACGGCTAAAGGGAGAAGAGATCAAGTGGAAACCAATGGTGTTCCCCCACATATCCAAGACCTTCGTCTCAGGAGGATTCATCAACCCTAAGCAAGAAACCATCGAAAAAGGAGCTCTGGAAGAACTATTGGGGGGCATGCACATCAATGCTATATCCGAAGAGAGAGTTGAAGGAACAAGCTTGTTGGAAATTCGCCCTTTTGAACCTGGAAGTATTCTAGACAACTGGACTGCGGAAGAGATTCCTGTAGTGTTTAGAACTATTTTAGAGTAATGTCCTAGAACATTTATCACTCTAGGCTTAAGAGTAATGAACATCTTTTGTGAACTAAATTTGTCCCAGAATCCTTAAGTTCAATGAAAAATGCACCTTTTTGAGCAAATAGTCTTTCATTCGTGCCAATTCATACATAGTCTTCTGTTCTTTCATTATTTATTATTTATAATCATAGGTTTGCAAACAATCATTCTTAGATGCCATTGTTTCTTTGTATCTTCCATTATCCCCGAAACAGGTCCCCAGATATCAATGACGTGAGTAACACTGCCAACGACTCGGCGCCCTTTTTTGAACATGATAGGTGTATAGATGATTATGAGGGTTTTAACGATGACCAAGATTGCGACCTGGCACCCGAACTATTGAGAATGGTTAAGCAAGAGGAGAAACAAATCCTGCCTCACAAAGAATCAATAGAGATTGTGGAGTTAGAACACGGAAAGGAAATAAAAATTGGGACCGGTATCTCCGCGGAAACAAGGCAAGAGCTGATCAAATTACTTCAGGAGTTCAAGGATGTGTTCGCATGGTCATACCAAGACATGCCTGGTTTAGATACTAATATGGTGGTGCATCGACTCCCCATAAAAGAGGAATGCAAACCAGTCCAACAAAAGCTTCAGAGAATGAGGCCTGATGTCTTACTAAAAATAAAAGAAGAGGTCAAAAAGCAATTCGACGCAGGATTTTTAAAAGTGGTGAAATATTCAGATTGGGTGGCCAATATCGTCCCCGTTCCTAAAAAGGATGGAAAGGTACGAATGTGTGTGGATTACAGAGACTTAAATAAGGCGAGCCCGAAAGATAATTTCCCACTGCCTCACATTGATACCTTAGTGGACAACACGGCTGGTTATTCATTGTTCTCCTTCATGGATGGTTTCTCCGGTTATAACCAGATCAAGATGTACGAGGGAGACATGGAGAAGACCATATTTGTAACCATCTGGGGGACATTCTGCTATAAGGTGATACCTTTTGGACTGAAAAATGTGGGGGCGACATATCAAAGGGCCATGGTAACCCTATTTCACGACATGATGCACAAAGAAATCGAAGTTTATGTCGATGATATGATTGCGAAGTCCCAAACAGAGGAGGAGCACATACGAGTCTTAAAAAAGCTGTTCTTACGATTGAGGAAGTTCCAGTTAAAACTCAATCTGGCCAAATGCACTTTCGGAGCCAAGTCTGGAATATTACTCGGATTCGTGGTTAGTAAAAAAGGGATTGAGATTGATCCATACAAAATCAAAGCCATACAAGGACTATCGCCACCGAGTACCCAGAAAGAGGTTCGAGGCTTTTTAGGGAGACTGAATTACATCGCTCGGTTCATTTCACAGCTAACCGAGAAGTGTGACCCTGTTTTTCGCCTCCTCAAGAAACACAACCCAGGTGTATGGGACGAAGAATGCCAAAAAGCCTTCGACAAAGTCAAGCAGTACCTGTCCAATCCCCCAATACTAATGCCACCTAACCCGTACAGGCCGTTAATACTGTACTTAACGGTGTTTGAAAATTCCATGGGATGCGCACTTGGCCAACACGACGAGTCAGGAAAAAGAGAGAGAGCTATCTATTACCTTAGCAAAAAGTTTACTGAGTGTGAGACAAGATACCCACCAATAGAGAAGTTATGTTGCGCTCTGGTTTGGACCACACGAAGGTTAAGACAGTATATGCTGTATCACACCACTTGGCTCATCTCAAAATTGGACCCCCTAAAGTATATGATGGGGTCAACAACTTTGAATGGAAGAATGGCTCGATGGCAAATTTTACTTTCAGAATTTGACATAGTGTATGTGAACCAAAAAGCTGTAAAAAGAAGTGCTATAGCTGATTTTCTGGCCAGTAGAGCTTTAGAAGAATACAAACCCTTAAACTTCGATTTCCCAAATGAAGACTTAATGCATATTGCAGTCATTGAAGAAGACGCTCAAGAAAACCTCCATTGGAAACTTAACTTTGATGGAGCATCTAATGCTGTGGGTAATGGGATTGGAGCAGTATTGGTATCTCCAAATGGAGACCATTATCCCTTTACCAGCAAGCTTAATTTCAACTGCACCAACAACATGGCTGAATATGAGGCCTGCATCATGGGAATACAAGCTGCCATAGAGCGCAAGATCAAGCTGTTAGAAGTTTACGGGGACTCTGCACTGGTAATTTATCAACTTAAAGGCGAATAGGAAATGAGAGACCCCAAGCTGATCAATTATCGAAAGATAGTCTTAGAGTTGATGAAGGAGTTTGACGATATCACTTTCTGCTACCTCCCGCGAGATGAAAACCAGATGGCCGATGCTTTAGCCACTCTTGCCTCCATGATCAAAGTAAACAAGCAAGAGGACGTAAAATCCATCCAGATGAGCGTCTATGAGGTTCCAGCCCATTGCTATAGCATTGACGAAGAAGAGAAAGATAACCACCCGTGGTATCACGACATACTGTAATATGTGAAAGATCGTAAATACCCAGATCAGGCAACCGAGAATGATAAAAGGACGTTAAGAAGACTGGCCATTGATTATGTATTGGACGGAGAGATTTTGTACAAAAGAAGGAAAGATCAAGTACTTCTGAGGTGTGTAGATGCTGTTGAAGCAAAGAAAATTCTTGAAGAAGTACATGAGGGTACCTGCGGGACACACGCTAACGGCTTTACTATGGCCAAGCAAATTATGAGGTTTGGTTATTACTGGTCTACCATGGAAGGGGACTGTATTAACTACGCCACGAAATGTCATAAGTGCCAGATTTATGGAGACAAGATTCACGTGCCACCTTCACCTTTACATGTTATGACTTCCCCATGGCCCTTTTCCATGTGGGGCATGGATGTCATCGGTCCAATTTCACCAAAAGCTTCAAATGGGCATCGTTTCATCTTTGTGGTCATTGACTACTTCACGAAATGGGTCGAAGCTGCCTCATATGCCAACGTTACTAAGACAGCCGTTAGCAAATTTTTGAAAAGGGAAATTATATGTCGATACGGAATACCAGAGAGAATCATATCAGACAATGCTCTGAACTTGAACAATAGCACAATAGCGGAGGTCTGCAGTCGCTTCAAAATCAAACACCACAATTCATCACCATATCGCCCAAAAATGAACGGCGCGGTAGAAGCAGCAAACAAGAACATCAAGAAGATTGTAGGGAAAATGACGGAAACCTATAAAGATTGGCATGAAAAGTTACCTTTTGCCCTTTATGCATATCGAACGTCTGTCAGAACTTCTACTGGGGCAACGCCTTTCTCCCTAGTTTACGGAATGGAGGCAGTCCTGCCCATTGAAGTTGAGATCCCTTTCACTCAGAGTGTTGTCAGAAATAAAGTTAGATGAAGCCGAATGGGTCCAATCTAGATATGACCAGCTAAACCTAATCGAGGAAAAAAGGCTAAGAGCCATTCGTCACGGCCCGATGTATCAAAAGCGAATGATGCGAGCTTACGACAAGAAGGTTTGCCCTAGAGAGTTCCGTGAAGGGGATCTGGTCCTGAAGAAGATCCTTCCGATACAAAAAGACTTCAGAGGGAAATGGATGCCAAATTGGGAAGGACCTTACGTGGTGAGAAAAGCCTTTTCTGGAGGAGCATTGATCTTAGCCGAGATGGACGGTAAAAACCTGCCCAATCCTGTGAATGCAGACTCTGTCAAGAAGTATTTCACTTAGGGTAAAAGGAGGCCAAAGTGAAAACCCGCAAAGGGCGCTTTGAGACAAAAAAAAAAGGGGAAAGGCCAATGTGAAAACCCGCAAAGGGCACTTTGAGACCAAAGGAAATTTTGAGTTGAAAACCTGAAAAGGGCAGCTCAAATGTTTGATTGAGACCAGGATACAGATCTGGTTATGGGTGAAGCGACAGGAGGGAGCAATATCGTAAAGCGTCAACAAAACCTTTCAGAACTTCTAAACATATGTCAGGATAAGAAGGGCTTTCGAGAAATGTTATGCGGGGAGACTCACCCAGTGATATCTGGGGCATCTATCATTCAATCTTATATTCTAGCAAAATATGTTACCTTGGTCAATTGACTATATCCTAGCCAAGTTTTCCACCTTGATTCACTCATTTACTTTGAGCATTATGTTCAAATCATTGATTGTAGTTTTCCTTTTCGAGCATCTTTTATTGAGGCAATGATTAATGGGCTAATGATGTTCTGAACAAAAGGGATTCTAAATGTTACTCTGAAAAGTTTCTAACTAATACAAGAACCTGAAACAGGACTAATGTTTAGAATTTACCGAACTTAAGGGTGAAAAAGGGTCTATTTTGAGACCATGTGTTAATTACTTTATTGATTAAATAAGAGGGCAGTATACTACCAGTAATAAAGCCCTGGAGGCCAACGAGCGAGGGCGCCCTAAACATAGAAGGATTATCATGTTCATGACATTTCGCATTCATACATGTATCACTCATAATACATTTAGTTAGGAGTACTTGATTCATTCCGATCATAGTATCCTAATCATTTTGCACAGGCATAATCACATTTTACAGGACAAGTCCCCTTGATGACGGATGACAACATTCAGATATGGCATCCAGCAGTTACCGGAGCAGATCAATGATATAAGTCTGTCTTTCCTTGAGAATGCAAGAAGCAACTTGAAGTTAAAAGATTTGACCTTCCTGTGGTTACAGGGGCAGATCGAAGATTTGTCTTTCTTTGAGATTGTAAGGAGCAAATTGAAGTTAAAAGATTTGACCTTCTTGAGATTGCAGGGGCAGATCGAAGATTTGTCTTTCCTTGAAAATGCAAGGAGCAACTTGAAGTTAAAAGATTTGACCTTCCTGAGATTGCAGGGGCAGATCGAAGATTTGTCTTTCCTTGAGATCGCAAGGAGCAAATTGAAGTTAGAAGATTTGACCTTCCTGAGGTTGCAGGGGCAAATCGAAGATTTGTTTTTCCTTGAGATTGCAAGGAGCAAATTGAAATTAGAAGATTCGACCTTCCTGAAAATGTAGGGGCAGATCGAAGAAGAGTCTGACATCCTTGAAAGTGCAAGGAGCAGATTGTAGATAGAAGATTTGGCCTTCTAGAGATGCAGAAGCAGATCGAAGATTCGAGGCTAAACCGAAGAAAATAAGCGCTAAGAGACCAAGATTCGGCCAGACCGAGCAAAATTGGCCCTTTTTGAGTCTTTGCTCTATTCTCGTTACACGACAATGAGCAAAGAGGGGCAGCTGTAATCGGCCCATTTCGCCCGGGCCCAAGAAAATTAACCTAAATAAAATATGAACCAAAATACAGTCCTTAGCAGTCTAAATTTACACACCTAAGCCCAAATTTACAGCCCAAATTAAATAACCCATACAACTCAAACGGAGCCCACTCCTAACCCGCGACCCGAATGGCCTAAAACGGGAGTTTGTTGGACCACTGCCGACCCAGCCCAAATGGCCTAGGCAGAGTATCAGGGTGCAAAAAAACCCTAGCTCCAGCGGCGCGCGCGTGCACCTTCACGCACACCGTCTCCAACAGGTCTTCTGACACCGCCACAAGAGTCTGGCACCGTCATTCAGCCCCGTCCCATCGCATTTATTAACGCCGTCACCTGCAAAAACAAAAGAAGGAGCTACGAGCAGAAGGCAGGGACAGAAATGGGGAAACAGCGTAGGAACAGTGACAAAAATCATTATTATACTCGGCTATAAAGCCAATGTAAACAAGAAAAAAAGGACTTTTTTTTTTTCCTTTTTAAGATCAGAGAATCAAAAACACTAGTGAAGAAGAAAAAAAGATCGATAACACTTGTAACCGGAAATAAAAAATCAATCAAAAACGGAACTTTGTTTTGAAAGGTGAACCCTTTTTTCCTTGTCCTCCGTTTCATTCTTATCTCTTGCTCTTTAACATTTGCTGCATGAAAGAAAGACATTAGCGAGAATCGCTTACCTTTGCGAGCGGACTGCCACACCGTCGTTCGCTCCGTCGCAATCGGGGTCTGGACGCGGTGTTGAGGCTTTAAATAAACCGACTCTTTGAGAGTCTGTCCCGATGGGAGCCAGGCTAACCTTACACGACGAACCCATCACCGATTTAAAGGTGCAAGGTGGTCGGAGGGCTTCCTGGGTTTGGCTCTGTCGCGGTGGCTTAGGAAGAAACCACCGGGATCCCTTTTCCCTTTTCTTTTCTTTTCTTTTTTTTTTCTTTCTCTTTTTCTCTTTCCGTTTCGGCTGCTGTGGAATAGTCTGATAACCTTATGTTTAGGGTTCCTTCTAAACCCTTAGGAGCCACCTAAAACGGCACCGTTTAGGGCCTGATTTAGTGGCCTTAAAACGGTGCCGTATGGCATCTAAACCCGTGTGACCCAACCCGGGGATGGGTAGACCCGCGCGTTTTAGCTTTGGATGGTGTATTTACACCTTTGATCCTCCAAACTGGCAACGATTTCCGATTGGGTCCCTTTTATGCTTTATTCTTCCGTCCGAAATCGCCCCTTTAATTTAAGCCTCTATGCGATTTGGCCCCATTTCGAAACGTAGCACCTTGAGGGCTGGTCTATTTCCAGTTTTGATCCCTGTATTGGGAGCCCGTGACTGCCTGGGTCCATTGACCATTTTCCAAGTTTTAAATTCGGCCCTAAGTTGTAGTTTTGTTTTCAATTCGGTCCTCATTTCATCTTTTGATATTTTAATAATTAGACTGCATAATTATATTATTATTATCTTTAATATACATGCTATATGTATTATTATTTTTCTTGCTGTATATTGCGTATTCATGTTCTATATACCTGTATTTTTCTTAATATTATAGCTAAATGTATTCTCTTACATTATTATTTTATTTAGATGTCTTTAATACTAAGATATATATATTTTATATATTACATCTATATATGTTTTATACGTTACGTACACCATACTTTTATATCTATTATATGTATTTCGTATTTGTTCTTTCACATTACTTTATATAGTTTTTTTTATGCTATTATATTATGTATAATACTTATTTTAAAGTTGTATGTTATATATATATACATGTACTATATTCTTATATTAAATATGTATATCCTTATTTCTCATAAGTATATGTATTTTTTTATATTATCTCATATATATTCTTAATATAATATTTTACATGCTTCTAATTTTTTCTAATATCATTATCATCTATTATTTTAAAGCCGTATTTTATATATTATGCATATATATTATATTCTTATATATATTTAGTATATATTTTCATTTTAATGGCTATATATATTTTTATGTTATTTCACGTATGTATAGACTATAGTATTTTTTTAGGTAAATATTTTAATGTATTACACATGTACATTTTAATATTTTACATATTTTATGTATCCATATATATTATGTACATTATATTTCTGTATTATATATGTTTACCATTATTTCACTTACTTTCTATATTGATATCTTAAATATTATATGTTTGTATACACATATTTATATATATATACTTTCTTCACTTTAAAAATCTTATTTTAAATAATATATTGTTTATTTAAATCGTTATTTATTTAAATTCTTATAGCTCAAAACCATTTTCTATAATTGTCTATTTTTATTGGCTAAAAGTTTTTATTTCATTTATTTTAATTTGTCTTTCATCTCTTTTAACTTTATTTATATTCTTTCGAATGTTAATATTATTATTTACGTACGATGCCATGCTATAATTGTGGATATTGTGCATTATTTGGCATTTGTCGATTATAATGACGTGTTAATAAAACGTATCGATTATGAATTATTTCTTCGCTTGGTATGTTATTATGCCATGCTTATACTTTATAAAAGTCGAATTTGATATTATTTTAGTAAAAATCCTATCCCAAGGTTTCCAAAAATATCATTCGTGTGTGGATACTTCGGGGGAATCGAGCCTTAACTTACTAGGTTCCGATTTTTCTCGTTGGACCCAAGCTATTTAGCGTCGCTTTCAAAACCCAAAACGTGCGAGTTTTCAAATAAAGCCCATTCTCGAAACCTCGAAATGCTACATCCTAACTTACTGAATGTGGCGTTCAATGTCTCGAGATAGGAATTTCAAAATTAAGGTAATATTTTATATTTTGGAACTTCGATAAGTCGAGCCCCAACTTACTGGGTTTAGATTTTTCGTTCGACCCAAAATAATTAAATATTCCTTTTCGGTTTAAATATATGAACCTTTTAAACAAAAAAAGACGAGCTTAACTTCAAGAAATTGAGATGCCGCATCCTAACTTACTGGGTTCGGTATTCTCATTCCTGTGAAATAAGCAAGTCTCGATTTTTACTTCGACATTTTCAAATGTTTTTAATGACAGGGATCGTATTTTAAAATTTATCAAAGTTTTCAAATATTCGACACCAAGACGCTAATTAATCAATTAGGTACCAATTTTGGGCGTTACGAGGGTGCTAACCCTTCCTCGTGCGTAACCGACTCCCGAGCCCATTCTTTGATTTTCGTAGACCAAAATTAATTATTTTAATAACTAAAAATGTTTTATTAAAGTAATTTAAGGTGACCCGATCGCACCTCAAAAAAGGTCGGTGGCGACTCCCGTTTTTCAAATTTTAAAGTCGATTCCCCGTTTTTCAAAAAAATGGTTTCGACAATCGTAATGTGATGAAGTAATAAAAATTGATCATACCTGGAAACTAACTATTATCACGATAAAAGGCAAGTGCACTTATCGAATAGTAGTATAGTTAATGGCAAGACCGGAATATCGAATCCAAGGAACTAAAAGTACTAGTAATGACTTTCTTCCTATTATCTAGCCTAAAAATAAAGAGGGGTTTTGTGTAAACTAATTAACTCTAAACTAAACTAAGGATGCGACAAAGAGTAAATTGGGGAATTGCTTTGGGAAAACTGAATGATAAAGACAATACCTAAGGAAGAATCCACCTAGACTTCACTTTTTATCTAACTCTGAACTAGACTTCATTCGACTTGATCCGTAGAGATCCCTAAATTATGTTAATATATCTGTCGAGAATAAGAACAACTAATCCTAGATTGATTAATTGAAATCTCTTTTTAATTAAAACCCCTAGTCTTGCATTAACTCAATCTATGGATCCCCATATTAGATTTGACTCTAATCCGGTAGATTTTTGTCATCCTATGTCTAGGATTGCGATCAACTCCACTTAATTGTGTTGGATCTACTCTTAAACAGGGACTTTTGCTCCTCTGCCTAAGCACATTCGACTTAAATTAATATCCCGAAAATATCAATTCAAGAATTAAAAAACACAATTAAGAACAATTCGAATATTTATCATATAGTTCAGATAACAATAACAAGATTCATCTAAGGTTTCATCCCCCTCAGGTATTTGGGGGTTTAGTTCATGTTTATAAAAAGAAACATCTCAGAATAAGGAAAAGAACAAAACATAAGAAAACCCAAAACTTCTAAAAGGATTGAAGGGAGATCCTCTATCTTGATGTAGATCCTGGCTTCTAAGATGGATCAATCGGCTTTCCTTCGAGTAATTCCCTACCTTTAGCTCTCCGTCTTGGCGGGAAGACTGTTCTCCCTTGTAGTTGCCTCCTAGGGTCTTTGTATAGAGTTTGGAATGTCTTTCTTAGCCCCTAAGTAGCTTTTTCTGCGTGAAATTGAACTTCATCACGACAGGGACACGCCCATGTGAGTCGAGTCTAGGCCATGCTCAAGCCTGTTAATGTGGCACGGCCGTGTGTGTTACCCGTGTGCTGAACTCTAGGCCATGTTGTTTCCTTACTTTAGCCCATTTTCTCCGTTTTCGGCCCGTTTCTTGTTCTTTTCACTCTCCTATGCTCTCCTAAGTATAAAACATGAAATTAAAGGATTAGGAGCATCAACTTCAACCAATTCACTGATAATTCATCCATAAATGTGCTAAAATATGGGATAGAAATATGTATACTTTACAGTTTATCAATAATATATACGTTATTTATTTGAATAATGTTCATAATTTGTCTGAAAGGTTCGGTAATGCTCCGTAACCCTATTTCGGTAACGGTTTAGGGTTAAGGGGTGTTACAATTTTTGGTATCAGAGCTATTCAGGTTTAGCCAATTCTCGGACTAAATCAAGCTCTTTATTGAGTCTAGAGGTACATGCCATTGTTGAGTCAAAACTAAGTTGGGATTTGGATGCTGATATTATTGTTTGATTTTGTTTTATAGTTAAAATGTCAGATGAACGTATTGATGATACTGACCAAGAAATGTATATTGGAGATGATGAATCATATGGACTAGATGAAACGGAATCAATTACACCTAGTGTAAATTCAATACGAAACTAACCCCGTAGTGAGGAAAGAGGATATGTCAGATATAGGGATGATTCTCATTTATTACAAGTTATTGCTAATGTTTTACAACGAGTAACGGGGACTGCTCCTACTACGACATCTGTACCTACTCCTAGATAGGCCCCAATTAAAGAATTACAAAAGTACGGTGCCACTAAATTTTTGGGTTTAAAGGGAGTTGATCCATCCACAGCAGAAAATTGGATGGAGTCAACTAAAAGAGTTTTGCAACAGCTAGAGTGTACCCCCCACAACATGGAGTTTGCCTTTAATGTCGCGACATATGGAACACAATAAAGAAAATCTAAGTCTGCCTTTAATGTCACAACATAGATTGAGGGTGTCGCAACATGGATTAAGGGTGTCATGACACAGGTCCTGGCGTGTTGCAACATTGACTCTGTGACGAGAATAAAGCACAAAGTAAGGGCGTTTTGGTCTGCACAATCAAACTTAAAGCTCGAAAACATGAACTAACCTAGGGTTAAGGATGACAGCTACCTAAAGGCTATAAATAGGCTCATTTAGCATACATTATAGACAATATTTGATTAGTTGAGATTCTCTCTTTAGATTTAATTTCGTTTTCTTAGGTTTTCAGAGTTTCATTTATTTTGTTCTTTATTTTCTTTCAAGAGATCTGAGTTGTAAAGGAGATCAACTCTTGTGGATTAGCATTCGTTATCAATATCAATTAGGCTTTTCTTAAACTCTTTACTATTTATTCATTATGATTAATTGTTCCATTTACTCCATGTTGTTTATAAAAGCTATGTGGAACTAATCCTTTTGTGAGGGATTAACGAGTGGAAGCATGAACTTTTAACTATTTTATAGGGTTATGTAATGGATCAATTGTTGGGAAAGGAAGAATGTGAAACAAACCCTCGGCTTGACAACTTTGAGAAGTTATCAATGTGGGAATTAACCCAAAATTGATATTACCCATTCGTGAACACCTTGACCCCAAACCAGTCTGAATTGTGAGGTTGGAATATAAGTAGTTCTTGCTGACTCATTATATTAGTGGAAGATTAGAAGATTCTGCTAGGGTAGTAACTAATTGATTGACGAAGAACCAAGAAGATAGTTGATTGAGATTGCTAAATTGAGCTAATCACCCATCTTCAGATTTGATTCACTTTATTTCTCTCTATCTCTTGCAATGTTAATTCTTTTATGTTATTTTATTTTATTAATTTAAAAACCCTAAAAAAACCTCTTATTTTAATATCATACTATAACTTATTTAAAAATATTAATTAGGTATAAGTGTTTAGGTTAAGATTGATTTAGTACTCGCCTCCCTTGTGTATGATCTTCGGAGTACTTACTTACTTCGTTGTAAAATCTATTTTACAACTCAACCTGGATACTTATGGATACCGCCTTGTAATTCTTCATTTTATTGCATTATTCACACTTTAAACGTTAGCATGTCCAGAGACGGTCAGCATGCCAACCATATCCCAACATTTCTACTAAGTTTACATTGGTCATATATGATATTCAACTATTCATATATATATATATATATATATGTTCATTACTTACCAATCATAACAAAAGTATTCATAGTCTTTCATAAACAAACATATTTCCAATTCACATCCAAAGTAATTCATATCACTTTCACATGAACATCATGTCTCATATTCCATCATAACTTCACATATTTCATACCAAAAATCATTTCAAGACACAATTATGCATTTAATCATAATTCTCTTACATTTATTTTCCAAACTCATTAATGATAATAAATATACTCCTTTGAACTTAGCAAAACAACCATTCATTAAGTATCATACATATCATGCCAAAATGTCAAATGCGCTACTGTTCAAATATTCCTTAGCATATTTAATTCATTTAATCATTTAACTCTTTCTCTAAACAAGAAAGTATTGTAAGTTTCTTGAGAACATACATTCAAAAGCATCAAAATAAAAGGTAAGCTCTTCTAATGGCTTCACTCTACCATTTTTTCTCTCCCTTTGCTAGAATCTCCTATAGCTAGTTTTTTTTCTCCATAATTCATACAAAGAAAAATAAATACATATCAACGACACATGGAGCTAATGTTAAATGAACAATTTAATGGTTCAACAACCAAATATCAACTTATAAATGTGAACTGAGATGATGAAATGTCAAAAATTCAATAGCTCTTACATTTCTCACAACTTTCTCACACTTACTACCAAACCCTAGATGAGCAGGTGATGAAGATAGAGATTCAAATATGGTTTCTAGAAAATTATTTTACGAGAAAAAATATGAAAAATGATGAAAGTTTAAAGAGAGAAGGGTGGAAAATGACAACGGAAATAAATGGAGAGATTTTTCTCCTTTTCAACTGAAGAGAAATTAATGAACTAGTAGAGAAGGAGGTGATGGTAATAAGAGCTTTTATTTTATCTCTTAGCTTTGCCATTTTTCTTCCATAAAAAATCCACTATCAATTTTTAAATTTTTTTGAATTTTTTAAAAATTTTATAATAACTTTTTTTAGTTTTTTTTTTACAATTTTTTACAAAACTTTTAAATAATATTAATAATTTTCTATATTTTTAGATTTTTAAAAAAATTTTGATTTTAAAAAAATAATTAATGGTTGACGCGGCGACATATACATGAACCAAATAAAAGATGTGAAATTTGAAAAAAAATTTATAATACATTTTCTATTCATTTTAGGATGATTTAACAAAAATTACAAGTTCAAATGTTAAAAGAGGTGAAAATTAAATAAATGATAAAATGACCTTTTTTTTTTATAAAATTGGGGGGCTAAATAAGTCATTAAAATGAAAAAAGAAATTTTTTTCTAAAATTCTAAAATTTAAAATATATATTAAAAAATTTTGCCAACAACAACATCATGGCCTTGTATGGAATGACATTTCCATTTCCAAATCATCACTCTCCCCCAGTAATGATCCTTATTTTTTACCTTCTTCATAGCCCACTCTAATTCAGCCGACAGTTGGAAGCTTAACCGTTCATGGCTAATAAGAGAGATCACATTGAGTTCCATAATTGCTTTAATTTGTTGAAATGGAGGTTCAATTTTGTTGGGGATTGACCCGTATAAACAACGAAATAGAAAAGGTAGAGAAGATTGAACACAAATTTTATGTGGAAAACTCCTTCGAAGAAGATAAAAAACCACGGGCAAAGGAACCTTAGGCTTTTCACTAAATGAGTAAATAAATGAGAATACAATATGTAGAAAATAAACATAAATGTACTAAACTTACAAACTCAAACCCCAAAAACAAAACCCTAACTTTCATAAAGTTCTCTCAAGAGGGGTACAAAATTCTCTCCATAGTTACCATGAAAACTCTCACCAAAATCCATCTACTACTACATCTTTTCACCCCCAAAAGAAAATCCCTATAGTACTATATCTTTAATTGCCTTTTAATTGACCTCTCAAAACAGGGATATAAGTGTAACACCCCTCACCCAGTCTGGTTGCTAGACTCAAGTTACGGATATTACAATAGTCAACAGAACAGTTACATGCAACTTTAATTCAGTAATTCATTTAAACATTCAATAAATCCCATACATTCACATAAATTATGCTTTGCGAACAAAATCAGGTTTAAATTGAGCTTGCCAAAGCTCTAAAATCTATTTGGAATCCAACTGAGACTGAATTGAAACAAACAGAAACTATGACAGGTAATTCACAGTCAAACATGGCAATTTTTTTTCATATCAATCATTAAATATAATATATAGCCATATCTAAGCCTCAAACTAGCTTACGTGAGCTCTAGAATGAACTTGGAAAAAAAATGGATCAAATTGGAATATTTTCAAAAGTTAAAGACAAACATGCAAAACAAGGGTCACACAGTCGCGTCTCCAGACCGTGTAACTCACTATGCCCGTGTGGCAACTTCTAAATACATTTCATTAGTCACACGACCTATCATACAACCATGTCACAACTCGGGTGTCTCACACGACCGTGTTGCACGATTGTGTCTCAACTTGTGTGCAAGTGTTACATGGCCGTATGGTTAAACTGTGTAACAAACTGTAACCGTGTGGGCTATATTGAAAACATTTTTCACAATGCACACGGTCGTGCCTCTAGACCGTGTATCTCATACGATTGTGTGGCAAATTGTGTGAGACAAAGAAAATTAGGCCATTAGACCAATTTTTCAAACCAAACATTCCAACACTTCAAAACGTACTTAATGCATATTTACTACCTGTTCAAGACAGACCAAAATTCATACCATAACATGCCATATCTTTTCAATTCAAGGTGGCCATTTATACTTCATCAAACATAACTTTTGTGTCATCTAAATAGTCCATTTATGTGTTTCAAGCATAAGTTACCAAAGTGCCAAATTGCACCTATTAAACATTTTACTTATATACATTCATTAGCAACTGAAGCATTGAATTTATCATTATACGTCATCATATTCTTATTCCATAATCATATTTATCACATTTGCCCAATCATTCCACATTCAAAATTTTGCCATTCATGACTTTATTTTTAGCTTGTCATCAAGCATCTTGCACACTTAAATGCATAACATGCACACTTCCAAAATCAAACATCATTTAAATATAAGATCACATACATCCTGATATTCACTTATACAATATGAGCCCTATATACATGCCACTTAACCAGGTTAGGAACAATAGAAAATATACCGAATCAAGGTTGGATAGCCTGGGTCCCGAGTTGATCCAATCGATGCGTTTTGCAATAAGACCTAAACAAAAACAGGAAAACAAAACAAGATAAGCATTACTATTGCTTAGTAATTTCATACAAAATTTATTTAACTTACCTTGACATTAAATTAACTTAAGCAATTAGAATATGTTGGTATTGAACTTGACAACCCTTGACATCCTTATGCTTTCATATACATTTCAACAAAACAACCAATAAGTTAATTTGTTTACATATCAAGCACTTATAATACGAATCACATTTACTTATGCAATATCTCAATATAACATCATTTATGATATCCAATTCATACTCAATTCATAAGCATATAATTAAATTCATGTTCAAATTACATTCAAATCATGTTCAATCTTTTGACCATTTATAACTCAAGTCATTTTGTTCCATTATCATTCACAACTTAAACAATATAACTCACTTTGGTTCATATTTAAATAAATGAACTAGCTACTATACTATTCCCTGCTATCGTAGTTTCATGACAAGATGTGAGTTTATCACACACGAATCATATAACATTTATGTCATTCCCCTCTCATTTATCTAATTCAGAATCGATATTTAACATCATTCAAACAATTCCATTATAAGAATATCAGGGGCCCAATGAACTATAGCAAACATAACTCGAATTCACGATTACCTACACCACACAGGGAGCATTGTAATGCTAACAGGGGCACCGAAGTGCAAATCACGTACAAGCACACATTCTAACCTTATTGGCATGCAAATCGTATCCTAATCGTTTAATAAGTTCAAATGGGCATTTATACAGGATTCTAAACATTTACAAAACAGAGGCACTTCTATGTTTTCAAAATTCATATCATAACCAAGTCGCAATCATTTTGTATCTCACATGAATCATATTCCTCAAGAATAAATGGTTTACAATTAGATCCTTAATCTTTTCTCACATTTAGTACTAATTATAAATGATTTAAAATTTCAAACACTGGAGCTATATACACGTTTTCATTTTTCAAATACATTTCAAACCATGTAATATCATCATATACATCTCATACATTTATATAACAACTTCACGTTTAGTCGACACCACACATCTATTGATATTCATCATATATTTTGTATTTTTACGATTAAATCCATTCGATGCCAATATTTTATGTATATAATATTTCAAACTAACAATAAAACAAAATAATACAACATATCAAGAATTAATAAAGTAAGTCCATATGAACTTACCTAACTAAACCAACAACAAATATGATACCGAGGACTATTTCACAATTTTTCTTTTTTACAATTAAGCCCGATTGGTTTAATCTTTGATCTATATGATAATTAAGTTCAATTTATCAATTAAAATACTTTACAACACTCAAATACATGCATATGACCTATTAATTTCATTTTAAATTTTTTTTGAAGTTTTACATTTTATTCAATTTAGTCCCTAAAACCTAAACTAACATAACTTTCACACTTAAACTCCGATTTTTAAACCTATTTTAAATTAATCCATCTACAGCCCTCTATTATCAATAATTAAAGAAATTTCATATCAATTTTGAAATATTTACACTTTAGTCCCTATATTCAAAAATAAATAATTTTTACTTTACAAATTAGTCCTTTTACATTTCCACACTTAATATCTAGCCATTTAACATAAAAAGCCTCAAGCATTCATTAATGGAAACTTTTATAAACTTTGAAAATTTTAAAAACAGAGGCACGGTATAGCTAAATCAAATTACACTGATATCAAAAACATAAAAATTATGAAAAACGAGCTTGAATAAAACTTACATGCAAAAAGAAAAAGTTGGCTAAAACTTCCTAGCTCTTCACAATGATGGTTTTGGTTGGGAAGAAAAAGATATGAAGATGATGGCTTTGCATGTTTATTTTATGTTTTAATTAAACTTTAACTTATGTTTTCTTTAGAATTTAATTAAAAATTTAACTAATACTAAGCTAAGGAATGGATCCAACCGTCCAACATCATTAGAAATGGTCTATTGGCCATCTAAACCCTCAATTAATTACCTTTTAAGCCTTTTATCTAATAAAAATAAAAAAGCAATTAATTTTTACGATTTAGTCCTTAAACCTTAATTAGTCACTAAATTGACAAAAATTACTTATCAAAAATTTAATTCACCTATACAAAAACTTTTTAAATATTTAATAAAAATTTTTATGGGCTCGGTTTATGGAAACGAGGTCTCAATACCTCTATTTTCAAAACCACTGATTTTGAATTGATACACTCGTACCTTAACTAACTTTCCAAATAACCAAAATTATTGGACCGAAATTCAATATAATACTGTAATGACCTTGTAAATATTAATAAATAATGTCTACTGATCCAATCATCGAAAAATAGAGTTCCGAAACTACCATTTTCGGTATCACTAAAAATCAGGCTATTACAACAAGACCCCTTTAAATAATAAGATTTGAGGTCTAATCATACTAAAATATCTCGAAAGTAATCTTAGTTTAATTGGGAAAAGATAGTAGATTTTAACTAGGAGAAGAAACTAGATTTATGTGGGGAACACGTCACGACATCTCAATGTCCCTATTCACGTCATCACGACGTCGTCTATTGTCGCAATGTCGGGAAGCTTCTCATCATGACGTCACTGTCTCTTTGGCTGAAAATATGAGACACACCCCACAATTTTGTTGCTTCAACCTTACCAGCTCTATGTTCAAGTCATTTGGGCCAAATATAGATGGGGTGGGGTTGTTCCATGGGCACTTTGCACTAATAATTCTTCTTACCTTTAAAAGGGATTAGTCATGTATGGGAGACGGTATAGGGTGGGGTTGTTTGAAATGTTGGTAATTACATGATAGTTGATTTTTGGAGGGATTGTTGAATTTCAGATTGTGGTTTGCTTTTGAATCATTGTCTATGGCTAGAGACTATTTCGAACAAACATGTGTTTGTTGTCGAGTTGACCAATGTGTATGGCGAGTTGGATTGGACTTAGCTTCAACTCTTGTTGCTTGATGGGATCTTACGATAAATTTTTACATAGCAACCCCTGATAGTAGGAGATGTTAATGATTTTCCCATATGACATTGGGATAAACATTTTTTCTTCACCACAAGGTCGATTTATGCCTTTTTGAGTGCTACCATTACAACTTTGTCACCTAGTCGATGGAGGATCGTGTTGAAACTGGCCTGTCCATAACGGGTTAAAGTCTTCCTTTGGTTAATAGCCTAGAATAATCTATTAACAAATGAGGTGAGTTCGAAGATAACCGCCTATAAACGAGTTATCGTTTATAGAATAAATATAAGAATTAAGAACAACGGTATCTGCAAGTGCACAGGTCAAATTGTAATATAGTTGTACAACGAAATACCAGAAGTATTTTGAGGATCGTACCCAAGAGAGGATGGAATAAATAATAAAAAATATTTTTACAATAACAAGTCTAAGTAGTAGTAGTTATTTCCTATATTATGATTAACCATAAAATATATTAAAAGGATTAAAAATAAATAAGTAACAAAAAGATAACGAGTAATAAACAAACGAAATAAATCGATAAACCAATCATGAAGATTAACTCGTTTCAAAGTTTGTAACTAACTTCGGATTAGGGTTTTGGGATGGACTAGTAACTGATTAACTAATTATTACGTCTCGGCTTCTAATTAACTAATTGATTAGTTGATACTTGCTTATCTTCCGACCTCACTTTCTCAAACAAGATAAATTGCGATTTACTTGGTTCAACTTATCTTCTAACCTCGTTTAGCTTATGATAACTTATTAAGGTTGTCAAGCCTAATAGTTTAAGAACACATAATTTATACCAACTAATCCTTCTCAAGAAACCCGAATCCTCTATTAATCATATCCCCATCCACTCGTTAATCTCCCTTAAGGGATTTAGCCACTCATGTTATTCATAATCTCACCTTCAACCATTCGGAGAAGAAAAGAGATTTGAATAATCATGGATTTAATACCAAATGAGGAATGGAGTGGCAAATCTCTCAATTGGAATAAAGAAATAAAATGAATACAAAGGAAAATATAAATTGAATACTTGAGTTAAATAAACAAGTCATTAAATTAAAACTAATTCAAGAAGAAAAACAACAAAGTACTTAAAAAGTCAAAAAGAAAATAAACTAAAACTAATTCTAAACTATAGGGTTTTTGAAGGTGTCTAGGACGATTTAGTTACATTCAACCCTTAAGGTCTCATTTATAGAGCTGTTGGTAGCCCAAATTAGGTTTTCGACACGTCTTAGATCTTCGAATAAAGTTTGATTTTGTGGACAAAAATATCACCGAAATACTTGGGTAGCACGTCAGCCTTGTGTCGTTGCCACACCCCTTGTATGGCACAACACGACACGCAACTTCAGCTTAATGTAGTTCTTTTGGTGCTTTGACGTCTTGAGAAGCTTGTGCAACACTCAACCTTTGCTTCCACTTCAATTAGGCTTTTATATCTCTATCCTATACACTCAATTGAACAAATTAACACAACCTAAGGCCTGTGTTGGCCTTTTGGGTCATAACACTTATAAAATGTGTTAAAAACACTTATTTTTATTAACTTTTAATCCTAAGGCCTAATTACTGAAAATGTAAATTAAAATCCTAAATTGCTTAGAAAATAAACTCATTAAGTATGAAATTGACCCAAATTAACTACTACATTTGACGACAGGTCAGAAGACACCTTGTGGTTGATCCTTATTGTCAAACCTGTAGAAGTGAGGTTGAGACCATTGGCCATGTCTTACGGTTTTGTCTTCTTACTATGTTACTTTGACTGCAGCTTATATGAATTGATAAGCTACATGAATTTATGAGTCTGTTGATAGAGGAATGGTTGTTTACTAAATTTTGTGAATACTGAACAGTTCGTTGTGAGCCCATACAATTCGGAGTGTTTGTTTGGGGCATTGAGTTGATGCCTTTGGAAGCAACAAAACAATAGGATCTTTAATCATGAATATACTAGTCAGGAGAGTGTCGTTTATATAGCTCATCGATTATGTGGCGAGTAGGTTGTTGCTTCATAGGACTAGTGTATGTCCCATGGGAAACACAAAGGCCATGCGATCACAGTTTTATCTATTGGGCTAAGCCAGATGTGATTAGCTTAAGGTGAACATTGATGGGGTGAAGAGTTTGCATGTTGACTATGCAGCTGCTAGAGGCTTGGTCAGGGACCATAATAGATATTGGCGAATTGAATTTGCTTAGAACATTGGGATTTGTTTGGTATTAGAAGCTTAGATGTGGGGCACTTGTGATGGTTTACAATTGGAATGAGAGATGAGTGTAACGCCCAAATGGTTGGACGAATGACCCTTCAAGAATTCAACTTTTAAAATAAGTATGAGTAATTTAATAATCAATTAACAATTCCACAGGGTTTTTCTATTAAAGCATAATATATGAAACGACTTTCTGATAAAATTCATCTCTTATAATAAAATGTCCAACAATATACGAGAATCTAATTACAATTTGAACTTGATTTGAAGAGTTCTAATACAAACAAAAAATATAGATTTAAACCACGCGATACCCCGATATTTACACATGTTACAAAATAGGAACATCATACTCACACAAGTTTGGATATGCTAGCTTAGTTCCTTAATTCTTCCCGAACTACAATTTAGTATTACCTGAAATGAAGAAAAGAAACATGGTAAGTTCATGAGAAACTTAGTGAGCTCTAAAATAAGTTACATCAAATTTTAAGATTTTCCAAGATTATTGTTAAGCTTAAACTTATGAGATCATTTTCCACAGCTTATATTTGAGCATAAATCACATACTGGCACAGTAGAATGTGCATGAGAACTCGCTCTGTGAAAGATCGTGAGGCATATAGTCTCTTTATATAAACTTGTTGCAAATATCTTCATATAACCCACTGAAAGGAGAGAGATTCATTTCAGATTAACTTGGTGGACAATTCTGCGAACTCTTTAATGCAGATTCTAAATGCAGACTCGTACACTCAAACTCAGAAGAATATTCATGGATACAACGACTCATACATACGTATTCATAGAAGAACTTTACAATCATGGCAGATTCATACACGCGAACTTTGTTGCAGACTTCATTTGGTGAAATATCATATTTAACTTTAACATAAAACTTATCGAATAAGTCTAGCAGACTTTCATATCATTCATAACTTTAACATGCCATGGCCATGGACTTGCTTACACATATATGGCTTAAAGCCTTAGACTCCACAGAGTTTCATACATACATAGAACCCACATTGGGTTATCATCATTTGCGTATATATCTCTGTACAATCCAACTGAACCTCCGCAAAGCTGAAAACCATGCATAAATATTCTCCATACTATCCACTTTAACCTTCGAAAAGTTAGATAATATGTGGCACAGAAGTGCACAATGTGACCTTTCTTCATCTTTCATCCACTAAAACAACCCTCCGTACTCTGCGTGTAACACCCCTAACCCATATCCGTAGCCGGAACAGAGTTAGGAGGCATTACCGACATTTACAAAACAAATACAGATAATTTAAATAATTTTACTATTTATATCCTAGATTAATCAAATTGCCCCTTAATTGGACCCTCGAGGCCTAATTTAAATATTAGAATCATGTCGAGGCGAAATCTCAAAGAATTTTTCACAAAATTTCAAAATTTTCTTAGGTACAGAGCGCACACACCCGTGTGATCAGGCTATGTGGCTCACAAGGTCAAATGACCTGCCCGTGTCTTAGGCCGTGTGATACTTGAGTAGGGCACATGCCCGTATCCCTAACCCGGGTAACTCTCTAACTTGTAATTTATTTAGGTGTAGGGGTCACATGGCCAAGTCACACACCCGTGTGCTAGACCATGTTCTTCACACGACTGAGACACACGCCCTTGTCTCTGCCCGTACACTAATTTCTAAGCATTCTGTTTTTCAAATTTAATATGTAAGGGACACACGGCAAAAACACACGCCCATGTGCTAGGCCGTGTGTCACAAACGGTCAAGACACACGCTGGTGTGTCTACTCGTGTGGATAAAATAATGTCAATTTCCAAGCCTTATTTCTCACCCATTTAGTCTTTTACCTACACCAACACTTTAACACATTCAAGAACCAATTCAAAATATTTAACTAAGCCTTAACTAGATTTTGTATATAATATATCAATTCATATAGTTAAGTATCTAAAATTACAAATCAACCATTCATACATATAGGCATGTGCATTAATTTTATACCATTCTTAACCATCATCCTTATGCTTATATCATCTCATTATTTGTCCATTTCAAACACATATCAAGCATGTTAAACCATAATTATATGTAACCCCAAAACATGCCAAATATAAGTCATACCAATGGCTAGTTACAAATAAAACATTTATAAGCCAACATTGGCTAATCAACCTATACATGCCATTATATCCATAATTGATTTACCATATATACCTAATGGGCTAATAGATAGTGTGAGTGATCTTCGCCAAGCTTCCAATCCAATGAGCTTCCAATTTACTATAGAATAGGAAAAAAATAAAATAGAGTAAGCATATAATGCTTAGTAAGTTCGCATAACTTGGTAATTAACTTACCATTTCTTTATATTCAATATAAACATGCAAAGCACAATAAATCAATTTGATCACGAGCCCTAGCACATGTTCTCATCACCATTGTTAGTAATATATTATATACAAATATAAGAAACATGTATAGGCTCAACACTCATCAGATTTACATGTACAAATATTTTCCACACCATGTATTCATATAACGTATACAAATCATAAAACATACAATTCACTAACATTTCCTGCTAAACACAATTTCAAATGGTGAATTCACTTGATTGAGCTTAATATCTATAATTACATAAATCCCATCACTTTGATCCATATGACTCTCATTTATCTTTGTCAAATTGGAGAATGTCTTACAAAATTGAGTACTTGGTTTATCTGATGCCATAGTCCAACTATGGTCTTGCACATATGTTGCCATGGCCTTGCCATGGTTTTACACTCGTATTGCCATAACCCAGTTATGGTCTTATCATTAGGATGCCATAGTCCAACTATGGTCTTACACTTATTCACATATCGATGCCATAGCCCAGCTATGGTCTTACACGGAATCACATAATTACATACCGATGCCATAGCCCAGCTATGGTCTTATACAGAATCACATAATCGCACACCAATGCCATAGCCCAGCTATGGTCTTATACGGAATCACATATTCACATATTGCCACGGTCCAACCATGGTCTTTTTCATCAATTCATCTTTTATTACTAAACGAAAGTACTCAATCTTGCGTTCTACTCAATTTGAACTTTTAAATCAATTTTCATTCTTTTACAATTTTCTCAATTCAATAGCAAACATATGAATTAACATATCATAACATTCCTAAAAATTTACAAACAATCATTAAATTCAGCCATATGAACTTATAAATAGAAACGCTCATAAAGCATGGGTGTGTCTACAACATATGCAGGACACTACCATTTCAAAAAACAGGACCTTGTATCCACTCGACTTTCATTCATTCAAACGGAATTTGACATTTATCGGGTATTTCTGGATATGTGATCATTTCACATATTTATAACATTTATAAAATCGTTTAATGTTTATCAAGCAATATCGGATACTCAATCTATTTCTTATACATAACAATTATACAATTCACATATACAACACTTAATTCAAACATGTATTTATAACATTTTTCATTTAAACGAGGCTTAACTATTATCAAGTATAGTCAGGCATGTGATCAATTTATACATAAAGCATTCATACAATTCACACATACAACATTTATTTCAAGCATAAAATATACTAAATTGAGTTACACGAACTTACCTCGACAAATGTTCGTGCACATAATATCTATTAGTATGTAATTTTCCCTTTTCCTCGTTCTAACTCCGAATTTGGTCTATCCTGATCTATATAAATAAAATTAACATCAATTCATGTCATTTTAATTCAATTCACATATTTGGAAAAATTACCATTTTGCTCCTAACTTTTTAATAAATGACGATTTCGTCCCTAGGCTTGGAAAATGAAATTCATACAATTTTATTCATTGTTCCAAGCCTAAATATTTTCATACATATCAATAGCAGCCCATAGATTCCATGAAATTTTAGAATTTTCCATAAATTTAACACTTTTCAATTTAATCCCTAAAACATGATTTCACCCAAAATTCTTTGATAAAACACCTTTAAACATCCATTAACATCTCAATTGCATCATCAAATATCTAAAATCATATGAACTTATCAATGGTATCTTTCCAAACTTTCAACAAAATAAAAAACTAATGAAATAGTAAGTTGGACCTAATTGTAAAAGTTCCAAAACATAAAAATTTCAAGGAAAAAGCAAGAATTAAACTTACATGGAGCTAAATATGAAAAACCAGCTTGAAACCTCTTCAATGGCTATTTTTCTGCTGAAAATGATGATGATTTTATCTAGAATTTCAATTTTTCTTTTATTTCACTTAATTTAGCAATTACAATTTTGCCCTTATTTCACAAAAAATCTCAGATTTTTCTAAGCTATGCCGCCTCAGCCACTTAAAATGGGTCCATTTGCCCTTTTAGTCCTCCCTTATTTAATTGTTAAGCTATTTAATCACTTTAGCAAGTTTTGTGCCTTTTTCAATTTAGTCTTTTTTATTCAATTGACTATCAAAACGTTAAAATTTTCTGACGAAACTTTAATATTACCATATTGACACTCCTTAAATATTTATAAAAATATTTATGGCTTGTTTATAACACCGAGGTCTCGATACCTCTTTTTCTCAATTACTTAACTTAATAAATCTTTATATAACATAATTTTCTGTTTCAAAAATCTTTTTAAAAACCCTATTTAACTCGTAAATATTAAATAATATAATTTACGAGTTTATTTTCTGGATTTGATGGTCTCGAACCATTGTTTCCGACATCACTAAAATTCGGGCTATTACACCGTGTATCATTCATAATTATAACAGATATATAGTAGCATTCAACTATTCATTTTATTGATAATACAACATATTATATCAAACATAACATTTAGTGGACCATTGCAATGATAACTTCATCAATAATTACTTTCCTAGTAAAAGTTTATCAAATAGTGAATTGGAAAGTATAATCAAACATGGAATTGTAAAACAATACTTTATATAAACCATTCACGATAGTGTAACTCATTATCAGTAGAACATGAAGACAACCACAACATGAAAACACAATATTGATATACATATATTTAAAACAACCACAAAAAGTTTGAGTTTAGAAACTCACCAACAAATACCCTGATTGACACAACTTACACCTGCTTAGCCTTCCCTTTATCACTTGGACCTCATCTTTCTTAGTTGGCTAAATATAAAAATTATATAAAGATCAAAATGGAGGTATATATATGTAAGAAACTTTAATCCATATGCATGTAGAATAATTATAGCTAGTATCTACTACTTTAACATCACAATTCAAAATGAGTCATACTAAAATCCCCAAACTTTCTTTTCTTTTGCTTAAATTGAAATGTATATAAGAGCTATAAAGATTACTAGATTGCTAAGTTCTCAAATATTTATGTTAACACCTTAGATTTTTCCTTTCATGCAACCCGTTTCTTAGTTTTCCTTCCTTATAGAATGAACCAGAGAAGAAAAAGATAGAAGAATGATAGAAAAATGAATATCAACATGAAAAACCCTTCCTATATATAGTCTTTTCCACCACCGCTTCCCTTAATCCCAAGATAGTCAATTTTATTAATACCCTTAATCATAATGTTTCCCACTAACGGAGACTCTAGTTTTAATTTGATGGAACTAAATTTAAAACCTAACTATTTACCCAACCAGCACATAAAGTTCACACATTTATACTAGAACCCACTTAAACAGAAATTTTTTTTAATTAAGTACTTAAAATTTCAATTTTGCCAAACCTTTAATATTTCTGGGTGTTATAATGGGTGCAAGGAAAGTCATCTTAGAAATGGATAGTTTGGAAGTTGTTACACTTCTGCAACGACCTTTGGCTGATATCTCGAGTTTGGCCATAGTTCGTGATGTTCACTGACTATTAAGAAGGCAATAGAAGGTTCAAGTTGTGCATGTTTACAAGGAGAGAATCACACTTGCTGATGCTTTGACCAATTATGCTTTAAAATGCCCTATTAGATTCCACTATTTCATGCAACTACTAATTGAAGTTTTGCACGTCCTGCATGATGATATGAGCGATCTTGGCTAGCCAAGATGGGTGACTGTACAGTCAAGGGCGTAGTCAGGGGGCTGGCAAGGGCCTTGACCCCCTTAAATGGAAAGATATTAGGCTCTTTAAAACTTTTAAAAATTTAAATTAGTGAAGGTAAAATTGCACTTTATCCCTCTAAAAATGATAAAATTTTGATTTAATTCTTTAAAAATTATAAAGATATAAACTCTAAAAATGGTGAAATTATATTTTTACTATTATAAAAATTATAATTTAATTTTACCTCCTAACAAAATTTTCTAACTTCGCTCTTGTGCAGTTAAAATATGTTATTTCTTTCTTAAAAGAAAAAAAAAACCACATAATTGGTTAATAACCACATCATTCATAACATGCAAAAAGGACAAACACATGGAGCGTTTCCTTTTTCTTTTTTTCATTTAGTTATTAACCGAAGAGTAGTCTAAATACCAAAATCGAACAAATAAAAGTTTAGACAAAATCCGTATAGTTGAAAAGTTAAATTATGATATAAGCCATAAAAAGAAAAAAATTATCCACACGTGTGGGGGAGAGCACACACGGGAGATCTTTGTCTTGTTTTTGAAAAATGATAAGCATGATATTTCTCGACCTTACAAAAATCAGCGCAGTGTTTACTCAATCAATTTCCCGCTTCCAGAAAAAAGGCTCAATCATCTCTTTTGCTTCCTTTCGTTCGTTAAACCCTTTAACATAAATGCACAATCTTTAGGGTTTAATCTCCTCTTTTCGATTTTCCCAGACCTTAAGAAGTCGATGCAGTTGGGGTTTTGGGAGGTTTATCTTTAGCTTTCACGCCAGTTAAAGCACACCAAAAAATGGCAGCTTCCACTTCCCTATCGCTGTGTCCGTACATATTATGTTGCAAGACAAGCCCTAGAAATCGTTACATTTCTTGCTCCGTCGGCTCTCCTACTCCCATAGGTACTTCTTCCCTTTTTTTCTTCTTACAATTCTTTTTGATTGCCGAGAATGTGAAGTAAAAATGAGATTCTTAAGCTTTTACGTTTTTGTTTCTTTTAAGCTAGATGGGATGTTAGAATGGTTTTTGAGTGCTTTTTAAGTGCTCGAAATAAGGCGAAATGGAGGAGTTTTGGAGTTCATTGGTTAATTCTTTTTATAAGTAGTGGAACGTAGGATAGAGAAATAAATTGAAAATTTTAGTCCAGTCTTTTATAGGCTCTTGAATTGGATGAATAGCTTATGGCGATTGTTTTCTTCAGTTATATTGATGGTTTCTTAACTGCTTTCTCATGTTTTAGGTACACGAAGAACTAAAGTGCCACGTAAAAGTTCAGGAAGATTAGATGGGGCTAGAAAAAGTATGGAAGACTCTGTCCAACGCAAGATGGAGCAGTTTTATGAAGGAACAGCTGGGCCGCCACTTCGGGTCCTTCCGATTGGTGGCTTGGGTGAAATTGGGATGAATTGCATGCTTGTTGGGCATTATGACCGCTATATTCTAATTGATGCTGGTGTTATGTTTCCAGAGTAAGTCTTGTGCATTTCATTTCTAGGAGGATTTTAGACTAAATACTTTTATGTGTAATTTGTGCTTATAGTAGAGAAAGTTGGTTATGTATTCTAATTTCTGTTACTTTTAAAGAAATTTCCTAATATCAGAAGACAGCCTAATTTTGACTAAGTTGTTGATCTTTTATTTGTGCAAAAATATGTCAAATATGCTGCTGCAGATATGGCTACTTTTCTTTCTTTGCTTTTCTTTATTATATTAATGTTGCGGTTTACTTTGACATCATTTCAGCAATGATGAACTTGGAGTCCAAAAGATTATACCAGATACCACATTTATTAAGAAATGGAGCCACAAAATTGAAGCAGTTGTGATTACACACGGCCATGAAGATCACATTGGTGCGTTGCCTTGGGTAAATTCTTGTCTGTCTAGCCTGTTAGTCTTTTATGCTTACCTTTTACTCACCTGTTAAATAGTTCCTAATAGGGCATCAAGACTTCTTATCACTTTCCTTTTATAGTGAAGTAAGATGAATGTTATGCTTTAGAAGCCTTTGTTGGTGCCTTACGCTTTCTGTGTTCTTGCTACCATGAAGTTGTTTTGTCCATTTTCAATGAAAGGTGAATCTATACAAGTTGCTGCTCAAGGAGTAATACATTACCTGTATTATGAGACACCTTCCTGACTCAGTTTCTTGACCTTTGCCACTGGGCAGGGGAAATGTTCTCAGAATTTTGTCTGGTTCTTTTCATTTACATTACAGAGCATCACTGCTTTGTGCACGGTACTGTGGTCGTTAGTTTTAGATCCCTCAGTAAAAATAGGAAAGTAATTAAGAATAACAAACGCTAGCTATGTCTATGCTGGGTTAGAATCTTTCAGCATAATGTATTGGATTTGTTGAAAAGACTGAAATTCTGTCTTTTTTTTTTTTGTTGTAGATAGGAAGTACAAGAAATAAAGAGATAAAAGAAAGGAAAAAACTCTACCTAAAAATAAGTGATCTAATACCTAAACTTTAGGAACTAGATATTTACAAGAAACGGAAAGATAATAATACACAATATTTTCCACAGGATTGATTAGGGTTTTTCAAATACTAAATAACTATTAAGTTGCTTTCCTTGGAAATTGGTATGGTAATGTAAATGTTATTATTATTGATGGTTCTAGAGTCTAGGACAGTGTTCATGTTGCATTTTTTTTTTTCTTTAACATTATTTTACGAGTTTTCTTTCTGTTTGAGCAGGTTATCCCAGCATTGGATCCCCATACTCCCATATATGCATCATCCTTTACAATGGAGGTACTTTCTATGGATGCAAAAGGTTTATGATATGTGGCACATGCTTTGTTTGAAACCTTACTATGTCTCATTTCTTATGACATATCTAGAAGTATTGGCAAAAATCACTTTTTTTATGGATGCAGATGTTAAGGTTCTAAAATCTCTAATAAGCATGACCTTTATTAGAGATTAAGAGAATGAATCCTTAAAATCTACCTTTTAATATTTGTGAAACTTTGTCTTGGTAACTCAGTAGCTATTGGAAGTTATACCTCTTAGGCTTCTTTTGGATTCTATCACACCCATTGTAAGATGGCATCTTAAGGGGACATGCCTCTTTATTCCTTTACATTGGCATCCAAGTTCTCTTTGGATAACATGAGGTGAAATGCGTTGAAACAAACACAGCCCAAAATTCTTATTGGCACTTTGAGCTCCATTGAACAAAAGCTCCTCCTAGTGGAGGGTGTTGTTACATGTATACCATTCTGAGCTATTTGATTCAAAGAAATTTTGAGTCAATTATTTTATTCAATTAGATAATAATAAAATTATTATTATAAAATAATTATAAATGGATTTATTTTGCATAAAAATTCAATAAACATACTGGTTTTATGATTATGAAACTAATATAAAATTAACTAAAATAAATAATTACTTAAACAATAAATATAAAATATGGTTTCATATAGTTTTATTAACTTTTAATAAAATTATTATTTTGACTTTATTATGATCTTTCTAATTATTTGCTATTTATTAATTTCATAAATATCAAATAAGCTAAATTTCCTTATATATAATTACAATATCAAGTGTCTTTAATGGTCATTTTACATTTTCACTATAATTCACTTCACTTTCATCACTGCGATTGGACCCAAACTCATATATTATCATTGATTTTAATCTCACCGCTGCAGTATCCTATCTCACTGTTACAGTAAAGAAAATTACCGCCATCACAGTTTTTCAATTTTAGCA
Source organism: Gossypium stocksii (assembly GCA_020496765.1). Classification (NCBI taxonomy): domain Eukaryota; kingdom Viridiplantae; phylum Streptophyta; class Magnoliopsida; order Malvales; family Malvaceae; genus Gossypium; species Gossypium stocksii. The sequence goes on from CM035622.1 coordinate 74,291,053, forward strand.
AAGCTAATCTCACCACCCATCAAAATGGGCTCTTAAAGTTGTTGAGAGTTTATACCTCTCAATTAACTATATTATTGAATGCAAAATGATAACTTACTGTTTCATCTTTATTGCCTCTTGCTAAAATGGAGTGTTGACACTCTTGCATTCATGTCAACAGCTGATTAAAAAGCGTTTGAAGGAGAATGGGATTTTTGTTCCGTCTAGACTTAAAGTATTTAAAATTAGGAGGAGATTTAAGGCTGGGCCATTTGAAATAGAGCCTCTCAGGGTGACCCATTCTATTCCTGATTGTTGTGGACTAGTTCTTCGCTGTGCTGATGGAACAATTCTTCACACTGGGGATTGGAAGGTGGGTTTTGCCCCTTGTCTATGCATTTTCTTCTCTTGTTACACTAAAACTTTCAAGCCACTTAAACTGTTAAGAGTTGACAGATTGATGAATCGCCATTGGATGGGAAAACTTTCGATCGACAGTTTTTAGAGGAACTCTCAAAGGAAGGAGTAACACTGGTATGAATCCTGTATCTATTCTTCTAACTTCCATGAGTGGTTTTTTAGAGCAGATTACAGGGGTTACTATTACGGAGTGGAGGTGAGGGCCTGTTAAAGGTTCATAAGGGACTTGGACATGATCTATTAGTTGCATATTCAATTTTCTGTAACAAAACCAAATATAGGAATATAATTATTTCAGTGATTTGACTCATGATCGGAGCATTTCTACTTAGACTATTTTAATCAACTAAGATGATTGTTTAGAATATGATATTGCTTGGTATTTGGTACTTTGTGATTTGTTTTGTTGCAATTCAAAGATGGACACTGGCAGCTGACACCTTGCATTGCTTATGTCTGTTCTTTGGCTTCCTAGGTTATTTTAATAATCTCTTGTGCTTTAATTAAATCCACAAAAAGTAAAGAGATATCTGTTGTCTAGATTTGTCTGGATCTTTTAAGATACAATTCATATGATGCAAATTGAGCTCGTCACTTCTTTCAAAACTGTTCCAATGAATGTGTAATTCAGTAAATTCATATTGTTTACAGATGATGAGTGACTCAACCAATGTATTGTCACCTGGAAGGACAATTAGTGAAAGTGCAGTAGCGGATGCATTGTCGAGACATATTTCAGGTGCTAAAGGAAGAATTATTACTACCCAGTTTGCTTCAAACATACACCGGCTTGGAAGCATTAAGGCTGCTGCAGATGTAACTGGTAGAAAGTTGGTATGTTTTGTCTGACTGCAAAGCTATCTTGTGAATCTAGTTGTCTGAATGATAGGGATGTCAGTTTTGACAGCTGAGATATTGTGCTCCTTGAACTAGGTATTTATTGGCATGTCATTGAGGACATATCTAGATGCTGCTTGGAAGGATGGAAAAGCTCCAATTGATCCATCAACTCTGGTATTCATTCTTTTGTGACACAACTTTCTTTCTTTTACCTATATAGTATATGGTTGTTTTCTTGAGACAAGTGTTACTCTTTTACTTTCCTTTTAAGTTCTAAGTTTGTTGTTATCAAATTAAGCTACTCAGTTGCTAAACTGCCCTTTTGTACAAATTATGCAGTTCTTGTTTAAGCTTATTTAGTGTGAAGTAAACCCTTAAATAAAATGATGGGATTTGTAATTGGTATCCTCTTTTGTGATTCATACCTTTAAGACATAACTTCGAACAAAATCTATCCCATAAAGATTACTTTTTGTCTCTTAGCGATGTTTATGTTGGCTCTTCTTTTAGCTTTAAGCACATCCTACTTGAATTTGGATATCTTCATACTGCTTTTATTCATTTCAATCTTACATTTTCCAAAAGAAAAAAAGAAAAAACGGAACTGCGTTAACTGAAACTCTCGTATCATGTACAACTGATTGTTTATCTTGTATCATTTGCTCTCTGCTCTTTCCATTACGATTTTAGGTGAAAGCAGAAGATATTGATGCCTATGCTCCAAAGGATTTGATAATCGTCACAACTGGATCCCAAGTAAGTTAACCTCTCTGGCTCTGATGAACTACACATTTAGCTGGCCTGTGACTAAGTGCTCTATTGTGTCAGGCAGAGCCACGTGCTGCCTTGAATCTTGCATCATATGGAAGTAGTCATTCCTTTAAACTGAACAAGGAAGATGTGATTCTTTATTCAGCTAAGGTAATGATAATGTACTATATGCATTCATTTCTAACTGAAGAATTCTTTGAGCTCTTAATGACTGAATGTTTGCTGATGAAAAAAATTAGCAGTGTGGTCAAACTTTTATTGTTCTATCTAGGTACTATTTCCTATGCTATGGGATAGGGTTTTTTTTGTTTGTTTGTTTGACAATATACGGGATAGTTTTGGTATATTGATTATTATTTACTATAGGTTTTCTAAATCTTGCTCCAAAGTCATTGATTTGTTAAGATATCATTTTTAACCTCAATATCAGGTAATCCCTGGTAATGAATCTCGGGTGATGAAGATGCTAAACCGCATATCAGAGATTGGATCAACTATAGTGATGGGTAAGAATGAGGGGCTGCACACTTCTGGTCATGGATATCGTGGAGAACTGGTAAGATGAGTCAACATTGTTTTGCATGATTTCATTTTAAAAAGGTTTTTTGGTCACTTTCTTGTTCCTTTAACAAACAAAATACAAAAGGATAAGGAAACAGCATGACATTTAAAACTCAGGATGGCATGTTCTACATTATTGATGCATTCAATTGTAGGGCCTCTGGCTGCAAGATAGCATGAATTTATATTTCTTTCTTAAAAAAATAATTATTTTGTTCCTTCAGTAACTGTTAAATAAAGGGGGTTTACTAAGAATTTGTTTTTGAGTTAAAAAAGAAAAATCAGGATGTGAATTGGATGTACTATGGATGTGATCTGAGTCGACCAAATAAAAAATCTTAGATTTTGGTTGTGATGTTCTTTTTTTCCTGTTGTCTTTACTTGCATGTAAAACACAGTCTTAATGGTTTTATTTTGAAGGAGGAAGTACTTCAAATTGTGAAGCCGCAACATTTTTTACCTATACATGGAGAGCTTTTGTTTCTAAAGGAGCATGAGCTACTTGGAAAATCAACTGGCATTCGGCACACCACTGTAAGTTGCTATTATTTCTATTTAGGAACTTTTTTGCCGATTCTCTCAATTTAATTTGATTTTTGATTCGTCATAGGGGTTGCTTCAACATTATCTATCATGGTAGAATATGTACATTATATGAAAATCGCTATCATTGTATCAGGTTATAAAGAATGGAGAGATGCTTGGGGTTTCTCATTTGAGGAATAGAAGAGTTCTGTCTAATGGTTTCAGTTCCCTTGGGAAGGAGAATTTGCAGGTTTGAAATCCTCAAAAAGCATTCATCATTTTTCTTAAAAAAGTTAATTGAGAAGGATCTTCATGAATTTAGTCTTAAATTGCAGCTAATGTACAGTGATGGTGATAAAGCATTTGGCACATCAACCGAACTTTGTGTTGATGAGAGACTAAGAATTGCATCTGATGGCATTATAGTGGTCAGGTAGATAAGTTTATATGCTTAAATGAAGTCTATATATGTTTCATATTTGTTGACATATTAATATATCCGTTTTGCAGCATGGAAATTTTACGCCCTCAAAAGATAGATGGCATGGTTGAAAATACCTTAAAAGGGAAGATAAAAATAACTACTCGCTGCTTATGGTTAGACAAGGGGAAGCTTTTAGATACACTCCATAAAGCTGCTCATGCGACACTGTCAAGCTGTCCTGTGAATTGTCCTCTAGCTCACATGGAAAGAACTGTTTCAGAGGTATTGAGGAAGACAGTAAGGAAGTATAGTGGTAAAAGGCCTGAAGTCATTGCCATTGCATTGGAGAACCCGGCTGGAGTTCTCTCTGATGAGCTGAATGAAAAGCTATCTGGCAATTACAATGCCGGTTTTGGGTTACCAACATTGAGAAAAGTGGTAGATGGGCATCCAAGAAGGGGACTACCAAACAAGATGAAAGCAGAAGATGACGGTATTTTGCATTTAGAGAATGCCTCGGAACAAAGTTTATTAGGTTGGCCCTTATCCTCTTTTGCTGCCCCTTCCAATCTCTCTCACTTGTTCATGCTAGTGTCCATCTTTATGCATGTAGGCACATAATTTGATTGGATGTGTGTAGTTGTTGAAATTGTCAATTTATTGAGGTGAAAGCTAGTTCTCTTTGCAATTTAAAGCACCACTTTCATTGATGTCTTCTAGTCTGTCATGATTTCATCAAGCAGATGATGATGCTGAAGCTGGAAGGTTCTTACCTGTGGAAGACACCAGCACTTCAAGTCCTGACTATACAGACAAGCTTACACCCAATACTGATGATTCTAATGAATTGGAGGAACATGAGCCAGAAGTTAAGAGTGATGGCACTGCAAGCAATGGAGATGGCTCAGAAATGACAGGCTCTCAACCAAAGTCGTCAAAGCCTAAGCGGAACAAATGGAAACCTGAAGAGGTTAAGAAGCTAATTAAAATGCGGGGGGATTTGCATAGCAGATTTCAAGTTGTGAAAGGGAGAATGGCCCTATGGGAAGAAATATCTACAAGTTTGTTGGAAGATGGAATTACTCGAAGCCCAGCGCAGTGTAAATCTCTATGGGCATCTCTGGTTCAGAAATATGAGGTTTGTTCTTTCTCTTTTTAGTTTTTTTTTTTTTTTTTGGAACAGTGGGTTATATCTCTCTCAATATTTATTCTAGAGTAGCAGATGTAATGATGGAAGATGTTCCATGTGGCTTTAGTTTCATGGATATTCATGTTGACACCTCTAGCTTCTCCGGCACATTTAAGAATTTAAATCTCTAGTTAGGAATGATAGAATCTATGTTGCTTCAACTTTAATTTTTCTTGAAGCGCTCATGTCTGACACTTGTGTAACGCATGTCTAAACATGCTTATGGGGATATGATTCTTTGAGAACCCTCCAAATACATGGAAATCTTGAAAAGAAAAATTGAATAAACCTGTGTCCAACACTCATACCCTTGTCGTGTAACATAGGATAGAATGATAACATCACAAAGAAATTTGAGATCCAGGTACTTGCTTGAACTAGGATGCTACAATAATACTTGCATCATGTCCTAGGTTATATCAGTATTGGTGTATTATGAGATTAAATAGCGGCTGCAACTCAACGTTATGCCTTTATTCTATGGTTTCGGATCTCTCTACTGCTGAATATTCATCGAAATTCATTGCGATAGCATTCATGTACATAACTGCAATAAATGCATATACAGCTGCAATTTAAATCCCTTTGATCAAGAATGTTCAATTTGTTTCCCCCCTATCACTTGTGTTGCTTACTGACAACTATTGGCATATATTTGACAGGAATGCAAGAATGAGAAGAGAAGTCATAAAAGCTGGCCCTATTTTGAGGACATGAATAAAGTTTTATCTGATTGAGGCAACAGCCACAACATGACTCAAACTTTGGAGGGGAGATGCTAAACATATGAACTATTCAAATATAGCCTGAACCAAGACAAGAGTCATAATAAACAGGGACAATTGTTGTAACCATGGAATTCAAGGGTGAAGTTGGAGGAACGGGAAACGAGGAAAGAGGCTTGTTTTGAGGTCAGTAAAGTGTTCGATTATATATGTACAAATGATAAAAATGGGTCAAATCAGATAGGCTATTAATGGCAATAATCTTGTAGCAATAGACTTCCTGTAAAATTTTCTAGTTTATATAAGCCCTAGCCCATAAGGGAATAACAACGGTGGAATTTACTCTTTTGTTTCTCTTTTGAATTCAACAACGGTAGAATTTACTCCCCCCACCCTTCCTTTTCTAGGCTAAAGTAAACAAGGCCCTCACTAAAGCTCGCCCTTATATCTAATTGAGTTTTTAGTGATGGAACTTGATATTTTTTGTTAACCGAAACTCTTTATTGGTCGATGGGGTGATTGATAAAAACCACTAGAATTTGACACATGGCATGACCATGCCATGTGGATGTATGTTGATATGGCATGTAATGTTAGAAAAATTAAAAATAAAATAAAATAAAATGTATATTTAAAATGAACTCGAACAATCATTTTTTCATTTTTATTCTAGATAAATTTAAAATTATAAAAAAAATATAAAAAGTTAATAATTATTTAAAAAAGTATAAAAATTATAAAAAAATAAAAATTATAAAAAAATTTAAATATGTAAAAAATCAAAAGAAATTGTAAAAAATAATAAAAATAGCATTCAAATTCATTCTAAACAAGTGAAATTATACAAATTTTTAGAATTATAAAAAATTAATAATTATTAAAATCTTGTGGTAAATCCATTGATAAATGGATGTCCATAACCCTCCAAATTTATCCTATTGTAACCTCTAAAAGATGAATGCCCATAACCCTTAAATTCATTATCTTGTAACCTTCAAATCATTTATAGGGTACTTTAATGTTGGTTCTTAATGCTTTGTAACTTATGGTTTTTAAAGCCCTCTAATGGATGCCAATATGAAAGTTGAATCATCCTCTCATCTTCTGTTCTCTTTTGTTCATTCTATATTTCTTTTAAGCTTTATAACACGTTATTAGCACGAGCCTTTACAAGTTTATAGTGAAATTCATGTCATTGCAACTATATATAACTTGCCCGTAAAGCTCTCGCTGAATTATATACGGTGTACGCATTTTCATTATTGTTTTAATATGTTAATCATATTTTTATAGAAAGAAAAATATTCAAAGCATACAAATAAATTTTTTTCTAAACTATTTTGGTTTATTCACCATTTTTTTAAAGGTTACTAAAACAAATTTCATTATTTCAATTTGTTTTAAATTATTATTTTGACTATTTCTCTCTATGCCAATATTTGACATACATATTATTATTCCGTAAATTTGATATAAATAATTGAATTGTTTTACTATTGAGGATGTTTATTATCTTGATCTTGCTTAAAGTAATAATTCCTTTTATCGACAATCAAAATTACCCTCTATGATTTCCATGATCTTAGACAGTAAGATGTAAAGTTTCTACATGAAGTTTATGTTATTTAATGTTTCATATTTGATTTTTATTTAGCTAATTCATGGTCAATTATAATTGTTTTGATTAACTTATTTTATTTGTATGATCTTAGAATGATGCTGAAAGATTTAATATTAGTATGGATTTTGATTCGGTGCTCTTGACATTGAAGTGTCTTAGTATCATATAAGTTATTTTAACATAAAAATTTTCTATCGATAAATTTTGAATATGCTTACTTTTTGATAAAATCATCAAGACTCAACGTGGAATAAAGAAGTTGCTATTAAAACTTTCGTAGAAGAAAAGAAATTGAGGTAAGTTTCACTTATCATTACATGCTTATATGTATTAGTATTTTTGTTCATAAAAAAATGTTTTTCTTAATATATGCTATTTGATAATTACTTGGTAATTGTATTTGAATGGGGATAGATTAATTTTAATGTTATAAATAGATAGATTTTTGAATCATGATTCATAATATTATCAAATTTTTGAATCATGATTCATAATATTATCAATCATTTTTATTAATCAAGGCTTAAGGTTCATCATAATATGTGACCTTGCATTGGTTCTTAGTCATCATTAAACTAGTCGTTTTATATGTTTATTTGATGGCTTCAATATATATATATATATATATATATATAAAAGTTTTCTAAGTTCTATACATAATATGTTTTTGGATTTTGATATTATTTAAAATTCTCTTAATCAACAACGATTAAAGTTATTACATTCTTTCACATCAAACAATCAAATATTATTTCACATTAAACATGTTTATTTAAAGTTATTTTAATGACAAATTTTGAGGAATGTCTAAATTGATTTTTGGATTGATTCTAATATATAATTTCAAGAATAGTTGTTTTCATTTTTAATTTTTGAATTATTTTGGTTGGAAATATTTTTTATAAACTTAAAAATGAGATTTACTATATTAATTTGGCCATTGACATTTCTATGGACATTGTTTGTATTAATTGATTGTTGTTTGATAAGAAACATAAAAAAAAAAAAGTTGTGTGGTTTGATTTTGTAAATGCCTTGTATTTTTCCTATTATATAGCCCTAACAAACTTATTACTTTTGTAGAGATGTTAAAGGTAGTTCATACGTTTTATATTATTCCATTTGTTAATTATTTAGAGAAATAATATGAACAATTATAAATGAAAATATTTTAGTGAACATGAAACGTATTAGTTTGAAGTAAATTTCATGCATGTCTACAATGGTTTATGAAATTTTTGCTAGCACTAGCATTATATTAGGTTTGATATTTTATATGTCAGTTTCATCCATACTTGATTTACAATAAATTCCATGTATGACTTGACTATTTCTTTCTAGTTAATTTAATATGCAAAACTCTTGTGAAAAAGGTTTTTAAAGTATTTTGAATTAATCTCATGCCTTATTATGACTAAACAAATAATGAGTTATTCGTTCTAGTGGTTCTACTCCTCTCCCCGAAATGAATGTAACAATACATAACAATTATAAAATTGGAACCTATTGTCATTATTGATAAATAGATGAAAAAGATGTATGATTCGAAATGTTGCTACATGTTCATTCTTAGAATATAATTACCAATGATTTATACTAATTAATCATTCTTTGAGGCGGATGATATTTATATAATCTTACTGGTAAAGAATATAATATACATTTACATTATTATTTGAATTAATTTTTGCATATTCCTTGAAGTAAATGTATACAATAAATATAACAAATTTTATAACCACTTTTGATCATTAAAGTCAATTTGGACATTTAAAGTTTTTGGCATATTCCCTGAAGTAAATATTGCAAATAATTGTTTGCAAATTATATATTTTTTTATTGAGTTAATGACATTATGGACTTCATATTGAGGTAAACATTTCCACAAGTAAATTTCATAATATTACTTATATGTGGATACAAAGTAAAATAAATGACAAAAAAATTATCAATTGTCAAAATTTATATTGGCATTATTAGTACAATTGAAAAGCATGTTAAAGTAAACCAGAAATTTATTGATACAAATATATTTACTACTTGGCGTAACCAGTTAGACCATTATAGACATATATGATGTGAAAAATAATTGAAAATTCATATAGACATTCATTAAAGAATAATAAGTTTCTTTAATTTAAAGAATTCTCATGTGTTGCTTGTTCTCAATAATTATTGATTATTAAAAGCTCACTAGCTAAAGTTGAGATTTAATGACTTGCATTTCTAAAATGCATATGGGTCCATTCATCCATATGGTTGATGATTTTGATATTATATGATTTTAGTATATGCATCTATAAAATAATTACGTGTTATCAAATTGCAACCTATCATTTACAAGATTGCTTGTTTGAATGATTAATTTTAGATTATGCAATTAAAACAATTCATCTTACTAATGCTGGTGAGTTTACGTCCCAAACTTTCAATAATTATTGTATGTCAATTGGGATAAAAATTGAACATCTTGTAGCTCATGTTCACACATAAAACAATTTAGCTGAATCTTTTATCAAACGCCTTCAACTAATAGCTAAATCATTACTTATGAGAACAAAGCTTTCTATTTCAACATGAGATTGTGTTGATTTTCATGTTGTACGTATCAAGCCAATAAATTATAAATACTCCCCATTACAATTAGATTTTGGTCAGGAACTAAATATTTCCCATCTTAGAATTTTTGGATGTGCGATATATGATCCAATTGCTCCACCACAACGCACAAAGATGGATCCTCAAAGGAGGTTGAGAATATATCTTGGTTATGAATATCCTTCTATAAGTAAGTATATTGAACCATTAACTGGAGATTTATTTACTGCACAATTGGTTGATTGTCTTTTAGATGAAACAACATTTCCAACATTAGGGAAAGAGAATAAAAGCTAGAAGAATAAAGTACTTGAAATGAATTATCATTGTCTAAGATCCTTGAACAAAGCTATTTGAACTAGAAGTTCAATAGATAATTCATTTTACAAATCAATTATCAGATTCATTTATTGATCTAAAGAGAATTACAAAATCTCACATACCAACTGAAAATGCTCCAATACGAATTGATGTTCCAATAGGGCAAACTATTAGTACAAAAGAAATGAGCAGTATAAGACCAGTAGCTCATGTTCACACATAAAATAATTTAGCTGAATCATTTATTAAACACATTCAACTAATAGCTAGACTATTACTTATGAGATGGTCATATAGTGGAAGTGGGGGTTCTTAAAGAGACCTATGGCATAACTAATTATAAAACACAAGAAAAGATTTAGGTACGTGAAAGTGAAAATGAAATGATGAAAATAAAGAGATCTCGATAAGTTATATCAATAGGAGAAAAATATGGAATTAAAAAAATATAGTTGTCGACAATAATTTTGCTTATAATGTTGCCATTGAAACAACAAAAGAAAATAAGGATACTGAGGCTAAATGTAACAGCCTGAGATAGGTTTGAGTTAATTGGTTAGAGACAAAAGTTGTGAAATTATAGTGATTTGAGTTAATTGGTTAGAGAACAAAAATTGAAAGGTTTTAAAGGGCAATTAAACCCATTTATTAGTGTATCGCCGGCTAAGGAAAGGAATTAGGAGTGGAAAAGTCAAAGCTTGACATTAGGTAGGATATTTATCATTTTAATATTACCTAATGGCCTAGCCTTCACCTTGCATCATTTCTTCTTCCTCTTAGCCGATTTTCTCAGCCAAAAAGAGAGGGTATTAAGCTTCAAATTTTAGCAACTTTTTAACACTCATAAGTAAGTGATGTTGTTGATTTTTTTTAGTAATTTTTGTACTTTTGGAACCCTTGTAGCATGAGCTACATTTTGAGGGGTATATATTGCATTTTGGTTGAAAGTTTTAAATTTTTCCATGAATGTCTAAGTGATATTTGTTGGAATTTTTGGGAAGAAAATGAGCTATTGTTGCTTAATAAACAACTTGTGAAAGAGTTTGCATGAGAACACATGGAAAATGGGCTTATTTGTGAAGAGAATGAGTTGCTTTGTTAAATGCTTGAATATTGGTTATTTGAAGTTGTCTTTTGGATAAAAGGGCTTAGATAGGCATGGTTGATAAGGAAACTTGATAAAAAAACAATTTTCGAGCTCAGGGGGCAAAATGGTCATTTTGCCAAAGTCTAGAGGCAAAATGGTTATTTTGCCAAATTTATGAATTTTGGATTGTTTAGTTTTAATTGATGATTAAATTAGAAAATTTTTATTGTTATAGATCAAGATTTGCCAAATCTGATATTAGACCAGGGGAAAACCAAGCAAGTCGAGTAAATTGAATCGACACCTTCATTTTGTATACCGAGGTAAGTTGTAGGTAAATGATACAACATTTCTAATTTTTATGCTTGAAACCACTAAATTGTTGTAAATTCTTGAGTTGTGATATGAGCTATGAATGCACTAGATAATCGAGCTTGAATTATGGAAATGATGATTTGTATTTATAAAGTATTGAGAAAATAAGTAATAGCGTCCAGTTGAACATTTAGGATGGATTTGGATATTCATATCGAGACTTGGGTGATGTGTGTGCTAGTGTAAGACATGTCCGGACATGCATTAGCCACACTACAAGAGCCAGTGTAAGATATGTCTAGGACATGCATCGGCCTTGAAATTTTTATGAGCTAGTGTAAGACACGTTTGGGACGTGTATTGGCTTTGAGACGAAAGCTAGTGTAAGATATGTCTAGGACATGCATCAACCTTGAGATAAGCAAGCTAGTCTAAGATCTGTTTGAGACATGGCGACAGCTTGTTGCATGTCAGTGTAAGACTTGTCTGGGACATTGCATCGACATCGATAGATGAGGGCCAGTGTAAGACCTGCCTAGGACACGACATCGGCTTCGATACATAGAGAGTCAATGTAAGACCGTGTCTGGGACATGGCATCAGCTCAGTACCCTACATAAAGGCTCATTGAATATCCTATCGTATTCTAAATAGTTCAACAGGAAAATCCTATTAATATTAAGCTTAAGAGATGGTCTGATGATCTTTACGAGTGGTGTAGCTGCCCAACAATTTGTATGTATTGTGAGCTCACTACTATGTTGTATGATTAGTAAAGAGTGGAATAGAGTAAGTTATGTTGTAGCTATTCCTTATAACATGCATGATTGCAATACAATTGGAAGATTATCATAAATTGGTAAATTGTTGCTATTTATTTGCCTATAACTTACTAAGCCTATTGCTTACCCCTTTTCTTTCCATTTTCCCTTATAGTGCCGCCCAAGTAACTCAAGGATCTAAGGACACTGGAGACATCGTGCACACTATCAACCAAAGCCCTCGGTATAGTTATGATTTATGTTTTGGGTAATGGCATGTATAGGACGATTAGTCTTTTGTGTAAGATACTTAAGTTAGCCATTTGTGTTGGCCATTTGTCTTATGATGTCCATTTTGTAAATGCCCTATGGAATTGGCCTAGAACTATTTAATTTGCTTAATGAGATGAGATTGTCTGCTTAGAACTTGAGTAACTTTTGTTTAGTGATGTATGCATACATATTGAGCATAGATTGGTTAGTGTATAGGCACCTCTTTAGAGGCATTTAGATATGTATTGATGTTATGCTTTAGTGCTTAAAGATTGGGTTATAGTTGTGGTTGTTTCAGGGTGGCTAAGGTTTTGGCAAATAGCCTTATATTGCCCACATGGACAGATACACAGGCATGTGTCTAGGTCGTGTGAGACACACGGGCTGCACACGAACGTGTGGCTCGACTGTGTGTCTCCTACACATTGCATGGAATTTATTAAATGCTCATCAGTGTTCTACACGGGCATGAGACATGGCCGTGTGTCTCAACCATGTGGAGGACACGGCCAGCATAGATGATAATGTCAGAAATAGAATACCCAAGTTTTTGCACACGGGCCGTGACACGGGTGTGTCAGGGCCGTGCGAAGGACACGAGCTAGGCACACAGGCATGCGTCAGGCCGTGTGAAAACCCCTGTAGGTTGATGTTGGAAAATAAATCCGCACGGGTGTAGGAGGCGTGTCCCTCGATAGTGCAGGCCGTGTGAGATACACGGGCTATCAACATGGCCATGTTTAAAGGTCATACAGGCATGCCGTCCTTCCACACGGGCGTGTGCCTTGATTAGAATAGATTTTCTTAAAAGATTTCTAAGTGTCTGGAATGGCCCTGATTTATTTCTAAACCATGATTTAGACTTTGTAAACCCTCATTGAGGCCTGTATGTAATTGTTCGAAAAAGTTTCAAATTGGGACGTGTTTCGGTTGTTTAAAGTGGATTATTTTGCTTAAATTTAGTTAGGTAATACCTCATGCATTGTTCCAGCGTCGGAGAGGAGTAAGGGGTGTTACATTTAGTGGTATTAGAGCTATGGTTTAGTCGATTCTAGGACTAACCTAGGTTGTGTAAGAGTCTAGCTATACATGCCATTATTACTTGATAATAGTGTGACGACTCCTGACGTTTATTAATTGTGTTTTTCGTATAGTAATGGATCCCGACCAGCCTATGACGGATGATGTGAAGAGTAATGCATCGACTCCCACTTAAGGGACCGCGCCAGTAGAAACTGGGCCCGTGATGATGAGTCAGGGCGGAGGAGTTAAAGACACCTACCTCCGAATGATGGATGCTTGGTATTCGGAGTATGTTCGTGTGAACCCGAACACTCCACATCCCCCACCTCCTCCAATTTATCACCATACCTCGGTAGCTCCTCAAGGAGTAGACATGGGTAGGAGGGACAAACCTCTAGTGGACCGGATTAGAAAACATAGGGCGAACAAGGATGATGACCTGGAGAGGGCTGAATTTTTGTTGGAGAATACTATCAGGGTATTCGACGAGCTGTTGTGCACCCCTGAGGAGTGCATTAAGTGGGTAGTATCACTCTTGCGAGATGCATCCTACCAGTGGTGGAACACTCTCATGTCAGTGGTATCGAGAGAAAGAATAACTTGGGAGTTCTTTCAAGAGGAATTTCAAAAAAAAGTATATTAGCTAGAGGTTCATCGACCAAAGGAGAAAAGAATTTCTTGTACTGAAGCAAGGTCGCATGACGGTCACTAAGTACAAACGAGAGTTCATGAGGCTTAGTAAGTATACTCGGGAGTGTATCTTCCGAATCTATTATGTGCAAACGGTTTGAAGATGGTTTGAATAAGGACATCAGACTACTGGTGGGAATTCTAGAGATTCGAGAATTTGTTGCGCTAGTTGAAAAGGTGTACAAGGCCGAAGAGTTGGCCAAGAAAAAGAAGAAAGCTGATATAGAGTCTCGGGACTCGAGGAAAAGACAGATGGGGAAATCGCATCAATCCTCATCCAAAAGATCGAATGAGTTTACTACCTGATCCAATGCGTTAGTGGGATTTTGGGGTAAGAACAAGAACAAGCAACATGCGACGTCCAAGGCTCAAACTACCTCCGTAGCGAGTGTAGGTAGCGCCCGGCCAGATAGACCCCGATGCTCACAGTGCAATAGACGACACTTCGGTGAGTGCCAAAGAAATGAAAGAGGTTGTTTTCGATATGGCTTGCTTGATCACATCATCCGAGATTGTCCTGAGACGGATGAGGGTGTTAGAAAACAAGAAGTAAGAGCGAGTAGTGCTCCTATGAAGGGTCGACCACAGAAGAACCCAGACAGTGAGACTAGTAGTCGAGGTGCCCCTAGAGATGTTGCTGTGAGATCCGAGGGCAGAGCACTTGCAAGGACCTATGCTATTCGTGCCCGTGAATAGGCTTCATCCTTTGACGTGATTACGGGTACCTTCTCTATTCATGACATATCTGTGGTAGCTTTGATTGATCCGGGTTCTATCTATTCTTATATCTACATGAAATTAGCGCCGAGAATGAAGTTGCTAGTTGAGTGGATCGAGTTTGTGGTGAAAATATCAAATCCAGTAGGCAAGCATGTGCTAGTTGGCCAAGTGTGCTGGGATTGTCCTTTAACAGTTAAAGATCATTGCTTTCCAGCTAACTTAATGTTGTTGTTGTTCGACGAATTCGATGTAATCTTGGGCATGGACTAGTTGACTGCCCATGGCGTAGTTGTAAATTACGGAAAGAAATTTATTGAGCTAAGGTGTGAAAACGGGGACGTTTTCTAGATTAAATCATATGAATCAAATGACTTACCTATAGTGGTGTCTTCTTTGACGGCTTATAAATATTTGAGAAAAGGGTGTGAAGTTTTTCTTACTATTGTGTTGAACACCCAAGTGTCAAAAAAGAAGATTGATTCAGTGCTTGTGGTATACGAGTACCCAGACATGTTTCAGGAGGAGTTGCCTAGGTTACCTCCCGAGAGGGAAGTAGAGTTTGGCATCGAATTGGTTCCAGGCACAATGCCTATTTCGATCGCTCCTTATAGGATGGCTCTGATGGAACTTAAAGAATTAAATACCCAGTTACAAGACTTGACAGATAAGGGATTTGCTAGACCGAGCTTTTCTCCGTGGGGAGCGCCGGTTTTATTTGTTAAGAAAAAGGATGGCTCGATGAGATTGTGCATGGACTACCTCAGCTCAATAAGATTACAGTGAAGAATAAATACCCGTTGCTAAGGATCGATGACTTGTTTGATCAGTTGAAAGGAGCAATCATATTTTCTAAAATTGATCTAAGGTTGGGGTATTACCAGTTAAGGGTCAAGGAATAAGATGTGCTGAAAACTACCTTTTGGACGAGGTATGGCCATTATGAATTTCTAGTCATGCCTTTTGGCTTGAAAAATGCTCCGACAGTATTCATGGATTTGATGACCATATTTTCGACCTTATTTGGACAAGTTTGTAGTGGTTTTTATTGACGACATACTCGTTTATTCTCATGACGAGAGAGAGCATGCGGAACATGATAGTATTGCAGACCTTGAGAGATAAGTAGCTGTACGCCAAATTCAGCAAGAGTGAATTTTAGCTACGAGAGGTCAGATTCTTAGGACACATTGTGTCAGGAGATGGGATCCAAGCCGATCGGAGCATGGTATCAGTAATTATTGAGTGGAAACCGCTGAGGAATATAATAGAGATTAGGAGTTTCTTGGGTCTAGCGGGCTACTACAAACGTTTTGTTAAAGGGTTTTCAATGATCGCTACTCCTATGACAAGGCTACTTCAAAAGGATATTAAGTTCAAGTGGACCGAGAGGTGCCAGCAGAGTTTTGATAAGTTAAAGGCCTTGTTGACAGAAGCTCCTATGTTGGTACAATCAGAATCGGGAAAGGAATTTGTAGTGTATATCGATGCATCATTAAATAAATTAGGGTGTGTGCTCATGTAAGAAGGCAAGGTGATAGCCTATGCCTCGAGACAACTAAAGCCATGCGAGAAAAATTACCTAACTCATGATTTGGAATTAGTCGCAGTAGTGTTCGCATTAAAAATTTGGAGATATTACTTATATGGCGAGAGATGTCTGGTTTTCACGAACCACAAAAGTTTAAAGTACCTAATGACGAAAAAAATTTGAATCTATGACAGCGAAGATGGCTAGAGCTACTCAAGGACTAAGAGTTGATAATCGACTACCATCCCAGAAAGGTGAATGTGGTTGCCAATCATTGAGTAGAAAATCATTATTTGCTTTGAAGGCTATGAACGCTCAGTTGACTATGAGTGATGATGGATCGATCTTAGCCGAAATGAGAGCTAGACTGGTGTTTTTACCAGAGATCGTCAAAGCTCAGAAAAACGAAAAAAATTTACAAGCTAAGACGGCTTAGTGCGAGGCAAAAAATGAATTAGACTTCGGAGTTGGTGCTGAGGGTTGTTTGATGTATCGAGATCGAATCTGCATACCTAAGGATGATAGGCTCATTCAGAAGATTTTGCAAGAAGCACATAGTAGTCGTTTTTCAATTCACCCGGGTAGCGTGAAAATGTATAATGACTTGAAGAAAATGTACTGGTGGTCGGGGATGAAAAGGGACATTTCAGAGTTTGTCTCAAGGTGCCTAGCATGTCAACAAGTAAAAGTCAAACACCAAGTACCTTCGGGTCTACTTTAGCCCATAATAGTTCCCGAGTGGAAATGGGACCGCATTACTATGGACTTTGTTTTCGGACTGCCTTTATTGCTAAAGAAGAGAGATGTAGTATGGTTCGTAGTGGATAGACTCACAAAGTCGGCTCATTTCATTTCAGTTCCCATAGATTATTCCCTTGAGAAGCTAGCTAAGGTATACATTTCCGAAATAGTAAGGTTGCACAGAGTACCCTTGTCAATAATTTCAGATAGAGACCCGAGATTTACATCTCAATTTTGGAAAAAGTTGCAAGAGGCGTTGGGTCAAAGTTGAATTTTAGTGCTGTATTTCACTCGTAGATGGATGGCTAGTTAGAGAGGGTTGTTCAAATTCTGGAAGACATATTGAGATGTTGCGACCTCAAATTCCAAGAAAGTTGGGAAAATCATTTACCGGTTATCGAGTTTGCCTACAACAATAGTTATTAGTCAAGTTTTAACATAGCACCTTATGAGGCTTTGTATGGGCGTAAGTGCAGAACACTCTTATATTGGTCTGAGCTTAAAGAGAATCAAATACACGGGTTTGATTTGGTCAAGGAAACCGAAGAAAAGGTTAAGGTAATTCGAGATTGCTTGAAAGTCGCCTCGGATAAACAAAAGTCCTACGCAGACTTGAAAAGAAAAGAGATTGAATTTCAAGTCGAAGATAAAGTGTTTTTAAAAGTCTTCCCATAGAAGAAAGTCCTTCGGTTTGGTAGGAAAATCAAGTTAAGTCCACGGTTTATTGGACCTTATGAGGCGACCAAGAGAATTGGACCAGTAGCTTACCGGTTAGCCTTACCATCTGAGTTAGAAAAGATTCATGATGTCTTCCACGTATCGATGTTACGTCGTTACCACTCTGATCCTTTACACGTGATTTCACCAGCAGAAATTAAGATAAGTCCGGATATGACCTACAATAAGGAACCGATTAAGATCTTGGATCGAGAGGTCAAGAAGTTGAGGAATAAAAGTATAACGCTTGTGAAAGTATTATGACATCGACATTGAGTCGAGGAAGCCACATAGGAATCAGAGGAGATGATGAGAGATTAGTACCCGAACCTCTTTAATGGTAAGATTTTTGGGGACGAAAATCCTTAAGAGGGGGAGAATTGTAAAAGCCCGAGGTAGGGCTTAGTCGGAATAGTGATTTTGAAATCACTTCCCGAAGTTCAAGAAAATTTATTTTTAAGTTAAATTATGTGTTGAAGAATTTTTATAAGTATGCATAAAAATTTTGGTGAGTTAATTTACGCGATTGAAGGCTTAATCGCGAAAATGGACCAAATCGCATAAGGGACAAAATTTATGAAATTATAGTGATTTGAGTTAATTGGTTAGAGAACAAAAATTAGAAGGTTTTAAAGGGTAATTAAGCCCATTTATTAGTGTATGGCCAGCTAAGGGAAGAAATTAAAAGTGGAAAAGTCAAAGCTTGACATTAGGTATGATATTTATCATTTTAATATTACCTAATGGCCTAACCTTCACCTTGCATCATTTCTTCTTCCTCCTAGCCGATTTTCTCAGCCAAAAAGAGAGGGTTTTAAGCTTCAAATTTAATCAACTCTTTAACACTCATAAGTAAGTGATGTTGTTGATTTTTCTTAGTAATTTTTGTACTTTTGGAACCCTTGTAGCATGAGCTACATTTTGAGGGGTATATATTACATTTTGGTTGAAAGTTTTGAAGTTTTCCATGAATGTCTAAGTGATATTTGCTGGAATTTTTGGGAAGAAAATGAGCTATTCTTGCTTAATAAACAACTTGTGAAAGAGTTTGCATGAGAACACATGGAAAATGGTCTTATTTGTGAAGAGAATGAGTTGCTTTGTTAAATACTTGAATATTGGATATTTGAAGTTGTCTTTTTGATAAAAGGGCTTAGATAGGCATGGTTGATAAGGAAATTTGATACAAATCAATTTTCAAACTTAGGGGGCAAAATGGTCATTTTGCCAAAGTCTAGAAGCAAAATGGTCATTTTGCCAAATTTATGAATTTTGGATTATTTAGTTTTAATTGGTGATTAAATTAGAAAATTTTTATTTTTATAGATTAAGATTTGCCAAACCTGATCTTAGACCGGGGGAAAACCAAGCAAGTCGAGTGAACCAAATCGACACCCTCATTTTGTATACCGAGATAAGTTGTAGGTAAATGATACAACATTTTTAATTTTTATGCTTGAAATCACTAAATTGTTGTAAATTCTTGAGTTGTGATATGAGCTATGAATGCACTAGATAATCGAGCTTGAATTATGGAAATGATGATTTGTATTTATAAAGTATTGAGAAAATAAGTAATAGAGTCCAATTGAACATTTAGGATGGATTTGGATATTCATATCGAGACTTGGGTGATGTGTGTGCTAGTGTAAGACATGTCCGGGACATGCATCGGCCATATTACGAGAGCCAGTGTAAGACATGTCTAGGACATGCATCGGCCTCGAGATTTTTATGAGCTAGTGTAAGACACGCCTGTAATGTGCATTGGCTTTGAGACGAGAGCTAGTGTAAGACATGTTTGGGAGATGCATCAGCCTCGAGATATGCAAGCTAGTGTAAGACCTGTCTGGGACATGACGACAGCTTGTTGCGTGTCAGTGTAAGACCTGTCTAGGACATGGCATCGACACTGATAGATGAGGGCCAGTGTAAGACCTGTCTGGGACACGACATCGGCCTCGATACATAAAGAGTCAGTGTAAGACCATGTCTGGGACATGGCATCAGCTCAGTACCCTACATAAAGGCTCATTGAATATCCTATCGTATTCTAAATAATTCAACAGGAAAATCCTATTAATATTAAGCTTAAGAGATGGTATAATGATCTTTACGAGTGGTGCAGGTGCCCAACAATTTGTATGTATTGTGAGCTCACTACTATGTTGTATGATTAGTAAAGAGTGGAATAGAGTAAGTTATATTGTAGCTATTCCTTATAACATGCATGATTGCAATACAATTGGAAGATTATCATAAATTGGTAAATCGTTGCTATTTATTTGCTTATAACTTACTAAGCTTATTGCTTACCCCTTTTCTTTCCATTTTCCTTTATTGTGTCGCCCAAGTAACTCAAGGATCTAGGGACACCGGAGACATCGTGCACGCTATCAACCAAAGCTCTCGCTATAGTCATGATTTATGTTTTGGGTAATGGCATGTATAGGACATCTAGTCTTTTGTGTAAGATACTTAAGTTAGCCATTTGTGTTGGCCATTTGTCTTATGATGTCCATTTTGTAAATGGCCTATGGAATTGGCCTAGAACTATTCAATTTGCTTAATGAGATGAGATTGTTAGCTTAGAACTTGAGTAACTTTTGTTTAGTAATGTATGCATACATATTGAGCATAGATTGGTTGGTGTATGGGCACCTCTTTAGAGGCATTTAGATGTGTATTGATGTTATGTGTAACAGCCCAAATTTCAGTGGTGTCGGAACAGTGATTCGAGATCACTAAATCCGACAAATTAGTATAAAATATTATTAATTTAATGAGTATAAGTTAAATGTGAAGTTAGGGAAATAATTGAAATAGTGAATAGTGTTTTGGAAATAAATATTAAAAAATTGATAAGTGAAAACGAGGTATCGAGACCTCAGGATATTAAAACGAGCCATAAATATTTTTATAAATATTTATGGAGTGTTAGTATGTTAGTATTAAAGTTTCGTTAAGAAATTTTAAGGTTTTGATGGTCAATTGAGTAAAAAGGACTGAATTGTAATAAATGCAAAATTTGCTAGAAGGATTAAATAGCTTAAGTGTTAAAAGAAAGAGGATTTAAAGGGAAATTAAGCCTAAAAGTGAATAGGTTGGACGGCAAGGGCAGGAAAATCAGCAGAAAAATAAGGGAAATAAGGGCAAAATTGGAAATTTTATAATTTTAACATATAAAATAAGGACAAAATTGAGAAATCTAGAGATCTCTTCATATTTCTCAGCCAAAACGCCATAGAAGGTCTGGAGAAAGCTGGTTTTTCATATTTTTACATCATGTGAGTTTGATTCTTGCTTTTTCTTGATAATTTTTATGTTTTTATGACTTTTACAACTAGGTCCACTTATAGAATTCATTAGTTTTTGATTTGGTGGGTGAAATTGGAAGTTACCCTAGCTGATTAAGGGAATTTTATGATGAATTATTATGAAATTTAAGTTCTAATTTCATATTAAGGTGGCTTTATTAAGTGATTTTGATAGAAAATGGTATTTAGGACCTAATTGTGAAAAAGTTGTGAATTAGAGGTTGGGGTTGAAATTAAGAATATAAAAGGTTGTGAAATAGTTTATAATGATAAAATAAAGTGTTAATTGAGAAAAATTAGTTCAATTGATGGGTGAATTGAGCAGGGACTAAATTGTAAAAACTGTAAATTTTGGGGTAAAAGTGCAATTTCGAAAGTTGAACAGCATAAATTGTGAAGTGAAATAGAAATAAAATAAATGCTAATGAGTGAAAATATTTTGCATTTATAGACCAAGAAATCGAAGCAAGTCGCGGAAAGGAGAAAATAACCGAATAATTCCCGAATTTCTACAACTTTTGTGAATTAGCCCAGGTAAGTTCATGTGGCTAAATTTTAATGATCATTGTTAATATTATGAATTTTGTAATGTGTTATATGATGTGCATGTGACAAAATTATGTGATAAGATTATAAACAATGTAAAAGCATGAAATTGTAGGAAACTATCGGATTGAGTACCTTTGTCTCATGATACGTGACGAATTGACGGAAAAAGACCATGGTTGGACCATGGCAACAAATGATAAGTGATTTTCGTATAAGACCATAGCTGGGCTATGGCATCGGAAACAAATGATAAGAGATTCCCGTATAAGACCATAGCTGGGCTATGGCATCGGTGAAGTGTGCCAAGTGATTTCCGTATAAGACCATAGCTGGGCTATGGCATCGGAGAAAAGTGATATGTGACCCGTGTAAGACCATATCCGGGATATGGCCTCGGTATGATATGTGATCCGTGTAAGACCATGGCTGGGCTATGGCTTCGGAAAAGGAAATGTGATTATGTGTAAATCCATAGTTCTACTATGGTATAAAGAAGGCAATGTACTCAATTCCGTATAGTTCCTAATTTGTGAAGAAGTGATAAATAGTAAACGGGCCCAAAAGGATGAATTTCGAGTATGGATATTATTGAATGATACTAAGTAAAATTGATTTGATTTGTGAATGACAGGAGATAATAGTGAAATGTAAACTATGTGAATGATTTATTAATTTGGTAAGTTTACTTTCCAAGCCTATGAACTTACTAAGCTTTCATAAGCTTACTTGAATGTGTTTGACATGTGTTGTAGATTAACGTGAATTCGGAGGATCGGATCATCACGAGGAATCACACTATCCTGACTTATTCCGGTAGTTTTTGGGTTATCATCTTTTGGTTTATATGGCATGTATAGCAATATACTCATGTTGTATAATTAATCTTGCGATATGATTGTGGTTGGGTTGAGAAAATGCCTGATAACGATTAGTCCTTGGAATGGTTAATTTAGATCATGTATGAGACCATGTATGTTCAAAGTGATAATAGTTCATGAATTTTCTTAGAAAAGTGAAAATTTGTCATAAAACAGAATGTTGTAACAGCAGTGATGTGAGTTTGAAAAATCACTAAAAATAGTAGAAAACGAATTAGGTGATGAATTAAATATGGAATGGAAGCTTATTGTGTCTACTTTCATATGAAAGAAGCGAAATAGGTAAATGAGTTATATGTTATGAAATACTTGAGTTTTAGTGAAACAGGGCCAGAGTGATCTCTAGATCCCCTGTTCCAAATTTGAAAATTCACCATAAATTGAAAAAAAATAATTATGAGGTGTACTTTATATGTTTAGAATCCTTATTGAGTCTAGTTTTAATAGAAACAAACATCATATTCATGTGAATTTTGTACAGAGAGAAAAGTGGTTCGCAGTAAGTAGAGGTCAGTCCAGTCGAGATCTGAAACAGGGATAACTTTGACTAATAAACTGTACTAATTGGCCCAGCCAAAAATTCTAGAAAAAAATTAGTAGATAGGTATATGAGTCTAGTTTTAGGGAAAATTTACGGATATTCATTTCGAGTTTCGTAACTCGAGATATGATTTTTTAAGCGACCATGACGCAGAAAGACAGTTTGCTACGAAAATGAATTTAGTTGTTATAAAATTCAAAAAGTGATGAAACAAGTTTGGTAACACCTCAAGCTCGACTCCAGCGACGGTCTCGGGTAAGAGGGTGTTACATTATGCTTTAGTGCTTAAAGATTGGGTTATAGTTGTGGTTGTTTTAAGGTGGCTAAGGTCTTGGCAAATAGCCCTATATTGCCCATACGGACAAACACATGAGCATTTGTCTAGGCCATGTGAGACACACGGGCTGCACACGGGCGTGTGGCTCGACCGTGTGTCCCCTGCACCTTGCATGAAATTTATTAAATGCCCATCAGTGTTCCATATGGGCATGAGACACGACCGTGTGTCTTAACCGTGTAGAGGACACTGCCAGCACAAGGGCGTGTGCCACGGCCAGCACACGGGCGTGTGCCACGGCCGTGTAGATGATGATGTCAGGAACATAATACCCAAGTTTTTACACACGGCTCATGACATTGGCATGTCATGACCGTGCGAAGGACACGATCTAGGCACACGGGCGTGCACCAGGCCATATGAAAACCCCTATAGGTTGATGTTGGAAAATAAATACGCACGGGTGAGGGAGCGTGTCCCTCAATAGTGCAAGCCGTGTGAGATACACG
The DNA here is from genome assembly GCA_020496765.1 of Gossypium stocksii. NCBI lineage: Eukaryota > Viridiplantae > Streptophyta > Magnoliopsida > Malvales > Malvaceae > Gossypium > Gossypium stocksii. The sequence continues at coordinate 74,314,953 of CM035622.1, forward strand.
GGCTATCAACACGGTCATGTTTAGAGGTCATACGGGCGTGCCGCCCTCCCACACGGGCGAGTGCCCTGATTAGAATAGATTTTCTTAAAAGATTTCTAAGTGTCCGGAATGGCCCCGATTTATTTCTAAACCACGATTTAGACCTCATAAACCCTCATTGAGGCCTGTAGGTCATTGTTCAAAAAAGTTTCAAATTGGGATGTGTTTCGGTTGTTTAAAGTGGATTATTTTGCTTAAGTTTAGTTAGGTAATACCTCATACTCTGTTTCGGCGTCGGAGACGAGTAAGGGGGTTACACTAAATCTTTTAAGGAATGTAAAAATAGAAAAGATTGGCTAAAATGGAAAGACACAAGTCAAGCAGAATTGAATTTTCTAAACGTCAAAAACCTAAATATGTAAATCCGGTAGGATATAAATGGATATTTATGTGAAAACAAAATGAGAAAAATGAAGTCGTAAGAAATAAAACACGATTTGTAGTACAATGATTTTCTTAAAGGCCCGCCATGAGTTAATAAGAGACATACTCTCATTTGGTAGATGCAATCACATTTAAATATCTTATTAGTCTGATAGATTGGTGTTGTTACAACCTATTTGTATGGCTCACTTAATAGTGAAATTTATATAAAAATCCCTGAAGGATATAGAGTTCTCTAGAAAAATTGTTCAATAAAAAATGATCCAATTTTTCCATATGTCTTTATAAAATGGTTTGGATCAAATTTTGTGGTCATTTCTTTTTATGTTGATGATCTAAATATTATTGGAACTCCTGAAGAGTTTCAAAATGTATTAAATTGTTTAAAGAAAGAATTTGAGATGAAATATCTTGGAATTTTTTTTTGTCTTGGCCTGCAGATCGAGCATTTAAACAATGAAATTCATGTCCATCAGTCAACTTATACGAAAAATATCTTAAAGAAAATTTACATGGATAATACACATCCATTGAGTATCCCGATGGTTGTACGATCATTGGATGTGAATAAAGATTAATTTAGTCCTTGCAAGAATGATGAAAAGTTTCTTGGTCTTGAAGTACCATATGTAAGTGTCATAGGGGCATTGATGTATCTTGCAAAGAACATAAGACCTAATATAACTTCTGTTGTAAACTTGTTAGCAAGATTTTGTTATTCTCCAACACATAAAATTTAGAATGGAATTAAGCATGTATTCGGATATCTCAGAAGGACCATTGATATGAGATTATTTTATTCAAATGATTCAAAATCCTTATTAGTAGGCTATGTTGATGCTGGATATTTATCGGATCCACATAAAGTTCGATCTCAAACGAGATATTTATTTACATGTGGAGGTACTTCTATATCAGTGTGTTCAATAAAGCAGACAATAAATGCCATCTTTTCAAATCATACAGAAATAATTACAATGCATGAGGCAAGCCGAAAATGTGTTTAGCAAAGGTTATTAACCCAATATATCTAGAAGATATGTAATTTTCCTTTACAAAAAAAGATGCCAACTATCTTATACGAAGATAATACAACATGTATAGCTCAATTGAAGGGTGGTTACATTAAAGGCATTGCCAACCTCAACGTTTGAAAAACTAGTATACAAGATTGAATACGTCAACTCAAAGATGTAATGTGATGTTTCCATTAGGGAGAGTCTAAAACACGTTGTACTGTTTTCCTTTAACCAAGGATTTGTCCCACTGAGTTTTCCTGGTAAAATTTTTGACGAGGCAGCTTGTAATAGGAGATTGTGTACTCTTTTTTCTTCATTAGGTTTTTATCCTATAGGGTTTTTCCTAATAAAGTTTTAATGAGACATTTTCATTGATGGACATCCAAGGGGGAATGTTATAAATACATTGATAAATGGATGTCCATAACCCCCTAAATTTATCCTATTGTAACCCTTAAAAGATGAATGCCCACAATCCCTAAATTCATTATTTTGTAGCCTCTAAATCATTTATAGGGCACCTTAAAGTTGGTCCTTAATGCTTTGTAACTTATGGTTTTTCAAGCCCTATAAATAGAGGAGATGTACAAGCTTATTGGATGCCATTGTGAAAGTTGAATCATCCTTTCATCTTTTGTTCTTATCTCTTATTCATTCTATATTTCTTTTAAGTTTTATAACAAATCTATAAAAATTCCCCTTTTCTAGGCTAAAGTAAACAAGGTCCTCACTAAAGCTCGCCCTTATATCTAATTGAGTTTTTAGTGATGGAAAAAAATTTACTTAATCTTTTTTATTAATAGAAACTCTTGCTCTAATCGTTAATGGTCAACGAGGTTATTGATAAAAACCACTAAAATTTGACACATGGCATGACATGTGGGATGTATGCAAATATGACATGTCATGCTAGAAAATTTTAAAAAATAAATTAAAATGCACATTTAGGATGAACTTGGACAATCATTTGTTCATTTTCATTCTAGATAAGTGCAAAATTACAAAAAAAATCATTTAAAAAATATAAAAATATTAAAAAATTCAAATATATAAATAATTATAAAAAATAATAAAAATAGCACATCGGAGATGAACTCAACAACCACACATTCAAATTCATTCAAGAGGAGTGAAATTATAAAAAAAAAAAAAAGAATTATAAAAAATTAATAATTATTGTTTATAAAAATTCCAAAGGTAAAATGTAATATATATATATATATATATATGTATTATAAAGAATTTGTTGAATTTAGTATACTAAATAAAGGGTCATGATCAAATTAATTCATTTATTAGTAAGTAGATCAATTAAAATTTTGTATTATTAAAAAGAATAAATAAATACTCAAGTGGAATAGTGCTAACATTTACTTTTTAAAAACTATTATTTATTTTTTAATAAATTTAATTTTTTTAAAATTTTTATGGTTCTTTAAATGAAATTTTTTATTTAGAATTAAATTGTAATTGAAATAATTAATTTTAAAAATATTTTCTATACAGTAAATATTAATTGTGTTATAATTTAAAATATTTATTTATTTTAATAATATAGTAATTCAATTGATAATTGTAGATGAACTAATTTCAATCCATATAATATATATGCTTTATCAATAAGGAACGTATAACCCATTTAAAAATGTCCCGTAATTCTTCAATTTCCTTCTTATTTCCTTTCCAGATGCTATTTACACGAAAACTTACTTTCCATTTTCTTCATCATCATTGTCGTCATCATCATTATCGTTATCATTATCATGTTCTTTCTCCTGCTTTTGACCATCCCTCTCTTTTTATTTTATTTTATTTTAAGTTTCAGAAGATTCAGAGCACTTTCTTCTTTAATTATTGTAGTTAAGTCGGTACGAGACTGGCACACGGCCTTCACGCTGTGCTTCAATCCTTATCTCTCTCTCTCTCTCTATATATATATGTACGCGCGCGCACACACACACAAGAAAAAAAAACTGGTTATTGTTCTTACAATAAATCCTAAGCTGTGTTTTAGCTGATACTTCAAAATAATGAGAAGTGAAGAATATGAGCGAGTTGTCAGATATTTCGACAAAGATGGAGATGGGAAAATTTCAGCTTCTGAGTTGAGCCATAGATTAGGCCAAATGGGTGGGAAGTTGTTGTTAAATGAAGCCGAGGTTGCAGTGGAAGCATTGGATTCCAACGGCGATGGGTTATTGGATTTGGAAGATCTTATTAAGTTAATGGAAGAAGATGATGAAGAAGAGAAGTTGAAAGATTTGAGACAAGCTTTTGGGATGTATGATGAAGATGGATGTGGGTTCATTACACCTAAAGGACTCAAGAAAATGTTGAAAAAACTAGGGGAATCAAAGTCCATTGATGAATGTAGGGTTATGATCAAACATTTTGACATCAATGGTGATGGTGTTTTAAGCTGTGAGGAATTCAGAGTTATGATGAAGTGATCAATGGGTTTTTTGTTTTTTTTTCATTATTCGTGTAACCCATTTCATTATTCTTTGAGATTTCATCATTCATATTTCACTATGTTCTTGTAATTATTATTCATGATTGTTAATATATTAATTACTTCAAATTTAATTAAGATTCAGAGATCTTCAACTTTAAGTTCTCCATTTTCTCGTGTCTTGGAAAGATTATATATTTTTCATGCTATTTTTTTCTGTAATAAATTCAGTAATTTTTTTATTGGAAAAAAGAAAACATAGCTCAGATTATAAAAAGCTGTTGATAGACTGCTATTCTATTTAATTCTAGTTATTTGTCGTATTCCAATTTTTATGTACCCAAAAATTATATCAATCCCATATCTAGCATTTCCATTTATAATAACTCTTTTTTGTGATGAATCGGATTATATTTTATTTTTTTATTAAAAATAAATTAATTTTAATAAATTAGATGAAAAATAAATTAGTCATTTTTTTTTTTAATTTCATTCATCATCTATCTGTATTGTTAAAAACTGATGTGATATGACTGAAGTCTGCCTTTCTGGCACGCAAAAAGTCTGCCGTCTCTGGCACGTATCTAGGGTTTCTTTTATTTTTTCTGTTTTGGTGTTATTTTATTTTGAGTGATTGCGGTCTACCTCACTTTTTTCACGATTCTGCATCAACACTGCGTCCTTTTGATTGAATCACTCTCCTGCAGCAGATGGAAACAAATTTAGCGGGGTTAACACTCAATGAAGATGAATATGCGGTTTTGCAGATTCAAGTTGATCAAAACCCAAATAGAGAAGAAGTCTTCAGGTTAGTGGGGTGTTTCTTAACAGCTAGGATTATTCATTTTCCTGCAATGAAAAGCACTATGGCAAACCTTTGGCATCCTGTTCGGGGTGTCCAAATTCGAGATCTAGGGGAAAAGAGATTTCTGTTTCAGTTTTATCATGTATGGATATGGACAGAGTTCTGAAAGGGTCACCGTGGTCATTTAATAATCATCTATTACTGTTACACAAGTTAGAATGGGGGGAAGATCCTTTAACAGTTCCTCTATTTTTGGCGTCTTTTTGGGTACAAATTCATGATGTGCCGATTGGTCTTTTCTCTGAAAATTTGGCAGTACAAGTGGGTAATTTTTTAGGAGATTTTGTTAAAAATGATGGTTCAAATCTAGGGAGAGAAAATAGGTATTATATGAGAATTTGAGTTCAGATAGATGTACGGCGGCCCTTAAAAAGGAGAAAGCAGATTATGTTTCAAGGAAGATGCACATATGTGAGATTTAAATATGAGAGACTGTCTTTATTTTGCTTCTATTGTGGTAGACTGGGACATAATGACTCTTATTGTGAAGCGAAAATGGCACTGGGTGTGGAAATTGCTGAATTGGGATGGGATTTATCGCTACGAGCTCAATCTCGGAGGGCACTAGCTATGAACAGTGTCTGGTTGAGGGAAGAGAGGGTGGGAGAGATGCAAGGAAATGGACAAGGGAGTTACAAGACAGATAATGTTATGTGGACGGTGGGGAACAAGAATCAAGGAATTGGGAGGCTTTATGATTTGGTTTTATGGGTTAACTTGGAGGGCAAAACAGAACCCTTGCTTTCAAATAGGGATAAACAGTCAATCCTGTCAGTGTTATGGATAAATAGGGATAAATAGGGATAAACTGACATGGAACATGATTTAGAAGAGGGGGCACTTATGGATGAGGAAGGGAAAAAGAGGGCTAGGGGTGAGATAGAAGCACGAGCAAAGTTGAGAGAAGAGTCAATTTCAGTAGTAAGTAATAGAAGGGTAGTAGAGGTCAATCAGCCGACCGACCACAATGAAAATCTTAAGCTGGAACGTCCGTGGATTGGAGAGTTCACGGAATGTTCGAAGACTTCGGCATATGTTGAAATCTCATAATCCCCAACTGGTCTTCTTTATGGAGACAAAGTAGGAAAAAGTCACATGGAACGAGTAAGATACAGTTGTGGCTACCCACATAGAATTGAGGTTGAACCGAAAGAAACGAAAGGAGGGTTGTGTTTGGCATGGAGAAGAGAAATTTGTGTTACGCTTAAGAGTTTTTCTAAAAGGCACATTGACGTTTTGATTGATGATAGTGAAGTGGGACGTGAATGGAGGTTTACAAGATTTTATGGATCCCCTTATGCACAGGACAAAGAAGCTTCTTGGACTGTATTGAGAAATTTGGTTACGGAGGAAAGAATTCCTTGGATGGTTTGTGGGAACTTCAATGAAATCATGTATGGGTTTGAAAAAAAGGGAGGCTTACCTCGAGATGAAGGAAGAATGGAAGCTTTCCGTAACGTCCTGGCAGATTGTCAGTTAATGGATCTGGGATTCTCTGGTACTTGGTTCACTTGGGAAAGAGGAAATCTGGCCGAAACAAATATCCAAGAACGATTAGATAGAGGAGTTGCAAATGAAGAATGTTTAAATTTGTTTGCTGAGGTACATATCTCTCATCTTATTCACTCTTTTTCTAATCACTGTCCCCTTTTAATTAACACAAGGAAAGATGATAAACCTCCGAACAACAAACTTTTCAAGTTTGAAGCCTGGTGGATTATGGAGGAATCGTTTGATAAAGAGGTTCAGAATATTTGGGAGGGGGCATCAGGGGGTCTGTTGGAAAAACTTGATAATCTAAAAACAAGGTTGCAAAGCTGGGCAGGAAGGATTAGAATTATAGAAGGAGACGTAAGGAGATACTTATAAATAAGCTTGCAAATTTGGCAGAAGCTGACCGGGACGATATCAACCTTGTAGAGATGATTGACACGAAGATCCAATTGAACTTCGAAATTGATAAAGATGAACGATATTGGGAATAAAGAGCTCGTGTAAACTGGCTGAAATTCGGAGATAGGAATACTGCATTTTTCCACAGTCAGGCATCACTAAGGCGTAAAAAGAACTGCATTCATAAATTACGAGATGATGAAGGGAATGAAGCGGAAGACATTCAAGAAATGGGAGGGATTGCACGTCAATATTTTCAGCATCTTTTCACATCTCAAGGAAGAGGAGGAACTGATCATTTGTTGTCGGGAATTAATAGATGCATTTCAGAGGAGGACAATCAAAGGCTCATAGCGCCTTACACAAAAGAAGAGATTCGAGAAGCAGTGTTTGAGATGGGGCCCACTAAAGTCCCGGGAGAGGATGGATTTCCGGCTCTTTTCTATCAAAACTGTTGGCATATTGTAGGAGAGGACGTCATCAATTTTTGTCTTTAAATCCTTAATGAAGGTAAGGAGTTTAAACAGATTAATTATACTCATATTGTACTCATCCCGAAAATTGCCAACCCCCTGAATATGAAGCAATTTAGGCCAATCAGTTTGTGTAATGTGATCTATAAAATGTTGGCTAAGGTTATTGCAAATCGGCTCCAAAGGATAATTGAGAAATGTATTGATGTAGCTCAAAGCGCTTTTGTGCCAGGAAGGTTAATATCGAATAATATTTTGCTAGCCTATGAAATTATTCATACACTGAATTTGAAGAGACTGGGGAAAAAAGGCTTTATGGCTGTGAAGCTTGACATGAGTAAGGCATATGATAGAGTTGAATGGAATTTCATAAAAAGGTTAATGGATCGAATGGGTTTTGCTAGAGGATGGATTGATACCATTATGAGGTGTTTAGAGTCTGTTTCTTACTCAATCGTGGTCAATGAGCATGTAGGAGAACGATTTCACCCAGGAAGGGGCCTTCGTCAAGGAGACCCTTTGAGCCCGTTCTTATTTCTTTTATGTGGGGAAGGCTTGTCTTGTTTATTGCGGCTTGCAGCTGAAGGAGGAGGGTTGAGAGGAGTGAAAGCTAGCAGAAGTGGACCGCAAATTTCTCATCTACTTTTTGCAGATGATTGTATCTTATTCAACGAGGCAACCAGTAGAGGGGCTACCACTTTGAGAGACATTCTAAAGGAATATAGAATCTGTTCGGGCCAGTGCGTTAATTTTGAAAAATCTACAGTTTTCTTTAGTAAAAATACGACATAAAAGCCAAAGCAGCGGCTATAGACATTTTGGGAGTCCGGAGCTCAAATAATCCAGAGCGTTATCTTGGTTTGCCAAATATGGTGGGTAGAAGGAAAAGGGAGTCTTTCCAGAATCTAAAAGATCAGGTTAAGAAGCAGATTGACAAATGGAGTACTAGACACTTATCTCAAGGGGGGAAGGAAGTTTTCATCAAGGCGGTTTTGCAAGCCATTCCGACCTATTCAATGGCATGTTTTTTATTACCGAAAGCATTATGTTCTGAATTAGAAAGCATCATAGCTACTTTTTGGTGGCAAAAAAGTCATGGCAAGAAGGGGATACATTGGAGTACGTGGCAGAATCTTTGTCTTTTAAAGGAGAAATGGGGTCTTGGTTTTCGTAATTTATGCCAGTTTAATATTGCGCTGTTAGCTAAGCAAGGATAGCGTCTTATTACTTAGCCGAATTCATTGTTAGCGAGGGTTCTTAAAGCGAAATATTTTCCACAGTCGGATTTTCTTAACGCTCAGTTAGGCAACCTACCTTCACTCACCTGGAAGAGTATCTGGGCTGCCAGGGGGTTACTACGGGATGGGCTGTGTTGGAGAGTTGGATGAGGGACTGACATTTTTGTATGAGATGACTGTTGGATCCCCGGTATTAGTCTAGGAGAATGGCCCAACAGAGATGATAATGAAATTAAGTTAGTTGCAGATTTAATTGAGGTCGCAGACAGAAAATGGAAGACAGACTTGATTAGGCGTACCTTTCCTACAGAAATTACTTTGAAAATACTGCAGATTCCTCTAGCAGAAATTCCTCATGAGGATTTCCAAGTGTGGAAAGGTGAACTATCTGGAGATTTTTCAGTGAGGAGCGCCTACAAACTATTACAAGAGTCTAGCTTTGATCCTAATTTTTTAATACAGGCCGACATTAAGGATTTTTATAACAAGCTATGGAATTTACAGCTCCCTTCCAAAATAGCAATTACAATATGGAGAATATCTTGGAACTATCTTTCTACTCTTGTTAATTTAAAATACAAACGAGTTACTCGAAATGTAGCATGTCCTCGTTGTGGACGAGAGGAAGAAGATATTACTCATATCTTTCGGCAGTGCCCTGTAACAGTTAAGGTATGGCATTTATCAGATCTATCCTGGATTATTGATAGCACGATTCAGGGATTCTAGGAATGGCTTACCTGGGTTTTCAAAATGAGCACTACTAAGCAGTGTAAAAGGATCTGTTGTGGCATGTGGTTTCTTTGGGGATCGCGCAATATTCTCATTCATGAAAGAAAATCGGAGACAGGAAGGGAGTTATCACATAAAGTCAAACAATATATAGCCGAACTTGAAGGGCTGGAGGAGAGAAAAAGTACCTCAAATATGAACTGTAGTCATCGCCATCGCGAGCCTCTTAACGAAGTGACGATTACTTTTGACGCAGCCTTTAATAAAAGAACTCTTAAATCAGCATCGGGGGTGGTGGTTTGGGGCCGGCCAGGTAGACTCTCAGCAACAAAGACAGTCCTGCACACAAATGTTCCTTCTCCTTTTGCCGCGGAAGCCCTTGCAGGTCTACAAGCGACGAGACTAGGGATTACGATGAATCTCCCTTCAGTAACTGTCATGGGGGATTCCCGGACAATCATTAAGAAATGCCAATCTTTGGAGAAAGACAAGTCGGTCATAGGGGCTATTATTCACGACATTCAGAGCAAGAAAATTTGTTTTCAAAATATCCGATTCAAGTTTATAAACAGAACGGATAATCTATTGGCACACAAGATCGCTCGAGAAGCTTTAAAGAAAGAAGAGGAGACATACCTAGTGCTAGTGAATGAGGATTCCTCTCTGTATCCGGAAGGGCGCTGGAGAAGAGAACTAGACTAAGGAATGAAGTATGAGGGAAGAAATGAAAGGGGTAGCAGGTCAAGATATTTTTGGAATGGCTACCATCTGAAACCGAAGGGACAGCTGATGGGAAAAGACGACGAAATGCAGTCTACAGCTGTTTTTTTATTCGACTAGTCTTAAAGATTAGGTTTTATTTTTCTGCAGCATTTATTGTTTTTGTTTTTCTATAGTTACTTTTACAGTTGCATTTACTTTACTCCTGGCAGCATTTATTGTTTTGCTTTTTCTGCAGCATTTATTGTTTTGTTTGGACGTCCAGTATGGGTGGTCTTATTTTTGGGCTTATTTTTATATGAATACAAGATCTAGTCGTATCTTTCAAAAAAAAAAACTGATGTGATTGATGGAAGAGAAAAGATGATATGAAACAGTGATTTCACACCATCCTTATCCCTTTTTTCAATAGAAGAATGACAAATTAAAATTTTTCTCCTAATTTTTAGCTTTTTTTTCTCTTGAAAAAAATCAAATCCATCTAAAAATAATAAAAATTAGGAGAAAAAAATCTGATTTATCATTCTCTTGTTGGAAAGGGATAAGGATAATGTAGAATCACAGTTTTATACAATCCCTTCTCTTGACGGAATAACTAAATAATGACATCTGCGTGCCACATGTACCTCATGTTGACATATATAGACTAATTTTTAATAATAAAAATGAAAGAAACTTTTAAAAGAAAAGCTAATTTGCTCTATAATCTAACGTAGATAGATTAAATTATCTATTTTTTGAATAAAAAAATAAAAAATAATTTAACTCTAGTAAATGAGCCTCCACGATATTTTTATCCGTCTCTACTAAATACTAAATATAAAACAAATGGAGTGAAATCGATAAAAACATAAAACATAAAATAGAAGGCCAAAAAAATCAAACAATGCTGCGGATGTCCCAAAGCATTTTCAATGCCTTTTTACGTTGTTACTCTCCATGAAAGAATAATCTTTTGTACTTCCACATTGCGTTTGGCTAAAAGCCAAATATATATATATATATATATTGGATCTCTTGTCTTCAATTGCAGCAAAGTTTCATTACAGGATAACTCAAATCTTAAAATCTTTGATTTGGTTTGGTAAGAAGCCATTCCAAGTTGTAATGGATACTTGTGGTTCAGTCCAAGAACTTGAGACACCAGATGAAGGGATTTGTTCTAACACTCCAGGACTCTGCTTGCTGTCACCTGTCTTGGAGATCAATGAAAAAGATTGTCCACTCGACGATAAGATCGGTACGTCTACTATCTTAACCCATTCTTTTCTACAAACATTCCATTTATTAATATAGATAGCAACTTCATGTAATTAAAGTTAAGTTCGAAGTAGAGTTATAAATAGTTCGAGGTATTATTTAAAAAAAAAAAAGTTAAATTCAAGTTGCTAGGAAAGGATTATGGGTACAAGCTCATGTTATAAAAATTAAAAAGGTTAAATTCTATTATTAGTTCTTGTACTTTGTGAAAATTATGGGTTTAATCCCTATATCTTTTGAACTGGTTAATTTTAGTTCTATACTTTTTGAAATTTTGAATTTTTTTAGTTTTGACTTAAACAATAGCAGTTAAATTCAATTATTAGTCATGTATTATGCATACAATTTTAAATTTAGTCTATATTATCTAATTAGATCATTCTAAGTCTATGTTCTTTTCAAATTTTAAAATTTTAATCTTAACATAAATGACAGTTATTCATCCATTAACTGGGTTTTTAGTGAGCAATATGCAGAAATAACAAGCTCACATGGTATTACACATAATAATGTGTTTGTCGCATTAAAATTTGAAAATAGGAAAACTTAATGAATTTAACAATTATTGTTTAGCGGGAATTAAATACTTTAAAATGTGAAAAGTATAAAGACTAAAAATACCAAATTAAAGTATAAAGATTAAATACATAATTTCCGCAAAACACATATACTAATAGCAAAATTTAACCAATTAAAAAGGTCTTTAAGTTTTGAAATTGGATGGAAGGTACAAAAATTGAGTGGTTCTTCTAATTGCAGCTGGCCAGAACAATTGACTAGAAAAACACGGTTGCTTGAAGTTCTACGCTAACATAACTTCCAAATGGCTGCTTTTAGTTTTACTTTTTCTTTCTCTTGCCACTCTTTCTGGATGAAAATAACTTATTGACTCCTTTTGGTTCACGCAGATAATCCCTTTTAATTTTCAGGAATATAGATAATATTTATACAACAATTAATAGAAAGATATATAATATATTCCTAAATATATAGGATAATATACAATATAACCAATTTTTTCTTTTGCAGATCATAGTGAAGAAGAGGAGACCTTCTTTGATAGTCAAGCGTGGCTAAGATCAGATTGTGAGGATGAGGTTTCTATTAATCCTTGGGAAGAACCTCCTCCAGCATTAGAGGAGAAAAAGGAACTAGTGGAGCTATTGGAGGACCCTTTTTGGAGTGATCTACTAATTCAACACCCTACTAAAGTCGTATCAATTTACAGGGATAACATACAGTTGGTTCGGTTTTTTCAGGATTGCTCTTGGACGAGTAAGCAAAGTTTCAAGAATCATAGCATCGTTAAGCCATCCATCCTCGTCAAAGTTCCCAAGGAATTCAATGGTTTGAGTAAATCCAGGAACAACTCATTGCATGGCAAGGAGAGAGTTCAAAAGAACAAGTCAAACTCTAAGGAGAAAAGTTTCTGTTGCATCCCAGTGGTTTAGTCCAAGACATTGGCTTAGCATCAAACAAAGCTTTTTGCAAAAAAAAATTATATAGTAGAAACTTGATGCTATGTTGGGTTATTAGGGTAATAATACGAAGAAAAAATTTATTTAACATATTGTTCTAAAATAGTTCAAACACAAGTTGAAATTGGGCAGGTTTAACTCTACAAAAAAATTGATCTTTCGTGGCATTTACAAAAATGTCACGGTTTGTGACGTTTTATAAAAGACGTAAGGAACGACGCTAACTTTCCGTTTTTAAAAGAAAACGTCATGAAAGAATGAACTTTTCGTGACGCTGATGAGTAATGGTTAGTGACCTTTAAAATATCATGAAATATTTATTTTTTAGTGATGCTTAAAGATCTTTGGTGACGTTCTGAAAACCTCACCAAAATGAAAACATTTTGATAATGTTTTTTCACATATTTCGTGACATTTTAAACCTCACCAAATTACAACATTTATTTTACATTTTTAAACCTTTACAATTTTAAAAATATAAAAATGATTTAAAAGTTATAAACATGTAAAAACTGATAAAAATTATTACACAACTTAAATTAAAATTATGAAAATATAGAAATTATAAAAAAAATAGTGGGAAATTGTATGAAAATTTTTTAAGAAAACTTAAATTAAAATTATAGAAAGCTACAAAAATATTAAAAATTTAGGACGTTTTTCATATCTTTCAGTGACATATTTAATCACAAAATTTTAAAAATATAAAAATTATAAAGTTGTAAAAACTTATAAAAATTATTAGAAAACATAAATTAAAATTATTAAAATATAAAAAAATATAACAAAATAATGAGAAATTGTATACCAAATTATAAGAAAACTTGAATTAAAATTATAAAAGGTACAAAAATTATACAAAATTAAAATAATATATCTTATAAAATTTTGAAATTATCAAAAAATAATAAAAATAATAGTAAATTACAAAAAAAAAAATTTTGCCACCATAATTGTTTAAATTACTTATAAACATTTTAAAACAAGCTAAGTTATTAGTAGAACTATTCATGGGTTGGACTATTTGTGTAGGTTCGAAGGTTCACTTGAAATTTGGGTGGAGTTGAGCAAAAATATTAGGCTTGACAAATAAGTCTAGACAAAAAAATTAGACCCGTTTAAAATATGCGTCGGGTTTAGGCTTGAACATTCAAGGTCCGAGCCCAATTCGATCCATTTATAATACTTTATATTATGTTATTTTTATGTATTATGTAATTTAGAACATATTAAAAATAAACCTATTCTAAATATATAATAGTACTCGAGCGTAAATATTAAAATAATGTGAAGATAACTATATAAAAAATTCAATAAATAAAAATATATAAAATTATTAAATATTAAAATAATATAATATAAATATTTTTTAAAAAGTTAAAAATTAAATAGGTTAACATAAAATGAGCTTAAGTTAGTCTTTTACAAATAAGGATGTATTTAGACAATTTTAAATATATTTTTTAAGTCAAATTAAGATAAATATAAAATATATTAATATTTTAATTAAAACTATCATCACCTCTGATTCTTACTTTCCAAAATGCTCTAATTGCCAACCCCCAAACCACAATATTTATTCTTAAATTGTAGTGTGTGTGTATATATATATATATATGCATAATTGAATTAAATTCAAGTTATATTTTCCCCTTAAACGGGGATTCCAGATTCAGCTGAAGCTATCTATCTGATTTTCAAAGCTTTCAGGTACTTTCTTTTTTAAGGATTTTAGTGTAAAGATTTCAGCCTTATTTCTTTTATTTATTTCTCTCCATTTCACATTTTAGCATTTGATTAATTTTGTTTCAAAGCTATCAGTTTTGGTGCTTCAATCTGTTAGGGTTCTTGTTGGCTATTTGGACAAAGGTCTGAATCTAACAAATATGTATTACTCTCTCACTTAATTTCTTTTAATTCTTCTTTTATTTTCGTTGAATAAGCTTTCGGATTGATTTCTGGGTTTTGCATCACTTCTCGAATTATGAAAATTTTCTTTTCTTCTTGAATTTTGATGTGAACTATGGGTGTGTTGTTAGCCTGTTGAGTTAAATGAATGGAAGGGACCCATTTTTGTTAGCATGTATCCTTTTCAAATTTATCTTTGCATTTATCCTCATTTCCTCTCAAGACCAGCTTTAAATCAAAATATGATTCAAGCTTTAGCACTGATTATTTTTCAACTGATAAGCTTTCTTCATATGTTATTATATTTTAACAGTATGAGCCCTTGGTTAGGTTGCCTGGTGATATAGTTCCATCGGATCACAATTAGATTTACAAGCTACACCACAAATCACAAATGATTTTAATAGGACAGCAAAGGCAAGTTTATCACCTCATTGCTGGTTTCCATTTCCTTCTTGGGAAATATGGTTAATTAGTTTGAAATTCAATGCTTGATCTCTAATCTCGGGTTTACATTAGTTAGTTTAGTAAGTTCAATCTTTGTATTTTTCCTAGGATCATTTCAAGATGGACTCCTTTTCATAGAGAAAGTGAAAAAAACATGTCAATCCGGATGGTACTACAATATGCCCATGTTCAAAGTGTGTGAATAGGGAGTCTCATAATATCAAGGATATTCGATTTCACATACTTAGATTTGGGTTTAAGTCGGGTTGTAGAAGATAGATACATCATGTGGAAGATGGAGAAAGCTAGGATGAAGAGGAAGGCATCTCCACTTCCGATGACGAAATTGATGAAATGGGAGACATTCTTGTAGACGAACAAGAGAGAACTTACTATAATATTGGAATGACTGATGATTTGGAGAGTTTGCCTATTCCTAAAAGTGTTCAACACAGAGGAGATAACTAGTTGGAAGAGTTAGAATAAGAGTTGTATATTGAGTGTAAGCAATATTCTGCACTTAATTTTATTGTAAAGATGATGAACATCAAAGTGTTGAACAACTTGTCCACAAAGCTTTTACTATGCTATTAGAGTTATTTCACAATGTATTGCCGGAAGGAAATAAGTGCCCTGCATCGTTCCATGAAACGAAGTTGGGGTATTTTAATATTGACGTTTGCTGCTATGACTGTTAGTGTTTTCTACAAGGAGTTGAAGAATGCAAATGAATGTCGTGTGTGTCACCATAAATGGTGGCGGAAAGAAAAGGTCATATAAGCGCTTGCGTTATTTTCCCATCACAGATTGCATGCAAAGTTTTATAGTTGTTGACGTATTTCAGATGTGGCATAACATCTAAGCTCATTTTTCCGTACACCAGAAATATATCAAAATATTAATAAATAATTTTTCTAAACTTTTCTCCTAACATTCAAGCTCAAATATCATGTTATGGAAGGTGAAAGATATCATTTTTTTTTTTATCTTTATGAAGGTTTATCTCATTAGCCATGGTTTCTTTCACTAAAAGCATAATAAATCTGTGCTGAAATTTAAGAGATTGAAGGTGGAAATGAGCTTTGGAGGTGATTTTCCAAGTGTTTTTAATTGGGGTGAACAAAAATTGATTAGATTTGAAAAAGTTGAAAAAAATCGAATTTCGAGTTTCTTGAATCGAGTTATTCGATTCAACTCAAATAAGTAATACGAGTTCGAACTGAGTTGAATTTTACAATTAGAATAATAGATTAGTGTAAATACCTTTTTGGTCACCATCAATTTTAAAAATGAACAAATTAGTCTCTCTTAACAGAAATTACAAATTTTTTAAATATTTATAAAAATTTTGAAATTTATATTTTTTTAGAAAAAATATAAATTTTTTAAAAAATTATAAAAAAATATAAAGTTAATGTAATATCCCATACTCGACCCGATTATCAGATTCGAGTTATAAGGTATTACATTAGTTATTAGAGCAACCATGATAATTTTACACTCAATTTAAACTATTAAAAAATTAAATATAAGCAAAACAATTGTATTAAATGATATGTATTCATTTTCGGTCTTATACGAGCTTACGAAAGTTCTATTGCTAACCTGAGATCGAGTTAGAATCAATTTGTAAATATTTCAAAGTTTGATGTTGACATCAGGACATTGAGAGGTCTTTGTCGTGACGTCATATACTGACTTAGACTTGTCGCAATGACCATTGCTCGACATCGCATTATGACATGGTGACCTAATCTCATTGCGGCGAAAAATGTTTAACCTCGCAACGTGACAAGTTATTTCTAAAAGATCAAGGTGACACCAACCTGCAATTGACCAAAACAACCAACTTTTATATTTCAGCCACATTTCCCAACTACTCATCATAAACAAGTTTAATTCTAAACATTTATATCGTACCTAAACAATCACATTTGTAATTTAACTATCTAGCCAATTTTCATTCAAGATATAGATTATATTCATGGTTAAATGACATGATTTCACACTTCATTTTGCCATTGTATAATAACATTCCATACATTTCAAACTTTATAGTAAACTCAAATACACATTTCTAACATTTGACTACTTGCAAAATATCATTTCAAGCTTCAATCATTCACATAAGCATATATTATGCCCAAAAACCAACTTAACATAGGTACATGCCATACTTGAACAAAACATGATTTATACAAACATTGTTGAGTCAGGAGGATCACTTCTTGGATAATGGATTCACTGCTCGAACTCTCGAGAATTTATTAAACCTGCGTAAAGAGAAAACAAATTGTACACTGAACAATAAAGCTTAGTAGTACCTTCATAAAATAGAGTAAATAAACATAACATTACTAACTTGTTATATTACATATATGCATAAAACTATCCTAATTATGTCTTATCATGCTAAGCAATTCTATTGACACATCCATATACGAGTATACATATCAATTGGTAAAACCAATCCATTCAACGTAGTAAGATAGTTAACCAAATCAGATTATTTATCAAATACGAAACTTTAGGCCATCCACAAACTCTCACATCTATGCCTTTCAGTTCATGCCATGCAAATCCAATTCATATACTAGTTTACACGTTTTCTCTATCATGAGTCACAAATACACAAAACATGTCAATTTCATTATTATTCCATAATTCTTATTCTACTCTAGTCATCCCAAGTAGCCTGGTAACGATGACTTTTAAATATACACAGTTTACCATCCCGAGTGGCCCAACATCGATGGTTTATTCAATTCAATATACTACCATCCCGGATGGCTTGACAACAATGGCTTCCACACTTTACTTATACTACCATCCCAAATGGCTCGACAATGATGACATTCATGATCAATTTATTCTACCATTCCGAATTTCCCGACAATGATGGTTTTCACTATATACATATCCTACTATCTCGGATGGCCTAGTCGTGATGGTTTTCAACCTAAAGCATGCCAACTAAATCGACGGTATAGTACTCAGGACCGTTATTAGGGTAATACCAAATTGATACAAATTGTAACCATGTAGTACTGTCAATCTCATTGTCAATTCATTAACCAAACACATACGTTGATATCATACACATTTTCTACTGAATTTCTACAACATATCACATTTCAAGATAATGTATATAATCTCTCACCTTATTCATTGTATTCCTTTATTCCGATATCTTCTAACACATTCAACATTACAATTCATTTTATCATTGTAAACTTACCTTGACATTCCATATGGAGCTAGCAAATATGTGTAAACAAATAAAATGATATGAATTGTAAATGTACAAACTAAGGTCTCGCATCACTTGTTGACAACTCACGCTTTTCTTTTTTCTCTTGATGACCCAGGGTCGACGTTAGCTACGTACAGTCATAAAACATATATCTATGTAAATTTCTAGTCAAACTCACAATTAAATACCAAATTATGCATATTTTATAATTTATTCAATTTAATCCTTATACTTGAGACAATCATAACTTTCAATCTAAATCATGCATATTAAGGACTCTTTACTTCCTATTCCTACCTCAATTTTATAATTTTTTATTTTATTCAATTTGGCCCCTAATGTACAAAACTAACAATTGAGCTTTACAATTTAGTCTTTTTCATAAATTAAGCTAAATTTCTAACAATTTCACGCTAAATTCTTCAAGAAATAAACAATGACAACTTTTTGAAACTTTAACAGTTTTACAAATTGGTACATGGGCTAGCTAAATCAAGCTCTCATGACCTCAAATCTATAAAAATTATAAGAAAATGACTTGATTGCACTTACCAATTTGTGGTTGAAAGCTTGAAAGAACTTAAGTTTTTCTTTCTTTCGAATATGGTGGACGATGTGAGCTTGAAGATGATGACAAATTGGTTATCCCACTATCTTATTATTTATACTAAACTTAATATTGTTTTAGTTTAATTAATCATAGTTAACTAATTAATTAAACTATTATTAAACATAATTTAAATCATAATTTAGTCTTACTAGAATTTGACTTCTCAGTCCACTATCTCATGACTAAAGATGGTTAAATAACCAGTTTGGTCCTTTGAATAATTTCTATTTAAGTCCCTAAGTCTTATCCTAATTTAAAACCTATAGCGATTAAACTTTTACAATTAGGTCCCTAGACCTTAATTAAATGCAATTTCGGCTAAATCATTTAGCTATTTTTCAATTAAACAATATATTAACTCCATAAATATTTCTATTTAATATTTACAGACTCAATTTACGGAAACGAGGTCCCAAAACCATAATTTCTGACACCACTAAAACTAGCTCATTATAGTTAAAAAACTTTAAAATATTTTAAAATAATAATTTTGGGACCTTAATAAGTTAATTAATGATTCAAGTTTATTATACTAAAGTATCTTATTTTGTTTTAATTTTTCTTTGAAAAAGTTTTCAAATATTTATGGTTTCAAGTTTATGAGCTCTAACATGGAATTAGTTATACTATAACAAGATTTTAAATTTGACACGTTTAATTTTTTAATTTAACTTGAATAATTTCACTTGATTCGACTCAAATTGAATTTCATTTCACTTAACTCGATTCGAAAAAATTTCAAATCGAGTTAGGATGATAAAATAGGACTTGTCAACTTGATTAACTTGAAATTTTTTTACTTGATTCGGTCAAACGCTCACTCTTAGTTTTTAACAAAAAAACTTAAGGTGGGGGTGTGGGATTCTGAAAGATTTGAAGAGAAATTGGCAATGAAAGAGAAATAAAATTTCCTCTAATTTTCCTCAATGGTCGATTACAATAAGCTGAATGCAGGCTCTTCCCCCTTGTTCATTTTTAACACTTAAAACCCCAAGTCTGGTCAAATTTCATTAAAATGTATGGTCAACAATTGATCTATTCCCATAAAACACATCCAATGGTCCAAATATATTTCAAATACCATGATAAATAATATTCTCGATATATCTCTTGAGGAACTATCAAAATACCCTTGCATGGTGATAATTACTATTTGCCTTTTTTTTTTTTTTTTACCTCCAAGCATAATTTCTTCACAACAACAAAAACTTAACCAAGCCACGTGCCATACATCACATACATCCTTTAATCTAAATCCATGAATGATGAAAATTACATTTCTACCCATTTCTCAATAAAATAAAAAATTTGTAATTTAGTTCATATACTTTCAAATCTTTTCCAATTTGGTCTTGAAAGTGATTTTCATCACACTGATACATATTATAACTTAAGATTTAGTCAAATTTACAATTTAGTCCTCAATCTTTCTAAAATTTGTGATTTAGTCCTTTCATCACATTTTCACTTCTAAAATTCTTTTAATTAATTTCCATATAAAAATCACTTTATTTTTATAAGAATTCATTTATACGACATTTTTAATTTTCTAAAAAAATCACAATATTACCACCAAAATAGTGCTGCATATTTAGATACAAATTTTTAAGTGTTACAAGATTAGTTTGTTTCAAGAACATAAAAAAAAAGGTAACAAGAAGAATAAAGAGATTACAAGAGAAATGAATAATTTGGCTTCAACAAACACCAACATTGGATTTAATCAACCTCTTAGGTCGACTATCCTAGTAAGCTAAAGTATAAATGTGATCATCATGAAATATTGAAGAAAAGCAAATATAAAAATCACAAGAATGGGATCTTGAAAAAAGAATAACTCAAAGAGTATAATGAAACAAAAGCAGTTTCGATAATTCATAAGAGGGGCGACAACCCTTTTTTTCAAAAAAATTAACCTAAAACTAAGAGTTCTAATCCTACTCTAATTGGGATTACCTGAATAACATGTAACACGTAAAGAACTAATTTAATGGAAAAAAAAGACCAAGTATAAACTTACTAACTTCGAGAGAAATTCGTTCAACTTATGTTAATGGGGCATTGAATCAAATTTAAACAAGTAAATAACATAATTTTAGGCTTAATAAAATTGTTCAAATGGTCTCAAATTGGGTTGAAACTCTATGGAGTCTGATATGGATTATTGGTGCTCATTTTCTTCAAGCCTTTAACTCTATTAAGCTCATAGATGATTGTCCAAGCAAGTCCCACTTCAAGAAATTAGTTCTTGAACCAAGATTTTCAAGAATTCACTGCAACAAAACAGACTTTTAGTGACATTTTTTTAGGCCTATAGCCCCTAAAACTATTTGCGGCATTCTTACAAGCGTCGCAAAAAACACCGCTATAGACAATGCTGCTAAAGAACATGACTTTTAGGGCGCTATTATTGCAATCGCCGCTAAAAAATATGACCTTTAATGGCGCTTTTATTACAAACGCCGCTAAAGAACATGACCTTTAACGACGCTTTTGTCACAAGCGCCGCTAAAGAACGTGACCTTTAGCAGCTTTTTTACGAAAAACGCCACTAACTTGGCATATTTGTAACATACCGTTTTCACCCATATCCAACCAAAAATAGGAAATATAGCATGAAATCCAACCAAAAACAGCAAATCTAAATGATACTTCAAATTCATCGAAAGATATATGATATAAATTAATAAATGAAGTATAATTCAAAATATTCTTCCAATAATGTTAAAGGTTACAAAGTTAAAAATATTCTTACAATAAGAAAACAGATGTCTAAGATGGCGGCTTTTGAGACTGTTGAAACATCTTCATCATATTCTAAAGCTAGAACTGGAGTTCGTCGTACTTTTTGCTCTGCTCTACTTCCCTCGCTGCTGCCTCTGCCTCCCTAGCTGAAACATCTTCATTATCTTCATCATGTAAGTTGACAACCAAACAATGCAATTTCATTAAGTATACAACCAAGTATACAAGTGTATCATATGAATTGAGACACAATATAATACCAACATACAACATAGAAGTAATTTACCTTATCTTTTATTCTTTAAATATTTAAAAAAAATACTTGCACGATAAATCTATCATAGAAGATAATTTATAATTTATATTAAAATAAATTTAAATAATGATCAATATTATTATATTGATAACAAAATATTTATAATTTTAAAAACATTTAAAAATATTAAATATTAAAACCAAACATTATTAATATAAAAAAGAATAGTAATTTGACTTTTTTAACATTAACATGATAGCCTTCCTATTTTATTAAAATGATAAACATTAACATTTAAATAGTTATTTAATATAAAACAAGAAAACTGAATGTTTAAAATCTGATTTTATAGTACTTAAATTCATCACTCTGAACATATAAATTCAGCGGATGAAGGAATTAAATATTTTATTTACAACACCAGCCTTATTGAAGTATAATTGTTTATGTAGTGTGGATTATGGCATAATGATGAATACATCTGATAAAGGCTTTTATTGGGTTGAGGCCCTCAATAAACTAGCATTAAAAAATTATTAAATTATGTACCAGAAACAAGTATTTGTAAAATAAAACCACTTGCATAATTTTGATTTCAATTTTGGTATGAGCAGTACAAATCCAATTCAAATTGGGTGTAATTTAAACAAATATTCTTAAAGATTTTGAATGATGAAGGAAGCATTTAAGCCCTGTTTTCCTCATCTCTTCCATACAATATTGATTCTCACCGTCCAAACTAATTTCATTTACTGTTGTAACTTAATTTTATATAACTTCTTTTTATTTTATAAATAGTTGCTTCAAGAAATCTTTTTATGGAAAAGTAAAGCATATGTATATACTTTAAAGCGTTGGATAAACAGTTCTGTTTTAAAAAAAACATTGGATAAACAGTTTTTCATAATATAATATTAATTTTAGATACAAAAATAATATTAATTTTAGTTAAAAATATTATATAAATAGTATTTTGTAAGGTAAAATCAGCATTTTGCATGCAAGTTGACTAAGAAATTAGTAGCAAATAGCAAAATAAAACTCCAAACAGATTTAACTACTATCATTTGGTCCAAAGAGATTTAACTCCAAGCAGTAAATATATATAAATCGTAATCAATATAATATAGAAAAAAAGAAAAACCTGAGATCGTACTCTTTGAAGTTCTTGTTCAAGTTGAGTTAGATTTATGCTACTCGACTCTAGTTGTTGAACATATGCCTGTTTAAACATATACATATATATGCGTCAGTTTATATGTTATGGACACGTAAGTAAGAAACTACAAGCAAATGTATGTTTTTTTTCAGTGTATATATGTCTTTTTTATGTTACCTTCTTTCTAAGACGACTTTTCTTTGCAGCTTCTCCGTTTTGAGCTAAACGCCGTTTTGTTTTCACGTTGAGACTTAATAAACTAATCTGGACAAAAAAATTAAGCCCATGGACCGCAATGAATTTTTGGAAAAGAAGCAATAATATACTAATGGGCAGCAATGAGTTTAGGCACATCAAGACACATACACCACTGTTTACTTTTGGTTTGGATGCATAACAACGAAGGCAAATATATAGTACAACATATTTTAAAAGATTCTAAAAGGAAGGACATATTTTTCCATGATGGGTTTATTGCTTCTATAAACTCAAATTAGACATTGTTGAGGAAATATAACACATTCTAATAAAGTAACATGCTAATGGATACAAAAAGTTAATTCAATAAGCACTTCAAAATAATTCTCTCCATGGTATGTAAAGAAAAAATCTGTTTTTTAATCACAAGATCCCTGCATATGCAATCTAGTTCAAAGAAGTCTAATTACCTCCCCTCAGACTGTTTGCTTATGTCTCCAGTATCAATCACAGGTTCAGGCTTAGGTTTGTTTGCTTCAGAAGGAGTTCCTGAAGTTTACAAAATATTTAGTATATAAAAAAAAACTTAAAACATAATGTAAAAAGAATGCAAAAAAGATGAACAGCAAGTTATTTAAGTCCAAATTAGGTATCATCACAAAGGTGCTTTAGACATAAAGATAGTCCTAAATTCAATAGTAGTGTACACAAAAGGATATTTCATTATTTCCCACTAAAGGAACAAAACAAACAAATATTTGGGCGAACACATGCTATTCACAACAATTCCTTTCTAACATTAATTTGAATTTTGAAAATAATAAAAAAAATGCAGTGGACAATTTATCAAACAAAGTGCCTTTCAAATCAAATTCAATATAAACACAAAGTCAGCTATATCAAAAACAACATCAACAGATGACATGCATTATCCATTTTCAAAGAGACTGAAACTAAATAAAGGGTCCATATAAGTAGTAACAAATTTTTGGGAAAAATGAGTGGAAGAATGTTTGGATATCAAGAACAAGCAAAAACTTTCTCAGGATTTGTGAAAATTAAAAGAAACAGAGATTTAGAAATTAAAGTTAACTGATACTTCTGTTTGCTAGTGGAGGAAAAAAAACCGGCACTCACCATGAAAATGAATTTATATATGTTGCAGTTTAAGAGCTTAAAAAGAAGAATAAAAAGGCATATCAACGCATTAGTTACCTGATACTTCTGTTTGAAACAAATACCTTGGCCAAGTCCCAAAGATTCAATACGTGAGGATATCAACGCATAAGGAACACTATAAGTAATCTGAAATAAAATACAAACTGCATTAGTTGAATGCCATGACTGAATGCTTCTAAATTTTTCTCTAAAAAAAAAAGATTAATTGGGAGTTTACTTGTGCTGAAAAACCAATAATTGATGCAAAGCAGTATATATATATGAAGTATGATTGAAGCTTTGAATGGCAATTAATAATATAAATGGTGCTATATTTTTCTACTGTGTTTTGCAGAAACATGATAAACCCGCAGGGCTGTAAAGTAGGTTGGGGAAGAGAAACTCAAGAGTTTCTGTAACACCCCTTACCCGAAACCGTCGCCAGATACGAGTACGAGGTGTTACCGAACAAACACTTGCTCGATCAATTGATTCCGAAACATAATTTTCGTGTAAAATTTAAAAATTTTTCAATAATACACATAATTTTGACATTATGGGCCTACGAGGCTCAAATGATACATTGGGTACGACCCGAGACCAAACCAGAACTTTTTGAGCACTTATGGAAATTTGACCCAAAATAGTGTCACACGCCCGTGTGACTTAGGACACGCCTGTGTTAAAAACATCGAGCATTATGTTTCTTTCCCACGGCCGTGGCACACGTCCGGGTACTAGGCCGTGTCCTTCACACGATTGAGACACACGGCCGTGTCTCTGCCTGTATGACCGATCACTTAGGCTATTTCCTAAGCCCTTAATGTACTCTTAACTCTTCACACTCGTATACAATACATAAACGTATATCATACATTTACCTACTCCTATCTTGACCATCAAACACATGAAATATACATAACCTCATTAAACATTTTCCACAATATATGCATAAGAATAGACTTATATACCCATAACTATTATAAACCACATTTCATGGCTATATATATAAATAACATAGACCCATACATTTGGCCAATTCACAAATATACATACTACCAATAACTAAATCTCTATACATGCCACTCACTTGTAAGCAATAAAAATTGTTGTTAACCCACCTTTACAAATCAATAGTGTGATGCTGCTTCCGACGGTCTCCAACCACGAGCCAACCTGACAACACTAAGAAAAATGGAAAGAAGGATGTAAGCTTAAAGCTTAGTAAGTTAGCATATAATAATAAGCAATTAAATTAACTTTATGTTTCCATTTCTCAAAAGGTATTCTTAGGAAATAAAATCATTATTCATATAATTTCACTTTCTGCTCATATTCAGCTTAAGCTGTTTTCTGAGTCACAGTCACTAAATTAATTGTATCTTAAGCTACAGAACTCAAAATTAAGTTCCGTAAATTTTTCCTGAAACTAGACTCATATATCTTCTTGCCATAAAATTTTCAGAATTTTTGGTTGGGCCAATTAGTACATTTTATTTATTAAATTTTCCCCTATTTCGTTATTTGACAGTTCTGACCTCTCTCTACTAAAAGTCGATTATCCCACTTATAGAACTCAGATTAGGTTCTCGTTTGTTTCTTTTGAAAATAGACTCACTAAGGAATTTAGAAATGTCAATTACACATCAAAACCAATTTTATAAAATTTCTAGTGATTTTCTGAAGTCGGAACAGGGGATCCCGTAATCCACCTGACCTTGCCTCACAACAATACAGATATCTCACAAATTGAGAATCATTTACTTACTCTACTTCTTTTATTTGAAAATAGACTCATTGAACTTCAATTTCATATTTAATTCAATTTCTAATTCTATTTCTACCATTTATGGTGAATTTTCAAAGTCATTACACTGTTGCTGTCTAAGTCTGTTTTATTTATAAATTTCACTTTCCCATGCTTTCTTATCAATAGCTTTAATTGTATATACTTACCTCTTATCAACCGTACCATGATTCGTCTATAAAACAAGCACATTGCTCATAATTTACACGTACATACCTTACCATTTAAACTATATTAACAACAGTATCAACTTTAGCTATGCATCAATTTCATCCATAAATCATAACATCAACTACATTCACCACATAAACATTTAATTCACATTTTCCCTTTCCAATCTCACTTTTGATTCTCATTTTAATTTCTTGTTCATTTCAGTAATCAATAGTTCAATGATCAATCAAACTAATATAAGCTTTTCATTTCAATTGTACAATAATCAATCAAACTAATATAAGCTTCTCATTTTCAATTGTACACTAATCAATCAAACTAATATAAACTTCTCATTTTCAATTGTACACCCTATTAACACTCCGGACTTTGACGGACACTCGGGTTCCAACCCAACACACCAATACGGCACATTGTGCCTAAACGGTACATAGTACCTGATCAATATACGACACATATAGTGCCCAGAATGACACACGAGGTGCCTAAATACAACACACGAGGTGCTTGAATTACGACACACGATGTGCCTGAATACGACACATAAAGTGCCTGAAACGGCACACAAGGTGCCTGATCGGTAAGGCCGATAATCCCGTACTCTTTTAAACCCTATGGTATGCCAATTGTATCCGAGCTAGATCGATTAGTTAATAGGGTATACAATCTATTTCTCAATTCAATTCCACTCTTATATCAAATTCAATTCAATACACTTTTCCATACATCATTCATAAATACAATTTCATTCTAATACAAAATTTTCATTCAATTCACTTTTCAAAATTTAATTCAATAAAATTACTTACCTTAATATTTACTTACCATACACAACTCAAATGCACATTCTCTATTCAAATTCACTACCAATCAATATATATATATATATCTCAATTTCACATATATATAAATATAAATATATTCAACAATTAAATCACATTCATATTCAATTCAATTCATACATCATTACTTACCTAAATTTCATTTTCAATTCAATCTTTCTATCACAATTTCGATCCAAAATCAAATACACTTTCTCATTTTCAAATCAATACACATTTCACATACTAATATTTTTGCGATTATTAAATATTCGTAATGAAAATTATAATGGCACATATATATCAATTTAACAATACATAAATTTATTTAAACATAATAGTGCTTTATTTACACATAAACTTACCTCAAAAATAGCGGTAAATTTTCCGTCTTAGCTCAAAGTCTCGTTGTTCCTCAATCTAAGCCCGAATTTTTGTGTTTTCTTGATCTAACATATCAAATAACACTCATTTAACACTCACATTATTCAAATTAGTGCAAAAATCACACTTTTAAAATTTTATAATTTTTCCCCCTAAAGTTTATCAAAATTACACTTTTACCCCTAGGCTCGTACGATAAATTTTATTCACTTTCTTTGCATTTTAGGCCTAACCAAACCATATCATGAATATAGCAGCCCATAATTCTCATTAAAATACACACTTATGACCAATTTTACCACGTTTATGAATTAGTCCTTCCGGACATTTTCGTCGAAAATCACTCAGTAAAAACCGTTTCTCTAACCTTAGACATGCATAATCTACCATAATTCATCAAAATACACACTTAATCAACAATGGAAAAATTCACAAACTTTAACAGTTTTGAAATCGAAGATACGGGCTAGCTAGATTAAGCTGTCACGACTCCGAAAACGTAGAAATTATGAAAAACGGAGCAAAAACCATACCTATATAGACCAAACAAGGTTGGCCGAACCTTCAAACTCCCATGGCTGCTGCTTTGGTTCTTCATTTCGATGGAAGAAAGAAAAATTAAAGATGATAGCTTTAAAATTTTTGTCTTATTATAACTTATTTGCTTAATTACCTAATTACCCTTTTAATTTCTACCCAATTTCAATAGTGCCAAACAAATATCTCCAACTTATTAATGGGCTAATTGTCACATAAGGGCTTTCAATTTAAAACACATAAAAATTAGACACCTTATAAATATAGAACTCAACTTTTGCACTATTTACAATTTAGTCCTTTTGACTAAATTGAGTGCCCAAACGTCGAAATTTTCGAATGAATTTTTCATGAAAATTTTCTATAAAATCGTGGATCATAAAAATATAATAAAATAATATTTTCCTAGTCAGATTTTGTGGCCTCGAAACCACTATTCCAACCAGGCCTAAAGTCGGGATGTTACAGTTTCCACCAACGTTATTAGTTTTGTTTTGTTTAGAAATTGTCTTCAAATGATTTTTTAATCTCTGATTAATCTCATCATAATCAATAAAAACTTGATCAATATCACAACCTGTTATTTATTAATTAATTAGAGAATGAAAATGACTAAATTTTATTATATTTAGTACTGTAGGATTTCATTCTAACGTAACCATGTCAAAAATAAATCCCTAAAAACTATTACCAAATTAATGATAAAAAATAAATTAAACCCATGGACAGCAAAAATTTCTGGAAAAAAAAGCAATAATCAACTACTAATCTATTTGTTTCTCTAAACAAGATTCTGAGCATTAGGTTATGATTCTGTAAAAAAGGACAAGGTTTTTTTAATGAAGTACAGAGAGAATCGTAAAGATTAATCAAATAGAAGCTAGAGAAGAGAAAGATTGATCGCTAAATGAATATTTAGAGGAAGAAATGAATACGGGATTTGTATTCAGAGAAACCGATCACCGATTCACGAGACTTTAATTGATCTCAATAAATGAACTCTCACGAAAAAGAAGACGATGCTAATGCTATCTCATCATTCAACTTCTGCTCATATCACCTGAAACAAGCAGAAATGGATTAAAACTTAAAACCCTTTTTTGTATTAAGAACGCTATTAATCACTTTCAGCGTTATGCTCAAATTCAATAAACAAAATAGCTAAAACCTAAGTGAGAATTAACAAGCTATTTGGTATACAATCCATTCAAACATAAAGCCTAAAAGGCTATTTTATAAAAGAATCTTGCATGGAATAAAAGAAACCCCAAAATTAGAAGAAAAAAATTCTGATGGTACCTGAAGAACACGATAAATGTAACACCCCGAATTTTGGGCCTAGAAATATTGGGCCTTGAGTTTTGGATCCTAGCTTAGTATTTTTAGAAGTTTAAGAAGGTTGGAAGTGGCATGAAGATGGACTCTAAGGAGAGTGATCAGAAGAGAAAATATAGGAAGAGGTTAGGAGAGCTTATCGTGGAGAAAAACTAGGAGATGGGATGTGGATGAAGTGGAGCCAATTGGGACTTTAGGGGTTCGGCTTTGGGTATTTATAGGGGGTGCCGAATTCTTTTTTGAAGAGTTTCCCTTGCTTTGCCAAACCGAATGCTTCATTCTTCTCATTCTTTCTAGTTCTTTTTCCTCTTTTGCAAAAGTCGAATACCTATATCCCCTTTGCCTATTTCTTTCATTAATCTCTTAAAAGCCGAATACTTATATCTCCTTTGCCGATTTCTTTTGATTTCCTTCATCACAGATTTGTTTTGTTATTTGCAACCCTTAACCGAGTTTCTAAAAGCTGAGGGCACACTCAGTAGATATCTAGGCCATTAGTTTGAAGGCGAGTTTCGGTAAGTGTCTCATTCTCAATTTCTGTTTCTTAAGGGGGTGGTCGAATATATGTGTAGCCTATAAGGGTGACTCGTATGGAAGACGAGTCATTTGATGTTGATAAAACATGTGTGTTGATGCAGATCTAGGAATATTCGAGACTATTTGCTAAGGAAAGGCTAGAAAAATTGAAGGTTCACGGTAAGGCTACGGTAAGGCTTCGGGATTTGATAAAAGTTTTAGTAAGGTTTGGAGTTGATTTGGAAGTGGTTTTGATTGTAGGTCAAGGCTGAGGATAGTGTAGGTGTGAGTCGTCAACCAGGTGTGTACATACACTACACACACGAAAATCGGTAAAAGTCGAAATCCCGAAATCCCGAATGGGCCTGACGAACTTGTGGGCCCAAAGTGGCAAAGTTGTGATATATAATTGTATGATGAATTGACATGCATGATTGTATGATTGGATTATGATCGGGTCTAATGGGCTACACAAGCATGTTTGGGGCTTAATGGGTTTCATGAGTATGATTGGGCCTAGTGGGCCTTATGGGATTGTAGAAATGCATGTTAAGGTTTTTAATGGACTATAGGCCTAGATCTGATCTCTCAAATTTTACATAAGACTTAATTAAATAATTAAACATGTCCATGGACAAGTCGCTAGACGAAGGTGTGGCAATGGATGTGTGCATGTCTAGGATTGGATCTAGGAAGAGTTTGGTACTTAAGCGGTCCGAGTAACCCACCTCCTCTTCTCTTGAATCCTACTTGGTGCATAGTGTCCGTTCACTTTAGTCGCGAGGACTTGTTGATGGGCCAAAACCATAATTAAAATCTGTACCTTTAGGAAATTACGAAAATACTCTTCTAGGGTAGAGTTACGAAAATACCCTCTAGGGTAGAATTACTAAAATGCCCCTGTAGAGTAGAATTATTATAACTCCTCGAAGGGTAGAGTTACCGAGACACCTTTGTAGGGTAGAAATTACCAAAATACCCCTGGGTAGTGAAATGACTAAAATACCTCTATGTGTTATGAGTGTGACTGGTGTACGTTGTATGTGACGATGATGCATTCATGAGATATTATGTTGTATGTGGGCTATGTTTTGATTGGAGGAAGTGTATATGAGGGTCGCACGGTCGCTTGACGACTGTGGACCCAACGAAGGCTTTTGAGCCACGAGCAGCTCGCTGCAACGTTTGAGTAGTGTCGCAACCGGTGCTACCTTTGGAGTGTAGAGGATGGGTGGGTTGATGTAGACATCCCCACAGGTGTGTTGGGCTGGTACGGGTGGTGTGTAGCGGTTGGATTTGGGATGGGAACATTTGCATACATGTAATTCTGGTATGATACGAGGTCAATGTGGGCTAAGGCCCAGACCACCAATATTGTTAGGGCTTAGGCCCAATGTGATACGTGTATAATGAATTGATTTGATTGCCAAGGGTCGTACACACTGAGTTGCAAAACTCACACCCTTATTATTAGTATTTCAGGTGATCCACAATATACGGCTTGACGCGGAAGAGGACTCGGAGATAGCCACACTACAAGTTACTTAGGAATTTTAAATATAAATTTATTAAGTGCTTTATGATAATTATTTTTTTTCCACTGTGATGTAATAAGGCTATATAACTCCGATTTCACTATTTACTTAGGGATTTATTTAGCTACTGTTTTATTTAATAAACATGGTTTTTCCTAAATATTTGTTTAATTAAATTCTTCGATTTTTAACTAAGTAAATTCTTTTCAAGCATATTTCGTTCGAACTAAGT
Organism: Gossypium stocksii; assembly: GCA_020496765.1. Taxonomy (NCBI): domain Eukaryota; kingdom Viridiplantae; phylum Streptophyta; class Magnoliopsida; order Malvales; family Malvaceae; genus Gossypium; species Gossypium stocksii. The sequence continues at coordinate 74,346,581 of CM035622.1, forward strand.
TTTAACTAAACCGTTTTAAAAGTAACTCTTCAATGTGACATCGCCAGATTCGGGCCTAACTTCTAGGCCGGGTTTGGGGTGTTACAATAAAAATACAAAACGATTCAAAAGAAAGGAGAAAAACACAGTACAATACAAGGAATGTGTTTTAGGGGTCGGGGATACTAGATTTCGGGTTCAGAAAATTGCGTTTGTAACCATTTCTTTCTAAGAAAAATAAAAAGAAGAGGAAAGAAAAATAAAAAGATGAGGATAGCTACTCAAGAGTTTAGCAAGCTCAGGCATTGATTTGGGGAAATTTGGGCGAAAGGGTTTTCTCAATATAAAGAACAAGCAACTTAGGGCTTGATTTGGGGAAAATTAAGGGTTTTGGGGATATTTTGATTTGGGAAAAAATAAGGGGTTTCGCGATAGCATTGGTAAACATAATGATGTCACTGAATCGCAAAATAAAATGACGTCGTTTTAATTAAACTCTTTGCGGCGTTTTTAGAAAAGCGCCGCTAAAGGTTGATCTATAGCAGCGCTTTTAAAAAGCGCCACTAATGTCACTAGAGATGCAACATAAAACTCAAACCCCAAACCCTAAAACATTAATCTTAAACCCTAAAATCACAAACCCTAAACTCAAAATAACAAACCTTAACCCTTAAACTTAAAATATTAAATATTAAACCCTAAATCCTAAAATCATATACACTAACCTTAAACCCTAAATATATATATTACAAGGTATAAAAGTAATGAAAAAAGAATCTTATTACTTGCTTAAACTTTAAAATAAATTGATTTTTTTGTCATTTTTATCAAAATCCCTAACCCTTAAACCCTATTACCCTAACCCTTCAAACCATATATAAACACTTAGACCTTAACTATAAAACACTAAACTCCAAACCCAAAATAACAAACCCTAAATCCTAAACTTAAAATACTAAACATTAAACCCTAAACCATAAAACCCTAAATTATAAACCATAAATCATAAACCTTAAACCTTAAATCTTAAACCCTAAACCCAAAAATAAATTTAATCAATAGTAAGTAATGCTTCCACAATTTATTATAAACATAAGTTTTTATATTAATATCTATATATATATACACACATCAATATCCATATGAAATTTTTTGGGGGTTTAGGGTTTATGTTTTTAGGGTTTATAGTTTAGGGTTTAAGGGTTTAGAGAAAGCCATATGGCGTCGATTTTAACAACTTGGCAACTTAAATGAAAACTTCTAAATAGTTTAGTTATCAATTTGTAACTTTTCATAACTAAGTAACTAAAATGAAACTTTCTCTTAGCTAAGTGAATGGTGTAGTTTATATTGTTTATAAAGGTAGTTTCAAATATCAAAATAAAATCAAATTCAAAACAAAATTAAGAAATAAATATGAAAATTAAATCAAATCAAATCGAAACGAGTGTCGGTTACCTTAGATGAAAATGGCACAATTGCTCAACTTTTTGCGGCGTTTGGACAAAAAACGCCACTATTGCTCAATTTTTAGTGGCGTTTTGTAGTAAAACACCACTATTGCTCAATTTTTAGCGGCGTTTGTTCCAAAAACACCGCTATTGCTTAATTTTTAGCGGCGTTTGGGACAAAAACGCCGCTATTGCTCAATTTTTAGTGGCGTTTTCCTACAAACACCGCTATTGTATAATCTTTGTGGGGTTTTTTGTCCAAACGCCACTAAAAACGTCGTTAAATTCCTATTTTCCTGTAATGATTGGAATCTTAATTTTCTAGAAACTTTTAAATCTTCAAATTTGCTCGTTTTAAACCAAGATTTGTTTTCGTGATTTTCTTGAAACCAAGATTCAAGGTCTTGATAATCTTGTTCAACTCCATGGATGCGTGAATCCCATCCAAAGTTGGTCCTCAAGTTTTATGATCTTTGGAGCTTGTCAAGTAGGCTTTCTAGAAGATTAAGCCTAACATGTTCCTAGGCTGGAAATTGGGCTCCCATACTCGCATCAATATGTTTCCTAACAACATTGAAAGCAAAATCTTGGTACAACGCTTATACTCGATAAGAAATAGAAACTCCTACAATTTCATAAAGATAGAGGCGACAAAGTAGTTGTAACCGTCGTGAAGCATACATAACCGTCCATTTTTTAAGTTTTTTAAGTAATGGAAAGTATTTATTTGAATATTTTGAAGGTTAAAAATTTAATATTTAAACCCTAAAATTACTTATTCAAAATAAATTAATCAATAAATAAAACTTTGTTCTAACTCAAGCATACAGTCGCAACAAGACAAGGAATAGTAATTGCTTATTACGTCATCGGATACTCAATTTAGGATTTCATTTGATTTTTGGTGACTATCTCACGAAATACTTAAAAGAAAAATAAATGTTTTGTTTGATAGAGCTAAAAGAAAATTAGAAAGATGAAAAATTGAAGGGGTAGAAAAATAGAAAGATGAAACATATACTTTTTTTTTCTTTTAATAGGTGTATTTGGTAGTAATAATGAAAAAATTGGAAAGAAAAAAAAATAATTTTCTTTCCATCCATTGCTTTGTCGAGTTGAAAAATGAAAGGAAATAAAATAAAACATTTAAAAATTATATAATTTTGAATTAATATACACTTCTCTCTCATTTTCTCTGCTCTCGTCATTCTAATTGAAAGGATTAATTTTTATGTATTAAGATGAAAAATGATTATCCTCCTATTTTCTTTTCTCTCAGTATTCTTTCCTACCAAACACACTCAAAACTTGTTCTTTTTCGAGTTTTCCACTTTTTCCTTCCATCATTTCACTTTTTCACCCAACCAAACACATCCACAAAGTGTACATATTACTTGTTTGGGCTTGAGTTTGTACCAAAATTATATTAGTTTGATTGAGAAAAAAAAAATTGAGAATTCAATCTATTGTGTCTAGTTTGATTTTTATCGAAATTAATTTAATTTTAGTTGAATAATTAAAAGTAGTCCTATGCTCACCCATGAAAATATTAAAAAAATAAAAAAATCACTTATCTAATAATTATCTTTAAAAATATTATTACTATAGAAATAAGAAAATAAAGATAGTTTTAATAAAAAAAGAACTAACAAAAATTTGCATAGGAAGATGAAAAATATGAAAGTTTAAAAAAAATTAAAATACTTATATACCCTATGTTAATATGTTACTTTCTCTAATTATTTTTTTAACTCTTCATGTTCGTTTTATAGTTCATATTTGAGGTTGTGGCTTTCCTCTCAATAATGTTGTTTTCAAGATTCGATTTAAATTAGGGATAAATATCAAACTATACATTAACTTTGATACAATATGTAATGTCACATATGAACTTTAATTTTGTGTGATTTTATTCATAAAATTTAAATTTGATTAAATTTTCACAAACTACTAATAATATTATCGAATTATCAAAATTTTACGTTAATTTAATATGAAAATAAATGTACATATTTATCATTTATTCGAATCAATCACAAACCAACATATCAAATTTCACATTGGACTGTAGAAAATAGATTAATTTGATTTTTAAAATATCATATGTTAACCACATTTTTTTTTTCTCAAAACCAAATCCAACCCGTTCTTGATCATTTGCAAGACTTTGAAGTCATGAGAATGGGAGAAGAAACGGTGGGCGAAATATACAAGGAAAAAGCAGTTTGATTAGGAGCCTATGGAACAAAAAAACAAGAGCTGTAATGGCAATAAGTATGGATTATGTAACTCAATTAAAGCAATAGAGGAGAAGATCTGCCTGGTTTGACAGAAATAGCCAGAAAACAAGACCCAATTAATCCCAAAGAATCCAAACTTCAAATCCAAATAAAGAAACGAATCCATTTCTTAATTAATAGCTTTAATTGCCAGGTTTTAGACCTTTTCAGGATTATGGAAAACAAAGAATCCTGTTAATTATTTCCTTCTCATATATAGTTCGAAACGCCTTGCTTTTGTCGTTTTTCCCCCACCCTTCTTAAACTTTGGCTTTATAAGTACGTTCATGGCTGTGAAACACACTCACACTGAAAACACTGAAGATTGAAGAAGAAAAAATGGGTGGTTTTGCTGCTGTTAATGATGATATTCTTCAAAATATACTCTTCAGGTTGCCAACTTCATCTTTCGCTTCAGCTGCCTGCGTTAGCAAATCCTGGAACAAAGTTTGTGACAGAGTTTTGACTTGTCCCAAGCTTGCCTCTGCCCTGTCTCTCAACCCTTCTCTCCCTGTAAGTTAAAAGACTAACTGGTAATTCGTGATTTATCCAACATCAAAAAACTTGAAAAATGGATTATTCGTATTTCAATTAATAGGATGCTGTGAAAGAGGCTCTTGACAAGGTTCTCTCCAAGCCAATTCGTCCTCAGTTTGCCATTGCCTCCATCGGGTTACAGTTCAGCTTGGAAGCTGCTCATCAAATTGTATTGTCTCTTTCCCACAATCTTTATTTATTTTATGCTTTCCTTTTGCTCATCAACAGACCTTGCAGCCTTTTCTAAATTCCCCACGCACCAATTCAGGGGCAAAAAGTTAAGGGTCTTTGTTTTTTTTTGGGGTTTTACTTTTCCCTATGTTGCAGATCACCGAAAGACTGGGCTCCAAGGTACCAGTAGTTACCAATGCTGCATGTGGAATCATTGGTAGAGATGCTATTACCAACACAATGAGAGAGGTTTAGTTTTTATGCCGGTTTATTCCAAAATTAAAACTTTGAACAGCTAGATTGCATTAGAGTCCTTAACTGAAGTAATATTGCAGGTTCGATGGCACATGATACCTGCAGAGGATGGTTCAGTTTCTCGAGAATCCGAAGAATTTAACCGAGGCATTGTCTTGATTGTTGGATATCTACCTGGACTGAAGGTTGATGCCATCCCTTTATTAAGACCAAAGATGGTAATCTTCCTACCTTAGTAAAATTTCTTGTTAATCGAAGTTCTCGGAATTCGACTCCCAAGCCTGCTGGATATCACATGAACTGACTGGCTAAACTTCAAGTTTTCTGACCAGTTTTTATAGATCCGGTGACTGTGAGTTTGGTTTTCTTTCGTTTCTTTCTCCAAGGAATTTTGACATGATTTGTATGGATATCAGGAGCATCGGATTACCATGGTCGATAGATTTATGATGGATATAAGGAATTACACAGTTTCTGTTTCTGGCAGTGTTATTCCAGCTGGGGTGATAATGTTTGGAGTAAGTCAACTAACATCTTCATCATTTCATTCAAATAATCTGTTTTTCTTATTACTTCTCCGATTTGCATTACTAACACTCGGCATGAAATAATTTTAGGATCAACACATTGATTTGACTCCTGTCCTTGCAGAGCTTGGTAAATTACTTAACATATACATCACTCTACTATAATTCCCTCCTTGTATTTCTAGTACAGATCATGAATTGCACACAGGCTAAACACTGTTGGAAACTTTTTTTTGTTTTGGTCAGACTGTGTTATGCCTGAAGAAACAGTGATTGCAGGGGAAGCAAGTAGCCGCTTCGTATGCAAAACTGCTCGTAATTCTGAAGAATACAATCCTGATCTATACTTTTTTGATGCTGTAGCTTTGGTATTTGCAAAGGATAAAAATAAGCCTCCTGGTACTTCTTTTTCCCTCCTCCTTAGATCCTTTCTAATGAATGATGATAAATACTTGGAGAGTGACTCTGCAATGGCTTTCAATTGTCAAAATTCCAAAGTGCCACTTAAATGGTGCTTAGAAGCTATTTTAGAAAGGAGAAAATCAATTCTAGGGATCAAAGTCTAAAACGCTATAAGATCCTTCTTTCACGGTACCATTTATGTCAAACAACAGATTTTTATGGTTTCTTCATAATTATATATTAAAAACAACTATGTTCAAGATATGCAATATTTTTTTAAGAATTAAAATATATCCGAGATTATAATCACTGTGATGCCTTTGTGCATCCAGTGCTTGCTTGCTTCAATTTGGTTGTGCTTTTCATCCATAGTGATACAGAATTTTGGTATGGTTCCTATTATTTACACTCTTCTTTTCTTTCATCTTGCCAAACACTATCATTTTCCGAGAAAATCAATGATTCTTTATTTGATGAACAGGCATTGGAGAGACTCGATTCCATGCAACATTGTCAACAGGTGTAATGCCCTTCGGCCCTGAGCTCAAGGCAATATCTGTAACAGCTAAAGGCACAGAATGTTCATGGCTCACAGCCAGCATGAATGGGTACCATCAAATATTAGATAGCCAGCGGCTTTTGGATGATATCAGTGAAGAGGTAACGATATCAATCAAAATTGTTTGATGTGGAAATTGGTTTTTCGAGTCCATGCTTACTTTGAACGTGAGCATTAGACAGTTTCATTGACAGTGGAGTCAAACTAAGGTTGCTGATCTGTGATGCAGATGGATGATGAAGCCGCTGATTTATACATTGGGGTCATACAGAAAAGACCATCGTCCCTTGAGCACGAGAAAATGAAGCTACGAACATACTTGGCCTTCTATGAAGTTTTAGGGTAAGATTTGTATCTAAGTTCTATCCATTACATTTTGATGAAAACTCAAAGAACTCATTCCATAAGCTTTGGGGTTTTCTGGTTTTCACCAGAGGGGATGAAGAATATTTAGTGGTGGATGGTGTTGGCATAAAACCTGGAGACACATTCTTATTCTACCATTCGGACTCGGCCACTGCCTCATCATCTTGCCTTAATGCCTTTGAAAAACTGAAAGTTCTGAAACCAGCAGCTTCAAGTTCCCGAAATCCCTACTCCAACATGGACAGCAATAGCGGAGTGTTCGGAGGGTTGCTTTTTTCATCCCATTACCGTGGAGAAACATACTTTGACAGCTTCCCAATCTACAGCAATTTCCCTGGTACACCATTAGCGGGCATTGTTTGTAATAGAGAGATCGGACGTGACTCCACAGCGGCTTCAATGTGGCAAGAAGCTAAAGAAGAAAGCCCAGCCCGTTGTTCCCTCCATGTTTGCACCACTGTCTATTTGGTGTTCGTATATGTTCCGCCATCTCCAAATCTTTATATCAATTAAGACCGTTTCTCGTTTTTATGGCATGTTGCATGTCTGTGTGCAACATATTCGACCCTTTTTCTGCCTAAATATTTAGACTTTAATAGTGTTTCTTTAATTTGTAATAAAAGAAAGTACTTGCTGTTTTAGACCCTAAACTGCTTTTCTTTGTCTCTTCTCTTCTTCTTAAATTTAAAACTTATTTCGTAGCTCATCAATATATTCTTTATATTATTTTTTTTCATTATAAATTTTAATTATATATGCTCTTTTAAAAACAATACCCTCGAATCCACGTCTTTCTGTATTGACAACAATGTTCATACTAATCAAGCTAAGACTTAATACATATTTTTTATATTATTGAATATTTTTAATTACTTATAAGTTTTATCACATTTATAAATAACTAAATACTTTGTAAGAAAATTTTTAATACTTTTATAAATAACAATTTTGATTCAATTGAAAAGCTTTTATCAAATCAACTAATATAATAATAATGACTCAAGTTTCCAATTGAAATAATTTATGTTTAAATTATTATCTGAAAAAATTTTAAAAATTATATTGTTTTAGTTTTAAATAAAAAATTTAATTATTTATATAATAAGTAATTTTATATTTCATGTAAAATTTTATAATCTTATCTAATATATTATAATTATATTAACTGTATATCATCTACAAATTATTATGAATTTATTCAGTAATAAAAAAAGAAAAATAAAAATAAAATAGTAAAGAGTTTTTTTTACCATATATATAAAATTTTTAGAGTTTGTACAAATATTTCAATAATTTTAGGAAATTTTTATTAGGAATATATTTGAATGATCAAGATAATTAATATATGTTATCTATGTTTATTATTTATTATCTTGGATAATTTTGCTTTAATGTGAAGTAAATACGGTGAAAATGTTTTAATTATTATTTGAAATTTGTTTACTATTGTAATATTTTATTTTATTTTTTTAGTTTTTAAGGAATTTACCGAAGTGAGCCCAGTAACTAACCTTCGCATTTTGTAGGTCCATTAAGGGGATAGATGTTGACCATGAATTTTAAAACTGCTCCATACCCAGAGCGATGATCAAACCTCGACCACTAATTAAGGTAAGAGAGACTCTTATTATCTCACTTAACTCACGTGATTGTAATATTTAAATTATTAAATAAATTAATATAATTTAATTATGTTCAATGAATTGAATAATAAATATTAATTTATATGATTAAAAACATATTACTTTAAAATTTAATTAAATTATTAAAAATGTAAAATTACGCACGAAACATTATAAACTAGTTGTAATAAAAATATAGATAGAAACGTTCAATAGATGCTTCTCTATTAAATAGAAACGTTCAATAGATGCTTCTCTATTAAACCCTGATTCATCCCTTTTTTTCCTCTTTTTAAGGTTAGTCTCGTAATAATTTTGAAAAGTACCGTGGAAAAATACTTTTTAGAGGTATTTTTGAAAAGTTTAGTTTAAAATTTGAATATTTAGCATTGCTGTCAAAAAGTACTTTTGAGAAATAAAATTCTATTTTAGACATGTTATTATCAAGTAACAAATATGTATTTAAATAATATTCAAATAATTAATATTATTATATTTTAGTAAGAATATAAAAAAATTATTATAAGTTGTTGTTAATATTTTTGTAACAGCCCGAATTAGGGCCTAAACAGAACAGTGGTTTCGAGACCACAAATCCGACATAGAAAAATTTATTCCGATTAAGTTTTAAGGTTTATTGTATGATTCAATGTATGAGTGAAAATTTAGTAAATAAATTTTACCGATAGAGTACCCGATTGAGCGATAGGACTAAATTGCAAGAAATTCAAAATATATGTTCTGGAAGCTTTTACTGTGAAATTGAAATGAAATTTCAAAATAGAGGTTCTTATTTAGGAATTAGACCATTTTTTAGCATTATGGACAAAAATACCCTTGGAAGGAAAAATTTGCAAAGAAAGCCATTAGGGGCATTTTAGTCATTTGGTTATTAAAAGAAATAAAAAGGAAAAATAAGGCCAAAAATGTGTCCATCTTCCCTAATGCTGGCCAAAACTTGCAAGGGTACCATAGCTAGGGTTTTTCAACTTTTCAAGCTCCAAGTAAGTGATTCCTAGCCCTGTTTTTCATGTTCTTCGTATTTTCGAGATCCTCATACCTAGACCTAGCTTTCTATACCACTATTTTAAGCTAGGGTTCATGTTTAAAAATTTACCCATATGTGACATGGAGGCATTTTGATGTTTCTTGGTAGAAAATGAAAGTTTGAAGTGTACTAAACAACTTTTGTTAAGTGATTTTTCATGAAAATGTATTTAGGGACTAAAATGAAAAAGTTGTAAAATATGTGCATAATTTGTGAAACATTGAAAATTTTGGGCTGCTATAGAAGAGAAATATGTTCGGCTAGGCTTGGAAATGTAGAAAAATTGATACATTTCACTTTACGAGCCTAGGGACTAAATTGTAAAAATTGACAAAGTTAGGGGTAAAATGGTAAAAATTACCATAGGATGATTTTGTGTCCAATTGAGTAATGTGTGTAGTTAATGAGTGAAATTTGATCTTATAGATCAAGAACGACGAGAAAATGACCTTGACCGGGGAAAAGGCAAGGTCTCGAATTAAATAAAAAAGGGTTGCATTTTGTACGAAGGTAAGTCCTATATGTAGATAATGAGTTATTTTAAATTATTATGTTCAATTAGTTTAATTATATTAAAATTCTGAATTTTTATATTGAAACATTGATTTTGGAAAGTGATATATAGATAAGTAAAGAGAAGTCTCAGTTGAGCTTTAGGAATCATTACGATACGAGTGACATGTCACTAGGAAACCATCGACCGTTATTGGTTTGTTTATGTGACTCCAGGTGCTAGTTTAGTTCGACTACCAGTGGCTAGGTAATCCTGCATTTGTTGCAAATACCTGTTAGTTTGTTTTGCTTATTCCAATCTCTCATTTATTTTAGTTGTAATTATTTTTGTTGCCTGTTATGTTTTATAAAAAATGTTAGAGGAGAAGATTGTTAGAATATGTGTTGAGCAAATTGTTGTGGTCAACATAAAAGACCACAATTGTAACGACCTAAAAGTACGGGCATCGGAAAATGAGTTATCGAATCTCCGTTTTAGTAAAACGGATTCGTAAATATTTTTAATAAATATTTACGAAGTTAGTTATGTGGTCAATTAGGTTTTAGTTAAGTGAATTTAGTTGAATTAAGGTTAATTAAGTATTAGGACTAAATTGAATTAAGTATGAAAGTTTAATTATAGGAAAGAGAAAAGTCAAGGGACTAAATAAGAATTAAACCATAAAATTTACATGTGTGTGGTATAAATAAAATACATGTGTATTAATTTATATACATACACTTGTAATTATATATGTATTTACTTATATTTTAAGTTAAAGATATTTTATTATATTATTATTATATTATATTATTATTAATTAATTAAACAAAACAAAATAAACAAATAAAACAAAGAATAAAACAAAAGAAAAAGAACAAAGCTTGGACGAAATAGAAGGAAAGAAAGGGAGAAAGAAAAAGAAAAGGAAAAATAGGGTTTTAAGGCTTTAAGCTTAAATTGGTAAGTTAATTGAGTCCTTATTCTTGTAATTTTTGAGTTTTTGGAACCTAGAACAAAGTACTATTGGATTTATGTTGAAAATTTGTTAGTTAGTATAATTTTAGACATAGTTCATGTTGAGTAAGATGATGAGTTAAGGGTAAAATTGATTGAATTTCAAGTTAGAAGATAATAAATGATTGAATTGTAAAATAAAGTGTAAGTTTTGAACAGTAGGGACTAAATTGAAAGAATTTTAAAATTTGGGATTTATGGTGAAATTGAAGAGTTAAAATGAGTATATAGTAGAAATTAAATGAGAATAGGGAGTTAAATTGGGAAAAATAAAATTAGTATTGATTTAAGGATTAAATTGGAAACTTAAGTAAAACTTATGTATAAAATTAGTAATAATTAGAGAGAAATTGAGTATTAATGATTTGTAATTGTTTAATTACGTAGCTAATATCGTACCAAATTCATCAACCAAGAAAGGAAAGGAAAAGGTGGACGAGGAGTGACTCGAGGAAATTTTGGTTTGTATTACCATAATTCAAATTTAATTATTAATTGTTAAATTTTAAGTTAATATGTATGATAAGAAAATTGAGGTAAGTATTAGAATAGAATTGAATGAATTAGATTGAATTGTGATTATATATGAGTAATTAAGCTGAATATTGAATTGAGAAAGGGAATTGAAATGTGATTATTTAATGGAAATGGAAATGGTTTGAATTGAATTATTGAACTGTTGTGGTATTGAATTGAAATGTGGAAATTGGTGATTGATATGGATTTTATTGAAATCGAATTGAGATAGTATAATGAATACCCTATTAACTAGTCGGGTTAAGTCGGATATAGTTGGCATACCATAGGATTGGAAGTGTTCAGGGATATTTCGACCTCGAGTCGATTAGGCACTATATGTGTCGTATTAGGAACCATGGGTGTCGTATTATTTCTTCAGATAAATTTGATTAGGTACTGAGTACCGTTTGCTTCGGCAATATTTACTAGGCACAATGTGCCGTACTGGTATGTTTGGTTGGATCCATGTATCTGCCAAGGCCCGAGTTATGTTAATAGAGGTAAAAGAACAAATTTGCAATAAAATTGATATGGAATGAATTGATCAATTGTATGATTTGTATATGAAAAAGAATGAACTATTGAATTGAGATGTGGAAATCAAATGGAATTGAAATAGTGAAATAATGATTATTGTTATTATTGATCAAGTTAATTGATGTATGAAATAGTTATTGAAACATTGTAGACATAAATTGAATATACATAATTTATTGCATCATGTTATAAATTTGAATTATGGTAATACCACTGAGTATACATACTCAACGTACGATTTGTTTCCATGTACAGGTTAGGTAAAGATAGAAGTTCCAGTCCAACATTCAAGACAATCTCAAACTCAAACAAAGTGGTGATGTACAGTCCTTTCTGGCAAATGGCATGTACCTAGGATATGTACCTGGTCATTTTGGTAGGTGAATGTAAATGGTGTACTTTAAGAACATGAATGGTTATATATATGTGTGTGTGTGAATTTAAGTCTATAAAATGATATGTTTTGGTACAAATTTTAAAATGATTTGAATGTGGTGAATTTAATTGAATTAGATGTTATATGTGCAATGAGTATAAATAAGCATTGAATAGGTTATTAGGTTAATGTTTATGTTATAGATTGGGTACATTTGGATGTAAATTGGCTTGGTTGAATTATTGAAATTTGGATTGCTTGAGGCTTAAGTATTGCAAGGTGGTAAACTTGAGCTTTAAGGCTCATTTTGAGTCCATACGGGCTGGCACACGGGCGTGTGTCCAGGGTGAGACACACAGCTAGCACATAGGTGTGTGAACTGGCCGTGTGTCTCCTGCACCTTAAATTTGAGAAATAGAATGCCCAGGTTTTAGCACACGGGTAGAGACACGGGCGTGTGTCTCAGCCGTGTGAGGTATACGGCCTAACACATGGGTGTGTGACTTGCCCATGTGATTTCAATTTCTTCATAGGTTACAAGTCAAAGAGTTACACGAGTAAGGGACACGAGTGTGTGTAACCACACGGCCTGATGACACGGGCGTGTCCTTGACTCACACGGGCGTGCGAGTCCTGCACCTAAGAAAAATTTTAGAATTTCACGAAAAATTCTCAAAACACTCGATTAAGTCCCGATTTGTTTCTATTGCATAATTTGGCTTTGTTAGCCCATTAAAGGGACTATATGAATAATTTGTAATTTATTTTGTTAATTGTTTACATAATATTTGTAATTGATTGGAAACGATCGGTAATGCTCCGTAACCCTATTTCGACGACGGTTTAGGGTTAATGGGTGTTACAACAATAGTCTGGCATAACATGGAGTTTTTAGTTAGCAGTTTTTGACATTATATTTCAAAATATTCTATCTTGTAAATCATAGAAAATATGTACTTAGGCCTGCATACAGTATTATAAGAAGACTTTTTATGTTACTAGAAGATAATAGACATAAGAAAATTGTGTTTCGATCAAATACTATAAAGGCCGAAATAAGAGAAGAGTCATTTTTATTTAAAGAGTTGGTTGTTATCTTGAAAAGAAGATAAAGTAAATAGACCGACATCTTTAAATGAAGAATAGACCTCATTTTTGAATTGATGGTAAGAGATAATGATAAGCTTAAAAATCTTTAATTTAGAATTGATTGACTTTGATGTAGAGATTATGAAGAGAATATTGCTAAGTGGCAAACCTATTCATTTGGGAACTGGTTAAGTCAACAATTTATCATCTTTAAATGATATGTTAGAATCAAACTAAGATTTGCAAAGATGAGACTGCAACTTGAATGAAGGGTTTGGGCTTAAATCGTCAAGTTTTTTTATCTTGTGTGAATTTGAATGGATTGATTCTCTAAACAAAACTTTGGAGGCATCGGTTGCGTTTGAACTACATAAATAATTCTTATGTGCTTGATTTTATTATTGTTGTTTTACCCACAATTGAGCCAGACATACATTCATTCCCTATTACTTTTCACCACTTAACCTTTTTTCCTTAACCTAGTAGAATGAATATCTCCTTCAATATACTAATCTCTTTTGTGTATGCTCATAGAAACAAGAATGTTATCTAAAAAAAATGCGTAACTTCTAAATTTAATTGACCGATGTTTTACCCCATGAATCAAGCTAGATTGAACAACATAAGAAATACAAATAAATTAAACTATTTTTGTGGTTTAAAGTCTTTTTATTACACATGTTAACTTTTTGTTTAAAGCAATCAATTTTCATAAAAACTATTCATTATAAATGAGAATTTATGGACCTTTTTAGATCTTTGATTGAATAGAGCATCCAACATATAATATTAGAATTATTTAAATCCATTACATTTTTAAAATTTATACTTAATGTCACTAAATTATTAGTAAGTCTATATTTTGTTAACTTAACTTCAAAAATTATAAAATATTACTGAATTATTTAAAAGTTTCCATTTAAGTTACCAAGTTATTAAAATTGTTATTGTATAGCCTTTTTTGTTCACACCGTCTATGCCAATCGAAAACTCTCATTTCTTTCTTTTTTCTACGCTTCATCTTTTTTCCTGAAACAACTTTAAACATCACGAATTTGCAAACTATAATCCAAACAACTTTGTTCTCCAATCTCTAGCACTAACTGACAGATTAACTTGGATCCACAGTGTTAATTGTCGAATTGTAACTTAAAGCTCACTAGTCCAACTTTAAAAAAAAACTTAATGCCCAGTGATTGAAATAAAAACTTCTAATAGTTTAGTGACTTAATGAAAACATTCTATTAGCTCAACCATAAAAAAATAAGCATACTATGCTATGTTTGATATGAATATTATTTTTTTACATATATTTTAATATATATGTTAACAATAAATAAATACATTTGATAATATTTATTCACTCTGTACTATATCTTTAGCAAAAGAAAAAATAATTTTCCCTTATTTTAAAATTATTTTGCCATTCTTCTACTTTCAATTAACACTATTTTTTATTTTATATTTAACTATTATATAATACATATTAACAATAAACTTTTTCCTTATTTTTAATTAATTAAATAAACGAAAAAGGAAACTATGAAATAAACTAGAATGAAACTGAAGCCCAGAAAACAAGAAAGACTTGAAAAGTGCTGTTGAGAGTGTTCCTTTGCTTAAGCCTTCAATGGCGAATAAGAGCCGATCATCACCTTCTTCAACAACACCAAAACTCATGGAAACCAATGGGTTTTCTCTAATGAACGAGGATCTTCTTCGAAACATACTTTCAAGGCTACCTGCCACCTCTTTCGCTTCCGCTGCCACCGTCTCTAAGACTTGGAACGCTGCTTGCTGTCACATCCTCTCTCGCCCTAAGCTCTCCTCCACCATCTCCCTTAAGCCTTTGCCTCTTGTATCTTTTTCTCTACCTTTTTCTTTTAATGCCTATTCGAAGGGGAAAAAAGGAAACTTTTCTTAGTATTCTTTTGCTGATTTTTGTTGTATATATTTGAATAGGTTGCTTTACAAGAAGTTTTTGACAAGGTTATGTCAGAACCAATTCGACCTCATTTTGCTATTGCAAGTGTTGGTCCTGGGTTTGAAATCAAAGATGTTCTGCAATTTGTATGAATTCTAAAAACCTCTCTTTCTCTTCCCTAATGGGTTGAAGTTAATTTTCTTTAAAATTTTAACCAGTGTTTATTGGGCAGATGGTAGAAAAAGTGGGATCAAGAACTCCGATTATTGTATCTTCTGTTAAAGGAATTCTTGGACGAGATGCACTTTCTCATGAATTTAGAGAGGCTTGTTCTTTTTTTTATGATTTTTTATTTTAAGTATTCCTATTCTATTACCATTGTGATGCTTAAGTTTTTATGTTTTTGTTTTCAAATTCTGGTTTTATAAAATGTCAGGTTAAGTGGATTGATGGTAATATTGATGAAGTTCCTGTAAATACTGGCATCGTATTGACTGTTGGATTTGTTCCGGGACTCAAAGTCGATGTGATCCCTCTTTTACGACAGAGAAAGGTGAAATTTTAATCTGTTACTGAAACAATAATATAATGAAAGAAGCCTAATGTTGCTGAACAGTATTTACTTGTTCGTTAGTTTCAATTTATAAAAGGAAAACTAACATGGAGAACTTTGCTGTTATATTAGGCACCTCAAGGGTCAATGATTGACAAGTTCGTGCTGGATATTAAGTCTTACACATCCTCTATGTCAGGTTGCACATCACCGCAGGCGATTATAATGATCGGAGTAAGTTGCTATGTTTCGTTGTGTGTCCTCTTCCACTACAAGTTAGGGTCTCTTACTTGATTGTGCTTTAATGTGGCATCTTGATTTTGTAGGATGGAAGTGTTGACCAGAAACCTATCCTTGAAAAGTTAGGCAAGTTTTTTTCCATTTCCCCTATTTTTATTTTTCATTTTGCTTTTTGATAGAACAAAATTGTTCATCCATCTGATAGCTTGAACTGATTGTAAGCATAGGGGAACTAACTATTTAGACCATCTATGCATCAGAAATTCAGAAGATTCCACTCTAATGTACCTATTGTTTCTTTCCAAGCACGAGCTTTTTTCCTTTTGAATCTGAATGGGAACGTGCAATTAAGAAAATATAGCCAAAACTCTGGCCCAGATTTCCATCAAATTTATATTCTTAATGAGCAAAAAATGATCGCTCATCTACATTCTAGTCTTAGTGGCACAAACACGTGCTCAAAGTGTTTGTTCAACATACGGAGTGGAACATATCAATGTTGGGTCAATCATATATAAATGATCAATGACCTCTATGATAATTCCTTCTCACCTCTTCCAAGCTCCCAAGTACGTAGGACCTAGGTGGTTGTTAGATTAGTTCTAGCTCTATTTTCCCTCTTTTCATGTTATTCAGAAAATTTGCGCATGATTTATTATACTCTTTGATAATCTTGTTCATCTCAGATTATGCTATGTCTATGGAAACAATCATTGTGGGTGATGAGAGAGGTCAGTTTGTGTACAGTAGTAGTGATGTCTCAAGAAATGTCAGCACTAATAAAAAACACTCTCCTGATGCTGTTGCTCTTGTATTTGCAAGAGATAGAAACAAAGCCCGTGGTAACTATTCCTAAGTTATGCATTTATTTATTTTTCTCAAATTTTATGAAGCTTATTAACTGTTTTAATTGTCACACGCATAATTTTCCTTTTTCAAGTGTAATAGGTGAAGATAGTTGTTCTCATTCCTGAGAAAGTCCATATAAACTGTATTACATTTCAATCCTTACTCCTTTCCATCCTTCGTATTGAGCAAAGCCTAAGGACTTGTTCTTGGTTCTTCTTGTCATGGGTTACATCATATAGGCTTTGCTTGGTAAGGTGGATAGAAAGATGGAAAGATGGAAAATTGAAGGAGTGAAGTGGAAAAATAGAAAATATATATTTTCTTTTATTTGGGGTGCTTGGTAGGAAATATTGAAAAATGGAAAGAAAAAGTAATCTCTTTTCCATCCATTGCTTTGTGAAGCTGAAAATGAGGAAAGAAAATGAAAATTTCTAAAAATGCATATTCTTGTAAATATGCACACATAACTTCTTTGTCATTTTCTCTCCTCTTTTCATCCCAATTTGGTAGCCTATGCTGATGTGTGTTAAATTGTCAGGTATAGGGAATATTGAATTTCATTTTGCACTGTCAAAGGGTGTCTCGGCAATTGGACCAAGGCTTAAGGCAGCTTCTGTTAGAGTGCAGAACTCTTATACTGTCACCTGGCTCACCGCCAGAAGAGAAGGACAGCAGGAGATTCTTGATGGTCAACAGATGCTAGAAGATATTGATAATGAGGTATGTCAATGTGCTTCTGTGTATATAAGAAAGCATGAGCTTTTTAGAAATATTTAAAATATGCGGATGCAATGCGAACTGACTTTTAATGTAAATATTTTGTGCTCCAAATTGATTCCTTTGTCTTGAAGCCGACACCCATTCTACCGATGTTTTGATCCATTGTGTTGATACCATATCAAAAAGATTCATGTGCTTATGAGCACTGCTTATTCTTTATGATTCATCCATACTCTTAAACTTTTTCAAGTGAAAATAAATGGCAGATGGAAAATAATATGGATTGTGTTGATCTTTACATTGGGGTTACAAGGCGACGGAACTGTTCTGTTGGCTCAGATAAGCCTAGGATGATGACAACCTTGGCACTCCATGGAATTGAAGGGTAAGATATGAAACATTTTCCCCATTTTTGTTTGGTTTCACAGAAAATATGGCATGCATGCCAGGGGCTAAGGTTGTATGGGTTGCATTCCCAGACACCTGTATGTGTACAAACACATTACATAATTGTCATGTTCAGCAATCAAACCTTCTTGTTGTGTACCTTTTCTCTCTCCACAGTTAACCCTGCCCTCTTGAGTATATATTTGCTATCTACATAATTGTCATGTTAGTTGCTGGCACTAATTGAGTTGTAGAGCTAAGTGTATAGTTGCGTACTTATGGTAGTTAACCACTCATCTGCTGCATTCATAGACTTATTAGAGATGAACTTGCTTAAATGGTGCAGGTTTAAGGAATATTAGGGCCCTTTGCTATACTTCCTGTTGTATGATACTTGGGTTTGTTTATGCATTACAAGTGAGCCGGTTATTCTTCTTTACTTGCAATAAGAGCATTTGCTTTCAGATTAGTAGGTACTTTCACTCTTTGGTGCAAGTCAATTAGAATACACTGAGCACAGTAAATTATTTGTCCGAGCTATTAATAATGGCATTTGGTTAACCATACCTTGTAATAGGACCTGTCTCTTCAAGAATCAATAAGTCATTCTAAGATCAATGATGTGTAGGGACATTGATCAACAAAACTTCAATATCATTCTTCTGTTTTCGTTTTTCTGGCCAACCATAGTGATGCACAAGAACCATTTTTCATACTACAGTGGTAAAAACTTAAGTCTAATAGTTGTTTTTATTGCTCTCTGTAATAGTTGTTTTTACTTCTCTCTGTATCACATGTGGCTGCAAATAGAACTTAGGCAAGGATTGCATTTGTACACATTCATTTACTTTCCTTTTTTATTTTAATCAAACGGATTAAACGTTGTTCAACAGAGGAGATTCAGAGTACCTTTATGTTGATGGTGCTGGTATCAGAACTGGTGACTATTTTCAGTTTTACCATTCGGATCCAAAGACTGCATTATCTTCAAGCAGAAATGTCTCCTCAACCCTTAGAAAATTGAAGTTGGATTGGGATTCGAAAAGCAGCCTCAGCAAAAGCACAATTATCAATGCCGTTGATAAGAAGGAAGCTTTTGGAGGTTTTATCTTTTCATGCCTTGGACGTGGGGAATCATTCTTCGGTGAACTTAATGTTGATAGTTCCCCATTCTTGGATAACTTTCCTGGGGTTCCAGTAGCCGGAACATTTTGCGCTGGGGAAATTGGGCGTGGCTGTACAAGCTTAACTGCAAATGGAGATGAAGGCGGCTCTGCTCGTTGCCATCTACATGCCTATAGCACCGTTTATCTGGTAATGTCGTATACACCTCCAGAGCATTAAAAGTTACCCATTCTGAGTTTTTGGGGTCAAAAAGTGCATAACAAAGCCAACAACCTTGTGAAAAAACTAGATCTTTGTTGACATTTTCATGTTCTGTCAGCAATAAAGACTGCCATTTTATTTCATGTGTTTTGGGTTAAATTGTTGTACTGATTTGAAAATTGTTATTGAGAAATGAGGGGAAGAAGCTGAGTAGAGTACATTGACATAGGTGTAGATTTTTTTTCTATGAATTTGCATGAACATAACAATGAAAATATGTTACTTGTGCGGTCTGATAAACATAATTCAATTAGAGATTTTTTTTAACCCATAAAATCAAATTAAACTGATACAAATTTCGTGGCGTTGACTAGAAGAGCAAATAAAATTGCAGACAAGGATGGTAGTCAAGCCAACATAAAATCCGATACAGCTTCAGCGAATCAGCTTTAAGGACGGATATAATTTGCTCTAACTTGAAATGTAAATAAATCCTACTAAATACTCAAATTCAAGTAACATTTTTCTGCTCGTAAGTTTGAATTTTGCAGTTTAATGAGGAGTAAAAATGTAATTTTATTATTTTAATGGCCTATATCTTTATAATTTTAAAAGATTAAATTAATATTTTTATCATCTTTAAGAGAGAGAGCAAAGTGTAATTTTATCATTATTAATTTAAAATTTTAAAGAACCTAAATGGTTTCGGGGCTGAGACTCTTGCCGACTCCATCTAGCCCATGAACTTAGGTTGTGGAATAAGAAAAAGAAAGATCATAAGAAAAGAAAATAACAAATTAATATAAATATTGTGAACTAAATTTATTATTATTACTAATTAAAATAAAAGCACACTTTCTAAAGTTGCATGAAAAGAAAGAAAAAAATTCAAATCTTCACAGAAAACCTAGTCATATAAATATATATCACTAAAATCGTAGTAGAAAAATTTTACAATAATTTATGAATCAATCATATGTATATATATATATATACTGAACATAACTTTAACTACATCATTCAGTATTCTTAATATCCATATAATATGAAACGAAAGAAAAAAAATATAGGAAGAAGATAAGTAAACAAGAAATTTGCATGGGTGAATCCAATGAAAAAACCTTGGGAGATTCTATTTGATTCAGACATCCCAACATCCCTGCCGCCTTTCTCAACCATCCACCCATATTTTTTTATTTATTTATGAATAAAGATTAACTCTGAGGAAAATCTGATATTTATAACTATGAGAGATCAATGTTATAATTCAAGGGGAAGGAAGTGGAGCTCTTTAACTACATACATATATTCACAATGGTTGACTTTATTCATTTATTGGATAGAATGCTTCTAAAAAATTATTTAAACAATAAATGAGGTTTTAGGGTTTATATATATATATATATATATATATATGAATACTATCTCTCAAACTTTAAACTTAAAAAGTAAACGATAAACTTAAAAATTATTTTATAAAATCTTTTTATCACATTATTTATAATCTCTACCAATTAAAAATATTAATAAATATATAATTCTTTTTTTCGCATCATCCATAATCTCTTTACCAATTATACGTATACTATGCAAAAAAAATGATTGGTTTATTTTCAATTATAAAATAAATTTTCCAAAGAGGATGGTTATATTGACTTTGATATTTGATATAACTGCCCAATACATTTTTATTTCTCAATTTTAATAATGCGATTTTGCTATTGATCCAATATATTTTTTTTTTTATGTTCCACGAGGAAAGAAAATAAATAATATATTAATGTAACTATCACAACAGTTATTTTGTGATTTTTTTTTCAACCTAATCTTCGGAAACTTAATCAAATAATCAAATAAATAAAATATTCACACGTAGGAAATATTAATTTTTAGTTTGCAAAAGTTGGGGATTTTGTCTTTATATTCTAATTATTTGATTAATTTTAGTTTTTATACTATTTAAATTGGTCACTTTTAAATCTTTATATTTTTTAAAATTTGAAATTTTAGTCAGACACAAATAGTAGCAGTTAAATTTATTGGGTTAAACTCAATTACTAATCTTGTATTATGTGTATAGTTGTAAATTAGTCCATATTCTATAATTGGAATATTCTAAGTCCCTATACTTTTTTAATTTTAAAATTTTAATCTTGATACAAAAGATAGTCGTTCATCTATTAACTGAATTTTTAATAAGTAAAATATAAAAATAATAAGCTACATGACATTATGCATATGATATCATGCTTTTTGCATTAGATTTTAAAAATAACATAACTTAATAAAGTTTGAAGAGGATTGAAATTTAAATTTAAAAAATATAGAAACTAAAAATAACCAAATCAAACTACATTGTTTAATTGTTTAAATCCCTAGCTTTTGTATAGTAGAAACACTAACAGTAGAATTTAAACTATAGTAAAATTTGCAAGTCAATTATTAAGATGGGATGACATTCTTTAGATATAACGAGGAAACACTAACTTTGCCTTTATAACTTTCCTATGTTCTACCCTAAACTCCCTTGAAATTCACTTTAATTATTTTAATTATTTAACAAAATAATTATTTCACAATCACAAATACATTTAAACTTAGGTATTTAATTATCCAAAACCTTTGCCTTGGCCAACAAACAAAGGTCTCATTGGCATTAACAAAATATCTTTAGTTTAAGCAATTAATATACCTAATTGTTATTAAAGATATTTTTAAAAAATATAAGATATAGCCTTTGAGGTCTTTACGCATTTAGATTCGAGTCCTATCATGCACAATTGCAATTTGTGGGTCTCCAATATCATCATTTGCATATGCCATGTATGTTCTTTGTTTGGATTCTTTCTAGCTTTTCATCTGTTGGACATGTATTTGTATTTGTACTACACTTGTGAATGTACTATATTTATATTAGTAAAACTTTCAAAAAAGTATAAAATATTCTAATAATAAAGTGTTGTAGATGAGAAAGTTCTTCAGTCCACAATAGTGGCATGGAAGGAGATGGTGAAGGCATGTGAACATGCTCGATGATGATGGTGGAATGGTGAGAAAGGAGCTGTTGTTTGACTTGGTGATGACTTAGGTGTTGCGACATGAAGATGTTTTTCCTTATGAAAAGTGGCCTCAAGTGAGCAATTGTAACACCCCAAAATTCTTTAATTTTCAAGGAATTAATTGTGTTGTGTAGATTAATTTGGTTTAGTGGTTAAGTACTCTTTGTAAGCTTGAGGTTTTGTGTTCAATTCTCTTCCTTGAATTCTTTTTGTTTCTATTCCCACACTGGGATGGTCACATGTATGTCTTTTATTTTTGTTATCTTGTTGGCAAGAATGAGTCTGTTGGCTCAGTGGTAAAACCTTAGTTTAGTACCCCTAGGTCCCTTAAAAACAAAATTATCTTTTTCTCTATTTATGCTATTGTCGCTTAGGGTGTCAGAATTTCGGTTAAACTCAATTGCTAAGTAATCTGATAGGTTGATAACTAATCTGGTAGGTTAGGATTTTATTGGATTTATTTTTTTAAAAAAAAAGAAATTATCCCTAAAATTTCTCTCCATTCTACCGTTCAACTCCCCCCACTACTCCCATTCTCTGCATTTTCTATTTTTCCATTTTTATTTGTTGGTTTCCCTCTTTGACGTTTTCTTTCCTTCCTTTTGTCTTTTTCCTTTTCTTCCATTTTTTGTAATTCCTTTGTTGTCGTTCCCTTTGGCTTTTTTTTGTCTCCTGATTTCCATGAAATTAATTAAAAATTTTACTAAGACAAGTGCACCTATCAATTAATAGTATAGCTACGGTGAACACGTATATCATTCCTACGAAGACTAGAAGTACTAGTAATTACCATCTTTCTATTATTTAACCGAATAATTCGAGTGATTGATTAAAAAATAAAATTAACTAAATTAATTAACTAAAGAACATGACAAAGAACAAAATAGGAAAATAATCGATTAACAACCAAGAAGCAAAACAATACCTAGGAAAGAATTCACCTGGATTTCTTCTGTCGCTACCAATCTAAATTATGCAATTTATTTACTTAGTATCTTGATTCATAGAAATACCTAAATTATGCAAATATCTCTCTCGAGCATAAAAGCAACTGACTCTAGGTTGATTAATTGAAATTTATTTCTAATTGAAACCCCTATTATCATATTAACTCATGCTATGGATTCCCCTATTAGATTTGACTTTAATCCGGTAGATTTATGGCATCCTATTTCTAGGATTGCATGCAACTCCACTCAATTATGCTAGATCTACTCTTAAATAAGGTTTATTCAACCTTTGATTTAAGCACATCAAATATGGATTAATAATCTAGAAATATCAAACCAAGAATTAAACACATATAATTGAGAACAAGAAACTAAGAATTTATTGCGTAAAATAAAAATCAAACAACAGAATCCATCATAGGTTTCATCTCCTTAGGTATTTAGAAAATTAGTTCATACTTGAAAATAAAAATATCCAAGGTACAGTATAACCAAACAAAATAAAAAAAAATCATGATAATCTCCTAAGAAATCAACTGGGAATCTTCAACCTTGAAGGCAATCTGCTTCAAAATTGACTTCAATGGTGTTTTTCGAGTTGTTTTCTTAAAAATTCTATGACAAATCCCTCATATCTTCTTATTTTTGTCATATATACACCTTAGAATACTCGAAAACCTAAAAATCATATTTTTTCGCTGTTCAAAGTGCAAATATGCACAATCGACACGACCTACCACACGTCCATGTGGTAGGCCATGTGGAATGGGTCAGCTCGTATGGCTCTTGTAGCTTGCTCTGATTTTTTGGTTTTCACTCGTTTTTCGCTCCTTTTGCTCCCAAGTGCTTTATTAACCATAAAAGCATGAGTTTAAAGGATTAGGAGCATAAAATTCACAATTAACATCAAATAATCACCCAAAAACACATTAAGAATAAGGTTAAAATATGTTACTTCTAGCACTTATCAAATATCCCCACACTTAAGCGTTTGCTTGTCTTCAAGTAAAAGTAACAAGCCACATTCAAGTCAACTTCCCTCAATTTATCATTTTCACCTACAATGTATTAGGATAATCTACAGATAATGTATTGGAAATTCACACTAAAATGACACTAAACAACACAAGCAATCCAAGCAAAGAATTTTAAGTTTTAAAAACATTAGGCATCTCCCCTATCTCAATAATTACCTAAAATTCAAACTTAACAAGAATTAACATATTCACTAAGGATTCAATCAAAGCACTCAAAGTGTTTAAGGTTCAACTAATATGCACTCAACAGTCAAACAAGAAATGTCATTACCATAGGCTTACTTGAAAATCAAATCTCCACCATTATATAAATGAGATGGCACACCAATCAAGAGGTCTTTACAAGGTTGTAATGAGGAGAAAAGGTCAGAAGAGTTAGTTACAATCGAGAATCGAGTTGATAAGTTACCTAACTAGAAAAAAATAGTTAGTTGAATTAAAGAATTTACATCAACAATAAATAAAGAGAGGAAATGAGCTTTTACACAAAATACGAGATTAACGATTCAAGCTCAATTCATATATTTTTTAATTTGTTTTTTTTCACTTTTTTTCCTTTTTTTTTGAACAAAGTAAAATTCAACAATACAAATGATGAAATATAGTTAGGCAACTAACCAAATCAAATCTCGACAAAAAGGGAGTCAATAAAAGGGATAATTTAGTTACGGGTTAACATAAATAGGTGAGAAAAAAATCTGTTAGGACCAACGGGGTTTACTAGGGGTTAATTCAAAAAGTAAGCTGGTTAAAGGTTAGGTGGAGTTAAATCCTAAGTGCCTCTATCATCTCAATGTATCAAATCAATAATGTGGTCTCGACATGTATAACCGAAATAAGTTCTAGAATAACAAGTCAAGTTAACATACTTAAAACCAAAAATAAAATGAGCATGAAACAAATATGTGCTTTATAGGCTCAAAAGCTCATAAAAAATTATGGTTTTGATGTCAAACTTGCAAATTTAAAAGTTCAAGATAATTCTTCAATTTAGGGAGACAACCTAAAATAATAATTTCTGAAAATGACTTATCGTGCTTGAATCTCTCGTGTCTTAAAGTATAAGTAAAATAATACACAAAAATCACAAATTAATCCCAAACAGAATCAATAAAAACTCCAAATTAAAAAAAAAAAAACTAACTTTAATGGTAGGGGTGAGAAAATGGCTTAAACACAAACAACAATTTAGGGGCTATATCGCATAAGCATATAAACATCCTCCCCACACTTAAGATGTACATTTCCCTCAATGTACAAACAGATATAAATAGAATAAGCAAAATATCATAAGGGAGAAAGGGAATTGAAACTGCCCTAAATTTGGATGATTTTGCCCGAATAGTGAAATCTGGAATTGTAGGAGATCCTAAATTAAGTTCATGGTTCCGAGCACACTAATAAGAAGATAGAAAAAAAAAAACCAGATAAAGAGGTGACAAAACAAATAGAAAACATTCAACAAAATAATAACAGTAAAGTACATAATAAAATAAAACATATAAGTCTGAAAAATAAAATAAAAATAATAACAAGGAAAATGAAAGTACAAATAGAAATAGAAATAAAAATAATTAAAATTTAAATAATTAAAAAGAAAATAACAAAAAAATCTAATACTATTTTAAAAATCAACTTAGTAGAATAAAAATGGAAATAATAATAATAATAATAATAATAAAAATAATAAACAACAATATAATAAAACTAATATAATAATAAATAAAATAATAAAAAGAGAGGGTGATTGGGTGGGTGGGTGGGTACTAACTGTGGTGAGGAGGAACAAAGGAAAAAAAATAAAAAAAATTTGAAAACCTCCTAGTATTAAAGAGGGTACGGCCTTGTGTTAGGCCATATGAGCCATACGGTCGCATGGTCAGGTCGTGTATCTCTCTAAGGCCGTGTGACCTATTAGAAAATTTTAAAATTTTACTCTAGTATTGTAACAGCCTAAATTTCAATGGTGTCAGAACAGTGATTTGAGATCACTAGATCCGATGAAAAAAGTTAGAAAAATTATTTAATTAATAGTTAGGAGTTATTTGGGATTGTAGAAATATTTTTGAATTAGTAAATTTTGTGATTTAAAAGAAATTATTAGGTAAATTGGGTCGAAAATGAGGTATCGAGACTTCGATAGCATAAACTGAGCCGTAAATATATAAAAATATTTACGGAGTATTAATAAGTTAGTATTAAAGTTTCGTTAGAAAATTTTAACATTTTGATAGTTAATTAAATGAAAAGGACTAAATTGAATAAGGTGCAAACTTGTCAAATTTGATTAAATAGCTTAAGTGTTGGATAAGGAAGGACTGAAAGAGAAAAATAGCCAAAGAGGAATGCATGAGGTGGCATAAGCTGAGAAAAATCAGAAAATTTGGTGAAATAGGGGAAAAATTGGAAATTTTGCGAATTAAACAAATAAAACTAAGACCAAAGTGAAAAATCTAGAGTTCTCTTCCAAATTTTCAGCCAAAAATGCCATAGGAGGGTTTTCTAAGCTGGTTTTTCATAAATTTTGCATCAAGTAAGTTCAATTCTTGATTATTTCTTGTAATTTTTGTGTTTTTAAGACTTTTACAACTAGGTCCTATTATCTATTCATTAGTTTTTTATTCCATGGGTAATTTTGAAAGTTACCATGGATGATTGCTGGAATTTTATGATGATTTAGTATGAATTTGAAGTTTTAATTTTATTATATGATGGATTTATTAAGTGATTTTTGTAGAAATTGATTTTTAGGACCTAATTGTGAAAAAGTTTGGAATTAGGGTTTGGTGTTGAAATTCTGAATATCAAAGTTTTATAGTAGTCTAAAATAGCTAGAAGAAGTGTTAATTGAGAAAAATTATCTCAATTTGAGGGGTTAATTTAGCAAGGACTAAATTATAAAAACTATAAAATTTAGGGTAAATATGTAATTTTAAAAATTGAAGGGTATAAATTGTGAAGTGAATTATAATTGAATTAAATGTTAATGAATGGAAAATTTTATATTACAGATCAAGAAATCAAAGATAAACGTGGAAAGGAGAAACTTGCGGAATAGTCATTGAAATTTCTACAACTTCTACAAATTACTCCGGGTAAGTTTGTATGGTAAATTATTAATGTTTCATACTATTAAATGAATGGTAAACAGTCTTTATTCATATAAATTTTTGAAAATAAAAAAAAATGTTAAAGTTATGAAATTGAATCAAGTGCTAAAAAGAAACGTAACGCAGGAAATGAATACAATTATTCCGTGTGAAAGAGGAATAGATGGTAAATTACCCAAGTAAATTGAGGATTCAACATTTGTTGCGAATTCTCGTGTTTGCTTTCCGTTTAGCTTTCATGAGCTTCTGTTAACTCATATAAGTTTCAGTTTAACCCTTTTTGGGTTTCAGTTTAGCTCTTATGAGCTTCAGTTCAACCCTTATGGGTTTCCATTCAGCTCTTATGAGCTTCCGTTTAACCCTTATGGGTTTTTGATTAGCACTTATGTGCTTCTGTCTAGCCTTTGGGCTTCTAGTTGCGATGTACTCAAATTCATAAGACATTCCTTGAATTGACAAGTTTGGTAAGTATCAGATGGAATAAATATGAAAGAATTTTGTTACTATTGTTATGGAGCTCAAACCAATGAGATTATCAATTGAGTTGTGGTTGACAGGAAAAGTGTAAATTAAATGATTTATTCACTTGATTTAGACATAATATGATCAATGTTCGGTAAGATTTAATTTGAAAATCAAATTATTGAGCTATACTTAGCTTACTTGTGTTACTTATTGTTCTCTGTAGATTTACAAAAGGTTCGGAGGATCAGACCATCACACTCAAGCTACACTATCCAGATTTTCCGGTAGACTTGATTATATATATAAATACTTGATGGTTTATATGGCATGTATAAGAACCAAAATGACTATGTTTAATACCTATGGATATGATAGTTATGTTTAAAATAGGTTTTGGTATGAAAAATGTATGCATTAGTAACAAATGCTAATTTAGTTGTTATATGATATGAAATACTATGTGAATGACCTAAATTTTGGCTGGTATAGGTTGCTTATTTGTGTCATATTAGTATATGGTATTATTATGTGCGGGTTAACTGTGTACAGGGTGAGAAAAAGTGGCCTTAAATAGAATGTCCTATATTGAGCACACGGGCTCAACACCGGTGTGTGCCTTAGCCGTGTAAGGTACACAGCTTGGAAGTACAGGCGTTTGATATTGCCGTGTGAAACCTATACCTATTTTCAAAAGTTAAATTAACCACACAGCCTAGTGACACGGATGTGTGACTTGGCCGTGTGATCCTAATTTCTTTATGGGTTGCAAGTTAAAGAGTTACAGAGGTTAGGGACACAGGCGTGTGAACCTACACGGCCTAACCACACGGGCGTGTCCCATAGCACACAGGCGTGTAACTCTTAATAGTGAGAAAATTTTTGGAATTTCGTAAAAAATTTCCTATTATTCCAATTTAGTTCCGAATCGATTCAAATGCATGTTTTGGGCCTCGAGAGTCCATTTAAGGGACGTTATGACTAATCTACGAAAGTGAATAGTAACTAATTTAAATTATCTAAATTATGATCTGTAAATCCTGGTAATGCCTTGTAACCCTATTCCAGTGACGGATACGGGCTAAAGGTGTTACATTTATTGGTATCAGAGTTTTAGTTTAGCCGATTCTCGGAATGGATGTGATGAGTAAAATGTCTAGAAATACATGCCATATAAATCTGTGATAGTGTGATGTATATGATCTGATCTAGTCCTTGTTTTTCTTATAGATTAAAAAGATGTCTGATAGAGCTGAACATGCCGAACATGAAGAAGCTAATAGTAGAATACAAACATCTGAGCGTGGGACAAGTAGTAATGTCTCGATACCCCTCGCTCAAGAACAAGAGCTTAAAAATATGATTTATGGAGTGAT
The DNA here is from genome assembly GCA_020496765.1 of Gossypium stocksii. NCBI lineage: Eukaryota > Viridiplantae > Streptophyta > Magnoliopsida > Malvales > Malvaceae > Gossypium > Gossypium stocksii. The sequence continues at coordinate 74,375,801 of CM035622.1, forward strand.
GGATCAGTAGTTTACTGATTTAATACAAGGAAGAACTCAAGCTCAGTAACCTCCTCCCCCTACAGTACCATTAGTAGAGCCTCAGGTTGCTCTTCCACCTCCCCCAACAACTGAACCAAGTAAGCGTACTTCGGTAGAAAAACTTAGAAAGTTTGGAGCTGAAGAATTTCATGGTAGGTCAGATGATGATCTCGTCAAAGCTGAATATTGGCTTCAGAAAACAGTGAGAGTTTTTAAAGAAACGGCCTGTTCCCTAGAAAATGATTTAAGATGTGTTGTTTCCTTATTAAAAGAAGAAGCATACTATTGGTGGGAGACAATAGAAGCTGTAGTACCGGAAGAGAAACTTACTTGGTGTAACACCCCTCACCCATATCCGACGCCAGAACAGGGTATGAAGCATTACCTTACTAAAACACATGCAAACATTCAGCCTCAAGTTAATGAAATTTGTCCCAATTTACAACTTTTTCAAATATTGTCTTACAGTCCTTAATATGGACTTACGAGGTCCAAAACATGGTTTAGAAACAATTCGAGACCATTTCGAGTACTTAGAAAACTTTTAAGAAAATCCACTAAAAACAGGGCACATGCCCGTGTGGAAGGGTAACACGCCCGTGTGGCATCTAAACATGGTTGTGCTGATGGCCTGTCTAGTTCACACGGCCTAAGCACCTAGGGACACGCTTGTGCCCCATATCCTTGTGGATTTGTTTTCTAACATCGAACCAACAGGGGTTTTCACAGGGCCTGGAGCACGCCCGTGTGCTCAGCTCTTGTCCCTCACAAGGCCATGAAATGCCCGTGTCGCAGCCCGTTTGTAAAAACCTTGACATTCTATTTCTGACATCAGCAACTCTTAAGGGTCACACGGTCGTATCACACGCCCGTGTGCTAGACGGTGTCTTTAACACGGTTGAGACACACGACCGTGTCTCAGCCCGTGTGGTATACTGATGGGAATTTAATTTTGCCAACCTAGGGTGCAGGGGATACACGGCTTAAGCACACGCCCGTGGGGCAGACCGTGTGTCACACACGGCCTAGACACATGCCCGTATGTTTATTCATGTTAAAAAAATAAGGCTATCTACCAAGCCTTTTGCCACCCTGAAACAAGTTTCAACTTATACCAATTTATCACAAGGTACCAACACTTAACCACTAACCATAATTTGACATCCACACAACTTCATAAAACTAATCTAACCAAGCATGCATATTACTACTCCTAGTACACATATTCATCCACAATACTTTGCACATTATAAAAACCTAATTTGCATATATCAATGATGAATATTAGCCATTATCCATGGCCTTATACAAAATGGTGTATCTTCAAAACAAGCCAACACACTTGGCCCAAAATAAAATGACACATAACAAAGACTAGTTCCTATACATGTCATTTCTCAATTTTCTAGAATTAACTATACCGAATGCTTTGTTGATAGTGTGAACGAAGTCTGCGACATTTGATGATCCACGAGTTATTTAGGCGGCACTATAAGAAAATAGGAAAGAGAGGGAGTAAGCGTAAAGCTTAGTAAGTTGTAAGTAAATAATTAACAACAATATACCAGTTCTATAACATGTTCCTATTACATTACAATTTACACATGATACAAAAGAATGGCTACAAGCATAACTTACTCATTTTCATCTTTTACAAATCAAACAACATAAGTTTGAGCTCATATTTTATACAATTCATATATGTACCTGCACTACTCACAATGTCATCATGATATCTCTTAAATTTGACATAAACTTTTAATTTCCCGTTGAACTAATTAGAATATGAAAGGATATTTAGTAAGCCTTATACAAGGGAATCACGCCGATACCATGTCCCAGACATGGTCTTCCACTGGCTCACAAGTCAAGTCGATGCTATGCCCCAAACATGGTCTTACACTGACTCTCATGTATCGAAGCCGATGCCATGTGATAGACGATAAATTATACATATTTTTACCTCATGTTTAGCCTAATTTCTGGATGAATTATTATTAATTTTGTGAGAATTGGTGCTCTTAACCCTTCTATTTCATGTTGTATACTCAGGAGAGCATAGGGAAGAGAAAAGAACGAAAAACGGACCGAAAACGAAGAAAATGGGCTAAAGTGTGAAAACGACACGGCCCAATGAATCACCACAAGGCCGTGGCACACGGTCGTGCCACATGAGGTCCAACACAGCTCAGTCCCGACAAGCACGGCCAGGCTACACGGCCGTGCCACCTTAACAGGCCCGAGCACGACCCTTATTGAAACCACACAGGCGTGGCATACGGGCGTGTCCCTGTCGTGAGGAAGTGCAATTTCACTCGGATTTGGATACTTAGAGGCTAAGAAAGGCATCCCAAAGCTCTATATAAAGACCCTAGGAGGCAACTCTAAGGGTGTACTCTTTTCTCCCAAAAAAGGAGTGCCATATTTCTACCAACACAAAGAGTGAAAGCAAGGAATTACTCCAGGGGAAGCCGATTGATTCATCCCAGAAGCTAGAATTCTACAGCAAGACAGAAGATCTCTCTAAATTCCTTCAGGGGTTTTTGGGTTCTTTATGTTTTGTTATCTTATTTCTTCTGAGATATTTTCTTTATTAATTATGAACTAAACCCCTCAAATACTTGAGGGGGATGAAACCTAAGACAGATCTTGTTATTATTTATTCTTGAATTATATGATAAATACCTGAATTGTTCTTAATTCTGTGTTCTTCATTCTTGATTTAATAGTCCTAGGTATTACTTCAAGAAACTGATGTGCTTAGGCAGAGGAGCAAAAGTCCCTGTTTTAAGAGTAGATCTACCATAATTAAGCGGAGTTGCATGCAACCCTAGGCATAGGGCGACATAAATCTGCCGGATTAGGGTCAAACCTAATAGGGGGATCCATAGATTGAATTAATGCAACCTAGGGGTGTTAATTAATAAAGAATCTTTAGTTAACCACCTAGGATTGGTTGTTCTTATCCTCGACGGAGGTATTAACATAGGTTAGGGATCTCTACAGATCAAGTCAAGTAAAGAAATCGTCTAGTTCAAGAAGCCAATAACAAGTGAAGTCTAGGTGGATTCTCCCTTGAGTATTGCTTATATCGATCAGCTTTTCCCAAAGAGTCTTTCCCCACTTTACTTTTTGTGCACTTTTAGTTAGTTCTAGAATTAGTTTCAAACAACCTTCATTTATTTTTAGGCTAGATAATAGAAAGGAAGTAGGTATTAGTACTTTTGGTTCCCTTGGGTACGATAACTCAGTCTTACCGCTAAACTATACTACTGTTCGATAGGTGCGCTTGCCTTTAAAATCGTGATATTAGTTAGTTTTTGATGTGATCAGTTTTTATACATTTTATTACTTAATATCATGAGTATCAAGTTTTTGGGGCCGTTACCAGGGAATTAAAATATTAAGAAAACTCGATTTCTATTACTTTAGCCATTACTATATTTATTTATTTACAGTTTTTATTTATTTTTATTTTTTATTTTTCTTTTATTTTATTTTATTCTATTTTAATTTTTTTTCCCTTCTAGGTATTTCTAGTTTATGACTAGAAACAACCTAGCAAGACCATTACTTTTTTACGAAGATTTAGAAGCGACAGTTCGCAGAACTCGCGAGAGATCAGACGAAGCCTACATTATCCAGAACAAGATCAAGAACAAAGGCCAGAACCTACAGAAGAGATGGAAGCAAATCAAAACATTCCACCATCTCCTGCAATAGCCGCGCCACCAGTGAATCAAGATGAAGCCCCTCGTACTATGTATGATTATGCTAAACCTAGTTTGGCTGGTACTTAAACTAGCATTATTAGACCTACTATTGCTACTAACAATTTTGAGTTAAAACCTAACACTATTCAGATGATACAGCAATTGGTGCAGTTTGATGGTTTATAGGATGAAGATCCAAATTCACACATAGCCAATTTTTTGGAACTTTGTGATACCTTTAAAATTAATGGCGTTTTGTATAATGCCATTCGTCTAAGGCTATTTTCATTCTCTTTGAGAAATAAAGCCAAACAGTGGTTAAATTCTTTACCACGAGGCTCAATGGGAACAGATGACCGAAAAATTTTTACTTAAATATTTTCCTCCAGCTAAAACAGCTAAATTACGAAACGATATTTCTTCTTTTGTGCAGATAGATTTAGAAACACTTTACGATGCCTGGGAGAGATACAAAGATCTTTTGAGAAGATGCCCTCATCATGGCCTACCTTTATGGCTACAAGTTCAAACCTTTCACAACAGTTTGAACCCATCGACGAGACAGATGATTGATGCAGCAGCAGGAGGAACAATCAACAACAAAATACCAGAAGCAGCTTATGAATTTATTGAAGAGATGTCACTGAATAATTATCAGTGGCAGGTCATGAGGACAAAATCGACGAAAGCTGCCAGAGTTTATAATATCGATGCTGTCACTATGCTTACTAACCAAGTAGAACTTTTAAATAAAAAGTTTGATCATTTTGTTGGTTCTACGTAGGCACAGCCAGTGATGCAGTGCGATGCAACCCCAGGAAATATGTTCAATCCAGACTATTCATCTTATGGACACAACATAGAAACTGAGCAAGCCAACTATATGGGTAACAATTCTAGACGTCAAAATAACTCTTATAGTAATACTTACAATGCAGGTTGGAGAAATCACCCCAATTTTTCATGGGGAGGACAAGGAAATCAAAGACAACACTGAAACGGTACTAAAAAACCAACAAGCATCAATTCAAGGGCTTGAGAATCAAATCGGTCAACTTGCAAAATTAATTTCAGAGAGACCACAAGGTGGACTACCAAGTAATACTAAGCCAAATCCCAGAGAGCATGTCAAAGCAATTACTTTAAAAGATGGGAAAGTACTAGCTGAACCAGAAAAGAAGTCTGTTCCAGAATCTTCAGGAGACAAGGTAGAGGAACCCAACGAAAACACTCCACCAACACTTAAGGAATACAAACCGCCTATTCCATACCCGGCAAAGTTAAAGAAAGACCGTACAGACGCTCAATTCGGTAAATTTCTTGAACTTTTTAAATAATTACACATTAACTTACCTTTTGTTGAAGCAATTTTACAGATGTCGAAGTACGCGAAGTTCCTTAAAGAACTTCTGATAAATAAAAGGAAGTTGGAAGAATTAGCCACAGTAGAACTCAACAAGGAATGTCAGCTATTCTCCAAAATAAACTGCCGGCAAAACTGAAAGATCCAGGAAGTTTTACTATTCTTTGTTTAATTGGTAGTTTACTTATTGATAAAGCCTTAGCTGATTTAGGTGCTAGCATTAATCTCATGCCTTACAAAATGTTCAAGCAACTAGGTTTAGGGGAACCAAAGCCCACTAGGATGAGTATTCAACTAGCTGATAGATCTGTTAAATATCCTAGGGGAATCATAGAAGATGTGCTAGTAAAGGTGGATAAATTTATATTCCCTGTAACGCCCCTACGCCCGAGACCGTCACCGGAGTCGAGCTAGAGGTGTTAATAAACTAAGTTTCGACATTTAAGAAATTTTACCTTGTTGATCTCCACATTAGTATTAGCAGTCCACCTACGTCACGGTTACAAAAAAATCATATCTCAAGTTATGAAACTTGAAATCAAGATCCGTAAATTTTTCCTGAATCTAGACTCATATACCTATTAAATAATTTTTTTCTAGAATTTTTAGTTAGGCCAATTAGTATAGTTTATTGGTTAAAGTTACCCCTGTTTCAGGATTCAACTGCACCGACCTCTGCTTACTATGAACCACTTTTCTCTCTGTCAAAAATTCATAAGACTATACTGCTTGTTTCTCCTAAAACTAGACTCAACAAGGATTCTGTACATATACAATATACCTCCTAATTATTGTTGTACAATTTATGGTGAATTTCCAAATTTGGAACAGGGAATCCAAAAATCGCTCTGCCCTATTTCACTAAAACTCAAATATCTCACAACAGATAATCATTTACCTGTTTCGCTTTTTCCATATAAAAATAGACACAATAAGATTCAATTCCATATTTAATTCATCACCTAATTCGATTTCCACTATTTTTAGTGATTTTTCAAACTCATGTCTTTGTGCTGCAATGTTCTGTTTTATGGCAAATTTCACTTTTCTATGGATATTCATGGACTAAGTGTCACTTTAAGCACACATGGTCTCACACATGATCTAGATTAACCATTCCAATGACTAATCATTATCAAGTATTTTCTCAACAAAACCACAACCATATTACAAGATTAATTACACAAAATGAGTATATTGCTATACATGTCATATTCAAGTTATACAAGCCATTTTACCAAAATAGTTCTTCGGATAGTGTGAGTGAGCCTTCGACCTATCCCGATTCCCAAGCCGACTTGCCCAAAACTACAATGAATAAAAAGGGAGGAGTAAGCATAAATGCTTAGTAAGTTCACATGCAAATAACGGGTAATATAATCATACAATTTAACATAACACCATTTGCTTAAACATCATCAAGGCATTCCATTCATGACATAAGCATACTTATTTCCTCACCACAATTTGTCTTACCACATTCTTCACAAAAAGGAATAAGTCCATACCTGTTCACTTACCTTTATTTATCACATTCACCATCGATTCACTTTCATTTTGGGTGTTCTCCCAATTTCCTTAAGGTTCACCCGTTGAACACATTGGAATATAACTTGGGTACGTGGATATTATGCACGTAATGTGTCATCCCCTTAGTTTAACAAGCTCAATAGCTTTTATAATTCAAGTAGCTAAGCTAATATGTAACCCACCCATAAACGAACTCGGACTCCACTCAACGAGCTCGGGCGTTCGCATCCATAAGTGAACTCGGACTCAACTTAACGAGCTCGGATGCCTAGTCACATCTTACGAACTCAGACTCAACTCAACGAGTTCAGAACTTAACCATCCTAGTGACATGTCACTTGTACCCTAATCTATTCCCAAGGTTCAAATGGGATTTCTCTCTCAATTCCACAATTCAATCGTCTTCCTCGTGATATCGAAACCAACATTTACTATATTCCATACTTATTTGCACATCAATAAGAAATAGTTCACAAAACATAATATTTCATAATAACAACTACAATACAATATAATGACATTAAATAACTTAGAAATAACAATTATATCACATTATTTACACATGAACTTACCTCAATGCCAAATATTTGAAATCGAGCCTATTCCTCGAAAACTTTGTTTTTTCCTCGTTCACGACTTGAATCTCCTTTTTCTTGATCTAAAATAGCACATTTAGCTCATTTAATACTCACATTTATCAAAATAGTCATTAATGCAAATTTTGGAAAAATTACAATTTTGCCCCTAAACTTTTGCATATTTACACTTTTGCCCCAAGGCTCGGAAATTAAATTTTATTCCAGATTCTTATGTTTTAGGAAATGCTGATCATTTATTTACCATTAGCAAGCTCAAATTCTCATTATAACATGTACTTATGAACAATTTATATTTTTACCGATTAAGCCCTTTTTACTCGTTTTAACTTAAAACCGAGTAGCACAAGTTATCTAACATAATTTAAAACCTCATATTCTATCATAAAACATCAAAATACACAAATTTCACCTATGGTTATTTTTCCAAATATGAATCCTAGCTTAAATTATTGCTAGCATAAGCTTTATCGAGCTACCGGGATTCCAAAAACGTAAAAATCATTAAAAATGGGGCTTGGAATCACTTACTATGAAGCTTGAAAGTTGAAGAAACCCTAGTTATGGAGAGAAGAAAGGTTCGGCCAAGGCATGAAGAAGATGATAGCTTTTGTCATCTTTTTCCCATTTTATTCTTTTAATTTACCAAATGACCAAAATACCCTTAATGCCTTTCTTTGAAAATTTTCATGTACAAGCCCATTGTTGTCCAAAATTTTAGAAATTGGTCAAATTTCTATTTAAGACCTCCTAATTAATATTCCAAAGCAATTTCATACTAAAAGCTTCTAGAATACAAGTTTTGCAACTTGTTCGATTTAGTACCTAATTTCAAATTAAACACTTTATACATAGAATTTCTTCACGAAATTTTCACACCATCAAGCAATCATATCACAAACATCAAAATAATTATAAAATAATTATTTCTATCTTGGATTTGTGGTCACAAAACCACTATTCCGATTAGGCCCTAATTCGGGATATTACATTCCCTGTTGATTTTGTTGCTCTTGATATGGATGAGGATATTGAGGTGCCTTTAATTTTGGGACGTCCATTCTTAGCCACTGCTAGAGCTGTTATTGATGTAGGGGATGGTAAATTAGTACTTAGAGTTGGTGAGGAAGAAGTCGTTTTTAAAATCTATGATGCTGTGAAATTTTCTAAAGCACTAGATGATTCCTGTTATTTTGTTAATATTATTGATTACTTTGTTCAAGATAATTTTCAGGAACTTTCCCTCGCAGACACGTTGGAACTGTGTCTTGTTCAAGGTGGGGGGAAGATGAAATCACCACCAAAATTGAGGAAGTAAGAAAGAAGTTAGATTCTAATGAAATTATCAGGAGACACATAAGTTATGAAAGTATAAAGATGAATGATGAGTTAAGACAGAAACCTTCCATTGATGAACCCCCTAAATTAAAGATCATTTAGAATATGCCTTTTTAGGGGAAGATTCAACTTTACCAGTTATTATTGCATCAGATTTAAGCATTGCAGAAAAAGAAGAATTACTCTACGTGTTAAGAAAGCACAAGCAGGCTATAGCTTGGAAAATTTCAGATATTAAGGGAATTAATCCTTTTTTTTGCACCCACAAAATTTTAATGGAAGATGAATATAAACCATCGGTGCAAGCTCAGAGACGATTGAATCCCAACATGAAGGAAGTCGTAAAAGCCGAGGTAATTAAACTTCTAGATGCAGGCATTATTTTTCCTATTTCTGACAGTTCTTGGGTAAGTCCTGTGCAGGTTGTTCCTAAAAAGGGAGGTTTGACTGTGGTGTCTAATGATAAAAAAGAGTCAATACCTACAAGAATAGTCACTGGATGGAGAGTTTGCATTGATTATAGAAAGCTGAATGACGCCACTCGAAAAGATCATTTTCCCTTACCTTTTATTGATCAGATGTTGGAAAGATTATCAGGTCACATGTATTATTGTTTCTTAGATGGCTTCTCTGGTTACTTCCAAATCCCGATAGCTCCAGAAGATCAGGAGAAACCGATATTCACATGTCCATACGTTACATTTGCTTATCGTAGAATGCCTTTTGGTTTATGTAACGCTCCTGCTACTTTTCAGCGATACATGCTAGCTATCTTCAATGAATTCGTGGAAGACATCATGGAGGTATTTATGGATGATTTTTCAGTTTTCGGTAATTCTTTCCAACTTTGTCTTAATAATCTAAAACGTGTTTTGATAAGACGTGAAGAGACAAATTTAGTGCTAAACTGGGAAAAATAACACTTTATGGTTCAAGAGGGTATTGTATTAGGACATAAAATTTCTAGTAAAGGGATAGAGGTAGATAAAGCAAAAATTGAAACCATTGAAAAATTACCTCCCCCTAATTCAGTTAAGGCTATAAGAAGCTTTTTAGGACATGCAGGTTTTTATCGCAGGTTTATTAAAGATTTTTCTAAAATAGCTAAGCCTTTAACACAGTTGCTAGAAAAAGACGTGCTTTTCAACTTTGACCAAGAATGTTTAGAATCTTTTAACACTCTTAAGGAAAAGTTAGTCAATGCCCCGATTATGATTTCACCTGATTGGAATCTACCTTTTGAACTAATGTGCGATGCAAGTGATTTTGCAGTAGGTGTAGTTTTGGGACAGCGAAGAAATAAGCACTTTTAACCGATCTATTATGCTAGCAGAACTTTGACAGCTGCTCAAGCAAATTATACTACCACAGAAAAAGAATTGCTAGCTGTTATTTTTGCATTTGACAAATTCAGATCTTATTTGATTTTGTCAAAAGTCATTGTTTATACTAACCATTCTGCTCTTCGCTACCTTTTAACTAAAACTGATGCAAAACCTCGATTAATAAGATGGATTCTATTGTTACAGGAATTCGATTTAGAAATAAAGGACAAGAAAGAAGCTGAAAACTTGGCAGCAGATCACCTTTCAAGATTAGAAAACACACAACCCAAGTACATTGATAAAATAAACGACTTGTTTCCTGAAGAACAACTCCTAGCCTTAACAGATGTAGCAGTTCCTTGGTTTGCTGATTTTACAAATTATTTAGCAGCTAACATAACCCCAAAAGGGCTGACACATCAACAAAAGAAGCGATTCTTCGCTGATGTGAAAAACTACTTTTGGGAGGATCCTTTTCTTTTTCGAATTTGTGCAGATCAGGTTATTCGAAGATGCGTTACTAAAACAGAAGCATACCAGATTATAAATCACTGCCATTCAGGACCCACAGGAGGACATCACAGTGAAGCTAGAACTGCTCATAAGGTACTCGAATCAGGCTTTTACTGGCCTACATTTTTCAGGGATGCCAACAGGTATGTGACCTCTTCTGATAAATGCTAGAGAATAGGTAATATTTCTCAACATAATGAAATGCCTCAGAGCTATATACTTTCATGCGAAATATTTGATGTATGGGGTATTGATTTCATAGGCCCATTCCCTACTTCATTCGGGAATAAGTACATCCTAGTAGTGGTAGATTATATGTCAAAATGGGTGGAAGCCCAAGCCTTACCTACTAATGATGCTAGAATGGTAGTTTGATTTTTGAAGAAACTTTTCTCTCGATTTGGAATACCTAGGATAATTATTAGTGATAGAGGTACCCATTTTTGAAATGCCCAATTTGAAAAAATTTTAAAAAGGTATGGAGTACACCATAGAACAGCTACCCCTTTATCATCTACAAACCAGTGGCCAAGTCGAAGTGACAAATAGGGAACTAAAATGCATCTTAGAGAAAACAATAGAAACAAATAGAAAAGATTGGTGATCTTAGAGAAAACAATAGAAACCAGTGGCCCGTGCTTGTCGAGAGCTGGACTGTGTGATCTTCGTGTGGCACAGCCATGTGGCACGGCCGTGTGGTGATTCCTTGGGCCGTGTGTTATGTCATTTTTGGCCCATTTTCCTCATTTTCAGTCCATTTCCTATTCTTTTCTCTTCCCTATGCTCTCTTGAGTATAAGATATGAAAAAGAAGGATTAAGAGCACCAATTCTCACTAAATTGATAATAATTCATCCAAAATATAGGCTAAGCATGAGGTAAAAATATGTATAAATTAGCGTTTATCAAATACCCCCACACTTAAGCCTTTGCTTGTCCTCAAGCAAAATCTCAATCCCTAAATAAGAATTATTCCTCTCAACCTACAATCTTTCTCAATAATGTTTCAAACTAGTCCACAGGTAATCATACAATGAGTAATTCAATCAGAAGAACATTAAAGACTCAATCACTCTAAGTTGAGAATTTTATCATTGAAAACATAAGTCTCTTCCTTCCTTCTAAGTAGTTATCTCTCCATCTTAATTAACAGGAGTTGACATCCTCACTAAAGGTTCACTCTATCCACTCGAAGTGTTTAGGGTTCAAAATTTAAGCACTCCTTAGTCAACCTGAAAAGTTATTACCATAAGCTTGCAAGAAAATCAAATCTCCACCACTATAGTTTGATATGATACATTGATCAAAAGGTCTTTTAATGGTTGTAACGGGGCTTGGTTAGGGGTGTTGTCACAGGCTGCAAAAAGAAGGTTAGAATCGAGGTTGAACTGAAAAATTATCTAGCTAGAAAAACCTCTATTACTGGAACATATTTCTCAGCTAATTCTTGTGATATTATCATTTCTGCCTTGGTAGCCTTAAAATAGAAATATGCAAAAACTTGTTCAACTATTACAAGTTACAATTGAATTTGACTGTATGTACTCATTCATTTTTTCCTTTTTTTTTTCTTTTTTTCTCTTTTTTCTTTTTTTTCTTTCTTTTTTTTTTAGGAACGATTAAATCAAATATGATAACTTGGAACTTTACAATTTTACAACTAGAGAGGAGAGTAAAGCTAGATAAAAATTCACTTCAAATCTCGACAAAAATAGGGGTTAAAGTAATTGAAGGGATTCAACGAAAAATGGGTTTTTGGTTAATAATTAGAAGGTGAGTCAAAGAATAGGTTGTCAAGCTCAACGGGGTTCACTAGGGGTTAATTTATAGAGGTAGGCTTTTTGTGAAGTAAGTGGGTTAAATCCTAGGTGCCTTTATCATTTCGGTATATCAAATCAATGATGTGGTCTCGACATGTATAATCAAAGCAAGTTCTAGAATAACAATTCAGTATTGACTCACTCAAAGCAATAATAAAAGTGAGCACGAAAAAAAAAATGTATGCTCAAAAAGGCTCAAAAATCTCACCAGAATTATGGCTTTTGATGCCAATCCTGCGAATTTCAAATCTCAAGATAATACTTAAAATTAGGGAAAATAACTTATGCAAAAATTGGGGGTTCTCAAAAATTTCAACTTATCATGCTTGATTCCCTAATGTTTTAAAGTTTGAATAATCAAAGTACAAGCACCTATATCTTGATTCCTAACATTTCAATAGAAATCATAAATCAATCAGAATTAATTCCTAATAGGGAACTGAGAATTATTTGAGAACAAAGCATAAAGAAAAAAAATTCAGGGGTTTTTTTTAGATAATGTAAAATTTTAAAGTAAGCTTCCCCCCCACACTTAAGATGTACATTGCCCTCAATGTACAAAGATACATAAATAGCAAGAGAAGTATAATATCATAAGATAGGGAGAGAATTGAAACTTACTGAATTTAGGATGAATTTATGAGGAAGAGTCGGCAATTGTGGCAGGGTGTTCCCATTTCCGTTTGAATATGAGCTGTAGAACTCCTTTTTGAAACTGCTAAAATATTAATTAGTCGTGGGAATTTTCGATTGATAGAGATTACTCGTTAGGGCTTGGCCGATATGAAAGATCGAAATTTAAATAACAGAAAAATAATAAACTAATTTCTAGAAATACTAATACTGTAATGAATTAAAAGGATTAAGTATAATAAAAATAAAATTCGAAATAAAAAGGAGACTAATAAAGGAAAAAATAAAAATAAAAAATGAGAAAAATAGAACCGTATGGGAGAATAGAGGCACACGCCCGTGTGTCTCGGGGTTAGCCCGTGTTGAATTCGTAAAGTTGCCACGGCCATATCACACGGCCGTGGTGATTTGTCGACCTCCCGTGCTTTTGGGAAACTTCTGCTCTGTTTGTACACGGTCTGGGCGCACGACCGTGTCTCTATTTTAAGATGTCACATGGCCTTAGGCACGCCCGTGTGTCTGGCCGTGTGGCCTAAATTTCTGCATAAAAAATGTTAGTTGCTGCATAAAAATACTAGAAAAATTTTAAACAAAGAAAAGTTACTAAGTTATTGCTCGGGTTGCCTCCCGAGAAGCGCTTGTTTATAGTCTAAGCTCGACTCTTCTCGAGCTGGGTATCTCACGGTGGTTTGAAGAGTTGGAACTCTTCCGGCCTGTTTTCAAGATTAATATTAAAAGAATGTTTGAGTCTAGTGTGGTTTACCTTGAAAGTGCCGAGTGACTCATGTTTTATTTCTACTATACCATAAGGGAAAATTTTCGTTACTGTGAAGTAGGGTACGTCACTTGTATGCTCTTTTGAATTCAAGATTCGAGGGTCGTCCTCCCCTAAGAGTACCTTATCCCTTATATTGATTTGACATGTTTTTACCTGAGGGTTATCTTGGTGATGCTCTGGGTTAGTGTGACATGTTTTGGGTTTTTCATGATAGTTCAGCCACTCATCTAGTTCCTCGATCTGAAGCGTTCACTTTTCAGGTGCATCTCCTTTGGATGGACTTGTCTGTGATTGGGTTGCCTTTGTATGAAGTGTTTCCTGCACAGAAGGTTGAGTGATGAGTTTAATGTTTTTACAAGGACTCGTGACTATATTATTATCAACAGTTTTAATTACGTTTTGAGCTTGTAAAGTAACTTTGTCATTACCTACACGTAGTGTAAGTTCACCTGTTCCTAAATCAATTATTATTCTGGCAGTTGCTAAAAAGGGTCGCCCTAGAATTAAGGGTATATCGCTATCCTCATCAATGTCTAAAACAACAAAGTCAACTGGGAATATAAATTTATCAATTTTGACGAGCACATCTTCAATTATTCCCTTAGGAGACCTAATAGTTTTATCAGCTAGTTGAATGCTCATCTTAGTTTGCTTAGGCTTTCCAAGACCTAGTTGTTTAAACAGTTTATAAGGCATGACATTTATACTAGCCCCTAAGTCTGCTAAAGCATTTTTGGTGTCTAGGCTACCAAATAAACAAGGAATAGTAAAACTCCCTGGATCTTTCAGTTTGGTTGGCAGCTTATTTTGGAGAATAGCTGAGCATTCCTCGTTGAGTTCCACTGTGGACAATTCTTCCAACTTCCTTTTATTTGTGAGAAGTTCCTTTAAAAATTTTGCGTACTCCAGCATCTGCATAATTGCTTCAACAAAAGGTAAGTTAATATGTAATTTCTTTAACAGTTTAAGAAACTTACCGAATTGCTGATCTGTGCGGTCCTTCTTTAAAGCTTTTGGGTATGGGATACGAGGTTTAAATTCTTTGACAATTTCATCTTTAGGACTTACCTCATCCTTTCTTTTACTTACCACAGGCTCCTTGCATGGCTTTAGGTTGGTTTTGGTTAACCCCTCATCATCTATCGTATCCACGGCATTGAGTTGCTCCTTAGGGTTAGTCTCAGTATTGCTTGATAACCCACCTCGTGGTTTGTCAGAGATTAGCTTGGCAAGCTGGCCTATTTGAGTTTCAAGTCCTTGAATGGATGCCTGCTGGTTCCTCAATAAAGTTTCGGTGTTTTGGAAACGTGTTTCTGATACGGCAATAAATTTTGTGACCATCTCTTCAAAGTTCGGCTTTTTCTCTTGTTGGAATGGTGGCTGTTGCAATCCTAGAGGAGGCGGTTGTCTTTGATTTCCTTGTCCTTCCCATGAAAAACTGGGGTGACTCTGCCAACCTGCATTATAAGTATTACTATAAGGGTTATTTTGAAGTCTAGAATTGTTACCAATATAGTTGGCTTGCTGAGTTTCCATGCCATGTCCATAAGAGGAGTAATTTGGATTGAACATATTTCCTGGAGTTGCGTTGCATTGCATAACTGGCTGTACCTGCGTAGAACCAACAAAATTATCAAACTTTTTATTTAAAAGTTCCACCTGATTAGTAAGCATAGTAACAGCATCAATATTATAAACTCATGCAATTTTTGTCAGCTTTGTCCTCATGATTTGCCACTGATAGTTATTCAATGACATTTCTTCAATAAATTTATAAGCTGCTTCTGGCATTTTATTATTAATTATTTCTCCTGCGGCTGCATCAACCATTTGTCGTGTGGATGGATTCAAACCGTTGTGGAAGGTTTGAACTTGTAGCCATAAAGGAAGTCCATGATGAGGACATCTTCTCAAAAGATCCTTGTATCTCTCCCAGGCATCGTAGAGTGTTTCTAAATCCATCTGCACAAAGGAAGAAATATCGTTTCGTAATTTAGCTGTTTTAGCGGGAGGAAAATATTTAAGTAAAAATTTTTCTGTCATCTATTCCCATGTGGTGATTGAGCCTCGTGGTAGAGAATTTAACCACTGTTTGGCTTTGTTTCTCAGAGAGAATGGAAATAGCCTTAGTCGAATAGCATCATCAGAAACGCCATTAATTTTAAAAGTATCGCACAATTCCAAAAAGTTTGCTAAATGAGCGTTGGGATCTTCATCCTGTAAACCATCAAACTGCACAAACTGCTGAATCATCTGAATAATGTTAGGTTTTAGTTCAAAATTATTAGCAGCAATAGCAGGTCTAACAATGCTAGTTTGAGTACCAATCAAACTAGGTTTAGCATAATCATACATAGTTCGAGGAGCTTCATCCTGGTTTACTGGTTCTGCTGGTAGTGCTGGATGTGGTGGAACGTTTTGATTTGCTTCCATCTCTTCTGTAGGTTCTGGCTCGTGCTCAGGTTCTTGCTCTGGATAATGTAGGCTTCGTCTAATTTCTCTGCGATTTCTGTGAACTGTAGCTTCTAAATCTTCGTCAAAAAGTAGTGGTCCTGTTGGGTTGTTTCTAGTCATAGACTAGAAAAACCTAGAAAAATAATTAAAAAACGAAAATAAAATAAAAATAAAATAAAAATAAAAAATAAACTTACGAAAACCTAGAAAAAAAATAAGAAGAAAAGAAAAATAAAAAATAAAAATAAAAATAAAAATAAAAATAAAAATAAAAATAAATAAATAAATATATTAATGGCTAAAGTAATAGAAATCGAGCTTTCGTAATATTTCAGTTAAATCCCCGACAACGGCGCCAAAAACTTGATGTATGCGTTCGCGATACTTAAGTAATAAAATTTATAAAGAACTTGATCAAACCTAAACTGACTAATATCACAATGTTTTAAGGCAAGCGCACCTGTCGACAGTAGTATAGTCTAGTGATAAGATCGAGTATCGTACCCAAGGGAACCGAAAGTCCTATTACTCACTTTCTTTCTATTATTTAACCTAAAAATTAAAGAGGAGTTTTGTTTAACTAATTCTAAAACTAAACTAAGAGAAGCAAAAAGAGTAAATTGGGAAGACTTTTTAGGGAAAAGTTAATTGATAAGGACAATACTTAAGGGGGGATCCACCTAGACTTCACTTGTTATTGGTTCTTGAGCTAGACGATTTATTCACTTGACTTGATCAGTAGAGATCCCTAATCTATGCTAAACCCTCCGTCGAGGCGTAGAGCAACTAGGCCTAAGTTGTTAATTAAAGTTCCTTTATTAATTAACTCCTTAGGTTGCATTAATTCGATCTATGGTTCCCCATATTAGGTTTGACCCTAATCTGGCAGATTTATGTCGCCCTATGTCTAGGGTTGCATGCAACTCCGCTTAATTATGGTAGATCTACTCTTATCACAGGGACTTTTGCTCCTCTACTCTAAGCACATCTATTTCTTGAATTAATACCTAAGTTTATTAACACAAGAATTAAGCACACATAATTAAGAACAACTCAAGTATTTATCATATAACTCAAGAATAAATAATAGCAAGATTCATCTTAGGTTTCATCCCCCTCAAGTATTTGAGGGGTTTAGTTCATAATAAAGAAAGAAAACATCTCAGAAGATATAAAATAATAAAACATAAAAGAACCCGAAAACCCCTGAAGGAATTTAGGGAGATCCTCTATATTGCTGCAGAATTCCGGCTTCTGGGATGAATCAATCAGCTTCCCTGCGAGTAATCCCTACTTCCACTCTCTGTGTTGGCAGCAAAGAATACTTCCCTTTGTGGGGAAATAAGCACCCCCTTAGAGTTGCCTCATAGGGTCTTTATATAGAGCTTTGGGGAGCCTTTCTTAGCCTCCAAGTATCCCAATTCGAGTGAAATTCCTCTTCCTCACGACTAGAACACGCCCGTGTGCCACGCCCGTGTGACTTCGACAAAGGCCGTGTGATTTGGCACGGCCGTGTAGCCTGCCCGTGCTTGTCGAGAGCTGGACCGTGTGATCTTCATGTGGCACGGCCGTGTGGTGATTCCTTGGGCCGTGTGTTATGTCATTTTTGGCCCATTTTCCTCATTTTCAGTCCATTTCCTATTCTTTTCTCTTCCCTATGCTCTCCTGAGTATAAGATATGAAAAAGAAGGATTAAGAGCACCAATTCTCACTAAATTGATAATAATTCATCCAAAATATAGGCTAAGCATGAGGTAAAAATATGTATAAATTAGCGTTTATCAACTGCTTTTAAAACACCTATAGGTACATCTCCCTATAAACTTGTCTACGGAAAAAGTTGTCATTTGCCATTTGAACTTGAACATAAAGCATTCTGGGCTATCAAATTTTTAAACCTTGATTTTAAGCTTGCAGGTGAGAAAAGATTAATGCAGTTAAATGAGCTAGATGAATGGCGTTGCAATGCCTACGAGAACTCACGACTATTTAAGGAAGCCATGAAGCGACGTCATGACAAACGACTGAAACAACCTAAGCAATTCAAAACAGGTGATCTTGTCTTACTCTACAACTCAAGGCTGAGACTATTTCCTGGAAAACTCAAATCAATGTGGTCAGGTCCATTCACTGTTCAAACTGTCTTTCCATACGGCATAATTGAGGTAACTCACCCAAACCATGGTACGTTCAAGGTAAACGGCCATAGGCTTAAACACTATAGAGGTGAGAATTTTAAAGATAACAGGGAGGGGCTTAAGCTCCACGAAATCCCTTCATGATACATCCAGGTAGAGTCGAGCTTAGACTCTAAATAAGCGCTTCTCGGGAGGCAACCCGAGCACTAACTTAGTAAATTTTCCTTTATTTTTGATTTTAGAATTTTTTATGCATTAACTAACCCTTTTAAATGTAGAAATTTGGGACCACACGGCCATGCCCAGGGGCGTGCCCAAGGCCGTGTGAACACTTAAAGCAGAGACACGGTCGTGCACCCAGGCCGTATGTAAACAGAGCACAAATTTTCCAAAAACACGGGATCGCCACGGTCGTGCGACATGACCGTAGCAACCTTTCAACTTAGACATGGGCTTGCACAAATCCACACGCCCGTGTCCCCAGACTGTGGCCAACACTGTCAATTTAGACACGGCCGTGTGACGACCTACACGACCATGTGATTAACGAAGAACCGATCACAAACGGCCGTGTGACTGCTCACACGGACGTGTGAAAAGCGAACACGATCGCAAACGGCCGTGCGAGATGGCAACACGGGCGTGTACTTCAAACCAGGCGCGCCAAAACCACTAAATTTTGAATCACACGGGCAAAACCTGAGTCACACAGGCGTGTTTCATGCCCGTGTGACCCAAAAACTATAAATAATGGATCACTATTCACTTTCTCCTTCACTCAAACCCTAAATACCCTCACCGAAACTCTTCCCCAACCACCGTAAACGCCGCCTTCGACCCTCAAAGCACTACCACGTTCGTAAAGGACTATCCCACGCCCGTGTAAAGCTCCCCACGACCGTTTGGAACCTTTCCCACGACTGTGCACATCCCCTATTTGGTTCTATTTTCCTTATTTTTCTCTTTAATTTTTACTAATCTATTTTATTTATTTTTATCATGATTATATTTAGATTTAGAATTAATTCAAGCATGGAATTAGTTACACTAGGATGAGTAATCTAGAATAATATAAGACATTTCATGATTGCATGCCACTTAAAATTACATTTGATTGCCATTTATCTCATGCATTTAGTATAAATACACACTCATGTTACCTATTTTTAATATCACATTAGGATGAATAATCTACATTATTTAGGTTAGTCCCTATTTTATTTTTAGAAACATTGTCATGCTAATCTACATATTTATTTTGATTCAATTTAGTTTCAATCTTTATGACTACTGTTTAATATTTGTTTCATCATCACGCGGTAAAAAAGCTACCGTCCCCGCTTCAAAGAAATGTAAGGGACCCGGTGGTTCATCCTCACGACCCATTGCTCAGAACTGCCATCCTTTCCTCCGTTTTTCACAAGCCTCCCAGGAGGAACGATATGAAATACTCTGAGCCCACACTCTAACCACTGACCGATGCATAGATTGGGCCGCCCTCGAGCAAATACTCCTAGTGGACGAGGTCAGGGCCCTATTGATGACCGATCAATAGGAGCAGGTTTTCCAGATCGTGGAGCCTACATACTTAGAACTCACTCTCGAGTTCTACTCCACATTCTATCTTCAGACTGTGATGAGCAGATACGATGATCCAGGAACAGTCCAGTTCCGTTTGGGAGGTCTAGTGCGACAGCTTAGTGTCCCAGAATTTGGCATAGCTCTCGGTCTTTATACCAAGCAATTTATGAAAGAGGAGGACCTCTCCACGCTTCACCGCCACATTCATTTAGCACCATCTAGGAGTTGGGAGGCCCTAGTCCCTACGTCATCAACATACGATCCTAGTCACTCCAAAGCGCTAAGCTTATCCCGGCCCTAAGGTATCTACATTCTCTTCTTGCACATACACTAACCGGTAGGGGAGAGAGCACAGGGGTCGTCCGTACCCACGACGCCTACTTCCTATGGTGCATGGCGAACGCACATGTCATCAACTTAGCTTATTTCATCGCCCATGCAATCTAGCATCATATAGAGAGGCACCGCAAGGGCGTCGTTTCTATGGGCCCGTACATCACGAGATTAGGCCGCTATTTCGGCCTATTCAACACCGTAGCCCAGACATCCTCATACACTTTGGTGGGCCAGATGTCCCCACAAGGCATCCAGAATATGTTTCATATGAGGATGATCGAGCGGAGACCAGGAGGCAGCCCCTTCCAGTATCGCCTCATCCAGGAGGAAGAGGATCCTGAGGATATTCCTGATGATTTCCCACCACAGGAGGAGGATCCACCAGCCGAGCCGCCACCCCCTCGCCGCCTACCTCATACAGCAGCCACCTATGCTGACATATCTGAGCGCCTATCCTGATTTGAGCAGCAATGCTTCTAGCGCTTTGACCACATCAACGCCATACTACAGCAGATATGCTAGTACCTTCACATCACTTCACCACCGCCACCGCGTGATCTTCTATTCCTCTTAACTTTATCTTCATCTTAACTTTTATTCTAACACTGATCCCTATTTTTACCTTTTCCTTTCTTCTAACTTTATTTTCCTTTTTATTTTTATTTTTAGTTCATTTTATCTTTTTTATTATTTGAATATTAGTATTTTTAGAACTTAGTTTATTATTTTTCTTTTATTTATTTTTCTATCTTTCATATCGGCTAATGCCTAACGAGTAATCTCTATTAATCTAAATTCCCCACGACTAATAAATACTTTCGCAGTTTCAAAGGAGCCTTACAGCTCATATCTATATGGAAATGAGATAACCCTGCTACAACTGCCGACTCTTCCAAGTCCAATCTCCGTCTCACAAATTTATCCAAAATTCAGGGAGTTTCATGCCTTTCCCTATCTTATGATCTTGTGCTTTTACTGCTACTAAAGTTATCTTTGTACATTGAGGGCAATGTACATCTTAAGTGTGGGGGGGGAACCTATTTTCAAGTCTTTACACTCTCTTTGAAATCCCTGAACTTTTTCTTACTAACATTTTGCATTGTTCTTAAATTCTCACTTTCACTCTTTGCATTATCTTCAATCTCCTATTAGGAATATATTCTGATTAATTTATAATTTTTATTGATATGTGAGAATTAAGACATAGGTGCTTGTACTTCGATTATTCAAACTTTAAAACATTAGGGAATCAAGCATGATAAGTTAAAATTTTTGAGAACCCCAATTTTTTTCATAAGTTATTTTCCTTAATTCTAAGTGCTATCTTGAGATTTGAAATTCGCAAGATTGACATCAAAAGCCATAATTCTGGTGAGATTTTTGAGCCTTTTGAGCATACATTCTTTCGTGCTCACTTTTATTATTGCTTTGAGTGAGTCAATATTGATTTGTTATTCTAGAACTTGCTTTGATTATACATGTCGAGACCACATCATTGATTTGATATACCGAAATGATAAAGGCACCTAGGATTTAACCCACTTACTTCACAAAAGCCTACCTCCATAAATTAACCCCTAGCGAACCCCATTGAGCCTAACAACCTTTTCTTTGACTTACCTCTAATATTAACCTTTCACCCATTTTTTGTTGAATTCTATATAATTATTTTGAACCCTATTTTTGTCGAGACTTGAGTTGAAATTTTCATCTAGCTTTATTCTCTTTTCCAAATTGTAAAGTCTTTTTCAAATTATTGTATTGTAGTTGAATTGTTCTTAAAAAAAACGTATGTATTAATTCAGTTATAATCTGTAATAGTTCAAATAGTTTTTGCATATTGCTATTTTAAGGCTACCAAGGCAGAAATGATGTTATCACAAGAATTAGCTCGAGAAATATGTTACAGTAATAGAGATTTTTTTCTAGCTAGATGATTTTTCAATTCAATCTCAATTCTAACCTTCTTTTGTAGCCTGTGACAACACCACTAACCAAGCCTCATTACAACCATTGAAAGACATTTTGATCGATATATCATATCAATCTACAGTGGTGGAGATCTGATTTTCTAGTAAGCCTATGGTAATAACTTTTCAGGTTGACTAGAGAGTACTAAATTCTTGAACCCTAAACACCTTCAGTGGATAGAGTGAATCTTTAGTGAGGATGTCAACTCCTGTTAATTAAGATAGAGAGATAATTACTTAGGAGAAAGGAGAAAACTTATGTTTCAATGATAAAATTCTCAACTTAGAGTAATTGAATCTTTAATGTTCTTCTAATTGAATTATCATTGTATGATTATCTGTGGATTTGTTTGAAACATTATTGATAATGATTGTAAGTTGAGAGGAATGATTCTTAGTTAGGAATTGATATTTTGCTTGAGGACAAGCAAAGGCTTAAGTGTGGGGGTATTTGATAAATGATAAATTATACATATTTTTACCTCATGTTTAGCCTAATTTCTGGATGAATTATTATTAATTTTGCGAGAATTGGTGCTCTTAACCCTTCTATTTCATGTTGTATACTCAGGAGAGCATAAGGAAGAGAAAAGAATGAAAAACGAACCGAAAACGAAGAAAATGGGCCAAAGTGTGAAAACGACACGGCCCAATGAATTACCACACGGCCGTGGCACACGGCCGTACCACATGAGGTCCAACATGGCCCAGCCCCGACAAGCACAGCCAGGCTACACGGCCGTGCCACCTCAACAGGCCCGAGCACAGCCCTTATCGAAACCACACGGGAGTGGCACATGGGTGTGTCCCTGTCGTGAGGAAGTGCAATTTCACTCGAATTTGGATACTTAGAGGCTAAGAAAGGCATCCCAAAGCTCTATATAAAGACCCTAGAAGGCAACTCTAAGGGTGTACTTTTTTCTCCCAAAAAAGGAGCACCATATTTCTGCCAACACAAAGAGTGAAAGCAAGGAATTACTCCAAGGGAAGCCGATTGATTCATCCCAGAAGCCAGAATTCTACAGCAAGACAGAGGATCTCCCTAAATTCCTTTAGGGGTTTTGGGGTTCTTTATGTTTTGTTATCTTATTTCTTCTGAGATGTTTTCTTTATTAATTATGAACTAAACCCCTCAAATACTTGAGGGGGATGAAACCTAAGACAGATCTTGTTATTATTTATTCTTGAATTATATGATAAATACTTGAATTGTTCTTAATTATGTGTTCTTCATTCTTGATTTAATAGTCCTAGGTATTACTTCAAGAAACTGATGTGCTTAGGCAGAGGAGCAAAAGTCCCTGTTTTAATAGGAGATCTACCATAATTAAGCGGAGTTTCATGCAACCCTAGACATAGGGCGACATAAATCTGCCGGATTAGGGTCAAACCTAATAGGGGGATCCATAGATCAAATTAATGCAACCTAGGGGTGTTAATTGATAAAGAAACTTTAGTTAACCACCTAGGATTAGTTGTTCTTATCCTCGACGGAGGTATTAACATAGGTTAGGGATCTCTACGGATCAAGTCAAGTGAAGAAATCGTCTAGTTCAAGAAGCCAATAACAAGTGAAGTCTAGGTGGATTCTCCCTTGAGTATTGCTTATATCGATCAGCTTTTCCCAAAGAGTCTTTCCCCACTTTACTTTTTGTGCACTTTTAGTTAGTTTTAGAATTAGTTTCAAACAACCTTCTTTTATTTTTAGGCTAGATAATAGAAAGGAAGTAAGTATTAGTACTTTTGGTTCCCTTGGGTACGATAACTAGGTCTTACCACTAAACTATACTACTATTCGATAAGTGCGCTTGTCTTTAAAATCGTGATATTAGTTAGTTTTTGGTGCGATCAGTTTTTATAAATTTTATTACTTAATATTGCGAGTATCACCATGTCTCAAACATGGTCTTACACTGGCTCTCCTCTACCCGTGCCAATGCCATGTCTCAGACATGGTCTTACACTGACACATCTTCAAGCCGATGTCATGTCCCAGACATGGTGTTACACTAGCACTTACATCAATGCCGATGCCATGTCTCAAACATGGTCTTACACTGGCTAGCACATATCGGTGTCGATGTCATGTCCCAGACATGGTCTTACACTGACATATAACGAGGCCGATGCCATGCCCCAAACATGGTCTTACACTAGCTCTCGTATTATCCCTAGTATCATGGCACGAATATCCAATTTATTCTTCAGGTTCAACCTAGTTCTATCACATAGATTCTCCTTATTTCATTACATCAAAATCATAATTTTTCATTTTATGCTAAGTCAATAATTTCATGGATAATTATAGAAAAAGTTGTATTATTTACCTACAACTTACCTCGGTATACAAAATGTAAATAACTGCTCGGTTTAGTCTATTTGCTTGGCCTTCCCCCGGTCTAGGTTCAGATTTTGTAATTCTTGATCTATAACAATAAAAATTCATTAATTTAATCACCACTTTAATCTAGAAATCCAAAAATTCATAATTTGGCAAAATGACCATTTTGCCCGTAGACTTTTACAAAATAACCATTTTACCCCTGGGCTCGAAAATTAATTTTTATCGAATTTCCTTATTAACCAAGCCCAACCGAATTCCTTTTACTCTTATAACAGCTCACAATTTCCATCATTTCAAGCAATTTCTACACAATTTATAACTTTTATTAAGTCCAATTGAGGTGTTTTCCATGAACACCCTTTCACAAAAATTGTTTATTTAACAACAATAATTCATTTTCTTCCATAAAAATTCCAGCAAACAACACTTATACATTCATGGCAAAACTCTAAACTTTCAACCATTTTGCAAAATAGTCCCCTCATTAGCTAGCTCATGCACAAGGACCCCAAAATTACAAAAATATCAAGAAAGACCATGAGGATCACTTACTTGCAAGAGAAATAACTTGGCTGAGTTTTAAGCTTCAAAACCCCTTATTTTTTCTGATATTTTCGGTGAATGTGGAGAAGAAATGAAGAAGATGAAAGCTAGACTAATAGGTTATTATTTTATCCCAATCTGGTCACCTAACTTTGACTAAATTTCTAATTTCTTTAATTCTTGTCTCATGGCCAGCCACACTAATAGAAAGGGGTCTATTTGCCTATTAGAGACCCCCAATTTTAGTTCCATGGCCATTTAACACCAGTTGCTAGAAAATCACAACTTTTGCCCTTCATACGATTTTGTCCTTTTTCACAATTAAGCTCTCAATTGCGTAAATTAATTCACCAAAATTTTCATGTACCCTTATAAAAATGCTATAACACATAAAATAATATTTGAAATAACTTATCCAACCTCAGGTTAGTGGTTTTGAAACCACTGTTCTGATTAAGCCCAAATTCGAGCTGTTACACTTGAGAATTTTTCCAAAATGAGTTTAAAAAGAAATATGTTGGCAAGAGATATCTAGATAAGAAGAAGAGAGAATTTCTTGATCTACAACAAGGAAATCAGACAGTAGCTGAATACGAGAGGGAGTTCGTATACCTCAGCAGATATGCCCTAAAGATCGTACCTACTGAGGAGGAGATGTGTATCCAGTTTGAGGAAGGGCTGAATGATGAAATTAGAATGATGATAGGGGGCACCGAAATACGAGAATTTTTGGTTTTATCAGATCGAGCTCAAAAGATGGAAGAAGTATATAATAGAAAGATGCAACAGGAAAGAAAAAATAAAAAATCCTATAAGAGAAGCTCCTCCAAATCATTTTCAGCATTTCTGGTTAAAAAGCTTAGAGAAGAATCTACTTGAGCTACTTCAGTGCCTGAACAATTGGCCAACAATTGGCCAAGTTAACCTATACATGCCATTATACCAAAATAAGTTTACTATTTATACCAAAACGAACTGGTGGATAGTGTGAATGTAACACCCCTTACCCGAGACCGTCATCGGAGTCGAGCACAAGGTGTTACCAGACTTAACTTACTCAAACGCGCATAAAAATTTGCTTTTAAAATTAATTTATTTTCATTCGTTCAATATATCCCTAAAAAGGTTCATCGAGACCCTAAACCATGATATTGAAATGGTTCGGGACTAAACCGGGATCAATAAAATTTTTCCGATTACTTAAACGAACCAAAATGAATTATTTCCCTATTCCTTAGAAAACTGTCCAATTGTATCATGATTACAAAAAAAATCATGTCTCGAGTTACGAAACTTGAAATCAAGATCTGTAAATTTTCCTTGAATCTAGACTCATATATCTATTTACTAATTTTTTTCTAGAATTTTTGGTCTAGCCAATTAGTACAGTTTATTAGTTAAATTATCCCCTGTTACACAGTTCGACTACTTTGACCTCTGTTCACTACGAATTAATTTTCTCTCTGCAAAAAATTCAAATAGGCATGCCGTTTGTTTCATTAGAAACTAGACTCAATAAAAAATCTAGGCATATAAACTATAATGCCTAATTATTTATGTACAATTTATGGTGAATTTTTAAATTAAGAACAGGGGATCATAGAGTCAATCTGAAGCAGTCTCACTCAAGTGCAAATAAATCATAAAATACAACTCTTTTGATTACTCTGCTTATTCTACATGAAAATAGACTCATTAAGCTTTAATTTCATACCTCATTCACCTTTTAATTCTATTTCTACTATTTTTAGTGATTTTTCAAAGTCACATCGTTTCTGCTGTTCAAATCTGTTTTTAAACTATTTTCACCTTTTTCATGGTTTCCTTGTGATAATTATTATTCAAGCATACATATCATTAAACATATGTATGATTAGCCATTCCATTAACTATTCACTAACAAGTATTTACACACCATTCATTGAACATATCATAATTGACACTTACTAAATATTAAGTCCCTATACATGCCATAAACTAGGATATTTGTAAATGAAGATACCCATTCGATAACTTGATAATCGATAGTGTGAAGCGATCTCCGACTACCTCCAACCTGAGCTTGCATTTAAGTACTCTGGAATATGGGAAAGGAAGAAAAAGTAAGCTTATGAAGCTTAGTAAGTTCACATGCTTAATAATAAACACAAGCAATGAATTTATCTTACTAATAGACTGTCATAACTTGAATAAATACTGCTAAGTTCTTACTATCTCAACTTACTCGTCTGTGACCTTACCAAAGGTCCAATATACTATAGACTCCTCACTTATTAGCTTCCCTTGTATACCTGCATCATCTCAATGAACATAATCCTATTCTTTCCTGATATAGATGTATTTCAATTTGTATCATTTACTTACTGTATGCTGAAACTCATAAACATATCTCACTACTTACTTACTTACTCACTTGCTTACTTACCTTGTCACATATACTAGTCTTGTCTTCTTAACATAACTCAGCTTACTTTGCCTTAACTTAAGATTCTCTTAAATTTTCCCGTTGAACCACTTGGAATATTAAGGATATAGGTTTCCTGCCTGATAATATCCTGCCAATGCCATGTCCTTGACATGGACTTACATGAATTATTCCTGTCTCCAAAGCCATATATCTGATATGGGCTTACATGAATTATTCCTGTCTCCAAAGCCATATATCTGATATGGGCTTACATGGCTCATTCCTGTCTCCAAAGCCATATATCTGATATGGACTTACATGGCTCATTCCTGTCTCCAAAGCCATATATCTGGTATGGATTTACATGGCTCATTCCTGTCTTCAAAGCCATATGTCTAGTATGGACTTACATGGCTCATTTCTGTCCTGTCCTGTCAACCCCAAATGTCATGACATTTCATATCCTAATATTCCTAATGTTCAAACGGGGCTTTCTGATACTTTTTATCTATTGGCTCTTCTTCGATTCAACTTATCCCCTTCAAACTATATTTTTATAGACTTTCTCAATATCATACAAGGCCATATTTCAGTTATGGGCTTTCATATTACTTTTTATAATTTATCTTTTCAATGTCGAATTATTATCGAGCAATAATTTCTATATTCACTACTGATATTTATAGCTAAAATACCAATTTAACATCCAAATATGCATAATTAAATTCTTATTAAACATATGAACTTACCTCGATCTCAAAACGACCATTTTACCAACTTTCCCGATTTTCGATTTTTCTCCCGTTCTAGGTCCAAATCTTGTTTTCCGGGATCTAAAACATCATATTTCACTTATTTAATTAATTTACTATTCAAAACAATCCCTAACTTAAACTTTGGCAAAATTACATTTTTGCCCCTAAACTTTTGCATATTTACGCTTTTGCCCCAAGGCTCGGAAATTAAACTTTATCCCAAATTCTTATGTTTTGGGACATACTGATCATTTATTTACCAACAGCAACTTCAAATTCCCACTATATCATGTACTTATGAACAATAGGTATTTTTACCGATTAAGCCCTTTTACTCGTTTTTACTTAAAACCGAGTAGCACAAGTTGTCTAGCATAATTTAAAACCTCATATTCTATCATAAAACATCAAAATAAACACATTTCACCTATGGGTATTTTTCCAAATATGAACCCTAGCTTAAATTATTGCTAGCATAAGCTTTATCGAGCTACCGGGATTCTAAAAACGTAAAGAACATGAAAAACGGGGCTAGAACGGACTTACAATCAAGCTTGGAAGCTTGAAAAACCCTAGCCATGGCTTCTCCATGCTAATTTCGTCCTCCATGAAGAAGATGGACTAATTTTGGCTTTATTTTCCCTTTTTAATTCTTTTAATTACCAAATGACAAAAATGCCCTTAAAGGCTTTTCTTTCAAATTTGTCCTATTCATGCCCATTTTTGTCCAACAAATTATCCAATGGTATAATTTCTAAATAAGGACCTCCACTTTAAGAACTCATTTCAATTAAATCCCCTTTAGCATCTAGAACTCACATTTTACAATTTTTACAATTTAGTCCTAATTATCAATTTAGGCACCTATACATAAAATTTCTTCTCAAAATTTTCACACAATTAGTCAATTAATAAATAAATCTTAAAACTTAATCGGAATAAATTTTTCAACCTCAGATTCGTGGTTCTAAAACCATCGTTCTGTTTAGGCCCTAAATCGGGCTGTTATAGCAACTTTTGCAAATAAGCCCTAATAGGCAAATTAAACATGCCATCTATAAGATTTCTTATCGGTAATCTAACGCATGCATCTAGTCAATCGGTAAATCATGATAATTCATCGTAATAAACTTTTCTATCTCGAATTTGTGGTTTCGCAACCACTATTCCATTTAGGCCCTATTTCGGGGTGTTACAGTGAAGATGCTCCGACCAATCTCTAACCTTTGCGAGCTTCCGAGCACTATAATACAGAAGAAATAAAACCAAGTAAGCATTTAATGCTTAGTAAGTTTGTATAACAGGAATTAAACTTACCAATCATATTCATTTAATTAAGTATAACAATAACATGCTTTCCAATGAATTGGCAAGTTTGCCTAAACACATACACTCTATTAAGCAAGTTAGTCATCTATTTCACACGTACATCAATTAAACATGGATGAGCTTATCATGTCACAAACTTTCAAGTATTTCAGAAGCATTAAAAACACAATTCATTTAATTTCTTTCATATACATATGCTTTCCATATCTTATTTCCATATTACATGTAAATTTTAATGAAAAATCATTTCAAGTACAGTTTAGTCATGTTAGAACTTTACCCGTTGAATTTATTTAAAATATCGATGGATACGCTCATGTAGTACACTTTAGTGTACAAAACTAAAATCCGTCAATTCATATCCAGGGGTACCCAATTAGGCCACATAATCGGGAAGCACACTTTCGAGCCTTATAACGGAAAGCTCACATAAAGCCATTTCGGGAAGCTCACACAGAGCCATTTCGAGAAGCTTATCCAAGCTATATAACGGAAAGATCATAAGAGCCATAACCAGGAAGTTCACAAAGAACCCTATCTGAAAGCTCACAAAGAGCCAATTTAACAGGAAGCTCATGAAGAGCCTATAATCGGGATGCTCATAAGAGCTAAGGTGTGTCCACAACAAATGTAAGATCACCACATATCGGGACACTCCAAATAGATATAACGGGAAGCTCGCAAGAACCTTATACGGTAAACTTGAAAAGGCTAATACGAGATGCTCTTTTTGAGCTGTGGTGCCTCTACAACATATGTAAGACTACAACCAATACGGGAAACTTGTATCCATTGATTTTCATTTGTTCAAATGAAACTTAACATTTATTGGGTAATATCGAATATTCAATCTATTTCATATACATGAAAATTCTATAATTCATATAAACAAATCATTCAAATGAATTCAAACATATAATAATATAATTAAGTTACATGAACTTACCTAAATACTTGTTCGTATACAAAAATCTACTAATCCGGCACTTTTTCTTTTCTCGATCTAACTTCGTATTTGAGTTTTCCGGATCTATATAAATAAATTTAACATCAATTTAATCCATTTCATACCCAATTTAATTCAATTTACATCCTAGGCAAAATTATCATTTCTCCCTATATTTTTCATAAATGATAATTTTGTCCTTAGGCTCGGAAAATGAAATTCATGCAATTTAATCCTTATTCCAAACCTAACTAAAATTTTCATATAACATTTACAGCATATATATTTCTTAAAAATAAAAATTTTTTCATGAATTTTACATTTTTACAATTTAGTCCCTAAATCACACTTTCATGAAAATTCACTTTACAAAAGTTGTTTATCTATCAACAACCTTTCATTTTCTACCATAAATTTCAAATTTTCATTATACTCATCCATGGAAAAATTTCTATACTTTGATATCTTTACAACTTAATCCCCAAAATAGATAGATTAAGTTATTACGATCTTAAAAATATAATTATCTTTTTCTAATTTTTCCATGGATGAATCATCAAAAAATCCACTAACTTTTCTTTAATGGTCTAATTGCCATATAAGGACTTCTTATTTTGAATTTCATAGCTATTTGATCCTCCTAGCTTCTAGAATTTAGCTTTTTCATTTTATGCAATTTGATCCTTTCCCTAATTAAACACATAATCAATAAAATTTTCTTATCAAAATTTTCATATAACATTTCTATCATAATGCGGACCATGCAATAATATTATAATAAATTTTCTTTTTGGACTCGAATTTGTGGTCCTGAAACCACTATTCCGATTTCATTGAAAACGGGCTATTACACCATACAGTCGTCAGATTAGGGTTACGGCGTATTATCGTACAATTCAGAACAAACCATAGTAGATAGCATCAAGTTGTCAATTTAATTAGCAGAATTTCGTAATAATTCATATAAGAGTAATACATACATTTATGGGCCTTAAATCAAGCTTATGAGACCTTAAAATTAATTTATGAATAATCAGGGACAATTCGAAACAAATTAGAAGATTTAGCGCAATTATGAAAATTTTCAAAATAGGGGTTACACGACCATGTATTTAGGCTGTGTGACAAAGCCCAAACCATGTAGTTCCAGACATGGCCATGTGGCCAACCATGTGTCAAACCATGTACCTTTCGAAATGCCTCACACGACCATGTTACAGGCCGTGTTGCAAGTCGTGTCGTAGACCATGTGCTAGACCGAATGAAACCTACACCTAACATGTTCAGGGTGGTTGCCCGTGTGTGACACACGGCCGTGTAACAGCCTGTGTCCCAAGCTGTGTGTGTGCATAAATATCCTAGAACATGCTCATTTCATATACAAATGCTTAAGTATTTAATTATACACTTACACATATGTTCACAATACTTTAGAGTACATTTTAGACTACTCCAAATCAAGTTAAACAACCAACCTATGTGCCTAACCAATGTGCCATCATTGACACCACATTTCAATTACATACAAATCTATTATCAAGCTAAACTTTCAAACCATAAATGAATACCATCACTAATAACAAAACTTATCAATTCATGCTTGATTAGCATCATCTACTCATTACCTCAACTAGAATTAAGCATACAACCTCAAATAGCTACTTAGCACAACAACGATTCAAGAACATCAAACTGCAACATATGTGTTTAAAACTATCACCAAACATTCACTATTAGCCTATTACATTTTTAAGCCACAACATGTTTCAATTGACTTACTATAGATCCCAAAATATCATTATTAACTCAAACCAAATTTATCATGTCATCTTAATTCAAACTTACCATTTCTTTCTTGGACTCAAGATGAAACATACACACTTCACTTAATTACTCCTGTCACAACATCAAAAACACAACGACACACATTTCAAATACTATGAACCATTACAAAACATAACTAGATGTTCTTATTACATGCCATATAAGTCAAGATGTATTCAAAAGCTAACAAATGATCCCCAAATAGTGTGATTTCTTTAAGTTGATCCAATCTCCCGATCCAAACATATCTATAAGAAATAAGACTGTAACGCCCCCAACCCGAATCCGTCACCGGAATAGGGTTACGGAACATTACCAGAATTACTAATTTATTTATCAGATATTTTATTATTTAGCATTCATATTTAGGACCAATTAAAATCAAACATATTGTCCCTAAACGTACTTATTTTTCTCGACATGTTTACTTGAATTTTATTACTCGTCTCAGCATGCTTAGTTTTTTTTTCTTGTATCGTCGTATAAAAAAATAATCACCTATTTACATGTCAAGATAAATATCATTTTCTTGCCATTTTGTCATAAACTTAAATTAAGTAATTCATTATATCAAGATTTCGTGTATTTAAAAATACAATTCAAGCTACACTAATTTACCTCGCTGCTTGTTTATGTTTATAATTTCACTAATCTGATATCTTTTTTTTTTCACGTTTAAGTCTCGTATTTTAGTTGCATGGATCTTTATAAATAAATTTAATCATCATTTTCATTAATTTCATATTCTAATACATTTAATTATTGCTCTAGGCAAAATTTCCATTTTACCCTTAAAACTTTTAATTAATTACAATTTCATCCTTGATTTCAGAAAAATAAAATTATTGTCATTTAATCCTTGTTTACAACCATTATTCTTATACATATTGATAAGAGCCCATGAATTTTATGAAATATCAGAATTTTTTTTCATAATTTCAATGCTTTTCAATTTAATCCCTAAAACATGTTTTCGTCTGATCTTGATCTAAATTAATATTTTCATTCAATTTTCTAATTTAAGTAATAAAATAATCCATTACATGCAATTTGATCATTTTTGACATTTTTACAAAATCACCCATAAAGTTCTACTTTTATTCAATTTAGTCCCTGAGCCTAAAACATGTAAATTAGCCATGCTAGTTGAATATTCATACATATTTTCCTCCTCCTCCACTCCATTCCACATCCTTAATTTAAATAACATGCTTATAAGTAACATTATTAAAACTTTCACGATTTACTTATATGTATTTTCAAAACTGTCCATTTGAGTCATAGTCACTAGATTATTTATATCTTGAGCTATAGAACTCCAAATTAAGATCCGTAAATTTTCATTGAAACTAGTCTCATGTATCTTCTTACCATAAAATTTTTATAATTTTTGGTTTAGCCAATTAGTACAGTTTATTCATTAAAATCTCCCTTATTTTACTGTTCGACAGTTCTGACCACTCTTCGGTAAAATTTAATTATCTCTTTGTACAGAATTCAAATGATGTTCTCGTTTATTTATATTGAAAATAGACTCATTCAGGAATCTAACCATATAAATTATGTCTCAAAATTATTTTTATACAATTTTTAATGATTTTCCCAAGTCAGAACAGAGGATCCCGAAATTATTCTGAACCAGTCTCACAAAAATATAAATATCTCAAAATACAGAATTCCTTTACTTTCTATGTTTCTTTTATATGAAAATAGACTCAATAAGCTTTAATTTAATATCTTATTCATCCTCCAATTCGGTTTATACAATTTTGGGTGATTTTTCAAAGTTAAGCTTATGTTGCTGCCCAAAACTGTTTCTTATAGTTTATTTTGCAATTAAATCCTAACTAAGTTTACTTACTTTTACAACTCAATTCATGCTTCATTTCTACTTAATCTCTTCCCATATTTAACTTAACCATCCCATGTTCATATTAGAACTCAAATTTAAAACTTCTTCCAATTCAATCCCTACTATATAAAACTTATGGCCTCTTTTACAATTTAATCCTCTTTTTCATTCTAACTTAAAATTCTATCAAATAAACCCCTATTTCATCTTCTTGCTCAGCATGAACTACTCTTAGAAATCTATGAACTATAAAAATATCAACTTAATCTTAACAAGACTTTGTTTAAAAGCTTTTAAAACATCAAATTTAAAGCAAAGGGCTTAATTGACTTACCTATTAAACATCCAAGCTTTAATCCTCAATTTCTCTTTTTTCTTTTTCCTTCTCTTTTCTTCCCTTCTTTTCCCGTTTGCTATTCTGTTTCTTTTCCCCTTCTCCTCCCTTTTTTTCTTTTCACACACACACATATATATACTAAATAAAATAATAAAATAATAATAAATATCTTATTAAATATTAATAAAATAATATTTTTCTAATAAAATCATTAGAAAATATCATCAACATCATAATTACTTTCTAGATTTCTCTCTCTTCCAATTGACCATTTTGCCCTTTGTGATCTTTTAAAATTCCATCTTTGAGTCGTCACTTAATTGGGTAAAATTACAATTTAGTCCCTCAAAATTCTTCACCTATTCAATTTAGTCCTAATTCATCCATTTTTCTTAGTTTCTAGATTATTCCACCCCTAAAATATTTGTACTATTGGTCCTTCAACTTTCCATATTTACACTTTAACCCCTTAAAATTTGAGTATTTACTCTTGAGCAACAAAACTTTTCTCATTTTGACAATTTAGTCCTTTCTTGAATTAATATGTCATAATATACTTCCCAATGACATAACTCAAATTTCCTCTTCTTGTCACTTTATTTCCTTATTTTACTATATTAAGGATAATATATTACTGTAGAAATTTTCGAGGTGTTACAAAGACAAATAACACAAGTAAGCTTTCATAAAGCTTAGTAAGTTCGTTGATTGAACGGTAAGTCTTACCGAATTAAAACTCAACAAATCAAATAACAAGATTAAAGAACATAGTTCTTGTCACAAGGTTATTATCAGAGTTCTTGTCAATCACAGCTCACAACAGGTGAGAAATGCTCAATAATAGTACAAATAAGTTTTCCACATTTCAATAACATTCAATGATCAATAAATAATGCCCGATGAACGATATACGGATAAGAGTACATGGTTATCCATCCGAAACACGCCAAATGCTCAAGCGAGCCAATCCAACTAGTAACACGCCTCGACACCAAGTGCCTAACCCGTATGCTAACATCCCTCCTGTAACACTCTTCGACACCAAGTGTCAAGCTCGAAGGCTTTACATCCGCCCTTAATAATATCCCAAAAGCACTGTAAATATAACACGATAGTCTGCTACAAATGCTGGGCTTCAGTATATTCAATGGACAAGAAATACATAAGAATCATTATCTCATTTCATACCAATCTTGTATAGACGCAATATAACCTATTGGTATGCCAATCGTACTCTGTCATACGTTCATCAGTTTAGAGCACTCCATCACAGAACAATACGTGAATACCTCACTATCTCATATTTCATATGCAAGTATTAGTTCAACAACCAAACATTCATCGACTCCGAATATCTCAATTAGTGATTGATACCATATCAATTTATTATTTCCATTTTCAACTACATGCATCAATATATAATTCAACATTCAACAATTAAATCCATATAACATTCACTTATATTGTATTAAAATTAAATCGAACGAACTTATCTAACTAAATTGTAGCATGACAAAGGTACAATGATTATTTGGTAATTTCTCTTTTTTCGGTTTTCTATTCGTTCGTGACCTAAAATAATAATTTCATTCAATTCACTAATTCCAACAACAAAATTAATTCATTTTATGCAATTAAGTCCTTTTTAACATTTTTATGAAATTGCCCCCAATATTTTACTTTTATGCAATTTAGTCCTTAAGTTCAAAACTTGCAATTTAACCATTTTTTACCACAATTAATTTCAGCCGAATTATTCAATACCTTTCTACAGCCCCTACTTGCTGTTATTTCACACCAAGTCCTCGTACTTTTACTATTTTCACATTTTAGTCCTTGAACATTAAAATTAACATAAAAGTTAAGCTAATACGAGCTCAGAAACATAAAAATTACTAAAAAGAACATCAAACATGTACCCAATATAGAACCCTAGCTAGCCGAAGCTTGCTCTCCCCTTAAAATGGTGTTTCGGCCTTTGGAAAAAGAAAACAATGAAATTTCATAACCAATTTGGCTTTTATTTCATTTAAATTTTATTTATTTACTTAACTACTATTTTATCCTTAATTAATTCATGAAATTTTAAGTAAATGAAAGCCAAAACCGTCCATTATGGGTAATGGTGGTTTATTTACATCCAAACCCCTTTAATTTACCCCTTTTAACTAATAAATCCATCTTTTTTCATATTTACAATTTAGTCTTTTTACTTAATTAACCATCCAAATATTAAAATTTCCTAACCAAATTTTAATACGACACTAATGACCTTATAAATATTAAATAATTAATATTTACGGCCTGAAACATCAGAGTTGTAGCCCCAAAACCACCATTTTCGATCATACTGGAAAACAGATTAATTGGTAAATCCTTATTTAATTAGGATGTAATTGCAATTTACCAAAATCTAAAGAATTCCACATCATTTCTATTATTAGGCCATTTAAGGAGGGTCCAATTATATAATTGGTCCTTCAATTATATTAAATTCCAAATAAACAAGGTTATTTACAATTTAGCCTTAAACTAATTAGGACTAAATGAATAAATAACCTAAAAGTTAGTGGAATGATTGACATCCACCACCGCTTGGACATTTTGACCATGGTTTTATCACCATTTTGATCCCTTTACTACTTTAAATCTATAGCAATTAACTTTTACCTCTTTTACAATTTAATCATTTTACCTTAATTAAGCAATAAATCATCAAAATTTCCATATCAAACTTCAATTCACATATAATAAAACTCAATAAATATTAAATAAAAATATTTGCGGCTTGAAATTACGAAAACGAAGCCCCAATACCTCATTTTCAATAATCACTTGACTTTTGGACTAAACCACTTATATTAACTATTAATTCAATTAATTAAAATTCCTTAAATCAAAATTCAATATAAAAATTATTATTGACTCGTATAATTTAAATAATAATTATATGAACTTTCTCATCAATTTTGTGGTCCCAAAACTATTATTTCTAACACCACTAAAATCGAGTTGTTACATGTATATATGCCTTTGGCTTTTGGCTTGTAAAGGTCTATATGTATGTGTTTTGGTCATTTTGTTTTATGCTACTTGTTAATGACTAGACTATGGTAGAAGTAGACTTGAATGGTATGGATGAGCAGTAACTTTGGCAAGTGTTTAATGTATGGATTTGTGAGCTTTGAATGCAAATTGGTTTGATATTTGAATTGTGGTGTCAGTGAGGGCACATTGGTTTGGCACTTAGGTTGAATGTTTTGGTATGTTTTAAGTTTGTTTGAATGTGTTTTGAAGGCCTGTAAATATGTGATTTTGGTTTGGCTTGGCACCTAATAAATGAGTAGTATTTTGGCCTGTTTTAGAAGCTATTTAAGGTACACACAGCTTAGGACACGGGCTGTCATACGACTGTGTGCCACACATGACCTCTCCACACGACCGTGTGTCTTCTTGATTTTAGGTACAAGTGTGCCCACACGGTCAT
Organism: Gossypium stocksii; assembly: GCA_020496765.1. Lineage (NCBI taxonomy): Eukaryota > Viridiplantae > Streptophyta > Magnoliopsida > Malvales > Malvaceae > Gossypium > Gossypium stocksii. The sequence continues at coordinate 74,413,733 of CM035622.1, forward strand.
AGAGAGTTAAACAGCCTCACGACATGGCTGTGTGACCTCATTTCGAATACTCACAGGGTCTGGGACATAACCTGTGACACGGTTGTGTGACCCTATTTCAATTTTTACACAAGCAGACACACGGGCTGCGACACGATTGTGTGACCCTTACTTCGAATTGTACATAGTTTGGCCATACAACCATATTCCTGAGCCACACGGTCTCGGCTTTGTCACATGGCCTAACCACACGATCGTGTGACCTCTGTTTCTTTCAAATTTTTCTAAAATTTTTTATTCTATTTCAAATTAGTCACTGATTGTTCCCAAACTTTTTTTAAGGCCTCGTAAACTCGATTTAAGGTCCGTAAATGTATATATGTTATGAATGAAATATAGATTTAAATGTTGTCATATAAATTAATAAATGAATGACTTATTGATGTTAATTATTGTGATATGTGTCGTAATACTCCATAACCCTATTCCGACGATGGAGACGTGTTAGGGCTATTACATAAAGGGATCAGGGTAAGAATCTTCTGTTGTGGCAAAATGCCTGCAAGTCCACCAAAGGTAGTCAACCAATCGTATATATGCTTGCGTAGTTATCTATTGATTAGGCAAATCAGCAAGGTCAAATGAATGTCAGGATGAAGCTAGACAAGGTTAAGTCTCAAATAAGGTTCAGAAAGAGTACAATTACGTCCAAAATCCGCCCCATTTTATTTGCTAACGATTCATTTAAGAAGAGCTTGTGGGTGTCATCTGTGCCATTCAAATTGCAGAATCTCCTATGATACTCAGGGAGTTTAATTATATGCATTACTTATTATTCAAGAATTTAAAAGTCACTCATGAACACTATTGTATAGATTCTCACTAAGTTCATTTGAACTTATGAGTGTTTTACCTTGAATGCAAGATCAAAAGTTGTTATGGAAACGGTGGGAAGGGACCAAGCTAGACTTCAAAGAATTAATGTGGTTTTCTTCATAGTGGTATCATGCATATAGAGGGCTGCCCTTAGAGGTTACACCTCGGGGAGTGAATATGTAATTAAGTAAAAATGTAACTTGTTCAGAATTTCGTGTATAGGGATATTCAGTAGATAGGTACATTGTAAAGAACTTTCATCTATTTACTTAGTCATTCGTATAATAAGAAATTTTATATGATTAATATTTATAGAAATGTTTAGTTAGTTAATAAATTAGGTTAAATTTATATGTGAACATAGCATTAAGTCTGGAGAAGAATTATAAATTAAAAGTATATTGAAAACTAACTCGGGTTAATTGTGACATTTGGTACCCAAACCTGGCGATCGGGTCGAGTATAGAGTGTTACATGTCCTGAAGATATTTCAAGGGGGTCGTGTTCTTTTGTTTGGAGATTCATTTCTAAGGTTTGGCCACTTTTATGTCAAAGCCTTGCTTGGTCAACTAGCGATGACAACTTCATTAAGGTTTGGACTGGTAATTGGATTTCATAGATCAAGCCTTTATTCAATTTATGTCGTAACATTGAGTTTATTGATGTGTCTACTATTTTAAGGGAGGCTTTGTTGGCGAACGACAGTTGAAATTGGAATTACTTGCGTTATCTTGTTGATAATAGTATTCTTTCTTACATTGCAGGAATTCTGCCTCCAAGCCCTTTAGCTGAACAAGATGACCTGATTTCTAACTGGTCCATTAATGGGAAGTTCACTGTTAAATATGCTTATAACTTTCTTATGCAGAATTCTTTAAATCCATACGATAACAAATGGAAGCTGGCTTGGTATTTTACTAGCCTACAAAGAGTAAGACATTTTATTTGGTTGGTGCTTAAGGAACGCTTGCTGACCAGTGTCAAATGATGTCGAATAGGTTTGTTTGGTGACCCTTCTTGTACCCTTTGTGAGAGCATTGAAGAATCTATTATTCATGTGCTTCGAGATTGTAGTAATGAACGTGAAGTGTAGAAGCAGGTCATCCCTTCAAGGGTTTTGCTATAATTTTTTTCGCACTGTTGATGTAGTGGATTTTGATGAATTTGAAGAATGAGTTTGATTTAATTTTCACGGAAGTTGATTGGCTATTTTTATTCGGCATTATTTGCTAGACTTTGTGGAAACAAAGGAATTTGTAGGTGTTTCAATGGAAAACTTTTAATATATCTCACATTTTCCAATCCTTATGTTGTTGGGTGAGTTCCATTGAACCTAGGCTTGAAATTTCTGTAGATAACACTATGAGCAAGAGACGATGTCAAGCGTGGAAACCTCCTCCTTCAGGTTTCATTAAGTTGAACACGGATGAGGCGAAGGATCCTAACTTAGGGTTAGCTTTGGCGGCAACTGTGGCAAAAGATGACGTTGGTACATGACGTGAGGGAGTTAAAGAGAAACCTTGGCAGATTTGGCATAGAGAAGGCTAAGTTTTGAGCGATTTACAATGGACTCCTTCTTACATGTGATGTTAATTAGGCTAATATTATTGTCGAAACGGATTGTGCTCAAGTTGTGGGAGCCATTTTAGATATTTCTTATAGGCATTTGAACAGGGACCTGATCTTGAGAATATAGGAGCTATGTAGGAGACAGTGAAGTAGTCACACAACAAACTCCTAGAGAAGCCAATGTAACTGTACATACACTGACTAAGATTATGAGAGTTTTTCCTTATGGTTCGATAGCATTCGAAGAGGCTCTAGCAACCATCGTGAAACAATTACAATTAAATGTTTGACTTATACGTGATGGTACTAGAATAATTTTGTAAAATTGGTTCCAATTTTTTTTATCTACCATAAAAAAAAAAAAGATCATCCTATTTTTCCGTTACTGAAATTTAACTCCCATAACGATTTTAATCTCAATCATCAATTACTATTAAAAAAAGAAAAACACAAGAACCTTAATAATTTAAGTTAGAGCTCAAAATCGTGTGGAAAATTTCCAAACTCCAATACTATTTAAAGTTAAATATATATAATTACAAACTAAGCAACCACTAAAAAAGTTGAATCATGAATTAAACAATTGGATTTGCTAATAACTCTAGTAGTATCATGAAATCCCTCTATTAAAATTCAATATTTTACTTCATCTATTTAAAAAAAAAAACAAATTAATCATGTTAGATAAAAAATAAATTAATATTTTTTATTAAATTTTTTGTCCATGTATACTATTAAAAATGTTAATTAACATGATAATAACACGTGACATACTATATTTACCTCATACTGAAATATAGTAACCAAATTTTAACAATAGAAATTATTAAAATTTTTATTAAAAATTTAATTTACTCGAATCATTTTTAGTAAGAAAATCTACGGTACTTTTATTGCTAATAACTAAGCTAGATTTGCTACGAAGCTTTCAAGCAAGGAGTATTATCTTTACACCATCCATATTTTAATATATGAGCTGCTCATAAATTAATTTCAATATTTAAAAAATGTCTACTTTTTTTGAATAATTTTTACTTACATTTAAGTTCAAATTTATTCCAACTATATTTTACACGCATACCTTTAGAATGCAGGCCTACGAGTGTAATTCTAAGAGAAATGTAATCTGAATTCAATCTACACCTTCAGCCATCAGTTTTATGCTTTTATCTAATAAAGACCAAATCCCACATCGTTTCTATACAGGCAATACGATAAGCATCCAGAACTAAGCAAAAAAAAAAATGTAAATTAAAAAAACTCAAAGAAAATTATGGTTCATCTCATCAATACAACAACAAACTCAAATGCATTTCCCAGATCGACCAAAATAGATAAATTAATCCCTAAAAGAGTCTATTAAAACACAGCTTCAATTATAACAGATCAAGCAAAATCAATAGAAAAAGAAACCCATTAAAAATGAGAAAGTGAAAAGTGCAGCAAGCAACAGCTAGAGATCATTGGGAAGCATAGATATGAACACCAATGGCGAGACAGAAGATGGTAATGAGACCAAAGTAGATAATAGCGTGAACGAGAACCGAAGCTCCACTGGTTTGCATGTTCCCGAACTCGACAACCTTGTTCTTACCAGGTATCTGAAACAACAGACCAGGACACAGTAATACGAACAGCACCGTCGCTACTAAAACAGGACCCCAATCTGCCATTGATTTGATCTTTCCTTTTTTGTTTCTTGAAAAGTAAGAAGAAAGGGGAAAGTAGAAAGAGGACGAGAAAAGTTCTGGAAAAAGAAATGAAAATGAAGGGTGCTGAGATGGGATAGTAAAGGAGATCGGTGGGGAGCAACCACATTGGATCATTCTCGGGTGTCGGACACGTGCGTGAAAACGTGTGAGTTTCCTCTGCCGTTTGTTTTATAGTGCCGACGGCTACTATTGTCTTGGGTAACTTAAAGTAGAAGTATTTTAATTAATTAATTGTTAATTTTTATATTTGAAATAATGCTAGAATATACCATTTTAGATTTTTAAAATTTATTTATTATTAACGACCATTCGTAGTGTTTTTTTTTTCTTTTTTGTGGTTAGTAACAAAAACAAAAGAACTAAGGTGTCCAGAACTTCGTGCAGTGGGTGGTTGCCCGCCGAGCAGCCAAGCAATGCACTGTTGATGTTAGAGTGTGGCGTCGTTGCTCCATCCATAGTTGAAGTTTCCAGTGAACCTGTATTTACTCAAGGAAGAACTTATCCCATGTACTTTAGGAGTGACATATTGTATGCACAGCACATTGAGTTTTCGCAGTATCTCTCGAACCAAAAGTAGTTTGCAGTGAACTTTGGATGTATTCGTGTAACAAACTGCAAAAAATAAGGGTAAAGGTGCGTAGCCCATTAGCGCCGCCGCCACTTCATAGGTTGATGTGTTTCTATTCCGCACTATAAATGGCATAATTGTTGTACGGAGCGTTCTTGTGCCAATGAGTTGAACAGAATGATGAGGGGCTGGAACTCGATTCATCTATTGCGCTACAATAGAGGCGTTCATGTGTAGCAATATATAGTATTCCCGGTGGCACGTTTGGATTTTTTTTGTATCACTGGTAGTGGGTTCGGTGTATTATTAGAGAAATACTGCATTTCGATGCTTTCATATGTGCCAGAGGGTTATGATCCAGCCATGAATCACTACTTTGTATCCCAAGTCCTTTCTGTCGTAATCGTTAATCCATACAGCAATCCATTCTCGAATGTCTGATATCTCCATAGCATTTATTCGAATGGACTATGGGGTACCAAACCAAATGGTTCTAGTCAACGAACATGTTCTGAATAGATGGTCTACATCTTCCGGTTGTTCAAAGCAGATGATGCAAAGCAGGTTAACGGGGATATGGCACTTCCGTAATTCCTTTCGAAGAGGTAAAATGTTGAGCCACAGTTTCTAGAGAAAGAGCAGTAACTTTGGAGGGATTTTGATCTTCCATGGGGCTTTCCAATTGATATTAAAAGGCGGCCTCATTTCAGTCCGCCATTTTTGTGTAGGAAAATTGTGTTTCCAGACATACCTGTCATGCCATGAAAGGATAGAGAAACTCCAAGAGTTGAGTTCTGTACTCCATTCAGCACCTAATCGTTCATTAATGAGAGGAGTGTTCCAGTGTCCATGAGAAGAGTCAGTAATTTCAATGGTGGGGATTCTGGCACTTGTTGGTTTGGGTATTGGCGGATGGCCATTCCGTTGTTGAAGATGAATACATTGCGTCCTATCCATATCTAGATGTCTAATCCTTGGAGGCATATTTCTCGACCTTTGAGGATGTTTTTCCAGGTCCAGAACTCAAATGGTGGTGTCTATACCTCTAAGAAATTTGTGTTAAGAGTAATATTTAGTTAATGAGTGTGGTCTTGTGAGAAGAGGTGTGTATGGCCGGGCAGCCCGGCCCGAAGTTCCGGCCGCAATGTGGGAGGGTTTGGACAAAAATATAGGCCTGAAAAATGGACTTGGATAAAAAATAAGGCCCGTTTAAAAAATGGGCCGGGCCTCGGGTAAGGTATTTTTGGCCCGGGCCCGGCCCGGCCCGGCTGAAATTCACTAAAGGACAAAAAAATCTGTTTTTTTTTAAATGTTATTTTCTTGTTGTTTTCTCCCTATTTTGCTACCATGTTACTATTATATTGCTACTATTTTGTTGTTATTGTTTGGATATTGTATAAAACTTATTTTATTGTTAATTTTGTTATTATTTTAAAGGCATTTGTTAATTTTGTTCTTATTTTAGAGGTATTTGCTTGTTAAGTTGCATCTATCTTAGTGTTATTTAAGTCTACATATTTTTTTAAAATTTATTTTCAATTTGTTGAGAAATATTTATTTGGATTTTTTTTAGTATTTTTGATGTATTATATATATTTAAAAATTATATAAAATAATATAAAAATTAATACGAGCGGGCCAGGTCGGGTCTGGGTTTTAGCATTTTTATATGGGTCAGGTTTGGGCAAAATTTTAGGCCCATTTTTTGGGCCCAGCCAGACCCGATCCCGATGAATGGGCCTAAAATTTTAGTTGACCCCGGCCCGGCCCGGCCCATGATCACCTCTACTTGTGAGTAATTGCCATGCTTGTTTGCATAATAGTGCGCCATTCAATATGTCAGCTTGAGAGATACTCAATCCCCCTTTTTGTTTGGGCCAACATAAGTGATTCCAACTGTACATATGTAACTTTTATAGTTGGTATCTTGTCCCCACCAAAAGTCCCTGATGATCTTGTCTATCTTGTCATTAATTATCTTGGGTGCCTTGGTATAAAATAAAGTGTAAATCGGTGTAGTTGCCAATGTAGATTTGATTAATACTAGTTTATTCGAAGGAGATAAAAGTTTTGGTTTCCACCTAGTAAGCTTCTGTTGCATGCATTCCAATATGGGCTAGAAATATTTTTTTGTGATTTACTCTACCATATTTGCTAAAGAAGATCTCAAACTTGGTGTGATTGATTGACAACCTTGAGAATTTACAAGATGTATTCAGTATGTCCTTTAATGCTCTAGCTAATCGGATAGTGGCATTAAAGAAGAAATACGAATCATTGGCAAATAGAATATGGTTCAGCAGTGCATAGTTTTTGTGGATTCGAATGCCTGGAACTTGTGATGAACAGTCGGTCTGCAATAGCATAAGGAGAGGACATTTTGATATAGTATGGGGAGATATGGGGATAGCAGGTCCCCCTAGCTAGATCTCTATGCGGGAAAAAGATAACGCTATATGTCCATTGAGCAGTACTTGATAAGATGTTATGCTGATTCATTGATGTGTGAGTTGCCTCTAATGAGTGTTGAATCCCATATGTTCCAGAATATCTAGCAAGAAGTCCCAACTAACTCCATTATATGCTTTGCACATATTTACTTTAAGTGAAGCTAAAATGCATTTGCTTTATCGTTTGCTCCGAATGGTATGAATTAGTTCACTGCCAAGAATAATATTATCCATGATGTTTCGATCCTAGATAAAAGTATTTTGATATTGCGATATAACCTCGGCCAGGATCGGTTTTAGATTGTTGACTAATACCTTCAAGCATGTCTTGTATATGACCTTGTAAAGATTGATAGGTTGGTAATCTTTGAGACTTCATTGATGTTGACGTTTAGGTCTGAGGTCTATAAGAGTTTTACTGAATTCTTTGAGTAAAAATCCCAAATTAAGAAATCCAAGGCATGCTTGGATAGTAAGTCGACATACTATATCCAGTATTGTTGGTAGAAGAAGCCTAGTTTTCCATCAATTCTAGGGATTTTGGATGGATGTATTTCAAATGTAGCATTCGTAGTTTCAACTTCCATAAAAGAAACTTCAAGTTAAGCTTGAAGTGGAAATGGAATGGATGGGAAAGATAATGATTGAAGGAAGTTACGAAGTTCATCAGATAAGTAGCAGATTGGTCATATGTTGGAATAGCTGGGAAAGATAATGATTGAAGAAAGTTACGAAGTTCATCAGATAAGTAGCAGGTTGGTCATGTATGTTAGAAAAATATCTAATTGCCACACTTTGCAATTTGCTTTGGCCCTCGGTCTATTGTCATTGTTCATTAAAAAGCCCCATAATTCTATTGGTGGATCGACACTTTGTTATAGTAGAATTAATAGTCCAAGTAATGGGTAAACAATATCCTCTCATAGACATATTACATGATAGATGAAAAGTAAACGTGGTCACTAGTTGTTTGTTTTTGTGATAAATGATTTTATTACTATTTGATAGTAATTGGCTTTTCATGAAGAAATATGTAATGATCACTATGAGATAAAATAGGATCATATTGGGAGAATGAATTTATCCCAAAGAGGTTAAGGATATCTTATAAGGGTAACACACTTGATAAGGTCATTAGACGAGCACTGAATAAGTAGCTTTTGTAACACCCAGTTAGCCGACCCGATCGTCGAGTCTGAGTTACAATGTGCCACATTTGTTGTCAAAGCAATTACGGTCAATTTACATTCATTTTCTAAACTGTTAAACATTCAAATGTAACTAAATCAAGTGTATTCAACTATACATAATCATTTTTTTGGTTTTTTACGAGCTTACGAGAGCTCTTTTACTAACTCGAGTTCGAAATAGGACCAAATTTTAAGGATTTCAAAATCTTAGGTTGACGTCACGACGTCAGGGGATTCCCTGTGGCAACGCAACTCTCTGTTTGGTGCTCATCGTGACCTTGAGAAAGGATGTTGCCACATGGACTTTGCTTTGTTTCTTGTTAAGACATTAGAGGTTCGTCGTTGCGATGTAACTCATTGCTTACAAAAAGGACCAATTTGAAACAAGTTTAAAAAACTTGTATTAACCTGTATCATCTAAACCACGATCAAACAACACATTTACATCAACATATAAGGCAAAACATACCAAAGCGGTACTTCAAAATAACATTAAACAACTAAGTTCCAAATTTGACCATTTTCGATACAAACCGACTTAAACAATAGGTACATGCCATTTCCACTCGAAGGGGTACTTTACAAACTTTGTTGAGTCGGAAACAGTTATCTAGATGCTAGCTTCAATTCCTCAGGCTTCAAGAGATACCTAAACTTGCGCACGGTGAAAACAAACCATACACTAAGCAATAGGCTTAGTGGAACATTTATAATTCAAAGCATATAACATAAGCATTAGCAAAACATTTCAATACCATTCATGTATATCTATATGCAGATAACATCCTACTAATTTACATTTTCAGATACCATACTTAGAATCATCAGTCTTTGTGCTTAGATATGCATATAACCAAATGTTATTTCATCCCAATCCTATTTTAACGTTAAGCATTCAAAAGTAAATATTTTCCACATATTACATAAATTCTATGATATATAATTCACTTCTTAATATCACATTATTCACTAGTTTCTAGAGTCTACTGACTTATTCGAACCTGTTTTGGGCCCCGTGGCTTGATTTCATTTTATTTGTATACTAAGCTGTGTTATTTCAACATTTCTTTCGCATTTAAGTACAAATCATTCAAATAGTATCATTTTAGACACATTCTTATCATTCATCAAGTTACATTATACAGCCCCTATTAACTTGACTTGAACTCAGACGGATATTCGAATCGTCCAACCAACACAGCAAACTGGCACTAAAGTGTGTCATGGCATACAAAATGCATATCTGGCACACGAAGTGCATCTTAGAACATAAGTGAATAATCTCATACTTAATCTAGTCCTATGGCATGCCAATTATATTCGACTCAGCCGACTAGTTAATAGGGTATCATTATTCAATTTTATTACAATTAAATACAATTATCATTTACCAAACATATTCAATATCACAACTCATCTCGTTAACATATTATAGGCAATTCATATCATTCAACTTATGTTTTCACTCAAATTCCATAATAAATATCATAGTTCAAGTAATTCATGCTATTTTCCAATTTATTCATTTTAGTCATCTATTCCGAGAGTTCACATTCAAGCTCAAACCAATAGATTATATCATTACTAGATACTTAACTTGAGATTTTGTATACATGTAACATAAAAATGCAAGCAATTTATATGAATTTAAATTATAAATGTACAAACCAGAATTTTCTACTACTCGTTAACCACTTTCATTTTTCCTTTCCCTCCCCACGATTAAGTGTTTTCGTTAGCTACGAATTATCACAAAACATAACATGCTATCATATTCCAGCCAATTCACAAGCAATTATCAAATCATGTAAATTTTGAAATTTATTCAATTTAGCCCCTAAAATTGCGATAGGAAGAACTCGAAACCCTAGGCCCGACAGCCCTAGGAAGTCATCTAGGTGGGAATGAACCTAAAATTGGTATTTCCTATCTGTGAACACCTTATCCCAATCTAGTTTAGGCTATGAGGTTGAGAGATAAGTAGTTCTTGTTGACTCGTTAGTTTAGTTAAAAATCGAGAGATCTTGTTAGGTTAGCGACTAGTTGATTGAGTATAACCTGAAATAGGAATTAGTTACGACCGTTGAAGTGAGTTAGTCTTCCATTCTTAGAATTGATTAAGTAAGCAAATTAGTTTCTTCCTTTTTTTTATTTTAATGCAATTTATTTATTTTTATACAAGATATTTTTTCTTCATTTTATGGTTTATCATAATATTATTTAGTTAAAGTACTAATTAGATCTATTAATGTCGAAGTTAGAATTAATTTAGTATTCGCTTCTCTTGGGTACGATCTTAGAGTACTTTCATACTTCATTGTATAAGCTATATTGCAACTTAACTTGTATACTTGTGAAAATCGCCTAACACTTTTATTTGGTTGTAAGAATTACACTCTAAACATTAGTACGTTCGAAGGCGATTAAGAATCTTCTGAAGCGGTCATGGCTTCTCGATCCACCATCAATCTATGCACAAGGAACCACAACATGTTAAGCAAAAATGCTTAGTAAGTAAACAATGAAGATACTAAACTTTGAAATATTATAAGGGGTTAATCCACATTACTGATTTACAGTATGAATAAAATTATGTGAAGCGTGGTTCTAATTCTCATTTATGCATTCATAAATCAAGATTCTTTTAGCTAAATTGATTTATGTGATTCATTCTTCATTTTCTCCATTTTATATGGCCTTATGACTTAACATTGAATTTTACTTAAAAAAGTATAATAGCAAGTCATTATAATTCTTAGGATTCATTTCGTTTCATTTCATGTTTAGTCTAATTTTCAAACACTTTAAAATTTCATTCTTTTTATAGTATGTAGCCATTAGTAAATACTAGTAGAAGTAGACTAAAAGACTCAGGAACCATCCCAACTCCAAACATATATATCACTAAGTAATCTTCCAACCAAACACCAACATATAGGGCTCGAGGTGTTGGAATCTAATGTCTTTAGTGTAACAATTACATCTATGTACTTATAACTTTTCAAACAAATTGGTTTAATCTATCATTATCATTAATATCTTTTGTATATTGTCCTCAAAAGGTTTTGCACGCAAAAAAAAATGAAAGCAATAGTAGCTCATTAATTGTCTAACGTTTAACTAATACTAAGTTGATTATGTGGTTAGATTATAATGCGAGAAGGCATCTTGTATTAGTAGATAATATAAACAAGCGTTTAGTCTAATCAAAATTGAGTAAGTCGATTGAAAGACTAGTATGTCATCTATCAAGCGCAATTGGGGAGATATGTTATCTTGAGTATCAGAGCAGATGACTCTTAGAAGATCAATGTATAGATGTGACTGTTTGGACTAACAGTACATTGGACAAGATCCAAGTAAATTAAATCCTAAATTCATTTATGGGCTTGTTCACTTATGACATTCATAGTATGGCTTATCTAAATCTAGAGTAACTAGTGGACTATGTGTGCGTGACTCGTATACTTTGATATATTAATTGCCCAAATTCAATTGGTAATAGAGCTGAAAGATGGTGTGCTGGGTATACGACTTCTGCATGACATAGCTTCACTTACAATAGTGGAATTCATAGCCCAGTGAAAGGTAAATGATATCCTCTCATCAACATTACATGATAGATAAAAAGTAATATGGCCACAGGTCATTTTTCCTAAAACAAATTATTTAATTACTATTTGTTTCTTAAAGATATTAAAGACATTCTATGAGGATAACTCACATATGACATGGTCATTGGATGAGTATCTGATGAAATAGCTTTTGTACTAGTATATAGTAGGAAAAGCTTAGTCATGGTATTTTAGTGGAACGACTCCATGACTAAATAATATTATAATTAATAGACGAATAATCAGAACTTAATTATAAATTATTTGAGCCTTAATTATATATGTTTAATCGGTCTCTCCGTTAGCTTAGTATAATCTTGATGGTTTGCATTAAGTGATGAAATGGAAAAATGTGAAACAACAAACTAAGAGAAATAGATCGCATGTATCATTATCTGCAATGAATATGTTTTCTATAAACAAGAGAAGACTCGGGGCTTAATTAATTGCTTCGAATTATTATTTAATTTATAATCAAATAATTGAAGTTTGAAATTGATATTAAATTAATTAAGTCGTCATAATTTCATGGAAATAAGTTAATTAAATTAATTTACTCATACGTTCTAATAAGTAAAGTTGTCAAGATTTAACAAAATTAGAATTAGGTTGAGAAAATAATTTAATTTAATGAATAAATAGTATTTTGGAGCATAGGAAATATGTTTATCGGGATTGGATAAATTATATGAGTTGGTTTAAAGACTAGATAACAAATATAATTGACCCGATGCATGATGAGGCTTAATAGACCTAGTTTAACAGGAAGGGGCGACAAGCCCTAAGATCCATAGAGAGTTGTCATCGCCTATTGTACCACACTCCTAGTAAGAGTTGTGTTTTCCTATTAGAATATCATTATTTAGTTATTTCTTGCTCCACTGAGATTGTTGTTATTTTCTTTATAAATAGAGACTAAGGGACAAGGAAAATTACACACTTCTTGATGTTGACATTCTAGCAAAATATAGTTGAGTTATTTTTAGAATAAATTCTATATTTTGATAGAATTCATTTTTGGTTTCTAGCCTTAAAGTTTCACTAAAAGTTTTCATCGATTTGCAAATAAAGCTCACACTTTAACAAATTGAGGTCAAGGACAGTGAAGAAGATCAAATGGTTGACAGCCAGAAATAACTTAGTCAGCTTCATCCAAAAACACAAGTATAATTTAGGTAATAGGTTTACTGCTATAAACATCACAACTAGTCTGTTTTAATGAAATTTTTAAAATTTTCGTTGTGCTTAATTTTATTTTTTTCAAACCAATTTTTCCCACACAAGACGCACCAAAGTGCCATGCCATGAGACAATACATCATATCTTCATTCAATGACATATCTCCATTCAAAAAGTGCATTAACTAATCCCTATGGCATTTCAATTGTATCCTAACAACTTCTCTAAGTTTGCAAGGGCAAGGTTTAAGTAGCAATTCATTTTCATTTATGCACAATCATTAGCACATATACACTGTTTCATACATATTCATACATTCATTTATGTACATATGCATAACCAGTTCCACTTGATACATTTAGATGTAGTATACATATGTCATGTTAACAAAAAAGAATCTAATAGACGACCATTCACATTTTAATCTAAAAGTTTATACTCTCATACTCTGATGTTTAATAAAAGTTTCTCAACATTATTAATTATGCCTTGTTACACATAATTTTACATATACTCAAACTTTTATAATATACATTCATAAAAGGTTAATAAGATATTAGTCGTTTTTAGTTAGAAATTATCATTACACTTTATGTTTCATAAAATATTTCATTAGTCGTATTTTTGTTATTACATTGTAGATACATTGGAAACCCATTTTAACTTTTGAACATAAAATCACTTAATGGCCAATTTTATGTCATAACCTACCCTTTTCTTCAAAAATTTACCAACGTAAAGTTGTTATTTATTATAGTTCAAGCCAATTATTGTCTTAATACTTATCATGACACATTAAAAACTTAATATTCACCTTTTTAAATCTAAGACTATGGCATGTTCATAGTAGTCTCTACTTTTAGTCCATATAAACCATTTCATTCACTTATGGTCATTAATATTTAACCTCATTTTAGCATTTAACCATTTAAATTATTAACGATTATCAATATTAATTTATACAAAGTAACGATGGTTCCTTGAGTACTTACCTTACTTTAAAAAAATAAAATTAACAAGTTTCCTACTTCACTAGTCCAAGACTTCTCTTTTTTGGCATAGAGCTCCACTTCCCATTTATCAATTTTTTTTCTTCATTAACACATAACATACATAATACCAAAAATCATGCTTATGAAAAAATCATGCCTACTAACCTTGAATAATCATATTAGAGGTGACAAAATGCAATTTTCACATTTGTTCTTTACTATCTCACACTAACTTGAGTTTTCTCTCACTAGCTCACAAAAACCCTTACTTCCCATGAAGAAGATGATGATGACAACAAGTGTAGAAATGGGTTTTCTACATGATTTTTACAAGAAAACAAGACAGATAGTGGAAAGTTTTGGTGAGATTTGAGAAAGAGATGAGAAAGTGAGAAAAGAAAACTTTCTCTTCTCCAAAGAGGGGGGATAACACAAGAGGAGGAAAAAGATTAAAAGAAAAAAAACAACTTTTCATCTTTTCATTCTTATTTAATTAGTTAAAGTTAGCCTAAACATTTAATGAGTAACCCACATTTTTCACGAGTATGAAAATTCTAAAACCCATGGCGACATTTTTTTTTTGCCCTTTAATGGAGAATGCGCACATTGAGTCTCTTTCTCTTATCATTTCACTCTTTTATCGCCATATATAGGACTTAACACACTTAGGGTTCACAAAACACAATTAAGACCCATAATACTTTTTAGTCATGCAAAATTTGCATCCAAAACCTTTTTAGGACAAAAAAAAAAGAAAATTTATAAGTGGGTCCCTATACTTTTTTATTTTATCCAATTAAGTCCAACTCACTTTCTTGATACAAATATAGATCCCACGTAATCATAATATTAAAAAAATAATTATTAATCCATAATTTCTCTATTTTTTAATTTACACTTTAATCCTCATACTTTTTCATCTTTTCAATTTGGTCCTTTCACATTTTCACATCTTCACATCCACAATTTTCTTCATTGATTTTCGACCCTAAATCAATTTAATTTCTTACGAATCTCTGAATTTTCCTCATTTTTGAATTTCTTTGAGATTTTGCTATATTTGATCCCCAAATAGTGCCACTTACTGTATCAAAAATTTTGGCGCATCTCATATTTGTTGGGCTATTATTTCTCTAACATTAAACATATATTGATTGGTCCTTGAACAATTATAAATAACTAATAATAAATATATAATTTAATTAACTTTAGTATAAATAATTTATTATATATACTATGTAATTTAGTTAATTATTTAGTAGGTCAAAATGTTTAAGAAATTATCTCCCGTGAATAAAAGTTTTAGATTATTTAAATGAGATCAAGAAAATAAAATATAATTATATTAAATATATACATCCTAAAACTCAAATACTATTTTTATTGTATAAAAATAATTTTTAAAACTTCAATAATGGACGAGTATACTTGGAAGCCGTTGGGTAATTCAATTTGAGTTTAATACTTTATAATTGCTAGCATAATTACTCCAATTCTCATCCTGCTTCCAAGAATGGGAGAATGAAAATGGAACTAATTACGAGGTTACCGAACATGCAAAAAAGATGTAATTATTAGCAATTACAACCAAATTGTATTTCTAAGTGGCTCTCCAAACACGTCCTTAAAGAAATTTGTGGAGAATTCTTAAATACTAATTCATCCCTCTCGATAATTTTAGGCTTAACTTGTTGGACTATTATTCTCTTTTCTTTTATTTAAATTATTATTTTTTTCTTTTAATTTGTAGTAGTGAAGGCTTATTCAAATGTAAATTAAAATTGATATTATTTAAATGTAATACAAATATATAAATTTATTTTAAATAGATAAAGTCTAAAATTTTTAGTATCTTACTTTTCAATTAAATTAATAATTGATAACAAGTCAACTAAGATAGGCTCGCATGTTGTATGACATTTCCAATTACTATTTTAATTTCATATGTAGAAAAATGAAAGGGCAAAAAGCAAAATTATTTAAAATTTGATCATTTACGCATACAAGTTTTGGTTTATATATTATGAAAAGTTTTATTACTAGAAATTATGTATTTAAAATTAACATAATAAATAATTAAATGTAAGGTCTAAAATTAATAATATTACATACAATATATATTATATTATATAAAAATAAAAAATAGTTTATATTGTGAGTAAAGAGAAATTTAAATAGATAAATACATTAGATTAAGAATATTAAACGTAAGCTATGAAATTAATAATAACAACACATATGTAATACATACGAACTTAAAATAAAAAATAATTTAAATTATGAGTAAAAGGAAATTTAAATAGATAAATACATTAGATTAAAAATATCAAATGCACTCTAATTATTATATTTATTGGTGGAAATTATAGTGAGAACTTTTAAAATGAGCACCAAAATGGTCTTAACATTTGATCAAAATAAATGGCTGTAAGCCTTAAATTTTGTATTTATGTTATCTTATTAAAATAAAACCAGTAACACCTAATATTTTCCTTCTTTTTTCTTTTCATCGTATAATGAAAGACTTAGGGTAAAAAATTTTAGATAATCTTTACTACCATATTTTTTTTTTTTAGAGAAAATTGGAATGAAAAGGAAGATGTTAAGGTTTAATATTAGGTATTGGTTTTTCTTGATTGAAAAAATTGATCGACTATTTTATTCCACAAAAAATTAAGAAATTTTCATTGGATGAGTAAAAAGTGAAAAATATTGGTCAGGCCATTTCATTATAAAAAAATTGAAATTCTTTTTGGTTGAGAAATCCCATCTTTTTTAAAATGAAATAGGTTGAACTATTTTTTCAAATAATAAAAATAAATACTTAATACACAAATTGATCAATCTTAATAATCTTAATCTTTTGCTTTTCATTATATTTTATTTTCTAAAAAAATAAAATTGAAAGTAAAAATTATGTAAATTTTTTAATTTGAAATAATAGAAAGATTAAGTATTGATAAGGTAAAATAAATATAAAATCTAAAATTATTTTAATTCTCATTATTATCATCATAAAATTTCACTATTATTTTTGCATTTATTAGATTTTTATTATAGAAAATTGACAGGTGAAAGGTGTAAGTGTAAGAACTGTAATTACTAAAAAATTCAATCCACCTTGGCTAAAATTGTAAAACTCACAAAATCCTGTTTGATTGGAGAAATTAGAGTTAAAAGAGCATCCCACGTGGAAGAATCTAGTTGGGTTTCTATTTCCCAAATTTTCCTTCGCTTTCCCATTTCTCAGCGCTTAGTCCCAATTCTTTGTTTTTCTCTCGTCTATCCGGTCGGTGTATTTTCCGGGAAAATCCAAATTTTCCCGAAAGAATTCCCGACCGACGATTATTCCATCTTTATCTTTTCGTCAAAATCTCGAAAATCGAAACAATTCCGGCGTTTTTGTTTTTGAAGCTAAAGAGTCATCTTCTTTTCCTTCTCCAGATCGCTTGATTTTCCCGCTAAACCTCTTCTAATTTCTTAAATAAAAAAAATCGAGCTGTGATTTTAAAAGGTTTAGCAATATAAGTGCAACCTCTGGATTCGACACAGGATTCAAAATAAGTTTCTGATTAAGGTAAGTTGTTAATTTATTTTCTTATTTTGTTTTTATTCGATATGTCTTTTTTATGATAAATATGAAAATTTTACGTATTTAGCAGGGATTGAGATGGCAAGTCAAAGCGGTTCGACTAGGCGAAGTTCATCAATTGTAAACTTGTCATCGTCAAGGAAAAAAACACCGGAGAATGGAGGTTCCGACTCTAGCCGAAAATTCTTACAATCGTCTCGTCCTATGTAAGTTTTTTCATTTGAAATTTATTTTCTTTTTTTAAAATCATTTTTAAAACATATTAATTTGAATATTAAATAATTAGTGAAGTTTGGTGTAAGTAAAATTTTGAAAAACCGCAGTTATTGGAGAAGAAAATAATTTTGTAGTTTGGTCTTTAGGTGTTGCGCTGTTAGCTCTTGAATGTTGCCTTTGAAGCGTAAGTTTTCTCCCTATATAAAGGAAAGGGGTTTTGACAGGCATATTCAATATTATGGGATTTGAAAATCATTAGCAACCATGATCTTCTTTTTCCTCTTTAGCTTGTATAGGCGTTGGCATCATTGCCTTTGCTGCTTGGCAACACGTCCGACGTAGGAGCGTTCAGTTTGGCTTTTATTTGGAGTGTCATATTCTCATATTAATAAGGATTTGGATTTGCACACTTTGAGGTGTCAAATATGTGTCTAACATAGGTTTTTAAATTGAAGGGTTGAACTTGAAAGTTGAAACAATATGTATTTCTCTTTAATTGCCTTGCTTTAAACATGAACCTTTAAAATATGTCCTCACTCTCGAAACTTGACCTTTTCTTTGAAATTTTATGTCTGAAAGAGTAGAAGCTGATAGCAGTTATCATCTTGCAAAGACAATGGACTGTGTCAATATATTTTGTTTTTATCTTTCTACTCAAAGAAAAAAAGTGTCAGTAATAATATGTGAAAATTCATGTTTTTAATGTGTCCATTCTTTCAAATTAGTGATGGAAACGGTTCAGATTCTAAATTTCCAGCTAATATAAAATTTCATCTTGAAAGAACTAGTAATGGAACTTCTTGTATCAACATGCTTTTGGAAAGGGGACTAGCTGGAGAGCGTACTGTGAAGAAGTTGCGGCTGTCAAAGGCCCTAACGGTACCTGATAGTACAAACATTTATGAAGCTTGCCGTAGGATGGCTGTTCGTAGAGTTGATGCTTTATTGCTTACTGACTCTAATGCATTACTTTGTGGGATCCTCACAGACAAGGTATTACTGATTTCCTTGTGAACTGTAGCCAATTCCTTTAAGTTTAAATCTCAAAACAGGTGTACTGGAGACAAACTGCATGAATTATTTCTTCACTCTGATATTATATCTTAGGCCATGCTCTCTCAGGCATTTATTTGACTCTGATACTATATCATTTGCATGAGGAATGCTTTTCTGCTTATTTATTATTGCCCCCCCTCCCCCTCTTGCTGCCTTTAGACCTTCACTGATTTATTACAACTATGATGTGTCTCTTATTTATTGGTTCTGTTTCTTCGTGACTGAAGGACATAGCAACAAGAGTGATAGCTCGGGAGCTTAATCTGGAGGAGACACCAGTTTCCAAAGTAATGACCAAGAACCCTGTATTTGTTCTTTCTGATACACTTGCGGTGGAGGCACTCCAGAAGATGGTGCAAGGTTGACCTTTTTTTATGGACATCTACCCTTTTATGTGATATATTTTCTTAGATCTTACCTTTGATGTTGTTCTTATATCATTCTAAACAGGGAAGTTTAGACACCTGCCTGTTGTAGAGAATGGGGAAGTCATTGCTTTGCTTGATATAGCTAAGTGCTTGTATGATGCTATTGCTCGAATGGAAAGGGCAGCTGAAAAGGGAAAAGCTATTGCTGCTGCTGTTGAAGGTGTAGAAAAAAATTGGGGAACATCTTTCTCGGGTTGGTACATAATGTGTTTTTTTGGGTGCCTTTTACTCTTACTTTTGGCCCTTGTATTATGCATTTTCCGTTTTTAGTTTTGCTTTCAGTAGACAGTAGACCTGTTATAAGTCTCTGCTATCTTTTGGGATGATATGCAGGTCAGAGTACATTCATTGAGACACTTCGAGAGCGTATGTTCAGGCCCTCACTGTCTACGATTATAACAGACAATCCAAAGTAGGTAATACATTCTTTTTGTTATATCTATTTGGTCCTTTATGCAAACACTATTGATATTTTGCTCACACACTATATTATCTGTAGCTTAGCTTAATATGCTGCCTATCTACCAGGATTGTAACAGTTTCACCAGATGACACGGTTTTAGCAGCTGCAAAAAAGATGCTTGAATCTCGATTAAACTCTGCAGTCGTGACAGTTGAAAACAAGCCACGGGGGATTTTAACGTGAGTCTTTTTTGAATCAAATTGCAATTCAGCAACGTTTTATGTGTGGCTGAGGGAGTGCTGGAAGAGTGTTATCTATATTTTGATATTACTTTCAATTGTTACAGTTGTTGGCATATACTCTAACTTATGCCTTTGAATGTCTGACAGTTCGAAGGATATATTGATGCGGGTAATAGCACAGAATCTGCCTCCAGAGACTACTCTTGTAGAGAAGGTATTTGCCTCTCTTTGATCCTTTTTTTCCCTTATTATATATTGACCTTATAAACATTTGTGCTAAATCATCATATTTAACCTCTATAATACGCTCATCATTTTGCTTTTGATTTGACATATAGGTCATGACTCCCAACCCAGAATGTGCAACAATTGA
This sequence comes from Gossypium stocksii, assembly GCA_020496765.1. Classification (NCBI taxonomy): domain Eukaryota; kingdom Viridiplantae; phylum Streptophyta; class Magnoliopsida; order Malvales; family Malvaceae; genus Gossypium; species Gossypium stocksii. The sequence goes on from CM035622.1 coordinate 74,434,172, forward strand.
CACGCCAATTGTTGATGCTTTGCATACCATGCATGATGGGAAATTTTTACACCTCCCTGTGGTAGATAGAGGTGATATGAGTTACCACTTTGCAAAGAATATGGTGTTGTATGTACATTGAACTAGTTCTAATTAAGTTTCTGTGGCTGGATGCAGATGGAGAGATAGTTGCTGTTTTTGATGTAATCCATATTACTCATGCTGCTGTTGCCACTTTAAGTCAAGTTAGTATCGTTTTAAGATCATGATGTTCTTAATGTAGTTTTACAGGATAAGTGCTGTATGTAGGGATATTATTCAAAAGCATTTAACACAACTTGTTATGGTCTTTATCATGTTCTTCAAAACTAGGTTGGGAGTACTTCTGGAGTCAATAATGAGGCTACCACAACAATGATGCAGAAGTTTTGGGATTCTGCAATGGCCTTGCCTCCCACTGAAGAGGATGATGAGACTCAGAGTCGGAGGTATGCTTTGTTGATGTTTCTTTGATTATATAGCTGTGATTTGTTCCATTACTGTCTATTAACTTATTGATGGTGATGTTTCAGTGATGGAGCAGAGACTGGGAGATCTCTTCCCTATCCTTCATCCAATATGCCAAATACATTTGGCTTTAAAATACAAGATAAAAGGGGCCGAATGCATAGGTTTACTTGTGGTATGTTGCTGATTCTATTCACGAACTAGGCACCTTCATGAATATTTATGGTCTTTTGTTTTGCATGAGGCACATGTTCTTGTTTTGCTTGTATTTTCACTTGTTAAATTTTTGCAGCCTAACCAAAATCTCTCTTGGCCAAGTTACTTCGTGAATGGCACTAGCTTCAAGAATAAATTTTTTGGTCCAAGTTCTGATCTTATGCATTGTATCTAGTGTGATATACATTTGGTTATTGGTGCTACAACCATAGCACTTTTTCAGTAGGCAGGCAATTGCATCTACCACAGTCGCTGAGCATGTTATTGGAGGGATCTAATTCTTCTGTAACACCTTGCATTTGCTCCTCTCGGTAAGTTGTATCTAATAAGATTCTCATTTGTTGCTGCTGTATACAGAGACACGGAGTTTGACAGATCTAATAACGGCAATCCTCCAGAGGCTAGAGGACGACATAGATAGAAACAACCTGCCTCAAATTCTGGTAGGTTTTTAAAGGAGAAAAAAAATTTTTGGGGAGGGGGGTTGGGGGGGCTTTTGCTTTATGTTGATTTAACTTTGGTATTTAATTCTTATTTCTCCAAAATTTATGCTAATTGGTGGCCATATTATGCAGTATGAAGATGAAGACCATGACAAAGTTGTATTGGCATCAGACAGTGATCTTGCAGCGGCTGTGGAACATGCAAAGTTAGTTGGTTGGAAGGTATGATTTGACTCAAAAATTTATATGGATTTACACCTGATCAAGCATTTTACCGTGGACTAGGGTTCCCTAACAATTATAGTTTCCTACGTATGCATTATTAATTAAAGACACTCGGAAGTAGATATGGAAGGATTATATGAGTTAAGAAAACTTGTGAAACTGAAAGTCATAAGGTTCAATAGATGTCCTTGTTGAAATCAAGTCGCTGAATGAGCTACTTGCTGATTAACATTAGTCTTCGACTTAGATCTCTGCATTTAAATATTTTAAGGGGAGACTAATTCCTTCCTGAGAAGTATTCTGAGTGGCTCCTGATGGACCTTCAATGGGTCACTGTTGTCCCTGGACGGGGATTTGTTTTCCAACACTGCAGAGAGCCCGAGCTTCTTAGGGTGCTTGAAGAGATGGGGTGACGCATGGCCTGATCCAATGAGGTGCTCCTGCTCTGTTGAATCTGCCATCTCTTCAAGTAGTCTCAGGTAATTGTGCTCTTCAGAGACAACCTCGACCAGGGACAATACTGGTCCATAGACTCAGACGTCACTTTGAAGAATCGTCTGGAAGGAGTTGGCCTCCCCTCAACAAAATTATTTATTTTTTTTCTTAATAAGATTGGAAACCTTGAAAGTTCTAATAGCTCTTGCAGTTTTTATTATTTTATGTCCCCAATCGTGTCAATGAGAGTTGTAAAGTTAGCATCATATTTTGTAGCAGTGAAAAACTTCATTGGAGTTGTCATCTCTTAAGTTGAGAGTCAACTATTTTTGCAGGGTTTGAAACTGCATTTAGATTATTCAGGAACAAAAACTCGTCGGAGGGGTTCTGATTCAGGAAGCATGGATTATGCAAACTCTGATGCATGGTCTGCCGCATATAGCACTGTTGCAGCCGGGGCTGCAGTTGTTGCTGGGCTTGGCTTATTAGCATACTTGAGGAAAGCTGGGAATTAGCATCGGTAGAAACTTCATCCCATATGTAACTCATAAATTTGAAGGTTAAATGCAACAACTTTCTTTAGGTAAACTGGGTGCTTGATTTCATTTCATTCCTTTTTGGATCAATCAAGAAATTTCTTTCTTTTTTTTTAAAAAAAAAAAAAATAATAAATCTGGTTTCTGCTTGCTGCATAGCTTAGAATGTTGAGCTATGGTTGTTTCTCCATTATTTTTATCACTGAGACTTAATTATAGGTGGAAAGTGTATACAACTAATAAACAGCACCATTATATGAAATAAAAGAATTTACCTGAGATTCAAGTTTTCATCCATGTATATATGAATGCTCTCCGCTATTATCCTTGATTAATTTACTGTTCCTACAAATGAGAATCCGCATGCATACAAATATATAAGGAGGCAGAATTATAATCTATATGAAAAATTATATGATACATTGATTCAAGAGTTAAGAGGAGGATATGTGATCGTAGAATATGATAAAAGATGCATATATTTATTTATAATACTAGTTTTATGTCATGTGCTCAGTGATATTATCGAATCATTTTATGATAATATAATTCAATAATTTTTTAATGAAATATAGTTAAAATAAATTTTATTATATTATATTAATATAATTTTAAATTTTAAATTCAAAGTAGAAACAAAACATAGACAAAAATTCAATCTTAATATGAGTATAAAATAAATGGTAAACTACTAAAATAGTCATTTTTGTTTATCTCAGGTTACATTTTAGTCATTTATGTTTAAAATGTTATGTTTTAGTTACTTACGTTATCGAGTTGTAACATTTTAATCACTAAGTTATTAATTGTTATTAACGGTATAACGGTAAGTTGACGTGGAATGTTAAATCATCATTTAAACAAAAAATTTAGGTTAATTTATACACTCAGTCTTTATATTTTTTCGTTTTGAACAATTTCATTTTTTTCTTTTATGTTCTTTTAACTTTTTTTTTTCTTTATTTTCCATTCCCTTATGCTTCTTCCTCTATTTTCCTCCCTTCTCCATTTCTTTCAACGCAGTTTTTTTATGTTTTCCATTTGTTAAAACTAGTCCCTATATTTTTATTTTTTGAACAATTTAATTTTTTCAAGTGAGGTGAACTTGTGGACTAGTTTTAACAAATGGAAAATATAAAAAACTATATTAAAGGAAATGAAGAAGAGAGAAAAACAAAGGGAGCAGCTGAGGAGAATGAAAAATGAAGAAAATAAAAAGAACATTAAAAGAACATAAAAGAAAAAAATAAGTTGCTTAAAATGAAAAAATTAGGGACCAATTGTATAATTCCACCTAAAATTTTCGTTTGAAATGATGATTTAACGTGTCACGTCAACTTTCAGTTACACCTTTAACGACAATTACCAGTTCAGTGACTAAAATGTTATAACACGATAACACAAGTGACTAAAATGTAACATTTCAAACATAAGTGACTATTTTAGTAGTTTCCCTAAAATAAATATATAATATTTCTTCAACTTTATATTTTTTTTCTTTAATTGTAGACATGAATTATTTAAAATGTGAATATTATAATATTTTATTAATTAAAATTATGTATTTTCAATTAGGTAATAAGTTAAAATTTGTTTTCAATTAGCTATTAATAAGGGAATGATATTTATAAAAATATATACTTTTATAAGTTATATAACTTTTTTACAACTATAAAGATAAACTTTATTATTCTATTATTAATTATTTAGTTTTATATTATTACTATTATTTTGTCTATAATATTTTTTACTCCTGTATTATAAATTACTTATTGCAATTGTTTATCTCTATGATTACAAAAAGCTATCATTTACTATTATGTTAAACACCTTATACTATTAATTTATAATTATTTATCTTTAGAATTATTAAATTTCTTAATAAGCTGTCTATCATTTATGCAAATTTTTTAGTAATAAATCTAATAAAACATTTAACATCTAAAAGTACATAAGTTGAAAACTAATTTTAAGTTAACATATTTGTAAAATTTTAATTGTAAAATATGCAACTTAATAAACAGAGCGAAGCCAGAACAATTTTTTAGGGGCAAATGAAATTTTAATTTTTTATAAATTTTCATAAATAAATTTAATTAGCAAACTATTAAATTTTATTACTTGAAGTATATTTTATATATTTCATCCAAATAAATTTCATAATGTCAAAGCAAAATATTAATTATTATAAGAATGCTATTCATTGAGTTGCAATCTTTTTCAAAGTTAAAGTGATTATACAAATGCTAAATAAAAACTTTCCAAAATATAGTTTATTTTTTAAAAATATTATTTTCTTTTTTTTATAATTTTATTATATCATTTAAATATTACCTAGAAACATGTGAAAATACTATATAACATTTTATAAATATTGTTACATTGTCATGATGGGTGACCGTGTTATTAACTTTGGTGTCTAAATCAATCATTTGATACTTTGCTGGTTATATCAAAGGTAAAATTGTAAAAAAATCATCCTTAATGTTTCTAGGTTTTTCAATTGAGCCCTCAATATTTTTTTTGTCATTTTCATCCACAACATTGTGAAAAATTTTCAATTATGCTAAATTTGATGAAAATTGTCAATCAACTAATGATTAACATTTTTGTGCCACAGGGCATGACCTCTCAATGGCTGAGTGGCGTGATGTCAGCCATTGAGGTGTCATACCATATGGTATAAAAATGTTGATCGATAGTTTTCGTCAAATTTGACATTAGTTGAAATTTTTTGCTAAGTTGTGGATGAGAATGACCAAAAAAATATTGAGGGCTCAATTGAAAAACCTAAAAACGTTAAGGGTGATTTTTACAATTATGCTTAAATCAAACAACCCAAATAATTGAGTAATCATGTGTTAATTTTACCTTTTTGCTAACTCATATACTACTATATTATCAATGGTTTACTATTAATACTATTTATATGCATTACCATTTTACAATTATTTATCTAATTTACTTCTTCTTGTTGTTGCTCTCAATTTCTAATTATAAAATTGAATTATTAATTTTATTTTAAAAAAGGTTTGCAATTTAATGATATTTATACTTGTGAGTTCATTTGCAAAATTAACATTTGTGAATGTAAATTTTTTAAAATTTTCTTGTCATTTACATTAATATCTTATGTAGATTTTAAAATTATATATCTGTTTACTATATTTATATAAAAATATATATATATAATCTCTCTTTATTTTAAAATTTTTTATATGCATTTACATGTGAATTATTTAAAATATGAATATTATAATAAAATTTTATTAACTAATTTGACGTAATAAATTTAAAAACATAAAATTTACAGTTTAATTATAATTATTTTTTAAATTATAATTTTTGATATATATATATAACTCCTTTACTAATTTTTTTAAAAAAATTTTAACATCTTCTAAAAAACATAAATTAAAAATATGAAAACGAATTAACATATCACATCACAAACATTAAAGTATAGCTATACGTTGGTATTATAAAAATTATGGTATATAATCGATAAATCTAGAATTGGGTATTTGTGTTTTCTCAAAAACATCAAATATAATTTTAAGGATTCTAAATGAAAACTTACAGTATCTAAAATCATCTCAGTTGAATTCTTATTATTTTATCTATATTTACAATATATATATATATATATATATATATATCATGTACAATTTTAGTATTTTTTCTATAACTTTATTAGTTACTACATATGTTGTAATTCAGCAAATATGTTACCCCACTCAACTATTAAAGACAAAAAAAATTTAATTACCTAAACGTTAGAGGTTTAGATGGTGTGACAGTGGATCACACGTGGTATTATCATATATTGCAACTCAACTTGCTATTGCCGTTTTTAAATTAAAAGAAATTAAAGGGTAACTCTTAGCATTTTAAAAATTTTTTAGTCACTTTTATCGAAATTTAGTATTTTAGTCAGTCCTCTATTAAATCACTAATGGTAGCCTTTTTATTAGCATAATAATAAATTTGGTTTTTTAATATTTATAGATTCTATTAATTTAATCTTAAATGTAAAAGATTTAACAAATTTAACCCTCAATTTTACACATTCTGTCTATTTAGTCTTGATTCTTAAAAAAAAAAAACTTAAAATAACTTTAAAAAATTATTTAAAATTTCATTTTCCAATAAAAAATGCATAAGATTTTATAAAAAGATACATAAAAATATAAAAATAATTTAGGCTTAATTACTAAAACAACCCTTCTAAAATAATTCAAAAATCAATTGGGCCCTAACTGAAAAGTGCCATACATTGAACCTTTAATTTAAGAATAACAATCAATTGGGCTCTCAAAATTGTCGTTTTTGTCTGACATGAAAATTTTTGATGACGTGACGGCTGACACAAATGGCTTAATTGATTTTATTATTATTTTACAAGGGCTTAATTGGTTTTTAGGGATTATATAAAAATTTTAAAAATTATAAAAAGGGCATTTAATAATTTCTAATAACTCATATTTTTTTATAATTTTTCTTAAAAATTATAATATTTTAGTATTTTCTAATAATTTTTAAAACTTTTTAATAAAAATTACTACTCATCCTTTTTCCACAAGCTATCCCACACCATATCGTAAATCATCTTTATCAACGTGCATTGATCACCTTTCCTCAACCAAAATCATTACTCATCACTTGGACCTTTTACTCTACAACCCGTTCAAGTCTCATTACCATCACACTTTAAACTCCCATTAAAATCTAATTCAAACCTTCAACATAAAAAAATTATAATTTTCTTACATATATATACATATTAATTTTACAACTTTTTATATTCTCAATAAGATGTTATAATTGTAGATTTTTTTTTATCATTTTAATTATTTTTATATAATTTTCTCTCATTTCTAAAGAGTTTTATAATATATATTTAATATTATCATTTTTCATAACATATTAATAATAATTTATAATATTGAATAGCTTTTAAATTTTTAAATTTTTTATAGATTTTCTATAATTTTCAAAATTATAAAATTTTTAAAATAATTAAAAAATCAATTAAACCCTCCACGTCAGCCACCATATCATCAAAATTTTTATGTCAAACGTCATGTCACTCGCCACATCAGTACTTAATGGCCCATCAAGGACCTTAACGGAAATGACAATTTGGAGAGCCTAGTTTATTGTACTTTTCAACTAGTGCCTTATTGATTTTTGAATTAATTTCAATGGTTTTTTTAGTTCTTTAGCCAAATATTTATAAATAAATGAATATATATTTTTTTCATGTTTTAACATAAATTTAATTTTAAAATAATAATTTTATAAATAAAATTATAATCTTATAAATAAAACAATTTAAGGAAAAAAATTACGAAGAAGTTATGCAAATTCAACTTTTTTTTTTTTTACATTAACTACCACCATATTCAGGTTAAGTAAAAAACTATAGCCAAAAGTTGAAAAGGTGAGAAACAATGTTTTTAGGTTACTGTTTAGAACGGGTTTATTGCATTTGAGGTTATGCTTGAGGGTGAGCACAATTAGGGATATATAGATGGGGATAGGTCTTGGAGACCTAGTAGGTAAAAGGCCATGCCGGTAGCTACACAACTAAATCCTAGTTCGATCGCATGATGATGGAGAGTGTGAAAATCGAGGAGTTCAGATTAAGGTTGTTGGTACTAATGGTTGTGGGTGAAGGCGGTACCCAACACTCGGCAAATTTGATGAAGACCAAGGAGCAAGGTCGGACATATAATTAAATTTATTTTTTATAAAATAAACTAAAAAAAGGAAAAGTTTGAATCTGATTTAAGTTTTGTTTGTGGTTTTTTTAAAAAATATTTATAAAAGTATTATTTTAATAAATAAACTTCAGTTAGAAAAAGAAAAAAAATGGATATCCATTTATTTATAATTTTGCATGTATTTCTATAAAATCTTATGTACTTTTATTGAAAAAAAATGAACTTTTAAATGTATATTTTTTTTATTTTTAAAGTTTTATTATTTTTTATTTTTCAATTTTTAAGAAGTAAATCTAAATTGAAAAAAATTGTAAAGTTGGGGCTAAATATGTTGAATTTTTTAAAAATTAGGACTAAATTGATAGAATCTAAAAATATTGGATAATACCGTTAGTGAGTTAAAGGAGGAGTGACCAAAATATTAAATGTAAATAATATTAGTGGCTAAAATAAAAAATTTTAAACAAAAGTGACCAAAATAGAAACAAGTAAATAATAATGACTATTTTTACAATTTACCTGAAAATAAATTATAGTTTTGACCACTTAATTTTTTGAAAAAAATTATTTAATTACCAAAAATTATTGAAACTATTACAAATAACATTTAATTTATTGAAATATTAGCTTCAAACATTTTAATTAATTAAGATTGAATTGGATTATCAAATGTTACAATTATTTTAATAATATGGTTGTAAATAAATGAAGTATTTTAACATGAAAAATACATATTATTTAAAAAAAAAATCCATTTCTTATTTTTTAAGAATTATCGCGTCACTGTATGGCTGTGTTGGTATGTGTGATTTTGGTTTGGAGATAAGTTGCAAAGGCGATAGTTGCTATCGCCATTAACTGCTTTTGGGGTAGATGTTCAAGTAAGAAAGATTCTGGCACCAGCTCCCTTAAATTTCACAGGGCTTAGCATGCATCTTTTGTTTTATAGAAGAATGGTTTTCTGTATCATTTTGAGATTCATAGGACTTCAAATTAATTGAATTTTTTGTATTTTCTTTTGTTGTTTGAGTGGCAGGTTTTAGAGTTAAGTAAGAATTGTGATAGTTTTCTCCGCTTTCCCCTTTTCCAATACTCTTTTACACAGTAGTTTAATTTGTGATTATCTTATTTCATTCCTGCCCCTCAATTTGGAAAATAAAAATGCATGAGTCTTATTCCCTCGTGTTTTTCAATCTACTATGATATTTCAGGGCATACAAGATGGTGAAATTAGCTTTTAGTACCAAGCAAGTGCATCTACTGCTTCTAAATTTACACTGATACGAACAGACTATGCAACAAGGCAGTCACATTCTCCGATTTTGACTCACCTGGAGCATCTAGTGTTCATTTACACGCATGGCACATGAAAGAAATATCTAATTCCAGGTATTCGCACTCTCATTCATAATGCTGAAGCTTAATATATCATGCCCGTTCGAGCCTGAATTCCAGCAATAACTAAGTAGGGGATAAATATGTTATTTATATATAACATCTGACCAAATATATCTTTTATAATGCACAATGTGATGTTATCTTGTTCCCAAATTTTAGGATGCCCAACCCGTAGCAATGATGCTACTGATTGTTCTGTTGCTGCAGAAAAGGAAGGCTAGTTCACCATCCGAACCGTATCAGAAGAGCAAAACCTTGTAGAATTTGAGTGATTGGAGATGCTAAAGTTCCAGAACTTTCCTTTGGAAGAAACCAAGTTCTCTTCACACAGGAATTCCCAAGAAAACCATTTTTCAATCGTCCGATGAACGTCGTGTACCAGAACATGAGTCGTCGTCCCAGCTCGGGCTAACATGCTTGCAGTGTAGATAGTGGACATCCTGCCTGGTGCTTCTGGTGCGTCCCCAATTGGTCCGTCTACCACCACCACATCCCATTTAAGCTGATACACTTGTTTTGGTAAACTTCTCAATGCCAATTTGCAAGTTGATTGTTGGAGCAAACTAGTGGCAGGAGCACAAGCAGGACTTTCCCTTGCATGCTTGAGCAGTTCGTATGCCTTCTTAGCTGGTACCTTGTACTCAACCTTATAAATATGAGTCCCATTAGAATCAGCATTGATTTCACTTATCTTGTAAGGGTCATCCTCCAGAAAAATAGTGATGCCACCTGCATTAATTGATGAGAGGTTGAGGTATTGGGGTTGAAGACCAAAAATAAGAACGTTACAAGGTGCTTTACGCCTAATGAGATCGGAAAGAAACATGAACTCCTTGGGGGCGACAAGAGTTGCATTGAGGGAGGTTTTATGTGAACCTATGTGTACCCCTGCTGCATTTGATGGAGCTTTCTGTTCCACAGACGACGAGAAAGCAGCAGCTGGAGATGAAGAATGTGAAGTATTGATGGCAATTTTAACAAGTCTGAGTATAGAAAGGCATGCAAGGATGAAAACAAGCAGAGGGAGTAGTTTCTTTCCAGGGAACTTCATCATTCTAGCTGCTCTGCCAAATTGGGGGCTGTTTGAGGCTGCAGTACTAGAAAACTGAACCGAAGGAGTGATTTGAGGGGCAGGGGATTGAGATACTTAGGGTGGCATTTTCTTCCTTAGCTTTTTTTTTTTTTTTTTTTTCCCCTTTTTAGCACTTTACGGGCACTATATAACGTCCTGCTTGCAAAGTAATTGTGGGGTTGTTATTGTGTTATCAATCTTCAAACCATACTGCGCGAGGAAGGAAAATTGATTTTTGGTTTTATTTTAAAGTTATATTCTCAGCTGTCAGCAAGTCACCTAATTGCTGTGGTTGCCACGTTGAGTTTTAGCAATTAAAGCTACTATCCGTATAAAAAAAGAATCATTAAGATTTGGTGTTTACATCATTTTTGCATAAATAAACACGGATTTGCCATTGTTTGATTGGTTTTGTCTTTATATCTTCAACTGTTTTGGTACGAGAAATGGTTAAGTAGGCTCCCTCCAGTTGGTTGCTCCATCAGTTTCCATCATTTGCCTTGCTTATTTGGTACTGTTGCATATTCCATGTCAAACTGTACAGGTTTTTGGTAAGAGTGGGCAATTCCTACATTTATTTTGTATTTTTGTGTGCTTTGCCGATCTTATTTGAAATATTTCATGTTTATCTAAATTTTTGTCCGCTAATATTTTGTTTCCCCTTTTTACGGCTTCTGGCACGTTAGCTATTTTTGTTATGTTTATGTTAGGTTAAAGGAATATATAAGTAATTATGTGTGGTGGTGATTATTCACTTTTATCTCTTAATCATGTTGTTAAGAGTTTAATTCTCGTTTATGGGAATATAGCACATTTTATGGTCAGCCGTTTATTTATTCGGAGAACACTCGTGGCAATGGGATTAGTCACTGCTGTCGGCAAAAAAATAGATATATATACTCTTGACAAATTTCAAAAAATCAATTAAGCCCCTATACTTTTTTTTCATTTAATTGAGCCTCTAAACTTCAAATTTACAATCAATGAAATCATTTTACCCTTAAAGGGTAATTGTTGCCGTTTTGACGATTGTTTTTGCCACATGGCACGTTAAGATTATGCCATGTGGCATAATATGATGCTTTATACTTAAAAAACTATAAATAAATTATAAAAATTATAAAAAATATATAAAATAAAAAAACCAGTTAAGCCCTCAACAAAATTTAGCATCCAATTGAGCCTTTAAAGAATGAAAAATTAATCAATCAAGCCCCTCAATTGTCGTTTACCAAATTTGACCGTTAAGTTTCGCTGACGTGGCTGATAGATCAATCAGACAATGCATGTGGCAATCACGTGTACATCATGTTGATGTGACAAAATGTCACGTCATCAAATATTTTTTAAAAATTAAAAAATCCTAAAAAATAAATCTTTTTAAAAAAATAATTTAAAAATCACATCTAAGATTGATACATGCACGGATAGGGTGAAAATTATTAAAGTTAATTCAACAAACCTGTCATTTTTCAATTTTGAAATATCAATCGACTTGGACGAATTTTTGGATGGGATCCAAGCATTTCTGGACTAAGATGTCTGCATAGTTTCGAAACACATTTTGGATCACTCGATTCCAAGTCTGGGAGTTCAAGTTATAATCATTTTATTGAAAACTGCACAAGCAGAATTTTTTGATGAGATTATTATGGAAAAATATGAGTTTTTGGCTTTAATTTGAGTTTAAATTTGGGTTTGATTTTTAGGCTTAATTTTTATTTTATATGAGTCCAATATTGTATTTTATAGGTTTTACTATTTTATTATTTATTTATTTCGAAATTTAGGATATTTTTAAGTATATAAAGTTGGTTAGGAGTTTTATATTTATTAATCAATATGAAAGTTTAGTTTTAGTAAAACTACTTATTTTTTAGATTAATTAGAGTTTCATTATACTTGAAAGTTTTTTGTTTAGGAGTTTCATTTATTAATAAAATTTTCAACTCCGAGAGTCATTTTCTTTCGTGCAAGATTGCTTTCTTGTGATTTTTAGAAGATATTTTTCTTCTCGGTTGTCTTCAATGAGTCGTGAGAATTCATTCTTCACCATTCAATTTGTCAAGAATTATTTTTTATAGGGCAAATTAGAGCCATTAATTGAATTTATTAATGCTTATATTTCAGAGGGTTCGGTTGGATAACTATCTTCTATCCATATATTCGGTTTATTCAATCTATCTTCCACTTTTAATTTTTTGTTTGTTTACTTATTTTTTTGAATAGTTATTATTTGTTCTTAAATTTCTTCTTTTGGTTGCTTTTGTTTTCTTTGTTTTCTTTATCTTCCTTTTTTAAGTCAAATCCAAATCTTATCGTGTCAAACAACTTTAAAATGATCTTTGTTCGTTACCCCCTATCAATGATGCACCTGGAGACCTATTTGTTCAGGTGCATCTTAGATGTAGTTTTTTAAGTAATTATTAAAAAATTATAAAAAAATTATTTAATATTTTTTGGTAAAAATTATTAATAATTATAAGAAATTATTAAAAAATATTAAATTTATATTAACATGAAAAATATTTAAAATTTATTAAAAACCAAGCTTGGAATGAACTTGGACAACAAGTTGTCTGGGTTCAAATGCATCTGGACAATTACTTGTCCAAGTTCATTGTAGGTATGGCTTTTAATAATTTTTAAACGTTTTTAATTAAATTTAATAAGTTTTTATAACTTATTTTTATATTAATTTTAATAAGTTTCCCATAATTTATATATATATATTTTGTAATTTTATAGTAACTATTTAAAAATCACAATTAGGATGAACTTGGACAATCATATGTTTAGGTTTAAATAAATCTAGACAATTTTTTGTTCAAGTTTATTCTAGATGTGATTTTTAAATAATTTTTTTAAAAAATATTTTTTATGATTTTTATTTTAAAAAAAAAAATTTGGTGATGTGATAAAATATCATGTCAGCATGATGTACACATAACTACTACGTGTTGTACGATTACTCTATCACCCTAATCAACGAAACATAATGGTCAAATTTGGTCAACGCTAACGAAGGGGCTTGATTGATTAATTTTTCATCCTTTAAGGGCTCAATTGGGTGCTAAATTTTGTTGAGGACTTAATTGGTTTTTTTTTTTTTTTTTTTTTTTTTTTGTATTGAGGGATTTTTTATTGATAAGCCTAAAAATTACAAAAATATATAAAAGTGCAAAAAAATTAAAAAATATTATAAATGACTCAAAAATTAAAAAATTATTAAAATAAAAATTATAAAAAATAATATGAATTAAAAATAAAAATTTTAAAAATATGAAAACTTTAAAATATAGAAAATTATTAAAATTATCAAAAATATATAAAAGTGTAAATAATCATAATTTTTTTAAAAAAATTATATAAAATTACAAATAATAATTACAAATTATTCAAAGTAACTCAAATAAATAATAAAAAAATTACAAAAATTATATAAAATTACAAAAAAATCAAAATTTTAAAAATATTTACATTTTTATATACAACCTCGATTGTCACTTGAGTTCTTAACCTATTATTCTACCTTAATTTGCATTTCAAAATCTACCATTAACAATGGACAATAAAGGTGCAAGCTTTGAGGAGGTTCACAATATATGAACACAATAGATAACTTCAAGGGATAAATGATGGTTAGTGTGCAAAAAAATTGTTTATAGATATATTTTTTCATATGTTTTTAGTTTGTTTTATAATTTTTATGCTTTTAATAATAATTTTTTAAATTTTATTAAAGTTTAATATTTTCTTGTTTTTAAATTACTTTATTATAATTCATATAATTTTATAATTTTTGCACTTTTTCATAATATTTTTAATTATTTTTGCACTTTTATATATTTTTATAGTTTTTGCTATTTGTAATATTTTTATTTTAAAAATTTTTTTTATGATTTTAAGTATAAAACATCATATTTTGCCATATGGTACAATCATATAGTGTCATGTGACGAAAACAACTCTAAAAAAATAACAACTACCTTTTTATAGTTGATCGTTAACTTTAACAATTATAGGACTTAATTAATTATAATTTTGAAATTCAGGAGTTTAAAAAGTATAAAAATTTAATTGATTTTTATGAAAAAGTTGAAGTGCTTAACTGCTTTTATACCCTTACGTTATTTCTTGACGTTTTTAAATTACATTTTTTTATAGCATTATTGTGGAAAATAATTTATTTTTTTAGCTTATTGAATTGCCTAAGGTAAATGTTATTATTAGGGTTAAAGACGAATTTTGAAAATTTTTGTAGTGGGTTAAAATTAAATTATAATATTTTAATAGGTTAAAATATAATTATTAAAATACTTAAATTTTAAATTATTTTGTGATTTTTTTCTTGAATTATTTTATTTATGTTTTCCATTACATTATTTATACTTACTTTTTTTATTGCTGCAGGGAATAATTTGAGAAAAAGTAACTTAAAACTTTATTTTTGACAAGTTTTTATAATTTGGATTTTTAATATAGTGCGATTTTAGTATTTTGGCTATAACTTGAGTTATAGACCTTCGTTTTGGGCCCATAATATAATTATTCGAAAGGAATTGAAAAATTTAGCTAAAGTTATTACATGACTCAAGCCAAAAAATACTAGGAAGGCACCTAAAAACGGTATGAAAATTTGACACGAAAATTGCCGAAAAACCTAGAAAAAATTTGCTTTAGATATTCAAGAACAATTTTGTATTTTCTCCATTTTATTATTTCTACCCTATAAATGTACACTACTAGGGGAGACGGGGATATGTATTCAAGAACAATTTTGTATTTTCTCCATTTTGTTATTTCTACCCTATAAATATACACTACTAGGGGAGATGGGGACATATCCTCCTTGAACTTTATTTGATTTTGCATTTTATTTTCTTTATGGCTTGTTAAACTCTTTTTTTCTAGTTGAAGTAATATTCGGAATTTGATAATACAAATTTGTGAGATTAAATTTCTTTGAACCTTTCTCTTCTCTTTGGCGTTTACATGTCTTTTGGTTTAATTACAATTGTTCAGGTTTGTTAAATATTCAGTCAATATTTGATAGCTTAAAATAATTACTTTGTCAATTAAATAATTAGTCGATTGATTGATTTTTAATATTTGTGACAACTATATGATTATTTGTGTAGTGTGAGTATGTGATCTAACTTAAATAAACCTTGATTATGCATTTCTTTGTTACAGTTGAGTCTCTTTCATTCTTAAGGATATTGATAAATTAAATTCCTAAGCAATCGTTATGGGGTTGTTTGTCAATAAGGGAAATAATTAATGACAATTATCTTGATTATCAAGAAAGTATGAATAAATTAAGTTACTAGGAGATCATCGGTAACCAGTTTATTGAAAAACACTAAAATTTATCTTCGCATCAATAATCAAACCTTTAGTCAAACGGAGAATTTACTTTAACTATAGTTTCATCTCGTTGATTTTTTTCTAAAATTTTAATTATTGCTTTCTTTTCTTTTTTCAAATCTTAATTTTAATTTTTAAAGTTTTCTTTATTTTATTTGTTTTAGTTGAAGGAATAAAATTATAATAGATTTTTTTTTGGATTCAACCCTACTTGTAGTTCCTACTAATTATGTTCTTTCAAGTAGGTTTTATTTATGGCGGATTTGAGTATAAATGGTGTCAATAATTTTATCATTTATTAATGACTTAATAGTAAAAAAGGTCCTCAACAAAAAAAATTAAAAATTAATTAAGTCTTCGTGAAAAATTTTGCACTCAGCTAAGCCCCTTAATGATGAAAAATTAATCAATTGGAAAAATTAATCAATCAAGCCTTCCGTTAACATTGACTAAGAATGGCCATTAAGTTTTTTTGACGTGGCTGATGGAGCAATCGGAAGAAGACACATGTCATTTATGTGTATATCATATTATGTTAATATTTCCCACGTCAACAAATATTTTTAAAAAATAAAAAATCCTAAAAAATAAATGATTTTTAAAATAAGTATTTAAAATTTAATCCTAATATAACAAATTTATCTTGTTTTTATGTTAATGTATAAATGTTGAGGTCAAATATGTTGAATTTTTTAGAATTAATACCAAAATGATAAAATATGTAAATGTTAAAGGCTAAATTTATTATTATACCAATCAAAATTATGTACAATTGAGAAATTATATTAATTCTGAGATTAAATACCCTTAGTTGCACACTTTTAAAATTGTTAAGGATTAAATTGTTTCAATTTGTTTTGTGAGGGACTATTTTATTAAATTTTGAGGGATTGTTTAAGGTTTTTTTTTTTTTAAATGTCTGGATAGAAAAGCCGAACCGAAAAGTCCCGCTCGAAGATTTTGCATGGGCCGGTCAGCCCATTTAAGTAAAGAGGGAATCCATTCCTCCATTTTTAGGGTTTTTAAGCCGTAACCGATTGCCGCCAATAATCTTCCTGTTTCCTGTGGAAGTGTAAAAGCTATATCGAGGGGGATGTCTAAATTGGAAGAGAAACCAGAAGCCGCACCGAACGATGCAGCGGATTATGAAGATGAGGAAGAAGACTTGTCGTGGTCATCCGATTCTGAAATCGTCGAGGCATTGGATTATTTGGATTCCAAGGTCGATGACGAGTCCATCGATAGTTCTTTCACGCTTGCGTCGAGGCGGCCTAACGCTCACGGCGGTGTTCACTCTAGGCCTAATTCGTCTGCTCTTCAACCTCTCTCCAACCGTAACCAGAAGTTCTCTAATCATATTCGAGCTTCCCCTTTAGAGGTAAAAATACATTGTCACGATCATTTAAGCTTATTATTATTATTATTATTATTTTTTGTTTCTTCCAATTGGATTACTGAATGAATGGTGTAGGAGTGGGAAGGGAGGATAAATGTTGGAATGTCGAACTCGGTTACAACTGCAATTCGTGAAAGTGTTCGTGAAATGGCCATTGGTAAAACTAAAACTACTGAGAAAGCTGATCGTGCAACTGTTGAGCAGGTGAAATACTCGTAATTGATTGCTCTGAAGATTTTGATGATTTTTTCTTATTAGTTACTAGTATTTTGGAAGATTGAGCTCATCATGAAGTTGTTCTGCAGGCTATTGATCCAAGAACTCGTATGGTTCTGTTTAAAATGCTTAACCGCGGTGTGTTTCATGATATCAACGGCTGCATTTCAACTGGAAAAGAAGTATGTTGTGTGATGTTATTTTAGATGTTAATTGTTCATGCTTCAGTTTGTAAAATTATAGTTTGATGAAATCACGTGATATTTAGTTTGTTCTTTGAACAGGCAAATGTATATCACGCAACAAAATCTGATGGTCAGGAACTAGCAATCAAAGTATATAAAACTTCTGTTTTGGTTTTCAAGTAAGTGGTGTTTTGAAGTGGTGTTTTGATTAGATAATTAGACTTCAAACCTTTTCAATTTTGTCCCAACATTATAGAACATTCCCCCTTTTAATGTGTTAAGAATTAGTGAAGAATTGGTGAGATGAGGGCACTGGATGTAAGCATAATTGTTCCTTTCCATTTGATGGTATTGTTTTTGGATGAATGTTCTTGATTTCATCATAGATGTCAGCTTGCACTTGTGGTCTTTCATTCCATATTTGATGTAGCATTTCACTTTTTGATATCTGCTGTTGTATTTTATTTTTCTACAAGATTAGATTCCGTGTTTTCATGCTAAAGTTTTTGCATGTTAAAAATTGTAATCAATTGGTTTCTGATAATAACTCAAGGGATCGAGATCGATATGTACAAGGTGATTACCGGTTCAGATATGGTTATTGTAAGCACAATCCTAGAAAAATGGTGAAGACATGGGCTGAGAAAGAAATGAGGAATCTTATGAGGTAAAACAAAATTTTAATTATTTCCCGTTTACCTTTGATTCTGTGAACAGATATACATGATTAATTATGTGTGCATCATTTTGCTTGCTTTTTCATGAGTGGAGATGTTTGTTTTGAGTTGCAGGCTTAAGGCTGCAGGAATTAGATGCCCAACTCCATTACTTTTGAGACTTCATGTGCTGGTCATGGAATTCATAGGTAGTGTGAGTTTTTAATTATTATTGCTTTAATTCTCTTCAATAATCAGGACATAGAGAATGGTTTTACATTTTTTAATGCTTTTGTACGAGTTTTGGGTACTAACTGCTAAAACTATGTTACAGGAAAAGCTGGTTGGGCTGCGCCTCGTCTTAAAGATGCGGCATTATCTTTAGACAAGTTGCGTGAATGTTATGTGGAGGTGTGTCCTTATGTTAAGCTACGGTCGCATTATTTTGAGCTACTCAAAAGTTTATAAGTTATATTACTGTAGTTTTCTTTCTTTTCTCTATATGCTGACTTCTTGGCTATTTTCCCCAGATGATAGTTGCAATGCGGACATTATACCAGAAATGCAAACTAGTGCATGGAGATCTCAGTGAATATAACATACTATATTATGAGGTGATGGCTAACTTTTTTCAATTCCTTGCAACTGAAAACAATTTTCTTTGTGCTTTGTTCTGGGTATCTTCTTAGCGAAAACTATAGGCAAAGAGGAAAAAGGGATCTCTAAGTTAACTTTAGTTCATTTGAAAATTTTCCACTTTACAGGGTCACTTATACATAATTGACGTCTCTCAAGCAGTTGATCTTGACCACCCACATGCCCTGGATTTCTTACGTGAAGATTGTATTCATGTTTCTGTAAGTTTATTTTCTCTCTTTAGAAATTTTTTGTTTATCACTTCTTTTTGTATGATTAATATTTATTGGATGTGAGATTGTAACATTGACTGAGTGACTGTAAGAGTTAATCAGTCATTGCCTGGTGCAGGATTTCTTTAGAAAACATGGTGTAGCTGTCATGACAATTCGAGAGTTATTCGACTTCATAGTGGATCCAACTATCACGGATGGCTCTGTGGATAGTTATTTGGAAGAGGTTTGCCTTTTATATCTGAGTTCATACTTTTCCTATAAATTTAGAATGACCTCCATTTTCACGCTTCTACACTGATATCTTATTTCAGGTGCAGCAGAAGATTTTAGCAAGAGGAGACATGTCTGTGGAGGATGAAATTGCAGATTCTGTGTTTGTTCAGGTTTGTTGAATGATAATATAATAAAGCCTACTGTTCTATGGAGCGTATCTAAGTTCCTCCTTTTCTTAACAAAGGGCTTTATGTCAGCCCTCCTGCTTCAGTTTGTTACCAGCTTTTTTTAGATCTTCTGCTAAGATTCTTCTAATGTCATTCGACATTGAAGTCCACAAAAGACTTTCTGTAGTGTCTTCAGCTATTAATGCTTGCTCTAGAAGCTCTCCTCTGTTTGCATACAGAATATTTTGAGAATTTATCATCTGCTTTTTGCAGTTAAATCATTACAATATCAAGATTTCGTTCATCTCCAAGGAGTGATAAATGTTCTAATTTGTTTTCGGGATGTATAAAAAATCAAGTTATTATATTTCTCAAACTGGGCTATATCACAGATTGAAAATTTCAGTTTTGAGGGGTTAAGTCTATATTCTGAAAGGGAATGCATCATACTTGCAATAACAGATAGAAGATCCGGTTGTCTAAATTCTTTTGGTGAATATTAACTTCATGGTTATTTTGTTCCTTTTCTTCAGACATATATTCCCAAGACATTGGATCATGTCAAGAATGTCGAGGAGGATGTAATACGGATAACCAGTGGCAAGGACACCGGAGACTTATATTATAAGACAATTACAGGACTAAAGGAGGCTCTCCCTAAAGATCAATCTTCACCAGTGGAGAAGCAGCAAGGGGATACTAACACAAGACCTGTAGAAGGGTCTATGGGAAATCCATCTGGTCATTCTAATTCTCAGGAGAGCGAGTCTGAAGCTGAGTCCCCATCTGGTTCTGAAACAGATGGGGATGAAGAGAACTTGAGTGGGTCAGAAGATAAGGGTCCGTTATCTGACACTTCGGCACAAGTTGACAAGAAAGCTGCTAGAAAAGAGAATAAAAAGAAAGTCAAAGAGGAGAAGAGGGAGGCTCGAAAGACGAAAGTGCCAAAAGCCGTAAAGAAAAGAAAGAAGAAATTGGCCAAAGCCCACAAGACCAGGTAGTCTTCCTCCATTGAAGGCTTTAAACTTGGGTGAAAGCTTAAAAAGGACAAAAGCTATTTTTGCAGAAGGCAAACTATGGAAGTTAAATCAACTCAGATACAACTGTCTTATGGAGCACTGATAACTTGTTTTTCCCCTTTTTCCCCATTAGCATCGATTTTGTAAATGATTATGCTTTGGTCACTCATGCATGCATTAATGTGCAACTTTTACAGCCAAGGAATCTTATGCAATTCAATTTTTTCCACAATCAAACTTCAATTCATTACTTGTTATGTATGTTTGCATTATATATTTATTTTTAAAGTAATTTTGTCCAATATTTGTGTTCCAATGTTCTAAATTTATTAAATAATTTTTAAAAGATTAAATATAGGTTTTTTTTTTTTTTTGGCTAAAGAGTCTTTAAAGTCTTTGAGTTTTTTTAAAAAAATTAATAAAGTCTTTATATTTTTTTTACTCAATTAAGTTTATGAATGTCGAAAATTCAATAAGTTTTTTTATCGTTAAAGTTAATGGTTAACTGTTAAAAATAATGGGAGCTATTGTAAGGGGTTGTTTTTGCCTTCCTGTAGTAAAATCTATTATTTTATATTTAAAATTATTAAAAATATCATAAAAAAAAAAAAAAAATTATGAATTCAATATGCAATGTCCGGTTGAATTCAATATGCAATATGGATAATGAATTTTAATTTTGTTTTTATTATTTAATTTTTATTTATTTAATTTTCACAAATCAAAAATATAATTATCAATATATTATTTTATGTTTACATATTAAATACACATAATTATATTAATTTAACTAAAAATAAATTGATACATTGATTTCTTTTATTTAATTATCTAATACAAAAAATAAATTGATGTTTATTTATTTAAATGTATGTAATTAACTAAAAAATGAAAATTTATGTGTACATTTGACTACAACCAAAGTTACATACGTATATTATATTGATTTGATGTATTAATAAATTTGAGAATATATTGTTTATAGTCATCATCCGGGATAGAGGGCTGACCTAGCCTTAACCTGGACCGAGCTTTAGGCAAAAAAAATTCAAAGTTACTATCCGACCCGATCGGATCCATATACACCTTTAGAGTGGGTGGTTTCAAGAACCCAAAGTGGTTGGCTCGCAGCCATCATGAACACAGGCCAAGACATCTCGGTAGTCCCTGGAAATGGTGAAAGAATCATACACATTTCCATCACTGCTTTTCTTGTATTCAAAGAGGAGAGATGAGTGATTGTATGCAGTCAACTTCACGAAACCAAAATCTGAATCTTTGTATAGACTCCATGAAGTCTGGGTAGGACCAAACCCTGATAAATGGCTCCCTCCCCCACCAACCACTACGTGAATCGTTCCATTAACAGTACCTGAATAGTGTGATTTTCCCACATGCATGCACTGCCCCTGCATTTTTAGAAACATTAGAACTGTAAGAAGGTTGAAAACTTTTAACTTTGAAATTTGAATCTCAGAAGGAGACTGAAGGCCGGGTATAAAGGATCTGATCTCAGGTGATAAGATTCGAACTCCAACATTTCAACTTAGCGAAACTTATTGGACCCAACCGGGTGACTTTCAGACTTATATTTTGATTAAATGCTATGATGATAGGTTTTGGCCATACCTGGTAAACCGGGCAAGTTCTTTCATAGTTATGGATATGTCCAAAAAATGCAATGTCGACTTTGTATTTCTGCCAAAGTCCTTGCAAGCTTTCCCTTCCCATGGGCTCTCCAAATGAGGCATCTTTCCAATAACTTGAGGAATAACCAAGAACACGATGAGCAACAAATATTAACCAGGGCTGCTTTCTCCGGTCTGCCGACGCTAGGCACTTCTCGATGAACTTGTACTGCTCAGAACCTTCCCTCCAATCATGTTCACTGTCAGCTATACAGAAATGGAACATGCCATAGTCTGT
The DNA here is from genome assembly GCA_020496765.1 of Gossypium stocksii. Classification (NCBI taxonomy): domain Eukaryota; kingdom Viridiplantae; phylum Streptophyta; class Magnoliopsida; order Malvales; family Malvaceae; genus Gossypium; species Gossypium stocksii. The sequence goes on from CM035622.1 coordinate 74,456,729, forward strand.
TGAATACCTGTAAAGAACCGGTAATCTGACTTAAAACAGATTCCTTTCAGGAAACTACAACATGCATACACGAAAGATGGTCTCGAATCTTGATGTTGCGTACAAAGGTAGCTTCCATTAACAATTTATATTGTATTTCTGGTAAATTACTTACCAAAACTTAGCTCTGTTCTCAGCAGGAACATAAAACATGGTCTCAGCTACGACACCACATTCACCACCAGAATCGTTTCCGTCGTAGAATGACCCAGAGTTGGGTGCATCGCGTTCATGATTGCCGCTATTCAAAAAGAAGTAATCTTAGTTAGGATCCAATATAAGCACTTTGCTAATAACTGTAAAGTAATTCTCAAGTGTTACAAAGAGTTCATGCTAATGGGGCATTGCAAACCTTGCAATCATATATGGCACAGTTGATGCAATGCGCTCAACCTGTGATGTGAACTGGTCCCACTGTGAGATATACCCATTTGCATATGTAATGTCCCCTATATGAAAAACTATGTCAATGTTTTTCAAGTCCTTGATTAGTTGATCCGTGGTGTTAAGCGATCCTGGCTGATAATTACTGTATTCGTTTGAACCATCTCGTTCGGCCTGAAAAGTGTTAAAACAATTATAAAATCTCTTCATATTTTATGCTCTATGCTGCAATTAAGTGCCAAATAACATTCAATACAGTTGAAATGATGATATTTGAGTTTTATACATTTAATGAGTTCTTTGATTACAATGGGAGGTTAGGAAGCAACAACTGAAAGTTGAATGTGGTTAGTTGAGAAGCATTTGTACCCAGGGGATAGAGGTCTTGTTACTATATTGCAGGACAAATGCAGTACAGGTACGCTCAAATTTTTTTTTTCGAAGTTCATATATTTGGAGGATTGTGCTCTCACCCATGTCTGAATATGTGTTGAATACAGATGTCAACATGGTACTTCAAGAAGAAAGATTGTATAAAACCAAGACTTTGGTAAGAAAAAGTAAATTGATTGTTCTTCATTTTCCTACTTACTAGAAGGCATGCCAGATTATTACCTTTCCCATGTCTCCAAATATTACAACTCGCTGTAACGAATCCTGCCCTGGATATGGTGAAGATTTGAATGAGTAGCTCTTGCTCCAGACATAAGAACCATCTACGAACTTATGGCCAAGCTTATAAGTGTACCTAAAAGCAAAAATAAACACAGTATTAGGAACACATTGCTCATTCATCATTTCTCTGAGACAAGATGTCAATTGTGGTGCATACACAGAGCTTGGCCACAAATCCTTTAGGAAACTTGTATGAATGAAACCAGGATCGCGCCAACCAACTGTTCGGGCAGGTGGAGCTGCATTTTATCATCAGAATGTTGTTAGATTCTGAATACCACTTGAAACATTCCAAACTAAGAATATAAACTAAATATAAGCTTCACTTAAACTTCATTATCTATTATATAGTTTTGATCTATGTCCTTGTGAATTCTATCAAGAAGTTTACAAATCTTTCACTTCCATAGTCAAGGAAAGATGTATTATACCGCACATATCATTTTGATGAAATGTCAATGTTCCTGCCGGAGATCGAGTTTGGGATTCTCCTTTCATACCCCACTCAACGAAAGGTACAGCTTCGATAACATTATAGCCACTAGTCCAAGTCACTGTCATCTATATAAATTTGTAAGGGAATCAAGGTCAGACATGGATAAAGAGATGATTAGTCAGTGCAGGCCGTAGGACATGGATTGGTTTTTACCTTGACTTGATATCAAAGTCCAAAAATCATGAACAGAAAGAAATAAACTTACTTCATTCCAAGATTTCCCTTGTGAAAGCCGTGGATAAAGTGGTGCCTTTGGGTTAGCAAAACTTATAACATTTGAAACAGCCACCAGTTTTGGCTGCAAGAAATGATCAGTCAAAGAATGGGTGAAATCTGTTAAAGCCAAGTCACAAAGAAGTTCACATGCGTAGACATACATTGGATAACCCGCCTGAAAATAATGCAAACGAAAAATCTTCCCGTTGATTGATCAATTGGAACTTTAACGAAGATTTGCCCGTCTTTTTGTAATCAGCATCGGAATCATTGGAATATTTGTACTGGAAACCACAGATTGTTTAAGGTGTATGGTCTCAATATTAGGCTGAAGAACAAACAATGCTACATAGCAAAATACATACCTTTATTGGGGCTGAACATATATGAGGAAACTGTTCCATATCATCACCGGGTTGACAGATAGACGAGCTGCCATTAATGAATTCCTTTAGTCTACAAATCTAGAATTTGCAGATGAATAGAAGAAAATCTCTTATATGAATTTATTAAAAGAGAAGAATATGATGAACAAGTTTGAAAATTACCTGAAATTTGCAGGAGAGAAGACAGCAATCCAATCATCCTCAGAAGGTTTCGGACATTCAATTTCTACAGTTACCCAATCAGAATCTCCCCCCTAAAAGCAAACCAAGTTATAAGCAATTCCCAGCTGCTTAGAAGTTAGAACACCATGCTTCAGATTTTGAGGAAACCATGAATCTAAAATTATCGCCTATGTTGCTCCAACTCTTCATTCTTCATGAAGTACCCATGTTGAACACTCGTGTCTCACACATATTCAGGCGTGTGAATAAGGATATGACACTCCAAAGACTCACATAATGCATGGAAAAACTTTTAAAAGAATTGAACATGCTCATGTGAGACACATAAGACAATCTGAATAGCAAAACTATCACCCCATAAAACATCAAAAATTCTTGCATTAGTTGAGTTAGTAAGGGTGTGGCAACCAGTTGGTAAAATGAAGTTGTGATTTTGATTGAGGTCATAGGTTCAAAATCAAACAATTCCAAATAGAACTTAGGAAAGGAGAGTGGGTCGAGAAGATTGGCATTCATCAATCAATGCATTTAGTGAAAATTACTTCACCATGTTACCGGATTTTTCACTTTCCCTAAGATGGCATCGTGTTGTTGGCATATTCCAAATGGGTGTGCAGTATACTATGAAAAGTTAAAAATTAGAGATCCGAGGCTGGATAGCATAGATCTCAACATCACTTGTATGTAACAAGTTAACTTTGCTACTCTTGAATCTTAATGGAAGCAGATTCAAACTTCAAAGAGCTAAATTTGTATTAGATTGAAAATTTGAAATAGAACATCTAGAGCAGAAAGTAAAACTATAAAGACTGAGCTAGATTTTACCTTAGTCCCAAGAACAAGCGGGTGTGCCTTAACAGAAGCATTTTCATGAAGTGCATAGACTGCTTTATGGATGGCAATCTTGGACAATGGCTGGACGCCATCGCCATTCCCAGCATGAACCACTGCTGCAGTTCCTGAACCAAATTTCAAACACTGCGATAAGATCGACATTAATAGGAAAAGATATTCCATAGATAAGAAGCTCAAGCTCCTCATTTTCTCAGCTATCTCTTTTGGGAGTGACCAAAATAGTCGAAACCCACTACTTAGAATTCAAAATCCCTGAATATGACCACACACGAAAAAGGGGGATTGAAGTAAAAGATAAGCCGGCCATCGAAGATACGCACTCACCTTACTCTGGTCAACTCACAATTTTATACTATGAATAATTATTGTTACATTAACGAAGCTTTAGTTTTGTCGATTTGTGCCCATAGTTTTCCGTTGACAATAAGAACTGCCTGCTTTCTTTGCCAAAGACTTAAGGGATTAAATATCCAATTTCTTCACCTAAAATCCGCATTGGAGTTGTCAATGAAGCAATTTCCTAGAACAAAAACAGCAGTCTGATAAGAGCTAACCTTCCAATAAATGATAAATAATTTAGATCAAATGAAATTGACTGATTGCCTACAAAAATAGAGCTTCTACAATCCATTGCTGCTCTGAACTCCGAAAAGTTAAAAAGAAAAACACTGGAAGTTGAGAGGGTGCTTTGATTTTTTATTTTCTTTCTTTTTCCTTTGCAAGCCAAACGGAAGTAAGTTTCAGTCAGACTTCAAAAACATTAACGTGGATGTAAAGTGTAGGGACTAATGAATGAACAAATTATCCCTCTTCGCTTTTCTAACAACTAGAAAAAATCGGAGGGAAATAGCGGTACTGGAGCGGTAGTTGTGGTGATCATAGTCAGGATTGGGCTGAGCTCAATTAAAAATTTAAGCTCATTTATCGGGCTCGAGTCGGGTTGAATTTAAAAAATAGGTCTAAAATTTTGTTAAAGTTTGACTCATATAAAAATGTTAAAACCCGGACTCGGCCCAGCCCGTCCGTATTAATTTTTTATATTATTTTATATAATTTTTAAATATCTATAATACATCAAAAATACTAAAAAAATTAAAATAAATATTTCCCAACAAATTGAAAATAAATTTTAAAAAAATATGTAGACTTAAATAACACTAAGATAGATGTAACTTAACAAGCAAATACCTCTAAAATAATAACAAAATTAACAATAAAATAAGTTTTATACAATATCCAAACAATAACAACAAAATAGTAGCAACATAATAGTAATATGGTAGCAAAATAGGGAGAAAAAACAAGAAAATAACATTCAAAAACAAAAAAAAAGTAGATTTTTTTGTCGTTTAGTGAATTCGGGCCGGACCGGGCCTGGGCAGAAAATACCTTACCCTAAGCCTGGCCCATTTTTTAAACTGGCCTTATTTTTTGTCCAAACTCATTTTTCGGGCCTATATTTTTGCCCAAACCCTCCCACATTTTGGTTGGGCCTTCGGGCCGGGCCACCTGGCCCATGCACACCTCTAAGCGGGAGCATACATCATTCACTTAATGCTCAGTTCAAACTCTACTGTTTTCCCACTTTTGTTTCTGTTACCCCATATTTAGCCTTTTTTTGTAACTATGTTAAAAAAGGATTGTATGTCACGCTAATCACAATGTGTCAACTGATCATAATGTGTTATGTGGAAATTATATTTATTTAAAATAAAAATATTATATTTAAATTAAAAAAACCATTAACTTTAATTCACCATTAGGTAGACGTTGATCGACATTGATTTTTTGTTGATTATTATTGACTGGCCATTTAACCGTTGTTGATAATCTACTGATGCTATTAGAACCTATCTTTCTTCTTCTTTCTTTTCCTTAAGTGGTATATACTAAAACCTTTCTTTAATCAGAATGTATCCTACTTCCATAATCTAGAGGCTAAGGTTCTTTTATGATCTTCGTATCAGGATAAGTAATTCAATTTTGCATATTAAGTAATGAATGAGTAAATTTGTATTTGGTAATTGAACAACGAGATTGTAAGTATAAGGTTTCTGTATGGGATTGTTAGCGATTGAAATGATAAGTAATTTGTATGTACAAGAGTATTAATGGTGAAATTATGTTTCTAAGCAGTAGTTGCTACTGGTTCATGATAAATATTTGGATTTGGAGTTTTGAACTGTAGTAAGTGAGAATCATGTGAGTTCTATGTTGACTCCTGCATGTATACTATTCATATTGTGAGTCATCTGTAGGAAATTTATTGAAATAGGGATCCAAAGTCACGATTAGTATAGTATGGGATGATTGGTGCACAAGTATTGAAACATTGAAGTATGACTGAGTATGTATATGTCTGAAATGTATGCTATGAGATGTGAGTTTTCTTATTGGGTGTGTGTTAGTGAAGTAAAAGGTTGAATTTAGATTGTGTCAATACATGAAGAGTTAGTTAAGAGAGTTTGTGTTTGTTCATCGCGGTGTTGTTTGATGGAGTCCGTAGGGACTAAAAACACGAACTTTAATATGAACTTTGAAGAAAAAGTCCATGGCCATGACACCCTCTGAATAAGAACTAAGGAATGGTGATTACCCAATAGGGTTCTTTGCGTGTCCCAAGACGATGATGGGAAAACCTCACGTAATGTGAGTTTAGACAAATCCATACTGTAAAAACAACTAAGAATAGCTTTTGTGGTGAACTATGAAAGAATACCTTTTGTTGCAAAATCTAAAAGGAATGCCTTTATGACAAATTCTGAGTGGAACACCTTGGTGGCATACTCAATATGATTACTTGTATGGTGTATTCTGCTAAATCTATGTGGCATGAATTGTCAGGAAAATTTGGTAAGCTATGGATCTAAATATTTGTCTTCATGGTAAGATATGAGTAAATTCTAGTAGATCTGTATTAAGTATGACCAATATAAGTTGTTAATATGCTCTGGAATAAGAGTTGAATAAAGTCCTAAAGGTATTTGTAATGAAATATGAATATGAAAGTATCTACCATAATGAAATGTTAATATGGAAAGTAAGTGGTATTAAATCTTTTTCTAAAATTATTCTAAATCTAAAATAATGCTATTTTGAATTATGAGATTTTGATAAAGCATGATATAAAGTACATTTGGATGATATATACACTGAATTATCAATATGGACATGTGTACAGAACTGGATCAGGGTATGCTTAAGCGTGAACAAATAGTATTAAATTCTATAAGATATCCGCCATATATATGTATCTGCCCAAGATAATATCAGTAAGAAATTGTTTGAAATGAGAGTATGGGTTAAGGTATGGGCTGATTGGAAGTGGTTTCTAAGGGTATATTCTGTTAAGAAAATATTATGGGACAAGAGAATTATGAAACGGTTGGAAGGATTCTCCAGTTAATTAGATATGAAAGATTTAAAATAATAAGGGTGTGATAACTATGTATAAAGGAATGATAACACTGTGATGGTATCAGTTGTAACAAATGGTGCAGAATATGGTTGACTCATACCAATTCATACAAGATTGCAAAGCACCTATAAATGTATGGTCATAGTGAGTTCGCTAAGTACTATTGTACTTACAAAGTTTGTTATTGTTTTTCAGGTATGTTGAAAAGAGACTTTGCCTGAAGAGACAACACTAGGAGTACGCCAAGTTGGTAGAGGAGTGGGCTATTATGCATACAATGGATATGTGGCATAACCTTGAACATTGCCTTCAAGTCTGTCTTGAAATATTTTCTAACTTGTAAATATTTGTATCCAATATGATGTAATAAGTTATTTAACATACATTTTATTTTAAATTTCCAAATTTTGAGTTTTTCTTCTAAAACTACAAATAATAGTTTTAAAATAAATGAAAAATTGTAAACTATTTTTGGTTAAATGTTTGTATCGTTTAGTAACACTCAAGATTTGAACCCGGCGAATTAGGTCGGGTTTAGGGCGTTACAACTATTAGAGTCTTCCTCAGAAATTTTATGTCTTCACAGCCCCAGAGCATTAGGGCTCAGTATTATTACCGTGGTCCTTACCCTTGTCACAGTGTCTTTAAAGAAGGTTTCCAACGCATACAACTTTAGTCTTAGGAGCTCAGCGAAATTTATGCCCTCTCTAGACTAGATTTATCCACTACTTTTCGGTATATTTGGGTGGTTTTGTTGGCAATTCGGCTTTGGCATCCACTTCCTCTTAAGAAAGCCCAGTTTGGCTAATTAAACCCTTCGACTAACCCCTATTTCCATTACATGTACACCACTGCGTACTTGCTTATGCTTGTTTACTTTGCATGGAATCCGCAGCTTTCCTTGCAGACTTCCTTGCAGACTGGTTTGTGCGTATACTACGAATACCACTTTTTCCTAGGGAGCTTTTTTTCTTTCCACCTTATCTGGGTTGAGACATAACTTGGGCTTCCCCTTGTCTAGTGTCCCAATGGGCTTCCCCTTGTCTATTGTCCTAATGGGCTTCCCCGTGTTTAGTGTCCTGACAGACCTCATTTTGTCTAGTGTCTTGACAAACCTCCATTTGTCTAGTGTCTTGGCGAACTTCCCCATGTTTAGTGTCCCAACGTAACCTTCCTTTGTCTAATGTCCCTCTGAACTAACTATGATGTTGTAGCATCTTTCAACTATGGCCTTACACAATATATGTAATAGCCCAGTTTAGACCCTAGTCGGAATAGTGTTTCGGGACCACATATCCTAGTATGAAAAATATTTTAATATTTTTTGTGTCTGTGATATATGAATTGATATCTGTGAAATTTTTGTGAATTAATTTGTCCGCTTGAATGCTTAATTTACAAAAAGGATTAAATTGCATAAAAGTTAAAATTAGCATACCATATGATTAGTGTGTTTAATTGAAATAGCTTTTGATTTATAATGGCCTTATGTGGCAATTGTACCATTATGATGGATAGTGGTCATAAATAACCTTGAATTATGCATTTTTTATGTTTATAAATGAAGGATAAAAAGGTAATTGTTTTATTAATGAAATCATAATAAAATGAATATATGAAAATATGGCCATTTTATCATCCATTATAGCCGATTATACAAGAAATAAAAGAAAGAAAGCTATCCTAGGTTGCAGCTAGAAGTTTTCTTGATTAAGGTATGTATTTGTTTCGATTTTTGATGATTTTTATGTTTTTGTGATCATTGCTTCGTATTCTACAAAGCCCATGCTTAAATTTCTATTTTTGTTAAAGATTTCATGAAAATTTATTGTTGATTTTGTGAGCTTTAAAGTGTTGATTGATGAATTATGGAAGTTTGATATGAGATTAACATGTTTTACCATGAATTTTTGATGAATTTAGTCAATTTGGGCTAAATTATGAAAATGAGATTTTGGGAGGACTAATTTGTGAAATAAATGTGATATATGGGCTTAATTGAATATCACTGAAATTCAACTAGGCTTAAATATTGTGAATTTTGGTGAATTTGATGATTTTGTGAATTAGGGACTAAATTGTCCAAATGAGAAATTGTTGGGGTTATTTTGTAAAATGCCCAAATTATGTGTTTTTGGATTGAATAGAATAATTTGGTGAATAAAATAGTTAAATTTGAATTTATTTAGATCAAGAAGCAAAGAGAACGAAATTAGATCGGGAAAGTCGAAAGTAGTTGATTAGCCGATCGTAATCGTCCAAATTCATACGAGGTAAGTCAATATACAAATAAATGTGTTAAATTGAATTAGATTTGCTATTATGTTGATTGAATGGTGTTAAATGGTTATGAAAGCTGAATATGTGAAATCCGAAATAAGTTCTGAGCATATGATCAAGTCCGAAAAGCCCCATTCGAACTTTAGGAATAGTTAGGATACATATGTCATGACATAGGATCCGATATCTGTTTGTGAGTAAGTCCACGTTTGGGACGTTGGCATCGATCTGAGATTTACGTGTAAGACCATGTCCGGGACATTGGCATCGTATTTAAATTCGTATAAGACCCTGTTTGGGACAGTGGCATCGATATCTAATTACATGTAAAACAACGTCTGGGACGTAGGCATTGTATGACCTTTTCTGAGTTTTCTGTGTATCCTTTTTGATTCTAAATGGTTCAACGGGTATTCTGAGAAAATGAATAAGCGTACGAATATGCTTCTGATTCCTGTACGTATAAAACATGTTCTATGTTTGAGATTGAAAGATAGCATAGGTTTAATGGTGAGCTTATGATATATATAATGGTATGAGAATAAATGTGGTACATGATCAAATGATATTTGTGAACAAGTGAATTATATGAGAAATGTGAATCTCTAATTGATTTTTTCCATGAATCACTTGATTAGATTAAGCTATGAATGTGTTTTTAGACAATTTATTTGTATATGGCTTACTAAGCTCCTAGTAGCTTACTTTGTTTATGTTTGCTTTATTTTATTGATACCGAAGCTACTGAAAGTTCGGGGATCATCGAGGATCGTCATCACACTTTCCATATTGATTTTGGTATCTTTTGAAAATGAAAAATGTTGAATTATGGCATGTATAGGCTAGATGAGGTTGAATATGTTTTGTGATGTATATAAGTTAAGCCATGTGATATGACTAAAAAATGGTTATGTTTATGCTTGCTTTTGGTATGTCACAAGTGGCGTATTTTGGTATGTTTGATGTTGCTTACTTGGTATAATGAGAAATCGACATTTTGGTATGAAAGTGTTGGAAAAATGGTAAGTTTAGCCATGGGATTGATGTGGTATTTTGTGACTTATGTTACATGAGTTTATGGTATGAAATTGGTTGAGATTTGGTATGATTTTGTTTGAAAATTGAATGTGATTTGAGATGAGAAATATTTGGAATAAATGATGAATGGTTTGAGTATGTTTTGGTTGAAAATTGTTGGTATAAATGTTTTGGTTTTGGCTTGTAGGAATGAGCCATAAAAGGGTGGCAAAGTTGGCTTTTCAAATGACCTATTTTTGTCCACACAGGCAGAGACATGGGTGTATTCTCAGCCGTGTGTGACACACGGTCATAGTATACGGCCGTGTGTCCCCTGGAGTACCTTTTGAACTAAGTCAGTATACCCTACATGAATGATACAGCCTAGGCACACGGACGTGTCTAGTGGCCGTGGGTGACACATAGGCTAGTCACATGGGCGTGTGACCGACCGTGTGCACAAGTCAGTAGCTCCCTTAATTTTCACATGGCCGAACACACGGGCATGTCTCGTGGCCGTGTGAACAAGTCAGTATGTATGCCCTATTTTGCCACTGCCTAGACACATGAGCATGTCTGGTGGCCGTGTGAGGCCCACGGCCTGACCACACGGGCCTGTGACCTCAACAGTCCTGAAAAATTTCTAAGTTTCAAAAAAATTTCTAAGTGTTCGATTTAGTCCCGATCTTCTTCTAATGCATATTTAAGGTCTCGAAGACCTTCATAAGGGACTTATTGATGATGTTCGATATTGATCTGATATTTATGATAGAGAATTGTATGTAAAGTTCTGATTTGTCTGGTAATTCCTTTAGCCCTGGGCCGGCGTCAGATACGGGTTAGGGGTGTTACAATATAACCCATGTTTACCGTCTCAGCGGACTACAGAAGGATGCCCTAATGTCTTTTAGTTATGGTTTTAGTCCTACTTAGCCATTTTGACGTGCTTCCATATGATGCTATAGCGTCTTTCAGTTATGGTCTTACTAATTCTTGTCATGATGCCATAGCATCTTTCAGCTATAATCTTACTCATTTTTATCCTGATACTATAGCATCTTTCAGCTATGGTTTTACTCATTTTAGACAAATAGCCTCTAATCGGTCCCAAGGCCTAGTCTTGATATTTTATTCACTCTCCATGTTGTTTTTCATCCATTCCTCCATTCGCTGTCATATACCTTGATGCTTAAACACCCCAATGCCCCTTTCGCAAGGCGCGAAGCTTCGTACATCATGGTTTGCATTCAGCAAAACTGTATGGCAATATCTAACAGAGTCTTCTATTTTTCCCTTCCTAACTTCATCTAATCTTGACAAAAACTCCTTACCAAAGTTCATTTGTAGTACATGAAATTTAATAATGGAACATCATAGATCATGCCTACTGAACTAACAAGGTAGATGCTAATAACTCATGCAAACTTTCAACATACTTAGTGCTTCTGAGTTGGAGTACAGAAACTCACCTTGCTTTCTTGCCTTCTAAGCTTAGCTTCTTCGAACACCAGTGCCTCCTTCTTTCTAGTAGCTAAGCATAACAACCATGCATCTGTTAATCAAAAGGTGTTCAACCCTTAAGACCCATTTCACAATTACCGGAAACTTTAAGTTTTCTTACTTTACTTCCTTTCTTCAATCTACAAATTCAAAAGGTTAAGGAAACTTACCAGTTCCCAATCTTTCTACTTCTAGACTCAGATCCGTATGATGGCTGCAACATACAGAATTTCGTTCAACTATATCCTCTTTTTCTTTAAAGCGACTAAAGAATACGATGTTTAGAGAAAAAAGTTTTGGAAGCAGAATTAAGAGGAGTTCCATTCACACACACACGCACGCACGCACATACGTACGCACGCACACACACACACACACCCCTATATATATAATCCCCCCCACACACATCTACACACACACCTATATATATAATCCCTCGGCACAGCATCTAGAGACCATTATCGCTACTCAATCTTAATTATTATGTCTCCCACTTCAAAGCCGACTGATTATATCCTAACCGAACTAGGGTTGAGATACAACTATTTGAATTTCAGACACGAAAATTTCTGATTTACCTAGTGGGGTCCTACAATTCACTAATCCTCTTGATTTAGTCCTAATTTTCTTTAGTTTTAGGCTAAATGGTGATGTCCAGGTGTTACATGACACCACCCTTTGGATGTCGCGACACCAACCTTTGAAGTTGCAACGTTGAACCCCAATGTTCCAACATCTAATTGATATAGTTTGAAAATTTTTACAATTTGGTCTTGGAGTAGTGAAGCTTGTTTACTATCTTGGAGGTTAAGACATCAAACCCTTGATGTCGTGACATCAACTTGAGATATTTTGAAAATGTTGCATTTTGGTGTTCCAACGGTCTTAGGTTAACAAGAGTGCTTTCATAATCTCGTATAAATCCCGGTTCAAAAAAGGTATTGATGTAATGGTTTTATGATCATTTTATTAAAATTAATTTGTTGAATTGATGGAAAATATGTTTTTTTAAATAAAGCTACTCCAACAACAAATGTAATATCATGTAGATCGAATCTGATGACCAGGTTGGGCTAGAGGTGTTACATTATGTGCATAATTCCATTTAAATCAGAGTAAAACAAATAAAGGAAAAAAAAAGAGAAAACCCTGAGATTTTGGGGATCTAAGGTCATTTGCGTATTCTATTCTCCTTAACAGTGGTGCAAGAAATAGACCACTACTGCCTGCTTCTCAACAACGTAGAAAACATACCATCTTTGACTACTCTTTCATGGCACGGGAAATAGACCATCGCCTATTTGCTCCTCAATGGCACAAGAAATAGACCATCTTTGACTACTCTTCAACAACTTATAAACTAAACCATTCTCATTACTTTTCTCTAAATTTGTTTTGTCATATTTGAATATGCTCTATATTTGGAACATTTTTCCATGAAAGAATTGTTGGAAAAATTACATTTTATGGGAACTTTGAGGCATATTCTCAATAGGTAAAAGTGGAAAGTTGAATCATAAAATTATCGTTTCATATTCTACTCCATAACACCTTCACAACGGTATATCATATGCTCAAAATGGTTGAGTGATGAATGAGAAATTGATGCTCAATGTAATCTACTTGGAAATATTTGTTGAGGAAAAGTAAAAGCTTAGATCCCACATTGGTTAAATACCAAGTGTGAGATGTGTATATATATGGGAACCCTTTTAAAGGGTGATTAAATGACTAAGCTTGAAACCTTGCCTCGCACAGGAGGGGTCTAGGTCCAAACCCGATGAGGTTGGGGCGCATCCGCACGAAGTGGTCGACGTGAAATATCCAGACCAGTCAGACCCAAATGGGGCAGTAGATATTTTAGTCCAACACAAAATTATTTTTCCTTAGCAGATATAATCTGTTTATATAAGGACATTATCTTATTTATTTGATTCCAATCAATTTTAAATCAAACTGATTTGTTGACTTCTTAATGGAAGATTTTGCGGATATTTCCAAAAAATTCCACATTTCTAAATGCCTATAAAAGGCTTTGTGTTCTGTAGATTTTTTCTTACTCTCATACGTTCTCACACCGAAATTCTTTTGCTCTCAAAACTCTTATTTTTCTTCTCCATATTTTTCAACGTTTTGATGATATAAAAAGGCAACGTTCGTTTGTTGATCGCTGCAAAGGTGCTACTGCTTTGATCATTATTGTTGTTGTATCCTGGGAGACATTCGACCAATGTTTCTCCAGTTACCGTAGGAGCGATGGAATCTGTCTTAAGAAAATTGTTTTTAATAGGCCTCAACGTTTAGTAAACTCTCTATTCTCCATCTTGATTTCAACTTTTGTTACAGTTTTGATTATTTTTTGTATTTGACAAATTAAATATAAATAATTCTATTTATATATTTTATTTTATATATGTTTATTTATATTTATTTATTTATTCCCTAACGTGTTTTGTCTAACAATCTTAAGATAAACTCTAATATTTGCAATTTTCTAATCTGAGACAGACGAGACACCAAGGCGAAAATAAATAAATAAAAATAAAATTAATAAAATATATTTTTTATATTTCTAAAAGTGAATAAAATCTGTTTCAAGATTTATTCCTACTGTTCAACGGATTTTATTCCAAGTTTATTTTTTTCCAAAACAAGTTTTTAAATTAAGATAAAATTAGTTTCGGGATTTATTTTCGCCGTTCAATGATTTTTTTTTGAGTTTATTTCCAAAACAAGAAATTAAATAAAATCTGTTTCGGAATTTATTCCCCCGATTAACAATATTTTATTCGATTTTAATTTTATTTCCAAATTAGAATTCATTTAAATAAAATCTGTTTCGGGATTTATTTCCGTCATTTAAGAAGATTTTATTCAATATTAATTTGTTTCCAAATGAAGACTTAATAAATAATTTTGTTTTGAGATTTATTCCCGCCGTTTAACAGAATTTATTTTGAGTTAATTAAATGATTTTGTTTCGGGATTTAGTCCTGCCGTTTAACAAAATTGATTTTGTTTTGTTTCAGAATTTTAATTCTGCCATTTAACAAAATCAAAAGGAAATTTTCTGTTTATTTTTTGGCCTAATTGTGGCTATAAATTGTGAATTAAAAAGAAAATTTATCAATGGTGAAATTAAAAATACAACATGAGAATTCATGTTTAGGATTGGTTCTTTGAAAGACTTGGTATTTAAGTGTGCCGAGTGCACTACCTTTCTTTTAGGGTTACCTACCTAGTGTATTGTTTTATTTTTTTTAAACCGTATAAATTTTTTTTTCAAGTTTTATTAGATTCTTGCTGTCTAACAAAAGTTGATAATTTTCTAATTTTGATTCTGTTTCTTGACAGAAAATAGAAACTCCCATCAATGCTATGGAAGGTATGGACTTATGCGTTGTGATTTTTGAAGTCAACATGGTTTATTCAAATTTAAGAGAATGGTGACTTGATACAAGTGCCACATGTCATATTTGTTGTGACGAAGACTCTTTCTGAGTTGGAACCTTGTGAAAATGTGGAGAAGCTCTATATGGGCAATGCTGCAACTTCCAAGATCAAAAGGAATGGTACTGTGGTTTTGAAGATGACTTATGACAAAGAACTCAAGCTTCAAAATGTGTTGTATGTACCTGACATACATAAGAACCTTGTTTGTGGGACACTCCTTAGTGTACACGACTTTAAGATGGTGTTTGAATCCCAGAAGATAGTTTTGTCTAAGGGGGGGAATGTATGTGGGAATGGGATATGTATTAAATAATATGTGAAAACTTAATGCAATCTCCGTAAAAGCAAAGACAATGAATAAAACTGTCGCTTCTTCCTCTGTTTATATGCTTGAGTCATTTGATTTTTGACATGGTAGGCTCGGACATGTTAATTATGATACTTAACGTAGATTAACTAACTTAGAGCACATTCTTTCATTTCACATTAATTATAAACATAAATATGAAACTTGTGTTGAGACAAAATTAACAAGGTCTTCAT
The DNA here is from genome assembly GCA_020496765.1 of Gossypium stocksii. Lineage (NCBI taxonomy): Eukaryota > Viridiplantae > Streptophyta > Magnoliopsida > Malvales > Malvaceae > Gossypium > Gossypium stocksii. Next base: position 74,472,174 of record CM035622.1, read on the forward strand.
TTCAAACTGTTAAAAAAAGCATAGAACCACTTGATCTAATACATAACGATGTTTGTAACTTAAAGTTTGTTCAAACGAGAGGAGGGAATAAATATTTTAATACCTTCATTGATGATAACACAAAATATTGCTATGTGTATTTGCTTAAGAGCAAAGACGAAGTTATAGAGAAATTTATTCTCTATAAGCAGGAATTTGAAAACCAACTTAATAAAAAGATTAAGATGGTAAGAAGTGATCGTGGTGGTGAATATGTTGAACCATTCGGTGAATATTGAGCACAATATGATATTATTCATGAAGTGACACCACCATACCCTCTTCAATCAAATGGAGTAACCGAGTGAAAAAATCAGACTCTAAAGGAAATGATGAATGCATTGCTAGGAAGCTCTGGGTTATCACAAAACATGTGGGGGGAAGCTATTATATCAGCTAATTACCTTTTAAATAAGGTTCCCCATAAGAAAAAGGACAATACACCATATGAGTTATGGAAAGATAAAAAAACTTCCTATAACCACTTGAAAGTGTGAGGGTGTCTTACAAAGGTAATGGCTCCATTACCAAAATAAATGAAAATAGGTCTTAAAACAGTGGATTGTATTTTTATTGGCTATGCATATCATAACAATGCATATAGGTGTCTTGTGTATGAATCGAAAAATCCTAACATTCACAAGAATACTATATTGGAATCAAAGAATGTTTCAAAACATTCTTTGAGAATATCTTCCCTTGTAAAGCTAGAAAAGTTGATTCAAGTTCAACAAAATAAACTTTAGAGCTATAGATGAAAATAGTCCTGACAAAGCTAAAATTGAGATAGAGCCAATGGGGAGTAAATAATTAAGGGTAGAAAAATATTTTGGATCGAATTTTCTAACCTTTATGCTAGAGACCAAACCTCAAACGTATAATGATGCTATACGATCACCTAAAAACATCTCATGGAAAGACGCTATTAAAAGTGAAATTGATTCTATCATGCAAAATCATACATGTGAATTAGTGGATCTTCCTCTAGGGATTAAACCATTAAATTCTAAATGGATTTTTAAACGAAAAATGAAAGCAGATGGAACAATTGATAAGCATAATGCTAGATTGGTTATAAAAGGTTATAGACAAAAGGAATGCTTTGACTACTTTGATACTTTTTCTCTAGTATCTAGAATAACTTCCATGAGGATGATACTTGCAATTGTCACCTTGCAAAATCTAAAAGTACATCAAATGGATTTTAAAACAACTTTCTTAAATAGAGATTTTGATGAAGAAATCTACATGGTACAACCTAAGGGTCATGTAGTTCCAGGACAAGAAAGGAAAGTTTGTAAATTGGTGAAGTCTTTATACGGACTTAATCAAGCACAAAAACAATGGCATGAAAAGTTTGATAATGTTATGATGAAAAATGGCTTCAAGATTAATGAGTGTGAAAAATGTGTGTATGTCAAAACTACTAATGTTTGATATATAATCCTATGCTTATATGTTGATGATATACTCATTGTTGGAAGTAACAATGAAATGGTCAAATGTACCAAAGACATATTAAATTTAAGATTTGACATGAAAGATATGGGACTAGCTGATGTAATTTTGGGTATCTAAATTAAAAGGTCATCTGAAGATCTCATATTGACTCAGTCACACTATGTGGACAAGATTCTTATGAAATTTAGCAATGATGATTCCGGTATAGCCAGAACTCCAATAGATATAAGCCAACATCTGTCCAAAAATAGAGGTGAAAACATTAACCAAGTGGAATATGTTAGGGTTACAGGCAGTCTAATATACCTTATAAGCTGTATTAGACCAGATATTGTTTTCATCATAAGTAGTTTAAGCAGATTCACAAGCAATCTAGGGGAAAACCACTGGAAAATAATTGTGAGGATACTGAGATATCTAAGATATACTCGAGACTATGGATTACATTATTCCAGAGATCATACTATTTTAAAAGAATTCTCAGATGCCAGTTGGATATTTGATATTCAAGATACCAAAAGCACAAGTGGATATGTCTTTACATTGAGAGGAGGAGTTGTGTCATGGAAATCCTTAAGAGAAACGATTATAACCAGATCCGCAATGGAATCTAAGTTTGTAACTCTAGACAAATCTGGATAAGAGGCATGATGACTTTAAAACTTCTTGGAGGATACTCTTGACTGGCCAAAGCATGTTCCCACAATATGTATATATTGTGATAACTAAACAACAATTGGTAGAGCATAGAATGCAATGTATAATGGTAAGTTGAGACATATACGTCGTCGACACAATATTGTTAAACAACTGATCTTAAACGGAGTTATCTCTTTTGATTTTGTAAAATCAAAAGATAATATTACGGATCCACTAACTAAAGGTTTAAATCGAGATCAGATTGATAAAACATCGAAAGGAATAGGACTAAAGCCCATGAAAATTGAAGGCGCTATGTGAAGGAAAACCCGATTTAGTTGTTTGGAGATCCCAAGATCTAGGTTCAAAGGGACAACCTAATTGCATAGATCTTGTGAGTTCATTGTGGGGGTTCTTATCCCAAGTCCGTTCTTATAATGTAAATATTGACTAAAAATGGGAGACGTTAAGCAATGCTTTTAATTACTATTGTGTGTTTCGATAAGCCGAACAACATAAATTTCCTGAAGTGGGGCTACTTCAAGGAGACTATTGGGGCATAGTTCTCTCAAACTCTTACAGAAATAGGAGATGTTCACGGCTATATGAACATACCCATGAGAATTAAAACCTTGCCAGGGAGGTAGTTGTGTGAGGTATATCATCTTTACACAAAAGGCAGAATAGTTCAAGGACATCACGTCTACTGGTCAGCTAGTAAAGTAAATATACTTTCACAAGGGAAGGTTTAAGGGTGGATACCTACCTATCCTATACAACTATCAATTGTAGATTCTATTACCACATCGAGTTAATGCTTTCGATAAAACTATCAATTTTTATTTATGTAGGGGTTGTTGGAAAAGTTACATTTTATGGGAACTTTGAGGCATATTCTCAATAGGAAAAGGTGGAGAGTTGAATCATAAAATTATGGTTTCATATTCTACTCCATGGTACCTTTACAACGGTATAACATATGCTCAAAATGGTTGAGTGATGAATGAGAAATTGAGGCTCAAAGTAAGCTACTTGGAAGTATTTGTTTAGGAAAAGTAAAGGCTTAGATCCCACATTAGTTAAATATTAAGTGTGAGATATGTATATGAAAGGTGATTGAGTGACCAAGCTTGAAACCTTGTCTCGTGCGTAGGGGGATGCAGGTCTAAACCTGACGGGGTTGTACGCACTCGCACAATATGGGCGACTCGAAATGTCCGGACTGGGCCCAAATGGGCTTATGGATATTTTTGTCCAACACTATAATCTCCTTATATAAGGACATTATCTTATTTATTTGATTCCAATCCTTATATAAGGACATTATCTTATTTATTTGATTCCAATCAATTTGATTTTAAAATTGATTTGTTGGCTCCCTAGTGGTAGATTTTGTGAATATTTCCAAAAATTCCACCTTTCTAAATGCTTATAAAAGACTTTGTATTTTGTATAATTTCTTCTCCATTTTTTCAATACTTCGATAATAGAAAAAGGCAACGTTTGTCCATTGATCGCTTCAGAGGTGCTACTGTTTTGATCAATGTTGTTGTTGTATCCTGGGAGACATTCGACCAACGTTTCTCCAAGTACCATAGGAGCGGCTGAATCTGTTTTAACGAAACTGTTTTTAACAGGTCTCAACATTTAGTAAAATCTCTATTCTCCCTTTTGATTTCAACTTTTGTTACAGTTTTGATTATTTTTCATATTTGATAGATAAAATATGAATCATTCTATTTATATATTTTATTTTATATATGTTTATTTATTTTGTTCGATAACATGTTTTGTCCAACAAGAATGAGAGAAACATGATTGAGAGAATGGAGAAGTAGTTGAAAAGAGAGATTTAAATGATGGGCTTGATGTACAAAATTGTTTATCCGTCATTTTTTAAGGCTGTTTTTAATTTTTTTTTTCTATAGATTTGATGTTAAATGAAAAAAAAAAAAAGAGTTTTGCAGATTTGAAGTTAAAATTAAAAAAAAAAAGTTTTTTTTGAGAAAACATAATCGTTTGAGGGTAAAAAAGGCGAAGAAAATTGAAGGCTAAAATGTTATTATTATTATTATTTTGTTCGAGATTGAAAAAAAAAAAAAGGCACAGAATATATACTGAATTACATCCATCTAAACCATTTTGGATCATAGTTGACAATGAAGAAAGGTTGTAAATACGAAAAATCGAAAATAAATGTCTTGCTATTTCAATTCTCTTCTCCTTACCACCACCTTCAGCCCACCTGCCATATGAGCGGTTAAGAGAGGAACAAGAACCGGTTCTTCCTGGCATACTACTCTGATCTCGAACCGTCTCAATATTGAAGCCACTACATACTTCATCTGAATGAACGCCATTTCTTTCCCAAGGCAAACTCTTGGACCCGCCTGAAACACCGGGAAATTGAAAGCGCTTACTGCCTTCAGCAACCCATGCTCTGCACCCGGTTACTCGAACCACCGGTCCGGTTTAAACTCCAATCGGTCCTTGCCCCATAACTCCTCCATCCTCCCCATTCCGTAGGGGAAATAGGTCACCCTGTCTCCTTTCCCGACAAAAGTCCCATCGGGTAAAACGTCGTCGTTTACTGCATGCTTTGAATCCCATGCTACCGGCGGGTAAAGCCTCATTGACTCACATAAACAGGCTTTAACGCTATTCATGTCCTTTAACACCTGGAAATCCAATCGTTTTTCGTCATTGCCAACCATTGATTTCACTTCTTTCACCATCATTTCCTCGGCGTTTGGATGCTTAGAAAGCAACCAAAAGAGCCAAGTCAATGCCGAGGAAGTGGTGTCTCTTCCAGCCATGATGAAGCTAATCATCATATCTCTTACAACTTCCTCGTCATGCCCAGCCGACAACAACCTCGACAAAAGATCTTCTGTTTCAGCTGATGTTTCAACTTGAAGAGCCCTCTTTTTGTTTCGGATGATCTCCAAAACGCATCCATGGACGAATTGAACTGCTTGTTTCAGTTTCTTTTCTGACCCAATGTTAAAAGCTCTCTTCATTTTCCATACAAGAAACATGGGTGCCATCCCTCGCATGGCGCTGATCTCCGATGCGCTATCGAAAGCTTTCACGAGAGGCGGCACTGGTCTCGAAAGATCCAAGCAACAAGGGTCTTGACCGAATGATACTTTACTGACAGTATCGAATGCAAATCGTCTCAATACATCTTGAAAATCAATAACTTTCTCAGTCAACATGGCTTCTTCAAGCAATGGTAACAGCCGATTCTCAACCTCTTCGTGAAGCGATTTCACCACGAATTCTCTCAATGATTTGGTGCTAAACTCATGGCTAGCTAGGTTCCTTTGAGTGCTCCACAACTCCCCATCCACATTAAATATCCCACAACCAAGAAGATCACCGAGGATTTCAGTGAATGGCTTGCCTTTAGTGAAATTATTGAAGTTGGTCTTGAGCATGTGCTCGACGTTAGCCGGGTTCGCCGTCACAACCGTACGACGTGCACCAAGTCGACTCACCACGATAGTCTGGCACGGAGACTCGGATAAAAGCTCAGTGTACCAATCTAAGAGACGATATTGGTTCTTGTAGAAAGAGATGAGACTACCAAGAAAAGGATACGAACGAGGCTCAGTATTGGAAGACATTAAAACCGATTTCTTGGCGTAAAAAGACTTTGATTCTCGCATGAAATAGACAAAGAAAGAAAATAAGAAAAACCCTAAAGCAAATAGCAAGAGGAAACAGAAAACCATGGCTGCTGCAGCAGATTAAGGAAAAAAACAGAGCAAAGCTTATACGGTTTGTAAAGATTAACTGAAGGAGTGGATTAAGCCTTAGGGTGTTCTTTGGGCACGGCAAGAGAGAGAGAGAGAGAGAGAGAGAGAATGAAAAAGTACATTATAATATTGATTAATATTACATAAAAAAGAAAGAGAAAGGGAGAGAGTGGCAAAGACCGACCAATAAAGCTATGGAAAATTAGCTAGCTGACTTTAGGGTTTAATAAGGAAAGAGACGAATTAGAGATGGGATATCACATGGTTCTCGAGCTTAAATTTGGAACTCACTACGGCGTGCTCACTTTTGTCAAATTCAGTAAGTAAATGTACATGTATTTAAATCAATATTTTATTTAAATTTTTAATTTTCTCATCTAACAATCCTGCATCAATTTAAAATTATCAAAAATAGATAGAATAATTTTACCATATTTGATTATTATATTATTTTAAAAAAATTATTCATACAGATTTCACATGCATACTTACATTATGGGTATGCTATAATCTAATATCTATAATTATACGAAGCCTTTGACTGAGTTAGTATCACTATTAATTAGGCACTAATTTAATTGGAAATTTATTAAAATACAATTTTATGTACAAAGTATGTTATATTATTATAAGGATGTGATGTCTTTTTACATTTTATAATTTAGTAAAAATTTAATCTCAATAAGATTTGAACCCATGAAACAATTAATTTTAAACATTTAACTTTATTCAACCAAAACATTATTTGATTTTTGGAAGAACTTTTAATCAATATATTTATTATATAATTTTTTCACTCATATCCTAAGAGTGTCATAATCTAGTGTGTTTATATATATTATATAGAAACATGAACTTGGAGAAACTTTAAATCGATGAAGATATCTTTTATTATTAATTATATTACTAAATTTTTATAGAAAAAAGTTTTTATTAAAAAAATAATACAACTTTTATTCATTTCAACTATATAGTTGGGTTAAATTGAATGTAACTTATTAATTAATTAACATGAATTAGTTTTTAATAATAGTTAAAAACAAATCAATAACAATTTTTATTTTTTGTATAAAATTTTTATTGATTTGAAGTACATAATTAAGTACACTACTTAATAATAAATATTATTCTAAATTAATTATCATTTAATTAATGTTATAGTTATATACCAAATAAAATTAAAATTTACCATTATAAATAGCATTAGACACTTAAGCATTTCAAACAAATAGCATCTAAATAAAATCACAAAAATGAAAATTATTAGTATTAATAAGTTTAAAGTGTCTAAAAAATAATAGAGTATTAAAATAATGATTTCTTGAAGAGAAAATTTTAAGTTATAATCAAATGACAATATCACTAGTTAGAGATGTGAAACATCATTTTAATCAATAAGGTAAAATTATGCTATTCTTTCATCAAACATTGATTTAGTTTATTATTCATATTATACTAATTTATTCTAGATCACTCACCCTTAATCACTTTCACCTCTCATTTTATTGTTTAATGTGAAAATTTCACTTTATAGTTAAATGTTTTTATTGATTTTAATTTTACTTTATCAATTTTTTAATGATATAATTTTAATTTTATAAAAAAATTCATTTTACAAAAATAAATTTTTAATATTTCTTATTATTAATTTTGGTATTCTACAAGTCCATTTTATAGTCCATATTTAGGGTTGCCCCTCCTAATAATGTCATCTTTAAGGTTCAAACAGGCTTCTCCTATTGAGAATGCAATGTGTTTTATCACGGCACCCGACATTTATTAGTTTAATATTTATTTTTATAATTTTATAATTGTTTAAGTAATTTGCACCTATAAAGTAATTAATTACATCATAAGCCTGATGTTGGTTGTAGATGGTGGCAAAGATGATAGATTAAAGAAGAAAATCAAGATAGAAGATGATGACTGAAATGATAGACTGAAGAAAAAGTTTAAAATAAAAAGTTTAAATATAATTTTAATCTTATTAATATTTAGTTTTAAATTATGCTTTAAAAATTAGATGATTTAATAATCTTAATAGTTATTTCACTTATGAAAATAAATTCTTATTAAATTAAACAATATATTTTGATAATCTCATTCCAATTGGATAAGTTGATTTTGAACAATATTCATGAAGTTTAATTTGATTATATTTGATACAATTTGAATTTAGTTTTTAATTAATAACATTGTTATTTGGTTTTAAGTTAAAAAAATAAATATAAAATTTTAAAAATAATTTTTAATATTGTTGAGGTGGTTTATGATGAGTGCCAATGAGCAGTGCCCACTGGTGTCTAGCACTTGTCATACTTGTGTTGGCAAATTTTGGTAACAAAACCCTAAAAACTTCAATCACCACACATAAAAACAAGAAGAAGCAAAGAGAAGAAAAAACCCAAAGAGAATAAAAACACTAGAAGAGTTTGGAGGATGATTGCAGAAATCACATAGAAGCAATTGAGAAATGAAAAGTGGCAAATGACTTCAAGCTTGAAGAAGAAGACTATATATATAGAACTCCCCCAAAACAACGTGTTTCACTGCACAACTGAATCAGTACTCTATGGCTAATACCATCTGGACACGTGTTCCATATTATAATACAACTCATTATTGGCCTTGCTCCCCAAGAGTAGTAGGTTAGCTTTGCATTTAATGTGAATGTAACACCCCAAACCCGGCCTAGATGTTATGGTTAAATCTGGAAGTGTTACGAAGAAAATCTATAAAGACGACTTTTTATTTTCCTTTTAAAAACATTGTATATCATTGTTAATAAAAGAGTCTACATATTGAAAACGTGTTGTTACGCTTATCAGTTAAATCCGTCGATTGTTTACACTTTCACATAAAACATATAAATTGCAGCGGAAGTTCTTACATTGTTAAGTTCTGGAAATAGAGTTTGTTTTCTGGAAAATGGTTAATCATATAAAATAGTTGTTTTCATAAATCACTTAGACAAATGTTATGCTAGAAAACCAAAATAAATATCCGAAACCAAAATAGTCCCAAAAAGTCCCGAGAGTCCAAATTATACAATACTCTGAAAACTAAAATTTAAGTAGACCAAATTAAAGTAAAAATAGTTTTATAGCATAATGGACACATCCAAGCTCCTATCACACCGACTCGCCTAAATATGAAGGTTAGCTAAAATTTTCAGACAAATAGAGAATGAGTTTTATAACTCAGTGTGCAACTCACAGAAATAGAATCTCAAATTTAGATACATTCAGATCAGATGCAGACTTATGTCATACCAGAATTAGAATAAGATTAGAGTAATACATAAATAGATATGTATAAATATAATCCTACCTCCATCTTCTACACACCAGCTCCGATCATCCCAACACACCGTGTGGGGTATAAAACACCCACCCAACCCTACACACCGCATAATGTCTATATGACATTTTCAGAATAATCACAACAGTGTTGCCAATATATTGGCAAGATATCGCCTCACACAGAACACTTTCTTCTCATGATACAAATCCCGCCCCATAGCTAGATACAGATAGAATATCAGATATAGCAAAATAACAGATACCAGAATGTATATCACATGCATAGTCGTAAAATAGATACTAAACATGCTTATACATAACAGTTCAAACATATCACATCTCATTACATGAATTAAAGTGTTGATTATGTCAAATTCATACTGACAAATTAGCAGTTTCCATGCTTTAGGGTTTATAACAATACATACCAACCTTATGGAAGACCCATAGTTGATCGGAATGACATGTACGACCTTGGGGAAAAATTCTAAAATTTGGGCCCACATGCCCGTGCGGGCCCACACGCCCAAAATGGCCTAGCTTGTGTAGCCCACATGGCCCACACATTCCCGTATGGCCTACACGACCCATAATGGCCTCGCAAAATAGTGATCGGTGAAAGCCAAAATTGGGGCCTATCGACGTCACACAGCCTAGACACACGCCTGTGTGTCTACCCGTGTGGGCGATATAAGGCTATTTACCAAGCCCTAAGCCATTCTTTAACTACTATAAACACAACCCAATCTTTATTCAACTTATCATAACTCAAAACTAATCTAAAAGTCCCTAATTAGGTGCCCATACATCAACCAATTCATGATCAACATACAAGCATAAACTACTAAACCAAAATTTCTCAATTTTCATGAAATTCATTCTCATTCCATTAGACAACTTAGATAGTTTTAGGCCAATTCCAAAGGCCATTTACAAAATGAAACTTATAAGTATAAATGGCCAACACAATTGACTAACTAGGAGGAATTCATGTAACAAAATTACAAAAGACCTATACATGCCATATTCAAAATATCATAACTATACCAAAATAGATGACTTGATAGTGTGACTTTGAGCTCTGACTTTATACGATCCCTGAGCTAATTAGGCAAACCTACGTGGAAAAGGGAAATTGAGGGGGTAAGCATAAAATGCCTAGTAAGTTCCATGAATTAAAATAACAATCATAATCAAATAGACATAATCAAATTTTAAGGCATTTGAAACTTCATCTAATTTCTTACTCAAGCTCATAACTCACTTATCTTCATGACTTACTCATCATTAAGACTTACTCGTTTTCGAGACTTACTTGTTCTCGTGACTTGCTCGTCATTATGAGTTAGTTAATATCATACTTTATATTATCATTTTTTCAAAACTATACTCAAGTGTACCTGTAAAAGTCATCATAAACTTTAGTCTTTCCAACTAATTCAATTAACTTGAATACTTTCACTATCAATGTATTTAAAATATTGAAGGATTCCCATAATGCGATTCTCTTAATAAGATGCCAAGGCCATATCCCAGATATGGTCTTACATGGGATCTCAAATTGTTGTCGAAGCCATATCCTAGATATGGTCTTACACAGGATCTTTCCTAGATGCCCATGCCATGTCCCAGACATGGTCTTATAGGGGATCTATATCTCATCTTAGTCCCGATGCCATGTCCTAGGCATGGTCTCATACGGGACTTGTAACACCCCAAACCCGGCCCAGACGTTATGGCTGAATCTGGTGATGTCACATTGAAAGGACTATTTTTCAAAACGACTTTATTCATTTAAGAACATGTTCGGTAGAAAATTTACTTGGTTAAAAACTTAAGTTTGTGATTTAGAAATTCAAATTTATGTTGGGCCATAATGGAAGCCCATGTTTTAAAAAAAAACCCATATGATAAAGTTATTTGAAAACCACGTTTAATTTGAGAAATTTATCTAAGTTTAAAAACTAGGCAGTTGAAATATTAATAACCCTAAATACAGTCACATTGGAGACATAAGACCTTATTACATCAACTGAAAATAAAGTAATAAAACTAAAGTCATTAAAAAGAAACATTTCGAAACTATTTAAAATTCCTAATTAGCTTGCAGTGTGGCCATCTCCGAGTCCTCTCCCACGTCGAGCCGCCTACTGAGGGTCACCTGAAACATTTAAATTAAGGGTGTGAGTTTCGCAACTCAGTGTGTACGACCCTTGGCAATCAAATCAATTCATTATACACATACCACATTGGGCCTAAGCCCTAACAATATCGGTGGTTTGGGCCTTAGCCCACATTGACCTCATATCATACCAGAATTACATGTATGCAAAAAATCCAACCGCTACACACCACCTGTACCAGCCCAACACACCTGTGGGGATGTCTACATCAACCCACCCATCCTCTACACTCCAAAGGTAGCACCGGTTATGGCACTACTCACGTTGTAGCAAGGCTGCTATATAAGTACGGTGTAGCAAAGCTACTCGGTGGCTTAAAAGCCTACGGTAGATCCACGGTCGTCAAGCGACTATACGATCCTCAAAACACTTTCTCCGTATCATCAAAACCCACCCAAGTGCAACATACAATTCATGAATGCATCATACTCATTTTCACACATTTTCACATATTAAGCACTTAGGGGTATTTTGGTCATTTCACTACCCAGGGGTATTTTCGTAAATCTACCCTACAGGGGTATTTTGGTACTCCTACCCTACGAGGGTGTTTCAGTAGTTCTACCTTACAGGGCATTTTCGTAATTCTACCTTAAAAGGGTATTTTCGTAATTTTATCCTAGAAGGGTATTTTCGTAATTTCCTAATGATAAAGATATTAGTTATGAATTTTGGCCCATCAACAAGTCCTTGCGGCTAAGATGAACGGACACTATGCACCAGGTCGGATTCAAGAGAAGAGGAGGTGGGCTACTCAGACTGCTTAAGTACCAGGCTCTTCCATGATCTAATCCTAAACATGCATATGTCAGTTGCCACACCTTAGTCTATTGACTTGTCCACAGACATGTTTATTACTTAGTTAAGTTTTATGAAAATTTGAGAGTCTATTTAACTAGGCCCAAACATGCTTATAAAGCCCATTAAGCCCAATCATGCTTATAAAGCCCATTAAGCCCAATCATGTTTATAAAGCCCATTAAGCCTAGTCATAATCCAATCATACAATTCATGCATATCATTTCATCATAGAATTTCAGATCACATTGCCAATTTGGGTCCACAAATTCGGTAGGCCCATACGGGATTTAGGGATTTTGGCTTTTGCCATTTCACCGTGTGTGTAGTGTTTGTACACACCTGATTGACGACTCACTCCTACACTATCCTCAGTCTTGACCTACAATCAAAACCACTTCCAAATCAACTCCAAACCTTACTAAAACTTTATCAAATCCCGAAGCCTTACCGTAGCCTTACCGTGAACCTTCGGCTTTTTTAGCCTTTCTTCAGCGAATAGTCTCGAATATTCTTAGATCTGCATCAACACACATATTTTATCAACATCAGGTGACTCGTCTTCCATAGGAGTCACCCTTATGGCTACACATATATTCGGCCACCCCCTTAAGAAACCGAAATTGAGAATGAGACACCTACCGAAACTCGCCTTCAAACTAAGGGCCTAGATATCTGCTGAGTGTGATCGGCTTTTAAAATCTTGATTAAAGGTTGTAAATAACAAAAACAAATTTGTGATGGAGGAAGCAAAAGAAATCGAAAAGGGGGATATGGGTATTCAGCTTTTAAGAGATTAAGGAAAGAAATCGGCAAAGGGGATATAGGTATTCGACTTTTGCAAAAGAGGGAAAAAAAACTAGAAAGAAGGAGAAGAATGAAGCATTCGGTTTGGCAAAGCAAGGGAAACTCTTCAAAAAGAATTCGGCACCCCTTATAAATACCCAAAGTCGAACCCCTAAAGTCCCAATTGGCTCCACTTCATCCACATCTCATCTCCTAATTTTTCTCCACAATAAGCTCTCTTAACCTCTTCCTATATTTTCTTTTCTGATCACTCTCCTTAGAGTCCATCTTCATGCCACTTCCAACCTTCTAGAAGGCCAAAATTAAACTCCTAAAAATACTAAGCTAGGATCCAAAACTTAACCAAGGCCCAATACTTCTAGGCCCAAAATTCGGGGTGTTACAGGACTACATATTGATGCCATTGCCATGTCCCAGATATGGTCTTGCATGGGATCTCAGTTTGGTACCGATGCCATGTCCCAGACATGGTCTTATACGGGACCTACAATTCCTCATGGTATGACAATGATATCCTTCACATTCATTAAAAATTAACTGAGATTACTCTTCTATTTCCTCATTATTTCTTTTTAATAGCTCATTTCAATAAATTCATAGAAATAACCAAGTTCTTATGGAATGTCATTATAACAAAATTTCATAAAGTAGAAAGCTAAATTATCTCATACAACTTACCTCGGGTCCAAAATATGATGAGTGCTCGGCTTAGTCTACAACTTTACTTTTTCTCTAGTTTTGATTTAGGCTTAGAGTTTCTTGATCTATAATAAATAAAATTCAATAATTTAATCATCATATTAATTAGGACAACCTCTAATTCACAATTTGGCAATTTGACCATGTTGCTCCTAGACTTTGGCAAAAATGACCATTTTGCCCTTATGCTCAGAAATTAATTTTTATCAAATTTCCTCATTTCTCATGCCTATTTAAGCCCTTTCATGCATATGACAACTTCAAATATCCATTATTTATACATTTACTTAACAATTTATTCTCTTTATAAATAAGTCTTTTTTTAGGTGTTTTCTATAAACACCCATTTACACAAGTTGTTTATCAAGCATCCCACATTTATTTTCTTTCATAAAACTCCAACAAATAACCTCTAAACATCCATGGAGAAACTTTAAGCTCTCAAAAAAAATGCTAAATACACCCCTCAATAGAGAGCTTATGCCATGATGGTCTCAAATATGTAAAAATTTTTAAGAAAGGCCATGGAAATTACTTACTTTCAAGAGAAATAACTTAGCTGAAATTTGAGCTTCAAAAACTCCCAAGGAGCTGATAGTTTCAATGGAGAAGAAGACTAAAATGGGAGAAAAATGAAAGCTAGGCAACCTAGGTATTATTTTATGATTTTGTCACCAAATGCTTATAATCTTTGACTTTTCTTCCCCTATTTTCTTCTCTTGGCTGACCATGCTCAATTAAATGGGATTCTTTTCCCTTTAAAACCCACAAAGTTTTGTCCTCTAGCTAATTAACCCAAATTTGCTAGTAATCTCAACGTTTGCTTTTTATGCGATTTAGTCCTTTCTCGCGATTAAGCCTTTAATCGCGTAAATTAATTCACTAAAATTTTCATGCACTCTTATAAAAATACCATAACATGTAGAATAATAATAAACAATTTTCTCTAATACTATTTCATACTTAAACCTTCCAAAATTTCATATTTTGCAGTTTAGCCCTTAAAGACAAATTGATCCCTATTTCATAAAATTTTCTTCATGGTATATTTTCACTACGTGCAATCATATCATAAATTTAAGAATAATCATAAAATGTACTTTTATACCTCGAATTTGTGGTCTTGAAACCACTATTCTGACTGATCCCTAATTTGGGCTGTTACAAATTCTAAACCAATTAGACTTATAGACACCAAAAACGAAAAGAAAACAAAACCCGTACTTACCTAACTGAACGAAGAATAGCTGAAAATCTGAATTGTAATAATATGAATGAATGAATGTGAACAAAATTGAAGGAAGAAGCAAAAGAAATTTGCAGAAGAGAGGAAAAGGGAAAACCTCAAGAACGAAAGTAATTTTGGGAAAAAGAAAAATAATTAAAATTAAATCAAAATAATAAACCCAACTCCCTACTAACTATCAAATCCCACTAAAATCAACCCACTAACTCTCATCCAACGACCACCGAATTTCAATCCCACCAAACCCCTATTACACAACCGATACACACACTAAGAAGCAAAAATTATCATCCTTTACTCACTTAAGGGTTTGAACACAAGACTCTATGGCAAGCTAACACCTTACCACTTGAACCAACATGCTCATTCTAATATGAGTTGACTGAAAATATGATATAAGTCAAACCACAAAGGATAAGGCTAGAACAAAAATAGCAGAATTTTTAAAAGTGGGACTTAAACCCAAGACCTTAAGTACATAGTCAAATCCCTTAACCACTGAAACAAATACATATTTATAACATAACTCATAAAAACAAGATTTAAAAAAAAATCAGGGCATTACAATGAATATTCAA
The DNA here is from genome assembly GCA_020496765.1 of Gossypium stocksii. NCBI lineage: Eukaryota > Viridiplantae > Streptophyta > Magnoliopsida > Malvales > Malvaceae > Gossypium > Gossypium stocksii. The sequence goes on from CM035622.1 coordinate 74,487,687, forward strand.
GAATCTTTAGAGCAGCTCTTCAGCTCTAACAACGTCATTAACGCACACAAAAATAACTTTTGGTATTTTAAGTCGTTCACTGCTCCTTCTACGGCAACTTTCACCTACTAGAACTACTAGTGGATGGTTTCGAGGTAGGCCGCTTTATAACCTACCTCTCAATTAGGGAAGGGGGACAATTGTTATGCCCCTACCCAACTTGGACACATGGCAACATGAGAAGTAAAATTATTGTTGTTATGTTTGTAAAATGATACTTAAATAAGCATTTATATTTTATAAAATGATGAAATAAGACTTCATTACTTTTTAAATTAAAAAAAAATATTAGATTTTATTTTATTTTAATCATACCCTTTAAGATTATTTTTTTTGGAAAATAAATCTAGTTAATTAAGATAAAAAATTATTTAATAAATACTCAAGTACTTGCTGTTAGACTAAATCAATCAATTAAAAAATTTCACCAGAATATGAAAGTTTTCATAGTGTTAAAATAAATTATTAATCATTTTATAAAATTTTGTGACCAAATTGCAAACTTTTCATACTTTAGGTGAACTAAATGAATATTTTAAAAACAATTGTTGACATATTTGAAGGTAAGATGAATTTTGTGGCTAAGATAATGGCCAGAACTTGAGGCACTGTTTCATTTTCATACTTGCTTATTTTCAAAGTTGGCATTTTCTAGAATAGAAGCATTGGGCTATCTGTTTTGAAGATATTTGGATGAGTTAGACTGTCACATCCCAAAAATGGTGTTAGAAGAATTGGGTTTATGGTTGTTTGATTGATTGGATTTAAGCTTGAATACACATGATTGTTAAAGTTTTGGTTGTATGATGGATGATATGCATGTGGTTAATGAATTATTGTTATAGATGCTTGAATGACTTGCTGAATATTAAGACCAGCTTAAAATGACCTAATGGTAAGGTATGAACCTATAATGCACTTAGAAATGTATAAGATGCAAATTTGACATGTTGAGTAATATGAAATTGTGACTTTAGGTTTACATGCTAGTATAACTAAATAATTAGGGTGTTAAAGTATGTTTTAATGTAACTGAGCATGATTTGTATGATCTATGTATGACATACGATATGTTAGAATAGGAAAATTGTCATAAAAACACGAAATAGTATGTGTAGGTGTCAATGTGTTATATGTAGGTTGGGCATGTTTTGTTATCTTTGCAATTGAGTCATGATTTTTATGCTATGCAATTGGAATCCCTATATGCTATGAAATGACTTGAAAATTTGCATGATTAAGTCTTATTTGGATAATTCCATAATTTTACTCTCGATTTTACAAAAAAAATTTTACTAAAATATTTTACTAAAATTATAATTTAGTCCTTAAACTTTGCTTTAAAAGTTAAATGAGTCTTACTTATCAAGTTCTAGTATTTTTTTCAATTATTTCCCTTATTAAATTGTTTTATACTGTACACATGATTTAATTGTTGAATTACGAATGTTACTTATGTCGTATGTTAAATAAGAAATGAATATTAGGCTTGATGGTTTCCATGTATCTAAGTCATTTGATTAGAGTTTACTAAGGGTGAAATGAATTAAGATATTAACAATAAGACTTGATTATGAGTATTAATTGTTATATATAAACTAAAGTGGGATGTGGTAAAAACTATAAGTTAAATAAGTTAATAAAAAATTGAGTAAATGTGTAAGCTAATAAAGAATATACAAGTTGAGTCTGAAATAAATACATACAGTTAAGAAATAAGATTAAGAAAAAAATAGGCTTCAAGCTTAATGGTTAAGAGTTAGCTTCCCTCCCTTGTGATCCCAATTTCAAACTCTTTCTTCCCTTTTTATTTTTGGAATTTGGCAAGTCTCCAAAAAAGAAAGCAATATGTACAATTAAGTGCCTAAATTAGGCAAGAAATAAGTTGTAGGCTCAATGGTTATAATGCTAGAGCCTTTCTAAACCCCAGTTCGAGCCCCCTCATTCCCTTTTTATTTCATAATTTCGCCAAAAAGGCCCTAAATACCTATATATGATTAAGCATAAAAAATAACCAAGGATTGAGCAATAGGACCCAAGGTTCAAGCTACTGCCTCCTCCTTTTCATTTTAAATTCAAATTCGAAAAATCTTGGGAACTAGAATTCCACCAACTTTTTATCTTATTTTCCTAATTAGATTTTCATATTGCCCCTTTTCAAATCCTAATAGAATTTGCTTTGCGTCTTTTTATTTATTCTCTTTTTATATTTCCCCTTTACACCATATTTTCATCCTAAATGTTGTTGCTTTGCTATCCTGAATCAAATCATCCATTGTTCAATCATTTTCGATCGAAGACTAGATTTGCATAAATAAACATCCAGTGTTTTTTCCAATAATCAAGCACATCTCGTTTCCGATGTTTAGATCCTGAATATTCGTAAAATGTCTATTCGATGTTAATCTTTCAATTCAATTACTCAATACTTTTTTGTGCTTGTTGAATCTTTTGATAATCTTGACGAATCTTAAAATCACTCATTAAATCGTGTATAAATTTTGTTTAAAGGACCTGTTTTAAGTGCAACAGATCAGATTCGATCGTGAGGGATGTCTATTGGGCTTCCGGTGTAACAGCTCGAATTTGGGCTTAATCGGAATAGTGATTCCGAAATCACTTACCCGAGGTTAGAGAAAATTATTTTAGCATTATTTTATGTGCTATGGTATTTTTATAAGAATGCATGAAAATTTTTGGTGAATTAATTTACGCGATTGAAGGCTCAATTGCGAAAAAAGACTAAATCGCATAAGGGGCAAAAGTTGAGATTTGCTAGTAAATTGAGTTAAATAGCTAGAGCACTAAAATTGGGGACCTTTAATGAGAAATTTCACCCTTTTAAAATAGGGTGGCCGGCTATGACAAGAGAAGTGAATAAAAGTCAAAGAGTAGGTGCATTTTTGGGTGATTAAATTGATAAAATAATACCTATAATGCCTAGCTTTCATTTTTCTTCGTTTTGGTCTTCTTCTTCACCGAAAATATCAGCTCTTTGAGGGGTTTTGAAGCTTTCAAATTTCAGCCACTTATTTTTCTCTCTAATTAAGATTTACAAAATCTGAACCTAGACCGGGGGAAGGCCAAGCAAATCGATTAAACCGAAAAGTCATTTTCCATTTTGTATATCGAGGTAAGTTGTAGGTAAATAATACAAATTTACTATAATTGTTCATGAAATCATTGATTGGTTTAAATTGACTAATTGTTTCTATGAGATGTACATGAGAACTTTTATCGAGCATGATTTGCTAAATGATGATTTTAGTCATGAAATGATGAAAACCTTTGTAATAGAGCCCGATTGAACTTTAAGAATAGAATGGATATTCATGCTGTGACGCTAGGGTCGATACGAGTAGTAGTGTAAGACCATGTTTGGGACATGGCGTTGGCCTTGTTACGTGTTAGTCTAAGATCATGTTTGGGACATGGCATCGACATGGAAATGTGCTAGCCAGTGTAAGACCATGTCTGGGACATGGCACCGGCGTTGATACGAGTGCTAGTGTAAGACCATGTCTGGAACATGGCATCGGCCTCGTCAGGCAAGCTAGTGTAAGACCATGTCTGGGACATGGCATCGGCTTGGAGATGTGTCAGTGTAAGACCATGTTTGGGACATGGCATCGGCACGGATAGAGGAGAGCAAGTGTAAGACCATGTCTGGGACATGGCATCGGCCTCGATACATTGAGAATTAGTGTAAGACCATGTCTAGGACATGGCATCGACTTGACATGTGAGCTAGTGTAAGACCATGTTTGGGACATGGCATCGGCTCGATACCCTATGTTGGAGACTCATTGAATATCCTTTTGTATTTTAAATATTTCAATGGGAAAACTTAATGTTAAGTTGAGAGATATTGTGATGATTTTTGTGAGTGGTGCAGGTACCTAAGTGTAATATATGAAATGTCACTAGTATGTGTATGATTAGTAAAGGATGAAAACGAGTAAGTTATGTTTGTGGCCATTCCTTCTATCATGCAAAAGCTGTGATGCATTGAAAACATGCTATAACATAGTAAATTGTTGTTATTTATTTACTTATAACTTACTAAGCTTTGTGCTTACCCTCTCCTTTCCATTTTCTTTTAGTGCCACCTAAATAGCTCCAGGATCAAAGCATGTTGGAGGCTTTACTCACTCTATCTACAAAAGCACTTGGTATAGTTAGTTAATCTTTTGAAATATGGCATGTATAGGATTTCACTCTTTTGTCAAGTGTCATGTTATTTTGAGCCAAATGTGTTGGCTTACTTGAGGATACACTATTTTGTAGAAGGCCATAGATAATGGCTGTTATTCATCATTGATAAATGCAATGAGGTTTTTATAATGTACAAAGTATTATGGATGAATATGTGTACTAAGGTAGTAATGTGCATGTTTGATTGGATTGGTTTGATGAGAATATGTTGGGATACCAATTATATGGCCATTGGTTGAGTATTTAAGTCTTGGTATGTTTGGATATGCATTTGATCTTATTTCAGGGTGGCAAAGAGGCTTGGTAGATAACCTATGTTTGTCCACACGGGTAGTCACACGGGTGTGTGTGACACACGGTTAGCCCCACAGGCATGTGGTTAGGCCGTGCGTCCCCTGCACCTTGAATTGGGAGAATTAAATGCCTAGTAGTAAACACACAGGCTGAGACACGGCCGTGTGTCTGAACTATGTGGAGGACACGGCCTAGCACACGAGCGTGTACCACTGCTGTGTGATTGCTAACGTCGGAAACAAAATGTCAAGGTTTTTGCACACGGGCTACGACACGGGAGTGTCATGGCTATGTGATGGACACGGGCTGAGCACACGGGCATGTGCCATGTGACATCGCCAGATTCAGCCATAACGTCTAACCAATATGCCATAATTGGCACCTCAATCAACAATTTAAAATTCAACCAAAAGATTACATACATATCAAACCATTAAGCATTCAATTACACTTTCACTATCATATAGTCAAGCACCAAATAACCATTCAAGCAATCTCAGACTTAAGCATTAAGCTTAACAAATCATTTCAAACATGCCTAAACTTATAACTCATCTTTGTGTACCTATTATCTAGCATATCATTTAGACACCATCAAAGCAAACAAATATCCAAGTCAAACTTCTCATCAAAATACCATCTTCATGACTAATGCCATCATATGCATTTTTACATAAATATAATATCAAAATACCAAACTCACTTAAGATATAACATTTGCACAAACTTAAGATTTCCTAGGTACATGCCACACATAATCAAGCCTTAATATCGTCAAAAGACTACAGAATCAATACCGAGATAGTGTGAGCTTCTTGATGATCAGTCTAACACATTCTACAAGTTGACACTACAAGGGAAAAGGAAATAAGGGAGTAACCATTACAATTGCTTAGTAAGTTCACAGGTATAAAACCAAATAGCTTACCTTCGGTTATAATTATGCACTACATGCTACTTAGCTTGGTAAAGTTTGCCTATCAAGGTGAGTTCAACATTTATCAAACCATATATTAACTCAATCATATAATATTTCAATTCACTTATTCAACATTTCATTACTATTCACAAAACAAATAATCATTTAAATCAATTACTATATTAACTTATCATACTATCTATTTATCTACAATACATCATATTTCAAATTAATGCCAAACATTGATTTTCATTTCATAATTTGAATTCTCAATTCAAATCATAGTAATTCATCTTTATACCAAATAGATATTGAATGTCAATTCAATATCAATCACTACTTTATTTCATAATACTAATTATGAATTACATTCATCAATTTATCATGTTTCCATATTGGCCCCTAGGCTTGTATAAACGATTCTCAATATGTATATATATCATCCGATCATCATATCATCTCATTTTACAAATAGACATTTCATTTCACATTTTTCTTCTATTTCTTATCCATTTGCCATCTCAATATCAAATACCACATCTCACGTTCAATTTTAAATTTTTCATGGATTTCAAATGCTTATTCATTATCATCATTTTTATCCTTTATCTCCCTATTAACATGACTCGGACTCAGACAAATACACGAATCCAACCAACACACCAGTTTGACACTTAGTGCCTCATCGGATAAATCCGAAGCAAATAGTTGTGGCCGACACTTATCCAATAGTTTGACACCCAATGTCTCATTGGTATAATCGAAGCAATTTGGCATCCAGTGCCTCATCGACTCATAGTTGAAATAACCCTGAACTCTTCTTATCCTATGGCATTCCAACTATAACAGCCCATTTATGGTAAAAATCGAAACAGTGGTTTCGGGACCACAAATCTAATTTTAGAAAGAAATTTATTTTATTATTTTTTTATGGTCTACGATCTGATAGAAATGTCATGTGAAAATTTCGTAAAGAAATTTTATCAATTACATGTTTAATTGATGAAAGGACCGAATTGCACGAAATGCAAAAGTTGAGTTCTAGTAGCTATAAGTATCAAATAGCTATAGAACTCAAAAAAGGATGTTCTTATATGGTAATTAGACCATTAAAGAAAAGTTAGTAGATATTTTTGATGAATCATTCATGGAAAATTAAAAAAAAAGGGATGAAATTGGAAAGTGGAAAAAATAATGGATGATAAATTAATTAAATAGAATATCATCATTTTATATCATCTTCATCCCCAAAAATTCCATGAAAACCCTAGGAAAGAGAAAGCAAGCTTTCTTGGCTCAATTGGGTAGGTAATCAAGTCCCGTTTTTAGTAATTTTTATATTTTTGAGATCGGGATAGTGTAATCTCTCAAATTTGGGGATTAATTTGCAAAGTTATCAAAGTATTGAAATTTTTCCATGGATGAATATGATGAAATTTAGAAATTTATGATAGTAAAAGAAAGGTTGTTAATAGATAAACAACTTTTATAAAGTGATTTTGGATGAAATGGTGATTTAGGGACTAAATTGAAAAGATGTAAAATTCATGAAAAATTTCTGATTTTTGTGAAATACTTGAGCTGTAATTTTTACATGTAAAAGTTGGATAGGCTTGGAATAAGGATTAAATTGCAAGAACTTTATTTTCCGAGCTTAGGGACAAAATTGGAATTTATGAAAAGTTTAGGGGTAAAACGGTAATTTTTCCTAAGATGTAAATTAAATATAAGTAAGTTGAAATGAATTAAATTGATGTTAAATTTATTCATATAGATTCGGATAGATCAAATTCAGAGTTAGAACGAGGAAAAGAGAAAATGACAGAATAGTAGATTTTACATACACGAACAATTGTCGAGGTAAGTTCGTGTAACTCAACTGAGTATATTTAATGTCTGAAATAAATATTGTTTGTATGAATTATGTGAATGCTTTGTATATGAATTGATCACATGCCCAATTATACTCGATAAATGATAAACCTCGTCAAAATGAAAAATGTTAAAAAAATATACATTTGAATTAAAGGATTATATATATGAAATATATATTTGTTAGGTACAAGAAATATATTGAATAACTGATAAATGTTAAATGATTTTGTAAATGTTAAATATGTAAAATGTGATAATATGTTCGATATTACTTGAGAAAAGGGATAAGTCCCGGTTGAATAAAGAAAATTCGATGGATTAGTGTAAAGGTGATTCTGCATGTGTTGCATACATGATTTAGCTTGGACGAGTAATCTTGATAAACCTCTCAAGTATTACGTGATGAAGTCTTGCAAGTATAATGATTGGTAGTCGCAAATGTTGTGGACTACCATAGCTTTGTGTGAGCATTGATGTATAAGAATAGAGATTAGTAGTCGCATATGTTGTGGACTACCGTAGCTCTGTGTGAGCATTGAGGTATACAATTTGATAAAGTTCTACAAGTGTAATGATTGGTAGTAATTCCACATTAGTTTTGGACTACCGTAGCTCTGTGTGAGCATCGAGGTATACGATTTGCCCAATTGTGATCCTGCATATGTTGCAGACACAAACATGACTCTTTGTGAGTATTATGATATCGATCGGTTGTGATCTTGCATACATTGCAGACACAAACGCAGCTTTGTGTGAGCATCTATATATGACTCGCATGAACTACATGAGATATGGCTATCCGGTGCTCCTATTACACGACTTGCCTGGTTAGAAGTTCTTTGTGAACTATACATGAAATGTGGCTTTTATGAGTATACTTGATTAGCCTAGATGAGCCTAGTGATACATGATACACGATTTACTCGAATGACTTGAAAAGGTGGCTCGAGAGTTTCGTACACTTTAAGTGTACTACATGAGAATATCCATCGATATTTCTAATAAATTCAACGGACAAAATTTTGACAAAAAAGAATGAACATGAACATGAAATAAACTATTACATGTGTCTGCCTGAAGTACATGGAAATAATGATACAGAATATGTATGGAAATATGAGATGATGATATATGAACATGAAACTTGTTTGATAAATATGATTATTCATGATTATAGAATTGTACACCTCGAGTGTACTACCCATGTGAAAATGATATTTCAAATGATTTAATGAACAAAGTTTTAACGTGAAATAATCTGAAATTGAGGCAAATTATTATGAAATGTACTTGAAATACAGAAATATGATTTATATAAGTTATATGAATACATGATGTAGAAAGTATATGTATAGGGAAAATCTAATGAATGTTGAGCCCATATATGTTTCTTGATATTTATATGAATTATATGACTAATAAAGATGATGAGGATGTGTGCCAGGGCTCGTGATCAAATTGATTGAATATGCTTTACATGTTTATTGTAAATATAAGTGAAGGGTAAGTTAATTATCAAGTTATACGGACTTACTAAGCATGATATGCTTACTTTGTTTTATTTTCCCTGTTCAATAGTGATTCGGAAGCTCGTTGGTTGGGAAGCTTGGCGGAGACCACTCACAGTATCTATTGGCCCTTTTTGGTATAAATGGTAAATGAATTATGGTTATAATGGCATGTAGAGGTTGATTAGCCACTGTTGACATGTAAGTGTTTTGGTTTTAACAAGTCATTAGAATGGCTTATGATGAACATGTTTTGATATGTATTAATGGCTATAATATGATGATATGTTTTTGAAATAGACAAATAATGATATGGTATAGGTGTATAGATGGGTAATTAGTGATAGTATAAAATTTATGAATATGCCTATATGTAAGTATATTTAATTAGTAAACTTTTGGATATTTGATCATATGATTTGATATATCATTTATAAGACCTAATTAAGGCTTGGTTCAATGTCTTGAATTGGTTCTTGAATATGTTTAAATGTTGGAATAGGTAATGGACCAATTGGGTGAGAAATAAGGCTTGGAAAATGATCTTATTTTGTCCACACGGGCGTGTGTCTTGACTGTGTGTGACACACGGCCTGATACATGGGCTTGTAGCTTGACCGTGTGTCCCTTACATCTTTAGAATCGAGAAATAGAATGCTCTGAATTGAGCATATGGTTAGAGACAGGGGCATGTGTCTCAGCCATGTGAGGTATATGGCCTAGAACACGGGCATGTCTCTTAGCCGTGTGAAACCTGCACATAACTTTCAAAAATTAAATTAACCACACGGCCTAGCACACGGTGTGTGACTTGGTCGTGTGACTTCGATTTCTTCATGAGTTACAAGTCAGAGAGTTACACGGGTTAGGGACACGGGCATGTGAATCCACATGACCTGACCATATGGGCGTGTCCCTTACCATATGGGCGTGTGACTCCTTAAAATAAAGGAAATTTTGAAATTTTGCGAAAAATTTCCTAAGATCTCGATTTAGTTCTGACTCGGTTTTAATGTATATTTTGGGCCTCAAAGGTCCACATAAGGGACGTTCTGACTAATCTCGGGAAATGAATACTAATTGACTCGAATTATCTGTAATAGTTTTGTAAACTCCGGTAATACCTCATAACCTTGTTCCAGTGAAGGAATTGGGTTAGGGGTGTTACACCAACTATACCTGACTCTATCCGAACAATTAATAGGGTATTCATTACTCAATCTATTATTAATCAACATCTCAATCAAGCAAATCAAGTATTCCATACATATATCATAACTCATCACCACATTAGTATAATTCCACATTTCAAATAATATTTGATATTTTTTAACCTATTCAATTCAATTCTTTTCACATACAACCAATTTAAATCGAATCAATTTAGCTTATTTTATCAAATCGTCACTTCATCACATAACATATCCTATTTCAATCAAATTCAAAGTTAATTCTTTAATTTATCGAATTATACTATCTTCAATTCTGTTCAATTTAATATTCTATCTCACCTTTTTGTACCGAATTGTAAACGATAAAAATTTCAATTAAACGTATTTAAAATTATAATTTTAAATACATAACAATTTAACACAAACATATTGTATGAACTTACCTAATACAACTAGCAAGCAAATTTGCTTGTAGGGACTATTTCGCAATTTCCCTTTTTTCTCGATTTTCCCCTATACGGTTCAATCATGGATCTATAAAGTAATTAAATTAAATTTATTAAATTAAAATATATTATCATATTCATTTTTATGTATAAAACTTATAATTTCTATTTTGCAAATTTTTCTTGAACTTTTATACTTTGTTTAATTTAGTCCTTAAAATCAAAACTATTAAAAATTTCACATTAAGCCCCAATACACATAATCAATTCTAATTCCATCCATAATTAGTCTTCAATCACTTAAAAATTATAATATTTTCATGCTAAGTTTAACATTTTTACATATTACTCCTTAAATGCAAAACTAACAAAATTGACTTAACAAATTAGTCCTAAAACATTTCCAAGCTTCAAAATCTTCCATTTAACATCAAGAACATCCAAAAATCATCAATGGTAATTTTTACAAACTTTAACGGCTTTGAAAACGAAGATACGAGTTAGCTAGACCTAATTGCAATGATCTCAAAAACATAAAAATCACTAAAAATGGGTGAAAAAAAATAGATACCATGCACACTGAATAGACTTGGCCGAAAGCTCCCCAAAGTTAGCTATGGAGTTTTCGGTTTCTAAAAAAAGAAATAAAGAAGATGATATTTGTTTTATTATTTTATCTTAGTTTATCTTTTATTTAATTACCAAAATGCCATTAATTATACATATTTGTAATCTAAAATACATATGTTTACCGTCTACTATCTTGACTATGGTTAGATTGCCATAAGGATCCATTCAATTACGATTTTGCACTCAATTAACCCTTTTAAGCTAATAACGATTAACTTTTGTATCTTTTACGATTTAATCATTTTTCCTTAATTAACTATTTAAACATCAATCCACTTATACTAGAACTCCGTAAATATTTAATAAAAATATTTACGATCTTAGTCTAAAAAAACGCTATCTCGATATCTCATTTTTAAAAATCACATGAATTTCGATACGTACCACTTGTATTTGGACTAATTGGCTAATTCAATAAAATTAATTAAATCACGTTTTACTATAACACTATTTTTAATTCGTAAATATTAAATAGATAATATTTATTGACTTATCTAAATTGTGGTCTCAAAACCATTGTTTTTGACGCTATTATTTCCAACACCGCTGACAAATGGGCTATTACATAGCACGCATGACACTTAATTTTATTCTAGGATGTTGAAATATGAATTTTAATTATTTATGTATAAAATCTGATATTTATTAAATTATAACTAAATTGAATATCACTTTTTCACTGCTAGGTTGTAATTAAAATTGTGAGTAATAAATAAATAGAAAATTAACTAAGTTTTTCTTAGAAGTGGTCACCTTTACTTAGGAAAGTTAAACTAAACCAGTTTTTGATAACTCGTGAACTTTCTTAAAAATAGGCTAAGTTTTCTACTATAATAAACACATGTTTAACATAATTGTTTTATAAACTTTGATAACTCTACTAGGCCATTTTGATGATTAATGTAACCTTTTGAATTTGGGTCTAACGTCTGGGTCGAGTTGGGGAGGTTATATAGAGACCAAACCATGAAGACCAACTGAGTTAAGAGTGAAGGCTTGAAGACTGGTTATGTGTAGTTCATGTTTGGTTACTTGTGGAACAAGTAAAAGCACTTTCTATAGTTGAAGACTTTGAATTACACCAAGATTTTATGGAAGCATTATTCTATGTTGATTTTTATATTTAATTTATAGAAAAGTGATTAGACTATAATTATTATGTAAACAAAACTTAAGTAGTATATAAACTTAAGTTTTGTCTAGGTTAAAAAGATACCGAGAGTTAACTGAGAGAATACAAATTTGTTCAAGATAGAAATGTTTTATGTGTGCATTGTTTTTTTGTAAGCAACCAAGAGAATCTCTTTTATTACAAAATTAAACTTTCAAAGGAGAGATTTAGTGAGATAGTGATTGAATCTTTATACGACAGTCAAATCGCTAAATTAGTGAGAGTTAGACCAATGGTAGGAGTTAAATCATTCCATGCCCATCTTCATATTTGGGATTTAGTCCCACCATTTTAGCTCTGATTTTGTTCGATGATTGGGCGTTGGCAAGTGATAGATGTTAGGATGGGTGTATGAGGAGGATCTGATGGCCGGAGTTAGTTTTATGTCCATTGCTTTCTGGATTCATTGTTATGATTTCGATATTCATTCAATGATAATGTTATTTTTGCTTTAAAAAAAAAATCAATACCACTCACGTTAGTGCATTACAATAGTTAAATAATCAAATCAAACTTCTTATATATAAATGATAGACGGTGCCACGAGAGCGACTTAAAGTGAATGCTTTTCACCAACCTCATTCTCCACCTGTCATTGAGGAATTATCTTGCCCAATTAGCTCACGCCTATTCATTCAATCATCAGCCACCAAAAATTATTTCATTCACTACGAATGCAATTTAAATTTTAATTACAGCTAGTTTTAGGTCCCCGCTTATGCTGGGGTCTATAATTTACTTCTATGAAATTTTAGTTAATTAACATAAAAATTATAAATTAAATTTTATTAAATAATATTTTTTATTCAAATTAATATTTTGAAATATAATTTATATTAATATGTTATATTTCTTAATTATAAAAATATATTTATTATAAGTTTTTGAACAAGTATAAATATAAGTTAACATGTTAATTAACGTCTAGATAATCACTTTAAATAAATCATTTAGCAATTAAAAGTAATATAAATAAAATAATTTTCTCTTGCAAGTTGGATGTTTTACCCATAAGTAGACAACCAAATCCTTTAAAATCATCATTTAACAACAAAAGCAATAATAAGAAAAAGAAAAAAAAAATTCTCTTGAATTCAGAAGCTACATTGGCATGCAAGTATTTGGATTAGAATTCTCCATGGCTCGGGCTGGTATTATGGATGCAAAATTTTTAACTTTTAAAATTTTACCTAAATTTGCCTCAAATAAAAAATATTAAATTCGAACCCCTCATAATTTATCTGTATTAAATTTTTTATATTATTTTTTATGTAAAAATAAATTTAAAAAATATAATACATCTAATACAATAAAAATATTAAAATAAATAATTCCTAACAAAATGAAAATATATTAAAAAAGTTTTTATACATATATAAGACTAAAATAATTGCAACTTAGCAATCAAATGTCTCTAAAATAGTAACAAAATTAACAATAAAACAAGAGTTATACAATATCTAAACAATGCAACAAAATAGTTACTATTATGAATATCTTATTAAGTATATGTCCATCATGATCAAGACAAAGTTTGATGTACTTTAAATTCTAATACTTATTAGAATTAGATATCTACTTCTTTTATATTTCTTATACCTATAAATAGAGACTCTGAGGAAGTACTGTAAATCATCCCTTTGATTAATAAAGCACATTTTCTGTTGCTTTCATATTTTCTTTATTCTTTATTCTCTCCATCTCTCTTTATTTTATAACATGTTATCAACATGATGATTCTCTATTTTTTTTCTTTTAAAATCTTTTGAAGTCGTCCCCCAAATCCAATTCCTCTTTCATCTTAAACTTTCACCCTTACAACTTCATCTTCAGGATGTTGAAAGATTCAATCTCATAATGGATCATGGTGATAACGATGATGTTAAAGATCTTCAGGTATATTTTACTATATTTTATTTATTATATCATGTTTATTATAATTGAAGAATAATCATGAAAACATTAATAGGTAGCTTATGATTTAAAATCCACGCATGTTTGCGATGGTGATTATGAAATAAAGAATCTATTGGGATGTTTATAAGTCTGTCCTACTAGATTTGTTGCATTCCCCGAAGTGAATGTAAACATAAAGAAAATTAAATGTATAATCATGGACCATTAAAAGTGGGAACATAGTAATAAATAAGAGAACAATAAGAGTTCTTAAGATAACTCTTCAAAGGGTAAAGATAACTTATGTTATCAATGTGATATGAAAGATTATTGGCCACATATGTGGCATATGCCCAAATATTTTGTTTATGTTAATATTCTTTGAAGAAGAATATGAGAATGTAGTAATAAATTCTATCATTATAGATAGAAAGTATTTATCTAATTTAGTACTAAAATAAACAAATATTATTTCAATATTTGATAGTACAAAATTAGTCGAAAGCTTTAGAAGAGCTAATATATTAATATCTTGTGATGGTTAATCCATTGGTTTTAAAAGATATTTATAATGGATCTCATATTAAGAATGTGAATGAGGAAAATATTATATTTCATATGAATAAATAAAAGGGATTGGGTTACTAATTTATAATCTTTGTGATATTCTTTTGTCATCATCCCTATTAAAGGGTTGAAAGCAAAATATTTGACCGTGAAAGATCTACTCATGAGAAAAAGAATATGATAAGCTATCTAAAAGCTTATTATGGTTTGATGCACCTAAAGTTGCAAGTTTTTTTTTTTAAACTATGAGTATAACTCCACAATTTTCAAAATAAGTTCTCAATTAAAATTTCGTGGTAAAATATTACTGACGAGAACTTGCAAGAGAAAAAGTTTATGTATGAAAAGTCATTGGTTATGTACATGTTGTACATCTGTAAAATAAGATCCACTCTTAAAGTTTGCTATTAATAAAATTTTGGGCATTTGAAGATTTTGGCATATTCCCTAAAGTGAATACTGCATATAATTATTTGGAACTTATATTTATTGACTTGATGGCATTATAAACTTCACATTGATTTATATATTTGATAAATGATAAATTATACATATTTTTACCCCATGTTTAGCCTTTATTTTGGATGAATTATTATCAAATTAGTGAGAATTGGTGCTCTTAATCTTTCTTTTTCATTTCTTACACTCAGGAGAGCATAGGGAAGAGAAAAGAACGGAAAATGGACCAAAAATAGAGAAAATGGGCCAAAATGTGTAATTGACATGGCCCAAGGATCATCGCACGGCCGTGCCACACGAAGATCACAAGGTCCAGTCCCTGACAAGCACGACCAGGCCACACGGCCAAGCCACACGGCCATGCCTCCATCGACAGAATCACACAGCCTCTTATCGAAACCATACGGGTGTGGCACACGAGCGTGTTCTGTCGTGAGGAAGAGGAATTTCACTCGGATTTGGATACTTAGGGGCTAAGAAAGCCACCCTAAACTCTATATAAAAACCCTAGGAGGCAACTTCACGGGTGTGCTTATTTCCCGCTAAGGGAGTACTCTTTTTCTCCCAATAGGAGCGCCATTTTTCTGCCAACACGAGGAGTGAAAGCAAGGAATTACTCCAAGGGAAGCCGATTGATTCATCCCAGAAGCCAGAATTCTACATCAAGACAGAGGATCTCCCTAAATTCCTTCAGGGGTTTTCGGGTTTTTTATGTTTTGTTATTTTAATTCTTCTGAGATGTTTTCTTTCTTTATTATGAACTAAACCCCTCAAATACTTGAGGGGGATGAAACCTAAGACGAATCTTGTTATTATTTATTCTTGAGTTATATGATAAATACTTGAGTTGTTCTTAATTATGTGTGCTTAATTCTTGTGTTAATAAGCCTAGGTATTAATTCAAGAAACGAATGTGCTTAAAGCAGAGGAGCAAAAGTCCCTGTGATAAGAGTAGATCTACCATAATTAAGCGGAGTTGCATGCAACCCTAGACATAGGGCGACATAAATCTGCCGGATTAGGGTCAAACCTAATATGGGAAACCATAGATCGAATTAATGTAACCTAGGGTGTTAATTAATAAAGGAACTTTAGTTAACAACCTAGGCCTAGTTGCTCTTCGCCTCGACGGAGGGTTTAGCATAAATTAGGGATCTCTACGGATCAAGTCGAGTGAATAAATCATCTAGCTCAAGAACCAATAACAAGTGAAGTCTAGATGGATTCTCCCTTAAGTATTGCTTATATCAATCAGCTTTTCCCTAAAGTTTTCCCCAATTTACTTTTTCTGCACTTTTAGTTAGTTTTAGAGTTAGTTTTAACCAAACCTCTTTTATTTTTAGGCTAGATAATAGAAAGGAAGTAAGTATTAGTACTTTTAGTTCCCTTGGGTACGATAACTCGGTCTTGCCACTAAACTATACTACTGTTCGATAGGTGCGCTTGCCTTTAACATCGTGATATTAGTTAGTTTTGGTGTAATCAATTTTATAAATTTTATTTCTTAATATCGCGAGTCGTTATCAATATTTCCAGTAGTAAATGTCACAATAGTACTTATATGTGGATACAAATTAAAAGGAATGATTATAAAATTACCAATTTGTTACAATTTAGTACAATTGAAACACATGTTAAAGTAAACCAGAAGTTTACTAATACAAATGTGATTACTACTTAGCGTGACCAGTTAGACCATCCTGGATCGTATGTGATGTGAAAATTAATTGAGAATTCATATGGACATCCATTAAAGAACCAGAAGATTCTTTAATTTAAAGAATTCTCATTTGTTGCTTGTTCTCAATGAAAATTGATTCTTAGAAACTCACTAGTTAAAGTTGAGATTTAATGTCTTGCATTTCTTAAATGAATATGAGCTCATTCATCCACCATGTGGATGGTTTTGATATTATATGATTTTGGTAGATGCATCTACAAAATAATCACATGCGTTATCAACTCACAGCCTGTCGTTTGTGAGATTACTTGTTTAAATGATTAATTTCAGATTATGTAATTAAAACAATTCATCTTGCTAATGTTGGTGAGTTTACATCCTAAGTTTTCAATTATTATTGCATGTCAATTGGGATAAAATTTAAACATCCTGTAGCTCATGTTCACACACAAAATGATTTAGCTTAATTGTTTATGAAATGCCTTCAGCTAATAGCTAAATTATTACTTTTGAGAACAAAACTTTCTATTTCAACATGAGATTATGTTGATTTACGTGTCGTATGCATCAAGTTAATAAGTTATAAATACTTCCTATTACAATTGGTTTTTGATCAAGAGGTAAATATTTCTCATCTTTGAATTTTTGTATGTGCGTATATGTTTCAATTGCTCCACCACAATGCACAAAGATGAGTGAATCCTCAAAGAAAGTTGAGAATATATATTAATTACAAGTTTCTTTGTGATTAAAATTTTGATTCGATAGTTTTCCCAGCATTAGGGGGAGAGAAATAATAACTTGTAAAGAGTTAGGGGGAGAGTAATTTGAACCAGAAGTTCAACAATGATAACTTATTACAAGTTAACTATCAGATGTATTTACAAAATTAATGAGAATAATCAAGTAAATATTTTAATTTGAATCAAAGTCCTAGTAGGACAATCAATTAGAATAAATAATAGATTGATTGGTTCCAAAGATGAAAATTCTTCTAGATGATCATATAGCAGAGGCGGGTGCTTCAGAAGAGACCCAAGACATAACTAATAAGTAAAACTCCAGAAGAGATTTAGGTACTTGAAACTGAAGATTAAAATAATGAAAATAATAGATCTCTATAAGTTATGACAATTCGAGAAAATATAGAACTGAATAATTAAAGTGGTCGACAATGATTTTAAATGCAATATTATTATTAAAATAATAAAATAAAAGGGAGATCTTGAATAAATCTATTGAGAAATATAGATATTGAATAAATTGATCAAAATAGAAAGACGCAACTCAAGTACAATTAAATTCGTAGAGTTTTTGGACCAGTAGTCCAAATATCTAAAGGTATAAAGCCAGCGAGGGTGCAATTGAAGTAGTTTTGCAAAAGCAAAATAAAATATGAAGTTTTTCACTAAGTCTTGACATTAATTATGAAAAGATATAATATTTTTTTGTGGTGGATGCAATAACCTTTAGATGTATTATTAAATTGACAATTCATAAAAGATTTAACTTGAGTCTAATGGTTGTTACAACCTTTATAAATCACTATATAGTAAAGTTTATATAAAAATCCTTAAAGGATTTAGAATGCTAGAAGCATATTGAAATTCTTAAGAAATTATTCATTTATATGAATTGAAATAATTTGAACATATGTGGTAAATTTGAGTAGTTGAAGGAGGATTATAAAATGATCCAAAATACCTATTTGTGGTTTTATATAAGAATCATGCTTAAAGTTTGCTATGATTATTGTTGAATCTCCTGAAGAGATCAATATATATTTCCCCAAATTTCACTCACTCATGACTTTTAAAAGAATGTTAATACAAATGCTTATCAAATACATTCAAATAGTCATTTGAAAAACTAGTATTCAAGATTGAATATGTAGAATATGAGAAAATATGTGATGTTTTCATGAGGAGTAAATAAGCGTTGTACTCTTTTGGTAAGGTTTTTAATGAGGTAGCATATTATGCGTATTATAGATTGTGTACTCTTTTTCCTTCATTAGGTTTTTATCTCACAGGGTTTTTCCTAATAAAGTTTTAACGAGACACATTATCTACCAATGGACATCCACGGGGGAGTGTTATGAATATCTTATTAAGTAGATGTCCATCATGATTAAGATAAAGTTTTGATGTACTTTAAATTCTAATAGTTATTAGAATTAGATATCTACTTCTTTTATACTTCTTATGCCTATAAATAGAGACTCTGATGAAGCATTGTAAATCATCCCTTTGATTAATAAAGCACATTCTCTATTGCTTTTATATTTTTTTTATTCTTTATTCTCTCCATCTCTCTTTATTTTATAACAGTAACAATACAATAGCAAAATGCTAGCAAAACAATAGCAAAAAAAATTAGATAGATTCAGATTAGGCTAGGCCAGATTGAGCCAAAAAATCTTATCTAAGGCCCGGTCCATTTAGAAAACAAATCTTAATTTTTTTCCTTCTCAAGCTTATATTTTTATCTAGTTTAGATCAAACTTTCCAAATATATCATTTAAATTTAAAATAAAATAATCACTAAAATTGTTTTATTTGCAAATTTTAATTTATTTAAATACTAAAAAACGGTATAAGTACTTAAAAAAGTATAAAAATACAATTAAAAAATATAATAAGTAAATATGAATACATGAACATATACAAATATTTAGAAATAAAATTTAGCATGCAAAATCTCACATAAATTTTTTAAAATAATATTTGTATTACTTTTAATAGTAAAAAAAATACAAAATCTTTAACACAATCTCAAAAAAGAAAGAAAGAAAAAACCTATAGATATGACAAATTTTTATTGGATGATAAATTCCCTTTTATGTAAAAGGGCCTTTCTTATTACTAAAGAGGCTGTTTGTACTCCTAAAATTATAACTCAATCGAAAAAATAAGAGAAGACAAATGTTGTATTCTTCGTTAATCACTTTTACAGTGTTCTGCTACAGTAGAATAATGTTTTATCTTTTTATAGATGTGAATTGATAGATATACATATACATATTTATTTTTAACAAAAGATTGTTGAATTTCATTGAATCTGACAATAAAAATTATAAACATTTTTGGTGGCCCTCTACCCCTAAGAAAACTTGAAACCAGTAGAATTAAAAAAATATATATAAAACTTAAAACTAAAACCAGTAGAAAAAAAATGAAAAGTCATGCAAAACTCAAAAAAAAAAAACAGATATGGGAAATTGCAACTTCCTTATTTCACTCCTTCATTTTAATTTGTTTGTCAGTTGAGGATTCATCTTAAAACTCTCTTCCTCCTTTCTTTTAATCTTGTGATAGTTTTAAAACTAGAAAATTATCTTAGTAGACCTAAACTCGTCGGAGTCACAAATCTTATTTCCTCCGACATAATAAGTCATTAGGCTTTCTCATCCCCGTTTGTTATGAGTAGTTCATCAGTAGTTTTATTGTTGGAGTTAGTTAAAAGGAATTAGTTAGTTGTTAAATATAATTAGTTAATAGTTAGATGTTATCTGCATGTATTAAATACTCATTGCACTCAAGAAATACACAGCTAGAAACATTTTTCATAGCTTCTTTGTTGATCTTGATATGGTATCAAGAGCTAAGGTTTTCTTGGTATAACTGGATTTCTTTTTCTCTTTTTTCCTTTCGTTTTCATGGCTACAGAAGCTATACCAGTGGTTGATACGCCTCGACATTCTTCCAACACTGGGGAAGCAGTTTATTCGCAGGGTCATGGTAGTGTTGCGCTATAGACAATTCATTATTTCTCCAAGCATGAGACAATCAAACTCGGTGAGCACAATTTTTCCTTATGGAAACATCAACTCTTATTGATTCTTGAAGGATACGGTTTTAAGGGGTTTGTGTTAGGCAAGGTTCCTTTTCCTTCTCCTCTCATAACTAGGAACGAGGATCAGTAATTGAAAACCTTGCTTTTCTTATTCATAAGAAGCAGTAGAAGACCCCTATCATCAAACAGGCTAAGGCGAGTGAACATCACTCTCAGATTAGACATCACTCTTTGACTTAGAGCATTGGCCACCACATTGGCCTTTCCAAGATGGTACTCGATTGTGCAGTCATAATCTTTGAGCAACTCAATCCAGCAACACTGCCTAAGGTTCAGCTCCTTCTAAGTAAGGAAGTACTTGAGGCTCTTGTGATCAGTGTAGATAACACACCTCTCACCATACAAATAATGCCTCTAGATTTTCAATGCAAAGACTACTACAGCCAACTCGAGATTATGCATCAGATAATTTGGCTCGTGTATCTTAAGCTAACGGGACGCATAAGCCACAACTTTTCCATCTTGCATCAATACACATCCCAAATTGACGTGTGACGCATCACTATATACCACAAATTCTTTACCGAGTTCAAGTTATATCAGAATAGAAGCTTGAGTCAAAACAGATTTGAGCTTCTCGAAGCTCGATTACTGCGCATCAGTCCAGACAAACGGAACACCCTTACATAAAAGCTTAGTCAATGGAGCTGCGATCAAGGAGAATGCTTCTACAAAACATCGATAATAACCCGCCAGACCCAAAAAATTGTAGATTTTAGATACATTCTTGGGCTGTTTCCAATCCAACACAGCTTCAATCTTTTTAGGATCAACACGGATTCCCTCAGTAGAAACTACATGCCCCAAAAAAGTCACTTCATGTAGTCAGAATTCACATTTGCTGAATTTAGCGTAGAGCTGTTTTTCTCACAAAGTCTGAAGTATTACTTTAAAATGTTCGTTATGTTCATCCTTATTCTTAGAGTATACCAAAATATCGTCGATAAAGACCATGAAGAACTGATCCAGATATGGCTGAAACACTTGGTTCATCAGATCCATAAACGTCACCGGAGCATTTGTCAGTCCAAAAGGCATAACTAGGAACTTGTAATGTCTATAACGAGTCCTAAATGCAGTCTTATGTACATCAGCTTCCTTAACCCTCAACTAATGATACCAGAACGAAGATCTATCTTCGAAAATATAAAAGCCCTTCAGAACTAGTCAAATAAGTCATTGATTCTCGGAAGTGGGTACTTATTCTTCATGGTTAGTTTGTTCAACTGCTGATAATCAATACACATCCTCATTGTCCCATCCTTCTTCTTGACAAACAGAACTGGTGCTCTCTATGGAGACACACTGGGACAGATGAAACCACGATCCAAAGAACTGGTGCTCCCCATGGAGACACACTGGGACGGATGAAACCACGATCCAACAACTCATGAAGTTGAGTCTTAAGTTTTGTAAGCTCCTTCGGTGCCATTCGATAAGGAGCGATAGACACCAGAGTCGTACCTAGAAGAAGTTCAATCCCAAACTCAACTTCTTGGCTCAGAGGAAACCCGATAACTCCTCAAGAAAGACGCTCAAAAAATCCCTTACAATTCTGATATCTCCTATAGAAAAGTCCCTAGAAACTGAAACACTGACATAGGCCAGAAATGCCTCACATGCAACACCCCTATCCCGTAACCATCGCCGAAATAGGTAAGGGGCATTACCGGATCTTTAACTCAATTTAGAACAGTAATCATATTAAATTACATCTCAATTTAGTAAATATCATTCATTCACATTCAAAACATGCATAATTTGAGCATACAAAGCACTATACATGTATTCAGGACTGGTTTGATAACATATGAAAAGATAGGAAAACCTAGAAAATTTTTTGAATAAGGGTTACATGGCCGTGTGCCTCACATGGTCACTAGACACGCCTATATGTTCAGGCCGTGTGAAAATAGGGCATACCTACTGACTTGCACCACACGGCTATAGACATGCCCCTGTGCCAGGATACATGTATTTAGGACTGATTTGATAACATATGAAAAATGTGACAGCCCTAAATCGACCATAGCTGGGAAGTGGTTTCGGGACCACTAAACCGAGTCATTTAAATTAATGAATGTTAAATTTCGTGTCTAATATATGTGTAAAATGCATGTGTGAGGTTGTGGTGTTTTGATTTTAGCCATTTGATGTGAAATTTATTTATTTGGACTTGTATGAGAATTATGAAAACATGCTAGGTAAATGTGAAATGGCCTAGTATTATATGGTATAAAATTCAAGAGGAAATGATGTTGTTGTTTGTGATATATGAATGTTCAAACACTTGTTTATGCGTATGAGATTTGGAGCATTAGCTAATTGATGAATTTGTTTAATATAATGGCCGAATGAAATTATGATTGATGCATGGTTTTAAATTGAATTTTGAATGCATGTGGGATATAAGGAATTGAGTTTGCCGTAGAGGTGGTAGTAGGAAGAGAAATTGTTTTGACTTGAATTTAATTACCTATATGTTAGATTGATGGATGATAAATGAGCTTGTTAAATGTTGAAGTTTAGTATTAAGGTCTTTATGTTTGTGATATATTCGGCCGAATGTGTGTGGCTATGGAAGTCTATGTGCTTCATGTTTTGAGTGAACGTGTAATAACCAAATGAGATAAATGAATAAGGATTAATATAAATTAAATTGTTTAATTTAGCTCAAGAGCATAGAGGACCAAAGTCGGATAAGGGAAAAGAGAAAGTAATTGAGTAGCAGATCCGCAACCGTATAAATTATACCGAGGTAAGTCTTAAGTAATCAAACATAGTTAATGTTCGATTATAATTTGATATATTACATGAATTGGGTATTTCTAGAAATCTATGAAAGTAGCCGAACTTTATAGATAAAATGATGATGTGTTGTATTATACTATATGGCCTAATGGCAAGTATATCATATTGGTAAGTGAAAAAGGTGCTATTAAGATCATGTAATAGTATGAAATGAATGTGAGCCGTATACTATGCATAAACAATTGAATACTCATTGTGAAGATAAAATGAAAGAAAGGTGATTGAAATTATGTGTGATTATAGTGCTTGGAATTAATCTTACTTAAGTCTAATCAACGAATTACATCGAGGCGGATAGATGTTGTACTTATGGGACTTTGAGTTTGAAGAAATGATATGTCAATGAAATAGTGGTAATGTGGCTATGCATATACGGTCAATAAGTATTACTTAGCGGATATATTATACGTGAATAATGTGCATAACTAAATTCCTAAGTATTTGAGTTGATTTTTCTAAAAGCTTTAAGTAATTTAGCATGTCTCGTATCTTTATCAATTGATGCTACTTGCACGAATGATCTTATTTGAGTATGAGACTTGAAATGAAAGGTACATAAATAGATATGTTTCTTTTGGTTAATAGTATGCATAAGATTAAGGTAAGAGTCCTATATGTGCTAATGTGTATCAAAGCTGATTGACTAAATTGTTTGATAAGGAAGAGACTAAGATATGTATTAAGACCGAATGTGTAAGTGTGTATATGTGATAAGGCCGTATGGCCAATGTGATGAATGCGTATATGTATGTGTGGTAAGGCCGAATGGCCAATGTGAGATAAGCATAAGTGTGTATATGTGATAAGGCCGTATGGCCAATGTGATGAATGCGTATGTGTATGTGTGATAAGGCCGAATGGCCAATTTGAGATAAGCATAAGTGTGTATATGTGATAATGCCGTATGGCCAATGCGATGAATGCGTATGGGTAGGTGTGAATGGTCAATATTAGATATGCGTAAGATGTGTATTGATATATGTATACAAAGTGAGAATGAATAACTTATGAAATATGGGGCACGGCCGAACGGCTATTACAAAGATGAAAGTAGATCATGTGAACAATGAGTTAGTCTGAATGAAAGCAATACTTCTGTTAATATGTTGTGATATGTAAATACTACCAGCGTATATCATAAAGTGTGAGAAACCTTCTGAATGGACTATGGTACGAAATTATTCGAGACATTGACTTAGTAAGCTTCAAAGCTGGTGATTAGGGTCGGGTTTTATATCTAGCCGGCCAAGTGCATTTGATTACAAGATCCCACATTAAGATGACAAATGAAGTTTGTAGTATACATTGAATGACTCAGGTATGTGATACTTATCCTTTGAAGTAAGATTGATTCGAATTGGATTTGATTACGCTCAACTATGAAACTATGTATTTGAAGGTATAAGATTTATGCATATGTGTCTTCAGTCATCGAAATTTAATGATGATGGAATCCCTTAATTTGGCCAGGTATGTATCCTTCACTCATTATTAAATCTGCTCTGGATTGAGTCACAAGAGTGAGATAAAATATATAAATTTATGGAGATAAGTACAGATTACTATGCAATTGAACCATGCTCGATTGATGTGAAGAGTCATGTGAAGTTACTGATTTACCTTATTGCTTGAGCTTAAAGTTAAGTGACTTATATATGAATATTGTGCATTGTGTGCTTATGAATATCTTGGTCATTTATGAAAGTAACCCGGAAGTGGATATAGCCCCGTGAAATTTGATTTGTGGTTGAGTACCTGTACAAATGACCACTGGGGTAACTATTTATTGAAGTGGTTATGTGAAATAAATTTTTAAGTAAATGAGACGATGAGTAAAGTATGTATAATTGAGATTAGATTCATTCAGCAAACGATTTTTCATTTACCAAATTGAATAGGAAATTATGTCTTTAAATTCAGTAAAGTTAATGGTATTATTTAAAGACTTACTAAGCTTATGAAAGCTTACTTTGTTGTTTCGTGTCTTTGTTTTATAGATTGTGGATTCTGACTACCAGCTCGGGGATCGTCAGCACTTCGTCACGCTATATGCTATTACAGTAACCATGTAATTGGAATTAGCTTATTGTATGTATAGGAAAGACAACGAGTAGAATGATACTTCTACCCTCGTATACAAGTCATGTGAATATGGTATCTTGCGGAATTTGCTTGTAAAAGTTTTAAATTCAAACTTTGTTTGCATCTAGTAATTTAGTAAATGAATGATCTTTATTCAAGAAAATGTTCAAAATTTTACCGTCCTGATCTGATTCAAAATTTTCAGTAACGCCTCATCCTATTCCGGTGATGGTTTTGGGATAGGGGCGTTACAAAAAAGATAGGAAAACTTAAAAATTTTTTCGAATAAGGGTCACACGGCCGTGTGCCTCACACGGTCACCAGACACGCCAATGTGTCTAGGCCGTGTGAAAATTATGGAGGTTACTGACTTGGGTCACACGGCCAGTCACATGCCCGTGTGCTAGCTCGTGTGCCATACATGGCCAATAGACACGCCAGTGTGTCTAAGCTGTGTAACTCACTGACTTGTTTTAACTAAGGTGTAGGGTTCACACGGTCGAGTCACACGCCCGTGTGCTCAATCGTTTGGCACGAAAATAGGCTTGGTTTAAGCCACATTTCACACCCAATTCTCTTGTACCTACAAGCATCAATTTGACGCAAAATCATACTCATAATAAGTAGTTAGTATCGCCAAAGAATAGACATTTTAAATCATCTAACAACCAACCATTTCAATGTCATTTTGTACCATCAAACATATACCAAAATAAACCAATTCATATCTAAAGAATATTTACCAATTCGTTCACAATAAAACATACCAATTTGTCAACATTCAACACCATCAATGCCAAAATACCATTTATCAAATTTACCTTATTAAAGACATAATCATATAAAGCTTTCATACTAAGTCAACTATTTTCAACTCAAGCCATATCACATAGCTTGATCTAGTACCAAAATTCATACCATATTCATTAGCATAGATAGCCATATACTTCAACATATAAACTAGCCTATACATGCCATATTTACATCATTTCCATAAGTTCCAAAAGTACCAAAGATTGTCCGGATAGTGTGATAGCAATCTCCGACCTTGTCCGAATCAAGCTAGCTTCCAAAATCTATAAAACACGGAAAAATAAATGGAGTAAACTTAAAAGCTTAGTAAGCCCGTATAATATAGAATTTAACTTACCAATTTAACAATTAAGCATTAAAGCAACTAAAACCAACTCATTTGTCCACAAAGCCTAATCACAACACTATTCACATGTTAGTCATTTATCAACCATATACTCATCCATTCAAAAGGATGAAACCAAACATATAACATTCATGTAACATTTCAATACATGTATCATATCATATATCACCTTTCATTTATAGAATTCATATTAACCATGTAACTTTTCATCTATTCATGTCATATATCCCATGTAACAATTCATCTTATAGCACATATACTCTTGTACCATTTCATTTCATATCACTTTACTCATGTAACATATAAATCATGTAAACCATGTAATTCATGTAACATATTTCATGTAAATTATATAATTCTTATAACATATATTTATGTGAATCATGTAACTCTTATAACATATAATCTTTATAATTCATGTTGGTATATTGCCCGTTGAACCTTCAAAAACATCGAGGGATACTCGGGTGATACACACTAAGTGTATAAATCAGTAATCCGTCAATTCATCATCATATATGCTCTTTTGAGCCATAATCGATATGCTCTTCCTAGGCTGGTAAATTGTAAGCTCAAATAAGCTGAATGGTCAGCTCCGTAGAGCTGAAATGGTAAGCCCCGAAGGACTGAAATGGTAAGCTCCGAAGAGCTGAATGGTAAGCTCATAAGAGCTAAAACGGTAAGCTCATACGAGCTGTGATGAGTCCGCAACAAATGCTAGAGCTCAACCAAATGGTAACCCTATTGACATGTCACTTGTATCCTTCGACTTTCTACAGTTCAAAAGGCACTCGGTAATCAATTTGAGCATATAACCAATAGGCATTTCAATTCAATAATTCAATTATACAATATTAAAAATAGCAATTTCAATTAAAAATATAAGTTTGATTCTAATTATATGAACTTACCTCGTATTAGCTCCTATATCCGATGTCTACTCGTCTACCTTTCGTTTCCCCCGATCAAGTTTCGATATTTGTTTATCTTGATCTATATGTTATCAAATTCAATATTTTTAGTATCTATTTATTTCAATTTAATCCAATTCGTTCACATATATGAAAATTTACATATTTGCCCCTATACTTTTAACTACTTTACAATTTAGCCTTTTTCAACTAAAATAGCAAATTTGCACAATTAAGCCAAAGCCCACCTTAGCTGAATTTCATATAGCTCTAATCAGCCATATTTTCATTTATTTCACACTTCTAACCATAATATTTCTATCTTTTTCAATTTAATCCCTAATACTCATTTTTATCAAAAATCACTTTCTAAAACTTGTATATCTATTATCAACCATCAATAATCTAATATAAAACTTCTAAATATACTAATATTCGACAATGGCAGATCTCAAAATCTTCAATAATTTTAGAAATTGAGGTACGGGCTAGCTAGATTTAGCTGCAACGAGCTCAAAAACGTAGAAATCATTAAAAACGAGACAAAAATCGTACCTTAATTGATGATCTAAGCTTGGCCGAATGTAAATGCCCTAAATTTGGCTTTCTAAGCTTCAAAATCGATGGAAATGAGAAAAAAGATGGACAACCATTTCTTTTTTTATTAAATTAACATATATTTACAAAATGCCAAAATTAACCTTTAATTAAACAACCAAAAATCATTTTAAAGGTGTCCACTACCGTCCATTTAGGTCTTTAATGGACTAGTTTCAGCTCAAGTACCTCTATTATAAAAACCATAGCCATTTCAATTCATTTAATAGAACTCATATTTTATGCGTTATGTGATTAAGTCCTTTTTATCGAATTAACCATTTAAACGGTAAAATTTCCTTACGAAATTTTTACACAGTAATTCTATCATACTATAAACGTTAATAAAATAAAAAAATAATTATTTTGACTCGGTTAAGTGGTCTCAAAATCACTTGTTTCGACTAAGGTCTAAACCGGTCTGTTACATCACAGCCCTTTCGCACCAACTTTTCGGCCATAGGAGCGGAGATCACGTTAGATAGATAATCTCGACACTCACCGATTATTATCACCTACTTATCATCCTTAGTCCTTAGAACAACCCTTTTAGTCGCACAATCCAAGTTGATTTGGTGCTCAACCAACCAGTCCATACCCAGAATCAAATCAAATTCCCCAAACGGTAGCTCCATCAAATTTGCCAGAAATTCAACTTTTTGCACCACTAGTAGAACATCCCTATAGAGTTTACTAACCTGAAGAGACTGCCCCAATGGACTTATTACAGTAACCTCGCTAGAAGTACTCTCAGCTGATAACCCCAGATTTTCAGAAACAGAACAGGCTATATTGGAATGAATAGATCTTATGTCTAGCAAAGCAATGTATGATACATCAAATATAAATAACGTACCAATAATGACATTAGGAGCATCTTTATCCTCTCGGCGTCGAGCAGCATAAACCAATGCAAGCTATCTCACCTCAGTCTAACCAGCACCCTGCCCGGTGCTCTCTGTCCACAAACCATACCGTTACCACCCTAGCTTGCCCACAACCCCTAGGTGGCTACTGAACTACTCTCTACGGCTACGCAGAACCTGACCCCGGAGCTTACACCTGATTCGCCCTCAGTGGACACTCTCGAATGTAGTGTTCTAATGACCCACATCTCAAACAAGCCCCAGTCGTCCTCCAGTACTCACCCGAATGGCGTCTACCACATTCCTTACATGGCAGCATCCCAATAGAAGAAACAGGGGCTCCCACTCTAACTAGCCCATCAGACCTAGCCTTTTCATAGGTATCTGTACAGAATTTGAGGGCTCTGAATCCCTCTTGTTCTTACCTCTTTCCCTATCTCTATTCTGGCACTCTACGCGCTTAACATCTTTAGCGATCTTCACCTTCTTAACTAGAAGAGAAAACTCACGCTCCCTTTGCGGAGCAATCAGTACCCTTAAGCTATCTCTCAATCCATCCTCAAACCTGACACACCTCTCATATTTAGATGCCACCATACCTTGAGCGTAGCGGCTTTAGTCTTAGGAATTTAGCCTCATACTGGGCCACAGATCGATCACCTTGCATGAGGTTCATGAACTCATGCTTGGGAGCAACCACATAGCTCACTTCCACATATTTCCCTTGGAAGGTAAACTTAAAGAATTCCCAAGTTAGACAATCAGGCTGAGTCCCTTCCTTAACCATTAACTACCACTGGTAGGCTTCGTCACGAAGCAAGGAGACTGCACCCTTTAATTTCTACTTGGGGATACAGTCCAGATCATCCATAATTCTCTCTGTGGCCTCTAGCCAATACTCGGCCATATTAGGGGCGACTCCTGTGACACCCCTAAACAACTCAGCTCCATTAGACCAGGGTTGTTCAGTTACCGACCCTCGGCCTTCAGATCTAGAATTGGGTTCAGCAACCCTTTCCAATATCCTCAGTATGGCTTGGGACAATACGTAGTCCCCAACCGTACGATCTTGAGACCTAGTCTCAGTAGCAGGCGAAACCGGCGTCTTACTCGTATCCAGATACGACATACTGCCCAAAGATGAGGACTCAACTAGAGCCCCTCTTCAGCCTCTACCACGGCTTCGAATACCACGTCCGCGAATACTACGAGCGCTCATTGTTTAATTTGAATTTATCTACATTAAGAGTTTTATGCATCAGTTCAATATTTATTAATAGATATTTGATGCAGTAAGTGTCAGAAGTTCAGAAATGTTTTCGAAAGTTTCAGTTTCCATTTGTTTTACTACAGTTTTAGAGAGTACTAACTGTAGTGTTTCCAGAGTATGCTATCTACAGTATTTTCAAAATTAACTATCTAAATTTCAGAATACTTACAAGGTCAGCACCGGAGACTCGGTGTACCACATACTTAATCCTTCAAACTATTCGTAAATCATTTCTTTAAAACATATTTTGGAACCCAAAATTTACAGCCGAGTTTTGCAACTTGGCTCTGATACCATTAAATGTAACACCTCAAACCTAGCCTAAACGTTATGGTCGAATCTGGAAGTGTCACATGAAATGGGGTTGAAAAATGTTGTCGCTAAGTCAAAACCATTCTGGTTCGCTAACTCTAATCACTTTTATTAATTTAAAAATTCTTATTCAATTAATCACTTTGAAGTAAAATAGGTCTGTAGCAGAAGCTTATAAAATCGTTATTTTTAGGAAAACCATTCAAAGTATTTGGTAAACCTTTGTTTTTGATAAAATCCAAGCTTTTGACAAGTTTTACAATATTAGGATCGTAAAGCACAGTCAAACCCAAATTTAAGAAAATAATTAAAAGATTCCAAAAAGTCCACATTTTACAAAAAAATACCCAAAAATGAATCGAAAATTTTAAAGTAAAACCAGAACCGACATTAGTCTATAATATGTGGTCACCGTTGATCCTCTACTACACTAATCTGCTTAAGTTTGTGGATTACCTGTACAGATCAAAAAGAAAGGAGTGAGTTTACGTAAATTCAGTGTGTAACCTCACAGAATTAAGCATACACACATACAGAAAATCAGAATCAAACATATAAAGATTTAGGTCTAAGCCTATTACAGATACATATGTAGATTCGGGACTGAGCCCATCTTAAATACAGATATAGATGTGCAAATCAGAATCCTACCCCCAACCTCTACACACCATCTCCGACCATCCCTATACACCATGTGGGGTTTAAAACACCCACCCAGCCCTACACACCATATAGTACCAATGCGGCACATAACAGATATAATGCAGCCATGCTGCTGAATAATAGACGTAAACTGCCTTTCAGAACATTTCCTCCAATATACATCATCCCATCCCCAATATCAGATATAGAGATATACAAAAATAGATAGACAGTCCAACATGCTCATATGCTTATACATAAGCGTATATAGATAGTAGATATGCAGATAATAGTGCAAGTAGTCATGCATCAATATCCTAATCAGATCAGAATATCAAACAATCAGATCATACAGTTTAGGGTTGATTTAGCCCTTACCAACCTTACAGTAGGCCCATAATCGTTTGGGATGACCCAGGTGACCTTAGGGAAAAATTCAGATAAATGGGCCCACACGCCCAGATTGGCCTTACCTATATGGACCACACAGTCTGGCCCAGAATCCACACGCCCATGTGGAGTGCCCGTGTGGGCCTACATGCCCAATTTGGCCTAGCCCGTGTGGCTCACATGGCCATACCCTATTCAGCACACGGCCTAGCCTTCGTTGATTACACGGTCATGTCATTGCATATGGCCTACCACATGGGCGACTACGCGCCTGTGTGGTGTCGATAGATTACAATTTCGGCTTTTACTGAATTCTATTTTTCTAAGTTTCGGGTACACACCTGGTTCATTTTTGCAGCAACAGCAATCGCAAGATCACCAACACCTAAAATTGACCAATAATTTACCAATTTAATGACTTAAGACGATACTTAATCGAAACTACAACGAGATAGATAATCATTAACAATCAAAGACCCTTACCTTTGATTGAACAACGGTGTCTCTACATAACCACGCCTTGAATGAACAAACTCCAGTCCCTTAACCTTCTCGTAGCACCAACCGAAACCCCATCAATCACAATTACTAAATCCAAAGTAACAAACACGCAACACACTTACTAGAATACAAAGAGAACACCGATGAACTGAGAAACAAAATTGGAAGATGGAATTTTCGATAGAGTTTCAACCACTCGAAAGCAAAAAGAAGGAAAAAGAAGACGAAATAGACAATGGGAAAAGAAAGAAAAGGGAAACAGAAATGAGGAAGAGAGAGACATCAATTTATTTTCCAGAGAGAATTTTGGGGAAACTAATTCAAACCAAATTCCACTACTTCCATAATTTTAACCACCCATTACTCAGTATTTTAATTCCACTGAAACATTGACACAAATCTGAGCAAAAATATAACATCCACGCTCACTCAGGCACTCAAACACAGGACTTTCAACACCCAAACTCCCTTGCCACTTGAACCAGTAGGCGCATTTGATATGAATATACCAACAATTAAATATAAGCCCGCTCTTCAAGTGTAAGGCTTAGTTCAGAAAAATATCTAAACTTGTAAAAGGTAAGGTTCAAACTTGGGACCTCCCACACATACCCAAAACACTTAACCACTGAAGCAGATAGATATTTGTGTCAAAATTTTACAGAAGTAGAAACAAATACATTGAGGCATTACATAAAATGCATATCATGGAAAAATTACACTTTTGCCCCTAATATTTCAACATCTTTACAAATTAGTCCTTAGCTCATAGAAATGCAAATTCACGCAATTAAGTCCCTACCCATGCTAGCCAAATTTCCCTTATTATCAAAGCAGCCCATTTTTTCATTTATTTTACATTTCTACCACAAAATTTTCATATTTCACAAATAAATCCCTAATTAACATTTTCACAAAAAATCACTTTATAAAACTTGTTAATCTAACAACAATGATGCATTTTCTATCATCAACATCAAGATACTTACATATTCATCAATGTTAACATCCTAAACCTTTAAAAAATTTTCAAATTAGTCCCTCGGCTAGCTAGATTTAGTTGCAACGATCTCAAATACATAAAAATCATTAAAAATCGAGTCAAAATGTACTTACATGCATGGATGAACTATGGCCGAATGTTTAAGCTTCTACCATGGCTTCTTCTTTTCTAATTTTCAGCGGAAGCAATAAAGAAAGAAAGATGATACCTTTCTTTTTCTTTTTTTAATTTACTTTATTAATGAAATTACAAATTTAACCTTTTAAATTAACATTTATAATTTTATTCTAATGGCCATAAAAGTCCACTCAACATGTCAATGGTTTAATTACCATATAAAGACCTCTACATTAAGGTTCTATAGCTATTTAACACTTTTACCTAATAGAACACAACTTTTACACTTTATGCAATTTAGTCCTTTTTCATAAATTAAGCATTCAAACGATAAAATTTCTTAACAAAATTTTCACACAATTATACTATCATGCTGTAGACTGCAAAAATATATCAAAATAAATATTCGAACATCAGATTTATGGTTCCAAAACCACTATTCTGATTTCATTAAAAATGGGTTGTTACAAAAGCGATGTGTCTTTCTTGGGGTTGGAACTAATTACAAAGGTTATAAGTGACTTGCTTAAGATGGTCAAATCTTTGTCTCTTGGCAAGTTATTTTTGATGAATCTCAGTTTCCTTTTCAGAATGGTTTCTCTTCACATTATAACTTGGACTCCATCAGGTCTATCCATCAACAGTCCCATATTCCTATGGTTGTAGCTACTGCCCCACTAGTTCATGTTTCTAGTTCTTCATCAAGGCCAACCAGAACTTTTCTTGTGGTAGCTTCACTTTAGGCTTGTAACAGCCCATTTTTAGGACAAATCAGAACAATGGTTTTGGGACCATAATCTGAAGTCAAAATACTTATTTTATTATTTTATTAAGGTTTATAGTATGATAAAAGGATCCTGTGAAAATTTCGTAAAGAAATTTTACCGTTTGAGTGGTTAATTCGGTAAAAATGACTAAATCACATAAAGCGTAAAACTTGTGTTCTTCTAGTTAAAGGTGCCTAATGACTATGAAATTAAATAGAGGAGGTCCCTATGTTGTAAACAGCCCATTTCATTTATGGGTGGACATTTATGGGCCCAAAAAAGGATGTTTAATATGATTTAATAATAAGGTTATTATTGTAATTTAGTAATTAAGGTTAATAAAACAAAAGAAAAAAAAGATATCATCTTTCTAATTGAGATATCACCACCGAATATTCAAAATGAGAACAACCATGGAAGCTTGAGCATTTGGCCAAGCTATTTTGGTCAATTAAGGTACGGTTTTGACTCAGTTTTTAATGATTTCTACGTTTTTGAGCTCGTTACAGCTTAATTTAGCTAGCTCGCACCTTCGTTTTCAGAACTGTTATAGATTTTGAATGATTCCACTGTTGAATTCTTGGTTGTGTAGATGTTTTATGATAAATTATTAAAGATTGAAGCTAGATATACAAGTTCTATAAAGTGATTTTTGACAAAAAAGTCAATTTTAGACTAATTTGTGAAATTTGATAAATTGTGTAGTAAAAGTGTGAATAAATGAAAAATATGGGCTGATTTCTGAATGGGTAAAATTTGGCCAGCTTGTATTTGTATTAAATTGAATTAAATTGTGATTTTATGTGATAAGGACTAAATTGCAAAAATGTGAAATTATGGGGGCAAAAGTGTAAATGTGTTTTAAAGTAAATTTTGGATTATATTGAATAGAGAGATAATTAAATAAGCTAATTTTGGTTATATCTAGATCGAGAAAAGTGAAATACGAGTTAGATCGGGGAAAATATAAAGTATCGGACTAGTCGATCCGTTTCGTTGTTTTAGCGATTGAGGTAAGCTCGTATGTAATACATATTATTTTAGCAAAGTTTATATTTTATGAAATGAGTTAAAATGTGAATGTGATGTACAATTAAGTTCAATGATGATTCAGTGGTTTGTGGCACTAAGTGTACGAGAACAAATAGCTTCAGCTAAATAATTGGCACTAAGTGTGCGAGATTGAGACAACTTTGATTAAAAGTGATGGCACTAAGAGTGTAATATATTTATAGCTTTGACTATTCATTTGGCACTAAGTGTGCGATATCTTTATATAGCTTCGGCTAATCATTTGGCCCTAAGTGTGCGAGCTCGGTGATTAATTAAAGATTACCGAATGATTTAGTGTATTGATCAATAAGGTGAGATGAAAAGAAAATGTGATAGATAAATATGAGAAAGTAAAAATATGTACGAAACCTATGTGGTTGATGTTACTTGTGTATGAGTTTGAAGAAATGGTATAAAAATGAGTAATGATTCATGAGTAAGAATTGAGTAGTAAGATTTATTTATATTGAGTGGAAATAATGTGTTTCCGATGATGTTTAGATGAGCCAATGGGAAAAGATGATGTTACGAGAATATATAAAGAATGATGTAAATCAGTTCAGGTACTCATATAGAAATTGACAAGTAAGTGATAGATGTGAAATTCATATAATGAGTAAGTAAGAAATTAGGACATTTCATATGGTTCATTTGGCTGTATAAGTGTGATAGCTTTTGGATTGAATGTAATATATCTCTATTTGCTTATGCTTATAAAATTGTGGATGAATTGATGAGTTGTAATAAAATGATATGAACTATAGTGCATTATTCATAATTGCTTTAAATAGAGTCATTTGATATACGAGTTTATGATTCATACGAGCTTACTAAGCTTTATAGCTTACGTTGTGTTATTTTTCCTATGTTTATAGTGTTTTGGAGGCTCGCTCGGGTTGAAAGTCGACGGAGAGCACATCACACTATCCAGTTATTGATTTCGGTATTTATATACTTTGTAACCTGGTTATATGGCATGTATAGGCCAGTTGATGATATGAGATGTATAATTTACTCTAGCTATTGAAGCTTTTATGTATTGATGTGTTTAAGTCATGTGATTTGGTTTAACTTGGCTAAATATTTGGTTTATATATGTGTGTATTAAATATGGTATGTTTTTGGATAAGTTGATATATGGTGTTTTTTTTTAGGTTATTGATATATGATGATTTCATGAGGTGGAAATGTTTGGATGATAGTTGATACTTGGATATTATATGGTTGATCTATTAATTAGGTTATATGTGTTTATTGCTTATGAATCATATTGGTTTGGTATATGTTTGAATGCACAAATGGCATGGAATTGAGTATATATTTGTTTGGTCTTGAAATGGTATATATTGTGTATAGAAATGGATGTTTTGGCTACCTAATTATATGTGGAAATGGTATCATTTTGATTGCTTTAGGTACATGAGAAAAGGGTGAGGAAAGTGGCTTGAATCAAGCCTAATTTTGCCCAACATGGTTGAGTATACAGGCGTGTGACTCGACTATGTGTCTACTGTATCCTAGTTGAACAAGTCGGTGAGTTACACGGCATAGACACATGGGCGTGTCTATTGGCCATGTGTGCACACGGGTTGACACATAGGCGTGTGGTCGGCCGTGTGACCCAAGTCAATATGTATACCCCGTTTTCACTCAGCCTGAGACATGAGAGTGTCTGGTGGTCGTGTGAGGCACATGGCCTGGGCACATGGACGTGTGACCCTTGTTCCAAAATTTTTCTAAGTTTTCCCAAATCTTTTATATGTTACCGATTCAGTCCCAAATGCATGATTTAAACTTGGTATGCTCTATTTAAGCATGTTGTGAATATGAATGAATGATTATTACTGAAATAAGATAATATTTGATAAATGTTTGATGATTGAATGTTCTGAATTAAGTTAAAAGTCTGGTAATGCCTCTTAACTTATTCCGGCGACGGTTACGGGTTAGGGGTGTTTCATTTTGTTGGTATCAGAGCTACGGTTTAGTCGATTCTAGGATTAACGTAGCATATGTGAGTCTAGCTATACATGCCATTTATAACCTGTGATAGTGTGATATCTCCTGAATTTGATGAAAATTGTATTAATTAGACAGATATGCTTTCCAACTGAGCTAATTTTGATAGTACAAAATATTTTACTCAAACATTGGAATGAAAATGTGTTGGTAATGAGTCGAAACTCGTAAAGCTATGAATAAGAGTGCATAATATTTTATTATTGATAAATAATTATACGAGTGTATGAGTTGTGACAATTGGTCTATGGTTGTTATATGAATACTTTGATTGTGAATTAGTGATTTGAATTGGCATACGAACTATGTGTTAAGTACAAAAGTGATCATAAGCAAATGATCATTAGGTGTTTTGAGAATGTGGAATTAATAATGAATTGGCCATTCATAATAGTATGTGTGATGTGCATGTTCATGTGAGAGTTAAATTTGAGGCTTTACAGCCCTCACCCCCTTATCAGTAAAGTATTGTAATAAAATCCGTAATATCTAGATTAAATAAGCTCCTAAGTGGGAATTACAGAGT